>CM029405.1:9337501-11798126 GCA_017139565.1 Luffa aegyptiaca | reverse complement strand
AATCAAAATCTAAAGACTTATCTTCGAAGGTTCTGCTATTCCTTTCTTTCCACAAAAGCCAAACAAGAGCTCTAAAGGCACACGAACTAATCACTTTGGCTTTGCCTCGAAAGTTCCACCCATTAAGACCTTCTGTCATCCAATCCTCAATATGCTTTGGTAAGCACCAAGACACGCCCAAAAGATTCGCAAGGAAGTTCCAGGCCAACTAAGCAAATTTACAATTTAGGAACAGGTGGTCAACATTTTCAGCCTCATTCAAGCAGAGTCAGCAAGCCAAGGGAGAGAGGGACCAATATCTGAACTTTCTTTGGACGATATCATCCGTATTAATGCTTCTAAAGGCAAGGGACCACAGGAAAACCTTGGCCTTTTTAGGACTTTTGTGCTTCCAAATCAGCTTGACCGAGGGGGCATGGATTTTCTAGCTCTGTATAGCGAGGCACTCAAAGGCTAATTTGGTTGAGAAGGCTCCAGATCCCTCAGCAGGCCACACGATTTTGTCAGCCTATCTTCCTATATTAAAAGCACCCAATTTATCCACCAAGGCGACCCAGCTAGCAATCTCATGATAAAAAACTCCTCTGCGAAGCCCCAGATTCCAGGACTCTTCATCCCAGCAATCATAGATGGATTGTTCTTCTTGGAGGATAATCTGAAAATATCTGGGAAGAGGTTTTTCAAGGGATCATGGTCCAACCACGCATCTTCCCATAACCGAATCCTCGATGTTGTAGCTTTTCCAATGGGTACCCCTTTTGTTCATCTTCCATTCGTTTGTGTATTTTGTGACTAGAATACTATTTAAGATTTTACTCCCACTCGATGTTAATTACATGCATAGGCAGAAGGTACCATCCTAGGGAGTAGGGCATATGAACAAAAAGAGATTTTGTTCCATTTTTCTACCTAAAAAAAAAAGGTCAATTCACTGTGAAAGAAAAAATCAAATGCTAATACTACGAAGTACTTTTCCAATGGTGCGCTTTTGAAGCATTATTCCGTCTAATACTTTGACATTTCATTACTGAATAAGTTACAAAGAGAACTAACCTGACAATCTTCCTGCGCATGTAGGTGATTATTAAACTCTGTCCTTTTACATTTATCAGAGAAGAGCAGCCCCAATATCTCATCACCTTGTTTTGGAACATCGTCTGAACTTTCAGGTGGAGATGCAGAAAATGATGGCTGCAGATGGGATGAATATATTCCAGTATCACCACTGTCCAAGACTTTCTCAGAAGAGAAGTAAAGGTTCTTCTGGGGCTCGTAAACTAATCCAGCACTGTTGTTGTCACTGTTGTTGTCTTACTTCTATCCGATGTTGTCGTAAAGCTATTCGCTCTAAAGGCTGTGAAGTGTGAAGTTTTCTTGATAATTATCTGACAACAATTCAGGGTATTATATTAGTTGCTATGTCACATGAAAATTAGCAAATATTATAACAAATAACTTTTTTTTAATAATTACGGAAAAGTGATGAGCAGTCTACCTGATGATGATATAGCCATATAGGGTAGTTCAGATCACAGAGCTCAGCACTAGTACTCGCCATTTTAGGCCGTTGTAATCCAAGAAAAGAATGGAAAATAGTACTTTCTCGGTTACTATATTCTGCAAAAGATACAATGTTAACCAGTAGAACATTGTTAAAGCAGCAACAAAAATACCCAAGAAATGATTTCAATTCTGGGCTGTGGTAGATTCAGAGTTCATATACAATACAAGCACCTGATTCAGCATCTTCATATTCTGATACCTGCGCACTGTTGAGACTAATTTCAGTAGCTTGTGGAAGTATTTGAAAATTAGATGGATGATAACTAGAGGAGTTAGAAGCATCCATTTCTGAATGACTCGTAGTTTCTTCAAATTCTCGAGAAAAGATAACAGCTTCATCAGGACCCCTACTACGATTGAAATTTGCGCTACTTCCCTGATGACATTTCAGCAAACTCAAGGTCAAGATAAGCACTAAACAAATGACAACATTTGAGAGGGAAATTAACTTCTCTTCTTTTTTTTTCCAATGAGACAAACCATCGGAGGGGTAAGAAAAGTATAAGGTGGGCAAGGAGCCATCCATTTAAATCTATGACGACAGTAGAGTCGCCCTATGAATTCATAGAAGAAAAATATGTCAAGATGAAGTGCTTGTCAATCCTCACCTTAATAAAAGTGGTTGGATTCTCTGGCAGGTAATTTTCTTCACTATTATTTGGAATATTTAAGAGAGAAATATGATAATTTTCAAGGGTTTAGAAGAGTCTAAGGATAAAGTTTTGATGTGCTTTGCTTCAATGTCTCATTTTGATGTCCTCGTCAAATTCGTTTGTAATTATCCTTTGTATTTTATTCTTAACAACCAAAGCATTTTCTGTAATTGTTTTAATTTTGCCCTTCCCTCCTCAACCCCCACTATTACACGCTTTATTGATATAGATTGGGCTAGTACTCTAATGACAGAAGCAGAACAAGATATTGTACCCGCCAATAATTTAGATCCCGTTAGATAATGATTTCTTTTTTAATTTTCCATTTTTGAAATTTGTGCTTGTTTCCTCACAATTTCTTTACTATGATTTTCACCTTACTTAAAAACACATTTGATTTCTTAGTCGAAGTCCAAAAACGAAAACAAGTTTTTAAAAACTCATTTCTTCTAGTTTTCAAAACTTGACTTGGATTTTGAAAACATGTTTAGAAAGTAGATAACAAGACAAAAAAAAAACTCATAGGTAGAAGTACTATAAGCTTAATTTTCAAAAAGCAAATGGTTATCAAATGTAGCTTTAAGTTTTTGGTCCTAATCTAATCAAAAGAGTGTCTCAAGGTCTAAGAATGAATCAAAATACCAAGGATTGGCCAATGCAGAACTAAACTTACAGGGGATGAATCTATCATTCGTGAACTTAATTTCTCTCCATCTTCTGCTTCGACCCTGCTATGTGAGAATGTAACTTGCATTGCTACAAATTCTTATGCATATAAGAACCGAGCATATTGAGACCAAACATCATTTTATTCCCTAGAATGTTCTCGATAAGAAGCTCCTTAAAGCATGTCCCATCTAAAGATCAACTTACAGATATCATGACCAATAGACCTCCAAAGTTAAAGGTTTCTTAATCGAACCAAGCTCATGATCCTTAATAGCCCAATTAGATGGGGATATTAAATAATATTCTCAAGGTTGATTTTTCACCTCATTTTGTTGTGTATATTCTCAAGGTTGGTCCTCGCTATTTATTAATTTTTTTTCTTTATAAAACTTGGTCCTGGTGCTTGAATTTGCACATAGGTTGCTATTGTTTTTTCCTCTAAGCTTTGTGACACATACACAGGTTGATATCATTTCTTTTCCATTTAATCAAACTCACTCATTGAGCCTCAGTGCACATAGATCATATTTCCAATTACGTAAATCTTCTAACCCCTTCAACTTTTCTATTGTGCATTCTAAGTCCATACAGTTACCCACAAAATAGCCAAGACACCCAAAAACCACAAAAACTGCCCCTACCCACGTTTAAAATAAAGGGAAAAAAGGCTAATATGCAAGATCAATTCCAGAAATCTAGAAGAGGTAGCCAAACGCAGATGAAGAAAAAACAACGCAACAAAACAAGCGCTTACGCTCCTCAGTTCTCAAAACGTTTGTTCATGAATACATTCACTCATCAAATGCAATAAAGATTGTTTTTTTCTTTAATAAGGCCAAGGTTTGGACAATATCATCAAAATACACCTGATATGCATACAATCATGCTACTGATTTTCTTAATCCACCAAATATACCTTGAAATTATAATATGAATGCTAATTGAAAAAATATTTAAAAAATTAATAAACAAACCTGCACTTCTCGGTAGTGGACAAGAACTATGTCTGATAAATCCCTGCAGAGGCCCTTGATACGGTAAGGAAACAATATAGCCGTTAAAACAAACCTACGAGTTGACAGTAGCAAGGTCATTCAAAAGAAAGCTCTGAGTGCGTAATGCATGTTATTATTGTTGACTCACTCTTCCAAAATCCAATAAGTGCGCCTCTGAAAATTTTCATTTTCTTCCCCATGGGCATAGTAGCAATGCAGCACAAACGCACTTCCAGCCTAAACCAAGGAATTTAATTGTTTTCTATTAAGAAGCAAAGATTGCTACGTCCATTAAACTAGACCAGATTACATTGCCAATACAAAAAAGCTTTCAAAATTGCCTCAACCGTGAGTGAATATAGAAAGACATACTAAATGCATCTTTGCAGCTAATTACCAGCTTGAGCTTTTCATGAGCTTCATTTATCGCCTTTCCATCTTTCTTCTTCCTCCAATTATGTCCATCCTTGCGGAAGTACCTTAACACCTTTCGATCATAAAGAAAAGTTGACCCACCTGTCAATTACATAGAAATCAAGCTAAGATGCAATAATGCTTCAACCTTAAAGCAAAATGAAGAAGAAAGGTAATTGGGGTAACAACTACTGTCTTAAAAAACATATCCTGTCAATGTGCATAATCATGTTCTCCTTGCAAACCTGTTTAGTTATAGTGTGGGGCACCCATGAGAATATAATTGCTTGAGTATCTTATCTCTTATAAAATCTTGGAATAGCAGTTTTCTTTTGATGATATATACTAGAGTCCAGCGAGAATTACTAGTGTTGTGGAATCTCAACGGTTTAGGAGGACATTATTTCCTTTCTGTCTGTTAATCTTTACCTTCATTCATCATTTTAAATATTCACTAGTTTCTTCATATGTAAGTAGTTCTCTTCTTATTTGTTGCCATTATGACCATGTATTGTCGAGCATTTCCTTATGAAGCCTAAGATTATAGGTACCCGTGAGCCGTGAGAAAGAAAATTAATTAAAAAAAGAATCAGTTTTAATCACAGCGTCATAGAATGATCTAAATTTTAAAAAAAAAATAATTCATGATCTAATGCCTGTAATAGCCCCTACCTAAGATTAGTTAGTTAGCTATCCATAATACCTGTAGTAGCATATGTCATTACAACAGGTGATATGGAAGTTTGTCAGTCAAATCTACCATATTTGTACTAGAGCTCAATGACCTGCAGGGACCATGGAGCTATGAAGCAACACTCAACATGACGCACAATGCATTAGAAATGGGTTTTAAGCCACGGTAATCAATAAATTATTGTTTGGTTCAGTAGACAACCTATAGAAAGATTGGTGTAGCTGAAGCACTCACTGGTCAAAGAGAACCAAATACCAACTTATGCAACAAATATTGAAAACATTGACGCATCAATTTGGAAAATGAAATGTTTGAGAGCCTAGACAGGGAGTTGCAGAATTTGACAGGAAAGTCTTTCAACCTAGAGGCATGAGGCATCAGAATTGGGAGGAGGGTTAAACCTCCATCAGTGCATCGAATGAGGCAATTCTGCAATATTCTACAACAGTGCAACTGTATCAAGAATATGATTCGAGAGAGTCCTACAGAAATGGAGAAGTTTTGGATATTGGGCCAAGAATGCAGCAAGACAATGCCTCCAACCAATATATAGAGATTATATGATGAAGGCGAATCTTCTGCCATCCGAAGCTAGACTGAATACGGAAGAGTTTCTTGATTTTATGAGGAAGACAGAGAACTTTTTTAAAAACATATATATGGAGATTCAAGGGAAAGGATGGTCAACTTAGTAGTGTAAAAATTAAAAACGGGTGTGCATCAATGTAGAGTGATCAACTTCAGAGTGCAGGTGACAAGTAAAAGTCCTATGCATTCATGGCCACAGATGCTAGGATCATGAAAGAAAGATTTCTACAGGCGAATAATGAGAAAATACATTATAAAGGATATTAAGATTAAAAGCAAGGATTTGAAGCAGGATGTTAGGATACTGCTTCTTAATCTTTGCTTAACATAACAACCCAGTTAATCTAATCAATGAAAATGGACAATCTCGATAGCATAAGTCCGTTACGGACAGTTTCATTCATCAACCAGTGTTCCAAAAGGAGAAATACAAAAGGTACAAGGACTTACCACCTTTCGAGAGGATGGCGCTCTCCTTCACCCTATCTCACAGGACAGAGACAAAATCACACAAAGCATAAACATAACAACACTTTGACTAAAGCTTAAATACAAACAGAACACTGGACTAATTAAGGTGAAGGGGAATTTACGTTCCTACCCCTCCTGGCATAAGTAATAACAACAGGGGGCCTTACATCACCCCTCAGTTCGATGTCCACCTTGTCCTCAAGGTGGAATTCTGGAAATTGGGACTTGAATTCACTGATGCTCTCCCATGTTCCTTCGTGTTCTAGGAGTCCTTCCCATTCCACTAACAGCTCCATTTCTTGCGTAATATCATTCTTTGGTAGGCCATAATATCCTTCGGTATAGCTACCCATTCAAATTCTTCAGTGAGATGTGGAAGATCAGTCTGAACATCCTGTTGATTGCCCACTACTTGCTTCAATTGTGAAACGTGAAATACCGGATGGATCGACGATGACGTGGGAAGGTTCAGACGGTAGGCCACTGTGTCGATGCGCTAAGTAATCTGATATGGGCCGAAGTACTTGGGCCCCAATTTTTCGTTTCGCCGTCTAGCCACCGAGGCTTGCCGATATGGCCTCAATTTCAGAAAAACCCAGTCACCTACTGAGAATTCCTTCTCACTGCGCTTCTTGTCCGCGAATTTCTTCATCCTGTCCTGGGCCAAAGTCAGCTGGCCTCTAATTTGATCCAAAACTGTATCGCGTTCCTACAACTGCTGATCTAATGTCGCGTTAGTTGTCTTTTGTGTCACATAAAACAGCAAGGGGGGTGGGGGCCGTCCATATACGACTCGGAAAGGTGTGGTATTTAGAGATGAATGGTAGGTCGTATTATACCAATACTCGGCCCATGAGAGCCAACGAGCCCATTGCTTTGGTTGTTCCCCACAAAAGCACCGCAGATATGTTTCTAAACAGCGATTTACCCGTTCGGTCTGACCGTCGGTTTGAGGATGATAGGATGAACTCTTCCGAAGTTGAGTGCGCCTTGAATTCGGAACATCTCCGCCCAAAAGTGGCTAATGAATACCTTGTCCCACACGAAAACTGCCACTACTGACTTAGCGTTGAACAGGTGGCTGATGGCAATGAAATGGGCGTATTTACTTGAACGATCCACCACTACGACTATGGTGTCCCACCCTTGAGACTTCGGAAGTCCCTCCACGAAGTCCATGGCGATGTCCTCCCAAATCCTCTCGGGTATGGGCAATGGTTGCAGTAAACCGGCAGGTGAGAGCGTTAGAGTCTTGTTCCGTTGGCAGGTTCCACATTCATCCACATACCGTTTGATAGCGTCTTTCATCCCTGGCCAGTATAATTCGGTTGTTACTCGCTTATATGTCCGTAAAAATCCGGAGTGCCCTCCTAAAACCGAATCATGGTATGTTTGCAGCACTGCAGGTATTAATTTTGAATCTGCGGACATCACCAACCGTCCCTTGTACAACAACGTACCTTGATGAATCGAGAACTTGGGGTGGCTGGTGGGCTCTGCCTTAATCTCCTCAACAATCATTTGAAGCTTCGGGTCCTGATCAACTTCAGCCTTCACTGTACTGATATCGATAATGGCTAGAGCAATGAGAGTTGCGAGTCGCACGTGGTTGGGCATACGCGAAAGGGCATCAGCAGCCTTATTCTCGAGGCCTGGTCTAAACTGAATCTCAAAGTCGTATCCCATTAGCTTGGACACCCATTTCTGATATTCTAGTTGAATAACAGTTTGGTCAATCAGAAATCTGACGGCTTGTTGGTCGGTACGGATCACAAATCTTTGGCCCAACAAATACCAGCGCCATCGCAGCACGGCCTTCACAATGGCCATCAATTCTCGTTCGTAAATGGGCTTGGCCTGCGCTCTAAGGGATAAGGTATGACTGTAATAGGCTATGGGTCGCTGATTTTGGGATAGCACAGCCCCTAAACCGGTGCCCGATGCGTCCGTTTCAACCACGAAGGGAATGGAGAAATCTGGTAATGCTAAGACCGGCAGAGTAACCATGACATGTTTTAATGTTTCGAACGCCTGTTGGGCCACGTCGTTCCATTCAAAAGCATCTTTCTTGGTCAATTGAGTTAGCGAAAAAGCCTTTACCTCGTAATTCTCCACGAACCTTTGATAGTAACCTGTGAGTCCCAAGAATCCACGTAATTCCCGGATATTCGCAGGTGCGGGCCACTCTATCATGGCTCGGATCTTCTCCGGGTCTGCTTCGACCCCAGCTGTCGACACCCAATGTCCGAGATACTCAATTCGGTCTTTGGCAAATTGGCACTTCTTGATGTTCGTTTTCAACGAACTATCTCACAAAACATTCAACACCATTCCCAAATGAGTTAGGTGTGTATCTAGATACGAGCTATAAACCAAAATGTCATCAAAGAAAACAAGAACACAACGACGAAGGAAAGGGCGAAATACCCGATTCATAAGGGCTTGAAAGGTTGCTAGCGCGTTAGTTAGCCCAAACGGCATTACCAGGAACTCATAATGCTCGTCGTGGGTTCGGAAAAGCAGTTTTCTCTACGTCGTCTTCATGTACCCGGATCTGATGGTAGCCTGATCGAAGGTCGAGCTTGGAAAGACTCGGGCCCCATGTAGCTCATCCAATAGTTCCTCAATAACGGGAATCGAAAATTTGTCGAACACAGTTGCTTCGTTGAGGGTGTGGTAGTCAACGCAAAACCGCCAACTTTCGTCTTTTTTCTTCACAAGGAGAACTGGGCTCGAGTAGGGGGTGGTACTTGGCCGGATTATTCCTGCTGTCAACATGTCAGTGATTAGCTTCTCAATCTCCCCCTTCTGAACATGAGGGTATCAGTAGGGCCTCACATTGACTGGAGACTGTCCCTCTTTGAGGGTAATTCGGTGGTCAACTTCTCGTTTGGGTGGTAGGCCCGTGGGTTCGCTGAAAATATCAGGGTATTGATCGAGGAGTCGGTCAACTGCCGGCAGGAGAGGTGAGGGAGGAACCGCTACCCTCTCGTGTTCTTTCGGAAGCTAGACAGTTAATGCCCGAAGTTCGACCAAAAATCCTTGGTCATGCTCGTTCCACTGCCGTTTCAAACTTTTTAGAGAAACCTCTGCCCTGGCCAGTGAAGGATCCCCTTTTATGACCACCTGAGAGTCCCCGCTGCCAATAGTAAGGGTGAGCGATTTCCAATCAACTGTCGTCACACCCAAGGAGCACAGCCACTGCATGCCAAGGATCAAGTCCAGGGCACCTAAATCGAGCGGTAGAAAGTCTTCTACTATGGTCAGGGAGTCGATCTCAACAACTATTCCTTTACACATTCCCTTACCTCTCACGGCTGCACCTGTTCCCATGATAATTCCGTAGTGGGCGGTTTTCGAAACGGGAATCTTCATCTTTTCTACGAGCTGATTGGAGATAAAGTTGTGCGTTGCGCTGCAATCAACCAGAATAATCACTTCTTCTTTTTCGATCTTCCCTTTTACCTTAAGAGTTCCAGGCGAAGTGAACCCTACCACAGTGTTTAACGATAAGTTTGCCATAGGTTTCGGTGGGGTTTCGACAGGCTCTTGTGTGGTCGGGTGGTTCTCCACAGGGATGTTTAACTCTCTCCACTCTTCTGCCACTAGCTCGTCGTCGATCACTAGGAATCTCAATTCCTTACTCTTGCATTTATGTCCGACGTGATACTTCTCATCACACCTGTAACATAATCCTTTTTCCTTTCGTGCCAACAACTCTAAGTAAGTTAATCTACAGTAGGGAACTTCCTTGGGTTGCGAGTTCATGGGCTGTATAGTCGACTGAGTTGACATGGATACAGTACGGATGGGAACTACTGCGATAGCCTTGGAATTCGGTTTGGACACGATATATTGGGTCTCTGAAGCCTTAAGTAATTTGACTGCATTTGGGCCGACCTTTCCCGATTGAATCATTCGTTTATCTTCCACTCTTTGGGTCGCTTTCATCAGGGCCTTTAGGCCCACTGGTTCAAAGCATAGTACTTCAGCTCTTACCTCGGGATCCAACCCATTCAGGAACGTACTGTCTAGAACTTCGTTCGTCAAATGGGGCAGGGGCGCTAACAAATCTTCAAACTTCTGTCTGAACTCTGCTATAGTGTCGTCTTGTCGAATCACCAAAAATCTGGCACAAAGGGATCCTTCGTGTATCGGTCTGAATCGGTCTAAGATCCATGCCTTGAGGTTGGCCCAGTTTCTGAACGGCAACTGATTCTCTGACCACTGCAGGCATCGAGACGTCGGTCCGATGAAGCACACCGCCGTGGCCTGCACTTTTTCCGTGTCAGTTAAGTGTTGAATCGTAAAGTACCTTTCCGCCCTGAAGAGCCAGTCATCTGGCACCCCCCTTCGAAAATGGCCATATCTATTTTTTTCAGGCGATGTTTTTCGAACGCACTCTCTACTACTCCTTGTGTCTCCCCGCTTGCTGAACCTTGGTCCGACTCCGGATTTTTCCATTTCTGGCCCGTATCTTTGCTTCCCTGTCCCGTGGCCTATGGTCTTCCATTGGCCAGGGCTCGTTGGTTTTCCACCGTCGCTTGCCTCTGATCCTCGAGGCTGTGGAACAACCTCTCTATGTTCTTGTTAATCTCAGCCATCGTTCTCTCGATCTCAGGTATCTTTTCTCTGACCGCTTCTACACTCTTCTCAGACTCGGTTATCCGTTCTTCCAACTGCCTCTGCGACATAGCTCGAGTTTTCCCCAGGATGACTGCTCTGGTACCACTTTGTTAGGATACTGCTTCTTAATCTTGCTTAACGTAACAACCCAGTTAATCTAATCAATGAAAATGGACAATCTCGATAGCATAAATCCGTTACGGACAGTTTCATTCATCAACTCGTGTTCCAAAAAGAGAAATACAAAAGGTACAAGGACTTACCACCTTTCGAGAGGATGGCGCTCTCCTTCACTTTATCTCACAAGACAGAGACAAAATCACACAAAGCATAAACATAACAACACTTTGACTAAAGCTTAAATACAAACAGAACACTGGACTAATTCAGGTGAAGGGGAATTTACGTTCCTACCCCTCCTGGCATAAGTAATAACAACAGGGGGCCTTACACAGGATGATTACACTGAAGAGTTTTATTGCCTAAATGCACAAAAAAATCCTTTCAGAAATTGAATTATAGCAAGCCACATTCCTCATTGCAGGTCTTTGATAGAAACCAAGTAATACCTAAGAAATGTTTCGAAATCATGCCCTTCTATACAATTACGTTAAGCCCACAGGCCATAGGAAGATTATAAAATACAATTTTAAGGATAAAAATAACATTTGATCTGGTAGTAATTACAAACTGATATATACTAATTTATAAACTGTATAGTTGTCCAATAAATAAATGGTGAATACCAAGTGGGACTTAAATGTTTTTAACAAAATAAATTGCTAATCAAAATAAAACCAAACACAAATCAAGGATGTTCATGTTGGATAATACCTTGGCATCTTTTTATCAATCTGTTTCAGTGAAAAAACAATAATCTGAAGCAGTAGCCAAGCCATTAAAGTTCACCAATAATCTCCACAAGAGCAATGCCCGCCCTTGAAGCAGTGAAATCTGTGGGAATCTCTAACAGTAATTTCCCTCTTAACAACTGCAGAGATATACTTGATTGCATTGTGGCAATCCACACATATCCGAAGATTTTTCACTACCAGTATTGGCTCACCTTCTCTAGTAGACATGAGACCAAATGCAACGGCTAGCTTCTCACTATGATGTCCTAACCTCAACTCTTCCTCTCTTTGCCTTATTCCGTCGTCCCCTATCGAGGCCGACCTTACGTCTGGAGAATATCCAGCTTTCTTTATCTTTCTCATCATCTCCTCCAGGTATTCATGAATCTTCTTTATCATCGGGTGGGAAGTATCTTCCGCCACAAAAATGTGTATTCTCCTATTTACTTCAATCCAACTACAACCCGGTTTCTTCTTCACGCCTCGGTCTCGCATAAGTTTTCTTACAGTCGCAACATCCTCCCATCTCCCATTGTCAGCATAGATATTTGCCAGCATGACATAAGGTGCAGCATTTGAAGGTTCCAGCTGAAGCAAATGGTTTGCTGCTTTGAGCGCTAATTCCATGTTCCCATGAGTTCGACAAGCTCCGAGTAATGCAGACCAAAAAATGGAACCGGGGTTATAAGGGATTGTCTCTATTAGCCTTTCTGCCTCGCTCAACTTGCCTGCTCGACCCAAAAGATCTATCAGGCATGAGAAGTGCTCTGCTTCTGGTTGAATGCCAAACTTCTGCTTCATCATATTGAAGTAAATCTTACCATCCTCAACTCTTCCTGTGTGTGCACAAGCGGCAAGTACAGAAATAAACGTTATGTTTGTAGGGGTAAATCCCATCTCCAACATCCTCTGGAAAAGATGAAGTGATTGAAACCCCATCCCATGTTGTGCATAGCCCGCAATCATTGAATTAAACGATACCGTATTATGCTCCCGCATTGTATCGAACACCCTTCTTGCATCCCTGAGATTTCCACATTTTGAGTACATTGCAATCAGAGCATTGTTCACTGATATTCTATTTGTAGGGATGTCCAATTTGAAAGCTAATGCATGAACTTGTCTTCCTTGAGTAGGCGACGACATATTCGAGCAGGCACTAATAACGCAAACAAGACTGCAATCATCAGGCCGGTGGCCAACACATTGCAACTGCCTGAAACATTCAAGAGCTTCATCGGATAACTCCTCAAACAGGGAGTATCCTGAAATCATTGTATTCCAAAGGACCAAGTCCGGCTTACAGATTTCATCAAAAACTTTTCTACAATCCAACATACAACCACCACATTTTGAGTACAAATCAATCAAACCACTACCCACATGACAATTCTGATGGTACCCAGACTTTATCAATTTGGCATGAAACTGAAGCCCGCCTGATAAATCCTGCACATTAGTAAACGCGGTCAAGACGCTTGCTAAAGTAAACATGTCAACAACCAAGTCCCTCACAGTCATTTCCAAGTACAATTCTAAAGCCTTAGAGCCCTCACGATGCTGCATATATGCCACAACCATCGAATTCCACGAAACTTCATCTCTATCCTCACCCATCCCATAAAAAATTCGTTGGGCCTCATTCAAAAATCCATTTTTGCTGTAATATGTAATGAGTGCATTACCGACAGACACATAACAATCAAACCCAGCCACAACACTCAGAGCGTGCAACTGCCTAATCAAAACAACATCATCGCCACAAGCAGTAATTATACCAGAAAGTGTAAACCCATCCATATCAAGAAAGGCATCTCTCATCTCCACAAACAGCTGAAAAGCAGGCTCAGTGTCCCCACGTTGCGCATAAGCAGCAATGAGAGTGTTATACGAAACAGGGTCTGGTTGGGGCATTTTATCAAACAGTTCGCGTGCAACTTCAACAAACGATTCTTTCGCGTACGCAGAAATCAGGGCGTTGAAGGAAAAAATATTGCATTCCTGGGTCTGATCGAAGACCCGACGAGCAGCGGAGAGCCGACGACATTTGGAGTAAAGAAGAACAAAGTGGTTCGAGAGGTACGTAGAAGTGGGGACGAAGGACTTGATATACAGAGCATGGAGGGACTTTCCAGTACGGAGGTCTCTGTCGGCAATACATGTTTTCAGAATGTGCCGAAAGCTTTGGAGAACAGAAGAGAGTTGATGCATTTGCAGTGTTCATGGTGAAAGCTCAAGTACAAGTATAACAAAGCAACGGCATGGCATATTCTCCACACTTGCTTTGTGGAATTCCCTGAAAATACCAAGGCTATATTTCCGGCGGCTGCACTTCTATTTATCTGAAGTGGGTCGCCGTCATCTCTTTCCTGCGCCGGCGGTTCGGTACCGGAGGTTTGACTGCATTGCAAATCAAACACGAATTAGGTTGGACTGTGAAACGAAAGAATTGAAAAAGAATAATGTTTTAGCTGGTTCATGGAGATCCCACTTTTCTGTCGTCCTTCATTCCAATCCCCGTGATGGCAATCGATCTGGCTGTGTCTCGCAGGGTTGATACCGTTTGGCTGGAGGAATGGGCATTTGAGATTGCATCTATGCTTTTTTCTGACTGTGCGTTGTAATTCTATTGCTATTATCTACAGAAAATGGGGATGAAAGATTTACCGTAATTAAATTTTACAAACTTTATGCTTTGGCGTTAAATTACAAGTTTAAGCTATGAGTTTTTTTTTTTTTTTTCTTGAGAAGAATTAAGCTATGAGGTTTGGGCAATTGGTACTTATAGCCCTTTTCAGTGTTGTTTTGTAAAAATGGGCCCCTTTTTTAAAATCTATTATTTGGGGACCCTTTGCTGACTTAAGTTAGCAAAGGTATAAATGACCATTATAGCCTCTTCAATTTTCAAAAAAGGAAATTAATTTCATACACCACTAAATTAGATTTCCCACCAATTTTCCATAATTTTCCTTAATGAATAAGGAATTTGGAAGGACAAAAACATTCATATTCTCATTCCCATTCCCATTCCCATTCCCATTCTCATTTTTATTCCTTTTAGTCCTTTGGTCCCCATACAATATTCTTTGGTCCCAACACGATTTCACCACCTCATCACGTTTTGGATTGGCGAATCACACTCAAAACACTTCCGACATTCGAGTTTCTGAAGGAGGTACGTGATTACTACACTTTCAAGTTTTGATCGTTCAATTTTTTACGTTTAATAGTACGTTCGTGGGTTGGGACTTGATTTTTGCGTCGCTCTGTCCGATTTCTCGGTCGAAATTCATCGTTCCCTGCCGGGAATCATAAACCACCGAGACCGGGAATTTTGGCACTTTCATTATTTTTTTTCTGTTCATGCAGATAATGCCTCGTGTGTGGGTTTGTTATGGTGGTCTGTGGAATGAGAGGGAAAATGAATATGAGGGTGGAGAGTTGACGGGTTTCGACATAGACATTGGTACTGCATACAGTGACTTCTTAAGTCGATTATATAGATTAACCAGTATAAGTTCAAAGGAATTTGACCTTAGAATAAGATGTGTAGTCCAATTGATGTCTAGGGCCCCTGCGTTTGTTATTAGGAACGATGAAGGCCTTAACACCTTCTTGACGTGGAATAAGGTCTCTGATGTACCCATATACATATCCACAATCCCAAAGTGTCCTAGTAACCAAGCCTCACGACCATTTCTCATCCCATGCACCATGCCAAATAAGGTGGAGCCGAATTTATCATCGACATCAGTCCCAAACAATATACCATCGGCATCTACATCCTTCGCATGCGATGAATCCAAAAATATTCCTGCGTATAACTTGGGGGATGATGAAGACCATGGTAGTGAACTTTATGGTGGCCAAGATTGGGGGGACTACGGAGATTATGAGGAGTACGAATATGATGAGGACATAGACGCAGAAGTTGATGTAGCTGTGGGAGACGATGAGGAAGAGATTCACGTACAGTACACTGAGGTTTCTTCTGCGCCTGAACAGGTGGCAACATGTTCTTCCGTTCCGAATACTTCATCCAAGGCAATCATCATGACAAGTTAGTCTTCCTCTTCTGAAGATGTAGAAGTTGGAGAAGTATTCATGTGTAAGAGAGACTTGTACATGAGGATGTTTGTGATTGCAATGAGAAGGAACTTCCAGTTTAGGGTTAAAAAGTCAAAGAAGAACATATGGGTAGCTGAGTGTGTAATTGAAGAATGCAAATGGAGGGTTCGAGCTATGACTGTTACTAAGGGGTGTGAAATATTTAAGATCACGAAGTACTGTAATATCCACACCTGTGTATGTGAAATGTTAACCCATGATCATTGGCAAGCGAAGAGTTGGGTTATTGGAAATTTGATCAAGTCGAGGTTCCAAGACGTCGGTCGTACTTATAGGGCAAAGGATATTGTGAACGATATTAGACAAGATTTTGGTGTGAATTTAAGCTACGACAAGGCTTGGCGGGCTAGAGAATAAGCTTTTATTCTTGTTAGAGGATCTCCAGAAGAATCTTACAGATTGTTACCAAGATTTGGTGAAGCATTAAAAATTGAAAATCCCGGTACAATGTTCGACTTAGAACTTGAAGACGATGGACACTTTAAGCATGTGTTTATGGCACTAGGTGCTTCTATTGGAGGGTTCAAGAGCTCTATTCGTCCAGTTCTAGTGGTTGATGGAACACACCTACGAGGAAAATTCTGTGGGAAGCTTCTTATTGCGACTGGTGTAGATGGTAACAACCAGTTATATCCTGTAGGGTGGGCCTTGGCCGGGGAGAAACTGATCAGTCATGGACGTACTTTTTTCGACAGATGGAACATGCAGTTGGACAAGTTCCTGGTCTGGTCATTGTGTCTGACAGACATGCCAGCATTGGTAAGGCAGTCAAAACTGTATTTCCTAATGCATTTCACTGCGTGTGTATCCGACACTTAGGGGAGAACCTGAAGACGCATTTTAAGACCGAGAACTTCATGAAACTATTTGACGGAGCTGCAAGGGCATTTCGCGTGGTTGAATTCAATGAGTACTGGCAGCAACTCCCAGAAAATGTCAGGACATACCTACAAGGGGTCAGAGTTGAGAGGTGGGCTCGAGCATACCAGTGTGGTCGTCGGTATAACCAAATGACCACCAATCTTGCGGAGTGCACTAACTCAGTGTTGAAAGATGCACGAGAGCTCCTAATCACCGCATTCATGAATCATATCAGAGGGTGGCTCCAAGCAAAATACTACAAACGCAGGAATAAGCACTCCAGTAACCCGAGCCAGTGGTCGAAGTTTGCAATGGAAATTTTGGAAAAAGCAGAGGAGAAGTCACGGAGGCACGTGGTCAAACCTATTGCTCGATATGAGTTTGATGTCGAGGACGGACATTTGGGTGAACGTGTCAACCTTCACGCTAGAACATGCACATGTCGTGAATTTGAGTATTACGAACTTCCATGCTCCCATGCGATCGTTGCATGCACTTATCGACATATAGACTATCATACACTTTGTTCCAGAGTCTACCATGTGGACTCTTTGATAGATGCATATGCACAGCCCATACAACCCCTTGGGCATGAGTCGGAGTGGAAGAGGTCACCTCAATTCGTTGATGTGGAAGTCTTGCCTCCTCGAAGAGTGCCTAGAGTTGGTCATCGTCAGACGTTGAGAATACCGTCTACGGGAGAAGTGCGACATGTCCGCAAATGCAGCCGGTGCGAGAATAGGGGTCATAACAGAAAAACATGCAGACAACCATTGAACAATTCTTGATTTTTAGACAATTTTAGTACATTTCTCTATTTTGACATGAATATTTGTATCATGGATGTTTTAGACATGAATTTTATTACATTTCTATATTTTGAAGTATCTATTTTCTCCGTTCATCATTTACTTTATATAGCGTACATCAAATTAAAAAAAATACTGGAAAAAAAAGGCATATCCCTCCACCCCATATTGTCAAAAAAAAAAAAAGGCATATCAATGAATACGGGACCGAGAACGACCGAGAAAAATGGCAGTGGTATACAGTCTTTTACTTGCACAGATATTAATCCTCTGTTAGTTTTCCCAGTCGAAATCGGGACCGAGAAGATCGGGAAAAATGTCAGTGGTATACAGTTGCTTGCATGGCACGAATTTTACGTTGCATGGCTTGAAATTACGTTGCATGGTAATAAATTTACGTTGCATGGTCTGTTTATTAACGTATAAGATAAGTATATAAGTGAAATTTTAACTACAAGGGTATTGAAATATAAACGAAATCATGCTTTACTAAAAGAACGGCCTATTGGCCCAAAGTTGTACATCAAATTGACGCCTACAAAACTCCATTTTCTCTTGACTAAGACTACCTAAATCTGATCTAGTTACATAAAATTCTAAAAACTTTATAGTGAAAACCCCACAATCCCCACAATCTTGTTGTTGTGGCACTTGGGTCTTCCTTCTGAATTGTCGTGGATGTGTTGGAAGAAACGGCTTCTCCTTCATAACGTCGCACCTCAGTAGCAGCCTAGGGAAAATGGTGCATACCGTATTCATCTACTTCGCTATGTCTGCATCTGAATTCAGTGCCGTTAGGGAGTCTGTCAACACAAATTCGTCCGTTTCAAAGTCAGCGCACAGTAGAACCCAATGGTTTCTACCTAAGTTGAAGGGCATGTAGACAGCATCAACGGAACTCCAATGAACATTGTAATCTGTGTGTTCTCCCATTACGTAGTTAGTGACCGTCTTGAATCTACTCCAATCGAACGTGTCGTTCCCATGGTCACTACGAAGGAGTTCTTCGTACACATCCCCGCGCCTCAAAAATTCCTGCACAACATCCAATATTAGTACAATTCAGATTAATTGAAATTTTATAAGGTGAAAATACGTACTGTTACAAATACATTCGCCTTGACGAACTTTCGATAGCATAAGTCAGGACGGGTATCCATCTTCTTTCGAACAAAGAAGAAGAGAGAGCCAATCACCTACAGAATCAGAAGAATAGTGAATTGTAGTCCTAAACCCTATCCTATCCTAAATCATAAACTCTAAGTCCTCTTTAACTATAAACTCTATATCTAAACCCTACTCTAAATCATAAACCATAAGATTTACAAATCAACAGCAGTGATAAAATGGTTTGTACCTCATCACTCATCCAATGAGACGATGTGAGTAACGTCTTGAACCATTGTTTGCTTTTGTATGCATATACTGTCTTGCGCTCCGATCCATCAGACAATGGGTCATCCAACCATTTCTGAAACTTGGTCTCGTACTCCTCAGGAATGGCACTCATGGGATCGTATTGCTTAACTTTCCTCCTTTTGCCGTCCGGCCTGGTGTCAGCCCATGGAGACTGAAGCTTCCAAGAAATTTATCGAGTCCGCTTTCCCCGTCTTTTTACCAATTCATGCGGCCCGATTACTTTAACCTTCTCAACCTCCTCATCACTTAACTCAACAGGCTACAAACATACATTTAATACATTAGTGAGATTTATATAATATTGTTTACATTAAGACAAATAATTACCTCAGCCTTAGGTACAATGAACTCGACTGGGTCTGTACTTGGTTGAGACTCCACGTCAGTAATGGAGTGAGACTCTACGTCAGTGGTTGGTTGAGACTCCAACTCCTGTAAATCCCGGTACATTTATTAATGGAAATGTTAAATTTAAAATATGATAGGGTAAGAAATATTATTACCGTAATATGCTCTATGTCGTGCGCCTCATCAACGTCCTTCTCCTTCCCGTCCTCTCCTTTGCCGCTTCCTCCTCCTTCATGTCCTTCTTCCTTATTGTCATCCGATCCACTCTTGTCATCCGGTCCAATCGATGGACCACCCTTGTCATCGGGTCCTTTCGATGGACCACCCACGGGATCTTGTCCTTTTGATGGACCACCCTCATCATCTGGACCATCTTTGGGTCCAAAGTACTTCTCAGGGTCCACGAATTTACCCTGAAAGTTTACAAATGTTAGAAGAAATAAAACCAACCAATACAATAACAATGATCAACTACCAAAATACCTTAGATAGACGACGCAAGAACTTGGTAATAGACTTGAGGCATGTCTCCATATCAGACATGCGAGCATCCATTCTCTCCATCCGGCTATCCATAAGTTGTAGCCATTGGCTACATTCACAAGTCTACTTTGTTTTCGTCTTTTTCTTCTTTTTCTTCTCCTTCGTGCTCTCATCCTCTTTTTCTACTTCATTCTCTTTCTCTTTCCCTTTGTTTTTGTCCTCTTGTTCCATTCTCTTTTATTTGAAACATCTGGAGAAGCTTCAGTGACATCCAACATCTCAGTATCGGCTATAGTAGCCTCCTCTACAACAGGGAGTATACCCTCAGATACAGTAGGTAGACTCTCTGTTTCTGGATCTGATTCTTGCCCTGGCTCTAGTACTGGCTCAGGCATTGGCTCCGGTGCACGTGGAGGCTCCATCACTCGATTCATGAATTGACTCTCCTCTGCAGAAGAAACAAGACTCAACCTAACTCTTGCCTGAAAAAAATGACTTGTTACAATCAAGAGTTTACAAATAATAATGAAGACAAAACATTTAAAAAATTAAAATAACTAACCGCTCGGGATCCAAAAACCTCATCAGCAATGATTGTGTATGATGGGGAGTGGGAGCAAGACCATCGACAAATGCGTGGGATGGTCGTCTCACTTATACGATTGGCAACACGTCCAGTGAGAGATGAAACAGTCTCGTAAGCCCATATTTGTGTAAATAAAAATAAAAGAAAAAAATGGGAAACCGTACAAACTATATGAAGATTACATTTCAAAAGTTTTATTATCTACTAACCTGAAAAGCAAACGGGAAACCGTACAGACTGTATGTCTCCTGCTTCTTTGGACCACCGAACTTACGCTTGTACGACTCAGCCTTCCCCTTTAGTGCCTTCTTTAGACTTTTGATCGTCTTGTAAAAAACGATGGTACTCCAGTCCTCATTGCAAAATTCACCCAATCATCCAATAAGTTTAGGGTGCTAGCATCTACTTGTTGTTTGTGCTCCCTCCCCATCAAAGCCAACTCAAAAAAATAGAAAGCTGCGATCTTAACCGCATCTTCGTCGTTCTCAAACTGAAGAGTCGGAAACGACTTATCTTACTCCTCCACCTTCATACCTACGTTCTCCCTAAAATATAATCGTAGGAGTCTATTGGGAGGACCCTCTCTATCTCTCCTCATTGGTCTAAAGGAATGACGAAGGCCGGTTATGAGGTCAAATTCTCTCTTACCAAACGAAACCTTCTGACCCAATAATTTAAAACTCATCACATCTGCCCTATTGTCCTCTACTTCCCTAAGGAGGATGTAATGTACTAACTGGTCGTTAAAAATAACATTTACATCTATTAAGGACCCGAAACATGTTTGCCTAAAAAGGTTTAATTGGTTCGGACTTAGTGTTGACTTAATATTGCCAATGGTTTTGTTCAAGTGTGAGCAACATGTCAACGCAGTGGGAAAATGGTCAGCGATGGGGATTTTCTCGGTGATTTCCATGATAGACCTAGCAAATTACAGCAATTATAATCAACATTAATATATATATATATATATATATATATATATATATATATATATATATATATATATATATATATATATATATACATTGGTTACAATTAAAAACAAGTCACTAACTAAATTCCCGATCGAAATCGTGACTGGGAAGCGTCCACTGAAAATCTCGGTTAACCGAGAATAATATAACGTTTACTGTCTCTTTTCTCAGTTGACCGAGACTTCTCGGTCGAATTCCCGATCAAAATCGTGACTGTGAAGCATCTTTTGCAAAACTCGGTTAACCGAGAAAAATATAAAGTTTTTGCCATTTTTCTCGGTTGACTGAGAAGGTGCAGATAGCATCCCGGCCGAGATTCTTCCCTTTTCCAGAAAATATACATCCTAAAATCAACCAAAAGCCACGATTTCGTTCCCATATTCAATACAGAACCCAACGAAACAGTCAAACAATCACTCACAACATATAATAGCCAAGTAAAAAAGCAAGAAACCCTAGATTCCTAAGAAACCCAAATTTAGACGAGATAAGTTCAAAAAACGATTAAACCAATAAGAAATACACAAAAATGGAAGTCAATCCTTACCTCGTGTAGTTGCAACTTCGTTGTCGTCGAAAGATTTTGAAATAAACGGCAGTAGTGTACGGTTTTGGGCACTCGGAATTCGTTCGAGCTTGAGAGGGAGAAAAAGGGGAAAGAAGGGACCGTTGAATTCGTGGGAAGAGAAGAGGCTGTGTGTTTGAAATAGAAAAGGGTAAAATCGTATTTTCACACCTTAAGGAGCCCCCAAATAATAGATTTGTAAAATGGGCCCCTTTTTACAAATGAAAAATTGAAGGGGCCCATAAAGCCCAATTGCCCATGAGGTTTCTGTTCAATAAGTTCAAAATTTTGTAATTTTGTGTGTAATAGATTACAAATAAATTTGAAATTTTTAAAAAAATAATTGATTGATTAGATATAAATTTGAATTTTATGTCTAACGAAACTCTAAAATTTCAATTTTGTGTTTAGTGGATCCATGAATTTTAACATTTTGGAAAGTTCAAAGACTAAATTTGTAATTTAACATAAGAGTAAATTAGACAATTTGTCTTCCATAAAAAGAAGGCTAAATTATAGAAGATACCCATGCACTTTATACCTCTTTTCGATAATACCCTTAAATTTTAAAAGGTTGCACTAATACCTTTGACCTTTCAAAAAGTTCAAAAAACACTCTAACAAGTTTTAGATAGAAAACATTTATTCTTCTTTATCTCCTCGCAAATTCTTTCGACATGAAAATTAATGAAAATTTTATGTTATAAAGACTATGTGAAAAAAAAAATTACAAAATTGAAATTGAAATCGAAATTGAGCTCTCTCTCATTTGCTTAAAGGTTATGTGCAATAAAATTGGTACTCAAATTAGCCAATCAATGATATACTCTCCTCTTATCCTATACATGAAAGAAAACAAAACAATCAAATCCAATTTGTTTACTCAAAATTCACCCAAAAAAAAAAAACAAAACAAAACAATAAAAAAAACATCTAAAATTTAATGATTTGAATAACCCGAAATTGAGTGTGATGCCAATGGAATAGGGATTATTGGAGCTGGTTTAATGTAGAATCCAAGATCATTAATATGCTTTAGTGAAAAGGTGAAAAGAATTTGTCATTCACATAGACCATCAAAGCTTGCAACATTTAAATAGCCAAAACAAACTTAATAGAAGACATGTAAATGGTTGGAATTTATTGAAACGCGTCTCTATGTGATAAGATACAAGAAAGGTAAATAGTATGTGGCGTAGCCGATGCACTATCTAAAAGATATGTTTTGCTAAACTTAATTATTTGGCTTTGAACACATTAAGAACTTGTATTCACATAACACTTATTTTGTACCTATTGTTGAATCTCACATGCAAAAAATGAGTAATTTCTAATTAATATGAATGTTTGATGACTTCTTGTTTAGAAAAAAAAAATAAGGTTTTGCATTCTCCCACTTGTTCTATTCACGAGTTATTAGTTAAAGAAGTTCATGGAAGAGGTCGGACATTTCAGAATAGCTAAGACATATGGCATGTTAAATGAATACTTTTATTGACCTAGAATGAGACATGTCATACATAAAAAGTGTGAGAGATGTATTACATGTAAAGAAGTGACACATTTCATTGCATGTAATAAAACTAATGATGCTAAACGTGTAGTTGACTTGTTCTAAGGATGTGGTTAAATTATATGACTTAAGAGTATTGTTAGCAAAAGAGATCAAGATCCCTTCAAAACTCATATTTTTACTCCCCCAATAATACATCTCCACATCTTAAGAAAATTACACAATAGAAAGAATAAGGAAAAAAAAATCAAGAAGGATCGAGATCCATATTCTCAAATCAAATGAGTTAGAGCTTCTCAAGTCCCTCCAAAATTCATATTCTTACTCCCCTAACAACAAGAAAGATCAAGAGGAAGGAACAAGAGAGATTGAGAGTGAGAGAATGGTCAAGAAGAAAATTTTGGGATTTTTCACCACAACTTCACAATGGGCTAACTATGTAAAAAGTCAACAATGACTAAGTGCATGTTTGGGAGTGATTTTGAAATTATTAAAATCACTTTTGTCATATTCAAAATCGCTTCGAAACATGTTTTTAATAATTCAAAATCAATTTTGATGATATGAGAATCACGTTTAAAAGTGTAAAATCAAGCATAAAATTGATTTTAAATGATTAAAGATAGGTTTCGGAATGATTTCGAACATGACAAAAGTGATTTTAACTATTTCAAAATCACTCCCAAACATGCACTAAGTTATCAATGACAATTGATTGTTGTTTAAGTGAGCAACGATGGTTGGTGCTGAAGGACAAAGAGAGAACAAATGAGAGAAACTGATTGAAAGGAAAAACAAAGTGAGAGAATGAAAGCAAAATTAAGCGATATTGCAGGAGGGAGAAAACCTTAACTTTAAGTGTAAGTAGGTTTGGGTTAAACCAAAAATAAAAACAAAACTAACTCAGTTCAATTTGATCTGATTTCTTTAACACTTAACATATGATAAATGAAAACTAGAAACATGAAATGAGAAAAGTCATTAAACCAACTTGCAGGTACCCTAAAGCTTTCCATTCAGTAACCAAATTAAATGAAGGAAAATCCTTATAAATGGCTAGATTACTAGATACACGGTGTATTTTTGAAAAATGGCCAAACGATCTTTTTAATGAAAAATGGCTAAACCGTTTTTTAACATATTTTCACGTGAACTATTCTTCCAATTATACCCTCAAGTCATTTCACGTCTCATCCTATATTTGAGGAAGTCCTATTTGATTTAATTTTTGTTTAAAACAAAGAAAACAATAACAAAACTGTTTATCCTATGAATCATGGGATCCGTAGTTTACAACTTATATTTTCTCTCTCTTATCTATTTAAATTTGTATTTTTTTAATCAACAAATTATCATCTTCGTCATCTTTTCCACCCGTACTCAACTTTTGATTGATTTCTTGGTCCTTACTTCTTTCAAACATTGAAAAGACTATTGATCATAGATATGTTGCCTCATATTCATATTAGTCTTTAGATTTAGATTTCGGTTAGGAGCATTTTTGTCTGATTCGTGGTAAAGAAAACTTACATAAAATAGCAATTGGCAATTTTTCAAATGAAAAATTCGAATAACCATTTTTCAAAACGATCAATTAAAAATGTCATTTATCTAGTTGTGCCTTAAATGAAGGGTTGGTCTTTGGGCCCAGCCCAAGTTTCATGGAATTGAATTTCATTAGCAAAACCAGACAATGAGAAAGTTGACTTTGTCAAACTAAAAATCCTAATACTTTATTACAGTATCTTCAAGTACAAGTATCGTTAAATAATTTTATATACACCATAAATACACATAATTTGACCAAGAGTTTATAAAAACTTCCATTAATAATCGAAAATAAATTCTAAATTTTTAAAAAAGATCATCTACAAAAATACTATAAGAGAAGAGACTGCAAAAAACGCAGTCGTATAATCATTTTAACAAGTACGATTCCGTTATACCTAGACCGGAATTCCTTTACAGCTCAAGTCGAACCGATCCGAACCGAACCGGAGCAAGTCGCGATAAATACTAGCCCGCTCCATATACCGGCCCGAGTCGCTCATCCGGCTCTTCGTCCTCACCAATTTACCGCCGTCTCGATTTTCCTTTGAGTGCCCAATCAAATTCTTCGTCTCTCGAATCGAATTCCAAAACCCATCCATCAAAATTTCGTATTTTGCAGAAATACCCATCAATTGTTTTTCTTTGCAATCCTCGAGCCGTTTCAACGCACAAACCAACTCAACCGATTCACCGAAACTGAGGCAACTGAGCCGCTCGTGAAACTCAGTAACTCGGATTGAAATTTCATTCATAGCCGACAAGTAATCGTCACCGACAAAGGCGTAGATCTTATCCACCAATCCGTTTCCATTCAGATGCAAACAGTGAGGCTTTTTCGTAGCTTCTTCGATTAAACCCACCAAGGATTCGGTCTCTTTGAGCAAATCGGAGTTCAAAATCCCCGAAATCTGCTCTGTTTTTCTCTCCCTCTCTTCGACTGAGCTCATAGATCCAACAAAAAACCCCAAAACTCGGGAAATGGACAAAAGAGTTTCGATGTATTGGGCGTACCATCGGACCCAAGAGGAAAGCTCCCAAGAAATCGGATTCGAACTGTCGCGGAAATCGGAGAGTTTGAGGTAATTTCTGCCGCCGGTGAAAGGAAAAACAGAGAGCTGGTCTTGTAGAATGAAGCTGCCGTTTTTGACGATGTGGTGAACGGCGATAAGACACTTGAGGGCGACGGCGGAGTTTTGGGTGCTTTGGAGGCGGTCCATTAAGACTTCGACGGCGGCAGCGGCGGTGGCGCGTGAGGTTTTTCCGAGAGAGAGAAGGGTGGAGAGGTGCTTCTCGCTGGGCGGCGCGTGGGGGTCGTGGGTGGTGGCGCGGAGGAGGGCGAGCTGGAAGGAGAGAATATTGGGCTTGGCGAGAAGGGCGGCTTTGCTCTGTGAGGCTTTGTCTTTGATGAGTCCAATTAGGGAACTGAACTTTTTTGTGCGCACCATTGAAAGGCTGAGAGAAACATTCACAGAGAACTCAGAGGAGAGGAGATTTTGGCTTTGGAGAAAGAATTGGATAAATTTTGGCCTTTAAAGTCGTTTTTGGTCCTTTAATAGCTGTTTTGATTCTCTATTATTGTTGGATCTCTTTTTCCTTTTTCTTGTTCGTTCTCGAAAGGTCAAAACTTGCTTCGTGGACTGTATATAATATATTAATAGGAAAAATAAACTGTCAGAAGTTATTAAAAAATAGACCCATCACCATATGAAAAAAACTAATACTATTTGTAATACCAAATTGTACATAATTCAAAAAGAAAAACCTATCTTTTTTTAAGATGAAAAAACACCTTTAGTCCCTATTGATGTAATGATTTGGATTTTCAACTTTTACTTCCATTTGTGACTATATTCTAAACCCGTTTAGTTTTTGTAATTTGAAATTTGTGATGATTTAATCTCTACAGTATAAAATCTAATCTATGGGTATCTATCATGTTACCGTTTAATTCTGGTAGTTTATATACACATTTGATTCCTAAACAATATCATCAATTTACATATGTAATAAAGTCTATTACACCTCAACAACAGGAATTTACTTGCTATAGGTTAAAATGTTAAAAGTCTAAAACTACATCAACCTAATTGTTACTTTTTTTTTTCAAATATCAAAAATACTTTTTTAACCATTTTTCATTTTTAACCATTTCTTTATTAAGAGTCTAAGGTTACCTTTTTCTTCCTTTATTTCTCACATATGGAAAAAAAAGGTTCAAATATATTAGATTGAGTCAGAAGAGTGTAAGCTTGAAAATCACATTATTGAATACCCTAAAGAAAATAGAAGGCAAAAAGCAATATATCTCACACACCTAGTACACTAGTCCGCTTAAATAGAAGCCACTCTTACAGATTGAGATGTATACTAGTTTTTTTTTTAGTCAATAACATTTAAGGATGGAGATTCGAACTCTAAGGATGTGTTTGGCCGGTGATCTGAAAACAGAAATTTGAAAACAAGGGATTCAATGAAAACAGAGTTGTATTCTATGTTTTTAGATATGAGTTTGGTAGCAGATTCAGAAATTGAATTCCAATTTAAATAATTGTTCAAAATGTGTTTGATAATGTATTTATAAACCATAAACTATTTGTAGTTATCAACTCCATACTAAGTTGAATATAAACTATTATTAATTAATTTTATACACATGTTATAAGTTATAAACTTTTTCGTAATTATTATTTTATAATATCATATAATTTATAATACATTATATTATAAAAATTTTAACTTCACAAAAATAATTGAATTTATAACATGAAATACTATATTTATTAAAGTTTTTATCTTTTTTAATTTAATTTTGCATTTAAAATTTCAAATTAAAAATCTGGATACAATGAAAACATAAAAAAGTTGTTTTTAGAATTTCCACTATTTGGATCACAGAATCTGAAAACAGTTTTAAAAAACACATATGCCAAACGTATATTCACTGAATTCAGTGAATCTGAAAACATAAAACAGAATCTGGACTGCCTACCAAATAGGCCCTAACTTCTTGGTTAAAGGTACATACTAATTACCGTTGAACTATGCTCATTTTGACTACTAATTTTAAGAGTTGTGAATCTGAAAACTTAAAAGTATAATTTATAAATTAGAGTACAAAAACATTTTTGGTCCATGTACTTTTATTACACTAATGATTTAGTTTCCAAATATGTAACAATTTAATATATGTACTTTCAAATTTTTAATGATTGAGTCCCTACCTGAAAAATGTTGTTAAAAAATTTATTGGGATTTCTTATATATGAAGATTGATAGTGACTAAATTACAAATTTGAAAGTAAATTTAGAGACTAAATTATTGCAAATTTAAAATTACAGGGGCAATTAAATAGCTGTATATTGAATTTTAAGAACTAAATGGTTAGTTCAATGAATGTAGCTGAGGGACCAAGACTGCTTTTAACTCTATAAAATTAATTGTTTGAGACTGAATTTATAGATGATCAAATGACCAAAAAAAAAAAAAAAAAAGGTTAGTTTAACTTTTAAGAGATTTAAATTATATTAATTTATAAGCGCCAAGTCATTTCAACTTTCAGATCCTGACTTAAAAAGAAGAAATTTAACATGTTGTTGCCTACAAGTTTATAAAGAGAACAAAGGCCGGAATGGTATGCAAAATAATTTGTGAGATTGATTAAGTTTAATATATATATATATATATATATATATACAAGGTTGTTAAAACTAGTTTGATTTCTTTGGTAATATTATTTATTTCTTTTTTTTGACAATAGGTAATGTTACTTCTTTGAACGAGAGGGTATAAGTTAAATTCGTTTGAATACTGCGAAGTAAAACGTAGAGCTTGTTTTAAAATAAGACATCAAGCTAAGTAGAGGCAACTAATACCTTACTAGTATCAAAATATTTCATAAAATAGTTAAATTACTTTTGTTAAGATTAAATTATAAGTTTAGTGTGTCTAATAATAAAGTTTCTAAAAGTTTAAAAAGTATTTAACATGTCTATGAACTTAATTAATTTCAATATTGTATTTAATAGGTGTCTCTGGTATGTTCAACATCTTTTAAAGTTAGTAACTCTATAAGATATAAAATTGAATTTTATATCTAGTAGGACATTAAACTTTTAATTTTGTGTCCAATATGTTTGAGAATTTAAAAGGAAAAAACTATTAAAAGTCCACGGACTTATTAGACAAGTATAAAATAAAAAATTTAGGGGTCGTTTGATAACCATTTCGTTTTCTGTTTTCTGTTTTTGTTTTTCATTTTTTAAAAACAAGACTGTTTGATAATTATTTCTGTTTTCTGTTTTCTACTTTTTAAAAATGTTTTTTAAATTATAAGAAAATTTCAAAAACAAAAAAAAAAGTAGTTTTTAAAAACAGATTTTTGTTCTTCAAAAACTTATTTTTTTCTTATTTTTTTCTCTCTCTTTTACCTATCTCTAACAAATTCTTTTTTCTATTTTTTTCTCTATAACATTTTTCTATGTACTATTTTTTTTCTCTCTCTAAAAATCTCTTTTTCTCTTTCTAAAATTTTATCTCTCAAAACTTTTTCTTCTCTATAACTTATCCATTTCTAAAAATTTATCCATAACTTTTCTCTCCCTAATAACATATTCTAACTTTTCTTTTGAAAAAAAAAAAAAAACTCCTAGAATTTTCTCTCGCTACAACTTTTCTTTACTTTTCTAATTTATCATTATTTCTTTGCATATCATTTACTCCTGACTTTACCATCTCTCTAAAATTTCTCTTTTTATTTAATTTTTCTATCTAAAATTTATCTCTTCTACTCTACCTTTTTCTTCCTTTCTTTGTCTAACTAATATTCTCTCTCTAAACAACGCCGGATCCAGCATGGGCCCAGGGGGGCTCGAGCCCCTCCTGAACTTTTAAATATTATATATTTGTATATATAATTCCAGCTTTACTATCCAATTCTATAGCTGGCTTCGTTGGTGGAAGTGCCTTAAGCCCCCTCTCACGCCTTGCGGTCCTAGGATCAAGCCCAAGTTCCCGAAGTTTTTTTAATTTTTACGCCTTGCTTCCTCACGTCGTCGCCTTGGGGTCCTTGGATCAAGCCCAAGATCACGCAGTTTTTTTAATTTTTATTCTTTTTCTCACTCCTTTAATTTTCCCCTCACGTGGTGCCGTCCATGGATTGAATCCGAATTTACGCAATTCTTTTTCTCACTCCTTTAATATTTATTCTTTTTCTCTCTTACAATATATTCAAAATTAAAACTTGTCGATTTAAAAAATATATACTAGACCCCGTTTTTAAAATTGACTTTTATAATTACAAAAACTTTTATTTTTCATAAATTTAATTTGTAGGCTATATTTTGTTTAAAAAAAATTACTTGCAAATGTGAAATAATAGTTCCATAACTTAGGATAGGTTTGGTTTAACTTTTCAAGTTTTTTAATTTTGTAAAAAAATTATAGTGTTTGACAACCACTAAAAATTGAAAGTTCAAGAATCCATTAGACACAAATGTAAAAATTTAAAGATTAAACTTGTAATATAACCTAACAAATAAATAATATTACAATATTTTTTTAAAATTTCTTCTTTAAATATTATTTTTATATCGAAATAAACGGAAATGGATAAAAATATTTTAATTTTTTTGTTTTCTTAAAATTAATTTCATGATATAAAAATGTATAGAGAAAAATTGCAATGAATTAAATTAATAGTTCAGTTTCATTTATGAAAATTTTGGAATTGAAATTTTGGAATTATTTACTTGTAAATTACTTTTACAAAATTTTAAATGAAGCCCCCCGTGAACAAAATTTCTGGATCCGCCACTGTCTCTAAACATTTTTTTCACATCTCTAATTTTTTTTATGTTTAAATTTTCTCTTGAAAACATTTATATTCGTGTCTCTAAATGTTTGTTTCAATGTTTCTACACATTTTTCTCTCTCTAAAACATATTTTTATCTCTCTAACTTTTAAAAAACTGAAAACCAAAAACAGTTATCAAACAACTTTGGTTTTCTGTTTTTTAAAAACAGAAAACAAAAAACAGATCAAACATATATGGTTTTTGTTTTTAAAAAACAGAAAACCAAAAACTAAAAACCAAAAATAGAAAAACCAAAAACCAAAAACTGGAATGGTCGTCAAACGGGGCCTTAGGAACTTATTTGACATTTTAAAGTTCATAGACCTATTAAATTCAAAATTGAAAGTTTAGGGGTCTATGAAATAACACTTTTCAAAGATCTATTATTTGACACAAACTTGAAAGTTTATAGGTTGGACTTGTAATTGCCAACAAAAGCATATCTCAACTGGCATAAAACTTGTACCATCAACCAAGAGATCAAAGCTAAGGTTCAAATCTCTAACTCTACATGTTGTAAAAAGAAGAAGAAGAAAAGAGAGAGATTGGATTGGTAATTTAACTTTCTTTAATTGTATAAAATTTGGGCTCGCAAAATTATAACTAGGTAAAATACTTTGAAAATTGCCAACAAGAGCATAACTCAATTAACATAAAATTTGTACTGAAAATTATTTTAGCTATTATTGATGATGGATGATCACGAGGATTCAAACTAGGTTGCTTTTCCCTCGACCTATCAATTAATAAGGTAGGTAGTCTTAAATTGGAAATTTAATGTGTAAGTCCATGTGTAATTCATTTGAACACTATAACTCATGACCTCTTTGGTCATAAGAACATACTTTTATCTTATTAAAGGTTATGATTTACATGTGATAATACTTCATCTGAATGAGAGTTATCTTTTACCAAGAGAGACAAACTCAAGGTAAATGTGATCCTTTGAGTAGAAGATCAAACCTACATTTGACTTTTTAGACAGAATTTCCTCTCCTTATATTTTCTGCCGTTTATTCTTTAAAGTTAAATAAAATATTTACGAATTCGATCCACACTAATTATCATCTCAAAAGTTAATGGTTTAATCTCTATTATCTGCCTCACAATTGTTGAATAAAAAAAAAAAGTAGTTAAATGGAATATTGAATTTTGGTTTTTTTTTTTTTAAAAAAAAAACTTATTTTTTGAATTATGAATTTATTTCCCAATTTAATTTCTATGTTCCGACTCAAAATATCGAGTTTTTTAGTTCAACAATTGTGAGATAGGAATCAAACCATCAATGATAAATTTATTATTATTATTTTGCAAAGAGTGGTAAAATTATTTTGTCACAAAATAAAAGGGTATGAGGTCTGCGTTACGTTAGCATTTGGCAAGCATCCATTCATTATGTTTGCAAATTAAATCTAACACATCAACCTCCTTTTCGAAAAAGAAAAGACAAGTCTAAACTTCAACACCTTAAAACGAATGTAAATGTGAACATGATTTCATATAACACCTTTTGACTATTGTTCCCAACAAAAATAAAAAAACCAAAAAACACACACAACTTTTGACTGTTACGTTATTATTATTATTATTATTTTTTTTTTTTGACAACAACGTTATTATTATTATTAGTTTTTTTAGGGGAAGGATTTATGACTATTACCTTTTCACAGTGGTGTTATTTAATTCTTGTTATCATTACCTAATTCTAAGTTGCATCTCAAACGCCAAATCCTTTTTTTCACTTTTTCTTTTTCTTTTTGTAATTGTGACTATTATATGAATTCTCACGAAATCTAAGGCCCCGTTTGATAACCATTTGGTTTTTGGTTTTTGGTTTTTGAAAATTTGGCTTGTTTTCTTCCAATTTTCCTACCATGGTTTTCATATTTGCCAATGACACATTTGAGTTCCTAACCAAATTCTAAAAACAAAAACAAGTTTTTGAAAACTACTTTTTTTAGTTTTCAAAATTTGCTTGGTTTTTAAAAACAAGGAAAGAAAAGTATTAGCAAAACATAGAAACTTGTAGGTGGAAGTAGGATTTATAAGCTTAATTTTCAAAAACCAAAAACAAAAAACCAAATGGTTGTCAAACGGGGCCTAAACGATTTTCTAATTTGTTCTCAAAAAGATTTTACAGTATTTCCTTTTTTGTTTTGTTTTTTTTTTGGGGGGGCTTCTCCTCATTCTTTTTGACACCCACGGTAGAGATCGGATGAGGTACCAATAAGACAAAGACATGGTTAGAAGAAGAAGATTTAAAAGAAGAGGTTCCAATATTCAAGACTTCCAAACCTGCACCATTACCCACGTGAACCCTATTTGTCGCCTTGATATTCTGAATCAAATGACAGATTGACAAGATCATTCGTTACATGGTTGAATGCACCAGAATCGGGGTACCAATGGTTGTCCTTATTCAAGTCATGTTGAAGCACAAAGGCATTGGCGGGAGGCTGGAAATGTTGTTGCCCAGAGTTTGAGTTGTTGTAGAACTGATTTTGTGGGGGCTGTGAGGATAATTGCCCATTAGAAGTTGAATTTGGCCCCTGAAACCATCTTTCAAAACGATAATAACAACGCTGTACTGTGTGCCCAAAGCGTCTGCATAATTGGCATTGAGGTTTATTGTTGTTATTCCATTGCTTTCGATTTGACCTCCCATTGGAATTTCGTCGATTAGCATCAGAATTCCGAGGAAGCGGTTGCTGTTTCGAAACAGTCTAAGTAGTCAAGTTCACTGAAGGAGGTGTACCATCAGGATTGATTGCTAGGTTACGGGGCAATGCGATTTTCTTGGGTAAGCAAAAGGGAATAAACCTTTTGTAGGGGAGGAGTTTCATCTTTCTCGGTGATTACAGACACAGTAGGATCATACTCTGGCACTAGACCTCCAAGAATGTGTAGGACATGATCTGTATGAGAGATTTTAAGACCAGCTACTGCCATAGAATCAACAAGATTCTTGACCTTCTGAAAATACTCCTCCAATTTGAGATTTCCTTTCTTGCACATCTCCAATTTGGATTTTAAATCCATCATTCTTGCCATATTCCTTGAGGAGAAACGATCGTTAAGAATCTTCCATACCTCACAAGCCTTGTCACAGTCAAGCATTTAAAAAAGCAGGGAATTCAATATAGAACCCAAGAGCCATGTTGTGATCAGACTAACTTGATGAATCCAAAGACCATACGCTGGATTTGGTAATTTCACTGAAGAAGTGTCATTGGATGGAAGAAACTTATCTGGAATTTCGACGTCTTCCTCGATGTGTTTCGTGAGCCCATGCCCGCATAATACTGTGAGAACTTGTAATTTCCATAGTAGAAAATTTTCTTCGTCGAGCTTGACGGTATTGATTTTGTTACCAGGATTGATAATCTTGGAGTGTTGTGAACTCTCCGCGGAAGTATTAATCTCTGAAGAAGAGAGATCCATTGCCCTCAGGAAAAAAAAATTGTCGCTAGACTGATGCGCTCTGATACCAAGTCAAGTAAATGAGAAAGGAGGAATATGGCTATCAAATGATCATAAAGGATAATCTCATCTTATTGAAGAATGATCAAAAGCAGTAGCCTTTATATAGGCTTACTGTGAAAACATATAAACAATATTTACAACTGAAAAGTATAACAGAAAACTAATACAGTTGTACTTGTAAATAACTAAAGTAGCAGTCCACAAGAATCTTGCTAATGAGCCTTCTTCACAGACAGTTTGCTCTTATCATATGTTCCACTTATGCGTTCTCTCTCTTGCATGTGTGTATGTACTTTAAGCATCCTTTAGCGGCTGACGACTATACACAAACTCTATACCAAGTCATGAGCGATAGCGAAGCAAAGCCTTTGCCTATAGGCGAAGAGATGACGTCTCCTGCTCTCTATTGCAACGAATCAAGATTGGTCTTTGTTTCAATTAGATGTTCCAACCTTCCTAAATGGAGACATGTAGTCTATCACTTTGAGATCATGAGAACCTTGTAAATTGATAGAAATTATGGCATGCATCTTTGAGGAGAGTGACACGACCAAACACCATCCCAAAAGCGAATGAGCTTCTATTATGTGTAAACCACACCTAAACTATTAAAATTATGACCAATATTTATAGTTTTCAACTTAAAATTTTTATTACAATTAAACTAATCAGTTCTGATGATAGCTAGGATTTTAATTGCAACAAATTGGGAGTAATCGCTGATGTATGCATTTTGTATTGTAACAATTATATTTTAAGCTCAGAATGGGGGTTTTTTTTACAAAAAAAATAAAAAATTTTGTATTATTTTTAAATATGTATATATATATATATTATATAATACAAATATATATACCGAACATACTTTCAATTGCATATATCAAGTTACTGGTAATACAGTTTGAATCTTTCAGCCAATTCCATCAAAGTTGTCCTGGATGTAATTCTACCATGTGTAGAAACTATGTCCAAAGTAGGAAAAGTCTAAAGAAAATTAAAACTCTTAAAAACTATATATGTATAAACCTCAATAATGCTCATTTCCCTTTTCAAACAGTCAGTTTCGATTCCAAATTTGCATAAAAAAATGGTTTGTTTGTTCGTTTGTTTTTTTTTTCTTTACAACCTATGGGAGATTTGAACTTCCAACATCTAAGTTGGGACAAAAGTTCTATGTTAGTTTCTATATTTTTGCGGACAAAAAAATTAATATAAAATTTAATGGAAACCTATAGGTTTAACTCCTTGGAGAAAAAAAAAACTAAAGATTTAATATTAAACATAGCATGGAAAATTAATGTCAATACACGAGGAGATATTTATGAAGGTTTTGAAGACTAAACTAACTTTTCTTTTTTAAATGTGAGGAGAAAAAAAAAAAAGGTGTGAAAGTCATTTATCATATGATATGGCTACATCAGATAATAAAGATAAGAAGAAACTTATATTTTGCTTTTAATATAAAATTCAGTTATTGTAGTTGTAAGTATCATGGGTATTGGTTCTTCTCAAAAAAAAAAAAAAAAAAAAAAATCATGGGTATTGGGGCCTTTAGTTATCTTTAAACGGAATATTTTATGACATGGCTACATCAGATTTCTAAAGTTTAGGGAGACATTTATGGACGCGGTGTTACACTAAGTCAACAGCCCAACCAAGTAATTTCATTCATAGAAAAAAGTCAATGCATTTGAATTAATCTAGAAATCAATATCTATTTCATAAGATTTCTCTTTTTGAGTCTTAAAAAAAAAAAAATCTTTTTGAAAAGTCTATTTATTTATTCATTTTGCATTTTCTAGATTTTAAAATAAAATTTTGAAGGATCTAAAAAAAATTAATAATAAAATAAAATTTTGAAAATTTAGTTAAAATTTTTAATTTAAATGAAATAGCTTTTTTTTTTTTTTTTTTTTTTTTTTTTTTTTTTTTTTTTTTAATAAAATGAAATAGCTTTTAAGTTAAACCCAACTTCAATTTCAATTATTTAGTCCTTGTAGTCTTAAAACTTTTATTAATGTTTGTGTATCCTTACGTAACATCTCACTACCCAAGTAATAAAAAATTTAGAGTGTGTTTGGTTTAACTTTTCAAGTGTTTAATTTTGAAAAAAAATTTAGTGTTTGACAACCATTAAAAATGACTTATTAAAGAATGAGATTAAGAAATAAATCATTTTGGAAGAAACACTTGAAAACAAATTTTTTAAAAATAATTTTTAAGTATATAATAACGTGTGTATAAAAACACTAATGAGGAAATGGAACCAAACACATGAGTGTTTAAATTCTAAACAATTTTTATACAAAATGTTTAAGAAAAAATGCATTCTCTTGAAAAACAATTAAACTAAAATGTATTCCAAACGGACCCTTATTAAACAAATTATTTGTGGACAAGGTGGTTTCCTTTATAGTTCGGTTCATAAATTTGTATAGTTGGCTAAATTTTGTTTGTTTGGTTATATCATGACCCCACTCAACTCAACTCGATGTAGAGTCACAATAAGGCTTCCGCTAGAAGACCCCTTCAACTAATTCACACTAAGGCTTCCGCTAGAAGACCCCTTCAACTAACCAGATGTAACAATTAAATATTTTCAGTGGCGCAATAAAATTAGATGCTGCTAATAGTTTCAGAGACACAGAAAACATGCGCCACAAAAAAATTTATTTTTAGCAACAAGTTTACCATGTTGCTAAAAGATGTTTTTTGAGTCACTAAATATTAAAACATTAAAAAAAAGTTTGGGTTGCGTTTTTTCCCTTTTCCCTTCTCTATTTTCAGCATTTTCCCTCTCTCGTCGATTAAGGCCGTCGGTTCCCCTCTTCTATTTTCAGCGTTTTCCCTCTCTCACTTGATTAAGGCCGTCGCACGTTGGTTCCTCTCACTCGTTGAAGCTCGCCTCCACCGTCTCACTCTTTGAAGCTTGTCGTCGCAGTCTCACTCGTTGAAGCTCGCCGCCGCCGTCTCACTCGTTGAAGCTCGCTGCCGCGGTCTCAGGTTTTTTCCCTTTTCCATTTTCAGCCATTAAAAAAATGAAAACATGAATGTCTGAGGTGTAAAAAGAAAACTATAGAAACCCTGTATTTATTGATTTAAAAGAGGGAATAGAGGGAAAATGGAACGAAATTGATCAGGAATGGAGCAAAAATGGGGCAAAATCGTAGGAAAGAGAAGAATATTAGGGCGATTATTTCATTGCGTTGACCACTTTCTCAACAAAACTCAACAATGGCTTAGTAATTGCTTAGGCCCCGTTTGATAACCATTTGGTTTTTGGTTTTTGGTTTTTGGTTTTTGAAAATTTGACTTGTTTTCTTCAAATTTTCCTAGTATGGTTTTCATATTTGCCAATGACACATTTAAGTTCTTAGCCAAATTCTAAAAACAAAAACAAGTTTTTGAAAACTACTTTTTTTACTTTTCAAAATTTGCTTGGTTTTTAAAAACAAGGAAAGAAAAGTATTAGCAAAACATAGAAACTTGTAGGTGGAAGTATGATTTATAAGCTTAATTTTCAAAAACCAAAAACCAAAAACCAAATGGTTATCAAACGGGCCCTTAGTAACCACCCACCAAAGCTTGAGATGAGAATTTCTTATCGAATATTTTTAGTACTCATTTTTGTTTTTCTAAAATGCTTTCGGCTGAAGGATTAAATAACAGTTTGAGAAGAAGTTTAGCGACAACGAGCCAGACGTTGCTGAAAGTGATCTTCAGTGATGTGTCCCCACGTCCCTACCTATCACTTACACCGGCGTGTAGACGTCACTGAAGATGACTTTCAGCAACGTCTACAGTAGTATGTCACAAATACTTACGACTACGTAAATACAGCGACGGATGCAGCGACAAAGCTACGCGCGACGCTGAAAGTTTTACCGACGCGTTTTTCGTTTCAGCGACATATTTTATACGCCACTGAAAGTGTTTTTTCTTGTAGTGTCAAGTGCCTCGATAGGAGGGATACCCTACAAGAAAATATTTTAAGGGATTGGTAACAATATGACTAGTGATTCTACATTATCAAATGTAAGAGAGAGGCAAATCTAACATACCTCAATAGATAAAGATAGATATCAATTACCATCCCAAATGTTGATTGTTCGATCTCTCACCTTGTAATTGCTGAATTAAAAAAAAATGTAACAGAGAGAATTTAAAAGTAGTATTTTGAACTACGTTTTAAAGATTATTAGGAGACAACCACATTATAGTAACCTCGTTAAATAATTTTGGGAACATAACGTGCATCGTTGGTTCTACACCCTAAAATTGGTCCTGACCTAAATTTTCTTTATGATCAAATTGATATCCTACACTTCAATCCAAATTTTTTTATCAATGTGATTTTTTGAAACTCCAACATCTTTAAAAATACATATCATGCAGCCCATCTAATACATTCACACCCAATTTTTTATTATTATTTATTTATTTATTTATTTTTTTGTTCATTTACAAGGATTTCCCTACTCTTTAAGTAACCAGAGAGACATAAACTAATTTTAATTAAAAGTTAATGAAAATGATAATTGAATAATAATAAAAAAAAACATAGAAACTAAATTGATTTTTTTTTTCCAAAGGAACTAAATTGAAATTAAGATGGGCCTATAGATATTTAAAATATATAACATTTCAAAAGTTTAGAAAATTAAAAAAAAAACATTATTGTGGTTAAAAATACCCATTCTATGTTTAGATAAATAGAGAGAGATTTTTTTTTTTTTTTTGACAACACATGGGGTAAGAAGATTTGAATCACATATCTCTTGTTCAATAGTACAAGTTTTATGTCAGTTGAGCAATGTTGACTGATAACATACATTATGAGTTATTTTTAACAATTAATTGTGGTTAGTCTTGAGGTTTACTTGGCCAATTTCACACACATTTATTTATATTTTGTAGATATCGAGCTTTTGGAATGAAACCGAGTGATTGAAAGATTATCGAGAATATTGAAGTTGATGGAGCAATTGAAGTAAAGAAAGAAGAAAAAGAAATCAAAAGGTAGCCAAAAGACCCGAGAGGATAGTGTTGAGACGTTGTCCATAGCATCTCAATGTTGTTGCAGTTTAGCCAATTGTCCAGAGAAGGAAACTTCGAAAATCAACCCCCATCAATTTGAAGCGTGTACACGTTAGTAGCGTCTTGACACTATGGGTTTTTGCCTAATTTGTTTGATGCATTTAGAGGTCAACATTGCCTTTGTTGATTATAAAAGGAATGTATTTGTCCAGCCATAGGGGGAGATTCTTTGGGGAGAGGGAAAAAAAAGCCCTATTTCGAATTGAACTTGATTTGAGGAGCAAGAGGAAGAGTTGGGAACGGGATTCTGAGGAGAAGCTCGTGGATATCGTGACAATGACGAGCGATCGATACAGGACTTCACAATTTTTATTCTTCTTCCCTTCTAATCTTGTATTTTTATGATGAGATTTTTATTAAGCTTTGATTTTAATGTTATGATCATGAGTAGCTAATTTTGTTTCTTAAGGATTTTGATGTAGCCATTAGACCTTATGGATTGATTGATTAATTACCTTGATTGGTTGTAATTATTCTTTCCATGCAATTAAATGTTTAATGTCTTTAGTCTCTTGATCACAGATTAATTGTTTATTTTGGTCTAAATTTCATGCTTGGGAGAGAGTAATTTAGATTAGAGATTTAATTGCATGACTTAAGTATTTCTAAAATTGAGAGATTTAGGGTTGCTTGAGAAACTGTTAAAAGAACTATAGATTTAAAGCCTATGCTTTTTATTTATTGCAGTTAGATAAAAATATCAATTTCTTGATTTAGCATATAGAATTAATTGTGCTAGGGAGAGACGGTTGATGATTGTGAATTTTTGGTTTATGAAATAATTGCATGCTTAATCTTGGTTTATTAATGAATTAATTCATTCTTCCAAAAAAAAAAAAAGAATTAATTCATAAGTCTAATTGATGAATTCAATTTGGTGAGATCTTTCTCCATTGATTTCTTCCTAGAGTAAACTAGACTTATTAATTTTAATTTCTTCCTTTCTTGATTTAATTGATTTTTCTAAATAAAATTGAACGAATATATGTGTGATAATTAAGCGAACTAGAAAATCAATTCTGTGGATGACATTCTCTTTTATTACTATATTAAAATTTGACCCATACATTGCGGGGAGTAATTTCTGCAACACTAAAGTTGGGGAGAAAGAGAAAAATTATGATTTTGTGTAGGGGTGTAAAAATTTCGGGTTGGGTCGGTTGTACGGACAAACCAACCCGACCTGACTCGAATGATTCGAGTCGGGTCACTTTCTTTTTTAATTAAATTGGTTGGGTCGGAGGACGGCAGGGTCCAAGCCTCTTCCGAAATGGGGTCGTGGATGGCGGAGAATTCGAATCTGGCGTAGAGTTGGAGAAGAAGAACAAACAGGAGCACCAACAAGAACACTAAAATGGCGGTCAAAATGACCATTCTAGGGAGCTCGATGGCCACTGAGTCGTCGGAATGTTGAAGCTTGTACTCGTCTTCCATGGCTGCCGACGAGATTTATCAAAACAGAGAGTTAAATTTGAGAGCAGAGGAAGAGAAAAACCCCAAAAATGCAAAACTCAGAAAATGAATAATGTAACCCCATTAAAAGATCCAACAGAAAAATCACCCAAACAGCTAGATCAAAGAGAAAAAAATGTAACCCACATGCAAAACCAGAAGAGGCGACTGAGATTTGTGGTGGAAAGACGAAGAATGGACCTCGAGCTTGCGCAGGGCGAGAGACTCGAAAGCGCCGATGATTCTCATGAAGGTTTCAACCGCTTCTTGATTCGGCATGGCCATTACTTCGAAAAAGTTCTCGGGAATTTGTAGAGAGGAAGAGAAAGAGAAGGGGTTTCGGTGGAGTTGAATTGTCAGACGGGAATTTGCAGAGACGGAGAGAAAGAGAAGAAGATTTGGAGAGGAGGCGGGCCGACAAACCCTAAATTTTCTATTTAACTGAAAAGCGAGAATCGAACCGAACTGAGTCGGTTCGGCCTAGATTTAGGTAAAAACCAAATTGAACCGACTCGATTCAGTTTTTGGTTCGGTTCGATTTTAAGAGCTCCTCCTTCTAATGTAGATTGGTTGTCGTTTAGCAGCCCTTTTCTCTTCCTGGTCAACCAATGGACGCAGAAGTGCAATTAAATTCAGAGTCCAATAACTTTCAAACAGTGGAAATGATGTCTCCAAAAGAAAAAAAAAAATGAAGATGATGTGACATGTTATTTTAGTTCCTTTGTATTGGTTAAAATCTCTATACTTTAAAACTAGTTTTATTCTAGTATTGTATTTTTAAATATTTAAATTCAGTCTCGGTATTTTAAATAAATCTTAAAATTAGTTAATATGGTTAGTTTACTTGTTAATATTTTATTAAATTAAAAGTTTAGTTCGTGAAACCTTTGAGATTGTGTCTATTTAGTTCTTAAATTACAAGTTTTGTGATCAATAGTCCTATCCAATAGGTCATTAAATTTTCACTTTTATGTTTAATAGGTTTTGAATTTTAAATTTTTTGTCAAATAGGTCCTTGACATCCAACATTTTTTTAAAATTCACATATCTACTAGACACAAAATTTAGGCATAAAATTCAATTGTATATCTAATAAATTGATTAATTTTTTAAAATCTTGGATTTGTCAAGAACCTACTAGACACAAAATTGAAGGTTCAAGAATATATTAGATATTTTTAAAGCTTAGAGACATACTAGACACAAAATTGAAAGTTCAAGGACCTATTAGATGCTTTTAAAGTTTATGGATTAATTAAACACAAACTTGAAAGTTCATGGACTAAACTTGTAATTTAACCTTAATTTTTCTATATAAAAAGTTAGTCTCGTTTGCCTTCTTTCTACAAATTTTGGAAACATATTCACATGATATATTTTCAAGTTTGATAAAAATAATTAACTTAAAACTAATAATAAAGACAAAATTTAAGATTTAAAAATAAAAATGTAATAAGATTCAAGATCTAAGCGATAAGTTCACGTTTACTTTTGATCTAAGAGACAATCATATTAATAAATAGTATATTAAAAATATAATATCACCATATATAGCCGTCCATTTTATTAAAATGGTAAAGTCTATATTCGGCGGAGTTTAGGTTCAGACTATGTAATGGAACTTGGAAATTGAAACTTAATTTTTTTTTTTTAGGTTTTATTTAAATTTATTGATTACTGAAACAAATGCGATAGGTTTATGGAAATAAAATATAGATTAAAATAATAGGCAGTTTGTTGTGTGTATGTTTGATTTTTCAAAAGTTGATTTGAATGGTTAGAATGAAATGAAAAGTTTAAATTACAAAGGTTGATATTCAAACCAACATTTCTTTGGATATATATTCAAATCAACATTTGAAAGTAAAAAATAATGAGAAAGAAAATATAGATTAAAATATCAATTTTCATCTATGTATTTTAGAACTCATTTCGTTTTAATCTATTTTCAAATGAAACTTAGTTCAATGTTGTAATCAAACTCAGTAAAATAATAATAATAGTTACATTAAAAAAAGACAAACAATATGCATATGTTTCTAAAATTTTGAGAATAAAATCTAATAAAAACTAATTTATTGCTAAGGGTGATAGTCGATTCAATTCTTTCGATTTAGAGCTCAATTGAGAATCGAACTGAACTTCTCAATTTTTATAAAGAGAAAATCGGACCAATGTCTAATTAGGTGCAAAACCGATAAGTTTGGTTATTATCAATTTGGTTTTTGATCAAAGGATTATCTTTACCTTTTGCAGAGTAGAATGGACGAAGGGATGAGGCAATGAGAATAAGCTACGAAGGACGAACGAGGAGCGCTTGCTGCTGCAATGGACTAATGGCAAATGATGGCCTACCGATTTGTCAATTTTTCGGTTTCCATTTACTTTACTATTGAAAAAGTTAATGATATATTAGTTAGACTATTTTTTTTTTTTTAAAACTTCAGTAGTCCGTATCATTAAATAGAAGAAAGTTCCTTCCGGGATACAAAGAAATGAGATTCTAGACTAGCTAGATGCAGTAACTATGATGGAAATTGTGATCTCCACACATGTGTGTAAGACTTCACGCCTAGCTGGGCTAAATTATGTGCAATACCATTGTATTGACGATTTATATGGGAACAAATAAGTCGATGGAAGCCATTCCAGAGAAGATCTATCTCCCATTTAACTGATGCAAAGGTTGACTCACACGACATTAACTTATTGGATAGCTAGACTAAATTTAAGATTGTCATTTCGAACATAGCTTATTGGATAAGACATTAACTATCATCTCAAATGTTGATAGTTTGACCCAGCGGTGGATTTACCTTGGGTCGAGCCCCTCCTGAACTACAAAAGTTAGAATATTAGTATATAAAAATTTGCTCTCTGAACCAAAATTATGGCTTGGCTGCCTTCTAAAACGACCGTGCAGTCCGCAGTTCGACACTCAAAACACGCGCATGGATGTTTATTTTTCTTTCTTTCACTAATCAGCGTGTTTTTTTTATCTTTTTCTTGTGTCTGATTATTTTTTTCATTTAAAAATATACAAAAAAAAAAAAAAACTGTTGGTCTAAAATTGACTTTTGTATAGTTCAAAAAAAAAAAAAAAATTGTGTAAAAAAAAAATTGACTTTTGTAATTTAAAAAAATTATATTTTATAAATTTAAATTGTAGTTTATATTTCCTTTAAAAATTTGTGTAAATTATTTACAAATATGAAACAATAACAAATAGATTAAATTACATATTTCGTTCCAAGATCTAGATAGTATCAAATAGATCCAACTTTCAATTTTGTGCGTTAATCAATCCCTGAACTTTAAAATGTGGTGTTTAAATTTTCAATTTTATGTCCAATAAATTCATGAACTTCCACGCACAAAAAAAATAAAAAAATCATGGACTTTCAAATTTGTATTTAATAAATCTTTGACCTATTCAACATTTTTTTAAAACTCATGAATTTATTGAACATAAAATTGAAAGTGTAATATTATGTTAGACATAATTGTTGACATTTTTAACGTTCGAAGACCCATTTTCAAGGATTTGTTTAATAAATCTATGAATTTAATAAATGCTTGAATTTTTTTTTTAAATGTTGAATATGTCAAGGATTTGTTAGAGACAGACTTGAAAGTTTAGAAACCCTATTTGACATTTTTAACGTTCGAAGACCCATTTTCACATAATTGAAAGTTCTGAGGCCTATTAGACACAAAAATGAAAGTTCAGGACCTAAACTAGTAATTTATCCTAACAAATATATAATATTATAATTTTTATTTTAATTTATTCTTTAAATTTTTTATATCAAATATAAACGGAAGTTGATAGAAATATTTTTAAAATTTTTGTTTCGTTATTTTTTAAAAATTAATTTCATAATATTAAAACTTGTAGACGACAGTTGCAATGGATTAAATTATTAGTTAAGTTTTCATTTACGAAATTCTTAAATTGCTTATTTGTAAATTATTTTTACAGAATTTAAGGACAGCCTTCCCTAAACAAAAAGTCTGGATCCGCCACTGGTTTGACCCCAACTCTCCAATAGTTGGAACTAAAACAAAAAACTAAATATAAAAAGAGGATACTAAGATTTTTTTTTTTTTTTTTTTTTTTTTTTTTTTTTTTTTTTTTTTTTTTCGTTTTTGTTTTTTAATAGAATACAGGTAAGAGGTTTAGCGCTCCATGCCCAAGATTTGAATATAGTATAAATTTCACTTTCATCTTTAAACTTTCTTAAGCTCTATTTTTTTAAGAATGGAATTTTGTATAATATCATATCAAATTTTTTCTTCTACGTTTTTATTACATGTCATGTCAAGTAGTTGTAACATAATCCAATTATAAACTTGAAAATGTGTGTACATGGACATCGTTTTAGTTGCCATTTTATCTTAATGAATAGTTTGAATATTAGATAAAATCATTAATCAAAGATCCCTTTTGGTCTTTGTCTACTCGAGTTCATCAATTTTGATTTTGACACATATCTTCATTTTCAATGCTTGCATTTCATTAACATTCACATTTGACTTAATGTTCATAATAAGGGTGTTTTATATCTTCCCATTATTTGTAAATGTAATTGTGGACTGAATACCCACTGGGTATTTGTCCTTCTCAGTTTGTTTTATATCTTGAGTTGGGCTTTTCCATTTGTAATGGGCCTTATTATTTTCGTTATCAAGTTATGAGGTGAGTCTTTGCTTTGCTGCTTGTATATATAGCAGCTCATTTGTTAGGGTTTTTGTAGACCTCTCTCACGACTCTTTGTCTTCCCCTTACCTCTCGATACCCTTTGTCTGATTATCAGCTTGCTCTGTAAATCTATAGTGCATGCATAAAGATGAATAAGGAAATCTCTAATTCAAAGTGGATGTAGGCTAGTCCGAACCACTATAATCACGGTGTTACTCTTCATTTTCTTCTCTACTCTTTATGTTGCTTTTGTTTCGATTTACTTGATGCATTTGGGTATTTTGTTCGAGATTTGTACTATTTGCGGTTTGGGATTTTACAAATTGGTAACAGAGCTTCGGTTTTGAGTGGGATTGGTTTCTCGGTTTGTGCCTCATGATTCTATTTTTTTTCTCTCCTTAGTTTGCTTTCAGGTTGCATTTTTCTGTGGTCATTTTCGCATGGCTTCCAGATTTGAGTTAGACAAGTTCGATGGTAGGGGGGATTTCGACCTTTGGAAGAAAAAATGAAGGCGTTGTTGGTTCAACAAAAAGTGGTGAGAGCCCTTGAAGATCCAAGTAAGTTACCCACTACTATGACTGAGGATGAAAAACATGAGATGTTTGAAATTGCTTATAGTACTATTATTCTGTACTTGGCTGATAACGTGTTGCGAAGGGTCAATAGCATTGATAATGTGTCTTAATTATGGACTGCTCTTGATAATCTGTACATGTCTAAGACTCTTAGTAATAAGATTTATCTTAAAGAAAGGCTGTTTGGGTACAAAATGGATTCATCTAAGAACTTAGAGGAAAATCTTGCTGAGTTTAATAAGATATGTATGGATTTAATAAATTCAGGAGAGAAATTGGATAGTGAGAACCAAGCTGTTATACTCCTTAATTCGTTGCCTGAAAAATATAAGGAGGTTAAAAGTGCCATTAAATATGGTAGGGATGCCTTAACCATTGATATTGTTCTTAGTTCATTAAGATCAAGAGAACTTGAAATAAGAACTGAAAGAAAAGATTCTGAAGCACTTTTTACTAAAGGAAAACAGTCCAAGGGTCAAAGTTCTAAGCAATCAAGAAACACTTCTAAGTCTAATCCCAAGAACAATTCTAAAGATAGGATGACTTGTAACTACTGCCGTAAAGAAGGTCATACTAAGTATGAATGTCCTATACTTAGAAAGAAAGGGAAACTACCTGTTAGAAAAGAGAATAAAGTGTCTGCAAATGTGTTAGAAGGGTATGAATCAGTTGGGGTGTTAATGGTTAGTGAATCTTATTTGAATGATGATTGGATTATGGATTCTGGATGTACTTTTCATATGACACCAAATAGACATTATTTCTCTGATTTTGATGCTTTGAATGGTGGTAAAGTCATTATGGGGAATGACCAGAGGTGTGAAATTAAGGGAATTGGTTCTGTTAAATTTGAAATGCTTGATGGTACTGCTATTGTTTTGACTTCTGTTCGGTATGTGCCTGGTTTGAAAAGAAATTTGATATCCTTGGGTACTTTAGATAAAACTGGTCTCACCTATAAATATGAAAAATGACATTTTGTTGGTAACTAGAGACTCATTTGTTAAACTGAAAGGTGTTTTGAAAAATGGTTTATATGTTCTCGAGGGATATGTTGTTGTTGGGAATGCTAATGTGGTGACCAATGAAAATGATAAATCATCAAAACTTTGGCATAAAAGAATGACACATATCAGTAATAAAGGTCTTGATTGTTTGTTTAGACAAGGTCTAATTGGCAAAAGTAAGCCTGCTGAAATTACATTTTGTGAGCATTGTATATTGGGTAAATCTACTAGATTGAGCTTGAAGAAAGGAACTCATAAAACTTCAACAAAATTAGAATTGGTGCATTCTGATTTATGGGGTCCATCTAGAGTTAAAACTCATGGAGGTGCTCATGCTTGTTGATGATTATTCAAGAAAATTGTGGATATACCTGCTCAAATCTAAGGATGAAACTTGTGGTAAATTTGTGGAATGGAAAACTTATGTTGAAAACCAATCTGGAAATAAGATTAAGACCTTAAGAACTGATAATAGGTTGGGGTTTTTAAATGAAAGCTTCAATGATTTGTGTAAAAAGTCTGGTGTACTTAGACATTTGACTGTGCCAGAAACCCCTCAACAAAATGGACTTGCAGAATGGTATAATAGAACTATATTAGATAAGGTTAGATGCATGCTTTCCAATTCAAACTTACCTAAGACCTTTTGGGGGGAAGCAGTTACTACATCCATATACCTTATTAACCGTAGCCCATCTACAGCCTTAAATTTCAAGACCCCTCAAGAAATATGGTAGGAAAACCACCCAGACTTGACCATTTAAGAACCTTCGATTGTGCAGCCTATGCACATTTAAACAAGGGAAGCTTGAACCTAGAGCTAAAAAATGTGTATTCATTGGTTATCCTTATGGGGTTAAAGGTTATAAGCTTTGGTCCTTAGAAAAAGGAGATAGAAAATGTTTTGTGAGTCGAGATGTTACTTTTAATGAAGATTTAATGCCATGGAATAATACAGAAAAAGCTACTGAACATGAAACTCAGAAATTTGAGATTGAACTTGTTAACCCAAATTCTTTGAAAATTTAAGGCAAAATCCAGCAACGTCATCTGAACCTATTGAAGAAATGCCTCAAAATTTTGAAGAAACTTAGATTGATAATGCTGAACCAACTTTAGAGGGTGAAACCTCTTCACCCGTTTTGAACCAAAACCCATCTCAACTTGAAAATTATCAACTTGCAAGAGATAGGGCTAAGAGGGTGATTAAACCACCCGTTAGATTTGATGAGGCTGATTATGTTGGATTTGCTTTGAATTGTTTTGATGATGTGAATCATTCTGAACCAAACACATATAAACAAGCTATTAATAGTGTTGATGCTGAAAAATGGAAAGAAGCAATGGCTAGAGAAATGGATTCTCTTTATCGTAATTGCACATGGACTCTTGTTAATAAGCCTTCTAATCAGAAAGTGATTGACTGTAAATGGTTGTTCAAAATTAAACCGGGTATTAAGGGCTTTAAGGAACCTAGATACAAAGCTAGGCTTGTGGCTAAAGGTTTCACACAAGAGGAGGGGATTGATTATAATGAAGTATTCTCTCCGGTTGTTAGACATGCCTCTTTTAGAGTTCTTTTGTCTATGGTTGTTAAATACAACTTAGAACTTGAACAAATGGATGTTACTACTGTTTTCTTGTATGGAACCTTGGATGAAAATATCTATATGAAACAGCCTCCCGGTTATGAGGAACTTGATAAAAAAGATATGGTTTGTTATTTGCAAAAGTCCATATATGGTTTAAAACAGTCTTCAAGGCAATGGAATAAATGCTTTGATTTGTTTATCACTTCTGTTGGTTTTAAAAGAAATTCTTATGATCCATGTGTTTACAAGAAAGTTGTTGGCAAAGATGTGTTTGTGTTGTTTCTGTTGTATGTGGATGACATACCTATTGCATCTAATTCTGTTTTGGAAGTTAAGAAAATTAAGTCTCAATTGGGAAGTCAGTTTGAAATGAAGGAACTAGGAGTTGCTAAGAAAATATTGGGAATGGAATTGGTTAGAGACCGAATTCAGCATACTTTGTTTATCTCTCAGTTTGATTACTTGAGTAAAATTGTGAAGAAATTCAATATGGAGAATGCTAAACTGATCAAAACTCCATTGGCCCAACACTTTAAACTTTTTGCAGCTCAATGTCCCGTTGAATTGAATGATGTTAATGAAATGAAATTGATTCCATATGCTAATTTAGTTGGTAGCCTTATGTATAGCATGGTTACTTGTCGTCCTGACTTAGCATATTGTATGAGCATGGTAAGCCGATATATGAGCAACCCGAGCAAAGCCCATTGGGAAGCATCAAAATGGATCTTGAGATATGTTAAAGGCACTTTATCTAAGGGTCTATTATATTCTAAAGATTCTGAATTTGATGATGATATTATTTGTGGGTTTGTGGATTCTGATTATGATGCCGATTTTGATAAACGACGATCTCTAACGGGGTATGTTTTCTTACTCTTTGGAAATATTGTGAGTTGGAAGTGTACTTTGCAGAGTGTTGTTGCACTTTCTTCTACCGAGGCTGAATATATTGCCTAGTCTGAAGCTGTGAAAGAATCGATATGGTTAAAAGGCTTGGTTTCTGAAATGTATTGCCCTTGTTCTGTTAAATTGCATTGTGATAATCAGAGTGCTCTTGCATTGGCTAAAAATCCAGCTTTTCATGACCGCTCTAAGCACATTGACGTGCGTTTTCACTATGTTAGAGATGCTTTACAAAACAAGGAAGTTTGTTTAGCCAAGATTGGTTCTATCCATAATCCTACTGATTTATTAACCAAGGTGCTTGCTTCTGATAGGTTCGAGTACTTGGTGATGTTGCTCAAACTTGGAGTCGGCTAACATGCCCGCCCAATTGAAACTGAATAATGAATCAATGATTTTATTCTTCAATTTATGATGATGACTCAGATATGCAACAAGAGGGTGATTGTTGATAATAAGGGTGTTTTATATCTTCCCATTATTTGTAAATGTAATTGTGGGTTGAATACCTACTTGGGTCATTGTCCTTCTCAGTTTGTTTTATATCTTTGAGTTGTGCTTTTCCATTTGTAATGGGCCTTATTATTTTCGTTATCAGGTTATGGGGTGAGTCTTTGCTTTGCTGCTTGTATATATAGCAGCTCATTTGTTAGGGTTTTCTCAGACCTCTCTCTTGACTCTTCGTCTTCCCCTTACCTCTCGATACCCTCTGTCCGATTATCAGCTTGCTCTGTAAATCTGTAGCCCATGCATAAAGATGAATAAGGAAATCTCTGATTCAAAGTGGATGTAGGCTAGTCCGAACCACTATAATCACGGTGTTGCTCTTCCTTTTCTTATCTACTCTTTATGTTGCTTTTGTTTCGATTTACTTGATGCATTTGGGTATTTTGTTCGAGATTTGTACTATTTGCGGTTTGGGATTTTACACTTAACGTTATAGATTCTTTGAAACAAAGATGTCAAGGTAAAGACCAATTCAATTTTCAAAACATCAAAATACTGAAATGCACAAAACACATGAGGATTCATCTCCAAACATGTATGTTTACTAAGCTAAATAATTATATAATATGTCTCTAATATATATTTAGTTGTTTTTCCTTTTTTTTTTTTTTTAAAAATCAATGTTAGAATGTCATCCAATCCAAATTTCCAAACAAGTCAACTTTCTAGTTCCTCTATTGAACTATCAAAAAAGAAGGCATAACTTGTTCATGTATGAAGTAGTTACAAATTCCTTTTAAGTACTTTTTTTTAACTATATTTTGTTTCATACCAGCCAATTTGAGCATAGTTCAAGTGGTTAAGACATATACCAAAAAGCTAGTTGAACTCAAAAAAAAAAAAAAAAAAAAAAAAAAAAAATTACAAGTTCAACTCTTTAGACTTTCAAATTTCTATCCATTTGGTGGCCCTGGATTAATTTTAAAAAATTTTTAATGGGTGCTTGAACTTTCAATTTTATATTTAGTAGGTCCTTAAATTTTTAATTTGTGTGTAATAAATCGCTAATATTTTTTTTATTTTGTATCTAATAATTAACCTATTCGACATTTTTTAAACATAGACCTTCTCGACACAAAATTGATATATAATTTAGGACCTATTAGATATAATTTCAATTTTATATCTTATAGATCAATTAATTTTAAAAAAATCAAATATATTATGGATCTACTAGACATAAAATTAAAAGTTTAGAAACCTATTGGTTAGGCATTTTTTAAGTTTAAAGGCCTATTCGACACAAAAGTGAAAGTTTAGTGACCTATTAAACTAGGATGTTTTTAAAGTTTAAACATCTATTAAACACAAAATTGAAGTTCAAGATCGCCTATTAGAACTTATTAGACATTTTTAAAATTTCAAAAATCTTTTAGACATAAACTTAAAAGTAAACAGACTAACTTGTTCAATTTGTCTAGGGCGTGTTTTTTATATTAGCATCAAAATGGGTTTATGGTTTAGTGGTGTGCATGCATAAATTTTGGGATAGCTTTTAAAATAATTGTTTATAACTGTGCGTATGTAATATGAAATAAATATCTTCGGTCAGTTTTAACTTTAAAAAATGTAAAAACAAGTTTTTTTTTTTTTTTTTTTTTTTTTTTTTTTTTTTTTTAATTTATTTTTGTTTAGACATAGGATTTGATATAAACCCATCTGAAAAAAATGTATGGTTCAAATCTAAGCAGACAACCAATTGATTTTATCTGATATTCAGCTATCCAATTCCTCGATCATCTTAACTCCAGCTAGCTACTAGTTTTTGCTTCGGACTGCCTCATTTTCAACTCGAATTGGTCCCGAGCTCATAATTTAGATCTGCAACAATATTACCGTCAAAATAAAGCATTTTGCACATAGAATTCAACGAAGATAAACAACTTAGGAGGAGATAAACATAAACAAATTTGCTCTATCAAATCACCCCAATATAAATCTTGCTAGTCCTCGAGCAAGCGTAAAACAAGTTCAAATATTTGGTAAGTTAATATTAAATTAAATTTAAAATAAAAATGGATAATCTCAACGAGATGGAGGTATATATCAATCAATAGCTAGTTAACAAATTCATCGAGACTCTAAAAAGTATTATTGAATTTTGTAAATATTATTATTTATATTTTATTCATTTTCTTTAATAAAAATTCACTTTTAGGGCTGAACATGTGTGGATTAATCAGTTGAGTTATGGGATGATGAATGAAAATCCCTCTAAATTTAGAGTGTATTTGGTTTAACTTTTTAAGTATTTAAATTTGAAAAAAAAAAAACTCATTTTGAAAAAAAATTCTAATATTTGCCAACCACTAAAAATGATTTATTAAAACATAAAATTGAGAAATAAACAATTTTGAGAGAAATACACTTTAAAAAAATAAATTTTAAAAAGTTTTAAAGTATATAATAACTTGTGTATAAAAATACTTGTGAAGAAATGTAGATAGATGAGTGTTTAAATTCTCAAACTAAAAGGTATTTCAAACTAGTCCCTACTATTTTTATTCGCACATATATATAGTTTTTCTTGTTGGGTGTTAGAGCACATGTTTTTTTAATAATTTTTTTAAAGATTGGGCATCAGTATAATATGGTAATTAGTTTGTAAACTGAGATATTTTTATAAATACTGGTCTTTAAGACTTCAGTTATGCAAATAACCCTATTCTTTTATTTTGGATTTTAGGCTAATGGGCTTATTCTACTGGGCCTAGCCTCCTGGGTTTGTAAGACTATGCATGTTCCGCTATTGGTTTGTGTGTCATGCGTGCATGTGTTTGGTTTAACTTTTCAAGTGTTTAACTTTGAAAAAAAATTATTTCGAAAAAATTTCTAGTGTTTGACAACTACTAAAAATAACTTATTAGAAAATGAGATCGAGAGGTAAATCATTTTGAAAAAAACATTTGAAACCAACTTTTTTTTTAGAGTATTTAAGTATACAATAACTTGTTTATAAAAACACTTATAAGGAAATATAACCAAACATATAAATGTTTAAATTATAAACAATTTTATACCAGGTGTTTTTTAAAAAAATGCATTCTTGAAAAACATTTAAATTAAAATGTATTCTAAAGGGACCATGAAGTGTGTTTGGTTTAACTTTTCAAGTGTTTAATTTTGAAAAAAAAAATCATTTTGAAAAAATTTCTAGTGTTTGGCAACCACTACAAATGACTTATTAGAAAATGAGATTGATAAATAAATCATTTTGAAAGAAACACTTGAAACCAACTTTTTTAAAAATAGTCTTTAGAATACAATAACTTGGGTATAAAAACACCTATAAGAAAATGTAACCAAACATATGAGTATTTAAATTCTAAAAAGTTTTTGCAGAAAATGTTTTTTAAAAAATGCATTCTTGAAAAACATTTAAATTAGAATGTATTCCAAACGGACCGAATTTTGCACACACAAACGTTGGAACTCAGGTCCAGCAACAAATCCCTTCGATAGAGAGCACATCCATACTCTGTCTCTGAAGATGATATGCTTGGCAATTTGTTGTTCCTTCTTCTTCTTTCTTATTATTATTCTTCTTTAATATATTTTTTCTGATATAAAAAATTCTGGAACTTATATGCTTTGCAATTTGTTACTTTAGTCCTAATAGCACCCTCATGCTAATATACATCCAACGTTAATCAGTCCACATCATGACTTAACTACAACAATGATTACAGTTCAAGGTATGGTCTAGTAGTTAAGATACCAATTACCATCTCAAAAGTATGATTCAATCTCTCACCCCAACAATTGTTAAACTAAAAAAAGTACAACAGTCACCATTGAGGCCACTGTCTTTAGAGAAGGCGATGGATATAAGGTTCACTCAACTAAATTCACATTAGAAGTGAGGATAGCAATATAATCTTATAGACAACTAGAACATTAAGACCAAATTTCCATATTAGAAGTGAGGATATCAATATAATCTTATAGACAACCAGGACATTAAGACCAAATTCGTATTAGAAGTGAGGATATCAATATAGTCTTATAAACAACGAAGACATTAAGACCAAATTTCCATAATCAAATGAGCTCTAAATTAAATGAGTGCTTGTATGGTTGAGGAGGAGGACAAGCATGGTGAATGATGGGCAAATGGAAGGCTATATTGGGCCAACAATCCATGTGAGGTTTTGCCAATATTACAATCCAAATGGGTCAAGGGGTTGCTAATTATCTAACATCTCGTCCCAGAGAGAATAGCCCAAAGGGTAAAGGGTAAAACAAGTTGAGTAATTAATTATGTTATGGTTGAATTTAGATCTAATTTTTAGAAAATAATGATAAGAGCGCAAAGTGGAAACAAGCCCAAAGAGATCAATCTCTTTCATGTCCAAATGGAAACTCTATTTCTATTCCCTCGAAATAGGAAACTTTAGATAACTATAAATAGAAGAGGATAACTCCAAAGTAAGGTAGCTCAACTGAATATATTTTTTTTTTTTTCTCTTAGTCTTTTTCGTTCTCAATTTACTTACTACACTCATAACCTCCTAACTGACTTAAATATCGTTTTTCTTGTTTTGTAGGCTAGGTCTTCACCTTTCAAAAAAAATTACCATTGCTGTCACGTGAAGGTTAGATGCATTTTTCCTTGTTTGAATTTTGACATCAACAAATTATTAGATCGGAAAAAGTAAAAGATAAAGACCATGAGTCAATTAATGGGGTCCAATGTGGAAATGAGAGGGGGTGGGGGGGCCAAGGAAAGAAGCAAGAGGGATGGGGGCATAGGCATACAAGGTAAGGTTGGTGCATGCAGGCGTTTTATGTTCCCTCTTTCACATGTGCTTTCCAGCCAACCCACACGTGAATTCCACCTTCCTGCCATACCCCTAACCTTTCCCCTTCCCTTCATGTTCTTATCATTTGTCATTTCTCAATTCCCCCCTTTCCCTTCTTTTCCCCTCCCCACTTGCATCCCCTTCCCCTCATTCTTATCTACTCTCCTTTTCTTTCCGTTTACTTTCAATTTCGTTTCTTTTGATAACCGATTTTTAGTTTTTGGTTTTTGAAAATTATGCTTGTTTTTCTCCAATTTCTCTACCATGGTTTTCATCTTTGTCAAGGGCACATTTGAATTCCTAGCCAAATTCCAAATTCCAAATTCCAAAAACAAGTTTTTGAAAACTACTTTTTTTAGTTTTCAAAAGTTTGCTTGGTTTTTGAAAACATGAAAAAGAATGTATTAGAAAAACAAAGAAATTTGTAGGTTGAATTAGTGTTTATAAGCTTAATTTTCAAAAACCAAAAACAAAAAACCAAATGGTTATCAAATAGGGCGTTAGTTTTTCAATTTTGTCACTCTTTGTATAGTAGAATGTCATTACCAAGTGTACGTAGATAGCTTTTTTGTTTGAATGATTTAGTAAAATAATGTGGGTGTTAAGTTGATGTCGGTATAAGATCATATGTGTGAAGATCATCCTTTGATTGTTTTAGGCTTTGAGAGTTAGGTAAAAAATAAAGGCAATTAGAGGAGTTTTGGATAATTTTTTCAAATCCAAATTACTAAAATTCATTTCATATAAAAGTTCAAAGAAAATGTGTCAGATAAGATAAGAAAGAGTAAACATGATTATAGAAAAAAGATGAATTCTTGGCATGTCCAAGAATTCTTTTTTGTTGATTTTATTATATAGATCTATTAGAATTATAATTAAGGATCAAAATTGAAATTGAGCTTAAATTCATTTTATCATTCAATTCTTTTTTTTTTTAGTACAAAATTCATTTTATCATTCCAGCCTTCTTTTCAACCTTAACTTATTTTCTTTTTATTTGTTATTTAAAATGGTCAAGTAACATGTTAAGGTATTTAGTTCTTTCGCATTGATTTGTAATTTGTTGATAGTCCTTTTTTCTGCCTTTCTTGTCATTATCCTCAATTTTGTTGAAATAAAGAAAAACGTGATCTTTGTTGACTTGTTTTTATTTGAACATAATATAAATTAGGGAAATTGCAGTGGGTGGCAAATTGGACTAAATTAATACCAAATATAGTACCATGTAAAAAAAAAAATACAAATATAGCAAAATCTATCATAGTCTATCTGATAGACTTCGATTATCAGCGATAGACTCTGATTAATCAGAATCTATCAGTCTACTATCGCTGATTAATCAAAATTTATCAGTGACTATCACTGATAGGTTCTGATTAATTAAAGTCTATCAGTGATAGTCACTGATAGATTTTGATTAATCAAAGTCTATCAGTGATAGACATTGATATACTTTGAATAATCAGAGTCTACCAGTGATAGACACTGATAGAATCTAACAACAGTTTTTTGGTCTTGTACAAAATTAATTTTGCTATATTTGCAATTAGTTTACAACTATGCTATAATTTGTTATTAATTTGGTCCAATTTGACATCTAGACAACAACCCCTATAAATTACTCCCCCTTCTAAACTAAAGTAATTAGTTTTCAGTCCTTTCAAAATCATATGGGACGTTTTGTCAGTTTTTCATATCTCATCACTTCTATATATCCTATGAATTAGGATAGAGAGAAATATTTTTAATTCTATCAAATCACAAACAGAAATTAAAATAAAAAAATAATTCTAAAAAATTATAGCAAATATGCCAACATACAATTTTAATGTTATACGTACTAAAATAAAAAATGTGGGAAATTATAGATTTTAAAGAAGTGAAGAAAAACATCGTATTTTTATAATAGTTTGACATGTCAAAGATATTTCCTTTTGATTTTGTGTGTCACTATACTTAGATGGATTTTGCCACACGAACAAAAATGTCATTAATAGAAATTTCTTGTGTTGAAATTTCTCTTATCAATTTGAGTTTAATGATTTGTACATTTTTCAACTAAAATTTTACCATTTGTATACTTTCATTCTAGTCTCTCATCTCCTCTTTTCAAATATAATATAAATGCAACATATATATATATATCAAATATAATAAATGCAGCAATAATCAATGAATAAAAGTATATGAATTTTGGAGTTGGCAAATAATTTTTATGCTTGGGACGAATTTTTCAAATAAAGGCTTGCTTTCTAATTGTTAAAGTCTCCGAAGTCAAATAAGATCAGACAAATTATTTAAACACTTGAAATATAGGAATGTAGATCCTCATATCAACTCTAAGAAGATATAGGGTGAAGAAAACATCTACAAAATTATGTTTAAATTGACAAGACTCACCTAAAAAGAAAATACTAAGAACATGATCAAGATATATATATTCAACACACGTTTTACCACTTTTTCATTTATCCTAACATTCCTAGCCCCGTAGAGAAATATCTTTCTTGAAAACTATTCCTTCCCAAAAGTGTTATGAAATTGGCATATACATTTATCTTTCTAATTTTTTTTAAGACAATTCTAAATTTATTTTGATTCTTCTATACTTTAAAATAATTTGGACATATATTACGTTTAATATTACAATAATACATATTTACAAATATATATTTATAATGTCGTGAAAAAAAAAAGTTTTATCTACTGAACTATACTTAAATTGGAAATAAATATGCTCTTTTTTTTATTATATTTGTTAAGGCAGCACACTGACGTGTCCAGCTCAGTTTATTTTCTGTCCAGGTCAAGTTAGTTTGTCCAGCTCAGATTGTCCATGTATTCGTGGTTTGTTAATTTCTCTGACTGTAATCACATGGCTTTTCTTTTGTATTCGTTCATCAGCTGTAGGTTTTCGTTTTCCCTTTCTGTTAGATGGGCTTGATTTGTCTACAGCCGTGTGTATTCCTTTCCCAGGAGTTTTTCACCTCTTTCTCATCTCTTCAGCCGCGTATATATAGCTGAAGGTTTTGATCCTTTTGTATTAAAAGTTTTCTGGAAAGATTTATAGAGAATGAAAGAGGTTTTCTCCTGAAAGTTGTTTCTCTTTCTGATATTTTCTTGTTCTTAAGTTGGTATCAGAGCTTTTCGTCTAGCGACCTTACTCACATCAATGGATTCTTCTGAAAATACTTCAGAAGTAACGACTGGAGTTCAGAACAGTCAAGTAATCAACCCTGGGAATAAGATTTCTACAGTCAAATTGACGGATGAGAATTTTCTACTCTGGAAATTCCAGATTCTTACCGCTCTTGAAGGCCATGAATTAGAAGAACACATCGATGAAGAATCACAGCCTCTGCCTAAAACTATTCAGGTAAGTGAAGGCTCTTCTACTGTGTCTAAGCCAAATCCTATTTACAAGCAGTGGAAAAGACAGGATAAGTTAGTTTCTTCTTGGCTAGTAGGATCAATGACTAAAACGATACTAGAACAAGTTCTACATTGTACGACTGCTAAAGAAATTTGGGCTTGTCTTGTTCAAATTTTTAATTCCAGACATCTAGCTCAAATAATGAAAATTAAGGCTAAGCTGCAGAATATACAAAAAGGAGGATCGTCTCTAAGCGAATATGTTTCAAAAATCAAGAAATGTATTGATGCTTTAGCTGCAATAGGAAAAACAGTCCCTGTGGAAGATCATATTATGTATATTTTAGCTGGATTAGGCTCAGAATATGAGACAATGGTTTCTGTTATTACCGCCAAGACTAGTACACAAACTGTGCAAGATGTAATTGCTTTATTACTAACACATGAAAGTAGAATCGAAAGCAAAAATTCAGTCAATACAGATGGAGTTCTTCCTACAGCAAATCTTATGGTCCAAAGTCCTGTTCTGAAGGAAAATGATCCTCAGAAGCTAATGAATCAACAGCAACACCAACAGCAGAATTTTGGGAACAACAGAGGCAGAGGAAAATCTCAGAATCGAGGGGGAAGGTCCTGGAACAATCAGAACATACCACAATGCCAGTTGTGCAATCGATTTGGGCATACCGCTATTAAATGTTATTCAAGAGTTCAAATGCCACAAATGCCTGGAGCTTATACAGCTCAGATTACTCCTCAACCGTTCTCTATTCCTGGACAGTTTTATGGGAATCAGTATTCTCCTCAGGTGAATGCAATGATGGCTGCTCCTTCTTCTTCTAATTATAATCAGGACTGCAACTGGTACCCAGATTCAGGTGCCACAAATCATTTGACAAACAGTCTTGGGAATATGTCAGTGAGCTCAGAATATCTTGGATCCAATCAAGTCCACGTTGGTAATGGTACAGGTTTGCCCATCTCTAGACTTGGATATACCTCTATTATTTCACCATTTAATCATGTTCTTCACCTTAATAATCTATTACATGTGCCTTCTATTACCAAAAACTTGATTAGTGTCAGTCAATTTGCAAAGGATAATGCCGTCTTCTTTGAATTTCACCCTCATTTTTGTTGTGTGAAGGACCTAGCAACTGGCAGAATGCTTCTCCACGGGACACTTCATGAAGGACTGTATAAGTTCAATCTAACCAGATCTCAGCCACTATCTACCAGTCTTCCTCCAAAAATTTCAGATTCTCAGTCTTCTATCAATATTTCTTCTGCTTTTATTACTTCTGTTAAGTCTGCTCAGTCTATAAATAATATGTCACTAGATGTGTGGCATCAGCGGCTTGGGCATCCTGCCATTCCTATTGTTAGAAGTGTTCTTAAAAGTTGTAAATCCAACATTTCTGTTAATACAAATATTTCGTTTTGCAATGCTTGTGCAATAGGAAAGCATCATTCTCTCCCCTTTTCTCCTTCTGTTACTACTTATAGTTCTCCATTACAACTTATAGTAACTGATTTGTGGGGGCCAGCGTACAAATTATCTAGGAATGGGTTCAGATATTACATTAGTTTTGTTGATGCCTATTCTAGATATACTTGGATCTATTTTCTTCAGTCCAAGTCTGAGGCATTCCAAGCTTTTCAAAAATTCAAAATACTTGTGGAAAAACAATTTGCTCGACCTATTCTAAGTCTTCAAACAGATGGGGGGGCTGAATTCAAACCATTTGTTCCTTTCCTTCATTCACATGGTATTGTTCATCGAATTACTTGTCCTTATACCTCCAAACAAAACGGTATTGTTGAAAGAAAACATAGGCATATAGTAGATGTTGGCCTTACCTTATTGTCTCAATCCTCATTACCATTAACATTCTGGGATGATGCTTTTGCTACAAGTGTTTACCTTATCAACAGGTTGCCTTCTTCAGTTCTTTGTGGAGTTAGTCCTTTGGAGAAGCTCTACCAGCAACAGCCTGATTACACATTTCTCAGAGTCTTCGGTTGTAAGTGTTACCCTTGCCTACGTGACTATAACTCTCATAAACTTGATTTTCGTTCTGTCCCTTGTACTTTTATTGGCTATAGTCACTTACATAAAGGTTATAAATGTTTAGCATCCACTGGTCGTCTTTATATATCTAGACATGTTATTTTTTATGAGTGTTGTTTTCCATTTGCCTCTTCTAACTCATCTCAGTCTCAGCAACCTTTATTGCCTGTTTCTCAACACCTGCTTAAAGTACCTACAAATACATCCCCTACTGGTTCTCCCTTGGTATCCCCTTCTGTTCATTCTTCTCCAAGGTCTTTGTTCCCTGAGGAGGTTACTCAACATCCTGCTGTGTCAACTTCCATCTCTACTGAACCTGTACCTGGTGTGTCAACTTCTATTCTTCCTGAGTCCACCTCTACAGAATCTTTATCTACTAGAACTATACCTCCTGCCCCTAGTATTTTAGGCACTCATCATATGGTTACAAGAAGTAAGAGAGGTATATTCAAGCCTAAAGCATTTCTCACTACTTATGATGATGTTGAACCACCAAATGTTAAGGAGGCCATTAAATGCCCACATTGGAAACAAGCAATGCAAGTAGAGTATGATGCTCTCATTAAGAACAAAACCTGGGAACTAGTTCCTACACCTCCCAATCATAAAATTGTTGGTTGTAAATGGGTATTTAAGATCAAAAGGAACTCGGACAGGTCTATATCTAGATACAAGGCTAGGTTGGTTGCCAAGGGATTCCATCAATCTGCAGACATAGATTATTTTGAAACTTATAGTCCGGTTGTAAAGCCTATAACCATTTGCGTTCTTCTTACACTTGCTATATCTTACAATTGGCCTATAAGACAGATTGATATAAATAATGCGTTTCTCCATGGTGTGCTATCGGAAAAAGTTTATATGGAACAACCTGGCTTTCAAGTTCATGGTAATCCTCCTCTGGTTTGCAGGCTTCATAAGGCCTTGAATGGGTTAAAGCAAGCTCCCCGTGCGTGGTTTGATAGGTCAAGTCTTTTTCTTAACTCCTTGGGATTTATCAATTCAAGAGCTGATACTTCTCTGTTATTTAGACGGTCTGGTAATTTTTGCTGCTATATACTTGTGTATGTTGATGATATAATCATCACTGGAAATTCTGCCTCAGCTATTGATGGTTTAATTCATGAGTTAGATGGTCGGTTTTCACTAAAGGACTTAGGGCCATTGCATTATTTTCTTGGCATTGAAGTGTCTTATCCATTGTCTGGTGGTGTGTTCCTTTCTCAAGCAAAATACATTATGGACCTACTTCATAGAACTCATATGGCTGAAGCTAATTCTATATCTACACCCATGGTTAGTGGTCTGATTTTATCTGCATATCAGGGTGAATCGTTTGTCGATGTTCATCTTTATAGGAGTGTTGTTGGAGCTTTGCAATATGTTACTCTTACTCGTCCTTAAATCTCTTACAGTGTTAACAAAGCTTGCCAGTTTATGCATGCTCCAACTCTTCTTCATTGGCAATTGGTCAAACGGATATTGAGGTATCTCAAAGGCACTTTTACTCATGGTCTTTTACTTCATAAGTCTACTGATTTCAGTTTACATGGCTATGCGGATGCGGATTGGGCCTCTGACCCGGATGACCGTAAATCAACCTCGGGCTTCTGTGTGTTTTTTGGTGGCAACTTGGTTACATGGGGATCCAAGAAACAAGCTGTTATCTCAAGGTCCAGCACTGAGGCAGAGTACCGCTGTCTTGCTGTTGTAGCTACTGAATTGATTTGGTTGCAGTCTTTATTTGTTGATTTGGGAATTACCTTAAAACAGCTACCTATTCTATGGTGTGACAACCTTAGTGCTGTCCACTTAAGTGCTAATCCGGTTTTACATTCAAAGACTAAACATGTTGAGTTAGATATATATTTTGTTCGGGACTTGGTTCTTAACAGGAAATTGAATGTTCAGCACTTACCGGCAGCAGATCAGATTGCTGATATACTTACAAAGCCCCTCTCTGCTACAAGCTTCATGAAGTTAAAATCCAAGCTCAATGTTCGAGATCCTTCGTCCATTGGCTTGCGGGGGGGTGTTAAGGCAGCACACTGACGTGTCCAGCTCAGTTTATTTTCTGTCCAGGTCAAGTTATTTTGTCCAGCTCAGATTGTCCATGTATTCGTGGTTTGTTAATTTCTCTGAGTGTAATCACATGGCTTTTCTTTTGTATTCGTTCATCAGCTGTAGGTTTTCGTTTTCCCTTTCTGTTAGATGGGCTTGATTTGTCTACAGCCGTGTGTATTCCTTTCTCAGGAGTTTTTCACCTCTTTCTCATCTCTTCAGCCGCGTATATATAGCTGAAGGTTTTGATCCTTTTGTATTAAAAGTTTTCTGGAAAGATTTATAGAGAATGAAAGAGGTTTTCTCCTGAAAGTTGTTTCTCTTCCTGATATTTTCTTGTTCTTAAGTATATTTCAAAGTTATTTTCAATTTTTTTGTGATAGGTACAATATCAAATATTTATTGAGTTCATTAAAAGAGAACTACTGAGTTATAAGCCACAGTTGAAAATATAATCCCAAGTTGAAAATATAATCCCAAGTACTTAAGAAGTACAAAGTAGGACAACCAAGTAAGAGAGTAGATGAGCTCAAATGGCTATGAAGACAAGAATACAACCCTCTAGTGTGGTGTCTTCGTGCAAGTTTACATTAACAAATCAATCAACTACCACCAGCTAAAAGTGATAAATAATCTTGACATTTTCATCCATCAAATGATGTGACAGTTGCAAGGGAGTACAAACTCACACGTTACCCTACTATGATTAAACCATGACCGTCGCGAATCACTAAATATACATACTATATTCACTACAAAACAATATTAATTTGATTTACACCATTCAACTCATCATATCACAATCGTAAAAGTCGTATTTACTTTTCTCATCTTATCCAGCTTCTTCTAGCAACATGGACTACATCAATCAACATTGATACATGCAAAGAAAGTCAATAATCAACATTGTTATTATTAGCAAAACTTCTGCCACAACAACCATACACACATATTTGGTTCATAATGTCAATCCTCAACTTTCTTCTACTAGTGGTTGGTTCTATTCAAAATGATGCACACACACACAGGAATTAGAAAAAGATTAATATTCCATAGATAGGGCACTGCCAAATGGCTACATAAAATACACGCAAAATCTGAAATTGGGAAAGGTGTATGTAGATAAATGATCATGAAGTTTAGAAAGGCAAATTTGGTTTGGAGTTTGGGCTTACTTGTCAACAAAGCAACGTAACGAGGACACTTGAAAAACAAATTAACCAACCAAACAAAAACATGCTTACGTTTGACATAATTAACATAAACCGACGACGCGTTGTTATTTGTTAACTTCGCCCTTAATACAGCCGAAACCCTAGCGTCTTCCCCACTCGATCTTCACACTTTTTTTTTTTTTTTGAAATATAATAGATGTTCACACTTGCGATATTATATTGGAAAAAGATTCATTACTTGCTGTTTAAATATTCATTTTTTTTTAATTCCATCCTGATTCAAGCTGGAAGTTGATTTTTTTTTTTTTTTTTTTTGAAAAGAGCTGGAAGTTGATTTTGAATGTTTTGTTGAGGTTATTAAATTATTTAAATTTAGTGTATTCTTTGACCGGATTAAAGTTTAGATCTAGGGCGGAACCTGAAATTTCTATAAATTGCAAAACTTTACTTTTATATATATAATAACAACAGGGAAAGTGATTGTTCCCGTAGTTATTTTTTACTTCGTACGTTTCTAAGAGCGAAGCAGAGATGAAAAAAATATAAAAAAATTACATTGTAATCGTACATGTTGCACCCTCTGATTTCGATTTTCAAAATTTACCCTTTAAACTTATGAGATTGTTGCAATTAAATTGTGTTGGTGTAGTTTCATTTATTGTAGCTTAAAAAATTGCGGGAACCACTTTTTTGAAAAATTAGAATTGATACTATTATTTCCTAAATTTCAAATCAAACCTTAGTGAAATAAAAAACAAAAAATGAATTGCAACAATTTTATCCTTTTTAAGCTAGGTGAACACTTGCCTACTTGATTGGTCTCAGTCAAAATCTTTAAACCTACAACACATCATTAAAAATTTGATAGTTTCTATATTTTTCGTTCGAAACATCATAAAAATTTAGTGATTTCTCTCGCACTTTCTTTTTGCATTTTTCTCGCTGCCCACCCGAGAGAAAAGTATAATTTAAAAATGTAATTGTTCAAATAAGCTTCATAGAAAAATATAGAGTAAAATAATGTGTCTGTCGTTTAATATGAAATTGAGATGATAATCACAAACGCCACTACTAATCCATACGGGGACCGAGTGCACGTATTTTTTTTTTTTTTTTACACACTACAAATTCAAATTCCTCCAACACAAAAGAGGAAGGAAAAAAAAAAAAAAGAGCAAAAAACACAAAGAGGTAAAGAAATGGGTAAAATGTTTGGACCAAGCTATCGTTCACGTGGCTCGCAACCACGATCGTTAAACGATAACCGAAAAACCCATTTGGCCATTGACTTCCTCTTCGTGTGGAGTTGGTTTGTAGCAGCATCAGCAGCAGTTGCGGGGGAGGTGGAGCCCACCACGAAAGCCTTCAATCTCTGCATTGCGAGATCCAACGTGGCCTCTGACATGTTGGCAAAACAAACCCGGAACCAACCGGGTTCGGAGCAATGGCACGACTGTCCGGGCGACACGTTCAACCTCACCTCGAACACAATCTTCCTCCAAAGCTCCATTTCCGATTCGAAACTACTGTTCTCTCCCAACAAATGCCTCATATCCACCCAGCAAAACAGCCCTGCATTCCCTCTGTGGCACTTGATCCCGGCCTTTAAAAGCCCTCTCACCAGCATTCTCTGCCTCTTCTCCAGCCTCTTTTGATTCTCTCTTATGTAGTTCCTCCTGAACTTCCTGTCCGATAGCATCGCCGACAGAAGGTACTGCGTTTGCGACGACACCAATCCGAAGCTCGACATTTTCGTCGCTGCGGCCACCACCACCTCGTCGTTCGAGTAGATGGCTCCCACCCGGAACCCCGGCAGGCCGAGGTCCTTCGACAGGCTGTACACGATGTGAACTTGTTTGCGGATTGGGTGGTTGTGTTTGTAGTTCTGGTTGAGGATTTCCATCACGCTCACGAACCCCGGGTTTCGGAAAACTGTGCCGGAGTAGATCTCGTCGCTGATTAGGTGGAGGTTTTTCGATGCGATGAATTGGAGTAGGAGGTCGAGTTCTTGAGTGCTGATGGTGGTTCCCAATGGGTTTGATGGGTTCGTCACCAGTACGCCCTTCACCCTCAGGTTAAGATTTTGGGCGGTTTGGTAGGCTTCCAACAGCGCTGGCTCTGTGATTTTGAAGCCATTGGAGCTCGAGCAGTGGATGGGAACTATCTCTATCCCAGTTCTCCATTTCAAATCTCTATCAAATCTGTACAAACCAAAACCAAAAAAACCATCGTTAGATGTTGTTAGAATATACTCCTTTCATTCAGCATTTGACACGAGATTTAACGATGGAATGGTGGGACAATTCTGAAAAGTGTGGAAGTTTTTAAACGTACCCTGGATAGTACGGGGTAGGTAGAAGAAAGGCGTCGCCGGGTTCAGCCAAGCAGAACATGAGAGTCTCATTAGCCGACGTGGCACCAGCAGTGAGGACTATGTGGTTGGGATCGAACGTTACTTTGTTCCCTCTAATTTCCGACATGAACTCTGCCAATGCCTGAAGCATAATTATTAAACGTTAAATTAGATCCCAAATTAAATCAATTGATATATGTGACAATAGACTTTGACATAACATAAACAACAAAAATGAAAGAGAAAAAAAAAATACCTTTTTGAATGCAGGCAAACCATTGTAGTCTTGAAAGAGAGCAAGTTCTCTAAAAATGGACTTTCCATCTCGCTTAAAACCAGCTGCATCTGGATTCTCCTCCAGCCACCTCTCCAGCAGGTCGAAACATAGCTGTGAAATTCAAAATATCGTTAGCCATAATCAAACTAATTAACATTATATTATTTCTAATACATATTATTTATTATTATACTGACCTGATTTTCTGCAAGACCCATTTGAATAATCCCTTTAGGATTTTGAATCTCATCGTAAGGATTCTTCTCGTATTCCTCCCAGCCTAAGAAGTAAGACGAATCTTGTCCATGTGAGTTGCACGTGGCTTTTCTCGACAATATCCCCATTTTCTATTTTCTTTTCAACACTGAAAAGTCAGATTTTTTTTCCTCTTTCTTTTTTAAGGCAAAGTGAGAGAGAGAGAGAAAAAAAAAAAAAAGAAGGAAGCGTTTTGATTGAGCAGAGGGAATGTGAATGTGAATGTTTAAGAGTAGTGACGATGTCCACTGCAAACAGAACATCAGGTATTTATAGACTTTCTCCCAAGGAATGACACGTGGAAAAGCTTACACTCTTTCCCATACACCAAGGAATCGCCACCTCAACACATGTATTCTTTCCTAAGTCTAATAACCCACCACCCCACTTTCCCTCCATTTTAATTAAAACCTCCCATTATTTTTATTTTCTATCCTCATTAATTCAAAATTAAAACTTACCCTCATCATTCAACCGACACCCCAATTAAAATACTGCTAGTCAAAATCATCGATTGAATTAGGTTCAGATTGATTAGTTATTGTTAAAAAGGTGATAGATTTGAATCTCTAACTACCTCGTATTTGTGACGTAGTGAATAGATATGGATGTGGATCCTACGTAATAAATAATATATTGAATGATTACGTGTGGTAAAATAGGGAGGAAAGAAGAAGAGAGTATGTATTGAAATTTTGTAGTGGATAGGGCCATAGGACCCGTACCGACATGAAATCTTGCCAAAGGTGTAGAAAGGGAGTGGGACCATGTGATGGGAGAATGGGAGAAGCAGCATCGCGTTGATTGTCGGTCATTTGAGAGAATTGTAAAACCTCTCCATTAGGGGTTGTTTCCTACTCAAATTCCCTCTGTTTTTCTAGTGGTGGCATGATCAGCACACCATGCTTACCAACCCAAGGAGAAAATTGTTTTTTCACCGATCCTTTTTATCTATTAGATAAATATGGAGTTCCATCTCAAAACCAATTGACAATGAGTGAAGTAACTCATACATCTTATAAATTGTGAGGTCTCTACTAATCTTTTCAATGTGGGTTTCTCAACACTTTCAAGAGGGTCAACGTGCTCGAGAGAAAATAATATCACTTTTCTATTATTGACTAGATAGCAAAAATTTCATATAGTCCACCCTTAAATTTAACGTACGAGTTTCTCCTCTTTCCTTTTTGTATTTAGGGATTTTCGTATGAATGACCCTTTAAAATAGACGAAAATGATAAATATCCCACATTTTCAAAACAAAGATATATGTCATTTTGCTTGCATTAACATCCTAGTATAATTACAATTTTACTCTCTACTCTAACCTCGTTCTCTCTCGCTACTCTTGTTGAGGATCCCATATTGAAAAGATTAGTGAAGACCTCACAATTCTTAAGATACAAGGGTCAACCCTATAATCTAATAACTCTCGCTCTCTCTCCAATCTCTTACTCTCTCTAATTTCTCTCTCCAATCTCCTGTTCTATTCTGAAAATGTAGGACATTTTTCATTTTGGACTCTCAAAATTGGTCATCCACACAATTGTTTCTTGTATTTAGTGTTATTTATCGGTTGAAAATTTAGCGGTGGACAAAAAGAAATAATCTATTGATTGAGGTGTTTAGTGTGGGAAAGAGGGTTGTGTTGTTTGGCGAAGGGTATCATTCAGAGGCCAAAAGAGATGGGAGCATTTAATTTGATTTTGGTGGTGCTCTAGTTTTCTACCCCATAAAGCACACCGATAACTCCCCATATCAATGGGCCACACCAAATTAAATGCCCATTTCTTCTAATTCCTCTCAAATACACAACCAACTAATCAAAACTTCGCAACACTGCAAAGGTACTCATCTTTTCAACTATCTACAGCTTTCTTATGATTGCATTCTCTGAATATTTTTCTAAAGCTTATAACAATTTTTACCATTCAAAATCCGTCGTGTTAGGTTAACACCAGCATAGCTCAACGGTTAAGATATCTACTTCTTTCTTTGAGGTTGGGGGTTCAAAATCTCATCTCTACGTTTGTTCGTACTAAAAGAAACTTTAGACCCCATTTGATAACGATTTTATTTTTAGCTTTTATGTTTTTTAAAATTGTATTTGTTTCCTCACAATTTCTTTACAAATGGATTTCATTTTTCTTCCAGAAATTCTTGAGTTCTTCGTCAAATTCCAAATACAAAAACAAGTTTTTGAAAACTTTATATGGTCCGGTTTGATAACCATTTGGTTTTTGGTTTTTTAAAAATTATGCTTATTTTCATCCAACTTTCTTATCGTGGTTTTCATATTTGTTTAGGACACAATTTTTAAATTCAAAAAACAAAAATAAGTTTTTAAAAATTAAGCCTTGTTTGATAATTATTTGGTTTTTTGTTTTTGGTTTTTGAAAATTATACTTGTTTTCTCTCGGTTTCCTCTATAATGGTTTTCATCTTTATTAAAGACACATTTGAGTTCTTAGTTAAATACTGAAAACAAAAACAAGTTTTTAAAAACTACATTTTTTTTTAGTTTTCAAAACTTGATCGATTTGGTTTTTTAAAACATAGGAAGGTAGATACAAAACAAATAAACGTATAAGCGGAAGTAGTGTTTATAAGTTTAATTTTTATTTTAAAAAAAACCAAATGGTTACCAAATGGAGCTTCTTTTTTATTTTAGTTTTCAAAACTTAATTTGATTTTGGAGAACATATAGAGAAGGATGGATAAAAAAAAGAAACTCACTAGTGGAAGTAGAATTTATAAGTTTAATTTTTAAAAAACCAAATGTTTATTAAACATGGGTCTACTTTTTAGTTTTCAAACCTTAGATTGGATTTTGAAAACATTTGTAAAAGTAGCCAACAAAATAAAGAAGCTCATAATCGGAAGTAATGTTTAATGTTTACCAAATGGAGGGTCCATTTGGAATACCTTTTAATTTAAATGTTTTTCAAGAGAATGCATTTTTGTAAAAAACATTTTGTATAAAAATTGTTAAGAATTTAAACACTCATACGTTTGGTTTTTCATTTCTTTGTAAGTGTTTTTATACCCAAGTTATTATGTATTTAAAAACTCTTTTGTAAAAATTTGCTTTCAAGTGTTTTTTTTCTCAAAATGATTTATTTCTCAATCTAATTTTTTTTTAATAAGTCATTTTTAGTGGTTGCCAAACACTAGAATATTTTTCAAAATGTTTTTTTTTTTCAAAATTAAATACTTGAAAAGTTTAACCAGACATACTTGGAGTCTTATTGTGTAATGTGTCATGGCTTCCTTAGTAGTTTTGTTTAATTGCAATGAGAATATAATTGTAATAAACTTTATAAGTTATTGTTAGTTAATTAAAATTTAGGATTTTGAGTTTAATTCTAACCCTTCTTACACTTTTGAGTTAGTTTTCAAAAAATTTGGCTCCATACCAGTATGTAGGGATCTCCGCATACCACCATTAAAATCTTGAGAACTAGGAGAGATTTTTTTTCTCATTTTCTACCTTTCTCTTTTTTAGTTGTCAAGATTTCAACGGAGTGTAGGGAGATCCTTACCTATCAACCAAGTTTTGTTCTTTTATTTTTTAAAAATTGCAATTAGGACGATTTAACTGCAATAATTTTGCCACCATGAACATGACTCAATTGGCATAAAATTGTATCAATAACCACAAGGTATGTGGTTCGAAACCCTTTGCCCCACATATTGTAAAAAAAAAAAAAAAAAAAACTGCAATAATTTCATAAGTTAAGTGGATAATTGATCAAATTATTGAAAATTATTTATCTGTGCGTTTTACCTCTTGCCTTCTAATCTGGGAGGAATCTCTCTTCACCTTTTTTTTTTTTAAAAAAAAAAGAAAATTAATTTCGCTTTCTAATTTTCAATTTTAATACGTTATCTGATAAATATACGTCATTTTTCATCCTATTTCATCTCAGTTTTTTTTTTTTCTTTTTTTTGAGAAAATCGCAGACCCTTTTTTGTGTTTGATGTGGACGTTTTGTATATATATCTATTTCTATATTATTAAAGAGCCTCGAGGGAGAAAAATCATTGGGTTGTAACAATGTTCGTGTATATATATATATATATATATATATATATATTTCTGGAAAAAAAATTGTAAATATATTAATGACGTGTTCGATAGAACCCGTGGAATTAAATTTGTGACTTCAAATATGATGTGCATGGCTAGAATATCTATATTCCTAAGCAATAATAATTTTACAGCAATACTTTTAATTAATTTGGTCCTTAATGTTCAGCCTATACTTTTCAACTTTGGTTCGTTAATTTTAACTATGGTGTATGTGTAACATGTATAATTTCACATTAAAGAGTTAATACATATCAACTCAAAAAAATAATGTTTCTAAAGTCACATCTTCGCCTTTTTATTTAATTTCAATGATGTTATTGAGCAACAACTTGATTGAAATATTATAATGTATTAAAATTAAAGTTATAATGATAAAATTATAAAAATAATATTTATTTCAAAAACTAAAGTATATATTTAATTAACCAAATAAATATTGTTTCAATATCATTAAATGGAAGTAGTCACGACACGAGGCCCTCTGCATGGGAGACAAAGCGGGGGTGCCCCCCAGCCCCCCACCCACCAAATTTTAATATATACACTATATAATATGATATTGTGATTTTATTCTAAAAAAAAAAAAGATATTGTGATTTTTTTTTCAATACAAAAATTAGGATTTTCTAAGCTAAAAAAAATGATATTCCTTAAACTAAAATCATGATATCATTTAATTAAACATGATTTGCTGTTTGGAAATAATTTTAAAGCCACATGATAAATTAATATTATTTATACAATAAGTGTTGAAAAGAACGTGGGTCATAGAGAAATGTTTTAAAACACCAATATATATATATTTTAAATCAAGTTTGACTTTAAATTTGGTTCAATTTTTGCTAATTCATCCACTAATTTTAATAATAATAAAAAAAAACAATGTAAGAATCTTCCTAAAGTTATTAACTTTAATAAAATAAAGCTTAACACAAAGATGAGTTTACAATCCATGGATAAATTAATTATGGAATATCTTTGTCAATTCAACAAAATAAAAAATGTAGTTCTAATGTTATTTTTCGCTAGGAGAATTTATCAAATTCAGATGGTAAATATGGTTTTTAATTCTTATTGAACACATAAGAGAACTTTTTCAACGATATTTAGAGCGAGAACTTATTAGAAGGTTAAAATTGTCACACTTTTTAAAGTTTAAGATTAAGATTAAGATTGCGACACACTTATTTAAGTTTTTTTTTTTTTTTTTTTTTTTTTTTTTTTTTTTTTTTGACAATATGTGGGGGTGGGGGATTTGAATCACAGACCTCATGGTTATGAGTACAACTTTATGCCGGTTGAGCTATGCTCTTGTTGGCCACACTTATTTAAGTTTGAGATGCAATTTGATGAAATTGAAAATTTTTGGTAAAAATTGACGAGTTTAGGGTCAAAATTGATTCTTTTCCTTTTTTAGTACAACTAATAGGGGGTGTCTGGTGGAACAATTGTCATTGGTTTTTATCCTTTTTCTTTAACTGCTTTGGAGGGGTATTATCTATATATATATACAGAATGCATTACTCTGACGATATTATTGTTGCAGGCTTAAATTATGAGCTCAGGGCAAATCGAGTTGGAAATGAGCAAGTTTGGAGCATCCTTTGTCTGGCTTAGTCTTGAGATGATCGATGATGTAGTTTTTGGGTGGAAGATTAGTGTTGGGTGCCTGGCTGGCGAGTGTTTTGGCTCTAATTAATGATAAACAGTGAGCTAGATCGTGACTGTCCTCTTAGCGTGTGGTGGTTTTTTGGTTTTGCTATTTTCCTTTTCCCCATGTAATGTCGCTCTGACGATTTTCTTGGCTTTGAAGGGGAGAGTGTTAAGCTGTTGATTAAAAAAAAAAAAAAATAGGGTGTATGAATCTTTTTTTAAAAAAAAAGGGTATGAAGATTTAAACCTTCGACTTTGAGAAAAAAAGTTGAATTATACTCACTTTGGCTAAAATACTAATATTTTGCCTTTATAGTAAATGTCCCTAATATCTCAACAAAAAAAAAAAAAAATAATAATAATAAAATAAAAGGTATATATAATGTCCCTAAAATGATATTAATACCAAAAATTAAATTTTCAATTAACTTGTCTTCTACTATATGTCTAACGATTAAATGAAACTTACCAGAGAAGTTGTCAACCGTGGGGAGAAAATTTCCAGTATTATCGTAGTATGGATACTCCTTCCCTCTATTGTTTTTCACGTCATAATGCTTTGAAAAATAATGTAGGATCCACCAACATTAAAGATATATTTATGAAGACAAAGTTATAGTATAAACAAAAAGGGAGTATGGTACTACGATAGTAATAGAAATTTTCCCTCAACCGTCTCTATTTGCAAAATATACTATTAGTTTTTAATGACAAATATACACTTAAAAGTTGGGGCAGTTGCATAGATGGCAAATTGGACCAAATTAATAGCAAATATAACACAATTGTAAATTAATTGCAAATATAGCAAAATTAATTGTACAAGACCAATTAAAAATTGTTGTCAGATTATATCTGTATCTATCACTGATAGACTCTGATTATTCACAGTATATAAGTGTTTATTGCTGATAGACTTCGATTAATCAAAATCTATCATTGACTAATCAAAGTCTATCAATGATAGTCACTGATAGATTTTGATTAACCAGAGTTTATCAGTGATAGACACCGATAGACTCTGAATAATCGGAGTCTATTATTAGGTTGATAGATTCTGATTAACCAGAGTTTATCGCTGATAAATTCTGATAATCGAAGTCTATCAGATAGATTCTAATTAACCAGAGTCTATCGCTGATAAACTCTGATAATCGAAGTCTATTAGATAGATTCTAATTAACCAGAGTCTATCAGTGTCTATCAATAATATAATAGATTTTGTTATATTTGCAATATTTTTTTATATTGTGCTATTATCCAATTTGCCACCCACTCCATATTCTCTTAAAAGTTAAAACCATAAAATTTGGAATCAGCTTAATACCAAAGTCTAATCAGTTATATGTGTAAAAGAGTTTGTTTGATAACCATGATTCTAAATTTTACTTGTTTCCACATTTAAACAAAGAAAATGTATTCATACTTCATATTTTTTAAAAAAAGAAAGTTAAATTACGCAAATTACCCAACTTTGGGATAAGATTCAATTATGCCCTAAACTTTTTTTAAAAAAAAGTTTCATTTTTATCCTTAAACATTGAAATTTGTTCCAAAAAATATATTTTTTAATTTGTTAAAATAAATGATATGTAAATTGCATGACTGTTAATGTGTAACAATTAGAAGGTATTCGTGATATTATTTAAAACTATATAATTAAAATCATTGACATAATCAAATTTTACACATTAATATAAGTTTTCATATCAATTTATGTGAATGATCTAGTAAATGATGTTGTTTTCCAATTTTTATACATAGGTCATTGCATCAATTTCTGTATTATTTTAATGAAAAACTATTTAAGGATGTTTTTTTTAGAACAAATTTTAAAGTTCAAGAGTAAAAATAAAACTTTGCAAAGTCTAGAAGCATAACTAAAACTAAACCAGGTTGAAGAATATTTGGTATGATTTAATAAAAAAAAAAAAACTTAAGCTCTCTTAGATAACTATTATTGTAATTTTTATTAGTTTTAACATTTAAACATGGGAAATGTATTCCCACTCTAAATAAAAAAAAAAAATAAAGAAATAAAAAATAAAAACAATTACTCTCTTTTTGATTAGCATTATTCTAATTTTTATTGGTTTCAATATTTAATTAAAGAAAATTTATTCCTACTTTAATAGTCAAACTTGGTTGGATAACTATTTTGTTTTTCATTTTTTTTTCTTTTGAAAATTAAGCTGTAAGCATTCTTCTACCCATATATTCTTTTAGTACCATCTACTTTTTATAGATATTTTCAAAATATAAATCAATTTTAAAAAAAAAATAGTTATTTTTATTTTACTAATAATTCAAACGGCTTCAGGAAGTAGTTTCAAAAGCAAAAAACAAAATCATTAATCATTATCTTGGGTGTTATATTGAGGAATAATAATAATAATATATATTTTCAAATATATATATATATATATATTGGCATATACACAAGACAAATAAGTTCATTTAATTGATGTGATCCAAAATCTCTTATTTAATATAAACACAAAATTTGAATATGTCAATTAAGAGATCAAAACAAAAACACTGGAAACCAAAAAAATCCAAAATTAAAAAACTTGAGTCACCTATTTAAGGAAAAACAAAAAGAACAGTAATTAATAGCCGCATTAACACTTCATAATATAAATTAATACAACCCCTGCCCTGCAAACCATGCTTTCTTTTTGGTCCCCTATGTGTAATCCATCATCTAAATAAAAACAAAATCACAAATTTGGTGATATTAATCTGTACAAAAACATTAATTAACAAAAATAATATACAATTACATTTTGACGACACACATTTAAACAGGCTGTTTGACACTTAGAATAACCAACAGCCGCCCTCCGTTTTAAGCTACCGGATTTCCCAAAGCCCTCAGTTTTGAGCTTTGTGTTTGTTTCGACACAATAGTAGATTCGGTTTTTGGTTTCACCTAAAAAAAAGCTTTATTATGAACTAGATAATTGTCCTTTAATTATATACTCTCTCGATCCTCCCTTCTTTCTTAAGGCTCACCACTTTTTTGTTAGACATTCAAGGATCCCTACCAATACAGCTAAGTCAGATACAACTTAAATCTTTACATATCTCAACAATGGTATGATATTGTCTAACTTTGGACGTTAGCCCTCAACTTGGGACTTTTGTTTGTATTCTCGGCAGATGTGATGATGATGTCAAAATTTTCAAACCCTTTGAATGTATCGAACAATTACGTCGAAATGTAGGTCGACAAGAGGGAGTGGAACTGTTTGCAAATTGCAAAAAGAAAGAAAATTGAATGGAGGGGAGTTTGGTAAGGGTATAGGGATAATAATAGTGAGATGATTGATTTAAAATTTGGAAGGAAAAAGGGGAGGGGACATAATGCAAATATGCTTAATGTTATTTGAGAAAAGAAATTGGGGTTTGGTTTGTGAAAAACGAGCAAAGAAATAATGGAAGGGGGGGAAGCACGTGGCTTGTAGAGGGAAGGGGATTGGGGAGTTATTAGGGCATGTGAAGGGATTGGGCCACAAGAAGAGCAGAGACCATAACCAAACCCCACAATGGTTTTTTGTAAGAGAAACAAAAAAGAAGAATTGAAGAGCCATTTGGGGTTTGCGGTGACAACTAGTATGATGCTCACGTTACTCTATCCCCTTCTCCACAGGAGACATGCCCATGGACCATTTGTTTCCTCCTCATGCCTTTTTCTTCTTTCTTTTCCTTTTTCGTCATCGAGAACGCAGCTCAACTGACATCAAACATGTTCTCTCGACTAAGAAGTTAGATGCTCAAATTTTCCACCTCACATATTGTCAGGAAAAAAAAGAGAGACTCAATAGAGTCGAATGACTTTATGTTTATGGCCGACATGCTCAGCCAAAGCTATGCATTGATTTGTGAACTTCGTTTCTCTCTAGCTACTATAGTTGGATCAATGTTTTACTATTGGATTATGGCCAAGGCGTTTCATTCATCTTGATTTTGGTCGTTTTTTAGTTTTGGAATGGAAATTTCTGAAATTGGGATATGTTGTTTTTAGATGAGATTTGTTTGGATTATCTCTCCTCGCTTAGTCAATAATAGGGATAGTAAATTGCAATCGTGTTTTGTTTTTGTCTTGGGGAGTTATTATTTGTGATCGGTTCCTTTTTTTTTTTTTTTTTTTTTTATTGGGTATAGGGATTATAGAAGACAAGCAAAGTTGAGTCCATGTAGGTTTTGCTTCAAATGGAGTGGAGAATCTGAAAATGAGACAAGAAATAAATTTCCCGCCCCACCTAATCTTGACCCCGATTTTTGAAAATTTGTTGCGTAGTCTCTATGAGATTATTAGAGATTAAAAATTTCTTGCAAGGTCATAGGAGGGAGAAAGCACCCCCAACCACATGTTTGAGCACATTGTGGACTACTTTAATTTATGCATTGTTATAGTTTCAACTTTCAAGATTCACTATAAGAATTTTTGTATACGCCGACGTGATCTACACCGACGCAACGGCTTACGTCGGTGTATAAAGGTCTACGCCGACACGATCGCGTTGGCGTATATGTGGAACAAACGCCAACGTGTATACAGGGTCTACGCCGACGCTGTTGCGTCGACATATATAGGGCTAAAACGCACATTTTTATTCTTTACGCTGACGCACATTTAAGGTATACGCCGACGCATAATGCGTCGGCATAGACCTCGAAATCCCTAACCCACTTCTTAATCCGTTTCTTTCGTTTCCCTCTCTTTCGCTCCTCTTTCACTAGAGAAAGAAACAACCGATGAAAACCAGAGGGATTGGTGGGGGAGATTTTGTTGACGATGAAGAAGAAAGTGACGACGGTGGTGGCTGTTGGCAATGAAGAAGAACGCAACCGAGGCGGCAGTTGTCGACGATGAAGAAGAAAACGACGACGGCAGCGACAACTTTCGTGAGAGAGGGATCGGTGGTTCAAGAGAGAGGGGGGGATCAGTGGTGGAAGAAAACGGAGGAGAGAAGAATGGGTTTTTCGTGAAAATGGAGAAGAGAGGAGAGAGAAGGAGATTTTTTTTGGAGAGAGGAAGATGAGTTTTTTTTCGTGAAAAGGGGAAGAGAGGAGAGAGAAGGAGATTTTTTTTAAATTGTTTTTATTATTTTATTTAATTATTTATTATTATTATTATTTATGTTTAAAGTTTTCTTTTTCTTAATTATAAAATGGTAATTATTGAAATTGGCTTCTTGCCTATAATGGTGTACATGAAATGATTTTAAAAAAAGAAAATTTGTATTGTGAAAATGTTAATTAGTAGAAAGTTCTCTAAATTGTTGTAATTTCGAGCTAAGCACTCCTAAACGTACTCTTGAACACGTTTAATGAAATGTTAATTAGTAGAAAGTTCTCTACAATATTTGAATGTTACGAATCTAACTTTTTTTTTAAAAAAAATTGTTCATTTTAATCAAAATTGTGACTTAAAAGGAAAATGGAAAATCATACTTGATGGGAAAACATTTTCATTGATTCAATTTGAAAAAAATTGTATAATTTTTTTTTTAAAAAAAACAGCTAATATAAACTTAAACTTCAGAAATCAGCACCTTAAACACAGACTTCCAAACTCAGACTTCATAAATCAGCACCCTAAACACAGACTTCCAAAACCCACAGATTTCACAAATCACCCTGTTTCCTAAACCTCCACTTCCAAACCCCAAACCCTTCCCCCAAACACCCCCTTGAAGTTTTTGGTTTGAAATTTTGACCCCCTTCTAGGAAAAAAGTTTTTTTGGACCCCTTGATGATGAAGATGATGTAAGCATGCATGTTAAATTACTTTTATACCCTTAAGTCATTAAAAACCAATAAAATTAATTATTTCACCAACTTTTTCCCCCACTTTCACCAACTTCCCATATCATAATTACCATCCATTACTCTTAACCATCCATTAAACCCATTTTGAAAAAAAAAACATCCTACAATCACCCAACCCCTCATCTTCTCTCTTGAATCCACAACAAGATTCTCAACTAAAGTGCATTTGATCCACAACAAGTGTTCATTTTTTAACAAAGTACATTTTCCTGTCATTATTCTATCGTTTGTGTTTCAAAAAATCCAATAGAATGTGGTTAAAATGGTTTTTTTCATCAAGACTATGTCGAACCCGATCCAATCTCGCCCAGACATCTTGAAAAGTCCGGTCGAACCATCAAATTTTCCGCCCGGGATTCATACATATTGAAACCCGGCCGAACCAGTTTTTTTCCGACTGAACCAACATTTTCCCGATCGAGCTGTTACCGAGATTGGACCAAGATGAGGGTTTTTTATTTTTTTTTAATGTGTATGAATTTCCCGTGGTTGCATACATTTGTTTATATATTCTTTTGTATTTGTGTAGATGCCTCGTGTTTGGGTATGTTTTGGTGGTGTGTTGATTGGATGTCAGTATGTTTAGAAATATAGTCGTAGATAATAGTCAATCCAAGTATAAACTAACAAAATCAAGTAATACCAGGTGAGTCCAGGGTCGATTCCACAGGGAAGGGATATTCACAAAGTCTTTAACAATATTTACTGATCTAAACTAAAAAACGTATGATATTATTTAAAAGAGTAGAAAAAAGATTTGATATATTTGAAAAGTAAATACTCGCATAAAACAACACATGCGACGAGAATGAAAGGAAAATTTATAAAGAGAATAAAATCAAGGTTGTTGCGGTTGCAACCTCATGCGTTTATAATAACCTTGTAGCACATACTTTGATTAATTGATCCATTAATGCCTAAGTGAGAAAAAATCATAAGTTTCCTTTCCGGTACTCCTTTGCGTTTGGCATAAAACTATCAAGAGGTTATTTGGCTAGTTCATGCTTTAGGCGTAGTTCTCTAAAACTTACAAGGGACTGCGTTAGTCACAACACAGTCTAAGCTCATGCGTGCACTATCTTTTAGCGGTAGTGTTTTAATGCTACCAAGACTACATGACATGCGCTAACATTCTCTACTTAGAGATGTCTGCATGCGTTACCTGTCAGGGATTTAGCATGCTGCTACCGCATCCGGCTAGCCAAGCGGGAGTTAGTAATGAAAATAGTATCGCAACTAAATAGAAAGCAATTAATGTTTCATTTAACTCAAAATATGCGCTTACAAAATATACTTATCATCGCATGAGGAGCTTGCGCTAAGCCTTGAAGAAGAATTTAGCTCTTGCGAGCAAGACAAGACATCATAAATTTAAACATTACAACGCAAGTCTGCTCCAAATCACAGCTCTTTGTGATTTCTCTGTTGATCTCCCTTCTTCTCTCTTGATCCCCAAAAAGAAGATGAATGAGTGCATGCATCACTCCTCCATCAAGTATGTGGCTTCTATTTATAGGTGAAGGAAGATGACTTCTCCAAGTAATTAGCAACTTGTGTTAATCATCATTAGGCAACTTGCTCAACTTTTTCAGCCCTTTTTCCGCTCATTTGTGTTAGCTGTATCAGTTGTGTCAGCTCTTGTCTTTTCATCATCTTATCTGTCTCTTGATCATCTTGGGATGTGTGCCTGCGCTGAGAAAAGCTTTAGAAAACAACGGAATTAGTTGCGTTAGCGCCTTATATTTTATAATTTCTTACCGCATACATGAATACAACTCGCCGCATAAAATCATCACAATTTCCTTTCTTTTTGCGCTGAAGTGACACATCTTTGTTTCTTTTGGCCTTTGTTTTAGTCTAAGTTTAAAGGACTAATAACTTGCTTTTTGCAAGTTATTAAACCCCCAAACTTAAACTATTGCTTGTCCTCAAGCAATGCCTATTATCCACTCCGCGATAGTTACTCAGCTCTTCATTGTCTACAATCGTAGCATCCTCTTTTCTCTTTTTCTTGCGCGCATTACCAAACAGGGTTAACTCAGATTCATCCTTGCGTTAACTCAGCCAATCTTCTCCTGCGTGTCTTGCGCGCATAGAATATATATATTGTTTTTTTTAAAGCAATTAATGAGAACACTAGACATCAAAACACATGCTTTCGTTTTGGCTTACCCACATTTGTGATGAAAGGTATCCAACTACGGGCATTGCATTTTTTTTACTGTCTTATACGCTCATGGGATGCGTTTGTCTTCGCACAGTGGCAAACTATAGGTGTCATAAATGCCCCTGGCTACAAACATACCACATACCTAGAGGAACGCATGCATTATTTATTTATGCGCTGACTCCCCCAAACTTTAATTGGACAATGCCCTCATTGTCCCCCAAACTTACTCTGGAGCGCAAAGACTGAAGAAAATCAAGGCTAAGTTTGCGGCAAGGCGAAAATGCAAAGGGATTTTCCTTAAGGTCTGAGGAAATGAAGACAAAGGTTAAACTAATTTAAGTTATGCGGTTAAGAAAATTAAAAATGTGGATGTGTGGATTTAAAACACAGGAGCTAACGCAAAGAAGTTTGCTAGATAAAGACATTAAAGAAAGGCAGAAAGAAAATTTTTTGATGAGATAAAACTGCGAGATATGTATTAATGTAATGCGATACAAAATTATAAAATAAGGACGCATACATTTAAACGAAACAAAAGAAGATAATAAAAGTAAATGATTGTTTCTATTCCTACGGTGGCGGAGGTGGAGGTCTTGGATCCCTTGGCGCAGGCGGAGGCATGGTTCCACGCATTTGAGACGGGCCTGCGTTAGGAGGTCTTTGAGGTACAGCTGGCCGTGCGAACACATTAGGCGGTAGGGGCAGACGACCAAAGGATTCCGTCCATCGCATAAAAAATAGGAGTAAAGCATTTACTCGTTGCGATAGCTCTTCCTGTTGTTTTCGCAGCAGCTCCTGTTGTTGGCGCATCCTTTCTTGCTGCTGTTGCGAGCTACCATGTCGCATTCTTTGCTGTCGTCAGGGTATTTTAATGAAGAGAGAACATGAAAAACCACTTTCTGATCATTCATACGCATTGTCAGTTCTCCTTTTTGCACGTCCATCAGCGTTTGGCCGGTGGCAAGGAATGGTCTTCCCAAGATAATGAGGATTTTTCTGTTAGCTTCATAATCTAATATGATAAAATCTACAGGAAAAATAAACTTATCAACTTTGACTAAAACGTCTTCAATTTTTCCTTCTAGGTGGACCACAGATCTGTCCACCAATTGGAGTGTAACGGTTGTTGGTCTTGCTTCTCCGATCCCTAGGCGCTTGTAAACAGATAATGACATCAAATTTATGCTTGCGCCCAGGTCACATAATGTTCTGCCAACATCGATTCCTCCTATTGAACAAGGAATCGTGAAACTTCCAGGATCTTTCAATTTTGGTGGAAGCTTATTTGCAAGTATTGCGCTACACTCACTTGTTAACGCCACGGTTTCAAATTCTTTCCATGGTCGTTTATTCATCAGAATGTCTTTCAAGAATTTTGCATAACTAGGCATTTTTTCTAATGCCTCCACAAGTGGCACAGTGATATGCAGCTCTCGCAAGACATTCAAAAACTTCTTAAATTGGGCCTCGTCGTTCTTCTTTCACAATCTTTGAGGAAAAGGGATTGCGACTTATATACATCAGGCTTCTTTTCTGCGTGAGCCTTCTTCTTTTTGGGTTCTTCTTCCTCAGCTACTAATTCTTCTAGCGTCTGGTTGCTATCTTCTTCGGTTGCATTTTTAGGCAAATTGTCCGACGTTGGCGCATGGTCATTTACCTGCAATTGTCTTCCACTGCGAAGAGTCACCGCATGACAGTTCTCCTTCCCCTTTGGATCCTCCGTATTGCTGGGCAATGCTCCCGCAAGTCTATTTTTTAATTCTGATGCAAGCTGTCCAACTTGTATTTACAGACTGCACAGAGATGCGGCCTGGCTCTAAACCACCGCATCATTCTTTGCCATATACTCTTTCTGATTGGCCATAAATTCCTTCATCATAGTTTCCAGCGCATTGGAGGATGATGCTCTTTGGTTTCCTCCGTCTACATTGCGTTGAAAATGTCCCTGCGAGGATTGATCATTGTTAGAATTAAATAATCTGGGCGCAGGGTTTACGTTACCTTGTTCTGTTGAGAAATAGACTGGACACCCTGTACAATAAGGAAAGTGATAAGAAAGTCGTTAACCCTAACCCTAAATATATTAAACCCTAATGAATGCTTACCAGCGAATTTTGGCTTTCGACAATGGGCATATCTTTTCCCACACCCTCTTTCGTGTCATCTACATGTTCTTCTGTTTCAGTAACTTCCTATTAATGGACAAAAAAAAAAAAAAAAACTATAATAACTGATAACATAAATTAACCAATTTCAGTGATATAAACTACACTTACTTGTTATGTTGTATCCATCTTCACGTCTTTTCCCACACCCTCTATCGGATCATCTACTTCCTCGACTTGACCATGCTATTCTGCATTGGGTTCACCAATTGAATCCGCATGGTCAGCCATTGGGGTGTTGTCATTTGCTTTTGCTTGTGACCCAGATGCAGGACCACTATCATCATCCTGACCTTTCGAATGTGGTCTGGATCCAGCACCACCATCGTCTGAACCGTCATCCGGATCTATATACTTGCTAGCGTCGACAAACTTTCCCTGTGAAACCAATATATCGGTAACTAAAGGTCATAATACTAATAGAAGTGAGTAATAAATCACTATACATACCTTCGAAAGTTGATGCATGAACTTCCTTATCGCCTTGAGGTCTTTTTCGATGGACTTAATGACCTTCACATCCTCCTTAATGACCTTCACTTCCTCTTTAATCACTTTGATCTCATTTTCGAGGACTTTGCACCTTTTGCAGACTCTGTCATTCATAATAGACGTCCTAACACCCTCCTCACTTCATTTGTATTCTCAGTCCCGAGATCCTCAACGACAATATCTTCATCTGGAATATCTTCCAAAGCTGCTGGGAGTGGAGGTGGAGGTGGAGGTGGAGGTGGAGGTGGAGGTGGAAGTGGAGATGGTGCTCGAGGTGGCTGCATCACACGATCCATAAATTGAATCTCCTCTTCTAAGGCCACAAGTTCGGTTGTGACCCTAGCCTACACGGAAAAGGGAAATTAAAAAAATAAACCTACTAAACTTAAATTGAATGAATGCATATAAAATATATTCGACATACCATATCTGAAGAAAACACCTCCCGACTCAGCGCTGCAAGTGTAGGTGAGTGGCTACAGGACCATTGTAATATACGTGGAATGGCATTGTCATTTAGGCGATTAGCTACACACCCGATCAACGAAGATACAGTCTCGTACGTCCATACCTGTGTACGTAATTAAAGTATATTGTTAAAGATGTAGTCTATATTGAGAAAGTATACAACTATCAATCACTCTAAACCAACGTACTTGAAGAGCGTATGGGAAGCCATACAGATTGTACGTTTCTTATTTGCCATCTGTCCTCTCTTTATAGGACACTACCTTCCCACCTACTGCCTTCTTAAGTCTCTTGATGGTCTTATAAAAAATGAACTTACTCCAATCCTCATTTCAAAGCCTTTCCCAATCATCAATAATGTCGAGCAGGCTAGTGTCCATTTGCTGCTTTCTCTCCCTCCCCATCATAGCCAACTCAATGAAATAAAATATGGCCATCTTCACAGCATCCTTGTCACTCTCAAAATTAATGATAGGGAATAACCTATCTAGTTCAAACCCTTTCATGGTGATGCTATCGTTAAGGTACAATATTCTCAGTCTAGTACTAGATACATTACCCCTAACATGTTGGGTCCTATGCCTAATTCCAGTGATATGGTCAAATTCCCTCCGACCAAATGAAACTTTCTCCCTCAGAATCTCAAAGCTAATCACATCAATCCTAGGTTCATTCACTTCTCTCAAAAGAAAATAATGAATAAGTTGTCCATTAAACATCAAGAATGTATCTAAGAAATGTCCAAAACATGTCTGCCTAAACATTCCTAACTGGGTATCAGTTAATTTATCCTTAATATTTTTAACTGTTTTCCCTAAATGTGAACAACATGTCAAAGCAGCAGGGAAATAGTCAGCGGGTGCAATTTTTGGTACCAATGCTATGATGATAAACCCTATTGACAAACAACAATCAATAATTAAAAAAAAAAATAAAAAAACATAAAATTTTATGGAGTAACTTCTTTACGGCCCAAAATTATAAATTCAATAACAAAATGCCTGAGTAAATCAAGAATTTAAACAAAGAAATTAAAAAAAATTTAAAAAATTTTAAAAAATAAACAATCTTAGCCCAGTTTGGTCCTCTCGTTCGGGTCGCCCACCCGAACTCTCGGGATTTTCGGCCGAACTGACTGGTCGAGGACGAGGTTTAGGGTTTTTGAAAAATCTCTTCCAGTCCACTTTCTCGACCCCCTATATGCATCCCGACCAGGATGGTTCGACGCAAACCAAAATCCCAACCAACCCAACGAAAATATCCCCGTTTTTCATCACAACACAGTCAGAAAGTGCCAAAAATAACCTTTGTGCACTAAACTCATGCTAAACTACACGAAATTTGGCCAAACGATCCTAAACTACATCAAATGCTTCAAAACCCTAGAAAACCGTAAAATAAAACGAAAAAAGATGTACCTTAATGCTAGATTGAGTGCCTAAGTTGTTCTTACACCAAATGCACGCAAGAAATCGCTGGAAATCGAAGCTGAAATGAAGGAGAAGACGAGAGAGAGCAACAGATGGAAAAAGAGAGGGAACACCATTTGTGTTTGGAAGAGAAAGAGTTTTTAAATTGTTCAGGGGTAGTTTCGTAATTTCACATCCAAATAAAAATTAAAATAGCCTAAAAAAACCAATTAAAAACTAAGGGGTCAAAATTACAAACCACAAAGCTCAGGGGGTCAAAACTGTCAATTTCCCCCATAAATGATGTCTAGAAATGCTTTATTCCCAGGGGCCCACCACAAAAACCTTGAAACAAACAAGGGTATCAGAAACCCTTCCCATTTTCATCTCCAAAACCTTGCAACAAACGACCCCTTAAGGAACCAAGTTTGCAAAGTTTCATTTTTACCAACTTTGAAATGTTTAAAAAGTATCACTCATTTAAATATACTAGTAATTAACATGTGTTATCCACAGGAAATTTGTAGTTTATTTTTAAATATAAATAAATATAAACATTGATAAAATAGTAAAAAAGAAAAAAAAACTATATTATTTAATGTAATAAATACAAACAGTTGGTTTCACAACATCTTATTATTGTTTATATAAATAAATTAGAAATTAGTTTTATGTTAGGTAAAATTTTAGTTGAAATTAAGATTAACTCGTGTTATTTAATTATAACTCTTTATAATTCAATTTACTAAAATTAAAAGTGAATAAAAATAAATCATAGTATATACTTAAATTAGAATGGACAAAAAGAAAAATCTTTAAATTAAGAAGGGACAAAAGGAAAAATCAAAAGTTTCTCCTCTTAAGCCATAATTATAAAATAAATATATTTAGATATAGAAATAAATAGTTTGGTAGAGATTTTAAAACATTTATTCAAATATTGTTTAGTATCATTGTTGATGGAGAAATTTTGACCAATCACAAATTGCCACGTCATTATCTAAAATTAATGACGAAATTACAAATAATTAAATTCGGGACCAATTATAAATTGACATGTGTCCCAAATTTAATTTGAAAACAAAGTTGGCCAATTAGCCAAATTTTTATTTGATCAATTAATTAAAATTAAATTGTTTTGATCAAATTGATTAATTTGACCAATTAATTAAAAAAATAATAATTAATTGGATCAAATTTGGATCTTTTAAATATTTGGGTCATATGGTTTTGGGTCAAATAAACAAAACACAAGACTAAATAGTCGAGCCCAAGACCAATAAAGCCCAAGTCCAAGTTGTTAGGCCCAAAAGTCACCAGGGCCCATCCAACGAGAACTCTATAAATAGAGGGGTTCTCCTCCATTTGGGGGGAGAATTTTGGAAGCTCGAAGCCAGAGTCAGAGAATTCAGAGAACTTCATCAAGATTGAAGACTGAGAATTCAGAGAACTTCATCAAGATTGAAGACTGAAGACTGAAGACTCCCTGAAATCCACAAGTTTCAAAGTGCTGAACATTTCCTGAAGACTGAAGACTCCTTCAAGATTTGGAAGACTTCAAACTCCAAGAATCTGTTGAAGCTCCAGACTCGAGATCAAGCGTTCCAGCCCTCGAGTGAAGCACATCCACACACAAGAGAGAGAATCAGAGGACAAACATTAGAGATTGTACATCCACACGCATACAAATATTAATACAAGCATATTGTTTATTCCACGTGTCTCCATCTCCGAAGTTACGTGTGAACAAATTGGCACGCCCGGTGGGACCATCTCTACCTCTCATCTCTTTCTCTTGTTTAAAGATCCAACCAACGTGATGGCACCAAAGAAAGCTCCCGCGAAGGTTACCACATCAAGCGACTCTTACACTGGTCCTATCACTCGTAGTCGTTCCCAAGGAATTGAGATCAGAGAGGATCATACTCCTCTTGCTGTTGCAAGCAGGATCTCAAAGCTGATTGAAGAATCCTCTAAGGATAAGGTTGCAGTCAAAGACAACCCACTGTTCGAATCTGTCGTTCCAACGTCTAAGCAGCCAAAGGATACACTAAATCCTGATGTGATGTCCGTCATGATGGCTGATGTAGACCAAGATGAAAGAATGGCAGAGATGGAAAGGAAACTCAATCTCTTAATGAAGGCAGTTTATGAGAGAGATCTTGAGATTGCCTATTTGAAGAACCAGCTGCAGAGCCGAGAAGTGGCTGAGTCTAGCCAGACCCCTGCTGCAGGAAAGAATGATAAAGGGAAGGCTGTCGTGCATGAGGATCAACCGCAACACTCCGCGTCAGTTGCTTCTTTGTCCGTCCAACAACTGCAGGACATGATCATGAATTCCATTAGGGCTCAGTATGGTGGACCCACTCAAAGTTCCCTCTTGTATTCTAAACCTTATACAAAGAGGATCGACAATCTCAGACTGCCCACTGGGTATCAGCCTCCCAAGTTCCAACAGTTTGATGGAAAGGGCAACCCAAAGCAGCACATCGCCCACTTTGTTGAAACCTGTGAGAACGCTGGTACTCGGGGAGATTTGCTTGTTAAGCAATTTGTCCGAACACTAAAAGGAAACGCGTTCGATTGGTACACTGACCTAGAGCCTGATACAATTGACAGCTGGGACCAGATGGAGAGAGAATTTCTGAATCGCTTCTACAGTACGCGGCGGACAGTTAGTATGACGGAACTCACGAGCACAAAGCAGCGAAAGGGTGAGCCAGTCATTGACTACATCAACCGTTGGAGAGCCTTGAGTCTCGACTGTAAAGATAGACTCTCCGAAGTGTCCTCTGTTGAGATGTGCACCCAAGGTATGCACTGGGGACTTCTTTATATCTTGCAGGGGATAAAACCCCGAACCTTTGAAGAATTAGCGACTCGTGCTCATGATATGGAGTTGAGCATCGCTAGTAGAGGGAATAAAGATCCCGTAGTCCCAGACATGAGAAAAGAAAAGAAAGAAGTCAAAGGCACTGAGAAAGTTATGAAGAGTGCCACGAAAGAGTCCATGGTCGTCAACACGACCCCTGTGAAATTTTCCCCCAAAGGAAGGGAAAACAAAACAAATAAGCGAGTAGAGACAGGCGAGGTACGCCGCCTAACTTTAAAAGAAAGACAAGAAAAAGTATATCCATTTCCAGACTCCGACGTTCCAGATATGTTGGAACAACTGTTGGAGAAGTAGCTAATTGAGCTCCCAGAGTGCAAACGACCAGAAGAGTTAGGGAAAGTCAATGATCCTAACTATTGCAAGTATCACAGAGTCGTTAGTCACCCGGTGGAGAAGTGTTTTGTATTAAAGGAGTTAATCCTTAAATTGGCTCGCGAGAAGAGAATTGAGTTAGACCTTGATGAGGTGGCTCAGACAAATCATGCAACAATAGCGGCAAATGTAAGGAATCAACTTCCCCTAATCTCCTCATGTGATTATGAAGAAAAGTTGATTCAATTTGGGACCCTTGATCCCATAGTGGTTCGATTCCAAAAAGAAGCCACGATGAAGGGATCCCAAGAAAAATATGTTTCCATCGAAGATGAGAACGAAGGTTGGACCCTTGTCGTTCGTCGCAAAAAGCAAAAGCAAAGTTACGCACGGAAAGAGTCCCGCCTATTTCGAGACAATAAAAGAAAGGCTAAGTCTCAAAAGAAGAAAGGAAAAAAGAAGTCAAGGAGGTCAAAGCCTGTCATGGAGGAAAGTGAAGATTTCTTTTGTTCTCCACAACCCATAACTTTGGCAGAATACTTCCCAAGGCGCTTTCTCGATGATAGTCAAGGAGAGGCACTTGAAACTGTCACGTGTCACATTGTGGACGTGGTGGAAGATGATGATGTCCCTACTAGTTCCTCGGGAACGGTGGCAGTTCCAGGAGACTTATCCTCCTTCAGCATAAAGGACTTACTATCACTTCCTCAGGAAGCTAAAAGCGTCCTTATTAATGCATTGATAGAGTCTGATGATACAAACATCCCAACCTCCGAGGCACGCCCATGTGCTTCGTGTTGCATGTCTATCGGATTTTCTGATGAAGATTTGTTGCTAGGGTCAAAGCCACACAATAGACCTCTATTCGTCTCAGGATATATTCGAGAACAAAGGGTTAGCCGGATCCTCATCGATGATGGATCAGCTGTCAATATAATGCCTAAGTCAACCATGAAGCAGTTAGGCATCTTAATGGAGGAACTATCAAACAGTAAGTTAGTGATCCAAGGCTTCAATCAGGGTGGACAACGGGCAATTGGCATGATACGCCTTGAACTCATCATTGGAGACTTAAAAGCTGATACTTTGTTCCATGTAATAGATTCTAAGACCACCTATAAGCTGTTGTTAGGTCGTCCTTGGATCCATGGTAATGGAGTCATAACCTCCACATTGCACCAGTGCTTCAAATTCTATCAAGATGGCATCAAGAAAGTTGAAGCTGACACCAACCCATTTTCAGAAGCTGAGTCTCATTTCGCTGATGCAAAGTTTTATCTGAAGAATGAAAACACAGGGGAAACCATACCTGCAGAAATCCCCTTGATAAAAAAGAATGATAAACTCGGTTTGGAGCCTCATGCAGATGCAAGAAAAGAAGCTGTTAAAGATATGGATACTTCCGACCTGAAAAAGGGTGAAGCGTCTACAAGCCTTGCGAAACCTAAGGTTGTAAAGGATGAGAAATTTTCAAATTCACCTATCCTACGATACGTCCCCTTATCTCGACGTAAAAAGGGTGAATCACCTTTCACTGAATGTTCAGAAAGCATAAAGGTCGGTGATGTTGAAATTTTGAAGGAAAGTTTCGCTACGCCTCTTACAAAGATCACAAGACAAGAGGTTAAGAAACCCGAAGATGATCAGATAAAAGCGATCTTGCCTGACAGACGAACTAAAGACGGGTTCGACCCCAAGGCATACAAACTTCTAGCAAAAGCAGGTTATGACTTCACAACTCACACTGAGTTTAAAAGTCTAAGGGTTTTTGATGGAAGAGCTGAGCTCTCTGCAACACAGAAGAAACTTCTAAAGAAAGGCTATAGTCTGCCTACAACAAGAAAAGGGCTCGGATATAAGTCGCCAGAGCCGGTTCGCATAACAGGAAGAGGGAAGGCAAAAGTGGCAGACACAAATCATATAACAGTAGAGGAGGTTGATGACTCAAAAGAAAAAGAGAGTGTCGACCAACGAACTTCTGTTTTTAGGCGCATCAGGCCACCGGTTGCTCGTGCTTTAGTCTTTCAGAGATTAAGTGTCAATGAAACGGAAGAAGAGAGTACACAACCTACTGATAGCTCCACTCGACCTTCAGTTTTTCGAAGGTTAAGTATGCCCAGTGAGGAAGAAGAGAGTACATTTTCAACTCCGAATGTCACTCGACCTTCAGCTTTTCAAAGATTAAATGTGCCCATGAGGAAAGAAGAGAGTACATTTTCAGCTCCGGAGGTGGCTCGACCATCAGTTTTTCAAAGGTTAAGTGTTACTACGAGAAGAGACAAAAAAAAACAGTCTGCTTCATCGATATCTCACCGACTTCAATATGAAGATGCGATAAAAAATGAAAAGATCACGAAGGCCGATGGAGAAATTCGTAGTGCAGTTCCGTCACGAATGAAAAGGAAAACCTTTGTTACTGTCGATACGGATGGTTCCTTGAAGGTAAGGCGACGTGATGTTGTCATCACCAATCCTTCGGAAGAAGATAGTGACCAGGAAGAAGAACAAACCTCTTGTCTTCATATCACTGTTGAAGAAGAGACAGAAGTCGAAACGTCTGAAGTAGATGAGGACGAAGCACCTTTATCACTTGAAGACGGCAGCGAATCCACAGTGGATGAGCTTAAAGAGGTAAACCTGGGTACACCAGAAGAACCGCGCCCAACTTTTATAAGCATGTCTCTTACTCCCGAAGAGGAGGGTGAATATATGAGTTTACTCGCTTCGTATAGAGACATCTTCGCCTGGTCATATAAAGAGATGCCTGGACTTGATCCAAAAGTAGCTGTCCATCATCTCGCAATTAAAGAGGGGTATCGACCAGTCAAGCAAGCTCAACGACGCTTTCGCCCTGAACTTATCCCTCAAATCGAAATAGAGGTCAATAAGTTGATAGAAGCAGGATTCATCCGGGAGGTAAAATACCCTACGTGGATAGCCAACATCGTTTCTGTTAGAAAGAAGAATGGACAGCTTCGCGTTTGCGTTGACTTTCGCGATTTAAATAATGCATGTCCCAAAGACGATTTTCCACTGCCGATCACAGAAATCATGGTGGATGCCACCACAGGGCATGAAGCTTTGTCTTTTATGGATGGGTCATCGGGCTATAACCAGATTCGAATGGCTCTTGCAGATGAAAAAATGACAGCCTTTCGAACTCCAAAAGGGATATACTGTTACAAAGTGATGCCCTTTGGATTAAAGAATGCTGGAGCTACCTATCAACGTGCTATGCAAAAGGTTTTCGACGATATGCTGCATAAACATGTCGAGTGCTATGTCGATGATCTCGTTGTTAAGTCAAAGAGACGACAAGATCACTTGAAGGATCTAAAAGTGGTCTTTGATCGTTTGAGAAAGTATCAATTGAGGATGAACCCTCTCAAATGTGCATTCGGTGTTACTTCTGGGAAGTTCCTGGGGTTCGTCGTTAGACATCGAGGAATCGAAATAGATCAGTCAAAGATTGACGCCATTCAAAAGATGCCAAGGCCTAAAAACTTACATGAGTTGAGAAGCCTGCAAGGTCGTCTAGCCTACATTCGAACATTCATCTCAAACTTAGCCGGTCGATGCCAACCTTTTCAAAGGCTAATGAGGAAAGGAGAAAAATTCGAGTGGGATGAAGCGTGTCAAAACGCCTTCGAAAGCATCAAGAAATATTTGCTTAACCCTCCTGTCTTAGGAGCCCCCATAGCTGGAAAATCATTGATTCTGTACATCGCTGCTCAAGAAAGATCACTGGGAGCATTATTGGCACAGGAAGGTGAGAAGGGAAGGGAACGAGCCCTTTATTACTTAAGCAGGACTCTAAATGGAGCTGAGATAAATTACTCACCCATTGAGAAAATGTGCCTTGCCCTTTTCTTCGCTATTGACAAGTTAAGACATTATATGCAAGCTTTCACAGTGCACTTGGTCGCGAAAGCTGATCCTATCAAATACGTTCTATCGAGGCCAGTTATTTCTGGACGCCTAGTTAAGTGGGCCATCTTACTTCAGCAATATGACATCGTTTATGTACCTCAAAAGGCAGTCAAGGGGCAGGCATTAGCCGACTTCTTGGCGAATCATCCAATCCCGTCGGATTGGAAGTTATGTGAAGACCTACCTGATGAAGAAGTCTTCTATGTTGAAATCACGGAACCCTGGACTATGTACTTTGACGGTGCAGCACGAAGAAGTGGGGCAGGGGCAGGAATCGTCTTTATTTCGCCTGAGAAACACATGCTCCCCTACAGCTTCATGCTTGGTGAACTATGCTCAAACAATGTGGCTGAATATCAAGCGCTGATAATTGGCCTCCAAATGGCCTTGGAAATTGGCATAACATATATAGAGGTCTATGGCGATTCAAAGTTGGTCGTTAGTCAACTCTTACTCCAGTATGAAGTGAAGCATAAAGACTTGAAGCCTTATTTCATCTATGCAAGGCAACTGCTAGAAAGGTTCGAAAGTATAGTACTGGAGCATGTTCCGAGATCAGAAAATAAAAAGGCAGATGCTCTAGCAAATTTAGCGACTGCCCTAACAATCCCAGAGGATATGTCAATGAACATCTCACTTTGCCAGAGGTGGATTGTGCCGCTAATAAAAGATGAAGGTCAAGAGGCAAATATGATCTCTGTTTATGCAATTGAAGAGGAAGACTGGCGGCAGCCCATTATAGATTATCTTCAACACGGAAGACTGCCCGCAGATCCCAGACGTAGGGCCGATATACGAAGAAGAGGCGCCCGATTTATCTACTACAAGGAGATCCTTTATCGTCGTTCTTATGAGGGACTCTTCCTTCGATGCCTTGGAAAGGAAGAAGCAATGAAGGCATTAGAAGAGGCACATTCAGGTGTTTGTGGCGCCCACCAGTCGGGTCCAAAACTCCAGTTCCAGTTAAAAAGAATGGGGTATTATTGGCCTACGATGATTCAAGATTCAATGCAGTACGCCAAAAAATGCGAAGCTTGCCAGTTTCATGCCAATTTCATACATCAGCCACCGGAGCCTCTTCATCCGACTGTAGCTTCATGGCCTTTTGAAGCTTGGGGACTTGACCTTGTTGGCCCTATAACACCCAAGTCTTCAGCAGGACATTCTTACATTCTTGCAGGGACGGATTACTTCTCAAGATGGGCTGAAGCTGTCGCGTTGAAAGAAGCCAAGAAGGAAAATGTTGTGGATTTTGTCCGAACTCATATAATCTATCGGTACGGTATCCCTCATCGTATTGTGACAGATAATGGAAGACAATTCTCCAACGGCCTAATGGACAAGTTGTGTGAGAAGTTTAACTTCAAGCAATACAAGTCCTCTATGTACAATGCCGCGGCAAATGGGTTGGCAGAGGCGTTCAATAAGACGTTGTGTAACTTATTGAAGAAAGTAGTCTCCAAGACAAAGAAAGATTGGCAAGAAAAGATCGGTGAAGTGTTGTGGGCTTACCGAACTACTCATCGCACTCCTACAGGGGTCACACCTTATTCTCTCGTCTATGGGGTAGAAGCTGTGCTCCCGTTAGAAAAAGAGATTCCCTCATTAAGGATGGCTGTCCAAGAAGGGTTGACAACGGAAGATAATGCTAGGTTGCGCCTTCAAGAGTTAGAGGCACTTGATGAAAGAAGGTTAGAGGCTCAACAAGCGTTGGAATGCTACCAAGCACGAATGTCTAAAGCCTTTGACAAGAATGTGAAGCTTCGATCATTTCAAGTGGGTGATCTTGTACTTGCTGTTCGAAGACCCATCATCACGACACGACATACAGGGAACAAATTCACACCTAAATGGGATGGACCCTACGTCGTGAAAGAAGTCTACACAAATGGAGCATACAAGATAGTTGACAAAGACGGGCTCAAAATTGGCCCAATCAACAGCAAGTTTCTCAAGAAATATTATGCTTAAAATGTAATACTCCTTATCGTAAGAGTATAAACTACATGATACTCCTGGCCCGCATGAGTTAAAAAGGCGAACGGCCCAAAAAAAAAAAATCAAATTTGTAACCTGAACTACGTTATGACTTGATCCCATATATTAATGGGTACGTAGGCAACTTAAAGGAAACTTTAAGCTCAGTCCATAAAATAAAAAAAAAAAAAAATCATTATCCCATGTTGGTAAAAAAAAAAAAAGAAAATTCATTCTATAATACAACAAAATGGTAAGTGAATGATATTGAATGACAAAGTTTTCCTATTACAAAAAAAAAAATGGATACATCTTCGATATCAAAAAAAAAAAAATAATAATAATAATAAAAAAAAATTGCTACAAAAAGAAATTGAAGTCTGATCACGGCATCCACTTGTAGTTCTTCAACTCTTCTTGTGCATCTTCCAACATTCCACGAAGTATCGTCAGAGTTTTAGCATCAGCATAAGTAAGAACAGGGGCATCTTCAATACTACTTATAGTCCCTCGCAGTTTGGAAGCCTCGAGTTGATTTTGTTGTAAAAGATCCTCATTCTCGATAATCGACTTAGAAATCTCAACTCGCTTAGCTTTCACAGTTTCAAGCCTAGCTTCCAATTCTTCTTCTTCTCGCAATGCTTGCAGATGTTGTTGCTGAAGTGAACCTTTCGCAGTGAGTAGTTCACTTTCACTGTATAGTATCTTCTCCAAGCTAAACCTAGTCTCTTCCAGTTGGCGATTCTTACTCTCCAAGGTTAATTGAGAAGAAAATGACGACTGCAGCTGGTTATACTTCTCTACCTTCTTGAAATACGCACTTACAATTTCTTTAAGAGAATCCAAGCCGGGTACACGAATCTCAGAAATTGTATGAAATATTTTGACTGCCTCTTGTTTAAGGCGAGGTATTTTGTCGAACGGAGCGCGTATGATCTTCGGGTGTATGCTCTCCCACAGGGCAAGGGCAGACTGTTTCCTATAGTTGGAAATAACATCGTCAGCACAGTAATCAGAGATCTCAGACGCAGCTGCATGAGTCATTGTCTTCTTTTGTTCAGGAATTTCATCAATTACAGGATGACAAGATTGAATCACGACTCTATCCGTTGGCGCTTTGGAATTGCCCACACGCGCAGCTACAGAGTCAAAAACGTCTGGACTCACAAAAGAAGGAGGACTATGATGCCCTTCGACTTCTATAAGGGGATCATTTAAGGGTGACTGCAAAGAAAAGGGGGAAGCAATGATGATAATAATAATAGTAAAATATTATAATGAAGAGAAAAAAAAAAAAAAACTTACCAGTGGTGTAGGGAGTTCAGGAAATTGTGATGAGCTAGGGATTCCGTCAAAATATTCATCTTCACATACTGATGGTTGTTTGGACTTTTTAGACCTTTTCCAATGATGATCGTCGCTACTGCTCTGACTACCATCATTATCCTTGGAGCAAAATTCACCAGGTTCAAACATGCGAATCCTTTTGCCTCCGTTGTCATTACCAACCTTTTTAGGAAATTTTGGCTTAGAGGGAAGAGGAGAAGCCTGTCCGCCAACTTTTGTATGCCTTCTTCAAGATAATTCCCATGCTTGGCTAACCACCAACTTCTGTAGCGTTGAGTAACCTGAGTGTGTGGTTTCGTTGCACGAGCAGGAAGGTATACTTGGGATAATGTTCCTCTTTGAGTGCATATCCTCCAAAGACGAAACACATTCGCTAAATTTGCCTCAGGAATTTCTTTACTCAAGTCATTCGGTATGTCTTGATAGAATCCAAATTGTCGACTAAATCGACAAGGACTATAAGCTTCAATAACCATCAACGACCCACAGCGTGAAGACAAGAAACACGACCGAATGCTTATGAAGAATGAAGAAAGCCAAAACGATAATTTCCCGTCATCTTTCAAAAGCTCGCCTGTATTTCTGGCTTGAAGACTCGCATACCATGACACATATTTACCTTTGTGAATATGTACACGGGCTTCAAAATCGTTAAAGTACTTAGCCCCACCCTCGCCAGAAAACTCAACCATCATTGGGCCAATGACAGGTGCTGGGACTTTGTAATGCGTGTTAAAATAATAAGCCAGCCAAGCATGGACATAGTGCAAAGGAAAACAAGCCTTTGAAAATCCAGCAGAAGGAGATGCACTGTGAATCTGGCCGAGTCCATGATAAATATTGGCCAAAACAGGAACAGCAAGACTGAAAACGTAACCTTCAGCCATAAGACTGGCGACTTTAAAAACTTCTGGACGAAGAGAAGCACGTTGATCGGGAAATACAAATGCGCACAACCAACAAGAAAGAAAGGCAGCCAAGTATGTCTTATCTTTCAGTTCATCTTCTACGCCCAACATGCAAAATATGTCCATTTCTTTTTCGGACCAGCTGTGACGCTTGATAGGAGCTCCATTCGGATTATGGGTCTGACGTGGACGAGAAGTCTTCTTCGGCTTTCGGGAAGGAGGTTTTTCATATTTCGAATCTCCTTTAAACCAGAAAGAAATCCACGATTTGATAGGAATTTGAAGGCAATCGCGTTGTTGAGATGCAATGTGATAGTAAGCAGCAAAAAGGTACTCACAAACTTTTGGGCAATCTTCATCTTTTCGATCAGGCGAACCTAATAATTCCTTACAACAAGGAACAACTTCATCATAAAACCTACCCTTGATGGAAAGACCTCCTAATCTCCACATGTCCCATAGAGAGATAGACAACTCTCCTGATGATGTATGAAGTGTATTTGTGGATGGACACCATGCTTCACAAAAAGCTCGAATTATATCATTATTGCGGTCATAAGTGTATAGGGAAGCCATTACAGCATCAAATAAACAAGCCTTCTTCAGTATCGGCGTATTTAAAGAAATTACGACCTCTAACCATTCCCAATAATCAGGTATATAAAAGAATTCTCCATGAATTCTTATTGAATTACCCCAACGAACTTGTTCGTCTCCAATAATTCGACGACCTAAAGTTGATTCTGGATTTTCGCCCGGCACCTTGCTATGAATTGGAGACTCTAAAAACCACGCCTTCAATGAAGAGTCGTGACTCAAAAGTCTTTCTTCTGACCATCTAGACAAAGAGGTTGAATTATTCAGGCAATGTTGTGATCCCCTAAAATTACCGCATATTGTCTCTCCTACAGGAAGTATAACGCCATTTTCAACAGGCTGATCTTTGTCCTTCAAGATGACTAAGCAGTTTTTCTCAGGATTAGGGTGCTCAGTAAAATACACCATGATGGAGATAAGTTTTTCTACACAAAAAAAAAAATGTCAATCTTATCCAAGAAGTTATGAAGGCAAGAAAGTGATGCATGAATAATCAATCATAAAAAAAATATATAACCAACTCTATAAGACACTATAGTCATCAAAACAACTGGTCTACCAAGAGTGCATCACTGTAGGCAAATCTGGTGACTACCCCTGCAGGTTACTCAGATCACCCAATAAAATGGGGACTGGTCTAGCAGGAGTGCATCACTGTAGACGAATCTGGTGACTACCCCTGCAGGTTACTCAGATCACCCAATAAAATGGGGACTGGTCTAGCAGGAGTGCATCACTGTAGGCAAATCTGGTGACTACCCCTGCAGGTTACTCAGATCACCCAATAAAATGGGGACTGGTCTAGCAGGAGTGCATCACTGTAGGCGAATCTGGTGACTACCCCTGCAGGTTACTCAGATCACCCAATAAAATGGGGACTGGTCTAGCAGGAGTGCATCGCTGTAGGCAAATCTGGTGACTACCCCTGCAGGTTACTCAGATCACCCAATAAAATGGGGACTAGTCTAGCAGGAGTGCATCACTGTAGGCGAATTTGGTGACTACCCCTGCAGGTTACTCAGATCACCCAATAAAATGGGGACTGGTCTAGCAGGAGTGCATCACTGTAGGCGAATCTGGTGATTACCCCTGCAAGTTACTCAGATCACCCAATAAAATGGGGACTGGTCTAGCAGGAGTGCATCGCTGTAGGCGAATCTGGTGACTACCTCTGCAGGTTACTCAGATCACCCAATGAAATGAGGACTAGTCTAGTAGGAGTGAAACCGCTGCAAGTGAATTTGGTGACGACTATTGCACGATGTTTACACATTCAAGCAAGAAAGAAACAAATTGCAATAATAATAAAAAAAGAAGGAGATAAAAGAAAGTCTATGATACAATCAAAGCAGTTCATATGCACAACATCCGATAAGAACACACATGGAATATATATGCATATTCAAAAAAAAAAAAAAAAAAAAATTGAATATGTATATACCTTTCAAGTGGTGGACAAAGGTTGATGTTGCGTTCAAGGAGACCCTCAAATAAGTTTGTTAATTCTAAGACCTGTAAAGAAAGAAAGGAGTAATTAGCAAAAAAAAAAAAAAAAAAAAAAATGAAAGTTTATCAAGTTACCAATTAAAAGAAAAGAAAAAAGAGCCAAAAGTGTGCATAGATAAAAATTCCAAAAAAAAGAAAAAGATTAAAGAAACTAGAAAAGAAAAAAATGAAGGTTAAAAAAAAGGGAAAATATAAAAAAAAAAGGAAGCAAAAGATTAAAAAAAAAAATTATTAAAGCAAATAAAAATGATAATAAAAGAAAAAAAAAAGGGAAGAATTGTAAAAAAAAAAAAAAAAAAGGATTTGTGGTTGGATCATTGAATTAAAAAAAAAGTTCAAGTGTGTGCATGGTCGCAGGCGGCTGGAGGTCCAGTGACATTGTAAAAAAATCAAGGTTTACGGATTGAAGTTCACATATGAGATACAGGCTAATAATTAAAAAAAAATTTGAATCTTTGGAGTTCACAAAATTTGAGTTCACATATATATAATAAAAAATTTTGAAAGCTCACACAATAGCAAGAGCAACCATCATATGTCTTATGTGATGTGTGGGAAAGTAGTGGGAGCAGATGCGTAAAAAAAAATAAAAAAAAAAAGAAGGAAACGTACATACCAGCAAACGTGAATGGAATGGAAGGAGGTATAATCTCTCTCATTTATAGAGCTGGATTTTGGTTCCAAATCCTAATTTGAGGGTCTCCTTGAACGCAACATCAACCTTTGTCCACCACTTGAAAGGTATATACATATTCAATTTTTTTTTTTTTTCGGGATAGAACTTAATATTTACCTCAATCAAGCCTCATTCCAAATTCTTTGAGTTTACTTTGAGATAATCTGGGCCTATTTATAATTCGGCCCCAAATTAAACTCGAGTCAAATTCAAAATAGAGTGAAATTACTCCAAATTCAAAGTTACATAGAATTTGGACACGATTGCAATTCAATATGGAATTAAAATCCAATTGAGATTCAAATTGCAATTTGTCGCCAAGCAAGCGGAGTCAAAAAAAATTCCAAATAATTTCTTTTTCGAGATTCATCCACGCATAATTTGTGCCCAAATCTCGAAAAGGGGCATTTGTTGATGGAGAAATTTTGACCAATCAAAAATTGCCACGTCATTATCTAAAATTAATGACGAAATTACAAATAATTAAATTCGGGACCAATTATAAATTGACATGTGTCCCAAATTTAATTTGAAAACAAAGTTGGCCAATTAGCCAAATTTTTATTTGATCAATTAATTAAAATTAAATTGTTTTGATCAAATTGATTAATTTGACCAATTAATTAAAAAAATAATAATTAATTGGATCAAATTTGGATCTTTTAAATATTTGGGTCATATGGTTTTGGGTCAAATAAACAAAACACAAGACTAAATAGTCGAGCCCAAGACCAATAAAGCCCAAGTCCAAGTTGTTAGGCCCAAAAGTCACCAGGGCCCATCCAACGAGAACTCTATAAATAGAGGGGTTCTCCTCCATTTGGGGGGAGAATTTTGGAAGCTCGAAGCCAGAGTCAGAGAATTCAGAGAACTTCATCAAGATTGAAGACTGAGAATTCAGAGAACTTCATCAAGATTGAAGACTGAAGACTGAAGACTCCCTGAAATCCACAAGTTTCAAAGTGCTGAACATTTCCTGAAGACTGAAGACTCCTTCAAGATTTGGAAGACTTCAAGCTCCAAGAATCTGTTGAAGCTCCAGACTCGAGATCAAGCGTTCCAGCCCTCGAGTGAAGCACATCCACACACAAGAGAGAGAATCAGAGGACAAACATTAGAGATTGTACATCCACACGCATACAAATATTAATACAAGCATATTGTTTATTCCACGTGTCTCCATCTCCGAAGTTACGTGTGAACAATCATATTTATTCAAATATTTTATAGATTTTATTAATTAGAAGATTATAATTATGCATAGATTATTTAAATATTGTTTAAAACAATAAATAAATATTTAAATTAAAAAGGAAAAAAAGAAAAATATTTCAACTAAAAAGGGACAAAAGAGAAAATCAAAAGTTCCTTCTCTTAAGGTCTATTTAGATAGTATAGTATAGATATAATTATAGATGATGGGTATGAATATTAAATATCTAAGAATTAAAAATCTAGGATTTAAATGTTTAAGATAATAAATGTCTGTATTTGGAAATCAGATAATTAATATCTGGGAGTTATTTTCTTTGTTTTTACAATTTTTGCTTATGAAATAAATAATTTAAATTACTAGATTTAATTAAAAAATATTTAAATTAGATAATTAATTAATAACTCAATACAATCCAAATTAATTTACACATCAACTAAAAAATAATAATGAGTAATTTTCTCTCTCCACTCTTCTTTTCATTTTCTAGGTAAAAAAGTTTCTTTTCCAAGAAGGATAATAAAATCTCATAGTTCTTGAGATATTTTTATCCTTGAATAATAATTACTTGGGTTTTAGCCATGAAACAAACAAGAGTTTTATTTTTACATTGTCAAAACTCATCATAAAACCAATAAAACAAACAAGGTCAAAAAGAGTTTTTTCTATCATAATAAGACGATTTTTTTTATACCAAAATAAGATGATAATTGATGCAATGACTTATGTGTATAAATGGGAAGGTACATGTAACGACCCTACATTTTATGACTAATTTCTAGGGTCATTACCACATGCATTATCTTCTTACTTTTATAGAACAACGATGAAAACGATATTTAAAGTAAAGAAAAGCTTAGTAAATTAGAAAGGACTTTTTAGCCTAGGATCCTAGTTAAAACAAGAACGAATAAAATTTAATCATTTCAAATAAAGATCTCAAATAGTGCAAAACCATTTAAAAAATAAAAACATTTCAAAATGCAAAGAGAGAAAGTTCAGAAACATTATAGAGCGGAAGTCTATTCTACGAATTCCATGGCTCATCCTGCAACATCCCGTCACAAATTCTATACACCTTTGCCTTTACCTGCAATTATATATTAGGGAAAAGAATGAGTATTTAAAAATACTTAGTAAGCAACAATACTGCTAGACATGGCAACAACAGGGGTAACTTATGGTTACTTTAGCTAAGGCCTAATGGTCATTTCATGTCATTTCAATTCATTTATCATGTCGCATGGGTCATGTGGTGAATTAATCCTCCTGTCATACGCTTGCCAACTCACTGGAGGTGCACATGTGGGAATCATGAGAGATCTCTACTCCTACTGATGGTAGAAGACACCCAGTCAGTGGAGCCAAGTTTCACCCATCAAGGAACCTATGTGCTCATAACACTATAGCTACGATTTCACTGGTGGAGCGTCCATGGGTTTTTTAGTCAAAACTTTACTTCCATAGTTAGTAGATGACACCTAGTTTGCGAAGCCAAGTCCCGTCCATCTAGCTCTTCATCTCAGTCTATAAACATCTCAGTCCTAGGTGATTAATTACCACAACTAGGATACATAGCACAATTTAAAATTGCAACCTAACCAAACATTTTCTTCTCCTAAAGGTTTCTGAAGGGCTAATCGGACAAGGTCTCGCTACATCACATCTCATCTCATTCAAACGTACAAAAAAAAAAAAAAAAACAGAATCATGACTAGTATCCAGAACTCCAAATAGAAACACAACAACCTTCCAATTGACAACATTCAATATCAACCTCCCATAACACACAACAATCAGACATTCACATAAACTCGGTCCAGAACAATTATTTCTTGTAGTCACACTTTCAATTGCAAAATTAAAACAACATTCATTCTACTTTTCCCAATCAATTCAGTACAACCAAATAAATAGAAAATTCTTGCCCAACTAGTTATTTCAATATATAACTACAGTCCAACACAGTAAGTTACTTACCTTGAGGTAACTAAAGTTTGATTGAATAACTCCAATTAATTTGATATGACGCCAATCACGTTATGCGAATGAGGTAATCTAATATCACACACAAGGTTCTAACATTAGAGGCATTCAATTCCAATAATTTTCCTAAAAACAACATGATTTAAGAAGGTCAAAACCCACCCAAACAAAACTAACGCTTGCTGCCCAAGTTCAAATTTCGCTCCACCCTTAAAGATTCGACCACTAATTACAATGGGTACCTTAGATTAATATACGAACATCAATTGGTATGCCCTTAAGGCACAAAAGAAGACCAAGTAGATATGAAACTTACAAACTCCTCTTACCCACTGATTGATTAATTGAAATCGTCGAACATTCAAGATCCAATGCGATTAGAACTGGAGGTGACTGGAGAGTGGGAGAAAAACACAGAGGGTTAGATAGAGAAAGGAAGCGATGCAGCGAGCGAGAGAGAGGTCTTTATCAAATGATGAGAAGGACGATGGTGGCTCACAACAGATTGAGTGACAGCGGTGAACAGATCTGAGCGACGACAGCAATGCATAGATCTGAGTGGCGTTGGCATTCGTAGTGGTGGATCGAAAGTTTTGCGACGGCGACGACGTTTGCAATGGTGTGGGTGGCGACACGGTTATAGATCTACAGAAGAGAGAGAGAGCTTGAGAGAAAGAGAGAGAGTGTGTGAGAGAGTTGGCTTACCGGTGGCTCGCGACGGCAGCGGTGATCTGAGCAAGGAAGAGGCGGCAGGCTGCGCTGTGCAGTCAAGAGAAAGAGTGGACAAGAGGAAGAGGGTTAGAGAGAGAGAGACAGGCTTTAAGAAAAGAATTTTCCTTTTTTTTTACGAAACCCATTGATCGAAAATTTGGGGGGAGAAGTGTGTGGAAACTCCCCCATTTTCTCCCTCTTAACCAGGTAAAAAAACCAACCTCTTGTTCTTTTTTTTTTTTTGGGTTGTTACAGTACACATGACATTATTTATTTATTTATTTTGACAACATGTGGAATGAGGGTTTTGAACATCTAACCTCTTGGTTGAGGGCAAACGTGACGTTATTTATTTTAATGGAAAAGATATATATGCATATTCTTTACCGACTTGAAAGTTCAAGATTTCATTTCTAGGGGAAATTTCAAGGGTAAACATGAATCATTTCAAACTTTAGGGACATAATTGAAATTTATCCAAAAGTTCAGGGCTATTTTGTATAATTTAACATAAATTAAAATATGTAATCACATTTATTAAAATAATATCTTTTAATCCTGAAAAAGATAATATTTCTATGATAGAAAGTTATTTCAAGTTAGGTATTTATTCAGTTTAATAAATGAGTTCATCAATTTCATCAAATAAAAAATAGAGAAAAAAAAAATCATTTTATACCCCCAAACTTTGGGGGTTGTTTTGGTTAAAACCTTAAACTAATAATTGTACTAAATTAATCCTAAACTTTCATATGGAAATCAATCTAGACTCTTCCGGAGTGATTGCTAACTATTTTTACTAATTCCATTTAAAATCAATTCAAAATTATTTTTCTCCTAAAATCCTACGAAAGTAGCAAGAATAATTTGAAGAGATAAAACCCCTTGCGCAGCAGAAAATATGTAGAACCTTAACTCAATTTTTAATTCGAATTAAAATACTGATACATTTTAAATAAAATCACAGCAGTAAACTAATTTTAAGCTACTGGACAACATCTATAAAGCATGCAAAATCATGGAAAAACCCTTTAGATCTAATCTAAATTGAATCCTATTGATCCAAGGTCAAGAACCACTTACATTAGAAGACGTTTTTGATCGTTTTAGCCTTTTTCTCCAACGTTTTGCAGAAAGACAGCAACCTTCAGGATCCTTCTTGCTGAATTATGTGAACCCAACCACAAGATCTTCACCAGTATTCTCGCAGGGAATAATTGGTTGTTTGCTTGTGGGAGCAAGACAAATATTAGGGATTTAGGTCTCTATTTCTTGAGAGAAAACGCAGAGAGCTCTGTATCTTGGAGAGAGTTTTCGTGAGAATAAGAGAGAACTACTTATCTTTTTCCACAACTGATTAGGTTAACCTACGAAAGAAAACCCAACCTCCCTAAAAAGTCTCTCCAAAACGTGGGGACTAGGTTAGTGGGAAGGAAAAATTCAATCAGTTAAAATTAACTGATTGTAAATTAATATTAATAATAAATCAATTAATATTAATTATTAATAATATAACTAATTTAACAATTAAACTAATTATAATTAATGTAAATCATATTTACATAATAGTTCTCACATAATCTATAGTTTTAATGTAATATAATTAAATCAAATTTAATTAAATTAAATTAAAACTAAAATATTAATTAATTCAACAATTAATTAATATTATAATTAAATATCATATATTTAACTATATCTCCCTCATATAAACTATAGTTTTAGTGTACATCAAATGTGCATTAAATTTAACCTATAGTTTTAATATGAATCCAATTCATATTTTAAATTAACATTCGAACACCTTCAAATCTCCAATACCCCTTTAGAATTTTACCTCAACGCCCCTAGTGAGCTACCGGTGGGACTTAATGGACCTACAGATCAGAAGCTCCAACAATATGAGATTAATTGGCTAAACTCATTAACCAAATTAACCAATGTTCGTTAACTGTGGTTCACTCCATTATAGAACCACAGCTGCACTCTTCTCACTGCAAATATATTTCTGTGTCCACGGATGTCGACCATCAACAACAAGTCAGCCCTTCACGTGTGTTCATACCCCAGCTAGGTCAAATTACCGTTTTACCCCTAGGCTACCTCTTTATCCTTAAGTACCAGTGCTCCTCAAATGAACAACATGTTTGAGGTCCAAACAACAAACAGAAGTCCCTCTCGTGCCATAGAGAGGGCAGGGCCCTTTGTTCAAGACCTAGAGACACCACTTAAGGGAACACCTCTACTTACATTAAAGACGGGAAAGAGTGATTTCCATCTTGTGTGACTATGTTCCCAGCTCCCCACTCGGTCTTGTCACCAAAATGGTAGTCTTATTGAGTCAGCGTGCAGGCCACTCTCACCCGTACAAATCAAAGGACAATCCCTCATGGACAGGAGTCCATAATCCACTCAGGATTAAGGCCAAGTTTCCTAGGTCATCCTAGTGAAATAGAAACCAAACTAACTAACGGTGTTACAGTTAGTGGTTAACTATTTCGTGGTTCGTTCTTTGTGCAAACTCATTGCACAGGATACTCCCACTTGCATGTCAACTACATGGGTGTGTTGGATCATTGCGTTTGTATCAAAATACAAAGCGGGTCGTATCCATAGTGTCACCAGGATAAGGTACCCAGCCTTATCCCTATACTACAAACCCTTTAGGCTAAATCTTGAACATTGATCCCCGTATGTCCCTACATACTAGTTCAAGCCTCATTCTATAGGCCTCGGATGTTTAGTTTATTGGATTAGGGTTAATAAGACAATATAATATAATACAAACATAGATAAATGAATAATACATCACTTTTATTAATGTTCGGTCAAAAGTATATTTACTATCTACAAGTTTTAGGGCATAAAACCCAACATAATTATCATGTAATTCTTCATAAATAAGTAGAGAAAAATAGAAAAAGACAAAAAGATGAAAAACCATTTAATAAAAGCCCAGTACTATCTATTAGATTTTGGGTTAACTACATGGAAAGACCAAATTGGAACCAAAATTTCATAAATGTCTAATTTTGAAAAGTATATCGACTACTTTGTCCTAATTACCCAAGCCAAAATAGAGGTATATTTACATCAATACTCATTATATTATATTTAAATACATAAAATAAAGATAATTAATGAAAGGAAGGTGGGAACAAGAAGGAACAATAAGATTGGAGTTGAAGGGTCCTAGCGGGGTTCTTTTCTCTCTGGGAAAGAGAATAACTATGGACGAGGAGGGGCAACAAATGGTTTGTCGGGAGGGATTGAAGGTGATCATCAAGGAGACAGGGAGGAGGAAACACCGCAGGAAATGGATGAGGCAGGAATCGAAGAAGTTATAAACAAACAAATAGAGAAACTCAGCTTGGAGGAGATAGAGAAAAGAAGAGTCGTTCTAATAGATGAAAAAGATCTTGAAGAAACGGACAAGGACTTTACCAAATCTTTGGCGTGTAAAATCTTAACTCAGAAGCTGATCAATGTGGAGGTCTTCGCAGATATAATGCCAAGAATTTGGGGTGTAGAAGGAAGAATAAAGATTGAAAAATCTGGAAGGAATCTATTCCTATGCAAGTTCTGGAATCAAATGGACAAAAACAGAATATGGAGAGGAAATCCTTGGAGCTTTGATGATTCAATCATTATCCTAAAGGAGCCAATAGGATATTACAACGTTGAAGAACTGGAGTTCAGGTATGCCTATTTTTGGATCCATTTCCATAGTTTACCATGTGTTTGCTTTTGTAGGAAATACGATGAGGCTCTTGGAAACTCCATAGGAAAATTTGAAACAGCTTAGCACGATGAGGAAGGCAAGATGATAGATGAAACAATGAGGGTTAAAATCAGAATAGATGTGAATGAACCTCTAAAAAGAGGAACAAATGTTCAGATTGGGTCAAAAGCTGAAATAAAATGGGTTCGAATCACATATGATAAACTTCCGGATTTCTGCTACAGTTGTGGGAAGTTGGGACTTGTGTTTCAAGATTGTGAAGACGAAGAGACGTGCAACAACAAGGAGAAGAACTACGGTATTGAGCTTAGGGAAACTCAAGGAAGCAAAGGACTGTACAAAGGTTGGAAAACGGAATACAAAGGCTTCAGTTCAAGAGGAAGAGGTAGAGGAAGAGGAGGATTTTGGAGAAAAGACGAAAACAAATCTCATAGAGACAAACCCAACCAAGAAGAGGTGGAAGAAAATCAACCGAAAAACGTGCCAGAAAAAGCAAGCAAGGAACATTTGATGAAGAGTTGGTCGAAGAAGACAACGACGACCAACCAGCAACAAGAGGAGAGAGAAAGAGACAAAAAGAAGATTCTGACAATGGAGGTACAGGAGATCAGAAGCACAGCTAGCAAGTCAGAAAGGGTAGACCTAGGCATCGGTAACTTAATATACGATAAAAATGGGGAAAAGATTGTGATCACAGATCAACAGTGCTATCCTACTAGTGGTGGAAATGGGCTGGACCAGAACAAACCCAACAAGGAAAATGGCCAAAAGGGGAGTTTTATCTTCACCGCTAAAAAGAGGTCTGATAACGAAGAGGAAAACCATAGCAAGACCAAACAAGAGAGTGCTAGAGGGGTTAAGAAAATTGAGAAAGCTGAAGAAAGTAAAGGAAAATAAAAAACTATAGAGGGTAAAGAATTTAATGTGAAAAAATGGAAGAGACTCGCCAGAGAAAGGAAGGAAACATGCAGAATGGATACAGAGGAAGGATGAGAAATAAAAGGAAAGAGGAAAAGTGATAATAACGAAGAGGAAGAGAATGAAAGGAAGCGAAGAAACAACGAATTGAACTACTCTAATGCAACTGGAGGGATATCGGCGGAGGCTGGAAGCCAGTCTCGTCGGACGCCATGAAAATCTTAAGTTGGAATGTTCGGGGACTTGGGAATCCCCGAACGTTCAGTGCACTTCGGCATGAGGCCAGAAGTGCAAAGCCAAATTTAATTTTTTTTAATAGAAACGAAGAGTGATGTTAGAATCGAAGGAAAGCTGAAGCAAGCGTTGAGTTTTGACAGTTGTTTCACAGTCCCGAGTAAAGGAAACAGTGGTGGCTTAGCTTTACTTTGGAAGAATGATACGGATATTACCATCGATTCTTACTCGATGGGGCACATTGATACGGTTATTAAAGACACAAAAGTAAACTGGAGATTTACAGGATTCTATGGGAATCCAATTGTCGAGAAAAGGGTGGAGTCTTGGACCCTTTTGAAGAGGTTGTGTATGATATTAGCATGGATTTCCCTTGGATTTTGGGCGGGAACTTCAACGAAATTCTTTTCAGAAATGAGAAAGAAGGAGGGGCCGAGAAAAAAGAGCACTTGATGGAGAACTTCCGGGAGACCTTGAACCATTGCAATCTCTTTGATCCAGGGTACTCCGGGAGTAAGTTCACATGGTACAGAGGGAAAGCAAAAACAAGAGAATTAAAGAAAGATTAGATAGATTCTTGATCAATTTACCCCTCCCGCTAAAGCTTAGAAACATTATTATCAAGCACCTAAAGTATCACAAATCAAACCACAAACCCATCTTGGCGGAGTTAAGCTTTGGCAAGCTTCTCACAGACAGGGGGAAAGGTAGAAAACCCCTCAGATTCGAGGAAGTTTGGTCAAAGCATGAGGAGGCTAAAACCATCATTGAAAAGGCTTGGAAAGATAGTCAACTTCAGGGTCCGTCAGGCTGGAATAAAAAAACAGAAAGTTGCCTTAGGAAGCTTATGGCTTGGAATAAGAGAAGACATGATGGTTCAATCCACAAAGCCATTGAAAAGAAAGAATATGAAATCAGGGAGCTGGAGAAGGATGAAAGGAACTGGAATGCAATTTTAAAAGCCGAATGTGAGTTGGACAACCTCCTGGAGGAAGAAAAGATCTATTGGAAGCAACGGTCTAGGGAAGATTGGCTCAAATGGGGGGATAAGAATACGAAGTGGTTTCATGCCAAAGCCTCAATAAGAAGAAGGAAAAACAAAATTGATGGGATGTTTAACAAAGAGGGTATTTGGGTTGAGGAAGAGGAAGATATTGGGAATGTGGCGTTTGAATATTTCCAAGGACTCTTTCAATCCTCAAACCCTTCCAGAAAGCACATCAAGGTTACTACAGAGGGCATCGAGAGGAAAATTTCGGATGAGCAGAATAGAGACCTTTCAAAGCCATTCACCAAAATTGAAATTGAAGCGACTCTTAAAGGTATGAATCCCTCCAAAGCGTTGGGTAGTGATGGTCTTCAAGCTCTTTTCTTTCAGAGGTATTGGGATGTGGTGGGGGAAGATACTTCAAGAATCTGCCTTTGTATCTTAAATGAGGGTGAAGACATCAAACCGATAAATAAAACCCTCATCACTCTAATCCCAAAGTTGCAACACCCCAAGGGTATGCAAGATTATCGCCTTATTAGCCTATGCAACGTCATGTACAAGCTAGTGGCAAAGCCCTTGGCAAATAGGATGAATAGAGTCCTTGATTTAATTATCTTCCATTCACAAGCGGCCTTTGTCCCCGGGAGGCAGATCTCAGACAATGTCCTAATAGGCTTTGAGTGTATTCATGCCTTAAACAATAGATCCAAAGGTAAAGAAGGTTGGGTTGCTATGAAGCTTGATATGAGCAAAGTGTACGACATGGTAGAATGGGTGTTCTTCAGGGAGGTTATGGCCAAGATGGGCTTCTGTGAGGATTGGATTGCCAAGGTCATGATGTGCGTGGAATCAGTGGAATACTCAGTCTTGATCAATGGAGTTCCTCAAGATCCGTTTGTGCCGAACAGAAGGCTCAGACAAGGAGACCCCCTCTCCCCCTATATGTTCCTCCTTTGCGCTGAAGGGCTTTCGGGGCTCCTAAACAGGGAAGAATCCTCTCACAACTTTAGAGGCCTTAGGATAAACAAAATTTGCCCTTCCATTTCGCATTTATTCTTTACTGACAATAGCTTGGTTTTTTGTTGGGCGGAGGAGAAAGATTGCAGTACTATAAAGGGCATCTTGGAGACGTACAAGAAGGCCTCAAGTCAAACTATAAATCTTAACAAATATGTCTTCATGGCCAGTAGAAACATAAAACAAGAGAAGTTGAAGAAGCTGGAAGAGTTGTTGGGTATCAGACAAGCTCAAGAGATAGGCCATTATCTTGGCATGCCTTCTCAAAATAAAAGAAGAAAAGCAACCCTTTTTAGTAAGTTGAAGGAGAGAGTGGAAAAGACCCTTCAAGGTTGGAAGAGGAGCCTTTTTTTATGGGGGGAAAGAGATTCTTATAAAGGCACAGGTTCAAACAATTCCCACGTATACGATGCCATGTTTCAAGCTCCCACAAAGACTTTGTGAAGACATCAACAAATCTTGTGCTCGGTTTTGGTGGGGGGCTTCAAAAAACAAGAGGAAAACACATTGGATGAGCTGAAGGAAGCTTTGTAAAGGAAAAGGAATCGATGGCATGGGTTTTAGGGACATACATCTCTTCAACCAAGCTATGCTAGCCAAACAGAGCTAGAGACTAGTAAGGAACCCTCAAAGTCTGCTAGCAAAGGTCCTTAGGGGTAGATACTTCAAGGATAAAGACTTCTTAAGAGCACCCCTAGGGAACAACCCATCTCTGACTTGGCAGAGTATTGTGTGGGGGAGAGAGTTGTTTGTTAAAGGATATCGCTGGAAAGTTGGGAATGACAATCACATTAAAATAGGCACTGACCCTTGGCTAAAAAGAAAAGAGGAGAGGATGGTAAGAAGCTCCCTTGAAAGCCTCAAAGAAGATAGAGTCAGTAGCCTAATAAGGGAAGAGGGTGGCTGGAATGAGAAACTCATCAAGGAGCTTTTTTCAGATGAAGATGCCGAGGAGATTCTAAAGATCCCGTTGGGAAGCAAAAATGCTATGGACGAAATCATGTGGGCTGAGCACCTCAAAGGGTCTTTCTCTGTGAAAACAGCCTACCACTTGGCGATTAAACAAGAAGAGCATAGAAATGTTAGCTGCTCGGATAACTCCAAGATCTAAGCCATATGGAAGAACTTTTGGAAGACAAAAGCAATCCCTAGAGCCAAAATTTGTGTGTGAAAAATGATAAACAACAGCATCCCAACCAAAATAAACATTATATCAAAAGGCATTGAAACTAATCCATTGTGTCTTTTGTGCAGGGGCAAAGAGGAATCCAACACGCATTTGATTTGGGAGTGCAAGTTCTCTAAGAAAATTTGGTTGAAGTTGCTTCATAATGTTGGTGCTCTTTTTGACATTTGCAGGCCAACGTGGGATGCTCTTTCGTTTTGGGAAGGTATAGCGGATAGACTCAAGGAGGAAGAGATAAACATCTCCATCCTAATTCTATGGAATATTTGGACAACTCGAAACAAGGTGATCAACAATGGTTATAAAGCATATCAGAATCAAATCAGCAAAAATATTGAAGCCAACATTTCCGAGCAATTCAAGGTTAAAGATACTAACCTGATTGCTTCTAGACAGGAGAGTCAACGGAGTTAGAACTTGTGGTCTCCTCCCCCCCCCCCCCCATGTTTGAAGCTGAATTCAGAGGCCTCTTGGAGCAGTTCAGAAGGCATTGGGGGCCTAGGTTGGACGGTTCGTGACTCCTTAGGGTCTCTGGTTTTCACCGACAGCATGAAGACTAAGAAGAACTGGGAGATTTTGGAGTTAGAAGCTCTAGCTTTAAAGGAAAGGTTGTCTTATTACTTGCAGAATAGTGCATGCAAGGATCGCCCTCTTGTGGTTGAATCAGACTCGAGCTCTCTGATTAAGTTTATCCAAGTTCAAGAGTGTGATCTCTGTGAGGTTAAAAACATTGTGGAAGAGATTGGGAATCTGGCAAGGAACGCAACGGATATCTCCTTCGTTTGGTGCCCCAGGAGCTACAATCGAGCAGCTCAAACCCTTGCTAAGGATGCGAGACTGGCAGGAGTTATAGATTTTTCGTTGATTTTTGTTGATGGTAACTCTGTAGATGGTAGTTTTTTGGACCCTTCTCCCCGTCTGGAGAAGGAGGTTTTTTTGGGGCAAACTGTTTTGCCAAAGCTGTTTTCCTCTATTATTAATGAGGAAAAAAGTTGTATTGTTGGTTGTTAGTTGCTTTTAATTAATTTCGTTTTTTTCAAAAAAATAAATAAATAAAGATAATTAATTAAAAGAATTCAAATATTTTCCTAAAATATCTCCCCCATAATAATTATCTCCAATTAATCTCTTCTCTTTCTACCAAAAAGCTCCTCAATTCTCTCAATTTTCCTCTCAAACTACCAACATTAGTATCTCCCTATCATCCTCCACGCAACCTTGCCACCTTTTACCGGCTCAAAATGCCAAAATTATATTTTCTTTATTTAATTAAATATCTAGTTTGTTTTCCTAATGTTTATATATTTTCAGTTTGGGTGTATATAATATATCATTGGTTTTTTTTAGACAAGTGAAATAGACACAATCCAACCCAAAAAAGAGTATATCATTGGTTTATATTTAACCATCAGAGTTATTTTTGTTATTATTATTTAGTTGAGTTATTGAATTATGGTTTACTTAATCGTGGGTTTATATAATATATTATATTTTTTTAGAATATATATTAGATGGTTTATATATAATGAACATATGGTTGTATTCAATTATACAAACTAAATTATAGGGAGATTATATTTTATATACGTACGTATGGTACATTTGAATGTATGACTTTCATGGCTTATTAAATAATCTGAGACTGAAAAATGTATTCATGGTTTATAATGACTATATAGAGTTGTGCATTTTTTGAAATTTAAACTTATTTAGAGAATTGCATTTGAATGATAGAAAGGTAGTTTCTTATTAATCTGTTGGCAAATGATACTAATAATATTGAAAATTCCCTTGTGAACTATATAAACCATGACATATATATACTATATAATGAGGTTTATATGATAAACTTCCAAATATATATTTATGATATAATATACAATCTGGTATATATTTATCATTATGATATTTTACTTACAATGATGAATATTTACTATATAATGTTTTCAATATATTGATTATATATTATAATAAATGGTATATGTTGATGCCAAAATCTGGCCAAGCAACTCACCTAACCTTCACGTGACATCAACAGTGAATTTGTTGAGGACAAGGAATACGTGAAATGTAAGACCAGTAAGAATCGTTGCACATCGGTGTGGTGTAGGCCACTTGCACTCCGATGCTTAAGTCAGATAAGAAATCAAGAGAATTTCTGGGAATAGATTTCGAACCCCCTTTCTAGGTGTGGGAGGCCCCATTTATACCTGTCTCTTTCGTTAGGGTTTTTGGGAATTCGGAGGCGCTTTGGGACGAACCTGGCAGAATCGGGGCGCCAGGGACCGAACGGAGGCGAACGACTTTGGCCTGCGCAAACGGACCGAATGGTCGGCCTCGGCCCGACCATATGGTTGGCCCGACCCGTTGGTCTGATCTTTCTCTAGGTCGGTTTCCTAGTCCCATCTCTACCCGATTGTCCTCGTCTGCTCCTTGTGCATCAGAGTGGTAAAAAATTACCTATAACATTAAGCCCCCACTCTTGAATTGGGATTCAGGGTGACTTATTGCTGTAGGTCGAGCTCCTTAAGCCCGATTTAAGAGTATTGATCTCTGCCTTGTGTTGGGTCATTCAGAGTGCTTCATTCCAGATCCCCGTACTGGGTCATTTAGAATGCTTCATTCCAGATCCAAGGCTTATCCACAAGTAAAAATAGGATTAACAGAAGACTTCACAATCCTGCAACAAAAAGTTAATTTTTGCAAAAGAAGAATGAGGGAGGAGGCTAGGGTCGGTTTCAGCCTCAGGCTCCTGTTAGCTCGAAACTTAGCTCCCTGCATTCATACGTTAGTCCTTGTTGGAAAATAATGAGAGAATAAGCTAGAAGATGTGCTCGTTGGTTAGACATGCTAAGCTTATGTGCCTTTTGTTTAATAGGGAGTGCATATCCCTGTTACTTGCTTTTTGTTTCATAAGGAGTGCATATCCCCTTTGTAGCCCCCAATCTCAAGTAAAGCTTCATTTAAACATAAAATATAGTTGAAAAAAGAGAAGAATACGTTTTGGGTTTGTGCTCGGCCTCGACAAGATGTGCTAGACTGAGATGGAGTGTATGGGCCCAACCAGATGAGTTGAGGTAAACCCGTGGCTTTGAGGAGGTTGAGGAGATGCGTCAACCTCTCTACAGGAATCGATTTCTTCCCAAGGGTGCGTACACTCTGTTGGAGGCCTGGGGGAGGTTGAGGGCATGCGTCAACCTCTCTGCAGGGATTAGTCTTTTCCCAAGGGTGCAGACACTCTGTTGGGGACATGGGGAGGTTGAGGACATACGTCAACCTCTCTGTAGAGATTAGTCTCTTCCCAAGGGTGCGTACACTCTGTTGGGGACCTCGAGAGGTTGAGGACATGCGTCAACCTCTCTGTAGGGATTAATCTCTTCCCAAGGGCGCGTACACTCTGTTGGGGACCTGGAGAAGTTGAGGACATGCATCTACTTCTCTACAGGAATTAGTCTCTTCCCAAGCGAAGACTGGGAAAGTGCGGAAGTTTGGCCTTTTGCAAGAATCATTCTCGTCTGGCCGCATGCGTCACATCCTATAGAAGAAACACTTTATGTAAAACCCAATATAATAACTTTTATTGAATTCACAAATGTTTGTGTGTTTTACAGTGGGAAATATTATAGACAATCGTTATGTAAAGTAAACATAAACTGCAAAGGTCCTTCCCATGCTGGTCCCAATGCTGGGATCTCTGGTGTTATGCATGACTTTCCTCAGTACTAGATTTCCTTCCTTGAAAGTGCATCTTTTCACTTTTGTGTTATAATACCTAGCAATCCTGTTTTTATACTCTACAACCCGGAGTTGTGTCATTTCACGATGCTCATCTAGAAGGTCCAAGTTCAACCTCATAGCTTCATCATTCCCCTGCATGCTAAACTGCTTTGTCCTGGGGGAAGGTATGCCGACTTCCACTGGAACTACTGCCTCTGCCCCGAATGAAAGGGAAAAGGGAATTTCTCCTATTGAGGTTCTAGCTGTCGTCCAATACGCCCACAGTAGTGTGGAAGTTCTTCAGCCCATAATCCTTTCAGCCCCTCAAGCTTCGTTTTCAAATTCTGCTTGATTATCTTGTTTACGGCCTCCACCTGGCCATTAGCTTGCGGATGGGCTGGGGATGAACAGTGATGCGTAATGCCCAAATCTAAACAGAATTTCCTGAAAGCGACATTGTCGACTGTCTACCATTATCTGATATGATGGTGTTAGGAATCCCGAATCAGCACACTATATTCCTCCATACAAAATCGGTGATCTTCTTTTCTGTAATCGTAGCTAGCGGTTCTACTTCTGCCCATTTTGTGAAGTAATCCACTGCTACTACCGCATACTTGGTTTGTCCTTTACCTTGAGGTAGAGGCCCAGTCAAATCTATTTCCCATTGCGCGAACGACCAAGGACTGATAATGTTCGTTAAAGGCTCAGTTGGTTGTCAAGGAACATGTGCAAAACCTTTGGCATTGATCGCAAGATCTCGTGAAATGCCTAGTGTCTTGCAACATAGTTGGCCAGTAGTAATCTTGCCTGACTATCTTGTGACACAGTGACCTTGCTGTTGACGCCAAAATCTGGCCAAGCAACTCACCTGACCTTCACGTGACACCAGTAGTGAATTTGTTGAGGGAGGAAGACGTGACCTGCAAGACCAGTAAGAATCGTTGCACACCGGTGTCGTGTAGGCCACCTGCACTCCGATGCTTAAGTCAGATAAGAAGTCAAGAGAATTTATGGGAATAGATTTCGAACCCCCTTTTTGGGTGTGGGAGGCTCCATTTATACCTGTCTCTTTCGTTAGGATTTTTGGGAATTCGGAGGCATTTTGAGACGAACCAGGCGGAACAGGGGTGGCCAGGGGCGCTAGGGACCGAGTAGAGGCGAACGACTTCGGCCTACGTAAGCGGGCCGAATGGTCAGGCCAGTCTGGTCTTCATTTGGGTCGGTTTTCTGGTCCCATCTCTACCCGGTTGTCCTCGTCTGCTCCTTGTGCATCAGAGTGGTAAAAAATTACCTATAATAGTATATATTTATCATCTGCTAAAATATCACATTTACATACATACATATATATTTATATGTACATATAAATGACGCTTAGAGGGAGAAACTTTTGATTTCATTTTTAGCCCCTTTTTAACTTTTAAAAATAAAAATTGTTTGAGATACAAATTTAGATCATTCTCACGTTTATATTTAAGAATGGTAAAAATCTTTGGTTTTTTTAGATCCACACACGTTATTCTTGATATCTAGGTTTTTTTTTAAAAAAAAAAAATCAATTTTTTATTTAAGATAAAGTATATTTTCTCAAAATTTATATTTAATTTTTTAAAAATCTTTGGATCTTTGATTTTTAGGTTATGAAAAATTGAAGATAACATATTCATTAAAATTTTCCCCTTTTTAACTTTTAAAAATGGTTTGAGATATGGATTTAGATCATTCCCATGTTTATATTTAAGAATTGGTTTGAGATATGAGTTTAGATCATTCCCACGTTTATCAACATTTTTAGGATTAATTAATATTTAATTAATTAAAAATTTCCCTTTTTAACTTTTAAAAATAATTTGAGATATGAATTTAGATCATTCCCACGTTTATATTTAAGAATTGTAAAAATCTTTGGTAGATCATTCCCACATTTAGGTTTTCTTTTATTTTTTTTATTTATTTTTTTGAGAAAAACTATAACATTAAAACGAAGAAAAACCATAACAACTACCCTCAGATAAGAGGGCTAACAACCAGCTTGGAAAATCAGAGGTCCAAAAAACACGAAATTCTTCCCACGAGGGAGAAAGACCCTGATCCCGCGAACAAAAAAACCTTGATTCATATCAAGAAGCAGTGTTTTGATTTCTAGGGCAATACTGAAACTCAATTTTTCCCATTTCATGGTTAAGGGAAGCAATGGCATCGATGATGTTTTTTTGTCTCAGATAAGTCCTCCTTCTTCCCTATCGAAATGTTGATGATCTCGATGGAATCTGATTCAACGACAATATGAGGTCTCTCCTTCTTGAAAAGTCGATTGATGTTTGTGAGCCCTTCCTAGATTGCAGAGGCCTCCATAGCTTTAATTTGCATCTTCCTCGATTTTTTTTCAGGCCCGCAGCTATCAGGGATCTACCAAAATCACGAACAACCCAATTGATTCCTCCCGCTTTGTCTTTCTCGAACCAAGCAGCATCAGAGTTCATTTTCCAGTAGGCCACCGGCAGATTCTTCCATCCTTCGTGATTCGAGAGGTTCCCAAATCTGCTCGAGGTTTTCTTTTATTTTTTTTTTTAAAAAAATCTCTTTTTAAATTTTAGGTTCACATAATCCATCTATATATAGTTCTCCTACAATTTTTTTCTCATACTTCCATACATTCTTGAAACTATTTCTATCACTCTTGAAATCATGTCTTCCAAAGTGATCCCAATCAACAATCTTCAACTTGGTCAAAGAGAATGAGCGATTAAAATCCTCATTCTAAGAAAAGGAAAAAATGAAGAATTTAAAAAACGTGGTGGTGATGACCTATACACATTTTAAAAATCATCTTAATAGATGAATAGTTAATTATAACTCTTCTTTAATTTTTAGATACCAATTTTATTCCAAAATAATGAGTTTTATTTGCATTTTCTATTTATTTTTTTAACTTTTCTTTATTTTTTATATGCCATTTTTTTTAAACTTTTTATATGCCAATTTTATTCATAATAATCATTTACTTTTATCTAACTTTTTAGGGTACAAAGATCCAAGCAATATTGTTCAACAATACTATTGAAAAATTAGGTCACGTGTTTAAAAAAAATAAGACTTATATTATAACAAATGGTAATATAAAGTTAATCAACAATCAATTTGTAAATGTCCATGATAAATTGGAATTAACATTATTTGCTGCCACTGAAGTTACTGAAATTGACGATTCAATTCCTATTGTGTCAATGATTCGAAATTTGAGTCTACTCTTTTAACTAAAAAAATGTAAATTTTTCCTTTGGATAGTGATTCATCGAGGTCTGAACACTCTTGAAAAATTCAAGCCCATCTCCCGAATATGAGCATTAGGTCAAATTGGTGTGTGCTTTGCAAGAAAAGCTCAGAATCAGTTGATCATAATTTTATACACTGCCCATATGCATGAAATCTATGGTCCAACCTTCGGTCTACCTCAACGACCTTATCGCACGAAGCCTTGGCCCTTCCTTAAACAAATGGCAAGCACATTTTTTGGTGTAATTAATATCATATCGGAACTATTCTATGGAACATCTGGATAGAATGAAATTATGTATCTTACAAATTTTTTAGATTTATTTATATACATCAATATTCAATTAATATTACTTTTCTTAACCCTGAATTATTTATTAATCATTAATGTTTTACCATACATAGTTGATTGAGATGGTTATTTCAGTAAAATCTACTTCACCGATCAAACAAAGACAATAAACCAAGTTTTTGTAGAAAAGAGAGGTTATTCTAATGAATAGTAGATATGTTTTACTTAATTACTATTTTTGCATAAACAAAAATTTTCCTTTTTTCTTATATATATAGAGAGAGAGAGATAAAAAAATTTCATATTCTTGTATATATTTGTAAAATAATGTAGAATACAGACCATTAAAATGACATTGTGGGGAGATCTCGGTGAATTTGAAAGACAAGAGCTAGAGGACAACATCCATGATTATCCGATCATTATTGCTTCAAATCTCTTAAAACATCACTATATGAAGGTATTGATTTATCACAAATTCAATGAATAATGCAAAATATATAATACATCGAGAACAATGGGAATGATCATGTCATCCATGCAAAGGTCACAATGGGACAACATGCTGGAAAACATGTTTTCATACCTAGAATTCCCTCAAGCCCAGCAAATGATGAAGGATACCCATTCCGGTTTAGAAGAAAACAATTTCCTGTGAGATTGTTGATAGCGCGCATACCGAACTATTTTTCCTTATTAAGTCTAGTTAGTCTTTGAGTAGTATTTGACCATTTTAATGCACTTTTATGTTCTTTTATAGGAATTGATTATTGAAGCTAAATTAGAGAAACTGACGTTTACCAGGTGTTCGTGACGCTAAAAGAGGCAAGGGATCGAAAAGAGATCAAAGTTTGAGGCTTACAAAAGTGGAAGACTCGAGAGGGCAGTAGGCTGGAGCTTGGTGCAGCGTCAAGACGCTGCCTTTCCTGTTCTGTTTTTGGCGGTAGCAGGACAGTGTCTCGACGCTGTCAGCAATTTCCTTATAAATAGAACATTGTGTGCTATGGTTTTGGGGAGTTCAATTTGAGAGATTTTAGACCTAAAACCGATTAGAGACCTTCTGTGGGAGCTAAAGCAAGGCCAAAGAGCAGGAATCACTCAAGAACGTGTGGAGATCGTGGCGAGGACGTGCGGTTTCGGCGGAATTGAGTTTTTCTCTATCTTTTCCTTACCTCTAGTTAGTTTTATGGCCTTTACATATCTAGCTTATATCGTAACGTCATGTATGAGTAGCTAGACGTGTTTCTTAGGGATTGATGTAGTCGTTTATGATTATAGATTGATTATTGGGCACTTATTTTATGTATGGAATTATGTTTAAATGCTTTCAATTACTTGGATCACTAGTTGAATGATTTAAGTGTTGAGTCTTGCTCGGGAGAGGGGATTTAGCGTAGACATAGGAATATCGAATTTTCTTAGATTTTAAGAATTCCACATTTTTTATATACTAATTGCTTGATTATCTCTCATATGTTTTTTACCACCCACCGATGTATGACTTAGTTGATAGTCCTTGCAGGTTCAAACATGGTTAATATATTGTAGCGGGAGTAATTTGTTGTCATAGTTAATAAAAATAAATATGTAAGGTCTTGAAAAATAGAATGAAAGTTTAATAATTTAAGACACTATGTCTTTGGACCCTTTGTGATGAGTTGAATAAAGGTGGGTCAGGAACACAATTTTCTTTTACAATTGTGAATTAGTAGAAAAAAGAAAATGTAAAATGGATGGAAATGTTAAAAAGATAGATAAATAATAAAACATGTATTTAAAATATATAACAAAAGATTTTAAATAATTAATTTCAAAATTGTGATTCTACAAAATCGTTGCAAAAAAATTACCTTATTCAAATTTCTTTACTTTTAATATTATTCCATAGATGATTTTTTTTTTTTCAAAATGTTTTAAATGGAAACTAAATGAAAAATATTCATTCAACGTTTAAATTTCACCATAAAAATTAATGTTCTGAAAATTTTTAATCACGTCGAACGTGTCTTTTAACTAGTATATACTATCTAAAAGGGGCTTAAGGGAAGAAACTTTTGAATTCCCCTTTGCCCCTTCTTAATTTGAATATTCCTCTTTTGCCCTTCTTAATTTATTATATTAAATATATTATTATATTTCTAAAAACTCTACGCATATTTTGAATTCCCCTTTTGCCCCTTCTTAAAAACTCTACGCATATCTCTTGTGTGTGTGCGCGTCCGTGCGCATGTGTTGAAACCAAAACTATGTCTTCTATAGTCTCCCACGAAATTATTCTATCAACACCTCTCAACAATTTTGAGCTTTGTTAGAGACAATGGACAATTTTTTATTTATTTATTTTTTTTGAAAAAAAGAGACAATGGACAATTAAAATATCATCTTATTAGATGAACATGTACTATATAATTATTTATCTTTAACTATTTCTTTTTTTAAGAATCAAGTTCTATTGTGTCAATGATTAATTTGAGTGAATTCCCTATCAAAGAAGAAAAAAAGATGTTAGGTAACGTTTCTTACTTTATTTATATATATATATATATATATATATATTTAGATATATAGATAACATGAACTTAATATTACTTTATCTTTTATCCTTAATTATTTTATTAATATTACTTTTTTTATATGATCTATAGACTTGGTATATTTAAGTAAAATTTACTCCATAAACAATTAGCCAAATTTTTGCAAAAAAAGAGAGGTCATTCTGATGGACAGGTTTTACACAATTAATATTTGTGCATAAACAAAATTTTTCTTGTTCTTATATATACTTGTAAAATAATCTTAGAATACAACTAGAAAACATGCATAATTATCCAATCATTATTGCTTTAAATCTTAAAATGTCATTCTACAAAGGTATTGATTTATCACAAATTTAATGAATAATATAAAATATGTTATTTTGTTTATTATAAAATTTTATTTTTATTTTATTTATTATATATATTTAAGAATTATTTATTATATTTCTACACCATATTAATTAAGTAAATGTCTCTTAAAAATTAATAATATATTGATGGTATATATATGATAAATTTTATGTTTCATAAGTTTTTTTTTTTTTTTTAATTTCACCTTCTATATAATTAAATTCTATTTTCAACTTTGTAAGTGACGTGCAAGGCATGTAGCTAAAAACTAATTAGATATAAATAACGGTTAATGTGAACAAATATAAAATTACAAAGATTTTATGTTATTAGATATTAATAACAAAATTATAAAAAAAAAATGCACACCATAGAGTATGTGATCTTATGCAAAAGAAAAAAAAAAAAAATATATATATATATATATATAGTTTTTTTTGCATAAAATAAAATGAAAAATGAAAGAACAATCATAAAAATATTGACTGACAAATGAAAGAATGCTATTCATACTCATATTGCTTGACAAACAAAAAAAAAACATACTTATTGGTATGAGCTTGACAGAACAACGTGGAATAGAAAGTTTAGTTGGATTTTTTTTTTCTTTTTACGGCAACAAAAATGAATTTAGGTTTCTTTGTTAACCATTTTTTTTACGGCAACGTGAGGAGGAAAGTTTAATTGGATGATTTTTTTTTTAATGAGGAAATATTGGTCGCTTTTTTTTTTTTTACCACAACCCAGAATTTTTTGTGAAATAACTCCATCCGGACGGAAATTGGTGAATTTGACAAAATGTATTTAGATTGACGTAATGGTAAATTACTTTTTTTTTTAATTAATATGTCTTAATGGTAGTTTTTATTATAGAAAGTACAAGCTAAAATTTATTATACAGAATTTTGAAGGGCAAAATAGGAAAGATTTAGTTGGAAAATCTTGAGCCAAGACAAAGCCGAAAATTTTCTCATAATTGGACATTTGTGAAATATTAGTCATTAAAAGGTCTAGTTACCATCATTTCTGTTAGATTTTTAGCATTACTCTCTAATATTATGTTAATTCTTGCATTTAATGAAGTCCTATACCTGTGTCAAAGTTATGCATAAATTATTTTAAAACAAAATCCTAATACGAAGAGTCTAAATTGATTCAAATTTTAGGATTTAAAATGATACAATTATTAGTTCGTAGTTTTAAATAATAATTTTTTTTTCAAATTTTAAAACATTTCATGTGAAACTAAAAAATGCTCAAAATGTTAGAAACTACATTATATACTTAGCTGTTATTACATAACAATTATAAAAAATTCAAAACTGCAAAACTATTTTCTAAGAATCAAAATAAGTACAACAAATATTAGAATAATTGTGTGGAAAATTTATCCATGTTTAATTTGCTAACTTGGATATAACTTATGTCAGAAAAAAAGGAAAAAAAAACTTGGATATAACTTAACAATCAAGATATTGATAAAAAAGTCAAAGGTTTACATTTCCAACATAATTTTAAAGACATTAACGTATTGTAACCATCAATAGACTGTGAAATAGTTTTGTTAATAATTTTAAGAATATAAACTTATGATAATACAATAACATGTTGTAACTAGATTATATAAAATATACTTAATTGATAACCCAAAATGATATACTAGTTTGCTCATTTGAGCTTATTCTGTGTATATATGCAATGTACTCAAATGATAACTTACAAAGTATAATGTGTACAATAAATGTGTATAGATATTAAAAAATAAAATACAATTAAATTAAAATTTAAAATTTAAAAATGAATTAAACAAAAAAAAAAACTTATATATACTAAAAAGTCATAGTAAAATCATATGCTCACTGAAATATAGGCCGGCAATTTTGCTACAACTTTCACACCCACAAGGTGTGGCCCATAATCAATAAGCCCATATTACATATAAGCCTAAAATCCAAATAGAGTGAGTAGCTGGGAGGTTTATGGGAAATCTTTATAAATGGCCATAAGTATACTGGATTTTTTTGAAATGGCGAGACATATTTTTTCAATGAAAAATGGCTAAATCGTTTTTTTAACATATTTCCTCACGAATTTTTCTTCCAATTATACCCTCCCGCCCTTGATTTCGTAGAATTAAATTATTATATATATATATATATATATATATAAATCATCTCCTTCCTTGATTTAGGAAATCTAGTTTGTTTGTCATACCCTACTATATTTTTCAAATTTCAATTTCAAATTATGAATTTATCTTTTAATCCCTGAAAATAAACCTATATTAAGATTTGTCATTTTTAATCCTCAAATCAAGCATCTTCATTATCCAAATCGGCATCTTTATTATCCAACTCAACATCTTCATTGTTTCTAACAACCCAAAAATCGTAGTCTTCTCTTTCAACCCATAAATCATCGTTCCAACAACCCATTGTTAAAAGGATTAACAATCTTGAAACATTGGTATGTTAAATACTTTATTTTGTATTTATCTATCATTATTTTCCTCCTTATATCTTTTTTTTTTCAATACAAAGTATTTTTCATTTTTTTTTATTCAAGATCTTCAATGGTTTCTTAATGAAAAGCTTTTGGAAGAAGATTAGAAGGAGAAAGGAGTCCAAGTCGAAGAAAATTGGAGTTTTCTCAAAAATTTCGTTTATAATTGTTGGAAGAAGATGAGAAAGAGAAAGACTGCAAAAACTCAAGAAAATGGGAAAAATCTTAAGGGTTTCAAAAAATTTTTGAAAAACAAGGTGAATACTAATCCTAATTTTTCGAATTAAGCAAAGGGAAATAGTGAGTAATGATTTCTTCCACTTCTTTTAGATGATTTGATGTTTACCATAGTGAAATTATATGCATGTTGTCTAATAGGTTAGTTTACAGTATACACTGTATTTGCATAATTTTTCTTTTTGTAAACTTGAATCTTTTTTATTGTTTCAGTAACATTTGTGAGTAATGATTTCTTCTCCTTTTTCAATATGATTTGATATTTACCATAATGAAATTATTTGCATGTTCACTAATAGGGTAATTTACTGAATGCACTTTGAAGTTAGTTTATTGAATACATTGTATTTGCATAATTTTTCCTTTTGTAAACTTAAATTCTTTTATCGTTACAACAACATTTGTTTCAAATTTCACTTATTTTTATTAATTTAAAATCTGAATACCTGAATTTATGTTGTTAAGATATATTATAATTTTTCTATTTTTATCTCAGGGTTATAGGGTAGTTTAGATGTAACTATTAATAGATATTGTTTGACTTTACCAGGACTATCTTTTTTATTTTGAAATCTGTTGATTTAATTTGGTGTTAAAGTAAAATCCTATATTCTCTCCCTATTTTAGAATGTATTTTAATTTAAATAGTCTTTGGATTTAGATTTCGGTTTGGGTTTTTTTTGGTCTATTTTGTTGCTAAAAAAACTTACTAAAAATAACATTTGACCATTTTTCAAATGAAAAATTTGTATGATCATTTTTTTAAAGACCAATTAAAAATAGTCATTTATCTAGTTGTCCCATTGTTGATTGAGAGAGAATGTTAGGGCCCGTTTGGTAACGTTCTCGTTTCTTGTTTCTTGTTTTCAATTTTATTAAGAAATCTAAGCATTTAATAACTATATATGTTTCTTGTTTCTCATTTTGTGGAAACACTCCCAAATTTTGTATAGAACTTTTGGGAACAACTAAAACTAGTTTCTCCTTTTTGTTCTTGTTTCCAATTTTTTCCAAACATAAATAAGAATATGGGTTTATTATTATTGAATGTATAGGTTTTAGGGTCATGAAATTCTATTTTTCTTTATTAAAAATGAAGAAACGGAAACAAGAAACGAGAACGTTACCAAACGGGCCCTTAGTTGCGAGGGTTTGATTTGAAGTCAAGACTATATGGAAAATATTCAAACATGTAAACCATTGGGTCATAGGCTCCATGATGAATAAAATAAAATAAAATAAAAAGATAATAATTTATTTATTTCTTCCTTTTTTTTTTTTTTAAAAAAAAAGAGAAGAATAGATAACAAAGTCTATCTGAATTTGTGTTTAAAGAGGGAAAAAAAACCTTATCATTACAAGAAATTTATAAAGCCAACGAAACCTCTACATATCTCCACAATAGTATGATATTGTCTATTTTGAACACAAGTCTTCGTGACTTTATTTTTGTTTCATCCAATAGGCCTCGTACAATGAAGATAATTATTATCACTTGTATTCCATTGATTTTTCCCTTCCTTTAGCTAATATGGGATTTAGTTTGCAATCCTAATAATCCTCCTATCGAACAAAGTACCATCTGAACCACCCCTAGAACAATTATTCATATTCGTCCAGTACATTGTGGTATAGCTCGAGCACATATCACACATTATTGTGGTATATTCCTTGATAGCGACCACTATCACATCTTCTACCTCTACCACTCGAACAAAGATATACTCAACCCATCAATTTGTCCGAACTGATAGGGCTACTCTTCATCTTTCTATCAATCTAGCTGACTTGATAGAGTTATACTTACTTGACACTCAAGCTATTTTTGTTCGATCTAGGGATTCTTCCACAATGTCGTAGGTCTATAAGGCTCACTAATTTTTGTTCAAATTCTAAGGATTTTTTTCAACACACAGTTATGTTTAGACCATGACTTTGATTGTTAAGGACAACAAAACTTTCACATATCTCCACAATGGTATGATATTGTCCATTTTGGATAAAACCCTCATGACTTTGCTTTTGACTTCACTGAAAATGTCTCATATTATCTTCACTTATATTCTATAGAGATCTCTCCCTTCCCTGGCCAATGTGAGACTTTATTTGCATTCCTAACAATAACAACATCATCATTCTTTAGATTCATAAGTTGCAAGGTTCTCAACTATCATAATTCAGCTAACCACACAACTTTATTTCCTATCCTTCCATATTTTGATTCAAAATTTGAGAACTAAGAGAGAAACGGAAAAAAAGAGCTAGAGAGAAGAAAAGTTTTTTTTTGGTTAAAGTAGATACATAGTTGTCAAATTTTGAATGATAGTTAATGGGAACATCCATACAAACTAGTAAGTAGGTAACATTCCTTAGGATAATAACTCTTTCTCACAATTTGATATAACAAAATGTCGTCTTTTTCTTCTTCTTTTTTTTTAGCTCAACAACATGTGTAAGAGGAATTTCGAATCTTTGACCTCTTCAAAGATATAATGCTCTTCTTTTTTTTTTTTTTCAAAAAGAACATATGGGGTGGAGATAATTATCAATGTTTTATGGAAAAAAGTTGAGTTTTTTTTTTCTTCAATAGGAGAAAAGTTGAGGTTGTAATGTATATGAGAGGATGGAGATGATGGAAGTTTTGATATCATCAATGTTTCACAAAGAAAATTTGAGATTTTAATTCACATAAGATGAGGAAGAATAGAAACCAACCTATGAATAGATTAATTTATCACGATGCAAAAGTGGAGAAAAGTCATCTCCAATATATCTTTCATTACCTCCAAATAAAGCATTTATACATGGTACATATCAACAATTGAATAACAAATGTTAAACTGAATAAGAAAAATACAATAACAATTTAACTACCAAGTTAAATCTAATACCCCTCCTTCAAGTTGGACTGTAAATATCAATCAAACCCAACTTGAAAATTATGGATAAGAACTCGGTGGCTGAAAGAGGCTTTGTGAAGGCATCAACAAACTGCATAGATGACTCTTAATGGGCATTAACTTGATAAATCTGTCAGCAACTTTATCTCTAACGAAATGACAATCTAATTAGATATGTTTCGTCCGTTCATGAAAGATAGGATGAGTGGCAATGTGAATTGTTGCTTGATTATCACATAATAACACACACAGGCTTGGGAATTAGAACTTTAAGATCAGAAAGAAGTGATGTCAACCATACCAACTCACAAGAAGCCAATGACAATGCCCTATATTCCGCTTCAGCTGAAGACCGTGAGATAATATTTTACTTTTTGGATTTCCATGAGATTAACGATTCGCCAAGAAAACCACAAAACCCTGTTGTTTTACGGCTAGTATCAAGGCAAGATGCCCAATCAGAAATCAACAAAGGCACAAAGCTTAAAATTTTTTGTTGGAGTGAATAAAATGTTGGGTTTTATACCCTAAAACTCGTAGATAGTAAATGTAACAATTGACTGAACATAAATAAAGTATTGCTTGATGTTTTTTCAATAAAGAGTTATTGTCTATATTATGTACATCTTGCCTAAATAAACTTAATTCAATAAACCAAACATCCTAGGTTGTGGGATGAGTCTGGAACTATGTGTGGAGACATATGGAGATCACTGTTCAAGAGACAACCTGAAGGGTTTATAGTTTAGGAATAAGGTTGGGTACCTTATCCTAGTGACACTATGGATACGACCCACTTTGTATTTGATACAAACGCAATGATCCAACGCGTTAGTGTAGGGGACATGTGAGTGGGGGTATCCTATGCAATGAGTTTGCATAAGACTGGACTGCAAAATAGTAATCGTTAGTTGTAACATCGTTAACTAGTTAGGTTTCCATTTCACTAGGATGACCTAGGCAACTTAGTCTGAATCCTGAGTGGATTGTGGACTCCTGTTCATGAGGGATTGTCCTTTGATTTATATGGGTGAGAGTGGCCAATATGCCGACTCAATAAGCCTATCATTTTGGAGACAAGACCGAGTAGAGAGTTGGGAACATAATCACACAAGATGGAATTCACTCCTTCCCGACTTTGAGGAAGTAGATGAGTGTTCCCTTAAGTGGTATCTCTAGGTTTTGAACAAATGGCCCTACCCTCTCACCCACTAGCCTAAGAGGAGTTTTTGTTTTGTGGTTGGACTGCAAACAGATTGTTCATTAGAGGAGCATTGGTACTTAAAGAAGTAGAGGTAACTAAGGGGTAAAACAGTAATTTGACCCAGCTAGAGTTACGGACACTAGTCTATATCCGTGAACACTGAATTATGTCTGCAGTGAAAAGAGTGCAACTGTGGGTCTTTAGTGAAGTGAACCCCCAATTAACGAAAACTGATTAATTGGTTAATGAGTTTGGTTAATTAATCTCAAATGAAATGATTTAATTAAATGATTTAATTAAATAAATCTCAATCCTATTACAACTGGGAAGAGTAATTAATTATTAATTAATTAAATATGTTCTTAACCTGTTATGAATAGGAAAGAGATATGACACTCCATATAAGCCATAGAATGCCTCCCAGTTGATTCATCCCATTCATTCTCCTGCTCTCAGAGAATTCCCCTGAAGGCTCCCAAGACTCCCACCAGTCTCCTGCCTCTAGAAGTCTCAGAGTCATACTGGTGTAGCCATAGTGGTGGTGTTCGCAATTCCTGAAGAATTTTTGGAGAAGATCGAGGTTCGTTGCTGCGTTTTTCTTCTAAGAGAACATCAAGAGTTTAGGTGAAACAGTCATGTCGCCAATGACGGTATGTTGGTGAAAACCTTTTTCTCTAAACTTGCATGAATTAAATAGACAAATTCAGTAAATTTCAGCAAGCTTTAGATATATTTACAATAGATTATGCATGATAATTATTGTAAATTTTGTCCATTGTATTGGTATTTTAATCTAGATTAAAACGCAGTCATAGGTCCTCTGATAAATCTTCTGTTGCGCTAGGGATTTAATTCCTACATAAAACCCCTTATCTTGGTGAAGACTTAAAGTAACGTAGGAGATGGGGTGTGCAACATCAAGATGAACTTTACAAGGCTTAGCAACAAACTGACTTAGCTTATTAATTGTGTACATAATATCAGGACGAGATATGGTCAAATATATCAACTGACCAATGAGTCGTCTGTAAACAGAAGAACCCTGTAGCAAATTATCATCAAAACTTTGTAATTTTAGCAAAGGATCTAATGGGACATATTTGGTTTGGCACCAAGCAGTCCAGTATCGTCAAGAAGTTGTAGTGGATAATGTTGTTGAGAAATAAAAATTCCTTGAGATGATCGAGGTAGTTCAAGTCCAAGAAAAAATTTCAGTGAGCCTAAATCTTTTAGTTTAAAACGATCATTCAAAAGATGCTTAAAACGTTCAACAAGATTCATATTTGCTCCAGTGATGAAAGTGTCTAAAACGACTAGTCAGCCTTAAACTGTATAAATCCAAGAGTAATAAGAGTGTCTAAAAACTTAGCAAACCACTATCGAGAAGCCTGTTAATTAAGACCATATATAGAGTTATTTAATTGACAAATAAGTCGTCTTTCAGTAGAAGGAACTCCCTTAGATTCATAACCAAGTGGTAAATCCATGTATACCTCCTCTAAAAGATCTCCATGAAGAAAAGCATTGTTCACATCAAGTTGAACAAGAGGCCAATTGAAAGAAATTTCCATGGTGAGTAAAACAGAAAATATCACCAATTTTGCAACCGAAGAAAAAGTCTCAATAAAATCTAATCCCTCTTGCTGAGTGTACCCGTTGCAACTAGGCGTGCCTTGTATCTCTCAATTGAACCATCAACTAGATGTTTTACCCTATAAATCCATTTGCAGCCAATAGTATGCTTATTGGATGGAAGAGGAACAACATCCCAAGTATTGTTAGTTTGCATGGCATTGAGTTCAACCCTCATAGCATCTTTCCAGTGAGCAAATGAAAAAGCTTGGTGATAGAATTGTGGCTTGTAATGAGAGGAGAGTTGAAGGGAAAAAGTTTTATAATAAGGAGAAAGTTTGGCATAAGAGATGCAATTTTCTAAAGGATATTTTGTTTTGAGATGAGTAGATAGAGTTTTGTTAAGAAGGTTACAATGGTAATCCTTGAGATAGGAAAGGATTTTGGTAGGCCGAGTAGATTCTCGAGTTGGTAAAATGACATCAGAAGTGGTGTTTGGTATAGAAAGTGGTTGAGACGTGATTGTTTCTGATGTATTATGCATGAGAAGTTGTTGGTTGGGAGTAGAATTTGGTGAGCTAGGTGGAATAGTTTCAAGACTAGAAGAAGAATTATGTGAGTTGTTTAGGTCTGGAGTAGAAACTTTTGGAATAACAACATTCTATGGAATAGATATGACAATATTGGAAAAATGATCAGTTTGCTCACTAGAAACAGCTACTTTGCTAAATGGAAATATATTTTCATGGAAAATAACATCTCTAGATATAAAGAACTCTTGTTTTTAAATATCAAAAAGTGCTAGGTGAGTAGCCAACAAAAACTGTAGGTACAGCCCAAGGAGAAAATTTCGTGTTATGTGTCGGTACAGTAGAAACAAACATAGACTACCAAAGACTCTTAACATGGAATTGTTGGGTTTTATGCCCTAAAACTCGTCGCTAGTAAATAAAACAAATTAATCGATCTCAATAAAGCGTTATTTGAGTAATTCAGTAATTTGGTTATTGAATAATCGAGTTTGCATTAATAAACCCTAAATCCAATAAACTAAGATCCAAGGTTGCTTAAATGAAACTTGGACTAGTATGTGGAGACATACGGGGATCAGTGTCCAAGTAACAACCTAAAAGGTCTATAGTATAAGGATAAGGTTGGGTACCTTATCATGGTGACACTATGTGATACAACTCACCTTGTATTCAATACAGATGCAATAATCCAAAACATCCATGTAGGAGACATGCGGGTGGGGGTATCCTATGCAATGAGTTTGCATAAGATCGGACCGCGAAATAGTAACCACTAGATGTAACGTCGTTAACTAGTCTAGGTTTCTATTTCAATAGGATGACCTAGGTAACTCAATCTCAATCCTGAGTCGAACCCCTTTCAGGAGGGATTGTCCTTAGATTTGTATGGGTGAGAGTGGCCAGTTCGCCGACTCAATAATCCTACCATTTCAGGGGCAAGACCGAATGGGGGCTGGGAACATAACAGTACAAGATGGAATTCACTCATTCCCCTATTGGGGTAAGTAGATGTGTGTTCTCTTAAGGGTTGATTCCAGGGCTTGAACAAAGGCGCGCCATCCTCTCCTAGCCCGAGAGGAACTCCTGTTTAGTGGTTGGACCCTAAACAACTTGTTCATTAGAGGAATCAGTGGTACTTAAGGAACCAGAGGTAACCCAGGGGTAAAACTGTAATTTGACCCAGCTGGTGTTACGAACACACATGAAGGATTGTCTTACTGCTTGGTCGATATCCGTGGACACATAAATATTCTACAGTGAGAAGAGTGCAGTTGTGGGTCTTTAGTGGAGTGACCCACAGTTAACGAATGTTGACTAAACTTGGTTAATGAGTTTGGCCAATTAGTCTCGTGTCGTTGGAGCTTCTGATCTGTAGGTCCATTAGGTCCCACTGCTAGCTCATAAAGAGACTTGAGACATTTAAGTATAAATTTTAAATTGAAAGTGTTCAATTTATTTGAGGAATCGTATAATGTATATTGATGCATTATAATATAAAGTTTATGAAACTTTATAATATAATTTTTGAATTAATTTCAAAAATTAATTCTTGAGAGAAAATATTTGAAAGAGTTCAAATAAATTTAATATGAATTGGATTCATATTAATTTTAATTTTAATAAAATCTTTAAGATTAAATATATGATATTTAATTGGGTAAATTAATTAATTATTTATTAAAATTAGAGACATTTTCCTATTAGGAAAGAAAATATTTAAAAGAGTTCAAATAAATTTAATATGAATTGGATTCATATTAATTTTAATTTTAATAAAATCCCTAAGATTAAATATATGATATTTAATTAGGAAAATTAATTAATTATGGAATTAATTAATTATTTATTAAAAGTAGAGACATTTTGCTATTAGGAAAAGGTCTTCCTTTTCCTATTAGGAAAAAGGTCTTGGCCTTTACCTATAAATAGGACCCTGGGGTGGGGTGATAGGCATCCCATTCATTCTCCTACTCTCAGAGAATTCCCTTGAAGGCTCCCTCTAGACTCCCACCAGTCTCCTGCCTCTAGAAGTCTCAGAGTCATACCGGTGTACCCATAGTGGTGGTGTTCGCACTAGTTTGTGATTATTTCACAAGCAGTTGGTGAGTTTAATCTGAGTCGTCAACGAGAGTAAGTAATTTGTTACTATATAAATTAGATTTAGATCTAATTTTTGGTATGCTTAGCCTTAATATAAATTTAGAATAGTTCTAAAATTATTGCCAATGTATTGATATTTTATATTAAACAAAATTAATTACGAATCAACCCCAATCACGCTTCCGCTTTACGAAATTATAGAATTCCAATCCTTCAGGAGTACTCAGCAAGCTTTCCATGAAGTAGTTCAAAAGGAGTCTTCTAATTTAAGACATGAAAAGGCATTCAGTTAGTCAAATATGTTGCTGTGAATATGCATTCATTGTTAGGGACAAGGACACGACATAGATCTCTACAATGGTATGATATTGTCCACTTTGGGCATAAGCCCTCATGGCTTTGCTTTTGGTTCACCCCAAAAGGCCTCATACTAGTGAAGATAGTTGTCCTCCCTTATAAACTCATGGTCATCCCCTTATCTAGCCAATGTGGGACTTTGGTCGCACTCCCAACAATCCTCCCCTCGAACAAAGTACTACCGAGCCTCCCCTCAATTAGTCATTTATCCATCGAACTCTTCTTTTTACCAAGAGTCCGTTAAACTCTCTGGGTTCCAACTCTCTAGGCTCCATCGCTTTACCGAGAGTTTACTCGTATCCATGACAACTCCCTTTCTCCGGAGTATACTGCCTGCCCAGAGCTCAACAACGGATTTCTCCATGACTACTTAGGCTCACAACTTCTTTGTTCGGTACCTGAGGATTCCACCCGACGTGGCTATGTCTGGGGTATGACTCTGATACCAACTGATAGGACCCAAGTAGTATATTAACAACCCACTAGGATCACCTCCAAGACAATCAACCAATTAATAGTGCTCCAAAAACACAACAAATCAATCACCAATTTATCACCAAGAAAACAACCAATCACAGACAACAATCAACCATAAAATTCATAATACTGAAAATGCAAAAATACGCACGATTTATACGTGGAAAACCCCTTCGATGTGAAAAGCAAAAACCACGGGACTTGTGAGGAGTCCACCCTTGTCACCTTCTCTTATTATGATAAAATTGAGGGAAAAATAATCCAAATCAGTCATACAAAGATTCACAACCCACCAATACTTTCATATCTAAAAGATCAACACAAAAGAGATAAAGAAGATGAAAATATCTCTAGTTTTACAGGTTCTATCCAATAGCGATTACGAACAAACCAGAGCTCCAAAAAATGATGCAACTGTTTCAAACGAGGCCCTATGTGTCCTTAACAGGCTGACCCAATTTCAGAAAATTCCAACGGTTAAAACTCCGACAGTCGATAACTTTGTGAACGTTGTCGCTGAAAATCTGAACTGCACTGCTCTCCCTACTTCTCTCTATTTTTCTATGTATTTTCTGTATTTTCTACCGTCATCACTTTCCTTAGGTCATCTCATATCCAAGGAAGAACCCTAGGCTTACAAGACAAGCTCACTCATTTAATCCCAATTGGGCTAAACACATAACCCAACATATTGGGCTCACAAACACAAGTTTTAAAAAACCAAGTGGGCTAGACACCCACAACAATCTTACCGAGAGTTTACTCTTATCCAGGACAACTTCTTTTCTCTAGAGTATATTGCCTGCCCAGAGCTCAACAACGGATTTCCCCATAGCTACTTAGGCTCACAACTTCTTTGTTCGGTACCTGAGGATTCCACCCGACATGGCTATGTCTGGGGTATGGCTCTGATACCACATGTAAGGGATTATAGGACAAGTATCTCCATTGGTATAAGGCCTTTTGGACAAGTTCTCCATTGGTATGAGGCCTTTTGGGGTGATCCAAAAGCAAAACCATGAGGGCTTATGCCTAAAGTGGACAATATCATACTTTTGTGGAGATATGTGTAGTGTCTTATAATCCCTTACATGTGGTATCAAAGCCATACCCCAGACATAGCCATGTCGGGTGGAATCCTCAAGTACCGAACAAAGAAGTTGTGAACCTAAGTAGTCATGGGGAAATCCGTTGTTGAGCTCTGGGCAGGCAGTATACTCCAGAGAAAAGGAGTTGTCCTGGATGAGAGTAAACTCTCGGTAAAGCAATGGAGCCTAGAGAGTTGGAACCCAGAGAGTTTGACGGATTCTTGGTAAAAAGAAGAGTTCGACGGATAGATGACTAGTTGAGGGGAGGCTCAATGGTACTTTGTTCGAGGGAAGGATTGTTGGGAGTGCGACCAAAGTCCCACATTGGCTAGATAAGGCGATGACAATGGGTTTATAAGGGAGGACAACTATCTCCACTAGTATGAGGCCTTTTGGGGTGAACCAAAAGCAAAGTCATGAGGGCTTATGCCCAAAGTGGACAATATCATACCATTGTGGAGATCTATGTCGTGTCCTCGTCCCTAACAAGTGGTATCAGAGCAAGGTTTTAATTTAATCATTGTTATGGAGTCTACTAGTAGTAGTGGAGGTAGTTCAATGATTAAATTGACATCAACCAATTATTCTATCTGGAGACCAATGATGGAGGATTTGTTATATTGTAAAGATCTGTTTGATCCAATTGAAGCAACCATAGGAGCTGATGGCACCATTATTAAACCTGCAAAACCAAATAAAATGCAAGAGAGAGATTGAGGAAAGTTAAAGAGGAAAACTTTGGGGACTATTAGGTAGTGGGTTGATATTAGCATTTTCAACCATGTGTCTCAAGAGTTCGACCCATATGCGTTGTGGAAGAAATTGGAAGGTCTTTATGAAAGGAAGATTGCACATAACAAAGCTTCATTAATCAAAAGGCTTGTTAATTTGAAATTGAAGGGTGGGAAGTTTGTTTCTGAGCATTTGAGTGACTTCCAATATATTATTAACAAGTTGACTACTATGAAGATTTTTCTTGATGATGAATTACCGGCTTTGTTCTTGTTGAGTTCTTTGCCGGACAGTTGGGAAACTTTGGTTGTGACTATTAGTAACTCTACTACAGAAGATGTTTTGTCTTTGAATGTTATTAAAGAAAGCATGTTCAATGAAGAGTATGGTTATAGGCTCTACGATCCAGAAAAGAAGAAGGTAGTGAGAAGCAGAGATGTAGTATTCTTTGTGCACAAGAAGGGTGCAAATCTTCTGAGTAAAAGGTACACTTTGACTTCAGAGTTGTTTCTTGATACTACTAATGATTCTACCTCTATTCCCTCTGTTATTCAGCCAACAAATGAGAATGTTGAAGATATACTTGATGATGTACACGATGATGTTGGTGAAATACAACCTAATGGTAATGTACCAGATCATGTTGATGATGATAATCTTGACGAATCTTCATCTGATGAAGAAATCCATGAGGAATATGTACATGAGGAAGTGATTCGTGAAGAAGTTCATAAGCAGGGGGAGCAACCTACCCCTCAAGTGGAGGATACACAGGTTCGAAGGTCAACTTGAGAGCGTAAACCTTCAACAAGATATCCAAGCTCAGAGTTCATTCTAGTTAGTGAAGATGGAGAGCCAGAGAACTATCAAGAGGTCTTGTCTCATGATGAAAAAGACCAGTGGCTCGATGGAATGAAGGAGGAGATGAATTCTCTGAAAAAGAATGAAACCTATGAGCTAGTGAAACCTCCAAAGGGCAAGAAAGTCTTAAGAAATAGATGAGTTTTCAAGTACAAGAAGAATGATGAGAATATAGTGAAGCTCAAAGCCAAATTAGTGGTAAAGGGATGCAACCAGAAAAAGGGCATTGACTTTGATGAGATCTTCTCTCCAGTGGTCAAAATGACATCTATCAGAACAGTGTTGGGTTTAGCAGCAAGTCTTGATCTTGAGTTGGAGCAACTTGATGTAAAAACTGCTTTTTTACATGGTGACTTGCATGAAGAGATCTACATAAACTTATTTGCAAGTTGAAGAAGAGTCTTTATGGGCTTAGACAGGCACCAAGGCAGTGGTACAAGAAATTTGATTCGTTTATGATAAGCAATGGTTATAAACGAACTACAACTGATTCTTGTGTGTATTTTATAAAGTTCCCTAGAGGTAACTTCATCATTCTTCTTTTATATGTAGATGATATGTTGATAGTTGGACATGATGCAAATATGATTCAAAGTTTGAAGAAAGACTTGTCCAAGTCATTTGACATGAAATATTTAGGTCCTGCAAAGCAAATTTTAAGCATGGAGATTGCTCGTGACAGGAAAGCTGGGAAATTATGGTTATCTCAGGAGAAGTATATTGAACGGGTGCTTGAAAAGTTCAATATGAAGCATGCTAAGCCGGTTAGTACACCGCTAGCAACTCATTTCAAGCTAAGTATGACAGCTTGTCCTACAACAGAGAAGGAGAAAGATGTTATGTCATATATTCCTTACTCTTCTTTTGTTGGTTCTTTGATGTATGCTATGGTGTGTACTAGACCTGATATTACACATGCAGTTGGGTTAGTGAGTCGTTTCTTATCCAATCCAGGTAAGACTCATTGGGAAGCAGTGAAGTGGATTTTCAAATACTTGCGGGGCACCTCCAAATTGAGTTTGTGTTATGGAAGTGGCAAACCTATACTTGAAGGTTATACTGATGCAGACATGGCAGGTATTTTGATAATAGAAAGTCTACCTCAGGTTATGTGTTTACATTCTCAAGGGGAGCCATCTCATGGCAATCCAAGCTACAAAAATGTGTAGCATTGTCCACAACTGAGGCAGAGTATATTGCAACAATAGAAGCAATATCATTGGTTGCGATATGTGATTGAAGAGAAGAGAATGAAACTGAAGAAAGTCCACACTAACAAGAATAGTGCAGATATGTTGACTAAAGTAGTTCCCGAAAGCAAGATTGTGAAGGGATAAAAGCCCTTTCGCAGCGGAAACGTTTTCAAAACTTTATCTCAGTTTTTAATAGGAATTAAAATATCGTACGTTAGCAAATAATTATACAGCAGTAAACATAACTTAACAAACATTACAGCACTAATAAAACATGCTTAAAACCATACAAAATCCTCTAGATCTAATCTAAAGGGGATCCTAATGATCCTAGATCAAGAAACACCTACCGTAGATGAAGTTCTTGATCGCTTTGCCAAATCTCCTTGATTTTCCACCCAAAATCAGCAGCAAAAGCACACCTTTTCTTGCTAGAAATTCTTCCCATGAACACAACCACACAGTAACACCAGTATTCTCCTAGGGATTGGAGTTGAGCGGCTTGTGGGAACCAAAACTTCTAAGGTTTTTGAGAATTTTAGTCTCTGTATTGCTAGAGAGAAAACACAGAGGACCTTTTGAGAGAGAGATCTCGCGTGAGGGAGGAAAAACCAGAGTGATCTATCTGATAACCAACAGAATCAATTAAGGGGAAGGTTGAAAAAACTAATGGGTGAAAATTACCCACTCCCCTTAATTATCTCCTTTTCACGCATATATGGTTAGGCAAGTGGATGACTGATCAGTTTTTCAACTGATCAGTTAATTAATTATCAAATATAAATTAATATCAATTAACTTAAATCATTATTTAATTTAATTACATTTACATCAAACAATTTCATGTAAATGATCCACTTAACCTATAGTTTTAATAAAACTTAATTAAATCAAAATTTAATTAAATTAAATTAAAACAGTAATATTAATTAATTCACCAATTAATTAATATTCCAATTAAATATCATATATTTAATTATGTTTCTCTCAAATAAACTATAGAATTAATATACATCATATGTGCATTAATTATAACCTATAGTTTTTAATATGAATCAAATTCATATTTTAACTAAATATTCGAACCCCTTCAAATATTTAATTCTCCCTTAGAAATTTACCTCAACGCCCCAATAGAGCTATCGGTTGGATCTAATGGACTTACAGATCAGAAGCTCCAACGATATGAGATTAATTGGCTAAACTCATTAACCAAGTTAATCAATGTTCGTTAACTGTGGTTCACTCCACTAAAGAACCACAGTTGCACTCTTCTCACTGTAGATATATTTTTGTGTCCATGGATATCGACCATCAACAGCAAGTTAGGCCATGTGTTCGTACCCCAATTAGGTCAAATTATCGTTTTACCCCTAGGCTACCTCTTCATCCTTAAGTACCAGTGCTCCTCTAATGAACAACCTGTTTGAGGTCCAACCAACAAACAGACGTCCATCTCGTGCCATAGAGAGGGTAGGGCCCATTGTTCAAGACTCGGAGACACCACTTAAGGGAACACACCTCTACTTACCCTAATGTCGGGAAGGAGTGAATTCCATCTTGTAAGACTATGTTCTCAGCTCCCCACTCGGTCTTGTCCCCAAAATGGTAGGCTTATTGAGTCGGCGTATAAGCCACTCTCACCCGTACAAATCAAAGGACAATCCCTCATGGACAGGAGTCCATAATCCACTCAGGATTAAGGTCAAGTTGCCTAGGTCATCCTAGTGAAATAGAAACCAAACTAACTAATGGTGTTACAGTTAGTGGTTAACTATTTCGCGGTCCGGTCTTTGTGCAAACTCACTGCACAGGATACCCCCACTAGCATGTCAACTACATGAACACGTTGGATCATTACGTTTGTATCAATATACAAAACGGGTCGTATCCATAATGTCACTAGGATAAGGTACCAAGCCTTATCCCTATACTACAGACCCTTTAGGCTAAAACTTGAACATTGATCCCCGTATGTCCCTACATACTAGTTCAAGCCTCATTCTATTAGCCTTGGATGTTTAGTTTATTGGATTAGAGTTAATAAGACATGATATAACACAAACATAGATGAATAATACATCACTTTATTAATGTTCGGTCAAAAATACATTTACTATCTACGAGTTTTAAGGCATAAAACCCAACAGATTGAGCTTTGTAGTAAGCTTGTCGGGATGAGGTTCAAGTGATCATAGATGTGATTGTGTCTTCTCCGTGATGGGCTGGAGGGGGAGATTGTTGTGGGTGTCCAGCCCACTTGTTGCACAAGCAAGGTTTTTTAAAACTTGTGTTTGTGAGCCCAATATGTCGAGTTATGTGTTAGCCCAATTGGGGTTAAATGAGTGGACTTGTCTTGTAAGCCTAGGTTTCTTCCTTGGATATGAGATGACCTAAGGAAAGTGACGACAGCGGAAAAATACAGAAAATACACAGAAAAACGGAGAGAAGTAGGGAGAGTAGTGCAGTTTGGATTTTCAGCGACAACATTCACAAAGTTGTCGATTGCCAGAGTTTTACTCGTTGGAATTTTCTGAAATTTGGTCAGCCTGTTGAGGACACATAGGGACTCGTTTTGAACTGTTGGATCGCTGTTTGAAGCTCTGGTTTGTTCGTAACCGCTGCTAGACAGAACCTGTAAAACTGGAGATATTTTCATCTTCTTTATCTATTTTGTGTTGATCTCTTAGGTATGAAAGTATTGGTGGGTTGTGAATCTTTGTATGACTGATTTGGATTCCTTTTCCCTCAATTTTATCATAATAAGAGAAGGTGACAAGGGTGGACTCCTCACAAGTCCCGTGGTTTTTACTCTTCACATCGAAGGGGTTTTCGACGTATAAATCGTGTGTGTTTTTGCGTTTTTAGTATTCTGAATTTTATGGTTGATTGCTGTCCGTGATTGGTTGTTTTCTTGGTGATAAATTGGTGATTGATTTGTTGTGTTTTTGGAGCACTATTAATTGGTTGATTGTCTTAGAGGTGATCATAGTGGGTTGTTAATATACTACTTGGGTCCTATCATTCATTCCAAAAAAAATAGTGGAACCCGAGATTCAAAGTATAGTGCACGTGATACATTTAATAGATGCTGATGGACTACACCTTTGTTACGAAAGAACTCATCAAATAATAGTTCAGAAGCATTATCAAATCTAAAAACTTTGAGCACTTTATTAAACTAAGTTTCAACAAGCTTGAAAAATTGGAGATCAAACTTTCTTTTCAACATGAATATCCAAGTGTATCTACTAAAGTCATCAACAATAGTTTAAAATAACGATGACTAGCATGTGAAGGAGGAGCAAAAGGTCCCCATATGTCAACATGTATGAGGTCAAAAACACATTCAAATCTATTATTATGTGAAACAAGAGGAAGACGTTTCTGTTTAGCTAATGGACATATCTCACAGACAATATCAGAACAAGCAACATCATTTATCAACAAAGTATCCTTTAAAATAGAAAGTTTGGAAAAAGAAGGATGTCGAAGCCTAGAGTGCCATAGATATTTTGACTACTTTGAAACAACATTGACAGCCTCTAAACGAGAAGTTTTATCAGCAGCACAACAATAAGTTTGCAACATATACAACCCGTCTTTGATATTATCCCTGCCAATCATCCTCAAAGTGGAATTTTCCTAAATGATACAACAATCAGTGGAAAATTGTACACAAAATATACCATTTGAGGTTAAAGCACTAATGATAACAGGTTGTACTTGAACTCAGGCACAAACAAAACTCGTTTAAATATTGACCCACAAACTGTGACAGTTCCAGCATAATGAACAGGTATACGAGTGTTGTCAGGCAAGATAACAACAGTGGATATAGGTTCTATTGTATTGAAAACAGCTTGAGAAAAATAGTTGTGTGTCGATGCTCCTGAATCTATTATCCATTCAGTATGGGTTAAAGTAGTAGAACAATGCTAAATAGGAGGATCAAGCTTCAGTATCTGTCTTGACGGCTACAAGCTTCGATTGAAGCATATTCAAGATATTGTGACACTGTGTAAAAGGATCCTCAGAAGAACTTGGATTGGCAGCATCTGTAGAAACAGAATGTACTGTAGACTTTGAATTTTGATTTGTAGATTACAAGGAGCCATGGGAATTATGTTGATTTCCTTTGTTTCGATAGCCAAGAGGATAGTCGTGTAGCTTATAGCATTTATCCACTGTATGTCATTGTATATTGCAGTGAGTGCAAATCGGACAATTTCCTCTTTGGCGATTTGTATTATTTTACACTAGAGCTTTAGTAGAATCACCACTGGGTGTACCAACAGCAAGAGTGATTATTGCAGGTGTTGGCAATATTGGTTTTGATTTTTGTTTTTCTTCTTGAGCAATTATTAGGGAAAAGGCTTTGGCAACAACCGACGGAGGATCCATGAACAAGACTTTTGATCGAGCATTGCGATATTTTTCACTTAATCCGATCAAGAAATAGAGTAAGTACTCAAACTAAATAAAATTTTCAATCGATTTAATACCTCCACAGTTGCAAAGTCCACAAGTGCAGCCTGGTCAATAAGAAACGTATTCATCCCAAAGACCTTTAAGTTTTGCGAAATACATGGTTACTAAATTGTGCTATTTATTTGCTTTTAATTTAATCTTGTTAGTTTGTATTTTACGGTTTGATTGTTTATTTTATAGGATTTCGAGCACAAGAGGATAATTAGGCCAATTTGTCAATTTGACGCTAATTCGAGAGTTTTTAAGGACGTTTTCGAGCTATCTTAGAGTCCCTGAGGTGACGAGGAAGCTAAAAGACTTGACCGAAGTGTTCGAGCCTCGAGATTGGATTCAAACGACACATCTTTCTATTACTAATAGAAATCTAGACTAGAAATATAGAAATATAGAAATCTGTGAGTGATAGGTTTTTATCACTGATAGAAATCTATCTTTCTATTACTAATAGGAATCAGTGGTAGATTTTATCACTACAGAAACCCTATTGTGATACTTTGATATTTTTCAAATAATATTTTTATGTTTTTTTATTATTTTTTTTTTCAGGGTGATTCTATTAGAATGTATAATACAAAGTAATTGATGGATATAACTATTTCTATCACTGATAGAAACCTTTAGATTTGTATTGTTGGTGCAGAGAATGCAAGAGAATCTGAAGGATGTGAACCGAAATCTCTAAAATTTAATTGATTATTATTAAAAGATAATTAGAATATAAGGTAAATTAGTTAGTTGAATTTATCGGTGATAGAAATCTAACTTTCTATCATTGATAGAAATCTATCAATGATACGTTTCTATCACAAATAGAAACATTTCTATTAGTGATAGAGTGATGAGAAGATTTCTATCACTGATAGAAATCTATAAGTGATATATGTTTCTATCAATGATAGAAACGTGATAGAAAGTTAGATTTCTATCATCACTGATAGAAAACTATTTAGTGATACGTTTCTATCATAGAAAGTTAGATTTCTATCACTGATAGAAAACTATTTAGTGATACGTTTCTATCAGTGATAGGAAGGATAATTTAGTAATTTAGACCCTCTAAGCATAATATTTTATCATTTTTGCAATTCTTTTTGCGGGCTGTCATTTTTTCTAGTATTTTGGTCAATTTTATTATATATGCAACCGACCCTTAAATTGAAAATCAATGATGGTGGGAGAAAAAAGATAAGTGGAAAAAGTAGGAAACAACCATATTCAATCTTTAAGATATACTAATTAATTCATATAAATCTTTCTTGTGTTTAAGTAGTACTAGCTTGGAATTATCAACGAAATGCAAAGAATCATTATATATAATATGGATTATTCAAACAATACACCATGCAATACTTAATTCTAAAAAAAATCTAAAAATTTGTTTTAGTAAAGTTAAAAAGGGAACATAATTGACAAAGAGATTAGACTTGGATTGATCTTAATGCTTTTTTATGTTCCCCACATCTTCCTTCCACTAGTTTCATCCTTTGTGCCAACTAGTATATAGATATATTTGGTTCTACACAAAAACTTCATCAGCACTCAATTATTTAGCCCTTCACTATTCATCACTTTTTCATTTTGAAAAGACTTGGCACAAACTATTCAAATATCTCATTGGATATGTTATCTTCTAGGATCAACTCAGGCCGGTTAGTGACTCGTGTTTTTGTACATTAGTTACCTAATAATTTTTAAATCGTTTGGAAAACAAATTTTGTTCATTTTTTCAACGTATCAATTTACACGTCTAGTTACACTTTTAAATTATTACTATTTATATAAAGTAAGTTCGCATGACTTTTGGGAGAGAGTTTTTTCTTTTTTCTTTTTTTCAGTGAAAAAGCATTTATAACAAAACCACTAATAAGGTTTTTTTTTTTTTTTTTTCCTTTCAAAAGTAAATTTATTTTATATAAGCAAATATGATAAAACACAAAGTATTTTTAATTAACTAAAAATACTTTAACTGTTTCAAAAATGATCTCAAAGTCAAACTCATCCTTTATATATAATACATGATTTATTTATTTATTTTTTTATTTTTTTTGAGTTCTAATACATGAATAGTTATCGTTTTGAAAATAAGGGTCAAAAAACACACATTGAAAGTAGCACAATATTGTTTTTATTTTCTGTTATTTTTTCTCTAAAAGTGATCTTACGAAGCAAGTTTTTTATATTAATTTTTAAAAAAAAAATTCAAACACCACTTTCTAAAATGACCCTAATATTTTGGCCTATGTTTATCTAAATAAGAACAAGATACATCCTCCCAACAGGCTATAATTTTGTGAAAACTAGAGAGGAGCATGCAGCTAGACTAGTCTCTCTTTTGTTTAAATTCTATTTTGCTCAAGTGTGCCTACTCATACCCTCAAAGTATTTGTTTAGTAAAATAAAGCTTCCATTTCTCCTCTCCCCCTGTCTAATTGGTTTCCCTTTTTTTGTTTTTAATTTTCTAAAATTAAAATATTGATCAAACTTTCAAAACTAACAATAAAACAAAAACAAGGGAGCCCACTAATAAAGAGAATCTAAATATTTTAAAAAACAAAATCATTATGAGGTGGGATCCAATCACCCATTTTTATAATTCACTCATATAGTACCATACATCGTGTGGAACCCCAAACTACGTGTAAATTACCTTGCAATTTCCATAGTTAATGGCAAGTTGAGAAGAAAAAAATAACACTTCGTCAAAGATCCGAGAAATTAGAGAGGAAGAAGAAGTGTGGAAATTGAATTAGTACACCCGTTTGATAACCATTTAGGCCCCGTTTGATAACCATTTGGTTTTTTGTTTTTGGTTTTTGAAAATTAGGCTTGTTTTCTACCAATTTCCCTACCATGGTTTTCATATTTGTCAATGACACATTTGAATTCCTAGCCAAATTCTAAAAACAAAAACAAGTTTTTGAAAACTACTTTTTTTAGTTTTCAAAATTTGCTTGGTTTTTAAAAACAAGGAAAGAAAGGTATTAGAAAAACAAATAAACTTGTAGGTGGAAGTAGGATTTATAAGCTTAATTTTCAAAAACCAAAAACCAAAAACCAAATGGTTATCAAACGGGGCCTTAGTTTTTTATTTCTGGTTTTTGAAAATTAAGCTTAAAAACACTGCATACACCTACAAGTCTCTTTGTTTTATTATCTGCGTGTCTTCCCATGTTTTCAAAAACCAAATCAAATTTTGAAAACTAGAAAAAATAGTTTTCAAACTCAAGTGTGTCTTTAACAAAGATAAAAACCATTGTAAGGAGATTGGATGAAAACAAGCATAACTTTCAAACATAAAAAACCAAACGGTTACCAAACACAACCTACGAAATAGGGTTTCTTTTGTTTGGTTGAGAAAAACAAAAGCACGTTTGCATTATTGATGATGAAGGATTGGTTTGGCAAATGGGGGAGGCTTTTTGGACGAGTTGTTCAAGTTGCCATTTTGCGACAAAAATCTTTGGTGGGAAATTTGGCAGTTTTGAAAATAATGGCAGTGTTGCTGACAACTGGGAACTGGTGTTTTGTGGCTTTGAATTCTGATTTGGAACCCTAACAAGATAGGAATAGATGCTTTTGTCCAAAGGGATTCAGACAAAAATAACTTCATTTATCAAACTCATGCCTTACACTTTGTTAAAGGACGACGACTGACATATCCATGCAAGAGATACAGAGTTCTTTCTCTCCTCAAAACAGGATAAATACATCTTCATCATGGAAAAAAGTGGTTTCTCTAATAATTTAATGTCTAACTATGATCTAGTACTCGAAAAATTATTAGGTGTTTCTGGTGATGAGGCTCCTCTCTTTAAAACCATCAGATGTAAATCTTCAAATTTATTTGTCTAATAACCGTTGGATACAAAATTGAAGTACTTTTACGATTTTTCTCTCTTCTCGAAACGGACCTTGGGACACCAACTTGGAGTTGGGTGGGATAGGTTATAATACTTAACCTTTTTTTTTTGGCCCACATACTTCACAACACATTAATTAAATAACTCCACCCCACCAACTTAGACAATATTTATTATTGAAGTCTGCACATTTAACAATAAACCCCATCTTTCTCTCGCCTTCCCTCTTCCATCTTTCTCTCTCTCACTCCTTTCCAGGGTTAATAATTAGTATGGAAAAAACTTGTCTGCATAGCGATATGCAGGGATCTCCTTGCATACCACCATTAAAACGTTGGCAACTAAGAGAGATAACAAAAAAATTAAAAAATTCTCATTTTCTCCCTTCCTCTTTTTTACTTGTCAAGATTTTAATGAGGTATGTAGGGATCATGAGGTATGTAGGAAGATCCCTACATACGGCAAGTTTTGTATTTCAACATATTAAAAACTCCAAAATATTTATTTATTAATTTAAATATTTTTAAAAATTTTTGTTTTATAATTTTTCTATCATTATCCATCGACTTCGTCATTTTATCATTATTTCCGTAAAATTGAGATCTCTATATTTCAGTCCACGTTGACATTTTAACGTTGATTGAGTGCTGTCTACAATCAAAGATTGTAATCTAAAATCAAAATTTACTGTACTTGTACATATTTATTTAAATTACATGTATCTAGCGGAATTACTTCAACCTATGCTTTAATGATTTAAGTCTACACAATCATTTATATATATATATATATATATATATATATATATATATATATATATATATATATATATATATATATATTTTGTGTCAAAAAAAATCATTTATATTTTAGGGGTTTAGACGTTTCTTATTCAAATAAGGCCTTATAAAGTATTTTGATTCGAGAATAGAGGTAAGACTAAACACGGCATCCAATGGGAATTATAGGTCCTTTTAAATGCCAAATTAAACCATATGATGGGTCAAATTTAATCAATACATGTACTCTCTGTCAAAAGTACATGACTTAGGACTCAAAACTCAATATATAATTTTTATTTCTAATAAAATTTTCATAAGGGAAATGTACAATTCATATGATACAGAGAAAATCTAAGTAAAAAGATGCTTTGATAAGCACTGTCTGGACTTAAAAAGAAGCTTTTGGAAGGTGATGGCCAATTTCTGCTGTATCACTGAAAAGAGAAAAGAAACCATACCACAGTTTGGAAAGAATATGCAAAGGAGCATCTCATTATGCTTTGGTTCTTTAAATATATTTACAGTTTATTTGAAAGTCATATTTTAAACAACAATATATACTTATTGCATACCGATATGTAGGGATCTCTCTACATACCCCATTAAAATCTTGACAACTAAGAAAATGAGGACAAAAATGAGAAAACTTTTGATTTTAATGGTGGTATGTAGGGAGATCCCTACAACCGATACACATCCATATATTTTTCTATTTTAAATGAAAGAAAATAAAATGGTAGTATTTTTGTTGTTTCCTTTCATGATTTGTAAAATTTAGGTTAAATTAACATTATATGGTTCACGTTTGATTTAATTAAACTCATGATCTGGTGGTTTTCAAGAGTTTAATTATAGTTCTTACCGTTTGTTTAAACCTCATCCAACATCCAATTGTTTTTAAGTGATGTGTGTTTTTTTAGATATAGTAGAGAGTCATAATGAGTTAACATTGTAGTAGAGTACTGGATCTATATGATTAGAGTTTGAGTTGGGTAAAGAGACAGAGAAAAAAATATATAGATTTTCAAGTATGGATAAAACTAGTAGAAAAAAAAAATTCCTACTCTACATCTTCAAAAGAAACCCTAATCTCCAACACCCACCCCCTTGAATTTCTACCCAACCTATTTCCTTTTAATCTGAAAACCAACTCAACCATCCATCGTTGTCCAACTAAATTTCTAATAGAATTAGGATATACATTTGGCATTATTGATTTTGGAGGAGGTTGAAGTTATTAGAAAAAAAATCTTAACCATTTTTAGTGTTTGGTAAAACAGATTATTAATTAATTTTAATAGTGAGCAAAAGGAGAGGGAGGGATTCGAACCCTCGATAGTTCTTTGTTTCGAACTATACCGATTTTCAAGACTGGAGCGCTATCAACCACTCGGCCCTCTCCGAAAGATAATTTTTTATTTATATTTCATCTCATCGAATAGAAGATTGACATATAGGTTGATACCATTATTGTCTATACTATAGAAAAATATGAAGAGTGAATCTATAAGTCTATCTCTATATGTACCTTTTCAAGTACGCTGATTTGCAAAATCTAATAATAGTAGCTTCTGAATTTAGCTTTTCTAAAAATTTATTTTGTAACTAACTATTTAACTTCGTAAGTCTACACATAGTTGAGACTTGATTCACGGTCAATCATTTGTTTTTATTTTAGAGAAAAAAATCATTTTTAACCCTAAATTTATGAGGTTATATCAATTTTAACCATAAACTTTCAATTTCATCAAATTGAACCTCAAACTTAGCAAGTTGTATCAATTTTAACCATTGACTTTTAATTTCATCAAATTGAACCTCATACTTAGTAGGTTGTATCAATTTTAATCCTAAACTTACATAAGTGTTGCAATGTAGACCTTCGATTAATTAAAAAATACAATTGAATATTTACTCATCTTGTTTTTTAATTCATATGACATATGAGTTGGTTTCTAATAAGAAATTTATAGTGGAGAAACTTTTTATTTGAATAAACTTTTGTTGCCAAGAAGTTGTACTTGAGTTTTCTCTCATTTTCTTCTTATTGTGTTTGTAGGTTTTGTTGTTTTTTAGATACTTATAAGAACATGCAATTATAGAATGATAGAATGATAGGAAAACAACTTTGGGTTTTTTTTTTTCTTTTCATTTAGATGATTTTTTTTTCTGTTGTTGGAAACTTCGTTTTTTTTTCTTTTGGGTCAAGGATTATGAAAGCAAATCGATTTTGAAGTTTTTTTTTTTTTTTTCCGAATGTTTGCTGGTTTTTTCTTGTTCCTAAAAACTTGGAGAGATTTTTTTTTTTCATTTCTATCCTGCTAATTAGAACATGAAGGGTAGGAAACAAAAAGGGAAATCCTCAGAAATGGCCAAAAATTAAGGGTAGTTTTGAAAAATGGCCAAACCGATTTTTTAACCTATTTTCATGTTAATTATTCTTCCAATTATACCCTCAAGTCAATTTTCACGTCTCATCCTATATTTGAGGAAACATGTTTGATTTAATTTTAAAAAAAGATAATCATAACAAAACTGTTAATCCCATGAATCATGGGATCGATAGTTACAGCTTTATCTTCTCTCTTATCTATTTAAATTTATATATTTTGAATCAATAAATCATCATCTTCATCATCTTTTCCACCCGTTCTCAACTTTGATTGATTGCTTGTCTTTACTTCTTTCCAACACTGAGAAGGCTATTGATTATAGGTATGTTGCCTCATATTCGAATTATTTCTGTTATTCCTATTCATCCTTTTATTCCCGAAATTAATTTTACCTACCCTTTGTAAAATTAGATATTTGTATTCTGAAATTGTAAATGCTTCTAACACATGTATATACAGTAAAAGACTGATGTATTTAGAATTCCCATAGATACAGTATTTATAATACAAGGAAATAACAACATTACAGAGAAATAGGGAAAGATATAACAAATCTGTTACCTAACAAATAACAAATCTGTTACCTAAAAAATATATTGACTATAACAACTTAATAACAAACCCAATACTCCCCCTCAAGATGGGGTGAAAATATCAACAACACCCATCTTGGATAACAAGGGGAAAAAAACGGAAGCATACAAAGGTTTAGTAAAAGCATCTGCAAGTTGAAGATGAGAACGTAAAGGAAGAAGCTTCAAGAAACCATCAGCAACTTTGTCCCGAACAAAATGACAGTCCAGCTCTATATGTTTTGTCCTCTCGTGAAAAATGGGATTAGAAGCAATATGCAAAGCAGCCTGGTTGTCACAAAATAAAAGAGGAGAAGAAAGTTGTGGTATCTGTAAATCAAAGAGCAAAGAAGAAAGCCATATAAGTTCACAAGTAGTATGAGCCAATGCGCGTTACTCAACCTCTGCAGAAGATCTAGAAACAGTAGTTTGTTTCTTGGATTTCCATGAAACCAATGAATCACCCAAGAAAATGCAATAACCAGTAGTAGAGCGCCGAGTGTCAAGGCAAGAAGCCCAATCAGAATCAGCAAAGGCTTTCAACTGGAATGTAGAAGTAGGCCGAAGTAAAATTCCTTGACCAGGGGAGGACTTCAAATACCTCAGCAAGTAATGAGCAACAGATAAGTGTGATTTACATGGCTTTGAAACATACTGACTCAGTTTATTAACCGTGAAAGCAATATCAAGTCTGGAAATAGTCAAATAAAGCAACCGTCCAATAAGCCTTCTATAAGAAGAAGGGTCATCAAGTAAATCAACATCAGATTGTTGCAACTTTAAACGAGGATCCATAGGAACTGCTTCAGGTTTAGCACCAATAAGACCTGCATCCTCAATGAGCTGAAGAGTATAATGACGCTGAGATAAATATATCCCCTTGGAAGAACGAGCAAGTTCTAAGCCAAGAAAATATTTCAGATGGCCCAAGTCTTTGAGTTTGAACTTGTCATGTAGAAGAAGTTTCAAATGACCAATCATGGAAGAGTTTGCCCCAGTCAATATAATGTCATCAACATACACCAGTAAAGCAACAAAATCAGAACCAGACCCTCGGACAAATAGGAAATAATCTGCTTTAGATTGGTGAAAACCAAGAGAAAGTAAAGTATCTGAAAATTTGGCAAACCACTGGCGAGAAGCCTGCTTTAAACCATAAATCGATTTATTTAGGCGACATACAAGACGTTCCCCCTTACTAGGAACAGGGACATTGGGTTGATATCCCAAAGGTAAATCCATATAGACTTCCTCAACCAAATCACCATGAAGGAAAGCATTATTAACATCAAGTTGTATCAAAGGCCACTGATAGGAGACAGCCATGGTAAGCAATACACGAACAGTGACTAATTTCGCAACCGGAGAGAAAGTTTCAATAAAATCCAATCCCTCTTGTTGGGTATAACCCTTTGCCACCAAACGGGCTTTGTAACGTTCGAAACGTTCGATAGAGCCATCAGCCTTATGTTTAATCTTATAAATCCATTTGCATCCAATAGAATGTTTGTTTGGAGGAAGAGAAACAACATTCCAAGTATGATTGGTTTCCATAGCCTCTAACTCAGCTTGCATAGCCTTTTTCCAATGATCAAAGGGTAGGGCTTGGTGGTAAAATTGGGGCTCATAATGGGTAGAAATATTAAGAGACAAGGCTCGGTAAGAGGGGAAAGTTTGGTATACGAAATATATTGGTGTAAAGGATATTTGGTGGAGTAAGTCGGAAAAGGGGAATTGGTAAGGAGGGAACAATGATAATCTTTGAGATAAGTGGGCAATTTAGTTGGCCTCGAGGAGCACCTAGGTGCTGAGACATGAGAGGATGTGTTTGGAATATCAATGGATGGGGAATCAGTTTCGGAAGAAGGTATAGAATTCATGTCTGGGGAGGTAGGATTGGTATGTATAGACGTAGGGATGGTTGAGGGATCATTCTCAGAGGAAAAATTGTCTACATCAAATGATCGAGGTAGAACTATGTGGGAAAACAAGTCAGGTTGATCATTGGAGAGAGTTACTGTATGAAATGGAAACACAGACTCATGAAAGACCACATCTCGAGAAATGAAAAACCGACGATTTTCTATATCAAACAATTTGTAAGCTTTCATACCAAGCGGATATCCCATAAAAACAGCAGGTATAGCTCGAGGAGCAAACTTAGACCGATTAGCAGATAGAGTGGATGCAAAGCAGAGACATCCAAAGACTTTCATCAACGAATAATCAGGCAAAGATCCATTCAAGACAACATAAGGAGTTTGCCATTTCAAAACATGTGATGGAGTCCGATTAATCAAATATACAGCAGTCAATATGCATTCACTCCAAAAATGTAGAGGAACACGAGACTGAAAAAATAGTGCTCTAGCCACATTTAATATATGCTGATGCTTTCGTTCAACAACCGAATTTTGCTCAGGTCTTGCCACACAAGAAAACTGATGAAGAACTCCCTTTTCAAGAAAAAACTTTTCAAATAACAATTCTGGAGCGTTATCAGACCGAAAAGTTTTAATACATTTCCCATACTGAGTTTGAACAAGTTGAAAAAACTGAGGGACTATAGTAAGAACATCAGATTTACGTCGCAGCATATAGACCCAAGTATAACGTGTACAGTCATCAACAAGAGTAAGGAAATATGTATAACCAGCATACGAAGGAGTGGCAAACGGGCCCCAAATATCAGCGTGTACCAAATCAAAAGGTGCAGAAGCAAGTTTATTATTAGAAATAAAAGATAGTTTTCTCTGTTTAGCCAAAGGGCAAATATCACAAGGAACAGAGGAATCACATCGAGATGGTTCAATATGCAAAATATCTTTCAAAACATGTAAACGAGGAAAGGAGAGATGACCAAGCCTGGAATGCCACAAATTGGATGATAGCTACTGTGTAACAGACGCACAAACAGCTGAATTAAGGGCAGTGTTACTGTCATCGAGCATATAAAGACCATCACGTAAACTACCCCTGCCAATCGTCTTCAAAGTGGACCTTTCCTGAATTTCACAATAATCAGTAGAGAAATTGACCATAATGGAATTATCAGAGGTCAAAGCACTGATGGAGATTAAGTTGTACTGAAATTCAGGTACAAACAAAACTCGATGAAGACATATCGAACCAAGTAGAACCACAGAACCAGCATAATTCACAGAGATACATGTATTATCTGGTAGAACCACAGAAGTTGCAACAGAAAATAGAGTAGTAAATGATGCTTTGTTAAAACAAATATGAGTTGATGCGCCCGAATCGATTATCCAAGGGCTATGAGGAGAGGAATTCGGATAGGTACCTGCTAAATAAGACGTAGCAACATCCGAATCACTCATGGCGGTAGTTAACTGGGACTGAAGCATAGCAAGAAGGCTATGACATTGAGCAAGGGCATCAGCAGTGTCCGTAGAAGGAGCAATGGGAGTCGTAGAAGTCACCGAAGAGGCAGTCTCAGGCTTCTGTTGCTGTAGAGGACGTTGACCTCCTTTTTGGCGATATCCAGGAGGATAGCCATGAAGTTTGTAGCAGCGATCAATTGTAAGACCTTGCACTCCACAGTGAGTGCAAATTGGGCGTTCTTTGCGAGATTTGAAATTATTTTGTTTCTGATTGTTCTGAGCAGACTTCGAAACAGGATGAGCAACGGCGAGGGTAGTCGCAGCCGGCAAAGGGAGTAGAGGAAGAGATCGTTGATGCTCTTCTTGAGCAATCAGAGAAAAAGCCTTCGAAATCGCTGGTGGAGGATCCATGAGCAATATCTGAGAACGTGCAGGACCGAAGGATTCATTCAATCCCATCAAGAAGCTCATCAGGTACTCGAATTGAAAGAATTTCTCCATAGCTTCATGCCCTCCACAATTGCATCGCCCGCAAGTGCATCCAGGGCGATATGTAACATATTCATCCCAAATGCTTTTCAATTGTGAAAAATAGGTCGTAACAGACTGCTGATCTTGGGTCAGAGTTGCAAGTCTTCGCTTAAGTTCAAAAATGCGAGGACCATTCTTGCGTTGAAATCGATCTTTGAGATCAAGCCAAATCGCCTGCGCGGAATCAGAAAACATTATGCTAGAAGAAATGCCTTTGGATACAGAGTTCAAAATCCAAGCAATAACGACATTATTGCCGCAAGTCCATGCGGAAAAAAGATCTCCAGTAGGTTTAGGCAATGTGCCATCAATGAATCCCAATTTGTTCCGAATTGAAAGCGCCAACAACATAGATCGGCTCCAAGTGACATAATTATCATCAGTGAGTAAATCAGAAACAAGAACAAGATTGGAGGTGTCAGAATGGTGAAGAAAGTAAGGGCTCGAAGAACCAGAGGCAGAAGAGAGAGCCTGCACAGAGGAAGAAGAGGAAGAGCTAATAGTGTGGGAATCCATAACTAGGGAAAACAGAGTAAAGAAAAACTTTGAAGGCGGAAGAGAGAGAAATTAGAAATTTTGCTCTGATACCATAACAAATGTATATACAATAAAAGACTGATGTATTTAGAATTCCCATAGATACAGTATTTATAATACAAGGAAATAACAACATTACAGAGAAATAGGGAAAGATATAACAAATCTGTTACCTAACAAATAACAAATCTGTTACCTAAAAAATATATTGACTATAACAACTTAATAACAAACCCAATAGCTTCAAATACAGTGTGTAAAGTCTCTGTATGTGCGTGATGAAGAAGAGCATGAGAAAGATTTTGTAAGGTTTTCAAATTCTTCTTTTTATTATTTATTTCAATTTCTTTAGTTGAAAAGGTTAAATTGATTTGATGTGCTTTAAGTGATTTTTGAGATCGTCAATTCATGATGAAATTGTAGCCTCAATCGGTATGATTTTTTTTCTCTAAGTATTTCTTTTATGTACCCCTATTTTTTCCTCCATAAATGGTGATTTTAATTTAGTATAAAATTTCTTAATTTAAAGCTTTATTTTCAAATTATTCTGTTTAAATTGACTCTTCAAGTCAATTTCCAAGACCCATCCAATATTTGAGGAAGATTTAATTAAAAAAAAAAAGTAGTTATCCCATGAATAATCATCTCTCTTATCTATTTTATCTTCGGTTGGAATTTGTTAGATTACTCAACATTTAGGTTTTCATTTCAATTTTCGAGTAGATTTTTTAATCAACAAATCATCTTCCACTGGATCGATTTCTTGAACTTCACTTCTTTCCAACGTTGCCTCATATTTGTATTCCTTTTTTTTTTTTTAATTCCTATTCTTTTTTTTTTTTTTTTTGCAAAATTGGATCCCTATATTCCGAGACTGTAAATACTTCAAATACAGTGTGTATGCAAGTAAATTATAAGTCCCTGTATTTGCATGATTTTTCTTTTTCAATATACTATATTTCTTTGGTGATACCCATAAATCGTGTTTTCTTTGATGATACCCATAAATTGTGATTTTAAATCAGTATAAGATTTTTTAATTAAAATTTTTGTTTTCAAATTATTCGGTTGAGATAGATTAGTATGAGTCTTTATCTTTTTTATTTTGAAATTCATTGATTTAAATTAATCTCTAAATCATAGATTCTCTTCCTATTTTATAGTGTATTTGAATTTAATTAGTCCTTAAATTTAGATTTCGGTTATGGGCAACAAATTCTCCCCTATTGTATAGTGTATTTTAATTTAATTAGTCTTTAGATTTAGATTTCGATTAAGGCATTTTTGTCTAATTCATGGTAAAGAAAACTTACTTAAAATAATTTGACCATTTTTAGAATGAAAAATTCGAATGGCCATTTTTCAAAACGGTCCATTGAAAATGGTCATTTATCTAGTTTCCCCAAACAAAAACAAAGCAATTTTAGGTTTTCCCCCATATTTTCTAGATTTTTCTTGTTGCTAATAACTTTGTGATTTTCTTTTTTCGGAGGCTAATATCAGTGAAAAAAATTAGTTTAAAGTGTTTGATTTCTTCAAATAAAGAGTTTCTCCAACAAAATTCTTACAACAACTTTAAAATAATTATCTTATACTAATTTTGTATAAGAACTTTGAAATTAAATATCAATATTGAATTTATTTAATGAAAAGTTATAGTTAAGTTGCAACAATTTAGAATATTAATTTATCAAACACCTTAACCAGCTCATCTATAAAACTAAAATTTATCAAACACTACTTACTTCGTAATACAGCTGATTTTCTTAAAAGTAAGGTTAATAGAAATTACTTTAAAAGTTACGGCAATCTCAAACTAAGCGTTAGTCAATTTAATCTTCACGCATGTCTTATATTAGACATTATTCATTATCTCTTTCTATCGCGTAAAGAAAATGTATCAAATACAAAAACTATTAAAATTTGGTATTAAAACGTTTTGGGAGATATTTTAGCCCAACCATAGAAATTATAATAAAACATTTAAAACTTTAGAGACTAACTAATTCGAGACTAAGCTCAAACCATAAGGACTAAAATAGTAATAAAATGACCCTATTAGATGTTTTAAAGTTCAGACTAAAAGTTTATAAACCTATTAGACATTTTTTTAAAGTTTAAGGATTAATTAGAGACAAAAATCTAATAGTTTAGGGACTAAACTTGCCTAAACTTGTAGTTTAATCTAACTTGAAATATGATAGGTTTTATTACAAGCTTGGTCCCTAAACTTTCAGGGATGTATCAATTACCCTCAACTTTAAAAGATGTTTAATAGGTCTTTGAACTTTCAATTTTGTTTTTAATAGGTCCCCAAATTTTCAATTTTGTGTCTAATAGGTCTTTGAAACATTCGAGATTTTTAAATATTAACTAATCTATTAGATTTAAATTTGAATTTTATGCCTATTGAGATCCTAAACTTCCAATTTTGTTTCAGTATGCCAGTCAATTTTTTTAAAAAATGTCAAATAGGATAAGGACTTATTAGACACAAAATTAAAAGTTGAATGACCTATTGGACATAAAGTGAAAGTTTAAAGACCTATTAGATACTTTTTTAAAGTTCAAGGACTTATTAGACACAAAATTGAAAGTTTGATGACATATTTGATACTTTTTAAAATTCAGGAACTAAATTGACACAATCCAAAAAATGTTGAAGAACTAAACTTGTAATTTAACTAAACATGATATATGAGTTATGAATAGTGTCCTATTGCGTTTTTAATAATCTTAATTAAGATTTATGTAAAACTTAATGTGAGTTTGGTAACTAAAATCGAGAGGATAAAGTAGAAAAGAAATTAGTTGAAGAAAAAAGTCACGAGTATTCAACAAGAACAGACGATGGTTGAATAGTTGTCGGGGAATTTCAAGAATCAAGACAAGCACGATGCTCTTCCTTAAAAATAGAAAAATTTACATTCAAATTTTTCATCAGGTTTGAATCCGAATATAGCACTTTTTCTTAAAAAAAAAAAAATGAATAAGGTATTTATTACTATCTTAAATTTAAAAATTCCATCTTTCGTTTATGTAATTGTTGAGTTCAAAAAATTAACAAAAATTTTTATAAAGTTAAATTATCATTTTTTTTTTTTTGACAATATGTTGGGGTGGGGGATTCAAACCACGTGGTTATCATATAACAACATGCCAATTGAGCTATGCTCTTGTTGGCGTTAAATTATCATTTTTTTTCTTGTTATATTGCGTGAGCTTAAATTCACTTTAGTTTGTTTATATAGTTAAGAGAACATTTACATAAACAATATAAAAAAGCGATATTTTTAAATACATAGAGAGTTTAAAATTTTACAAAAATAATAATAATTCAAATCAAACTTAAAGCTCAAAGGTAAGATAGTTATTTATACACTAAAAAAAAGTTATTTTATGCTACTAGTCAAACAACACGTACAATTCACATAGGGTCCGTTTGGTGACGTTCTCGTTTCTTGTTTTCGTTTCTTCATTTTTAATAAAGAAAAATAGAATGTTCACCTATACATTCAATAATAATAAATCTATATGCTTATTTATGTTTGGAAAAAATTAGAAACAAGAACAAAAAGGAAGAAACTAGTTTTAGTTGTTTCCAAAAGTTCAATACAAATTTTGGGAGTGTTTCTAAAAAATGAGAAACAAGAAACCTACGTAGTTATTAAATGCTTAGATTTCTTAATAAAATTAGAAACAAGAAACAAGAAACGGGAATGTTACCCAAACGAGCCTATAGAATCTTATAATCTTAATTTAAAATAAGAGAAAACAATAGTATTTTTTAAGTATATGTAATACAATAGACAAATACCATATAATTTTAGTTTTAATTACCATAAACTTTTGAAAGTTAGTTATAAAAATAAACCATTTCTAATTATATAGTATGCATATAAACATAATATTAGCACATACATGTATTGTGCATATTGTTTTTTAAAATTTAAACTTTGATAGTAAGCTTAATAATTAGCTTATAAAAATAGAACGATGTGAAATTCTACTCATAATTAAACTTTAAAATTAAGTAAGATACTATTTGTTAAATTGTTTTTTAAAAGATAAAAAATTATAATATAAGTTATAAGTAAAACAATTAAGATTATAGATCTATTATAAATAAGTAGCTAATATCATAATATAAATAATTAGTAATTAATAGCCTTAAAATTTTTTAACTAAAACCAAATTCATAAATTTAAATATAAATATTTAAAATTCTTCTATTTATCATTAATGAATAAAAAATTAAATTTCATTTAAAATTATGCATGCATTTATTAATTAATAAGTTTTTTTTTATGAATAAATTAATGATTTTTAGGTTGTTGTGTTTTCTTTCCTTTTTTTTCTTTTTATTTATTTATTTTAAGGTTATTGAGTTTCTTTACCTAAAATGTATTAATTTGTATAGTAAATAGGTCCATCTGTTTCAATTTAAAATTGAAATTCAATTTGAATCAAATTATCAAATTGGATTATGATGATTGACTTTAATTAATTATACTTAATTTACTAAAAAATAATTATACTTTTTTTTTACAATGAAAAAATAATTATATTTAATCTAGTCTAAAAGACGATAATACTTAATTATATGTTTTTTTTATTTTAATTATATTTACAACCATTATACTTATGATTTTATAATTTACTAAAAAAAATTAGACTTTTTTATAATCTAGAAGCTTAAGAGAAGAAACTTCTGATTTTCTCTTTTGCCCCCTCTTAAATAAAAGATTTCCGTTTTTGTATTTTTAATTTAAATATACATTTTTTTAATTATTTTATACCATATTTGAATAATATTCTAAATTCTTTACACATATTTTTAATTTTCTAATTAATAAAATGTATAAAGTATTCGAATAAATATAGTACAAAACAATATTTAAATAAAAGTTTTAAAATCTCTACCAATCTATTAAAAGATTTCCCCCTTTGTCATTTTTAATTTAAATATACATTTATTTAATTATTTTATACCATATTTGAATAATATTCTAAATTCTTTACACATATTTTTAATTTTCTAATTAATAAAATGTATAAAGTATTCGAATAAATATAGTACTAAACAATATTTAAATAAAAGTTTTAAAATCTCTACCAATCTATTAAAAGATTTCCCCCTTTGTCATTTTTAATTTAAATATACATTTATTTATTTATTATCTTATATAATATTTGAATAATGTTATAAAATCTCTACGCATATTTTCATTCTTCCAATTAATAAAATCTATAAAATATTTGAATAAATGTATGATACTAAATAATATTTGAATAAAAATTTTAAAATATGTACCAATTTATTTATATCTATGTCTAAATATATTTATTTACTCAATGAGAAACTTTTGATTTCTCCTTTTGCCCATCTTAATTTAAAGATTTTTCTTTTTGTCCTTTTCAATTTGAATATATATTATGATTTATTTTGATTCACTTTTAATTTTAGTAAATTAAATTATAAAAAGTTATAATTAAATAATAGGAGTCGGTTAAAACAATAAGTTATGATTCACAATATAATGTGTTAATCTAAATTTCAACTAAAATCTTTATATAACATAAAATTAATTTCTAATTTATCTATATTAACAATAATAAGATGTTGAAATCAGTTACTTGTATTTATTAAATTAACTAATATAGTTTTTTTCGTTTTACTATTTTATTAATGTTTACCGTTATTTATATTTTAAAATAAACTACAAATTTCATGTTCTTAATATAGGAGAGTAAATCACTCGAACGAAAGCTATTAAGAACTTAGGCATTCAATTTACATTAATTTCTTAATCAGCGCATGCTAGTTTTTCAAAGAAAAACAAAGGAAAGTAAACTAACCGTTTGTAGCTCGAATTCCAAAGGATTAGTTTGTAGCTCGAATTCTAGCGAATCCTTTGGATGTTTCTCAGTACGATCGAGTCATGGACCACCGTTAGAGTCTTCTACGCTATTCTCTGGCCATAGAACGGCTCGTGGGAGCCAAATTAGTGAAGAAATTTTGAAAGGAAAAAATGGGTTTTTGAGAGAGTCTATGATGTTCTTTTTTTTTTAGAGAGAAAATGACATCCTTCATTTGCATGATCCTTTCAACAGCTTCCATTAACTCCATAAGAAGAAGAAGAAAGCTTATAAACGAAAGAAATCAAATAAAATGGAATGGAATTAGTCACCACATTAGGTGTCTAATTTTGAAATTTTGCATTTCATGCAAAATTAATCTAATTCCAATAATAATGAAGTTAAATTCACTAATTAACTTTATATATATAATTAATTTAAATTAATTTTAATAATTTTGATTAATTATATTTATTTAATTTAATATCAAATACCAAATTAAATAAATGCACCAATCCCATTTTCTTTGAAAACCGATTGTTCGAATGTGAATCCCTATTCATATTCAAACCAAAATATGTATCCTATACAAATTTGAAATATTATCAACTCTCTCTATAGTTCAATTTATAATTAAACTATTACACGTTAAGTATATCACATATAAACAACGTCAAATCCCTAAATCGAATTCGAACGATTCAAATTCTTTCATCACCACTATTGTAAGGTTTAGTCCGTATGAACTAGCAGGGAAACCTAATGGACCTAGAGATCATGGGCTCCAACAATCTGAGATTAACCGATTAAACTCATTAACCTAGTTAACCAACATTCGTTAACTACTGGGACCTCCATTATAGCCTAGTAGTTGTACTCCCTTCACTATAGATATATTTCTGTTCACTCGACCATGATTAGTAAGTCGACCCTTCACAGGTTGTTCGTAACTACAGTTGAGTCACATGTCCGTTTTACCCCTGAAGTTACTTCTTGTTCCTTAAGTCCCACTAATCCTCTAATGAATAATGTGGTTTGTGGTCCAACCACCAAACCGAGTCCCTCTCGGGCCAGGAGATGACAATGCGTCTTTGTTTAAGACTTGAAGTCAGCACTTAAAGGAACAACCTCTCTACTATCCCTAAAATGGGAATGAGTGAATTCCGTTTTGCTGGACTATGTCTCCTGTTATCTACTCAGTCTTATCTCCAAAATGGTAGACTTATTGAGTCGACGATGCTTAGTCACTCTCACCCATGCAAATCAAAGGATAATCCCGAATAAACAGGAGTTCATAGTTAGCTCAGAATTAAAATCAAGTTACCTAGGTCATCGTATAAAATTAGTCAGTCTCAACAGTAAACGATGTTATAAAGAGATAGTGACTTATTTCAAGGTCCGATCTTATGCAAACTCATTGCATAGGACGCTCCCACTCGCATGTTTCCACATGAACAATTCAGGATCACATCATTGTACTAAATACAAAGTGGGTCACATTCATAGTGTCCCTAAGGATAAGGTACCCAACCTTATCCCTATAATATAGACCGTTTTATGGTTATTACTTGAACTTGATCCACTTCTATGTCTTCACATAAAGTTCAAGTATTCATACTATAGCCAGAGATCTTAGTTTATTGGATTTGGGTTAATTAATGCAAAATTAAACAATCATTAAATAAACAACTTATTGAATAACCTCAATAACGCTTTTTATTGATTATAATAAATTTTGTTACATTTACTATCCACAAGTTTAGGACATAAAACCCAACACTTACATGTGTTGCTAGTTATCAAAATGAATAAATACATCGTGAGGTATTTTGACATATACTCTAATTATTTTTAATAAATAATTATCTGAATTTGAAATATGCTCTAGTTTATTATTTTTTTAATAAGTCATTACATGGATACAATAATTTATTAATATTTTTTTAAAAATAAATCATTATATTAATTTTCAATTTATGAGATATGGGTAGTTACTTTATTTATTTTTAGTTTTTTGCACTCATTAATTTACTATTATTTTTTTAATAAACCATGATATTAATTTCCAATTTATGATATATGGGTAGGTAATTTATTTAATATATTTTAATAAATCATGATATTAATTTTAAATCTAGAAGATATGGATAGAAATTTTATAGATTTTATTAATTTATTATTTTATTAACCAAAATTGATTTTGAAGATAAGAGATATATGCATAGAGATTTTTAAAATATAATAATATAATTAATATAATCAATAAAATAAATTAAAAATGGCAAAAGGAGAATTTTCAAATTAAAAAGGGACAAAAGGAGAAACCAAAATTTCTCCACTTAAACCCCTTTTAGATTTTTTTTTTTTTTTTTTTGAGAAATTTCAGATAGTAGAGATATAGATATAGATATTTGATTCTTTCAAAAAAAATATATATATATATAGATATTTGATAAAAAGAAAAAGGGAAAGTTTGTGACATTTTTAGAAAATGTATTAATTTTATGTTAATTTATGTGAGATTTCTCTATTTTTTTTTTTAAATTGTAACAAATTTAAAAATATATATTAATTTTATGCTATAGAGTGGATTTTTTTAGTTAATTTTTTTTCTTTTTAGTTCAATCAAGAATGTGGTGGATTTGAACCTTTGACTTACATATCAATTACCGTTGAGCTATTTTCATTTTGGCTTCTTTGAATTTTTTTTTTTTTTTGAAACTCTTGGCTTCTTTGAATTAATCTTTATGTTTCATTTTGATTAATAAATCATTTTACTAGTTAATAGCCACAAAAATAAATGGTAACAATTTTTTTAATAGAGTGATTTAATTAAAAAGAGTCGATATTATTAAAAGTATAATCACAATTTTAGCATCTCTAACAAAATTCTACAATTTTAAAAGACTAACTACTTAATTGGAAAAATCAATACATTGACACGATTTTGAAAATTAGGAACAAAAATTGAGAATTTTCTAGTGGTTGACTTCTTTTCACAATGAAAGTATTCAAATTTAGATGGATTTCAAATGAATTACATTTGCTTGTTATCTTCAATATTAGAATCAACTTGTTTTTATGTAAAACCGTTGTAGGATTTTAATTTAAATTACTAATTTACCATCGTCATATTTTCATTTTCTATTAATAAATCAAGATTAAGAAAGCCATATTAGTGGAAGCCTGAGTGGAAGCCATTTAGTCAAATATTTCCTCTTTTTCCATATGTAATTTTTCCTATATTCCTAGAAGGGCTAATTCTCTGGCTGATAGTGTGCAAAGAGAGCTAAATTGTTGGGTTATGGTGAGACTTGGGTGAATTCAATCTCAGAGTGGATTATGTCGTTAGTCGATGCTGACCGTGATTCGTTTGCCCACGTGGCATTATAAAACTTTATTTTTTTCCTAAAAAAACCATTGTGACACGTGAGGATAGGAGGGGTACATGAATGAATCAAGATCACATCTGAATGAGAAGGATCCCGAGGACATGAAAGTATGGTCAAGAAAAGCTTAAAAGAATCAATAGATACTACCTATACTAACAAGGTGCACCTTTGTTAGAATATTTACCTTGGCTGTTATTTTTACCTTTTGATTGTATTTCTTTTACTGTTCTATTCTTGTTTATTGCCCCGTATTCTTTTTCCACGTGTCCCATCATTGGGCTATTAATACATTTCTTCATGCTCAGCTTTCGGTGCTGAGTATCATTTCCTCCTCATTACTTTTTGTGGTTTATTCAATTGTACATGGTATCAGAGCTTTGGCTCTTTCTCCAAAATTTTTTCTGATGGCATCATCTTCCTCCACGGCGCCTACTAATGACAACATCTTACCTTTTATTACCCCTGCTGTCACCTCTTCAACAACCACTCCGATGACCACACATGTATCTTCTTAGAGGGTTCCCCTTACAACTGCGAATACCACCCCTAATCCCCCACTAGACCCCTAAACCCTAACATTCCCCCTTTTCATTCTCATTTTCCTCAGTACCCGAATGTTCTTCCCCAAAATCCTTCCTCTGGTTTTCAATACCCACCTCAGACGGCGCCTTCTCTTCCTTTTTTTCCAAACTATGTGTCTCATATTGTCTTTTCGCCTACTCAGCCACCAGCCCCTTCTTACCCTACTCTCACACCTCCTCTAAACATTACACTCTCTGATTCAAACTTTCTCCTCTGGAAAAATCAGCTCCTCAATCACATTATAGCTTTTGACATGGAGACCTTCATCAACGGCACACCACCTCCTCCGAAGCATCTGGACGCAGCTCAAACACAGGTAAATCTTCTGTTTCTTATATGGTAGAAGTATAATCGTACTCTTATGAGCTGGATTTACTCCTCTTTGAATGAGGATAAGCATGGTGAAATTATAGGTTGTACTACTGCATATGAGATTTGGGAACACCTACGGGTCGTTTATGAGTCGTCATCTACTGCTAGGATAATTGGGCTTCGTTCTTAATTACAAAAAAATCCTAAAGATGGTTTGTCTGTTACCCAGTATCTTACCCAAATAAAAGACATTGCTGACAAGTTTTCGGCCATCGGAGAACTGGTGTCCTAAGAGATCACCTGGGGTATGTTTTGGAAGGTCTCAGGCCCGAATATAACCTTTTTGTTACGTCTATTCAAAATAGAACAGATCGCCCTTCTCTTACGGACGTTCGAAGTCTTCTTATTGCTTATGAATCTAGGCTGGAAAAACAAAGTTCTGTTGACCATTTGAATTTGGTACAGGCCAACATTGCTAATCTTTCCTCTACTCAAAAACGCAACTCTCGTTCCTACAATTTTGCCGCTCCTAAACAGAATTCGTTTCCCCGTCCACCTTCCTCCTTTCCCTTCCCTTCCTCTCTCCCAATGCCATCAGCAAGTCCTGGTGTTTTAGGTCGACCACAGTTCTCCCCTCGTCCTCAGAAATGGCCTCCTTCAAACAGTCAAAACCTAACCCAATGCCAAATATATAGCAAGTTCGGCCACACCGCCCTTGTGTGTTACAACTGCCACAACCCCATGTACCACACCAATTCTCAATCTTTATCCCCTCAGGCTTTTCTCAACCAATTCTCACCGCAATCTCATCCCAATGTTGTTTCCCTTGCCACTACTGATTCAACATCTATATCTTCTAACACCAACTCCCATCCGGATGAAGCTTGGTTCATGGACTCGGGGGCCACTCATCATATGACTCCCGATATTCAGAATTTGCAACACTCAGCTCCCTATTATGGTGATGAACAGATCGTAATTGACAACGGTAAGACTCTTCCTGTTTTAAATATTGGTTCTGCTTCTGTTTCTTCTTCGTCTACCTCAGCTCCCATTTGTTTATCTTCCATTCTTCATGCTCCTCAGTTGTCTAATAATCTTATTAGTATTGCTCGCTTATGTCATGACAATAATGCTTTCGTAGAGTTTCACTCCTCCTATTTTCTTGTGAAGGATCTTCGGTCCAAGATAACTCTTCTTCGGGGCAGTTTGATGGAGGATTATACAAATTGTCCTTGTCCAATGCGTCTCATCATCCGGTCACCTCAATTTCTTCGCATGCTACTTTCCTTTCTACATTCCAAGATGTCTCCCTCTAGCACCGACGCCTTGGTCATCTATCTCTTTCGATAGTTAGCAAAGTTCTTCGTGGTTGTAATTTTCGTTTTTGTGTTTCATCGAGTCAATTTTGTAACTCTTGCCAACTGGCTAAGAGCTATAGACTCCCTTTTTCTCCTTCTAGTTCAAAATCAAATGAACCTTTTAGGTTGGTGTATTCTGACCTTTGGGGTTCTTCCCCTATTTTGTCGATCAATGGAGCTTGCTACTTTATACTATTTGTGGATGATTATACACGATTCTCTTGGTTGTTTCTTTTGCAATCTAAATCTGATGTCTTAACTGTTTTTCTTAAATTCAAAGGTATGGTTGAAAATAAATTTCAGACCACCATTAAAGCTTTACAAACAGATGGTGGCACTGAAGTTCGTCCCTTATATCCTTTACTGCCTTCTTGTGGTATCTTACATCGAGTCTCTTGTCCTTACACCCCCCAACAAAATGGTAATGTAGAGAGGAAAAACAGGCATGTTGTTGAAGTTGGCCTATCCTTGTTAGCTCACTCGTCTGTTCCAAAAACTTTTTGGTCTTATGCTTTTCAATCCGCCATTTACTTAATAAATAGGTTCCCCACTCCTTTACTTGGCTTCAAATCACCATATTCTGTTTTATATAGTAAGTCCCCTGATTATAAACTTCTAAAATCTTTTGGATGTTCTTGTTTTCCATTTATACGACTTTATAATGATCACAAGTTACAATTTAGATCCCGTGAGTGTGTATTCCTTGGTTGCAACACATCACACAAAGGATATTTATGTCTTGACTGCTATTTTGGTAACATGTTTGTGTCTTGACATGTTATATTTAATGAGTCATCATTCCCCTTTCAAAATTCATCGTTTTTCAGTCCCCCCTCTATCAAACAGTTTCAACCTGATTTCTTTTATCCTCTTGGTGTGTTTCTATCGGTTCCTCCACCCGCTCCTCCGTCTTCTTTTATTCATTCTTCATCTACTCATATTACTTTGCCAATTACTTCTCCTATTCATCCTCCGAACAGTGCTTGCTAATTCACCACTATTCAGGCTTTAGCTTCTCCAATCAATCAACCTTGTCTCCCTGCTGACTTATCTTCATTACCTTCTCCATCCTTATCCTCTACTTCCATTCCCAGTACCCCGTCATCTCCTATTACCTCTCTGCCTGACTCAGCCACGTCTCAACCATCCAATTCTCCTATCCTGCCTCAGCCTTCTATATCCTCTTCGTGTGATGCCTAACCCCCTTTATCCACCAATACTAATCCTATGATCACCCATTCAAAGGATGGTATTTTTAAGCCCAAGGCTTGGTTGGCCTCTACACAAATTTCTCTTTTGGTCACATCTTCTAGGCTGAAAAACTATAAGCTTGCACTTTTGGATCCCAACTGGTCTGCTGCGATGTTTGATGAATATAAAGCCCTCATTAAAAACGGAACTTGGTCCTTGGTTCCTTGTCCTGTTGATCGAAAAATAATTGGTTGTAGGTGGATTTTTGGAATCAAACTAAAGACAAATGGTGACATAAATCACTATAAAGCTCGTTTGGTTGCGCAAGGGTACACTCAAGCTTTTGGGATATATTACTTTGAGACTTTTAGCATCGTGGTTAAACCGACAACAATTCGAATTGTTCTCTCCTTGGTTGTATCCTTCGGTTGGCCCAAAAAACAGTTAGACATACATAATGCTTTCCTCCATGGTGATCTTCAAGAGGAGGTTTACATGCTCCAACCTGCTGGTTTTGAAAATCCCACTCTCCCAAACCATGTTCTTCATTTACGCAAGGCTTTATATGGTCTGAAACAAAGCCCTAGAGCTTGGTTTTCAAAACTTAGTACATGCTTGACAAATTGGGGCTTTGTTGCTTCGTTGGCAGACTCCTCTATGTTTGTTTGTAACGCTCATTCTCACGTGACTATCTTTCTTGTTTATGTCGACGATATTATTGTTACTGGATCTAATTTTCAGCTTATTCAGCGTTACATTTCTGATTTGGATCGTCAGTTTGCTCTTAAAGACATGGGTGATTTGTCTTACTTTCTTGGTTTACAAGTGGTTCGAAATGAGTCTGGAATGCATTTGTCCCAACAAAAATATATATCTGATGTCTTATGTAGAGCTCATTTGGATTCTTGTAAGCATATTTCCACCCCCATGGCGTCTGGCACCCCCTTGTCTTTGCACGATGGTGTGTCGTTGGAGTCACCTACAGAATACAGAAGTTTAGCCGGGGCATTACAATATTGCACCTTAACAAGGCCAGATATCAGCTACACAGTCAACAGGTTATGCCAATTTTTACATGCTCCGACTACTTTTCATATGCAGGCGGTCAAAGGGCTTCTCAAGTACTTAAAAGGTACTTCTCACCTTGGTATTATGATTACTCTAGCTTCCTCATTTTCTATAACTTGTTATACCGATGTCGATTGGACGAGTTGTCCGGACAATCGACGGAGTACGAGTGGCTTTTGCACTTTCCTTGGTCCCAACCTTATTTCTTGGCATTCCTCCAAGCAAAGGTGGTTTCAAGGTCAAGTGCAGAATCTGAATACCGAGGCATGTCTAATGCTGCAGCTGAAATCTCTTGGGTTGAATCGTTATTACGGGAACTTCAGTTAGCTACTCCTCCTCCTCTTCTACTTTGTGACAATGTGAGTGCAACCTATATTGTTGCCAATCCCGTCATGCATAATCGGATGAAACACATTGAAGACCATCATTTCATTCGGGAGAAGGTTGTTTGTAAACAACTCGTGGTTCGTTTTGTTCCATCTGAGGATCAACTTGCTGACATCATGACAAAGGGCCTTCCGTCTACTCGGTTTGTTAGTCTCCGATCCAAGCTCACTGTGGTTTCTAAACCCCGTTCACTTGCAGGGGGATGTTAGAATATTTACCTTGGCTGTTATTTTTACCTTCTGATTGTATTTCTTTTACTGTTCTATTCTTGTTTATTGCCCTGTATTCTTTTTCCACGTGTCCCATCATTGGGCTATTAATACATTCCTTCATGCTCAGCTTTCGGTGTTGACTATCATTTTCTCCTCATTACTTTTTGTGGTTTATTCAATTGTACAACCTTCCTTTTCGGTGTGACTCAATCATAGTAACTTTGAAGTTAGAAGTTAAGCGTGCTTGGTTTGGAGAAGTTCTATGTTGGGTGACCTCTTGGAAAGTTTCCTACGAAGCATGTGGGTGATGACAAAGCATCCTAAAAGGATCTCGTGTTGGTTTGTGGGGACAGTCTTCACTCTTAGAAGCAGTTACATACGAGTATGGTGACGTTGCCAGGTCGTAGAGGATGTTGGGGAATGTCAAGGCCGTCAAGTGCCGAATCCGGATTCCGAATCATGGGCCTAAGACGTTACAACCATATCAGTATACATTTCTTTTAATTAATTTTATTTCTAATGAACATCCATATAAAAAGAAAAATAAAAAAAAACTGTGGGTAAAAAGTTGAGAGACCATTTTGCTTCTATCATATATCTAACTCATAACATATAAAATCGATATAACATATTCGGATTTCAAACATCTAGTTTGACTATTTTTAGATTATATTATTAACATACCTAATTCTGTCACTATCATTCCTTATAAATATATATATTAATGCTTTTATAAACTTGCATATAATATATTATTAAATAAATACATTATATAAGTGAATGAAATATGATACATAGTGATTTCCAGCGAATTTATACCTATACACATTTGTGTAATTTATTAGGCAGCATTCTATGCTGAAGAATACTTGCCGACAAGAGTATAACTCAACTGACATAAAGTTATATTAGTGACCACGAGGTTTGTGGTTCAATTCCCCATATGTATTGTAAAAAAAAAAAAAGCTAAAAATACTTTTATATATAACAATTTCAGATAATTTGGATTTTAACTTCTTCATCAAGATTAATTATTGCCTAATTATTGCTAATAGATTATTAATATTCATATATATATATATATATATATATATATATATATATATTTGATAAATATAGGAGTGAAGGATCAAACCTTCATTATCTTGTCCAATATAATGAGCTGGACTCATATTAGGTTCTACATTTTAAATTAGAAGTTTTTTTTTTATTAGAGTTTTGATTTTTTTGTTTCAACAAATTATTTTGAAAGGTCACTATCCATGTGAACAAAGACCCATTAAAAATACGTCAATTTATTGTATAATAGAAGCCAGCCAAGTTTAGCGAATTACACATTAATTAGTTGGTGGTAGTGACCTTCTCTATCAAGTTGGCATATTAGCTTAGCATATGATAGGTGTAAGGAAGGTATACTCAAGCATGACATACTACACCATCTTAGCACGTTAAATACAACTAAACTATGATTAGTACATCTTTCTATAATAGAAGAAGAGAGTAAAACCATTCGAAAAATCTCACTCGATACTCCAATATGACCGATACCTTGAGAAATATTTAACCAACGTCATGCTAATGTTTAACATCTTTTCTCCATTGCTGCACTATTGCTAGTCGATACCATGTAATAAGTCAAAATTTTAAATCCACATTTCGCTGCAAACACACAAACAGCTCAAACCCTCTCTAAATAAACCTATTTATTTATATTTTAAAAATAAAGCAAAGATTTAAAATGTTTTTTTTATAAAACTTTTGGAATGCTTTTGACGCATTATCTTGGCTGATGCAGTGACTAAGATTAGAATCTTTGATGAAAGCAACTTGAAATGTCTAAAAATTAATTCAAAGAGAAAAGCTTTGATTAGGAAAGAGAGATTCATGAATGGCATACGTGTGCCATTTTACCACTTTCTTAGGAGACAAATTATTCAACGAGACTGCCACAACGTGGTTGTCTCTTCAAAACCATCGAATGTAAATCTTAATGCTTGTTTACCCTTAATAAGTGTTGGATACAAAGTTGAAGTATATTTTATAATTTCTTTATCTTACATTCAACAATGCAAAACTACCAACTTTATTATGGAGGCCCTACCGAATAATTTCTTCTCGTGTGAGTGTCTTTTAATATTATTTTGTGAAGATTTTAATTTTCTGATTGAAATTTGAATTTTAAAGGGATGGAAAAGAGGGAAAATTGGAAGACTTTGAAGGGCAAAGATTTTTTTTTTTTTTTTTTTTTACAATATGTAAGGTAGGAGATTCGAACCACATACCTCTTGATCATTAGTTTAAGTTTTATGTCAGTTGAATTATGTTGTTGGCTTTTGAAAGACAGAGATGGATTAATAAGGGGAGAGAGAAAACCCACTTGCTCTAAAGTTTTCCTCTCTCTCTAATCTTGAGGCCGCCAAAATATAACTTCTACCTTACATTGTTGGATTATTTCAAAATAATAATAATAATAATAATAATAATAATAATAATTTTACATCGTTGGATATATGAGAGATAAATTACCAAACATATTTTGAATATGTATTTCGAAGGGATAAGTTCACCAATAATGTAGTTAAAAAAACAAATGACAAAATTAGAGTAGTTTTGAAAAAATTAATTTTAATAATGTAAATAAAAAAAATAAATTATAAATTTGAGGTAAGAGAGAAAAGTTTAGACAAATGTAGAGTGCTTTTTGTCACCAACAAACTCGTGTACCACGTACGCGATTTAGGGTGATCTACGTGGCAGTGAGGTGGTGAAAATCGTTGTGGTGAGGTGGCGGTGAGGTGGTAAAAGTCGTGTACAACGTACACGAGTTTGCAAAGAAATCGTGTAGGGGTACACGATTTCTATATTTGAAAATCGCATACCACGTACACGATTTCTATATTTGGAAATTCCTTTTTTAATAAAAATATATTTTTTTCCTTTTATATCTATAATATGTTATATATATAAATTTATGTATAACTTTGTAACTTTTCTCGTCCATTAAGGAAATAACCACTTTCTTAATCCTCTACCTATTTTAGATCGGTAGAGTAAATGAATCAATGGTCAAAATTCCAATGATTTTGCTAGAATTTTTTTTTATATATATACAATTAGTTTTTCTTAAATATACGTACTTTTGTGTATTTATATTTTATATATTTGTCTATGTAAAATTTAAAAAATAAAAAAAAATAAAGAGAAAAAATTAACTATTATTCAACACTTACTAAACATTAAAATAAATATATAGATCATATATATATATATATACATACATATATATTGCAAATTTTAAATAATATATAAAAAAATGACAAAAAAGAAAAAAAAAAACACATATCTAATTTTGATCCTTGACACTCTAGAATCTTTATTAATAATTTAAGCCACAGAGCCAATAGAATGTTTTGAGGTTTGCATTCAGAAAAGATTTAGATATTATTCTTTACCGAACTCGTGTATGTGGTACACGAGTTCAACATGAAACTCGCGTACACCGTAGCGAGTTTTGTGGTGCCACCGTGGAACTCACATACGTCGTACGCGTGTTTCGTGTTTCTCCACGGTGGCACCACTTGGAGACGTGTCATGTAAATCTCGTATCGTGTACATGATTTACACTTGTAATCATGTATCTGGGTCATGATTTAGCTAAATCATGACCAATGTACACGATTTAGCTACCCCGGATTTGGAATTAGTTTCAAAACTACCCTAAATTTGTTTTTTGTTTTTTAAATTACATTATTTTTTTAAAAAAAATCCTATTTAGAAGTTATCAAGGATATTTAAGGCCCCGTTTGGTTTGTGATTTGAAAATTATTTTTGAAAATAAAAAATTTAATAAAAAAAAAAATTCGTATTTCCATTATATCTGAAAACAAGTTTGGTTCCAATTTAAAAACTTTAAATTCGAATTCAAAATTTGAAAATTGTGTTTGGTTATGAATTCGAAAATGTAGGAAAAGATTAATATGTGTTTGCTAAAATTCTTTTTTTTTTAAAGAAAAATTTAATTTAATATAATTATTTTTGTACCTGATTTGATTTTTATTCATTTTTAGAGAGATATTAGAAATCAATGCTAGCGGTTGGAGATGATTCTTCAAAAAAAAAAAATTGTTGGAATTGAAATTATAAGGAAAAAAAATATACATTTGATTTGTAAAGTGGAGAAGTATATAAAAATAGATAGGATCATATAAAAAATAAAAGTAACAACCAAAACATCAATATCAATCATACACAATATCTACACAACAATAATTTTGTATTTTAATTTTTTTTTCTTTAGAGTTGGAGAGAATTTGGATATAAAAAATAGAAAATGTTGTTTGTAGATAATTAACATTGTTTGATGAAAAGAATGATGTATCATGTGTTTCTAAAGTTGTATCTCATGTTTCCATTATTTTGAAAACAAAATTGGAAAATAATGAAAACATCATTTTATCGTTTTTGAAAACATACCATTTTTTAGTATACCAAACACGTTTTCATTGTTTTCTTTGTATTTTTTACTTTCGAAAACATAAAAACGAAAACGGATCCGGAACCAAAATTTTTATTTTAAATTCAATAGCTATTAAAGGACCACCACATTGTAGCATCGTCGTTCGTCTCCCTCCAAATTCCTCATATATATTTCTCTCCCTCAAAAAGTTTCCAGTCTTTCAAAAGAAGGATTCCATGGCCAGCGAACTAAAATTTCAATATTTTAAAAATAAGTTTAAAAAATAATATATTTAATAAAAAAATCAATTTTAACCTCTAACTTGTTAGATCTATATTTTGTTTCAAAAAAAAAAAAAAAATTGTTAGATCTATATTTTCAATTTTATCAAATTAGACCATAAACTTAAAAGTGATATAATTCTTACTTTCGGTTCAATTTTCGTTAATTTACCCACTAATTTTAACAAAAATAAAATAAAATAAAATAAAACAAAACAAAAATCTTGGTAAACTTTATTTAATCAGTTAGTTATTTTGTTAATTAGTTAAAACTAACTGATATATGAGTGGTTACTGTATTTGTATTCTCATTGTATAAATACTTCTCATGGAGAAATGAATGAAGTACAGTGGTCATTTCATTTCCTTCTCCATTTTACATTTGTTATTCATTAATTTCAATAAAATAAAATTTTGTATAATGATAAATTTATAACCAATATAAAAATTAACAATCTCGAATAATTTTGCCAAAATTCATAAATTCAACGATAAAATCTATCTCTAAAGTTGATTTTCTCTAACATTTTATCAATTAATTTCATATTGTACATATGATTTATAATTCATTGAACGCATAAAACAAAAATGTTTTTAACAATATTTGGTGCAAGAACTTATTAAAGGGTTAAGATTGCAACACCTTTTAAAGTTTAAGGTTAAGATTATAACACTTATCTTGTGGTACAATTTGATGAAATTGAAATTGAAAGTTTAAAATGAAAAATTGATACAACTTGACAAGTTTAGGGATCAAAATTGATTTTTTTTCATATATTTTAAAAGTATTTTTTTAAAAAAGAATAATTTTGTTTTTAAATATCCCTCCCTTATAACTCTTCTGCAGTGTTTCGAACCTCTTGATTTTGAAGGATATTTGAAATGAATTCTGTTTTTTGGTATCTCATGAAAGAGAATGATTTGAAATCGTATTTTTACGTTAAAAATTTTCCCAACTAAAACTATCGGATTTTGCAGGATTTCAGAGGATGAGAGTTAAATTACTTATTTATCCTTATCATATTTCAATTTTCTATTAATAACTTAAATTAAAAGCTTATATCAGTAAATTCTTTTACTTTCTTTTTTTTTTTCAATTACCATCCAAACACAAAATTTTAAATACATTCATTCTAAATCTTTTTTTGTTCCAAACAAGACAGAATTTTAAATCATTTCTCGAATTTCAAATCACACGATTTAAAACCATTTCTTAAACTTTTCTGCTCCCAAACAAAGAGTTGACTATAAATTCAATGAATCCAAATTTACCAAGTGGTTATTTTATATATATGATTTGCTTGGTTCTCATGCATATAAGATTATATTTTATTGTGTATAATAATTGAGAAACTCCTGAAGGAAATATTTGGTGATATTGAAAGAAATTTTGTTTTGTGGTTATTTATTGAATGATACACTGTCTTGTAATGCTGAAAAAACAAATGTCCAAATTGGAACCATTCTCCAAGTTGGTAATTTGGGAGTGTGCTCTCTGTCTTCAAGTAGTTTTTCTAAGTTTTAGGGTTGTATTAATAGAAATTATTTAAACTAATTCAAAAATCTTTCATGATAACTCTAGTTAAGTGGGATAATGAATTTGGACTATAAGAATATATTCATTCATAACTTGGCTTAATTAAAGACATTCCTAAGATTCTATAGTTTTAGAGATATTCAATCGTCATTCTTCATGAATAAATAATATCATTTAGTTAATATTAAATATTTAGACCCCGTTTGATAACCATTTGGTTTTTGGTTTTTGGTTTTTAAAAATTATGCTTGTTTTCTCATAGATTTCCTACCATGACTTTCATCCTAGTTAAGGTTGCATTTGAATTCCTAGCCAAATTTTAAAAACAAAAACAAGTTTTTGAAAATTACTTTTTTTAGTTTCCAAAATTGGACTTGGTTTTTGAAAACAAGGTAGAAGATTGATACTAAAACCAAAAAACATATAGGTGAAAGTATATGTGTATAAACATAATTTTCAAAAACCAAGAACAAAAAACCAAATGGTTATCAAACGGGGCCTTGGTTTTTTGTTTTTGGTTTTTGAAAATTATACTTGTTTTTTCCTAAATTCCCTACCATGGTTTTCATCCTAGCTAAGGTTGCATTTGAGTTCCTAGCAAAATTTTAAAAACAAAAACAAGTTTTTGAAAACTACTTTCTTTTGTTTCCAAAATTGGACTTGGTTTTTGAAAACAAGGTAGAAGATTGATACTAAAACCAAAAAACTTATGGGTGAAAGTATGTGTGTATAAGCTTAATTTTCAAAAACCAAAAACCAAAAACCAAATGGTTATCAAACGGGGCCTTGGTTTTTTGTTTTTGGTTCTTGTTATCTTTAAATTTCCTCATCATGGTTTTTTTTTTTTGAGTGACTCATCATGGTTTTCATTTTTGTTAAAGACACACTTGAATTCCTAACCAAATTCTAAAAACAACAACAAGTTTTTGAAAACTAATTTTTTTTTTTGTTTTTAAAAATTGGCTTGGTTTTGTTTTTGAAAACATGGGAAGAAGGTATGTGAAAAGCCAAAGAAACTTAGAGTTGGAAGTGGTGTTTATAAGTTTAAAAACCAAAAACCAAAAACAAAAAACCAAATGGTTATCAAACGGTGCCTTAAAGATTCACAATATTTTAAATCTCCAACTAGCTAGAAATTATAAATCACCTTAATGAAAGGTATATATGCATACGTATAAAAATACGAGTTATGGTACGTCAAGGTAAAACTAGAAATTTATATAGGTTTATTATATCTTTAATTGGATCATGACATTTCTTATGCAGACTATAAATTTCAATATAATAAGTGGTAATTGTAAAAGGTAAGGAATTCAGACAAATTATCATAGAATGATGAGGGTGCTCAGCAAAGCAGCAAGAGCACAGTGCCTTCAATATATTGGAGAAAATGTTACATGTGTAACACTATGATAGGCGATACAAAAGGAGCACAGAATAAACGATTACAGCAACAGTAAAAATAACTAACTTAGAGAATTATATTAACATCCCCCCTCAAACAATCGAGGTTTAGAAACAAAAGATAGCTTGGTTCTAAGACTGATGAACCGTGGACTAGGCAACCCCTTGGTCATAATATCTACAATCTGTTCTTCAGAAGGTAAGAACCGAACAATTAGTTGCTTGGGCACGACCTTTTCGCGAATGAAGTGATGGTTCAACTCGATATGTTTGGTACGATGATGCATCACCGAATTAGTGGCCAAATATGTTGTAGAGAGGTTGTCACACAGCAGCAACGGACAAGGCGAGCCAAAGCCAAGTTCTCGAAGGACAGACTGTATCCAAGCAACCTCAACAACAACGTTAGCCATTCCTCGATATTCTGATTCGGCACTGGAGTGAGACACCACCTTCTACTTTGAGGAGTTCCATGAGATCAAATTTGGACCAAGAAAGACGCAGAACTCGCTCGTACTCCAACTGGACAACTAGCCCAATCAGAATCTGTGTAGCTCGTTAAAGCAAGAGTGGACGAAGAAGAAAACAGCAGACCAAGGCTGGAAGTGCCTTTGAGGTACCGAATGAGACGTTTCACAGCCTGCATGTGGGAAGATGATGGAGCGTGGAGGAATTGACACAATTTGTTAACGACATACCCGATGTCCGGACGAGTCATTGTGCAATATTGTAAAGCTCCAACTAAGCTTCGGTATTCAGAGGGGTTGGATAATGGATCACCATCATGAAGAGAAATGGGAGGGCCAGAAGCCATGGGAGATGCCACAGGCCTGCAAGAATCAAGATGAGCTCGAGAGACAATATCAGAGATATAACGTTCCTAAGAAAAGTGCAGTCCATTGGCAGTCTTGGAAACTTGAATATCAAGGAAGTAGGATAAGTCCCTCATGTCTTTAAGAGAAAAATTAACATTCAGCTCAGAAACAAAATGTTGAATAAGAGAGGAAGAATTGCCGGTGACAAGGTTGTCATCAACGTAAACCAGAAAAATAACAATACTCAAACCAACTCGATACACGAACATGGATGAATCAGCAACAGAAGCCACAAAACCCCATTTTAGCAGACAGGAACTCAACTTTGAAAACCAGGCGCAAGGGCTTTGTTTTAACCCATATAAAGCCTTATGGAGCTTCAAGACGTGAGAGGGATTAAGAGGACATTCAAAACCGGCCGGTTGTTTCATAAAAACTTCCTCTTTTAGTTCACCATGAAGGAAAGCATTGTGCACGTCCAATTGACGAACTAACCAACCATGGGAAACAGCTAAAGATAATACAATCCGAATGGTTGTAGGCTTGACCACTGGACAGAAAGTCTCAAAGTAGTCGATACCAAAGACTTGTGTATATCCTTGAGCCACTAATCGTGCTTTGTACCTCTCAATGTCACCTGTAGGCTTTAACTTGATGCGGACCAAGTTTTGTTCTTATGTAATGCATCATACTCTGCTTGCATAGCATCCTTCCACTTGGGATCTTTCAAAGCAACTTTATAATTAGTTGGTTCAGTGACAGCGGCTAAAGTGGAAACATGGGACGAGGCCAACCAAGCCTTTGGCTTAAAAATTCCATCTTTTGATCTAGTGATCATGGGATGGGAGTTGAAGGAAAGGGGTGGTTGGTTGGAACAAGGGATATGAGGAGAAGAGGCAGCAGAATGAGATGGAGAGGGAGATGAAGAAGAAGATGCAGTAGAAGTAGGGGAACAAGAGACCCGAGATGGAAGAGGTAAAGACAGGTCAAGAGAGGGTGAGGGAGATAATGCAGGAGAGATAGGCGAAGAAACAGAAGGTGAGGAGGCTGGAGTAGACACCCTATTATGAGCAGGGGCAGGTGACTGTGGTAATGGTGTTGACACTAGAACTAAAGGAGAGTTGGAAGAAGTGGAAGGAGGAATGCACTGAAGAAGAGATTTGAGAGGGTAAAAGTAATTAGTACGAACTTCCTTGATCGAAGGAACAGAGGGATTAGAGGGAGAGGAAAAAGGGAACGAGGATTCATTAAAAACAACATGACGAGATATATAGACTCGACCAGAAGATGGATCAAGGCACAGGTATAATTATGCGAGGAACTATATCCCAAGAAGACACAAACACATAACCGAAATTGCAATTTATGTTTGTTGTAAGGTCAAAGATATGGAAAACAGGCACACCCAAACATTTTCAATATGGAGTAATTAGGAAGCTGATTGCATAAAGTAAAATAAGGTGACTGAAATTGAAGGACAAGAGTGGGCAATCTGTTGATAAAAAAAAACTGCAGTTTGAAAGGCATATGACCAATACTTTTGAGGTAACGAAGAGTGAGCAAGCAAGGCTAAACCTACTTCAACAACATGTCTATTTTTCCTTTCAACACTACCATTTTGTTGGGGAGTGTAAGGGCAAGATATTCGATGGATAATACCACATTTGGCAAAAATAGGATAAAGAGGGCGACATTCGGTGCCCCCATCTGACTGAATGGCTTTAATGTTTGTAGAGAATTTATTTTCAACCATACTTTTAAAGTTAAGAAAGACAGAGAAAATGGAGGTAACAGGGGAAGGTCAAGGAACAAAAGATCGAGAACAGGACAGAGAAAATGGTAATCTATGGCTCTTTGCGAGCTGACAAGAAACACAAAATTTGTTCGATGAAGAAGCTTTAAACGGGAGATGACAGTCCTTGAGAACTTTCTGAACTATGGAGATAGAGGGGTGGCCAAGCCAACAGTGCCACAGACTCGTATCTTGAAGGGTGGACATAAGATCAGCAAAACTTCCAGTTGACTGTACAAAATTACTAGATGCAGAGGGAACACAAAGCTTGTAAAGACCGCCATCAAGAAGACCCCGAAGAATTATTCTCTTGGAGTGAAGATCCTTGACAAAGAAACGGTCATGGTGAAATTCAACAAAGGCACGATTGTCATAACATAATTTTGCAATACTAATTAAGTTATGAGAGAGATGGGGAGTGTGTAAAACTGATGACAATTTTATAGGGAAAACAGAGGAAGGAGAAGAAAAAGAACGAGAACCAATATAATGAACGGGAAGGGACTTACCATTACCAATTACCACCTGCTCATGACCATAATAAGGTGCTGGTTGCTGGATGTTGGCAATGTCGGGTGTCATGTGATGAGTAGCACACGAATCCATGAACCATGCCTCATCAGGATATTGATTGACTGGTAAAGAATCAGATGAAGATGTGGAGGAAGAGTTGGGAGCAAGGTGTTGCTGAAATTGATTAAAGAATGCCACAGGAGAATTGGGGTTGGATGGAGCCTGATAGAGGGGGTTATGGCGGTTATAACACACCAAAGCAGTGTGGCCATTTTTCCCACAAATTTGGCATTGGAGGCGAGAGGAGGAATTTGGCTGAGACCATCTAGGTGGACGGGGGGAGGGCTGAGAAGGATTCAATGAGATCCATTGCGAACGACCGAGAACACTAGGGGCAGAGGAAGGGAACATATTAGGAAAGGGGGATGGAGGTCTGAAAGACTGATTTGGTTTTGAGTTTTGGTTGGACCGATTGTTTTGATTTCGACGTTGGTTGGAAGAAACGGAAAGATTGGCAAGGTTGGCCTGAACCATATTTAATTGTTCAACCAAAGACTGTTTTTCAAGTCGAGCCTCATATGCAAGAAGAAGACTACGAACATCGGCCAATGACGGACGATCACTGCGATTTTGGATTGAGGTCACAAAAGGGTTGTACTCGGTACCTAATCCTTCAAGAATATAGCCAAGGTGATCTCTATAGGATAACGGCTCTCCAGTGGCTGAAAATTTGTTAGTTATATCCTTGATTTAAGCTAAGTACTGAGAATCCGAAAGACCATCTTTACGAATTTTCTGCAACTGAGACCTCAAACCCATAATTCTAGCTGTAGAAGAAGACTCATACACAACTCTAAGGTGTTCCCATATTTCAAAAGCAGTTGAACAACCAATAATCTCACCTAACTTATCTTCATTTAAAGAGGAGTATATCCAACTCATCAATGTGTGATTATACTTCTGCCAAATGGGAAAGAGAGGGTTTACCTGAGTAGCAGCAACATCTAAATATCTGGGAGGAGCAGAGGTGCCGTCAATGAAGCTCTCCATGTCAAATGCAATAATGTAATTCAGCAGCTGGTTCTTCCAAAGAAGGTAATTCATATCTGATAGTTTGACATTGAGGGGAGGGGTAAGGGTAGGGTGAGGGGTCGGTGATGACTGTTGTAGAAAAATGGGGTTAGGTGCAGCATATGGTTGAAAGTATGGAAGAGTAGGAGAAGTAGGGGGAGGAAATTGAAAACCAATAGGTTGGGAGAAATTACGGAAAGGGAATGTCGAAGAAATCGATGGTGGCAGAAAGTTAGATTGAAATGGTTGAGTGTTAGGGTTTAGGGGTCGAGAGGTCGTAGTCGATAGTGGAGTAGAGCCTCTGACTTGGTGACGCTGGGAAGCAACAGGCGTAACTATAGGAGTGGTGGTAATATAGGTAGAGGACAGGGTTGGTAGTGAGATGCCAGTAGAGACAGATGGAAGATAAGGAAAAGGATCCTGAGCTGCAGACGAGGTGCTAGATGATGAGGCCATGGGAAAAAAAATTAGGTAGAATGAGCCTAGAGCTCTGATACCATAAAAGGTAAGGAATTCAGACAAATTATCACAGAATGATGAGAATGCTCAGCAAAGTAGCTAGAGCACAATGCCTTCAATATATTGGAGAAAATGTTACACGTGTAGCACTATGATAGGCGATACAAAAGGAGCACAGTAATAAACGATTACAGCAACAGTAAAAATAACTAACTTAGAGAATTATATTAACAAATTGGCATACCTTCGACTGAGAGATTAGGAGTTCGAATTTTCTATCTCTAAATGTTGTTGAACTATGTATATATGTATTAGATTATCTACTTAACTTTAGTTAATTAAGTGGTTGATTCTGTTATGTAATAGTTAAGGAGTTATTTTGCTACTGTATATAATCTCTCATGTACATTTGAATTATTAAGAGAGAGATTATATTTCCTTCTCATTCTTGATATGGTATCAAAGCGTTAGCTCTTATTCCCGCCCTTCTCCCGTGTTTTCTTTTGTGCTTTCGATTCCTACTTCTCCCATGGCGAACAAAGGATCTGGAGGCACTGGTTCATCATCTTCTTCTACTTTTTATGCTTCTACCATGTCAGCAACTTTGATAGAAGCACAGATTAATCCATATTTTTTGCATCATTCATTCGGATCTTCCTCTGTACTTGTCTCTCAGCCACTTCTTGGTGCGATTAACTACACCTCATGGAGCCGTGCGATGAGGATGGTAATTTCTGACAAGAACAAATTAGGTTTTATCACTGGCAAGACTACCAAACCAACAGAGGAAGGATCTTTGCTTGAGGCTTGGGAGTGCAACAATGACATTGTTGCCTTCTGGATTTTGAATTCAGTTTCAAAAGAAATTGCTGCGAGTATAGTCTACACCGGTTCGGTCAAGGCTGTATGGGATGAACTGCGTGATCGCTTCAAGCAATCGAGTGGACCGTCTATCTACCAACTACGGAAGGATCTTATTACTCTGAGGCAAGGATCGATGTCTGTTGAGGCTTACTATACCAAACTTAAAACGATTTGGCAGGATCTTAGTGATCATCGATCAACTACAAGTTGCACTTGTGGAGGATTAAAGTCTTTCATCGATCACCTTGAATCAGAATACGTGATGACCTTTTTGATGGGGTTGAACGATTCATATGCGGCAATCCGAGCTCAGATCCTACTTATGAAGCCAATTCCATCCATCACTGAAGCCTTTTCTTTACTGATTCAAGAAGAGCATCAACGCTCCGCTGGAATTCTTGAATTGCCTTCGGATCCAGTTGCCCTAGCTGCCTATATATATAAAAGAGACTATAGCTTTTACATGCTCCTAAAGAGATATGTCACCTCTTTACATTTATTTTACCTTTTAACTCAAGTCCAAATCCTCTCACAAAATCACAAACAATTCTTCTATTCTAGAATTTCTCACCAAGGATGCCTATAAATAATGGCCATATATATATATATATATTTACAATAAATAATGTGCATATACAACTACTGAAATTGTGTTCTTTTCCTTAAAAATTGGATACTTATGGTTTAAGTTTAGTTTTAATTTGATGTCTATGCTTTTTTTTAATTTTCACATGTCGTTCTTAAATTGTTGTTTTATCCATTTGATTCACTTATTTTCTTTTAATTTTTTTACTTAGCACTACACTTTAATATAGGTAACTAATATAGTTACCCAAAATAGAACATTGCTATCTGAAAAGAAATTTGTCAATGTAAGAATGGCATAAATGATAAACTTCACAAACTATACGTACTAAAATCAAACTTTTCAAATGGTATATTTCATATAATAATACTCTCGGGGAGTATTTGAAAATAATGAAGGGTAGATAAATATGGTTGGTTTAGTGGAATGCATACTAAACAAAATTAATTGTAGTTATAATTCTTATGAAAATTGACTATTCTTCTTAAGTTATACTTGTATTATTGTTATTTGTTAGGGCAAAATGAAGTTCCAGTTCTTGAACTTTGTGCTTTGTATCTATTTTGGTTTCAAGAGGGGACATTTTTAGTCTATGACGTCATAGACTAAAAATGTCTATAAAGACTGAAAAAATAGTTCTAAATGATTCTTAAATGACTCATTTGACTGTTAGTTTGACTAATGAAAAGCAGATGTGTGGCAGTCAATTTGCTAACTACATATACTTTGCTGATTTGGAAAAATATTAATTTAATTTTTTTTTCTAATAGGACTTCCCCTTTCTTCTTTGAGGAATGTGTCATTACTATCGTTTTCTTTGTTGCCATTGTGAATTGAAGAACCGATCTTTTGTTTTTTTTTTTTTTAATTCAACAACATTTAGGGTGGAAGGATTTGAACATCTGGTCCTTTTGATCAAGAGAACATGTCAATTATCATGAAGTTATATTCACTTTGACTAGAAAGACTGATGTGAAACCATCTAAAGACAAAGGATCGCTTCATTAACAAATTAGGAGGAGTTATTGATACCCGCCATTTTATCAAAAAAGAAACAAAATGATTGGACGTAAAAGATATGATAATTTTTTATATGTCTATATTAGAAAATTTTAATTGGACCAATCAAAGAAATAAGATTGTTTAGTGGAATGCATACTAAAACAAAATTGACTATAGTTATAATACTTAAGAAAATTGGCTATATTTGTAAATTATATTTATATTATAGTTGCTTGTTATCTTAAAATCTTGTGTCATTTGTTTTTTTCTTTCTCCACTTCCCAATTGTTAGATAACCATATGGTTTTTTGTTTTTCGTTTTTTAAAATTGTATTTATTTTTTTATAGTTTTTTTTACAATAATTTTCATCTTTGTTAATGAAACATTTGTATTCTTAGCAAAATTCCAAAAACAAAAACTCAAAATTTTAAAAATAACTTCTTTTAGTTTTTAAAACCTGACTTGAATTTTAAAAAAAGAAACTCGAAGGTTGTAGTATTGTTTATAAGCATAATTTTTTAAATCTAAAAAAAATAAATAATTATCAAATAAGGCCTTAATTTTTGAAATTTTTAGAAAATGATTCTAAATTGTCCTTACTAATTGTAGGCCGATTTGGAAAAACATATTATTAATTCAATAATTTTATGATTGGGGTTCTCTCTTCTTTTCTCCTTCCCTCCAGCGAACTTCACTGTTATCCGTCAACATAAGCATAACTCAACTAGCATAAAACTTTTACTCTTGACCAAGAGGTCAGAAGTTTGAATCTCCCGCAACATGTTACCCATCACCTCTTTCATCTCCATTTGTGTCGTTTGGTCAAAGAAATTTTGTGATGATTTAAAACTATTTTTGAGACTTTAGGACTAAAGTTTCCTTTTGAAACTTCAGACACAAAATAAGCACTAATACCAAACTTCAAGGCTAAAAATGTATTTACCATATAAATTATCTCATGCCTCATTTTCCAACAAATCTCTCTTTCACATATTTAGCATATTAATCTTTACCATGTAAAGTATATATCTAGCTAATTATATTTCCCTCACATATCTGTGGTTGATCTCTTCAACATATAGATCTTCCCTTTTATAATTATTTCTTGAATGGAAAGAAATTTTATTCTGAATAAATAATGAATTGGAAGATCTATATATCAGGAACAGAACTAAAGATATGCGAGGGAAATAGAATTAGTTGAGTAATTATGAGTTAAAGGTATAGTAATTATCTAACAACATCATCAAGCTTTACAAAACACTAACCTAAAACAAGTCTATTAAAAAAAAAAAAAAAAAAAAAAAAACTGCCATTTGTTAAAAATTTTCAAATTTATTTCCAATTTTCATATAATCCTTTTTTCCAACCATTAGTCTTACATCAAAGATGGATAACTAAGTGTAAAAAAAATCTCAATTTCAATAAATAAATAAATATATAAATATATATATATATATATATATGTCAAATTATAAAATTTCTCTTTATGAACTTTTAGAATTGTGTCTATTTATTCTTTAGATTTAAAAAAAAAAATCTAATAGATATTGAATTTTGAATTTTGTGTTTGATTTTATTTAGGGACAACAAAAACCTGGACATAAATATGATCTCCACGATGGCATGATAGTATCCTATTAACACTTCTTGAAATTCTATTCAAACCACGGATCTTTGGCCAGTAGTATAATTTTATACTAGTTGAGCTATGTTTATGTTGGTGTTCAACTAACAAAGTTAAAACTTATCAAACACAAAATTAGAAATACATCGACCTATTAGAAACTAATTAAACTTGTAATTTAACCTCTATTTCTCTTTCTCGGTGCATACGCACACAAATAGACAAAGGAGAGAAAACTTTGCACATTGGTCTAAAAGAAGGCATGAACTTCTAAAAAAGAAAAAATGAATTTTAAAGATGAGCAAGTGGGGTTGAAATAAATCAAAGATTGAATAATGAAATGTACGAAAAAAGAGAGACACAAAATAGCTGATGATTATTTCCCTATCGCCAACTTGCGAGCCACCAATATTTGCCTACACTACACCTAATTTAATTTACTCCAAAAAATCCAAAATAATATGACGAACCAAACACAATTTTTTAATAATTTCACAACGCAATTGGGCGGTCAAGCTAAAGCCAAAGCCAAGGCCCTGGCGTGTACTTTTAAACCCTTCTATTTTGGATTTACTCATTCAGCCAATGGTCGTTACCCTTTAAGACGTTTAGGGCCGTTGGCTTATTAATTCATTTTCAATTATTGCGCCATGGAATTTGGCTCAATTATCTCTCTCCCTCTCTTTTGGTCTCTTTTCAATTTTTGGCAAATTAGTAATCTCACTTTATCAAATTAGTCTTGACTTTTCATTTCATTCTCACTCTTGCTCTTTTCCAAACCAAACATTTTACCTCTCAACTTCATTTCCCTTTCTTGCACAATTATTGCAATTCTTAATGCAAAAATTATATTCATCCCCAACTAATTTGAGATCACCCATTCATTATTGGTGTGTTTTGGGTGACGGGTTTTTTAAAATATAGGAAAAAATGATCCACGTGCATAGTCACCGTCTCGTTTTGTGTATTTTGTCCATTCACAATCTCCAATCACCTCAATTAATTATATATCTAAGTAAGCTTCTACCTAATCACTGCCAAGTATTTTATGAAAAAACCCTAGGTGTGATGTCAAAGTTGTTAGTTGCAGTCTAGCTAATATGATTAGAGATTAATTAGAAGTCATAACCTAGCCAAAGTGTGAGACAAGAAGTCAATTGAATTGTAACTCGACTATTGGTTAGACCAAGAAATTAAACTACCTAATAGCCTAGCTCAAGTGAGATTAAATAAGTCACATTCTAACCTTCGTCTAAGAGAGATATAATTACCGACCCTAGATCGATAGTACTCACTAGTCCTAGGCTAGGTGGAGATCAACTCAACCCAAGCAAGAGAAAAGTATGTAGTGTAGTACATTAATAAATTATTACTATAATTATAAACTTTTTTTTTTCTTGAATTGAAGTTTTATATACTTTTGAGATACATAACAATTGGTATTTAAGTCATAATCTTTAATTATCAATTCAATATGTGATTAATATATATATATATATATATATATATATATTTTAAAATGTCCTATTTGTTAATTATTACTTTTATATACATACATATAAATATACAAATGTTAAAAAGAACTACCCTATCAAATTTACTTATATCCGATTTGGAATGTTAAAAGTTGATAATGACTCTTTATTCTCCTATTGTGTTTAGATTTAAATATTATTATTATAATTTTTTTTAGTACATCAACATTTGGGGGTGGGGGATTCGAACCTCTGACCTTTTGGTCGAGGATATATGTCAATTATCGCTGAGCTAAGCTCACTTTGGCATTTAAATATTATTTTGTTCTCTATACTTTTGGTTTTGATTCATTTTAGTTCCTATACTTTCAAAATGTCTATTTTAGTTTCTGTACTTTAGATTTTGGTTCATTTTGGTCCTATACTTTCACAAAATGTTTATTTTGGTCTATATATTTTTTAAAAATTACTGATTTAATCTTTTCATTTTCAAATTTTCTCATTTCATAAGTTTAGCATGACACTTAACTTACTAAATTTATTGAAATGTAGTCATAAATCTAATTAAAAAGTTCTCATTGTGTATAAAATTTACACTTCATTTTTACAAATAGGAACTAAATTGATTACTTTTTAAAAGTAAAAAGACTAAAATGAGCATTATGAAAGTAGAAGTACCAAAATACAACAAAGTCCAAAGTACAGGGACTAAAATGAATCAAAGCTTAAAGTACATTAACCAAAATATTATTTAAACCTTGTATTTACCATTATCACAAATTGCATATATAATTTAATAAAATTATTGATTTTCATTTTGACCTACAAATTGCATATTAAATATTAAAAAAACTAAAAAACACAAAATAAGTTAACATTTTTCTTTTTAATAAATAAAGTCTTAAGATTTTTTCTTTTAAAATTTTCAATTTGCCTTAAAGCAATAGATAACCAGACAAAATAATTGTGAAAGAAATTTCAATTTGTTATTTAGCTAAAATAGGAGACATGCATTAATCATCAAATAAATTTTGTTTGGATATAAAGAACAAACAAGGATTAGAAAATTTAAAAAAAAAAAAAAAAAAAAAAAAAAAAAAAAAAAAAAAGAGAGAGAGAAAGAGAGAGAGAATTTCCTAACATTCTCCTTTCTTGTTTTCTCTAAACTTTTTAAAACTTGGCATTATCAAAATACCCAGTAGATTTTATAAAATAAAATAAAAAAATTAGGGTTGAATGTTTATATATAAATATAACTTAACATGATAACTTTAGATCAAACCTACTCTATAGATGATGTGAATGCCAAATGCTAAAGTGATTGTATTGTATTCACATTAGCTCGACATGGTTCAAATTCAGGCAAATTGCGAGACATGCTATTTTTCTTTGGTGTTCTTGAAAACACTTTTGACTTAGCACGTAGTGATAGTATGTCTTAGTTACTTTTCATTAGATGTTAGATATATTTCATTTTGATATCTCTCATCTATGACAACACAAATTGATAGGCTCGAACTAAATGTCTTCTCTTTCATAATTCACAATAAGATTTTTTATCCTTGGTAGTTAAATCCGACCTCTATAAATGTCTACTTTTCCGATCATTTGAGGTATATGTTTTAGTATCTATTGAGAACCAAAAGTTTTCTATTATTAAAATTTATATTCAATTTTGGAAATATTTTTCTAAAACTGAATATATAGTCTAGAGCAGAAAATATATCCAAATACACATGTTAATTTCAAAAAACTTACAAGATACAAATCTAAAAAATACCAAATATATGACTCTTTTCTTCTTTTTTTTTCCCCAATAATATTGTATTTCTATTTCTTCAAAAATATTAATAAAAGCACTATTTCTTAAAATAATTTCTTGCTCTTAAAATGCACGGTAAGTATTAAAAAGAGGCACACTAATTTATACACATCATTTAAATATATATATATATATACATATGTTTTCTCAAGTAACTTTAGAGAAGACAAATTAAAATAAGTGATTATTAAACACGATTACATTAAATAAAAAAAGGTACAATAAATAATTATTAAATATATAATTTTTCTTAAATATTATGAAAAATATGTATTAAAGAGGGAAAAAAAAAATAGGACCGACAGGCCTATAGAATATTCCAAACTTTGCCATTGAAAATCTGAGTATATAATCATGTAAAATGTTCGAAAAATGAATAATAGGAGAGAGAGATTACTGTGAGATGAACATATGAAAGACTGTAAAACAGAAAAATCCAGAGCCATGACAGAATTCTAAAATATTTGAAGTTTTTTTTTCCCCTTTTGAAAATTAAAAACATTAGTCTTAGGCACGATTCCCAAATTTAGTTTTTTGATGCATGTATGTGTAAAAAAAATTATATAAATAAATAAAACTTTGATATCTTGGCTTCTAGTCTGATTTTTTTAAAAAAATTAAAATTACTCGAGTTTTAAACTATATACTTAAAGTTAGTTTGAAAATGAACCTAAAAAAACGTTAAGGCCGTTTGATAACTATTTGGTTTTTTGTTTTTGGTTTTTTGTTTTTAAACTTATAAACACCACTTCCAACTCTAAGTTTCTTTGTTTTTTCACCTACCTTCTTCCCATGTTTTCAAAAACCAAGCCAATTTTTGAAAACTAAAAAAAGTAGTTTTCAAAAACTTGTTTTTGTTTTTAGAATTTTGTTAGAAATTCAAATGTGTCTTTGACAAAAATGAAAACCATGGTGAGGAAATTTAAAGAAAATAAACCTAATTTTCAAAAACAAAAAACCAAAAAGCAAATGGTTATCTAACGGGTCCGTAGTTTTCAAAAACTTGTTTTTGTTTTTGGAATTTGGCTAGGAATTCAAATGTATCCTTGACTAGGATGAAAACCATAGTAGGGAAATGGGGAGAAAATAAGCCTAATTTTCAAAAACCAAAAACCAAAAACAAAATGGTTATCAAACGGGGCTTAAATTATAAAAAATACCTATGAACTATGGGATTAATTTCAATTATACTTATAAACTTTGAAACATTTCATTTTAACCCTCGAAGTTTGAAGTTTGTTTTAAAATGACCCTTGGAGGCATTTTTCATCAAATTTATGAACGAAAAATGATGTGTTTGCATGTGTTTTTATTGTTTTCTCTACGTATATGTTCAAATATATTCACATATGCAACAATACATATGCAAACCTATCATTTTTCGTCCATAAATTTAACGAAAAAATAACTTTAATAGTTGTTTTGAAACAAACTTCAAATTTCGGGGCTAAAATCAAACTTTTGAAAGTTTAGGAGTATAATTGAAACCAACCCATAGTTGAAGGGTATTTTGATAATTTAACCAAAAAAATTGTGTATGAAAATAAAACAAAAAAGAAAATCTTAAAAAAAGTATTTATTCATATAAAAAGTTGTCGCCAAAGCTACAAAATCTGTTGGCTACATATAATTCCCACCCCTCCTAGGATTACAAAATCCACTTGTGAGTTTCGTTATATCCAAGCTTCTACCAAATTTCATACTCCTAAACATGTTTTTATGCTTTTGAATTAGTTAATACGTACAATAATCCTATATGATAAAGTCCATATTGAAATCTATCATACACGAGAAAAGTGACAAACTCTCCCTTTGTTGAACAAAACGAAAAAGTAAGGGTCTGTTTGGTAGGCAATCTGGATTCTGTTTTATGTTTTCAGATTCACTAATTAAGTGAATATGCGTTTGACAAACGTATTTTTGAAAACTGTTTTCAGATTCAGTGATCCAAATAGGGAAAATTCTGAAAACTGTTGGGATAGGTGTCCTAAAACTCGTAGATAATGAATGATAAACGAATTTTATACTTATTCGATAAAGGCGTTATCGAGATTAATTCAGTAAAGTTATTACTGAATAAAGTAAATTGCACATATAATTACTCAAATCCAATAAACTAAGATCCATGGCTATAGGATGAACTCTTGAGCTTTATGTAGAGACATAAAAGTGGATCAAGCTTGAGTAATAGCCAAAATGGTCTATAGTATAGGAATAGGGTTGGGTACCTTATTCTGGGGACACTATGAGACGCGGCCCACTTTATAGATGGTATAGACGATGTGATCCTAAATCGTCCATGTAGAGACATGCGAGTGGGGGCGTCCTATGCAATGAGTTTGCATAAGACCAAGACCAAGAAATAAGTCGCTCTCGCTTTATAACACCGTTTACTGACGAGACTGACTATTTCATGTGATGACCTAGGTAACTCGATCTTAATCCTGAGCTAACTATGAACTCCTGTTTATTCGGGCTTATCTTTAGATCTGCATAGGTGAGAGTGGCTCAGTATCGTCGACTCAATAAGCCTCCCATTTCAGGGATAGGAACGGGTATATAGCTGGGGACATAGTCGTGCAAGAAGGAATTCACTCCTACCCGAATTAGGGATAATAGAGAGGTTGTTCCCTTAAGTGCTGACTCCGGGGCTTGAACAAAGGGATCCCACCTCTCATTGGCCCGAGAGGGACTCGGTTTATTGGTTGGACCATAAACCAATTGTTCATTAGAGGATCAGTGGGACTTAAGGAACTAGAAGTACTATAGGGGTAAAACGACTTATTGACCTAGTTATAGCTACGAACAACCTGTGAAGGATCGACTTACTAATCATGGTTAAATCAAGTGGACAGAAATATATCTATAGTGAGGGTAGTGCAACTATCGGGCTATAGTGGAGTGCCCTGGTAGTTAACGAATGTTGGCTAGCTTGGATAATGAGATTAGTCGGTCAGCCTCGAATCGTTGGAGCCCATGATCTATAGGTCCATTAAGTCCCCCTACTAGCTCATATCGGAATTAAGCCTAGAACAAAAGATAGGAAGCTTTGAATCGTTCAAAATCGGGAAAACGGGTATTATCGTAAATTGTGTTTGACACAATAATTTAATTATGAATTAAATTAGAAAATGAGAGATGGAGTATTTAAAAGTGTTTTGAATACCATATATATGTATTAGGAATCATATATGATTTATTGCACAAGATTAGAATGATTAATTGGATTAATCATAAGAAATCATTTTGTAATGTCTCAAAATCAATTACCTAATGTTAAATTCAATTTGGAATTGAAATGAACATTAAATTGCAAGCTTGAAATTAGATTTCAATTTGTATTTGGTGGATTTAGTTGGAAATCCACTTATGCATGAACATTCAAAGTGGAAAGACAACTCACTCATGCATTGTTGCATGTTTTGTGAGATGTACACCTAGAATCCACTTGAACTTGCAAATACACCATGTGTCTTATGTCTTGAGACTTGGCTTTGCATGGAGAATGTCTTTAAAAGGAGCTTGAATCAAATTCAAAGGCAAGAGAGCCATTTTTCCTTAATGTTATGCTGCTAGAATTTGGACTCAAAGTTCTCTCATCTCTCATTCTTCTCCATTGCTTGATGCTTCAAGCATTCCCTTCCCATTCCCTATCGTATATAGACTCCCACAAGTCGTTCTTGGCCCAGAGTATAGTAGGAAAGACTCTAGAGGTTGTCCAAGGAGCATAGGAGAGGCAAACACCACAAGGAGTTCAACATAAGTGAGCTACAAAGGTTGGTGTTTTCTATACTCTCTATTCTGTCTTTTTTAGAACATGCATGCTTTAGGAGTAAAATTGAATGTCTTAAGTGCTTTCGATCTTCAATTGCTTCCGCATGTGTAATATGTACACCTTCAAAAACAATTTTTTTTTTATATTTTCAATGTATCCAGATTTTGAATTTGAGATTTTTAAATGCAGAATTAAATTAAAAAAGATAAAAACTTTAACAATATAGTATTTTATGTTATAAACTCAAATTATTTTTGGGAAATTAATATTTGTATAATACAATGTCTTATAAATTATATGTATTATAAAATAATAATTATAAAAAAAAATTATAACACACAACATGTTTAAAATTGAATTAATAATAGTTTATATTCAACTTAGTATTTAGTTGATAACTACAAATAGTTTATGGTTTATAAATATATTATCAAGCACATTTTGAACAATTGTTTAAATTGAGATCCAATTTCTGAAAACATGAAATACAACTATGTTTTCATTGAATCTCTTGTTTTCATATCACCAACCAAATACACCCTAAATGACTATTTAAAAGTAGACAGTTCTATTCCTCATTGAGAATTCAATGAAAAGTACGATCCGAATCATTTAGAAGTGAGAAAGATCATAACCATGATGAGTTTAAAAAACTAACACCACTATTGATACAAAGTCTTCCGATTAGAATCTAAAAATAAAACTATATATATGAGAACTCATCCAAAGATATCATACCAATGTAAATATATATAAATCCTATTGTCCTGCCCACAAAAGGGTTAATTAATGAAACCCAAAGTTTCCATTTCCCAATATAATTACATTATAAAAAAGCCATAGATTTGTTCAAGAAGTGAATGACGAAAAAGAATTATTCTATGAAATAGTTTGTATGCATCCCCCATGTCAACAAAACACACAGTAATGCATGTAGCCCTCTCTCTCTGTCCTACATGTAAAATATTTAAATAAACAAAATAATAAAATTAGTGTGTTAAAAATTAAAACACAGTCTCATCATATTTTATAAATTAAAATCAAACCCTTTATTGTTTAATGAGCCTTATGTATAAATATTCCCATTTCTGTCAAGACTCTTTGCTCCTTCCTCACAATCTATAATCATCTTCCATTTTTTTTTCTTTTACCTAAAAAATGGTGTTAGGTTTAGAATCTGCGGTGTTCCAACAAGATCACTTGATTGGCTATGGTTGGAAAGATCTGCAACCAATGGGAAGAGGCGAAGTTCTTCGGAACTTCGTCTACGACGGATTGGGAGAAGAAGACTACGATGGCTCGGAGATTTTTAACCCGGCCAATTGGGGTCATTCTACTCCACAAAATCATTCTGCATCGGTTGTTAATGTTGTTGGACGATCTTTGCCAGAAAATGATTATGGTATGAATAAAGTGTTGGTATATGGCGGAGGATCTTGCCCGATGGAGGCACCGGTGGCGAAGAGAGGGCGGCGGAAGCGACGGAGGGCGAAGGTTGTGAAGAATAGTGAGGAAATTGAGAACCAAAGAATGACACACATTGCTGTTGAACGTAATAGGAGAAAGCTAATGAATGAGTACCTGTCTATGCTGAGATCCATGATGCCTTCCTCTTATACTCAAAGGGTAATGTTATGATTTCTTTCTCAATCATCTTTTTCTCTCCTTCCATTGGACATTTTTTTTAGATCACTGTTCTCTCGCTTATCGCTTTCTCCGATCGTACGGATAAAGAAAAGCGATTATATTATAAGACCGGTTTGCGTTTGTTTAGTTCTCGTGTTTTAAAATGTTTGTATAATTCCTGTGCCTTAAACGAATTCAATAGCTTTCTAAATTTTCAATTTTTTGTAACGTCTTTCGAACTTTAAAAAGAATAACAAGGATCTTAATTATTATTATTTTTTTATAAGATGAGTTAAAGAGATTTATTAAATACTCTTCGAAACAAGGGACGACTAAACCGATAGAAGACTGTAATTTAACGATGGGGTTTTCTTCGACAGGGAGACCAGGCATCGATCGTCGGAGGGACGATCAACTTCGTGAAGGAGCTAGAACAGCTGCTGCAGTGCTTAGAGGCAGAGAAGCAAACCCAACAACAGGCAACGGACGATCAATGGACGACGACCCAGAATATTCTGTCTTATTCCGGCGAGGGTCCGGTGAAGTCGGCGGCGGCGGCGGTGAAGGTGGAGGTGACGGTGATAGAAAGCTACGCGAATATAAAAATGATGGCTGAGAATCGGCCGAAACAGCTGCTGAAAGTGGTGGTGGAATTGCATTCTCTTCAATTTTTGATTCTTCACATTAACGTCACAACCATTCGCCAAATGGTTCTCTATTGTTTCAGCGTTAAGGTAAACACCAAATAAAAGGGGTCTCTTTTCGATACAAGATTAAAAGAATATTCTTGATGAATGGATACAAATTCAACTTATTGTTTTTTTTTTTTTTTTTTTTTTTTTTTCTTTATCAAATAAAAAATAGGCCACCAGCTGATGAATTAACTATATTATATATGATATAAAAGTTCTTTTTTTTGTTTTAGTTGAGATTATATTAGATTGTAGTGATTTTCAAGAAACCAAGCATCCATAAATTGAGTCTCAATCTGAGGATTTTATTTTCGTCTTTAATTTTTTTTTTATTTTTTTTAAAATCTTTTGAAGATTGTATTAGTTTAGGTCCATTTGATTATGATTTGATTTTTTTTTTATTTTTGAAAATTAAGCTTATAAACACTACTATCACCAATAAATTTATTTGTTTTGTCATCTACCCTCGTTTTCAAAAACAAAGTTGAATCTTAAAAAAAAAAAAAAATTGTTTTAAAAAACTTGTTTTTTGTTTTTTGAATTTGACTAAAAATTCAAATGTGTGCTTAACAGAGTTGAAAACCATGGTAAATAAAATTGGGAGAAAACAAGTATAATTTTAAAAAACCAAATGGTTATCAGATGGGGACTTAGTTTTTGAATTTTTAAAAGTTCCAGCTACTCCTATAAATTTTGAATGGTAATCCAATATAATATTTGATCTGTGTACTTTGCTTTGAGTTCAATAATTGAGAGGGAAAGAATCGAACATCAACTTTTAAGATGATAATTGATGTCTTATCCACTAAATTATATTCAAATTGACTAATTGATTTGAATACGGTTAATTAAATGAGGGGGTAGAACATGCTTCTATTTTGTTGTTATTCCTATTGGAAAAAAAAAAGTAATAATAAGAAGTGGCATACACAACATCCCTCTTTTTGAGGTAACTATCAACTCTTTTTATAAACAGTGTTTGTACTATTTTGTTTTATTACATTTTTCCTGTCATTTAAAATAAACTTCGACTAAATTATAAATTTGGTCTCTAAACATTTAAAGTTGTGTATGGTGGAAATGTCTAATAAGTCAAAATTTATTAAGAAACAAAAAAGTAAAAGACAAAAATTGAGGTTTGAAAAGGAGTAAGAAAATGAACAAAGTTGATAAAGACCAAGATGATTCTTAGACTATTAAAATAAGAATGATTATGGTAATTAATATTTAATTGAATTATTTGATTGGCAGATTGAAGATGATTGTAAACTGAGCACTGTGGGTGAGATTACTGCAGCTGTGAATGAAATGTTCGAACGGATCCATATGGAAAAAGTTTGACTACTTTCTTCTGCCAATATATATATAATTTCAGTATTATAGTTCTTTTTTATTATTATTATTATTATTATTATTTCAAACTGATTAATGTTACTCTCCTAGTTATTTAAAAAAAAAAAATAAATGTTACTCTCTAGTCATTTGATGTACGTAGATCTACATATCTGTATTGTATTAAATGGCAGAAGGTTGCAAAAACAGTTTTGAATATTTTATTTTCAGCTTCCCAATGATAATTTCCAATAATGTTAGCTATTTAATTATTTTTCATTTCATTGATGGCATCATGCCATCATTTATGCCAATTGCTTTTTTTTTTTTTTAAAAAAAAAAAAAAGTGTCATATAAAGTGTTTTATGAATATGCAAACAAGACATTTAATTTGGAGTTTTTTTTTTAATTTTTTTAAAATTAAAATTGTAAGTTTTTAAACTTATTACAATAATAAGACCTACGCGTTTTTTTTAATGGTCTATTGGATTTTTTTTTTAATTTTTTAAATAGATAGTAGACCAAGTCAGTTGGTCATCTCTATTGACGTGCAAAAAACTATAATATTAAAATAATAAGTTTTATAGTAATACTTTTAGAAAATTACAGTTTTAATGCCAACAAGAGCATAGCTCAACTAGCATAAAGTTGTACTGATAACCACGAGATCTGTGGTTCGAATCTCCAACCCCATATATTGTCAAAATAAATAAATAATTACAGTTTTAATTTGCAAACTCAACATGATTTTTTCAATAATCCATATCTACAAAAACACGCATGTCTTATGTTAAAAAAAAAAAAAAAAAACGCATGTCTTAAGTTATCTTTGGATTAAAATATATCAAATGTCAATTTATAAATTTAATCTATACCGTGTGTGTTATTAATTAATTAATTATTATTTTTACAACATGTGGGGTGGAAGATTTAAACTTTTGATATCTTGGTTGAGAGACGTACAAGCTTTATACCAATTGAGTTATGTTCTTGTTGGCGTGAGTGTCTATTGATTAGCTTTTGAACAATAAAAAAGTTATTTATATGTTTTCTTTTTAATTGAAAAAGTTAGTTATATGTTGGTCTAACATATGGTGAATGAAAAATTTTGGTCAATAGAAATTGACACGTTATTATTTTTAAATTAATTCCAAGATCATATATAATTAAATTGGGACACTAATTATGAATTGACATGCCCCAAATTAAATTTAAAGACAAAAAATGAAAAATCTCAAATAAACTAGTCTTCATTATGACCATTTGATCTAATACTTAGCTTAGTCTTTCAAACTCGATCATATAGTATAATTGAATCCAAGATCAAATAAACTCAACAATTTGTCCGAAAGCTCAATTGAAGGGTTATGCCCAATGCTAACAAAGTTCAAGCCCACACAATGCCAATCAAAAACTCTATAAATAGAAGAGTCACCCTTTCATATAAAATGGACAAGGAAGACATGTGGTATTATTTGTAATTTGTGATTTTTTGTTTTCAAATTTAATTTGGTACACATGTCAGTTCATGATTAGTCCCAAATTCAATAATATATATATCATTTTGTCATTAATTCAAAAATAATGACAAAATAATTTGTGATTTGTCGAAATTTCTCATTCAAGAACATGATCACACATGGGTTTCTAAAAAAACATGATCATGTGACAACAAATAACATGGAGAAAAAGTATATGGCAAAGTTTAAACCAAATGCATATTTTTAACACTAATACCTTGGTAAGAAAATGAGAAGACATTGGATAATATGTCAAGTTGTAAGGTTTTAGAGTATAGGGCTTCATCATATAGTAGCTTACCCCAAACATCTCTAAGAGCTTAGATGTTTGATCAAGGTGTAGCCTTGGTTGTCCAACATATGAGCTTTGTTGAGAGTGCTATATATATGACAATAGAGCTATGTTAGCCTATGGATGCATGTTATTCTAAAATTATAAAAGTATAAGAAAAGAAAAACACTAGAAAAAAAAATCAAAATCTAATAAACCAGTAGATTAACCCAACCTAATCTATACCGTTTGAGTTGAGTTATATATTTCTTGTATCGAGTTGGATTGAGTTAAACTAAATAAAAATTTCATGAGTTCACCTATAATTAAGTTTGAGTTGAATGAACCAATTCCAATTTATTATTAATTTTTAAGTTAAATTACAAGTTTAGTCCCTAAATTTTTATATTTGTGCCTCATAGATCATTGAAGTTTAAAATCCATTAGATATAAGTCCATGAATTTTCAATTGATTTTATGTATTGCTAGGTACTTGAACTTTAAAAGTGTCTAATAGATCATTTATCCATCAACTTTGTATTTAATAGGTCTATGACATATTCACTATTAAAATTAACAAATCTCATAGATATAAAATTTAACTTTTGTGTTTAATAAGATATTGAACTTTGCATCCAATAGATCCATGAATTTTTAAAAATATCAAAGTAGTCAAATACCTTTTTTTTTTTTTAACAACATGTGTGGTGGAGGGATTCGAACCACGGACTTCATAGTCAAACACCTATTAGATACAAAATTGAAAGTTCATAGATTTATTATACACAACAAAAGATTAGAGACTTATTAGACAATTTGTAAAGTTCAATGATCTGCTAACGTGGATTTTAAACTATTGAAATAATAAGTTTAATAACAACCTAATTGACATGCGCCCTCAAGATGGTGCCTCTTTGGGTTCACCATTTTTGGATGGGATCCCAATTTTTTTTATTGGACCGAATACTCGTTTGGGTTTAATGGGTTTTGATACCATATTAGATAACATAGGGTTTCATCTCAAAACCAATTAGCAATGAGTGGAGTAACCCATACATCTTATAAATTGTGAGTTATTCACTTATTTTTTCAATATGGGATCCTCAACACAACCTTATTTTACTAATAAGTTTTAAAAACTATAAATTAATTTTTAAAATTTTCCTCAATGAGAAACCTTCAAAACTTACCCTAACCAAAATCAAAGTCTTAAATCCTCAACCATAAATTCTAAACATTTGAATTTTCACCTTCATATGTTGTTGACTAAAAAAACATGAGAAAGAGATAGTGGACTAAACCAAATAAATATATTAAAAAATTTATCGATTTTGAATACCAAAATATTTCTTTTTTAAAGAAAACCAAAATAGAAGAAAATTGTAATTTATTTAGATAAATAAGAAAATAATTTAAAATAAACTATACCAACAAACTACAAAATCAAATCTCGTAATTTCGACTAAGACTCAGATAATCAAATCCTTCAGAGAATCAAATCCTCCGTACCACACGTGTATAAAAAGTAATTAAATAAACAATACAAAAATATATAATTATGAATATTCAAGAGCCAACTTTAGCATAGATGAAGGTACTAAGGCAGGAGATGCAACCAACAATTGACTTAGGCTTTTTTTTTTTTTTGAAATCCAAATGACGTAGGCTTAGTTTAGGATTGTTGTAGCTTCTTAAATAATTGTTGTTAACTGTGCTTTTAAGAAAATAAGCTGTATTATGAAGTAAATTAGTGTTTGGTAAATTTTAGTTTTATAGATGAAAAAGTAGGTTGAAGTGTTTGGTAAATTAATTGTTGCAGCTTAACTATATTTTTTCAATAAATAAATTTAATGCATTTATATTATAAGATAATTTCAAAATTATTATAAGATAACTATATATTTTTTAAAAACATATAAGATAATTATTTTAACCTTCATATGATTTAAAATATAATTTTTGTTAAATAATATAACTTGCTACTTGTATTAAAAAAAATATTATTTCAATTTAAATAAAAATAAAAACAAATAATTTCACTTAAGTATAAGTTAATAGAATAAAAATATTTAACTTAAATAAAAAAATGATTGACATGATAACATAAGCATAGCTCAACTTACATAACTCTTGTACTAACGACTAAGAGATTTGTCGTTTGAGTCCCCCAATCTCCACATGTTAAAAAAATTTTGATTGACATGAATCATGTATGGACTTTTAAATTTGTGTTTTATTTGGTTCTTGAATTTTAAAAGGTATCTAATAAGTCCATGAACTTTCAAATTTATGTTTATTTGGTCCTTTAACTTTAAAAGTGTTTAATAGGTTTTAAAACTTTCAATTTTGTGTTTAGTAACTCTGAAAGTTTCAATTTTGTGTCTAATACATAATTGACCTATTCAACATTTTTTTAAAAAAAATTCATGGACCTACTGATGCACAAAATTGAAAGCTTATGATCTTATTAGATATAAAAATTCAATTTTATATCTAATAAATCAGTTAACTTTTTAAAAAATTGAATATGTCAGAGACATATTAGATATAAAATTGGAAGTTTAACGACCTATTAGTGATGTGGAATTTTCCTACCGCAAGCGCACGGGTCAAGTAATAGTAAAGTGATTTTTGAAATCGAGTGTCGTCCTCTGGATTAGATTTTTTTAATCAAATTTAATTACCGAAAATAATCTTGTCCAATTTTATTTAGGGAACCAAACAAAGTGAGAAATAATGGAAATCTAACACAAAACAATAAAATAGTGACAAACAATTGATGACAACAGTCTTAGGGAATTGATTTCACCAATCGGGATTATGGATTAATTCATGGTTTAATGACATGCTATGATTCATAAATCTTGGGAAACTAAAATCACACATATCTCTCCCGAGCATACATGATTCTCCCACATGCAATGAACCCGATATCCCTATCTAAATTCATTAAACATGCAAGGCATTAAGGTTAACCTTTTTAACGATTTCTAGAATTAACTATTATCTCCCGATTTCTAGCTAAATCCTAGTTATACATAATGATTTCTAAGCTAAATCCTCTCTCCCGAGTAAGATTCAAGCACAAACAACAATCAATTTATGGCCGGTAAATTAAAAGCATTAAGAACACAATATTATGCATAAATGACATCAATAGCAATAAAACCATAAAATCAATCCATAAAGTGCCCAACGGCTACATCAATCCCTAAGAATTAAATTTAGCTACACATAATCCAAATTACAATATAAACTAAGTCTAAACAAGCCATAAAAACTACTAAAGAAAAGAGAAAAGAGAAGTAAACGCTAAGTAGGCCGAGACCGAACGTCCCCGTCACGATCTCCAAGAACAAAGCCTTGAAATCCACTTTTCTCCACTTGCTTCAGCCTTCATAGGAACCTTTTGTCTCTGTTTTACCGCTCCAAAGTCACCAAAAAAGTCTCCCAAAAACCCCTAATCGCAATCTTTAAATAAGGCAAAAATTGGTCGTAGCGTCGCGACGCTACTGCGAAATCACGGATTCTGGAAGTTCGCCGAGAGCGTCGCGACGCTGGTCCTAGTGTCGCGACGCTATGATTTTTTTTTTTTTTTTTTAGACTGAAAACTCGATTTAACTTCAATTGCTCACTTTAGCTTCAAACACATACTTCTTACAAATAAAACATATAAATGCATAAATTTGGCCAAATAATTGTAAAAGACTAACTTAATTAATTAGAGAAAAATAGCTAGCTATGCTCGCTATCAAACACCCCCAAACTTAGGCTTTTACTAGTCCTCGAGCAAACTAAAAATCAAGCATACAATGGAAGAATGGATGCAACAAACATGACTCAATCCTCAAGGCTCAAAAGTCAATAATCAAGAAATCAAGAGACATGCACATAAGGACCAATGAGGGAGACAAATCAAAAGTTTTCCAAAATTAACTTGCACAAGCGAGATCTAACTTAACGAGATCAGACTCTACTAGCCCGGGATTGGATTACTAAACTCTCAACTCATCTTCCCTCTACACTGGCACTAAGGATTCACTAACGAGTCAATGGAACAAATTAGTTTGTTTTTCTCCATACTTAGGTGCTTATAATTGAAAATTACAACATGCATTTATATGTGGCACTAGCTTTCACACACCTATTGCAGGGACCCTTAACCCGATTTTTACCCTTTGGTTGGCCTAACTGATCACAATAGGAGTAGCTCTTTTTGCCAAAACTTTATTAAGCATTGCATTGCGCGCGTAAGTCATGACTTTCCTTTTTTTTTTTTTCAAATTGTAACAACAAGAATTATTTTTCTTTATGAGCATGATAAGCATATATTCTTTTCTTTCCTCCTAAGCAAGATCAAACATGCTAATTTGCAAAAAAATTAACTCTTTAGCTCTTCCCTACACCTATCGAGGTGGCAACAAGCATATGAACCTAATAATTCGCTCCTAAGCATTCAAATCAAAATCTAGCCAAGACAAATACTCTACTCATGCAAGACATCTCCTAGAAAAAGTTTAAAAAGTCTCCCTTTTTGGGCACTCATGCTTACAACTCATCGAAAGCTTGAAAATTGACAAGAAAGCCTATCCTAGGAAATCATAGTCATGCAAAAATAGCATTCAGAAAACAACCATATGCTCAGTTCAAAGAAAGCTCAAAACTATAGCCCGAACTCAGATGCTCAAGGGCTCCACAAACATGCTATTCCACCCCCAAACTTAAAGCATGCATTGTCCTCAATGTATGAAGAAAATAAAGCATAATCAAGAATGAGAACAATAAAAGAGTAGGAGGAGTGAACAATACTGTCCTGGAATGACGATGTCCTCATTTGTGGAAGCTTGCAAGCAAAGGAGAAACTGGAATCAAGACCTACAAAACAAAAACAAACAATAAATCAAAAGAAAAAAGAAAAACACAACTGAACTTACTTGGGTTGCCTCCCATAAGCGCTTGTTTAACGTCAATAGCTCGACGTGTTAACCGAATAGGCATCAAGGTGGTCTAATGTCAGTTGTTCCTTCAACCGTGCTCTTCCTAGCACCTTTCCTGTATCCCACCAACATGGTCTCTGATGTGTTCTTAGGGTCCTCAAAAGCTTTTAGAATCTCCTTCTCCTGTTGGATTCTAATGATTAGCTCCCTATGCTCAATATCAATTATAACCCTCCCTGTAGCAAGGAATGGTCTCCCTAATATAATAGGCATGGTAGGATTCTCTTTAATGTCCAAAACAAAGAAATCAACAAGAAGGAAAAATCTACCTACTTTAATCAGAACATTCTCCACAATTCCATAAGGACTAACCACAGACTAGTCAGCCAACTGGAGCCTAACAGTAATAGAATTTATCTCTCCTATATTTAGTTTTTTGCACAATGATAATGGAATGATATTTATGGTAGCCCCTAGATCACATAGTGCTCTACAAGAATAAGTACCAAAATTACAAGGAATAGTAAAACTCCCTGGATCAGACAATTTTTCTGGTATGTTCTGTTGGACACGAGCACTGCATGTCGATGCAAGATATACAGTCTCCATCGGCTTTATCTTTTTCTTCTTGATGAGCCAATCCTTCATGAACTTCTTGTAATGAGGCATTTGTTCCAGTGCATCTGCAAAAGGAATATTAACAGTCAACCCTGTAAAGGCATCAAGAAACTTATTAAACTGAGCCTTAGAATTTTTCTTTTTCCTATTATTTGACTTAGGAACTAAAACAGTAGGAGAAGGGATAGAGGGCTCAGGTATAAGCTTTTCAGCTTCGTTTGAGGTGGTGTCCTACTCAACTTCTCCAATGAGTTCCTCAGTTTCAGTAGTCTCATACTTCTCAGCTACTTGAGTTTCCTCCTCGTGATGCACAGAGACGGCCTTCAGTACTCCAATGAAGATTTCTCCTGTTTAGCTGGGGCTTTACCTTTGTTCATAGTGTTGACAACACTTACCAGTTGTCCCAGCTGAGTCTCTATGTTTTTGATAGCTGCAAAATGACCATTGACAGTAGTGTTTATGGCAATCACGGCCTCCTCGAGCTTATTTGACCTGTTACTTGATTCTGCAATAAAAGCTCCAACTAGATCCTCTAAAGACTGTTTACTTTCTTGCTTAAGAGTGAAGCCAGGAGGATTCAGAACATTCTCATTATTTGCATACGAAAAATTCTCATGATTTCTATTACTAGGGTGATAATGTGTAGGTGCAGAATTATTATTGTACCCCTTAGAATTAAAATTAACGACATACTGAACCTGCTCAAGATTTTCCTTCTGAGTCTGAGATGCAAGGGTAGCTGCAGACTCAATCGATTGAGCACTCCCTGTACTTGAAAACTTTAAAAATGCATTAGCAAGGGAAGACATCTGGGCCTGAAGTGCACTTACGTTGTCAATCTCGAAGACTCCAGCAGCAATCTTTTTCGGTCCCAACCGCTCAGATGGCCACTGATAGCTATTGGTGGCCATTTCCTCTAGCAACGTCCTAGCATTCTCAACAGTTTTAGACAACAGAGTCCCACTTGCAGCTACATCAACGATAGTTTTTGTACTAGGAGTTAAGCCATTATAAAATAATTGAACCTGAAGCCAGTCGGGATAGCCATGCTAAGGGCACTTCCTCAGCAGCTCTTTAAATCGCTCCCAAGCCTCGAGCAGCTGCTCATCAAACTGCTGTTGGAACGTCCCAATCTCAGTCCTCAGCTTGACTGTCTTGGTAGGAGGGAAGAATTTCTTTAAAAACGCCTGGACCAAAGCATCCCAGGTGGTAATGTTCCCAGGTGGAATCGATTGCAACCAATCACGAGCTTTTATCCTGCAAGGAAAAAGGAAATAAACGTATGCGAATGACATCTTCAGAAACACCATTGAATTTTACCGTCCCACAAATGTCCAAGAAAGATTTCAGGTGAGAATTGGGATCCTCTGTGGGCGATCTTCTGTAGGCGCAGTCTCGAGCCATCTGAATGAGACCCGTTTTCAACTCGAAATTATTAGCATTGATCGGGGCATAGACAATCCCCGACTGTTGCTCCTGAAAGATCGGCTGAAAGTAGTCTCTAATAGGCTTAGGCTTCTCGGGGTTAGGATTGACCATTTGGATACAATTAACTTTACTTTCCCTTCGAAGTTTATTAAAAAATCTCTCAATCTCCGGGTTAAAGGGAACTAAGGTCAACTCTGTAACCTTTCGCATACACCAACAAAACTAACCTAAAAAGGAAAATAAAAAAAAAAACAAACAAGGAAAGAAAACAAATTAGGAAAAAAAAACTAGAAAAGAAAATAACTAAATCTAAATAAGGAAAATATAATTTACAAAAGGAAAAGATAAACAAATATGGAAGGCAAAAACAAATAAGGAAACTAGCAAATAAGGAAAAACTAATCTAAAAAGGAAAAGACTAAAAAGTAAAAGTCTATCTATGAAAAATTCAAACAAATATGGAAAAATCTAAATATGGAAAAGAAAAACAACAAAGGAAAAAAAATGCAATTTACCTAAAAACAAAAATAACAAAAATAACAAAAAATAAAATACACCCTAAACTAAGACCGGACAACTTTTCTTCGATATTAAAAATGACTAAATTTGTCAATCCCCAGCAACGGAGCCAAAAACTTGATGTGGAATTTTCCTACTGCAAGCGCACGGGTCAAGTAATAGTAAAGTGATTTTTGAAATCGAGTGTCGTCCTCTGGATTGGATTTTTTTAATCAAATTTAATTACCGAAAATAATCTTGTCCAATTTTATTTAGGGAACCAAACAAAGTGAGAAATAATGGAAATCTAACACAAAACAATAAAATAGTGACAAACAATTGATGACAACGGTCTTAGGGAATTGATTTCACCAATCGGGATTATGGATTAATTCATGCTTTAATGACATGCTATGATTCATAAATCTTGGGAAACTAAAATCACACATATCTCTCCCGAGCATACATGATTCTCCCACATGCAATGAACCCGATATCCCTATCTAAATTCATTAAACATGCAAGGCATTAAGGTTAACCTTTTTAACGATTTCTAGAATTAACTATTATCTCCCGATTTCTAGCTAAATCCTAGTTATACATAATGATTTCTAAGCTAAATCCTCTCTCCCGAGTAAGATTCAAGCACAAACAACAATCAATTTATGGCCGGTAAATTAAAAGCATTAAGAACACAATATTATGCATAAATGACATCAATAGCAATAAAACCATAAAATCAATCCATAAAGTGCCCAACGGCTACATCAATCCCTAAGAATTAAATTTAGCTACACATAATCCAAATTACAATATAAACTAAGTCTAAACAAGCCATAAAAACTACAAAAGAAAAGAGAAAAGAGAAGTAAACGCTAAGTAGGCCGAGACCGAACGTCCCCGTCACGATCTCCACGGACAAAGTCTTGAAATCCACTTTTCTCCACTAGCTTCAGCCTTCACAGCAACCTTTTGTCTCTGTTTTACCACTCCAAAGTCACCAAAAAAGTCCCCCAAAAAGCCCTGATCGCCATCTTTAAATAAGGCAAAAATTGGTCGTAGCGTCGCGACGCTACCGCGAAATCACGAATTCTGGAAGTTCGCCGAGAGCGTCACGACGCTGGTCATAGCGTCACAAAGCTATGATTTTTTTTTTTTTTTTTAGATTGAAAACTTCATTTAACTCCAATTGCTCACTTTAGCTTCAAACACATACTTCCTACGAATAAAACATATAAATGCATAAACTTGGCCAAATAATTGTAAAAGACTAGCTTAATTAATTAGAGAAAAATAGCTAGCTATGCTCGTTATCAATTAGACATTTTAAAAGTTCATGAACTTATCAGACACAAAAATTAAAAATTTAGGTACCTAATTTGACGTTTTTTAAAATTCAGGTATAAATAGAAACATACCTGGAAATTCAAAGAATAAACCTATAATTTAACCTTAAACAATAGAAATATTTTAGAATCAATGGAATATCATTTTTTTTTTAAAAAAAAAAGTTTAATACTAAAGCAGGACATATTAGGCCAACATGAGCATAACTTGACCAGGAGGTTAGAGGTTCGAATCTCTCATCCCACATATTCCATATATATTATAAATTTAAGATAATATCATTAAGCAGGACACTAAACTGTATCTCCACGGTATTCTCCATATGAAAGTTGTGGACCATTTGGGATCGTATCTTGAACTGCCATCTTCTTTCTCTCGAGGTAAGGGCAAGGACTTCCAATTCCTTCTTGATAAAATATGGTCAACATTACAGGGGTGGATAGGTAAATTGTTTTTAGGAGGCGAGAAGGAGATTTTAATTAAGAGTGTGGCTCAAGCAATTCCGTTACAGCGGAAGCAATTGGACCATTCGTAAATTAATTTCGTTCTACAAAATACCAATACATTGGCAAAAGGTTAAGTGGTGAAAAACATACCTCCGTTGACGACTCTGAATACTTCAAGAATGATTCTTGATTGCTCTACAACAACGAAGAACACCACCATTTGATCTTCCCCGCTATAACTCTGAGATTAGGAACATAGTTGTGGGACTACCTAATCTTGAATGGGAAAAACTCTAGAGAGAAAATTCTCCCTAGAGTTCTTGAGTTGAGAGAATATGAGAGGGTCTTATGGTGGCCATATGTTGTGTCACATAAACCCTAGGGTTAGTGTTCTATTTATAGGAGAAAGGCCATGAATAAAATATTCATTTAAAATCAATTATTTCCATAATTGATTTAATCTTTTCCATAATTAATCAATTCCATAACCAATCAATTCCACAATTGATTAATCTTTTCCATAAATGATTGATCACTTCCATAAGTGATTAAATCATTTCCATAAATGATTAATTACTTCCATAAGTAATTAATCATTTTCATAATTGATTAATTTCCAATTAATTAATTCTTTAAATTAATTAATCACCAATTAAATATCATATATTTAATTTCAGACCTTCTATTAGTTCATTAATTAATTACCCAATTAAATATCATATATTTAATTTCAGGCCTTCAATTAATTAATTCTATAATATGAATCAAATTCATATTAAAATTGGAACTCCTTCCAATTCTCTTATATCCTATAAATTTAATATGAATCAAATTCATATTGATATTTGAACTTCTTCAAATATTTATTTCTCTCATAATAATAAAGTTTAATTTCAAATTAGACTTTATATTTTAATGTATCATTATACATTATATTAATTTGTATCTCATACAATTAACTTAATTCCCAATATGAATTTGAATTATTCAAATCCTCTCAAGATATAATTGTTCCTAATTACTCTTTACGAGCTAGCAGGGGGACCTAATAGACCTACAGATCAAAAACTCCAATGATATGAGGTTAACCGATTAAACTCATTAATCAGTTTAACCAATATTCATTAACTGTGAGTCATTCCACTAAAGACCCACAACTGAACTCTTCTCACCGTAGAACATTTTTGTGTCCACGGATATAGACCTATACCGGTAAGTCAATCCTTCACAAGTGTTCGTAACTACAGTTGGGTCAAATTACCGTTTTACCCCTGTGTTACATCTGTCTCCTTAAGTACCAGCGCTCCTCTAATGAACAACCTGTTTATGGTCCAACCATTAAACAGAAAGTTCCTCTCGGGCCAGTGAGAGGACGGGATCCCTTTGTTCAAGTCCCGGAGTCACCACTTAAGGGAACACTCATCTACTTCTCCTAGAAGTGGGAAAGAGTGAATTCCTTCTTGTGTTGCCATGTCCCCAGTCTCCCACTCGGTCTTGTCCCCAAAAAGGAAGGCATATTGAGTCGACGTATTGGCCACTCTCACCCATGCTAATCAAAGGACAATCCCTCATGAGAAGGAGTTCATGACACATTCAGGATTAAGATTGAGTTACCTAGGTCATCGTATTGAAACAGTAACCTAACTAGTTAACGGTGTTACATTTAGTGGTTTACTATTTCGTGGTCCGGTCTTATGCAAACTCATTGCATAGGATACCCCCGCTCGCATGTCTCCTACATGGACGCCTTGGATCAATACGTGTGTATCGAATACAGAGCGGGCCGTATCACATAATGTTACCAGGATAAGGTACCCAGTCTTATCCCTGTACTATAGACCTTTTAGGTTGTTACTTGAACACTGATCCCCGTATGTCCCTACATGCCAGTTCAAGTCATATGTAAATAACCTTGGATCTTAGTTTATTGGATTTGGGTCAAATTGTGCAATATTTAACAATAACACTTTATTGAAACAAGTATACAATTCGTTTACATTCACTATCTACGAGTTTTAGGGCATAAAACCCAACAATTCCTATTTATGCTATGAGTTGTTTTCGGCTGCCTACATGCCTTATATCTCGAATTTCGAGTTTGTGTGCAAAATTTTGGTGGAGGTCTACGGATGAACACAAAAGAATCCATTGGAAGAAGTGGGAGGATTTGTGCAAGCCAACGGTGGTTGGTGGTTTAAATTTCAAGAATTTGGAAGGGTTTAACCAGGCAATGCTGACCTAGCAGGTATGGAGGGTGCTTAATAATCTGAATTCAAGAGTCGCTAGGATTATCAAAGGATGCTATTGGCCAACTTTTCCTTTGATGGATGTGTCAGTAAGGAATGTTTGGAAGGGCTTTGTTTGGGGTATGTGTTGGGAGTGCGACCAAAGTCCCATATTGGCTAGATAAGGGGATGACCATGGGTTTATAAGGGAAGAAACCTATCTCCACTGGTATGAGGCCTTTGGAGTGAACCAAAAGCAAAACCATGAGGGTTTATGCCCAAAGTGGACAATATCATACCATTGTGGAGATATGTGTAGTGTCTTATAATCCCTTACATGTGGTATCAGAGCCATACCCCAGACATAGCCGTGTCGAGTGGAATCCTCAGGTACCGAACAAAGAAGTTGTGAGCCTAAGTAGTCATGGGGAAATCCGTTGTTGAGCTTTGGGCAGGCAATATACTCCGGAGAAAAGGAGTTGTCCTAGATAAGAGTAAACTCTCGGTAAAGCGATGGAGCCTAGAGAGTTGGAACCCAGAGAGTTTGACGGACTCTTGGTCAAAAAAGAGTTCGACGGATAGAGCTTTTCACACACCAAACCGTCGTTTTTTACTTCGATTCTTCCTAGTCTACCTGAGATCATGAATTTCGACAACAACCCAACCATATGCATTCTATAAAAGGGCCTACAAATGCCAAAGAAGCAAGCTGAACCTGTGGGATGATTTGGGTATTGTGATAGACCCTTGTTCAATGCTAGGTGTCGTGAAGTCTTATTTTCTCTCAAGAAGCCAACCCTTAAACCGAGATTAGACCTAAACCCAAGAGTTTAGCCTGTAAACCATCAATTTTCCTTGAAAGAGGAGAAGTTGAGTGGAGAAGAGAGCTCTTGAGAGCAAAACCCTAGTTTTTCCATTTTATTTTTTGTACTACTATTATTTTTCAGAATTGTATTTCTTTGAATTCTTTTGTAATCATGACTTATTCATTTATGCAATATTATTTTGTTATTTCATTTTCAATTATGAGTAGTTAAATTCTTTAGAGAGATTTGTTGGCTTTTTGGCCCTTAATCTCAAATTAATTAATTTTAATTAATTAATTAATCAATGTTTTGATGATAACAAACCCAATTTTTTAATTACTGAAAATTTTAGTGTTTCAATGTGCCCATAGCGTAGAGCTCGGAACAACGATTCCAACGTCTCTTGAATCACTCAATTCGGAGCTAAAATGAAGAAATTATAGCCGAAACAAGCTTTAACGAAAAATACCGGTAGTGATGACGTGGGGGCCAAGTTAGCATCAATGGACCAATCCGAAGCTGACATGTGGACCAATTAGAGAGCAACACATGGACATTTTTTGGTTATTTGAATATATATATATATATATATATATATATATATATATATATATATATATATATATATATATATATATATTATTTTATTAAAAAAAAATTTGTGAGTAACGTTTTTTAAAAAAAAAAAAAAAATACAGAAAGCATTTAATGCTTCTGTCCGTTGGGAGTACAAATTTTAAAAAAAGAATGTTAAATTTGTTTTACCATTTTCTCACATTACATATATATATATAATAATAATAATAATTATTATTATTATTATTTTATTATTATTATTAAATTAATATGTTTTTAAAGTTTTTTTTTACCGTTGGGATGTTTTGAATTTTAAAAATTGTTTTACTTTTATTATATATTTTATTTTTATTATATATTATATTATTATTTTAAATTTCTTTTTTCTTTTAATTTCTTTTAATCTCCACCCTTTATTTTTTTCTTTATCTTCAAATCCAATGGTCCAAATTTAAATTCAATTTTTACCCTATTTTCCTCTCTTTTTAAACTCATCTTCCTCCCCAAATTTTCTCTAACAATTTTACATTTTTACAATCCTCCCAAATCAAAAAGTTTCCATTGTTGCTCTCTCCAAGCTCCCAATTTTTTTTCTTTTCATCTTATTCTTGAGAGAGTATTATTGTATTGTGAGGATACATTTGTTGAGTGCTCAAATTTGTAAATCCACTCTATTGAGAGTTGTATTGTATTCTTCAAAAATTCCAATGCTTGTAACGGTTTGATCATAACCCGTGGAAAGGATTGGGTTTGCTCTTGAACCCGTAAAAGGAGTGATGGTGTAACGGTTGGGCTCTAATCCGTGGAAAGAGTCGAAAGGTTTTTATTCAAATTCCCAAGAGGCGCTTGGGGAGTGGAGTAGGTCGAGTTTGACCGAACCACTATAAAAATTACGGTGTCTTCTTCTCTAACTCTTTCCTTTTTATTTTTGCAATTAATTTAAGCAATTTATTGCATGCTTTAGTTTGTTCTTATTTGTTGCATAAATTGAAATTTTCTTATTGTTTATAAAAAGTGTATTAATTAGTTTAATTGGGCCCACTTTAGTAAAAAGTTTAATTAAACCCTATTCACCCCCCTCTAGGGTTGCCATATTGATCCAACAAGATTCAATTTGGAGAATGCCCTTGAGGATGAATTAGTTTGAAAATTAGCTTGCTTACACCATAGTTTTCTTATGCACTTCTTCTCTTTACTAATTTAACTGTTGTCTTGTTGATTTAAACTGATTATTTATATTTAACATGTAATGTGAGTCCAATAGTGAAAGAGTTGGGCAATAACGGTATTCGTAACGGGATGTAGGAGAAAAGCCTAAAAATAGGCAATTCGGTGTTACAATGAATAACAACTATAGGGTCTTAAGGTTGCATGCTTGATTTATCAATGTCAGAGATTAGCTATAGAAATGTATGTCCGACTTGCTTAGCATTCTATCGATGCTTGAAATCAAGGCCAAATAGAAGTTAAACTTGATCCAGTGCATAGGTAGACTTAAGTTGTTAAGTAAGCTAGTTATAAGTTAGTTTAACTTGGGCTGAAACTAAATTGGATCTCTGATTTATCATTGTTGTTTTTCCTTAAAAATCAATCATTCAAAACTTATTTAAACTCATTTATTACCTCGTTGCACTTGAGAGCAGTTTCTTCTCCAAATATGGGCTTTAAACATAGTTTCTATGGTATTGTTACTTTGGAATACTTCCAAGTTTTTTATTACTACATGTGACAGTGTGCACTTGCACTTTGACCGAAAAACCTTTTAATATATTTTTCTAAGTCATTGCAACATTGCAAGTTTCACTAATTTGGAAAAAATGTATACCAAGCATGAAACTAGATAATAACCAATTTCCTGGTGCGATTTTTTTTTTTTTTTTTTGTAGGGCAATACATGGTTTAAACGGGAGGAATGTCACATTTTCTCCCTACTTGCCTAAGCCATTTGGAAACACAGAAACAACAAGGTCTTTGGACATTCTATGAACAAGTCGAAGGATTCAGTGACATGGGCGTTTGATGTTGTGGACGAAATGGATGGCATTGTAGGGGTGAAATCCCTAGCACAGCGGATTCTTGGTGCTTCTGAGAAGATAGCTGCAGCTGAGCAGAAGTTGATTCAATCCCTTCAGACACTTCACGAAAGCAAGCAACTTGAGATTCACCTTCGAGGCAAATCTCGGCCTCCCAACCTCTTGAAGGCAGTGGTTGAGAAGTTCGGCCCGGATCTCAACAGCCTTAAACAGAAGTTTCCTAGGATTGGATTTACGTTAAACACTCGACATCATATTTTATCTGTCCATGGTAGTAAAGATTTGAAGCAGGAAGTTGAAGCAATCATTTTTGAGGTTGTAAAGATGAGTGGTGGTTCAGCTGAGAGGCCTAATGATGTAGATGCTTGTCCAATTTGCTTATGTGACATTGAAGATGACAGGTTTGAACTTGAAGCTTGTGGACACCATTTTTGCCAACTCTGCCTTGTGGAGCAGTTTGAGTCCGCCATCAAAAACCAGGGAAGCTTCCCAGTATGTTGTGCTAAACAAACATGTTGGTCTCCTATTTTACTTATGGATATGAGATCTCTGTTGTCAAGCGAGAAGATAGAGGAACTGTTTCGAGCTTCATTGGGAGCTTTTGTTGCTTCTAGCGATGGTGCCTATAGGTTTTGCCGTTCTCCTGACTGCCCCTCAGTTTATCGAGTGGCCAGCCCCGATACGTCTGGTGAACCATTAATGTGTGGAGCATGCTACTCAGAAACTTGTACAAGGTGCCATTTGGAGTATCATCCATTCCTATCATGCGAACAATACCAGGTATTCAAGGAAGACCCTGATTTATCACTGAATGAGTGGCGTAAAGATAAGGAGAATGTCAAGAACTGCCTTGTTTGCGGGTACAGGATCGAGAAGATAGACGGGTGATGTGGAATTTTCCTAGTGCAAGCGCACAGATCAAGTAATAATAAAGTGATTTTGAAATCGAGAGTCGTCCTCTGGATTGGATTTTTAAGTTTAACTACCATGAATATTCTTGTTCAATTTTATTTAGGGACCAAAAAGTAGTGAATTTTAGAAACTAAGGTAATGCAAAATTAAAGATGTGAAATTCAATTGAGAGAATACTTAGGGAATTGATTTCGTCAATTTAATCTAGGATTGATTTTAGGGAATGAATTATAACGCACAATGGTTTTATGAGTCTAAGAACCTTTAATCACAACTACCTCTCTCGAGTATAATTGATTCTCATGTAAATTAACTAACTTGATATCCCTATCTAAGTTCTTTAATATGCAAGGCATTTAGTTCTTTTTGACCAATTCTAAAGTTACTCTAAATTCCGTCACGATTTTAGAAATTCTACTCTAGTCATGCAATCTTAATTAAGTCTACGCTAAATCCCCTCTCCCGAGCAAGACTCAACACTTAGATCATTCAACTAATGGCCAATTAATTGAAATCATTAAATTAAGAATGCAAACATAAAACAATTGCACAATTCAACCCATAAATCAATTCATAAACCAAAAAGACTACATCAATCCCTAAGTAACAAACTTAGCTACTCATACATGGCTTTACAAGATCAACTAAGCATGAAAAAGTCATTAAAACTAACTAAAGTAAGAGGGAAAGAAGATAAAACACTAGGTGGCCGAGACCGCACGTCCCCGTCACGATCTCCACGAACAAAGTCTTCAATCCCGCTCTCTACCACTTGCTTCAGCTTCCAAAGAGGGTTTTTTCTCTCTGTTTTTGGCTCAAAATCTCCCAAAAGAAGTCCCCAAATCAGACCTAATTGCAAAATATATATATAGGGCAAAAATTCGGGACAGGGTCGCGACGCTGTCGTGATATCGCGAATCTGGAAATTTCAACGCTGTGACTTTTTTTTTTTAATTGCAAACTCCAAATATAGAATGTAAGCGTCGAAACGTCCAGAGAGCAGCGTCTCGACGCTGGTCTGCGGATGGGCCTATCTTCAATCTTCAATCTTCCAACTTTGATTCTTTTTCATTCTTCGGCTTCTTTTCGCATCCCGAACATCCAATTGGCTCAAAACTATATTTCCTACAAATACAATACATAAATGCATAATTTTGGCCAATAAATTATAAAAAACTAGCTAAATTAATTAGGGAAAACTAACTAGCTATGCTCGCCATCAACGGTGCAACCACATTGAATGTAGGTGTGGAAGGCATATTTGTTGGGTTTGTTTGGAGTATTTTGGTAGCAGTGATGAATGCTATGGCCATTTGAGGGTCATTCATATGGTCATCGTTTGAGCCTTTTACTTTTGTGAATCAATATGTATAAATGAAGGATTAGGTTATTAGGCGTAAATGATACACAGGGTCCCATCTCACCCCAATGTGAAGGCAATAACTTTAGGCATTAGTATGACATAATGTATATAATTATAAAATATACATATCCAGGCATTTTCCCTTGTTTTTCAAGTAATATAAAATGTGTAAATTATCATATAGTTTTCAGATATGAAATTTCTTTTCCAACTGGTGTTCTCGATTTCCACTCTCTTTATTTGTTTTGGTTTTGCTTTCTATGTGTTGGAGTAAAATTAATACTTCTACTGCTAAATGAACGCCAGGTACAATGGTGTAGGGAAATTTTCATTTTTTTAATCGTTTGAATCGATTTTAATTGTAAAAATTTAAATTTCATTGATTTGTATCCTGAACATGAAGAAGTGTGTTCACACATAACTTCGGGGATGGAGACACGTGGAATAAATAATATATTTTATTGATGTTTGTATGCGTGTGGGTGTACAATCTCTAACTTTTATCCTCTGATTCTCTCTCTTATGTGTTTGTGATTGTGTTTCACTCGAGGGCTGGAACGCTTGATCTCGAGTTTGAAGCTTCAATGGATTCTTGGAGCTTGAAGTCTTCTAGTCTTGAAGGAGTCTTCAATCTTCAAGAAGTGTTGATGTCCTGAAGAGTCTTTGATCTTCAAGGAGTGTTGAAGTCTTGAAGAGTGTTGGGTCTTCAAGAAATGTTGATGTCCTGAAGAGTTTTTGATCTTCAAGGAGTGTTGAAGTCTTGAAGGGTGTTTGGTCTTCAAGGAGTGTTGAAGTCTTGAAGAGTGTTTGGTCTTCAAGAAGTGTTCAACACTTGAACTTATGGATTGCAAAGAGTCTTCGATCTTCAAACTTGGTGGAGTCTCTCTGAATTCTTTGGTTCTGCTTGAGAGCTTTGAAACTCTAAACTCTTGTCTTTGTGAGAGTGTAGAATTTCTGAACTGTCTAAAATTTCTGAACCCCCCAAATGGAAGAGAACCCCTCTATTTATAGAGTTCCCGCTGAATGGGCCCTGATGACTTTCGGGCCAACAACTTGGGGCTTGGGCTCAACTATTTAGTCTTGGATCTGGTTCATATTTGACCCAAGACCATATGACCCAAATATTTAAAAGACTCAAATTTGATCCAAATAATTATTATTATTTTTGTTTAATTAATTTGATCAAAATAATCTAATTTTAATTAATTGATCAAATAGAAATTTGGCTTTATAAATTTATAATTGGCCAACTTTGTCTTCAAATTAAATTTGGGACACATGTCAATTTATAATTGGTCCCAAATTTAATTATTTGTAATTTCGTCATTAATTTTAAATAACGACGTGGCAATTCGTGATTGGTCAAAATTTCTCCTTCAACAAATGTCCCATTTTCGAGATTTATACACAAGTTATCTGTGAGTGAATCTCGAAAAAGAGTTGGAGTAGATTTGAATGCCTCCTAGCTACTACTACTTTCTTTCTATGAATTTGAAGTAGAAGTAGAATTTCAATTTGAATCTTCCTCAAATTTGGATTTGGATCAAATTTGGATTATGCCCAAATTTTAGTTTTAGAAAGATTTTGTCAAAATTTTGAATAGAATCTGAGCTCTATTTACCTTGGCTTGAATTTTGGGATGAAGTTTGAATTTGAATCAAATTTGAGAGAAAACTTGAAGTATGTCCAAATTTTAATTTGACAAATTTTGCCAAAAATTTGATTTTGAATTTGAACTCTAAGCTTGAATTTTGAGTAAACCTGAATTTGAATTTGAAGGAATTGGGAAAATTTTATCCATATTTAAATTGCATCTACCCAATTTGATTTGCAATTAAAATTTTGATATGAGACCAAATCTTATTTGAAATCAAGATAATGGTTTCATTCTTAATCCTCAGTCTTTCTTTCTACATACATACTCAAGATATGGGTCTTCGCCAAGCAATTTGGATGGAAAAAGCCTTCTTCGAGGGTGTAGTTGTGGCGAGTTCGGCTCCATTATGACGATGCTTGATCCTAAATGACGGCGATTGTTTCAACCATGAGCAGATCAGCGATTTTCGATCAGTAGAACGAGTGTGGATTCGTCGTTGCAGGTGACGGTGCTATGAGCAGCATCGTGCCGGAGTTGATGAATGGCGTTTCCGCTACTTCTGTCCACATATATCTTATTGCTAGTTGCTGTCGGTCGGATCGTCGAGTTGGATGGAAATATCCTTCCGCGAATCGTTTTGTCGGAGGTTGTTAAGTCGCCGCTGTGGGTGCCGGAGTTTTATCAAGAAAGAAGGTTTCGACACCGCTTAGTATTTCTGTCGGATTCATGTGGGTCTGTTGAAGACTAAAAGTTTGGATGCCAGAAACTTGTTGCTGCCGACGTATTGGAGGAAGAAGATGATGCTGTGAGATTGAGAAAATAATGTTTTTTTTTCTTCAAGCCTCCAGGATACACATACATACTACACACATGTGAGTAGGTTCTGATCTTTGCCGAATCCTTGCTCTTTGGTTTTTTTTTTTTTTAATATAGGCAAAATAAATAAATGAACAAAACACCATATGGGCTTCAAATTTCCATATTATACTTAACAAATCTCAAAGGCCAAAAATTTGCTAGCTCATGCCCAATTTGCTACCTCATGTGTGTAGGGCCCACTTTTTTTATCATCTTGGAAACGTTCTGCCACCTTCGTAAGTATGTATTGTTGTTCGCACATTGATGTATTAGGTTTCCCCACCTGTATTGGCAAATGTTTTTTTTTCTTCTTCTTCTTTTCAATTTGCATTGTCCCTTTTGTCATATTTGACAATTGCTTTTGCAATTGATATTTGTTTGTCATAAAAAAAAAAAGGGTAAGTACACGTACATTGCATTTACAAACTTCTTTCACATGCAACATTGCTTTTCTTTGTTTGTTTTTTTTAATAACAATTTGCCACCGCAAGTTCTTGCATTTTTTTTTGTGGGGCCGACATTATTGGGTTTGCTTAGTTCAAGTATCACATACACCTTTTGCAACTTGTAAACTTCATGTTTTTTTCTCGTAACTATCTTCCTTTCTTTATAGGATTTGGAACTACCAAATTTATTGGACAATCTCTTTGGATACAACATCAATCCATGTCCATCATTTTGAAAGATATGTACATATTCAATTTTTTTTTTTTAATTTTGAATATGCATATATTCCATCGTGTCCTTATTGAATACGCACATGAACTGCTTTGGTTGTGTCATAGAGCTTCTTATCTCCCACTTTTTTTTTGCATATATATTATTGCAATTTGTTCCTCTCTTGCTTGAATGTGTAAGCATCCTGCAATGGTTGTCATCAACTTCACTTGCAGTGATTTCACCACCTGTCTAGACCAGTCACTTTGATGACTGTAGTTTCCTGCAGGGGTGGTCACCACGGTCGTCATCAGCTTCACTTGTAGTGATTTCACCACCTGTCTAGACCAGCCACTTTGATGACTGTAGTTTCCTGCAAGGGTGGTCACCACGGTCATCATCAGCTTCACTTGCAGTGATTTCACCACCTGTGTAGACCAGTCACTTTGATGGTTGTAGTTTCCTGCAGGGGTGGTCACCACGGTCGTCATCAGCTTCACTTGCAGTGATTTCACCACCTGTCTAGACCAGTCACTTTGATGGTTGTAGTTTCCTGCAAGGGTGGTCACCACGGTCGTCATCAGCTTCACTTGCAGTGATTTCACCACCTGTCTAGACCAGTCAATTTGATGACTGTAGTTTCCTCCAGGAGTGGTCACCACGGTTGTCATCAACTTCACTTGCAGTGATTTCACCACCTGTCTAGACCAGTCACTTTGATGACTGTAGTTTCCTGCAGGGGTGGTCACCACAGTCGTCATCAGCTTCACTTGCAATGATTTCACCATCTGTCTAGACCAGTCACTTTGATGACTGTAGTTTCCTGCAAGGGTGGTCACCACGGTCGTCATCAGCTTCACTTGCAGTGATTTCACCACCTGTCTAGACCAGTCACTTTGATGGTTGTAGTTTCCTGCAGGGGTGGTCACCACGGTCGTCATCAGCTTCACTTGCAGTGATTTCACCACCTGTCTAGACCAGTCACTTTGATGACTATAGTTTCCTTCAGGGGTTGTCACCTGTCAACTTTTGAAGACGAAACGAAAGTCTTCAACTGTCAACATTGTAAAATGAAGTGAAAGCTTCCAGCTACCAACTTTTGAAGACGAAGCGAAGCCACAAGCTGTCAACCTTTGAAGATAAAGTGACAACGAATCTTTCCACCACTATCCTTTGAAGATAAAGTAAAGTTGTCGACGGTCGATCTTTGGGGATGAAGCGACATCAAACGCCAAAATTTTAAGATGAGGCAAAACTGAAGTCTCCTATTGCCAACATTTATAGCGAAGCAAAGTTTTCAACTACCACCCTTTGAAGATTTGAAGTGAAAATGAAGCCTTCAATCGCTGCCCTTGAAAGTGAAGTGAGGTCGACAAATGCCAGCATGGAGAATGCACACTTTAGAGAAAACAAGGTGCCAAACCTGAAAGGGTGAGACGCCAAACTTTGAAGAAGCGAAGCACCAAACTTGAGACGAGATGCCAAACTTGGAGCGAGAGAATTACTGAACTTGAAGAACGAAGCCATCTTTAATGCACTCAATTCATAACATTCCATTCACAGCAATGTATGTCTTCAACCTGTTGTGTTGCCCCCAGTAAGGATGAATGTCTTCAATTTGTTTTATCATACTCCGATATTTGTGGCACTTTTTTTTTTGTTTGCAGGGACTGAACTTAAAGTTTTCTTTAAGCTGCCTACGTACCCTTGAAGAAAAGGGATCAAGTCATAACGTAGTTCAAGGTACAAATTTGATTTTTTTTCCGGTCGTTCACCTTTTTAACTCATGCGGGCCAGGAGTATCATGCAGTTTAGGCTCTTGCGATATGGAGTATTACATTTCACGCATAAAACTTTTTAAGAAATTTGCCATTTATCGGGCCTATTCTTAATCCGTCTTTATCCACGATCTTGTACACTCCATTTGTGTAGACTTCTTTGACGACGTAGGGTCCATCCCATTTAGGTGTGAATTTGTTCCCTGTATGTCGTATCGTGATGATGGGTCTTCGAACAGCAAGTACAAGATCACCCACTTGAAATGATCGAAGCTTCACATTCTTGTCAAAGGCTTTAGACATTCGTGCTTGGTAGCATTCCAACGCTTGTTGAGCCTTTAACCTTCTTTCATCAAGTGCTTCTAACTCTTGAAGGTGCAACCTAGCATTATCTTCCGTTGTCAACCCTTCTTGGACAGCCATCCTTAATGAGGGAATCTCTCTTTCTAACGGGAGCACAGCTTCTACCCCATAGACGAGAAAATAAGGTGTGACCCTTGTAGGAGTGCGATGAGTAGTTCGGTAAGCCCACAACACTTCACCGATCTTTTCTTGCCAATTTCTCTTTGTCTTGGAGACTACTTTCTTCAATAAGTTACACAACGTCTTATTGAACGCCTCTGCCAACCCATTTGCCGCAGCATTGTACATAGAGGACTTGTATTGCTTGAAGTTAAACTTCTCACACAACTTGTCCATTAGGCCGTTGGAGAATTGCTTTCCATTATCTGTCACAATGCGATGAGGGATACCATACCGATAAATTATATGAGTTCGGACGAAATCCACAACATTTTCTTTCTTGGCTTCTTTCAATGCGACAGCTTCAGCCCATCTTGAGAAGTAATCCGTCCCTGCAAGAATGTAAGAATGTCCTGCTGAAGACTTGGGTGTTATAGGGCCAACAAGGTCAAGTCTCCAAGCTTCAAAAGGCCATGAAGCTACAGTCGGATGAAGAGGCTCTGGTGGCTGATGTATGAAATTGGCATGAAACTGGCAAGCTTCGCATTTTTTGGCGTACTGCATTGAATCTTGAATCATCGTAGGCCAATAATACCCCATTCTTTTTAACTGGAACTGGAGTTTTGGACCCGACTGGTGAGCGCCACAAACACCTGAATGTGCCTCTTCTAATGCCTTCATTGCTTCTTCCTTTCCAAGGCATCGAAGGAAGAGTCCCTCATAAGAACGACGATAAAGGGTCTCTTTGTAGTAGATAAATCGAGCGCCTCTTCTTCGTATATCGGCCCTACGTCTGGGATCTGTGGGAAGTCTTCCATGTTGAAGATAATTTATAATAGGTTGTCGCCAGTCCTCTTCTTCAATTGAAAAAACAGAAATCATATTTGCTTCTTGGCATTCATCTTCTACTGGCGGCACAATCCACTTCTGACAAAGTGAGATGTTCATCGACATATCTTTCGGGATAGTTAGGGCAATCGCCAAATTTGCTAGAGCATCTGCCTTTTTATTTTCTGATCTTGGAACATGCTCCAGTACTATACTATCAAACCTTTCTAGCAGTTGTCTTGCATAGATAAAATAAGGCTTCAAGTCTTTATGCTTTACTTCATACTGGAGTAAGAGTTGACTAACGATCAACTTTGAATCACCATAGACCTCTATATATGTTATGCCAATCTCCAAGGCCATTTGGAGGCCAATTATCAACGCTTGATATTCAGCAGCATTGTTTGAGCACAATTCACCAAGCACAAAGCTGTAGGGGAGCATGTGTTTCTCAGGCGAAATAAAGACGATTCCTGCCCCTACTCCACTTCTTCGTGTTGCGCCATCAAAATACATGGTCCAAGGTTCGGCGATTTCAACATAGAAGACTTCTTCATCAGGTAGGTCTTCACATAACTTCCAATCCGACGGGATTGGATGATCCGCCAAGAAGTCGGCTAATGTCTGCCCCTTAATCGCCTTCTGAGGTACATAAACGATGTCATATTGCTGGAGTAAGATGGCCCACTTAGCTAGGCGTCCAGAAATAACCGGCCTCGATAGAACGTACTTAACAGGATCAGCTTTCGCGACCAAGTGCAGTGTGAAAGCTTGCATGTAATGCCTTAACTTGTCAATAGCGAAGAAAAGAGCAAGACACATTTTCTCAATGGGTGAGTAATTTATCTCAGCACCATTCAGAGTTATGCTTAAGTAATAAAGGGCTCGTTCTTTTCCTTTCTCACTTTCCTGTGCCAACAACGCTCCAAGTGATCGTTCTTGAGCAGCGATGTATAGTATCAATGGCTTTCCAGCTATGGGGGCTCCTAAGACAGGAGGATTAAGCAAATATTTCTTAATGCTTTCGAAAGCATTTTGGCATGCCTCATCCCATTCGAATTTTTCTCCTTTCCTCATTAGCCTTTGAAAAGGTTGGCATCGACCGACTAAGTTAGAAATGAATCTTCGAATGTAGGCCAGAGGACCTTGCATACTTCTCAACTCATGTAAGTTTTTAGGCCTTGGCATCTTTTGAATGGCGTCAATCTTTGATTGGTCTATTTCGATTCCTCGGTGTCTAACAACGAATCCAAGGAATTTCCCAGAAGTAACACCGAATGCACATTTGAGAGGGTTCATCCTCAATTGATACTTTCTCAAACAATCAAATACCACTTTTAGATCTTTCAAGTGATCTTGTCGTCTCTTTGACTTAACAACAAGATCATCGACATAACACTCGACATGTTTATGCAGCATATCGTCGAAGACCTTTTGCATAGCACGTTGATAAGTAGCACCGGGATTCTTTAATTCAAAGGGCATCACTTTGTAACAGTATATCCCTTTTGGAGTTCGAAAGGCTGTCATTTCTTCATCTGCAAGAGCCATTCGAATCTGGTTATAACCCGGTGATCCATCCATAAAAGACAATGCTTCATGTCCTGTGGTGGCATCCACCATGGTTTCTGTGATTGGCAGTGGAAAATCATCTTTCGGACACGTGTTATTCAAATCACGAAAGTCGACGCAAACGCGAAGCTGTCCATTCTTCTTTCTAACGGGAACGATGTTGGCTATCCACGTGGGGTATTTCACCTCACGGATGAATCCTGCTTCTATCAACTTATTGACCTCTATTTCAATTTGAGGGATAAGTTCCGGGCGAAAGCGTCGTTGAGCCTGCTTGACTGGCAGATACCCCTCTTTAATTGCGAGACGATGGACAACTACTTTTGGATCAAGTCCAGGCATCTCTTTATATGACCAGGCGAAGATATCTTTATATGAAGCGAGTAAACTCATATATTCACATTCTTCTTCGGGAGTACCCAGGTTTACTTCTGGAGTTGGGCGTGGCTCTTCTGGAGTACCCAGGTTTACTTCTTTAAGCACATCCACTGTAGATTCGCTGTCGTCTTCAAGTGATAAAGGTGCTTCATCCTCATCTACTTCAGACATTTCGACCTCTGTTTCTTCTTCAACAGTGATATGAAGGCAAGAGGTTTGTTCTTCTTCCTGGTCACTATCTTCTTTTGAAGGATTGGTAATGACAACATCACGTCTCTTTACCTTCAAAGAACCATCTGAATCGACAGTAACAAGGGTTTTTCTTTTCATTCGTGAAGGAACTGCACTGCGAATTTCTCCATCGGCCTTCATGATCTTTTCAGTTTTCATCGCATCTTCATATTGAAGTCGGTGAGAAGTCGACGAAGCAGACTGCTCTTTTTTGTCTCTTCTCGTGGTAATACTTAACCTTTGAAAAACTGATGGTCGAGTCACATCTGAAGTTGAAAATGTACCTTCTTCTTCCCCAGCGGGCATATTTAACCTTCGAAAAGCTGAAGGTCGCGTGACATCCGGAGTTGAAAGTGTACTATCTTCTTTACTAACAGGCATACTTAACCTTCGAAAAACTGAAGATCGAGTGGAGCCATTAGTAAGTTGTGCACTTTCTTCTTCTGTTTCATTCACAATTATCCTCTGAAAGACAGAAGCACGAGCAACTGGTGGCCTGATGCTCCTAAAAACAGAAGCTCGTTGGTCGACGCTCTCTTCTTCTTTTGAGTCATCAACCTCCTCTACTGTTATATGATTTATGTCTGCCATTTTCGCCTTCCCTTTTCTTGTTATGCGAACCGGTTCGGGCGATTTATATCCAAGTCATTTTCTCGTCGGAGGCAGACCATAGCCTTCCTTTAGAAGCTTCTTCTGTGTTGCAGAGAGCTCAGATCTGTCATAAAAACCCTTAGACTTTTAAACTCAGTGTGAGTTGTGAAGTCATAACCCGCTTTAGCTAGAAGTTTGTATGCCTTGGGGTCGAACCTGTCTTTAGTTCGTTTGTCAGGCAAGATACCTTTTATCTGATCATCCTCAGGTTTCTTAACCTCTTGTCTTGTGATTTTCGTAAGAGGCGTAGTGAAACTTTCCTTCAGAATTTCAACGTCACCGACCTTTATGCTTTTTGGACATTCAGTGAAAGGTGATTCACCCTTTTTACGCCGGGATAAAGGGACGTATCGTAGGACAGGTGAACACTTCTCATCCTCTACAACTTTAGGTTTCACAAGGCTTGTAGATGTTTCACCCTTTTTCAGGTCAGATGCCTTCACATCCTCAACAGCTTCCTTCCTTACATCTGCTTGTGGCTCTAAATTGAGCTTGTCATTCTTTTTTATCAAGGGGATTTCTGCAGGTATGGTTTCCCCTGTGTTTTCATTCTTCAGATAAAACTTTGCATCAGCGAAATGAGACTCAGCTTCTGAAAATGGGTTAGTGTCAGCTTCAACTTTCTTGATGCCATCTTGATAGAATTTGAAGCACTGGTGCAATGTAGAGGTTATGACTCCATTACCATGGATCCAAGGACGACCTAGCAACAACTTATAGGTGGTCTTAGAATCTATTACATGGAACAAAGTATCAGCTTTTAAGTCTCCAATGATGAGTTCAAGGCGTATCATGCCAATCGCTCGTTGTCCCCCTTGATTGAAACCTTGAATCACCAACTTACTATTTGATAGTTCTTCCATCGAGATGCCTAACTGCTTCATAGTTGACTTAGGCATTATGTTGATAGCCGATCCATCATCAATGAGGATCTGACTAACCTTCTGTTCTCGAATGTATCCTGAGACGAATAAAGGTCTATTGTGAGGCTTCGACCCTAACAACAAATCTTCATCAGAAAATCCTATAGACATACAACACGAAGCACATGTGAGTGCCTTAGAGGTCGGGATGTTTGAACTATCAGACTCGATCAACGCATCAATAAGGACACTTTTAGCTTCCTGAGGAAGTGACAATAAGTCCTTTATGCTAAAGGAGGATAAGTCTCCTGGACTTGCCACCGTTTCCGAGGAATTAGCAGGAACATCATCATCTTCCACCACGTCCACAATGTGACACGTGACGATTTCAAGTGCTTCTCCTCGACTATCATCGAGAAAGCGCCTTGGGAAGTATTCTGCCAAAGTTATGGGTTGTGGAGGGCAAAAGGAATCTTCATTTTCCTCCACGACAGGCTTTGACCTCCTTGACTTCTTTTTTCCCTTCTTCCTTTGAGACTTAACCTTTCTTTTACTGTCTCGAAATAGGCGGGACTCTTTTTGTGTGTAACTTTGCTTTTGCTTTTTGCGACGAACGACAAGGGTCCAGCCTTCTTTCTCATCTTCAATGGAATCAAATTTTTCTTAAGATCCCTTCATTGTGGCTTCTTTTTGGAAACAAACCACTACAGGATCAAGGGTGCCAAACTGAATCAGCCTTTCTTCATAATCACATGAGAAGATTAGAGGAATTTGATCCCCTACATTCGCCATTATCGTTGCATGATTTGCTTGGGCCACCTCATCAAGGTCCAGCTCAATTTTCTTTTCACGAGCCAACTTAAGGATTAGCTCTTTTAAAACAAAACATTTCTCCACTGGATGGCTAATGACTCGGTGATACTTGCAGTAGTTAGGATCATTGACTTTTCCTAACTCTTCCAGTCGTTTGCATTCGAGGAGTTCAATTAATTGCTTCTCCAACAGTTGTTCCAACATATCTAGGACGTCGGAGTCTGGAAACGGATACACCTTTTCTTGTCTTTCTTTTAAAGTTAGGCGACGTCTCTCGCCTGTCTCCATTCGCTTATCGGTTTTACTTTCTTTTCCTTTGGAGGAAAATTTCAAAGGGGTCGTGTTGACGACCATGGATTCTTTTGTGGCACTCTTCGTAACTTTCTCAGTGCCTTTAACTTCCTTCTTTTCCTTCCTCATGTCTGGGACCACGGGATCTTTGTTCCCTCTACTAGCAATGCTCAACTCCATATCATGAGCACGAGTCGCCAGTTCTTCAAAGGTCCGGGGTTTTATCCCCTGCAAGATGTAAAGAAGTCCCCAATGCATGCCTTGGGTGCACATTTCAACAGAGGATACCTCGGAGAGTCTATCCTTACAGTCGAGACTCAAGGCTCTCCAACGGTTGATGTAGTCGATGACTGGTTCACCCTTCCGTTGCTTTGTGCTTGTGAGTTCCGTCATACTAACTGTTCGCCTCGTACTGTAGAAGTGATTCAGAAACTCTCTCTCAATCTGTTCCCAACTGTCAATTGTCTCAGGCTCCAGGTCAGTGTACCAATCGAACGCGTTTCCTTTCAGTGTTCGGACAAATTGCTTAACAAGCAAATCTCCCCGAGTACCAGAGTTCTCACAGGTTTCAACAAAGTGGGCGATGTGCTGCTTTGGGTTGCCCTTTCCATCAAACTGTTGGAATTTGAGAGGCTGATACCCAGCGGGCAGTCTGAGATTGTCGATCCTGTTTGTATAAGGTTTAGAATACAAGAGGGAACTTTGAGTGGGTCCACCATATTGAGCCCTGATGGAATTCATGATCATGTCTTGCAGCTGTTGGACAGACAAAGAGGCCACCGACGCAGAGTGTTACGGTTGGTCCTCATGCACGATAGCCTTCCCCTTATCATTCTTTCCTGCACCAGGGGTTTGGCTAGACTCAGCCGTTTCTTGGTTTTGCAGCTGGTTCTTCAAATAGGCAATCTCCAGACCTCTTTCATCAACTGCCTTCATCAAGAGATTGAGTTTGCTTTCCATCTCTGCCATTCTTTCATCCTGGTCTACATCAGCCATCATGACAGACATCACATCAGGATTTAGTGCATCATTTGGCTGCTTAGATGTTGGAACGACAGATTCGAACAGCGGGTTGTCTTTGACTGCAACCTTATCCTTAGAGGATTTTTCAATCAGCTTTGAGATCCTGTTTGCAACAGCAAGAGGAGTATGATCCTCCCTAATCTCAATTCCTTGGGAACGACTACGAGTGATAGAACCAGTTTAAGAGTCGCTTGATGTTGTAACCTTCGCGGGAGCTTTCTTTGATGCCATCACGTTGGTTGGATGTTTTAACAAGAGAAAGAGACGAGAGGTAGAGAGTGTCCCACTGGGCGTGCCTATTTGTTCACACGTAACTTCGGGGATGGAGACACGTGGAATAAACAATATATTTTATTGATGTTTGTATGCGTGTGGGTGTACAATCTCTAACTTTTATCCTCTGATTCTCTCTCTAATGTGTGTGTGATTGTGTTTCACTCGAGGGCTGGAACGCTTGATCTCGAGTTTGAAGCTTCAATGGATTCTTGGAGCTTGAAGTCTTCCAATCTTGAAGGAGTCTTCAATCTTCAAGAAGTGTTGATGTCCTGAAGAGTCTTTGATCTTCAAGGAGTGTTGAAGTCTTGAAGAGTGTTGCGTCTTCAAGAAATGTTGATGTCCTGAAGAGTTTTTGATCTTCAAGAAGTGTTGAAGTCTTGAAGGGTGTTTGGTCTTCAAGGAGTGTTGAAGTCTTGAAGAGTGTTTGGTCTTCAAGAAGTGTTCAACACTTAAACTTATGGATTGCAGAGAGTCTTCGGTCTTCAGACTTGGTGGAGTCTCTCTGAATTCTTTGGTTCTGCTTGAGAGCTTTGAAACTCTGAACTCTTGTCTTTGTGAGAGTGTAGAATTTCTGAACTGTCTAAAATTTCTGAACCCCAAAAATGGAAGAGAACCCCTCTATTTATAGAGTTCCCGCTGGATGGGCCCTGGTGACTTTCGGGCAAACAACTTGGGGCTTGGGCTTTATTGGTATTGGGCTCAACTATTTAGTCTTGGATCTGGCTCATATTTGACCCAAGACCATATGACCCAAATATTTAAAAGACTTAAATTTGATCCACATAATTATTATTATTTTTGTTTAATTAATTGGTCAAATTAATTAATTTGATCAAAATAATCTAATTTTAATTAATTGATCAAATAGAAATTTGGCTTTATAAATTTATAATTGGCCAACTTTGTCTTCAAATTAAATTTGGGACACATGTCAATTTATAATTGGTCCCAAATTTAATTATTTGTAATTTGGTCATTAATTTTAAATAACGACGTGGCAATTTGTGATTGGTCAAAATTTCTCCTTCAACAAAGTGGTAAAACTAACGCCTCCTAGTAATTTTCCAGTTTGATTTGCAATCACAAATTGGAAAATAAATCCCCAAGTAATCTATCAACGACACAAAATTCAGTAAAAATAACACTCTAAATCAAGCCCACGTAGGAAAAAAACTAAATTGCCAATAAATATTAACGCCACGAAGGAAAATAATAAATCGTCAAAACATTGCCAATAAATATTAATCCCACGAAGGAAAAAAATAAATTGCCAAAGCATTGCAAATAAATACCAACCCCACGAAGTCAAAGCGAGCCTAATTCAACAGTAATTGACATGTATCCTCGACCAAAAGATCAGAGCTTTGAATCTCCCAATCTCACTTGGAAAAAAAATCAGTTTACACAATAATACTCATCAAACACCATTAATGTCCATGATTAATCACCATTTTTTTTTTTTTTTTGAGGAGAGCACGAATCTTGTTACAAGTGACGACCGATGATAAAATGACAGTAACTTCAATAGTTATTTAAGTATAAAATCTAATAATAAAACTAAAAATATAACATAGTCAATTAAAAAATCTTACACAAATTTCAACATAGTTGAATCATTTTTGGTACTAATTCAACCAATTAAAACATTATAATCCCAAATCTTTATATCCGTGATCATGTATTTTTAAAAAGAAAATATTAAGTTAAAATTTATTCAACAAGTGAAATAGAAGATTAAAAAAAAAGAAGAAGAAAATTTCCAAATAAATACAAGGAAAAACAAAAGGGTAAAAATGTAATATAGTCAGCTGTTGATAACAAATGGGTCTTCGTCAACATTACACGTATAGCCCAATAGAAAGCCCACTCCCACAACACTCAAACAAATTGCCAAAGCCCAAACCCATTTCATTCCTTCCCCATTGCCATTGTAATCTTCTTCTTCTTCTTCTTCTTCTTCTTCCTCTTTCCTTTTCTGCAACTTCGAAACCCTAAGCTCCAACAATCTCACGCACTGTCGGTAACAGAAGATCAATCTCGCCTCATCTTCCAAAGCCCTACTTATGTAATCCCTCTCCTCCATCAATTTCGCCGCCTTCCTCTCCGCCTCTCTCGCCCTCGTTTGCGACAGTCTCAGAGCCTTCAGCAACTCCAATTTCTCCTCCACCCCCGCCGATTCCGCTTCCTCCCGACCTCTAACTCTAGCCACCGACGCCGTGAACACCTTCTGCGGCGGCGGCAGATCGCAGTTCCGAATTAGGTCAACGCCGGGTTTGTGGGAAAATTCCAGCAGGAGCATGTCGCTGGAATCTAGGGCTTTCGGATTGGCCTTGAGGTTGTTGTGATTCGTCGGCCAGGCGGCGATCGTCGACGGCTTCATGATCTCGGCGGAGGTCTCGAAATTCCGATCGCTGAGATTATTTAATTGATGGGCGCGATCGGAATGGATTTTGGAGAGGAAAGAAATGGAAAGAAGAGTTTAGAGAGAGATAGAATTGACAAGAGTATTTATTGGGAAAGAATTTTTTGCTTGCTTGTTCTGATCAACTTCGGTTTATTTTTTCTTCAAGAGACTGATTCCTTTCAAAATTGGTCTTCTTTTTTAGTACAGCCCAAGCATATAGATTAATAAGTCGTGCCCGCATCGCTGTTCATTCGAGTATAGTTCAGTAGATAAAATATCGGTTACCATTTCGAATGGACCGTGGAGCTAGAGAATCGGAAAATCCAAAGTTTGTTGGTCTTAAAAACAATAAAAATTCGTTGTGTGGCAGGGAATATTGGAATGAGAAAAAAACAAATTTGTTACAATTTGAATGCTTGAAGTTATTATTATAATTTGTAAATATCATTGAACTTGTTATAGAGTATTGTTTAAAAATTTGAAATTCCTATGGTTTTTGGTTTTTTGGATTTTGAAAATTAAACTTGTTTTCTCCCAATTTTCTTACTATGATTTATATTTTTGTTAATGACACATTTGAATTCCTAATCAAATTTCAAAAACAAAAACATGTTTTTGAAAACTAAATTTTTTTTCTAAGTTTTCAAAACTTGACTTGGTTTTTGAAAATATGGATAGAAGGTTAGTAACAAATCCAAGAAACTTATAGATGGAAGTAATGTTTTTAAACTTAATTTTCAAAAACGAAAAACCAAATAGTTATCAAAGGAGAGGTATAAAAGTTTTCAATTCATAAATAACACAATATTGGAACCATCGCTAACAAATGACCAAAATTAAGTAATATCATTTAATTAAAAGGTCAAATGGACAGTTTTTTAAAGTAAGATTGTTTTTCTAAATTGTGTTAGGTAAGTGCAATTGTACTGGAAATTAAATATTTATTACTAAATTAAATTGTGTTTGTATTGACAGTAATATAAAAGAGATCGACACAAACATTCAATCTTTCAAGAGATAAAAATGAATCTTGTAAGTTTTTGTGAGTATATATGATGTCCATTAATATATCTTTTTTTCTTTTTTTCTAAAGAAAACTTTATTGAAGAAGAAACTTAGGAAGTTAATAAAGAAGTGTCTTATTAGTCAAAAGTAAAAGCCAATTGCGAAAGAAATCTCTCTAGATAAAAGGAGATTATGACTAAAAGCAAAAACAACTAAAGAGTGTACAAGCGAATTACAAGGATCCCTTACAGTGCAAAAGAGAATAAGAGACAAAATGTGACAGAGAGGCTTTGCTAACACACATAAAAATAAAAAGGTGATGTAGACTATTCATATAGTTTTTTTTTTTTTTTTTTTATTTACTTTACAAAGACCTTCATTAATTAGAGAAAACTAGTACAACAACCCTCATAAATGAGAGGGATAATCCAAGCTGGAATTTTGGAGGTCCAGCAAAAGAGCCCATCTTCCCACAAAGGGAAGGCCCCCGAAACACAAAATTAGATAAATTGCATGCGATTTTTGCAGCATAGTGGGCTACTGTGTTGCTTTCTCTACTACAATGATGAAATTCAACTGCAGGAAAGCTAGAAACCATGGAGATGATCTCAGCTCCGTCATGTCTTCAGATTTTTCAGTGGGTGCGTTGATGACCTCCAAGGAGTCGAATTCAATTTCTAGCAAAATCTATTTCCTCGAACAGGTATCAACAATGCATTTTAGCCCTTCTGCAATTGCTTTTGCTTCTAGGACTTTAATCGACCATTTCCTTTTCATTTACCTCAAGCCACAACAGATCAAAGACCCTTTCGAATCATACACGATCCAGCTGATTCCACTCCTACCTTCTTCGTTCATCCACGAAGCATCCGAATTCATCTTCCAAACGACTTGACTCACAAGGTTCCTGGGCCTACTTTGCGAATGGGGATTAAGGTATGTATTTGCTCATTCAGTGAGGTTGATTTTAATATGGATGTGAATATGCTCTGCTTTTGCACTTTGGTTGGTGGTTGCAATCTTGGCTCTAGGAGTAGCTTTGGTGTCCCAGAGGCTTTTCCACAGAGAGTTATATTTGCAGGCATCAAATTGGGAGGGCTCATTAATTCTGTTGGATTCCATAGTTAAGTTATACATGCATTTAACAGAGAACATTCCTTTCTTGTAATGAGCTCATCTTTGGAGCTCTTGCTGATCCCTAAAGGAGTGTTTAGAATATCCTCCGCATCTTCTAGAATGACACTCTCCCTACAAGAATAGATCTTATCCACTAACATCTCCTAATTTTAATTCTCATTCTCCCATGGTTAGTGTTGGTCTGCAATTTCCTTTCTTATTTATCCAGGGATCTTTTTCAACGTCTATTAATATAGTCTTCTTTCATAATATATATATATATATATATATATATATATATATATATATTAAATACAAACTAAATTTTTCTTTCTCAACATGAGCCAAAGCCCATTAAGGTAAGCTCTTGCTCGAACTTTCAAAACCTTAATAAATTGCACTCTTAGTCAATCTGAACATGGTTCAATTAATTAAAACATACACTAAAAAGTAAGAGGTTTAAATTTCCACTGCAATGTGTTATTGAACTAAAAGAATTGTAGCCCTAAAGGACTCCACATCAATCCCATGATCACACAGTCAACTTTAGTTAAATCATGACTCTCTTTCTTTGGCATATTAAGATTTTCCATTACATCAATCTCAACAATAATAGGGTCATTCTAAATTGAATAATACTTTACAAAAATATCGGTTGGTATCTTCTTACACACTACTATTAAAATGTTTACAACTAAGAGAGAAAGGTAGAAAATGAGAGTTTTTCAAAAAAAAAAAAAAAAAAAAATTAGAAAATGAGAGTTTTTTCTCCCCTAGTTGTCAACGGTGTGCAATTAAGTATTGTCCTTCTAAATTTTGGTTTTTGCATTTGTTAAAATATTTTTGGTCTTTAAACTTTCATGAAAGTAACAATTTAGTCTTGAACTTTATTTTGTAATGATTTATGTCTTTCTACTTTCAAATTTGCAACAATTTAGTCTCTGAACTTTAATATGCAACAATTTAGTCTTTGTACTTTCAATTTTGTGACAATTTAATCCCTAACGTAGAAAAAATCATTAAAATTAAATGTTAATTTTTATCATCTCTACTAGTTTAAGCTTTGTAGCTTATAAAATATATTGAATCCGTAGTTAGTGTTATTGATCTACCTACGTAAAGAAATCTCATTACATCTTAATAATAATTTTGATGATGGGGATTAAAGTGTTACAATTTTAAAAGTACAGGGACTAAATTGTTACTTACAAAAGTTTAGGGACTAAATTGTTACAAATTTGAAAGTACATGGACTAAATCGTTACAAACCAAAGTCCAGGGGACTAAATTGTTACTTCTAAGAAAGTTGAGGGATTAAAAATAATTTTTAACCATATATTTATGTTTTAATTGTTGCCCAATCATTCATCTACTTAGTACGTCCATCAACAATATGGTCAACAGGAGCATAGCTCAATTGACATAAAATTGTGCTGATAACCACGAGGTCTATGATTAATTATCCCAACTCATGTTATATGACTTTATGTAACAATAACACGATGCTCAACCAACTTGTCCTCATGAAATGTGGCTAAGTCGAATTGTTGAGAGAAACAATAGTGAACACACAAATAATAGTATTAAGACAGAAATCAAAATACTACAATTATTCTCACACTTCATAGGTTCAAGCCAGACAAGTTAATAAGGTCACAAAAGAAAAAAAGAAAACAACACTTAAAGTTATACTAGTTCATCCCAAACTCGATATTACATCTATTTTTTTTGCAACTATAGATTCGATTAAGATGGGAGATACAATAGGTTTCACGTTACAAAATTACACTCAAATAGTCCAACAAAAGCTACTTTACTTCTAAACACCACAACCCAAATAGTTTGGAATAAACAACAAAATAAAATCCTCAAACCTGTCAATACACCTTACAACTCAATCCTCTCTACAAAACACAACACTTGAGCCAAATTTATATTATACTCCACATTCAATCAATTAATTGAATAATTTGATTAATGAATTCATAATTGAAAGTACTCACAAGTTTTTTCAAAAAAAAAAAAAAAGAAAGTACTCACAAGTCTGTTGATGATAAGGGTGTCTCCCTACTAGCTTATGCTATACACTAAAATATTAAATCATATTAACAATTATTTAACAATGGATTAAATAAATGGCGATTATTTAACTAGGTTTTTGATTAATTATAAATAAGATTTGTTATTAATTAAAATTAAAGAAATTAAACCCAATTGAGTTTATGGAACCCAACAAGTGGTTCATGTGATCAATAGAGAAGTCCATATCAACACCTCACCCATTATCCAACACATCATGGTCGGTCACCGAAATCATTTTAAGAGATAAGATTTGTATATTCATTAATTAGGACATTTCGAAATCGAATCTGATCAAATTTTCAAGTTTTTATAGCAAAGTCCTCTATAAATAACAACACCTTGATATAGGGTACAAAATTTGATTTGCATCATTTATTTAACATAAATTTTAATTTATTTTCAAACTTAACATCTAATCTAACATATTACACTACATTCACACTAAATTTTACCAAATAATTTGTTACAAAAAATTATGTCAATTTGACAATAAACTTCAACCCCTAATTAGTATCCATCTAATATATAACTCATATTTAATTGCTAAAATTATATCTTCATGTATGTATGACCAAGGATAAAAGTATCGATGTTGACAGAATTGTCGAGGTTTCAATGTCAATAGAAATATCGATAGAATGTTGATGTTAATGGATATTTCTAAAAGAATATTTAAAAAAATTATTTAATTTAATAAGTAAATATTTTTCATTTTTAAAATAAATTAAAATACTTATTAATGATATTACCTCTATATTAATAACATTTTGTTATTATTTTGTTTATATTTTATCGATTTCTTTATGGTATAATGGAAATGTCAATTCATCCCTTATGTCGATATTGAACTCATGGACATGTGAAAATGTCGATGAAAATATCAAAAATATCAACAAAAATTTAATACATGGTGTATAATTCATTTAATTGCCAAAAAGTATATCCTTGAGAAAGAATCAATGAAAGAGTTCATTGCCAAAAAGTATATCTTTGACAGAGAATCAATGAAAAAGTTAGCTCGTCAATGCTTTCACCTAAGCTATAATAGCGAGTCAAGTTGCGTAGACATGTTCCAAATGACACAATGATAACTCTTAGAAATAAGAGTTATTAGCCATGATTTTGGGGCTTTAAGGCTTTGATTTATCTTGAGAAATTACTAATTGTGTTGAATTTTGCTGAATTTAATGGTGTTTTGTGAGAATGTTAATTGAGGGCTTTGGGTGTTAATTTCCACGCTAATTATGTAATTGAGCTGACCTGGAGTTTTAATTTGCACAGATAATGCTACAGCTTGAGCTGGCAGAGGCAGAATAGAAGCTGAAATTTGTTGGTTGTTGGAGCTGCTTTCCACGTGGAGGACTTCATCAATTGATGTGCCATTCCCAACTGAGGCTGAAGCTATTTTCATCCATTAGAAGGAATTTCAAGTGGGCAAGGCTTGTCTAATTAGCCTTGAAATCCACGTTGGTGGCTGGGTATATAAGGAAAGAAGTCCAAATTTGGAAAGGAGGCTAGAGAAGAGGAGAGTTGCAGTTGGGAGCTAAATCAGAGCAAACAAAACAGAGGATAAAGAAGAGGAGAGCTGACGTGGAGTCATTATTCAGCTTGGGAAAGTTGGATTTGATCTTGGGAGCTTCTTCTTTAGTCTTTTCTTCTCATCTTTTATCTTCCCATTGGTATTAGTTGTGTAAGAAGCTGAAAAGTATGTTGAGTATGAGTGTTATTTGTTGTACTGAATTTATTTCATCTTTGAACATGAGCTAATCCTCATGTGAGGATTAGGGATCCTATATTGTAACGAAGGGTTGCTTGTAGTTAAACCGTGCTATTTTCATCTTAAAGTAAAGTGTTCTTCATTGTTTAAGCTGGAATTTCGTTTGGCCAACCATTTTCTAGTATTGTTATTGAATGTTTGGGAAAACATTTAGTAGCCGATTACTTTGTTTTACCTTAGTCATTAAGATCATGTACATGAGTGGGTATTTAGGGATAAATACTCACCTAAGGCACTAATCAGTCGAGCTAAAAATAAGGGGTTAAATGGGAGTTTAATCGTCTTAATCTATGGAGAATTTTGAAAAATTCCCGTGTTAAAATCTGAGTGAGATGAATTAGCACAGGTTTCGCTATAGTAATCACTGGACGCAATACAGAAAATCTCTAATCCGAACCTTACTTCTCCTCTGCATTCAGCCGTTTTTCTTGCTTTGTTTACTTTAAGTTACCTTTAATTTCACTCAAATTTATTTACATTTGTGCAATTTAGTTAGTGAATGATATTCTGTCCTCGGTTACTTTGAATTTCATCAAAAATCACGTTTAGAAGTAGTAAATTTCCTTAATTCAATCCTTGTGGAGAACGATCTTAAATTACTTATCACTTGCTGCCATGATGTGTATACTTGCACGTTTTTTAACTATTTGTGAGCATTTCTTGCATATTTAGAATCACATTGCACAAGGCAACACACAACTGTCAAGTTTCAAAAAGATCATTCCAGTGGACGTCTCAAAGAACGAGAGTCAAAATTGTGGAGTAGGATGGATTGTTTGTGACTCTTCAAGATCTACGATTTGCATGGGGTTCAAGAAGATCAACAAGAATTGGTCAGTGAAATCGCTTGAACTGAAAGCTATTCAGGAAGGCTTCGGAGTTTTACCTTCCTTGAGAGCAATCCATCATGATTTGACCTTCCCTCCTATTGTGGTCGAATCCGATGCGGTTGGCGTTATCAACCTCCTCAACAAAGAAGACGAGGACTTAACGGAAAACTTGTTTCTAGCATAGGAGATCTTCCAGCTGAGGGACAACTTAGGGGATGTTTCGTTTGATTTTTACCCGAGATCAAGAAATGTGGTGCCCACCGATTGGCGCGCATTGCGATCTCCATTTCCCCCTATTTTTCAATTTTCTAGTATTGAGTCTTCTTCTAATTCAGAAGGAGATAGTGTTAGATTTTACAAATTTAATATAAACATCTATGTGGCCCATATACATTATTCCTACTTAACGTTTTTTTTTTTAGGCCCAGTACGTTAAATGGGCTGATTAATTAATAAACGGTAATTTCTCATATTTTTAACACTCTGATGGAAGGTGTATATATAAAGAAAAAAACCCTAGGGATTGGTCCTCTCTCTACTCTCACAATACAGAATTTTCTCTCCATCAAGAAGATCAAATTAAGTTCTCAAGGAAGGGCAAGAGGGAGAAACACAATCCTTATAAGATCGTTGTTATGGATCAAGGTATGTTTTCTTTTAAGTTATCTCATTGTTGTGTGAAAATCATCTAGTTCAAAGATCTTGGCTTAATTGAATTATACAATTAGGGTTTTATTGTGTAATCATGTATTCTTAATTATACAATTAGGGTTTCATTATGAGTACATGCAATAAGGAAGAATTACATGTGGTATCAGAGCCAAGTTTGAGAACATGTGATTTTTCATTGATGTTTAGTGTATGAATTCAAATTTTCCGTTGCAAATAATGATGTTTGGCCTTTTCTTGATCATGTCGGCGAATAGTAACTTTTAAATTGATGTTTTAATGTATCGCGCATGAATAAATTTAATTGCCGGCGAAGATGAATTTCCAAATTAAAGTTTCAATTGCATGAGTTATGATTAAGAATGGCTTTTCCTTGAAGTACCGTTTTCCGTGTAAAGTTTCAAGTAGATTTGCCTTAATTTTTCTATTTACAGTAGGCGTCCTCAATTTTGCCGCTTAGCTTCTGATTAAGAATGAAAAAGACAAGCATGAGTTTATACATTCCGGAATAAATAAAATAATTAAATAAATCAATAAGAATTTTCTAATAAAAAAAAAATGTGTTTGATTGGTTTAACACCTATTGTTGGTAAATTTTTAAATTGCATGAAATTACATGTCATTATTTATTATGATGTCTATGTTATGTATAATTTGTTTGTCACCAAAGTGGCCGAATTAGAAAGGTTCTATAGACATCAATTAAAGTTAATTCAATTACTCATGTTTATTGATGCTTATGAATGAGAGGTGATATCATGAAATATTAAAGACTTCGTCGTGAGTATATTGATTTTCATGATTATAAAACATTTTGAATCGCCCAAAGGTTGATTAGTAGTTTTATAATTTTGGAATTTATCGTGGTTAATTGAGTGCTAGGTTAGGTATTTTAGTATATCCAAAGATAACTAATGTATCTAATTTGAGCATTTTAATGATCAATTATGTAAAATTAAATCTAGCATCAATTATGTATGAATATTTAATATTGTTGTATCTTCCAAAGAAGCACTTCAATGTATAATTAATGTTTGTTTAATATTTTGTCATCTTGCATAATGTATTTAAGTTTATTTCTCAAAGCAATGATGTGTAAGCGTATTTTCTATATTTGCAGTAACTACTTCAATTTCTCTTCATTCGCAAGCCACATCTGTTATAAAGTTTAATGGACTCAATTTCTCTGATTGGTGCGAACAAATCCGATTCCATCTTGGTGTTTTGGATCTTGATTTGGCACTCTTAAATGAGAAACCGGCTGCACTTACTAATACTAGCAGTTCTGAGGAAAGATCCTTCTATAAAGCTTGGGAAAGATCAAATAGGCTAAGCTTAATGTTTATGCGAATGACTTTAGCAAGCAATATCAAGTCCACAATTGCAAAAACTGAAAGTGCTAAGGAATTTATGAAATTTGTGGAAAATTGTTCCCAGTCTGAGTCGGCCGATAAGTCACTTGCTGGAACACTAATGAGTACCTTAACCAACATTAAGTTTGATGGTTCTCGTACCATGCATGAGCATATCCTTGAAATGACAAACTTAGCAGCAAGGCTAAAGACCATGGGAATGGAAGTTAATGAGAATTTTTTGGTAACATTTATCCTTAACTCTTTACCTTCAGAGTATGGTCCATTCCATATGAACTACAATACTCTGAAAGATAAATGGAATGTGCATGAATTGCAAAGTATGCTCATTCAAGAAGAGGCGAGGCTTAAGAAACCAATAATTCACTCTGCTAATCTCATGGGTCATAAAGGAGCTGGAAAGAAACCAGGAAAGAAAAATGGAAAGGGCAATAATGGACAACTAAAGGTAAATAAGTCATCTGTCCAAATCCACAAGAAGGAACAAACTAAGGATAAGTGTCGTTTCTGCAACAAGCCAGGACACTATCAGAAAGATTGCCTGAAACGCAAGGCATGGTTCGAAAGTAAAGGTAAGCATAATGTCTTAGCATGTTTCGAATCAAATTTAACTGAAGTTCCTTATAATACATGGTGGATTGATTCTGGTTGTACCATTCATGTTTCAAATACGATGCAGGGATTCCTTACGACCCGAACCACAAGCCCAAATGAAAATTTTATCTTCATGGGAAACCGAGTCAAAGTTCCAGTTGAAGCTGTAGGAACTTATCGTTTAATTTTAGATACTGGACATCATTTAGATCTTTTAAATACCTTTTATGTTCCTTCTGTTTCTCGTAATTTGATTTCCTTGTCTAAACTTGATACTTCTGGTTATCATTTTAAATTTGGGAATGGATGTTTCAGTTTATTTAAACAGAACATTCTTTTTGGTTCTGGTATTCTTTGTGATGGCTTATACAAATTAAAGCTCGATAATCTTTTTGCTGAAACGCTGTTAACCCTGCATCATAATATTGGTACTAAACGTGGTTTGTTTGATGAATCATCAGCTTACTTGTGGCATAAACGTTTGGGTCACATATCCAAAGAAAGAATGGAAAGATTGGTAAATAATGAAATCCTCCCAAATTTGGATTTTACTGATCTTGGAACTTGTGTGAATTGTATTAAGGGAAAACAAACAAAACACACTGTTAAGAAAACAGCCACAAGAAGCTCACAGCTCCTTGAAATTATACACACAGATATATGTGGGCCTTTTGATGTTCCATCTTTTGGTGGAGAAAAGTATTTCATTACCTTTATTGATGATTTTTCACGTTATGGTTATATCTATTTATTGCATGAAAAATCTCAATCGGTAGATGCTCTAAAGACATTTATCAATGAAGTTGAGAGGCAATTAGATAGAAAAGTGAAAATTGTAAGGTCTGATAGAGGTGGTGAATATTATGGAAGATATGATGAGAATGGACAGTGCCCTGGTCCATTTGCTAAATTTCTAGAACACCATGGCATTTGTGCTCAATACACAATGCCGGGAACACCGCAACAAAATGGTGTTGCAGAAAGGCGTAATCGTACTTTAATGAACATGGTTAGGAGTATGATAATTAATTCATCTTTACCCATATCGTTGTGGATGTATGCTTTAAGAACCGCTCAATACTTATTGAACAGAGTTCCTAGTAAGTCAGTTCCAAAGACACCTTTTGAACTGTGGACAGGAAGGAAACCTAGTTTAAGACACCTGCATGTTTGGGGTTGCCAAGCGGAAGTAAGAATTTACAATCCACAAGAAAAAAAAACTGGATTCAAGAACAACCAGTGGATTTTTTATTGGTTATCCAGAAAAATCTAAGGGGTATAGATTTTATTGTCCTAACCATAGTACAAGAATAGTTGAAACTGGAAATGCTAGGTTCATTGAGAATGGTGAAGTTAGTGGGAGTTTGGAACCACGTAAAGTGGAAATTCAAGAAGTTATGGTGCAAATTCCTTCATCTATGACTTCTTCTCAAGTTGTTGTTCCTGTAGCTATTGACTCTATCAACGAGGAACAACAAATTAACGATCAAACACCACATAATAATACTGTAATGAATGAACCTACAGTAAAGGAACCACTTGAAACAGAGTTAAGAAGATCTGTAAGACAAAGAAGATCAACTATTTCTGATGACTATGTGGTTTATTTGCAAGAGTCAGAATTTGACTTAGGCATTGATAATGATCCAGTTTCATTTTCACAAGCCATTAAAAGTGATAATTCTACTAAATGGTTAGATGCCATGAAAGAAGAGTTAAAATCAATGGATCATAATGAGGTTTGGGACCTTGTAGAATTGCCTGAAGGAAGCAAAAGAGTTGGATGTAAATGGGTCTATAAGACCAAACGAGACTCGAATGGCAATATTGAACGATACAAGGCTAGACTCGTTGCTAAAGGTTTTACTTAGAAAAATGGTATTGACTATAAGGAGACCTTTTCCCCTGTCTCTAAAAAGGATTCATTAAGAATTATTATGGCATTAGTTGCTCATTATGACTTAGAGCTTCATCAAATGGATGTGAAAACTGCCTTTCTAAATGGAAATTTAGATGAAGAAGTGTTCATGGATCAACCAGAAGGTTTTGTGGTTGAAGGAAAGGAACATATGGTGTGTAAGCTTAAGAGGTCAATATACGGACTTAAACAAGCTTCCCGACAATGGTATCTTAAGTTTAATGATATCATCACATCTTTTGGATTTAAAGAAAATGTTGTTGATCGATGTATATATCTAAAGATCAGTGGGAGTAAGTTTATATTTCTTGTTTTGTATGTTGATGACATCTTGCTGGCTACTAATGACTTTGGTTTACTATGGCAAACTAAGGAATTTCTCTCTAAGAACTTTGAAATGAAAGATATGGGTGAGGCATCCTATGTGATTGGAATAGAAATTTTTCGTGATCGAACAAATGGATTATTAGGATTGTCTCAGAAAGCATATATTAACAAAGTTCTAGAGAGATTTAAGATGGATAAATGCTCTTCAAGTATTGTCCCAATCCAGAAGGGAGATAAGTTTAGTCTCATGCAATGTCCAAAGAATGAATTGGAACAAAATCAAATGGAAACTATTCCTTATGCATCTATTGTTGGAAGCTTGATGTATGCACAAACTTGTACCAGACCAGACATCAGTTTTGCTGTTGGTATGTTGGGCAGGTATCAAAGTAATCCAGGGATGGATCACTGGAAAGCTGCAAAGAAAGTGTTAAGGTATCTACAAGGAACGAAGGATTATATGCTTACCTATAAGAAATCTGATCACCTTGAGGTGAACGGATATTCAGATTCAGATTTCGCTGGGTGTGTGGATACAAGAAAATCCACATTTGGCTATTTGTTCCTATTAGCTGGAGGAGCAATTTCATGGAAAAGTGCAAAGCAATCCATCATCGCTGCCTCCACTATGGAAGCAGAATTTGTAGCATGCTTTGAGGCTACAGTTCATGGTTTATGGTTGCGGAACTTTATTTCAGGACTTGGAATTGTCGATAGTATTGCCAAGCCGCTGAAAATTTATTGTGATAATTCCGCAGCAGTCTTCTTCTCAAAAAACGACAAATATTCGAAAGGTGCTAAACATATGGAATTGAAATATTTTGCCGTTAAAGAAGAAGTTCAGAAACAAAGGGTGTCAATCGAGCACATTAGCACAAACCTTATGATTGCGGATCCACTAACAAAAGGATTGCCACCTAAGACATTTAGGGAACATGTCGAACGTATGGGCATTAGTGGATACTATTATTGAAATTATGGTTACGTTATTTGACACTCTGAGCTCATTTATAGATTGTTTCTGATTTTCTTTTATCACGTCTGTTTCTCATGGTTGGTGTATACATAAATGAATTACATATATGAAACAGAACTTGTCTTTAACAAAGACAGTTATTGTTGGACTATTACTGAATACCTTTATTATAGATCATGCCAGGTGGAAAAACTAATTTTGTGATACATGGAAGGGATTATGTCAATGCAATGACACATGACCGCCATGATCCTTATCAGTTTCTTGACTTGACATTGATATCATGATATGGAGATGAAATTTATCTTCTATGCGCATTATGATTATTTACGTATATGGGAAATAATGTCAAATGGGCCAAGTGGGAGAATGTTAGATTTTACAAATTTAATATAAACATCTATGTGGCCCATATACATTATTCCTACTTAACGTTTTTTTTTTAGGCCCAGTACGTTAAATGGGCTGATTAATTAATAAAAGGTAATTTCCCATATTTTTAACACTCTGATGGAAGGTGTATATATAAAGAAAAAAACCCTAGGGATTGGTCCTCTCTCTACTCTCACAATACAGAATTTTCTCTCCATCAAGAAGATCAAATTAAGTTCTCAAGGAAGGGCAAGAGGGAGAAACACAATCCTTATAAGATCGTTGTTATGGATCAAGGTATGTTTTCTTTTAAGTTATCTCATTGTTGTGTGAAAATCATCTAGTTCAAAGATCTTGGCTTAATTGAATTATACAATTAGGGTTTTATTGTGTAATCATGTATTCTTAATTATACAATTAGGGTTTCATTATGGCGGTATATTTTCTTCAATTGACAATATATTTCCTTTCAACGATGAACGAAGGTTCTGTTTTCGACAAATAAGCTCCTTTTTCCAATAACGACCATCAAAATGTATACATGTTTATATTTTGTATCTTGTTTTTATATAGTTATTTACATCATACTAGTCAAGAAAAACATGCCACGTGAAATATTGTAGTTTTAAATTAAAATAAGAAAAAATAGTATTTTTTTTAGTATGTTAAGTAAATATTATATAATTTTGTTTTAATAAATTTTTAAAAGTTACACATAGAAATAATTTTTTTGTCTTCATTGTTAGAATAGCCCATTAATCTGTTGGGCTTGTTAATTCTTTATTTTATCGGGCCCAATTTATTAGCCCTTTTCTTTCTCTACTCATTATCTGATTGTATTAGGGTTATCTCCTTCCCTTGGTGCGGCACCCTTTTGCTGATATTCCCATTTTCTGTTAGGGTAGAACATTCGAGAGAAAAATTCGTTAGAATGTTTTTTGTAGGAGTTTTTCTCCCTAGGCCTTTATATATATATGGCTGATGATTTCAATCATTCAATATATAAAAGCATAGGGTTTTCTCCTGCATCCTTACTGTGTTCTTTCCTCTTTCCTTCTTATTTTGTTAAAATTAAGATGGTATCAGAGCTATTGTCTCACGACTAATTTTTTTTTTTCGATTCTGGTCCTAATGTCGACGCAACAAAGCTCTCTGAGTGCTGCTTCGGAGGATTCCTTGGGTTTTTCTTCTCAGATATTTAGCCCGAGTAACAAGATTTCTATTGTGAAATTGACTGATGATAATTTTTTATTGTGGAAATTTCAGATTCTCACAGCCCTTGAAGGGTATAATCTAGAATCTCATCTTGACGATGATCCGCCGGCTCAGTTTCTTGATGTTCCTAATGCTGCTTCGACTGGTGAGTCGTCAACTACTGTTAAAACCCTGAACCTTGCTTACATGCAGTGGAAACGACAAGATAAGGTAGTATCCTCCTGGCTAGTCGGCTCTATGTCTGAAGACATTCTTCATCATATGATCCACTGTACCACCACTAAAGAGATTTGGTCCTGTTTGAAACAAATTTTTACTACTCGAAACCTGGCGCAAATGATGAAGATCAAGACTAAACTCCAAACGATTCAGAAAGGCGGCATGACCCTGAAAGAATATTTTTCAAAAATCCAGCAGTATGTTGATGCCCTAGCCGTTGTCGGTAAGCCCGTAGAGGTGGAAGATCATATCCTTTTCATTCTTTCTGGTTTGGGCTCTGACTACGAGTCAATGGTTTCGGTTATTTCGGCCAAGATTAGGCCTCAATCTGTCCAATAGGTGATGTCTCTTCTCCTGACCCAGGAGAATCGAAATGAGAGCAAGCTTGCTCACACGGAAGGATTTGTCCCTTCGATTAATCTTATGGTTAAACCTTCTGAACTCGATGTTTCGAAAACTAACTCTCCTCAATTTTCTCAGACTTCTGGCAGTGGTGGTAGAGGTGGACGCAATGGCCGTGGTGGTTCCAACTCCAATCGCGGAGGTCGTGGTAATCCCTGGAATAATCGCAACAAGGTGCAGTGTCAAGTTTGCAGCAAGTTTGGCCATACAGCCACTCGATGCTATTTTTGTTATGCCCCTCCATCTTCGCAAGATCCGCCAAGTTCGTATACTCCAAATTTCAGTACATTTAATCGATCTCCCTCTTATCCTCAAATGACCGTGATGGTTGCTACTCCTGATATTAACCACGATACCAACTGGTATCTTGATTTTGGGGCTACAAATCACTTGACTCATTCATTCAACAATCTCTCTGTTGGATCTGAATATGGTGGAGGAAATCAGGTCCATGTAGGCAATGGAGCAGGTTTTCCCATTCTTCACTATGGTTTTTCCTCTTTTGCTTCCCCTTCCTGTTCTAAACGTATTTTTCATTTAAATAATCTGCTTCATGTTCCTACCATAATGAAAAATTTAATAAGCGCGAGTCAGTTTCCTAAGGACAATGGTGTTTACTTTGAATTTCATCCTACGCTTTGTTATGTGAAGGATCAAGTTTCTGGTCAGGTTCTGCTCCAAGGGACTCTCCGTGATGGGTTATATAGTTTCAATCTCTCGGCTTCTTCATCCTCCAAGCCTAGAGTCAGTACAGCAGTTCAAGCTCTCACCTCCACAGTCCCTCAAGTTTCTGGTTCTTCTATTAATGTTTTAAATTTGTGGCATAGGCGTCTAGGCCATCCGTCCTTATTCACTGTTAAATCTGTTCTTCGGATGTATAAGCCTAGTTTGTCGATAAATAATAAGTTTGAGTTTTGTAATGCTTGTGCCATGGGAAAACACCATAGTTTTCCCTTTTCTACCTCTATCACTTAATATAATGGTCCTTTACAGCTTTTTGTCTCTGATTTATGGGGCCCTACTTACATTCCTTCTAAATCTGGGTATCGGTACTGCATAAGTTTTATTGATGCATATAGCCGTTACACTTGGATCTATTTTTTACGGTCCAATCCGATGCTTTTTCAGCATTTCTTAAATTTAAATCCCTTGTTGAAAAATTACTTGGAGTGTCTATTCTTCAGTTTCAATCAGATGGTGGTGCTGAGTTTAAGTCCTTTTCTCCTTTTCTTGAATCTAATGGGATATCTCATCGAATTTCCTGCCCTTATACTTCCCAAAAAAATGGGATAGCCGAACGAAAACATAGACGTCTTTCTCTGTTAGCTCAGGCACATATGCCTTTAGATTTTTGGGATGAGGCGTTTGCAACGGCTGTATACCTCATAAATAGATTGCCAACTATTACCCTTGAACAGAAAAGTCCCTTGGAGCATCTCCTTAAGATCAAACCTGATTACTCATGTCTTAAGACCTTTGGTTGTCTCTGTTTCCCATGTCTGCGACCTTATAACAATCATAAACTGTCTCTTCGTTCTATACCTTATATTTTTTTAGGATATAGTCTTTCACACAAAGGCTACAAGTGTTTGTCTCTTGAGGGTCGTTTGTACATCTCTAGGAGTGTGTTATTTAATGAGTTTATCTTTCCCTTGTCAAACAAAGAATCCTCTAATCTTATCAGTCCCACAACCAATGTCTTTCTTCTTTCTCCATTATTACTTTTACCTTCAGTGTCTTCTCCTTCGGCCTTAATTGAACCATCCATTCCTGCTCCTCCTTCTAGCCCACCTGCTTCACTGCCATCTGGTCCTGATTCCTCTACAAATGAATTATCAGAAGAAGATAACACAGTGGCTATTACTGACTCTTCTGTTCCTCCACTTACGACTGTTCCTTCGGTTAATGCTCATCCTATGGTGACTCGTGCTAAGAGTGGAATTTTTAAGCCGAAAGCCTATCTCTCTGAAACAAAGAAGTATCTTCAATCTGAACCTCCTAATGTGAGGGAAGCTCTTAAATGCTCTATTGGAGGAGAGCAATGCAAGGTGAATATGATGTCTTAATTAAAAATGATACATGGGAACTTGTTCCTCTTCCTAATGATAAAAAGGTTGTAGGCTGCAAATGATTTTTCAAAATTAAACGGAATTCTGATGGTACTGTTTCTCGATAAAAGGCTAGATTGGTAGCCAAAGGTTTTCACCAAACGGCTGACATTGATTATATTGAAACATACAGCCTAGTGGTTAAACCCATTACTATTCGTGCCTTGCTTACTTTGGCTCTTAAATTTGGTTAGATCATTAGACAAATTGATGTCAATAATGCTTTCTTACATGGACGGCTAACTGATAATGTTTTTATGGAACAGCCTAGTGGTTTCAAATCTACATGAACACAACATCTGGTTTGCAGCCTCAAAAAGGCTATTTATGGTCTGAAACAGGCGCCCCGTGCTTGGTATGAACGTCTTAGTCTATTTCTTCAATCTCTTGGCTTTAAAGTTTCAAAGGTTGATTCCTCTTTTCTTAATCGACAATCTGCTGGGTCTTGTTGTTATAATCTGATTTACGTCGATGACATAATACTTATGGGCAATTCCTCTTCAGTGGTTGATAGTCTTATTAAGTCCTTAAATGCTCAATTTTCTTTAAAAGACTTGGGCAGGTTGAACTATTTTCTTGGCATTGAGGTTCTTATCCGACCTCGGGACGTATTTTTCTATCTCAGTCTGCTTACATCTCTGATGTTTTAAATTGAGCAAAAATGGACACTTCCAATTCTATCTCAACACCAATGGTGAGTAATTCTATACCTTCTGCTCATGGGGGTGAACTGTTTCATGATGCCTTTTTATATCGACACATCGTGGGGGCCTTACAATATGTTACTTTGACTCGCCCCGAAATCTCCTATAGCGTTAACAAAGCTTGCCAATTTATGCATTCTCCGAAGGTCATACATTGGCAACTTGTTAAACGAATTTTGCGATACTTGAAGGGAACTATAAATGATGGCGTATTGTTCAAATGTCCAACTGATTTATCTATTGTTGGGTTTGCCGATGCTGGTTGGGCATCAGATCCAGATGATTGAAAATCAACTACGGGTTACTATGTATAATTCGGTGGTAACATAATCTCCTAGGGCTCAAAAAAAAAAAAAAAATCCATCATCTCTAGATCAAGTACTGAAGCTGAGTATCGAGAGCTTGCAACAGTAGCTGCGGAACTGGTTTGGTTGAATTCTTTATTTCTTGATTTGAAAATTTGTTTACCTAACCCTCCTATTATTTGGTGTGACAATCTAGGTGCTGTTCATCTTAGTACCAATCCCATTTTGCACTCCAAAACGAAACACGTGGAGCTCGATATCTATTTTGTTCGTGACTTAGTTCAAAATAAGAAGATTATGGTTTGGCATCTCTCTGCTACAGAACAGTTGGCCGATATTCTCACCAAGCCTCTGTCTGTTACTAATTTTCAAAGGCTTAAGTTCAAGCTCAATCTCCGTAATGCTACTACCATCGGCTTGCGGGGGGTGTTAGAATAGCCCATTAATTAATTCTTTATTGTATTGGGCCCAATTTATTAGCCCTTTTCTTTCTCTACTCATTATCTGATTATATTAGGGTTATCTCCTTCCCCTGGTGCGGCGCCCTTTTGCTGATATTCCCATTTTCTGTTAGGGTAGAACATTCGAGAGAAAAATTCGTTAGAGTGTTTTTTGTAGGAGTTTTTCTCCCCAAGCCTTTATATATGGCTGATGATTTAAATCATTCAATATATAAAAGCATAGGGTTTTCTCCTGCATCCCTACTGTGTTCTTTCCTCTTTCCTTCTTATTTTGTTAAAATTAAGATTCATATTATTGCTTTTTCATGAAATTTCTTATATATATATATATATATATATATATATATATATATATATATATATATATATATATATAGTACAAATTGAAATTTTGTGCAAATAATTAATTTATTAAATGATATGTTAATATTTTGATATTTTAAAACATGTATGGCAAACAATTTTCATTATAATAATTTCATATTTTCATACTTTCACGAAAAATCTTCTATGTATTACAAAGAAAAAAATATAATTTAGAATTATTTACATAGTCGTATATTAAATATAATGCTAATAATCTATTAATAATATGTCATTCTAATGTATAAGTAATAAAATAATGAATTATAATATTAATCATTAATAATTAAATTTAAGAAAATTATTAGAATAATACACATTTAAAAAACAAAAGTAGTTGATGGCATATTTACACCTCTATGAAATAATTTTGACTATTTTATTTATAAAATATTGATATTTATATAATTGAAGGAACACAAGTAATAAATGTAAAAAAAATCAGAATATGCATTTAGCAAAGGAGGAAAATAATATTAAAAAGTGAATAACGAAGTCTCATGTATCTTTTTTTTTTTTTTTTTTTTTTTTTTTTTTTTTTTTTTTTTTTTTGGAATTTGAAGTCTCATGTATCTCTTGTTTATATCTAGTTTAGATTTTGCATTTTCAAAAGTTATCTTCAGACATGTCTACTCTAAGATTGGATGCCAAAATTATTGTTTATAACAATACATGTGAACTAAACCTTTCCAAACACCGAATCATTTGAAACACAGTTGTACCACACAAAATTAGGATTTCTATGGAACTACATACACATATCCACCGTTAGATTACGATGTTTCGAATTTACGGTCTAGATAACACCCATACATGAAAGAATGCACGGCTTCGCCGTGTAGCTGCTTCCATTTGATTAAATTCTCTCAATAGATACCTCAGAGAATGACAAAAATAAAAATTTATAAAGAAATTCTAAGGACAAAATAGAAAGGCAAAGATTATGCTCCATAACTCACCGTTAGATCATGTTTCATATATAGTCTAAATCACAACTATACATGAAAGAATACTCTACCTTGTTATGTAACCACTCCGCCCCACTGAATTAAAATCTCTCAACAGACACCTCAACACCAACCATTACAACTATTCCAAGAGAAGGAAAAAAATAATATGATTTTACAAAAATTTGAAGGGCAATACACGAAGGCAAATATTCTCCTTCATAGCCCACTATTAGACCATGTTTTTCACATCTATAGTCTAGATGTCAACCATATACATGAAAGGATTGAATACACTGCTTTGTTGTATAACCACTTCCATTGGATTAAAATCTCTCAACGCACACCTCGACACAAACAGTTTCAACTATTCCAAAAGAAGGAAAAAAAAATAGGATTTTATAACAATTTTAAGGGTAAAATAGGAAGACAAATTTCTTTAGCATAGCCCACCATTAAATCGTGATATTTCACATCTATGTTCTAATCATACCCAATATGCGAAAGAATACATTGTTTCATTGTGTAATTAACCAATTCCAATGGATTAAACTTTCTCAAGCGACACCTCTAACAATTGCAACTATTAGAACGGAAGGACAAACTAGGAATTTATAAAAAAAATTAAGGGCAAAATAGGAAGACAAAGATTCTTCCCTCTTAATTCCATTTATATATGTTATAGATAGATTATAGATAGATTATAGATTATAGATTTATATTTCCTAAATGTAGGGGTATATATATATATATATATATATTTTTTTTTTTTTGAAAAGATACACACACCAAGTATATATTTGCAATTGTCCGTTGAGTTTGAAATGAAACAAAGAAATTTATCTATACTATATTAAAAGGCGCTTAAGGGGAGAAACTTTTGATTCCTTTTAAGCCCCTTTTTAATCTTCAAATTCCTTATTTGTCTTTCCTATTTAATTATTCAATATTTTATTATTCAAATTCCCACGGTTAGATTAAGAATTGGTTTTTAAAAAAATCTTCATTATCACGTTTACGTTTTGTTTTAAAAAAAAAAAAAAAAAAAAAATCTCTTCATAAGATTAAGAATTTGTTAAAAAAATCTCATTCTCACGTTTAAGTTTTGTTTTTTTTTTTAAAAAAAAAAAAAATCTATCTTTGATAAGATTAAGAATTAGTTAAAAAAAAAAATCATTCCTTATTTGTCCTCCTATTTAATTATTCAATATTTTATTATTCAAATTCCCACGGTTAGATTAAGAATTGGTTTTTAAAAAAATCTTCATTATCACGTTTACGTTTTGTTTTTTTTAAAAAAAAAAAAAATCTCTTCATAAGATTAAGAATTGGTTAAAAAAATCTCATTCTCACGTTTAAGTTTTGTTTTTTTTTAAAAAAAAAAAAAAAAATCTCATCTTTGATAAGATTAAGAATTAGTTAAAAAAAAAAAAATCATTCCCACGTTTAAAAAAAACCATTCTCACGTTTAGGTTGTTATTTTTTAAAAAAATCTCACCTTTGATAAAATTAAGAATTTGTTTTTAAAAAAAAAATCTCATATTTGATGAGATTAAGATTTTGTTTAAAAAAACATCTTCATTCCCACGTTTGTGTTTTTTTTTTTTTTTTAAATAAATCTCATATTTGATAAGATTAGGAATTTGTTTAAAACAAAATATTGATTCCCACTTCTAGGTTCACATCATTCTCACGTTTGTGTTGTTTATTTTAAAAAAAGAAATCTCATCTATGATAAGATTAAGAATTGGTTTAAAACAAAATCTTGATTTCCACCTTTAGGTTCACACATCATTCCCACGCTTGTATTGTTTTTTTTTTTAATAAAAAAATCTTATCTTTAATAAGAGAATTGGTTTAAAAAAATCAAGATTTTTTTAAAATTTAATTATTAATTCTAATTGGTTTCGGTGGTTATGATAAATAACTAAATAACTGATTTTAAATTATTAATTCTAATTGATTTTCAGTTGTGAAAATTAGAGGGTTTTTTTTTATTTAATTATTAATTCTAATTGGTTTCGGTGGTTATGATAAATAACTAGATAACTGATCTTAGAATTATTAATTCGAATTGATTTTCGGTTGTGAAAATTAGAAGAATTTTTTATTTAATTATTAATTCTTTTTGGTTTTCGGTGGTTATAATAAATAGAATTTTTAAAATTAAATTTTGTGAAATCTAAATTTAGATCAATTGTTTTGATTTTTCAAAAATAAAAAGATACTTGAGTTTAATTTTCGATTAAATCAAATCAAGTTTTAAAATTAAATTTGAAAAACTAAAATTCAAATTAATTGTTTTTAATTTTCAAAATTTTTAATTTGAAAAGATTTATCATAACCGATTCACTTCAACCCTATAAATAGTGGTCTAAACCAAGAGATGGGGGTGGGAATGCAAGACGAATTAAAAAAAAATTGCAGCAAACATCAACCAAGTGAGAGGAGACCCATTCCTACTCCATGTTTACTAATGTGAGTATAGCCTTTTCATTTAGTGTAAATATATATAATTTTTTCTTATTTCTTTTTCAAGTAGACTAATGTATCCTTAGGAGATTTTGTTAGTTTTCTGAAAATTTATTAGTTTATATTATATTTTCGTCACCCCCTAAGAGTTTCATATGAATAAGAAATATTTTCCGTTTATTTCTTTAATAGAAGCGAGTACACCTTTGTGTGAGTTCATTAGTATTGTCTTTCTTATTCTTTCTGAAATGATAAAGAATATCGATCACTATTATTTTCTTTTTTTAAAATCGATCTCTCTCCATTATTCTTTTCTCCGACCTTCAAAATTTTTCATATATTTTTTAGATTTTTTTAGACAAGATGATAGGAAGAAAATGATATTTTTATTTAATTAGTGCTCATTTAACGGTTGGATTAAACATAACTTTAATTGAATTATTAATTGATTACAAAATTAAGATTTTGGAAAATATAAATGCTTACCTAGCTAGGTAATTTAAAAGACTTTTCGTTATCTTCAATCTTAAAAAAATGTTTAAGCGGGTGAGATTTTTTATATTTGATTTACATCCATGATATTGGTTATAAACCATTTTTATTAGAATGGTTCAATCTGGTCACATACATATCAATTTTTGCAATAATTATAAATTCATGTGTATTTATTCATTTTTATATTTTTTTTTGTACATTATCAAGTCATATTTCAAAATTTTTAATTAACTACTTATATTTTAAAAGGTATTATAACACGTGCAACGCACGTAGTTTCAAACTAGTATATAGAAGTAGTGTTTATAAACTTAATTTTTAAAAATTAAAAAAAAAATCAAACGGTTATAAAATATGACCTAAAAAGAAAGATTCAAACCAAACTAAAGCTAATTTTTTTTTCTAAAAATTTACATTCGTAGAGTATAGATTTCAAAATAGGCTATTTTACATCATTTTTGTAAATCCAACATTTACATTTAACAATTAAATAGCCCAACGAACTGGAAGAACCAGTCATCATAGCTTGATAGCCCAGCCCAAAACTAAGCCCAATTTTAAGGTAATTTCAAAACAAAGTATGAGTTTAATGGATTGATTCAAGGTCGTCTAGGGCTCTCTCTCCTAATTTTTTTTCCTTAGTTCAATCCAATGATACGTGGAAGCGAGAGATTTAAATGTTTAACCTTTTGATTGAAGGTATATATTGAGCTATGTTTAAATTGACGTCTTCTAAAATTTATTAGGGTATGTTTGGTTTAACTTCTCAAGTGTTTAATTTTGAAAAGAAAAAAATTTGAAAAAAATTCTAGTGTTTGACAACCACTAAAAATGGCTTATTAAAAAATGAGATGGAGAAATAAATTATTTTTAGAGAAACATTTGAAAGCAAAATTTTTAAAAAGAGTTTTTAAGTATATAATAACTTGTGTATAAAAACAACTTATGAGGAAATGTAACCAAACATATGAATGTTACAATTTTTATACAAAATGCTTAAAAGAAAATGCATTCTTGAAAAACACTTAAAGTAAAATGTATTCCAAACGGACCTTTAATTATCAATGATAAACATCAACCAAATGTCTATCAAATAATTATTATTCAATATTTTTTTAATTAAGGAATTCACAATGAATATAATAATCAAACAATAAGAGTGTTTTTCAAAAATGCATTTTCTTTTAAACATTTTGTAAAAAAAAAAAAATTAAACTTTAAACACTCATATGTTTGGTTACATTTCCTAATAAGTGCTTTTATACACAAATTATTATATACTTTAAAATTCTTTTTAAAAAATTTACTTTCAAATGTTCTTTTTTTTTTTTTAAATGGTTTATTTCTCAATCTCATTTTTTAATAAGTCATTTTTAGTGGTTGCCAAACACTAGAATATTTTTTTTCAAAATTAAACACTTGAATGGTTAAACCAAACATACCATTCGTTGGTTGTGAAATATCACCAAACCCTTCTCATAAGCTCTTTCAATAGTTAGCTGGAAGCTCAATGTTGGGAAATAAACTTCTGCAACTATATAAATGAATGAAAGTCGTTTATATAAATTACAAATTAAATTTCATTAAAATGAATCTTTTCATATATTATATCGATTCTATCATGTGTATAATTATTTTACTCTTGAGTTTTGATTCAAGTCTCACAGTTCGATCATGGTTAACTATGTCCTATACCTCGTTCTTAAAAAAAAAACACACACACACATCTAGGTCCAATATGGCCCAATTTACAACGAGAAGTTGTTTCTCTCCATGTTCTTTTCCTAAAAAAAACCTATACATTTTATTTTGTTCATTGACCATTGGCCCTATTGAAAGGAGTCATGTCATATCAAGCAAAATCTTGCAAAGCCATAAACCAAGTAACGAATGTGCACTAAAGCTTAAACCCAACAACCAATGTTCGAGTGCTTCTTAGGTCTCTTCATCATATAGCCCAAGTCATGTGTTCAAGTCTTGGTGTTTGATGTTGGCCATCATGTAGGGTCATATCATGTGTTGAAGTCTTGAATATGTTTTATCGACATTTGGAAATGTTCATGCACAAACGTCCTTTCATATAATAGGTTTTTACCACGTGCGTTGCATGTGTAATAATTTTAGATCTGAAAACTAAAAAAAAAAAAAAAAAGTAAAAGGAAATTAAAGAGCATATAAAAAAATGTCCAAAAGAATCCGAACATTGTTAATTATAATATATAATATAATATTCAGAATAACATTCTTATTCAATTGAGGCAAAATTAAACAAAAAGAACATGACAATAAATATGTGTAAATATCTTCTTAAAAAATATTTGAGAATCATGTAGGGATAATTTCAAGAAATGTACCTGAAACGAACCATTGAAAGAGATGAATAGTTTCAGATGTGTGAAAATCAATGGCAAAAGATGAACAATTTATAGAGAATTTATAGGGGAAGTTTGATTCAAATTCTAATTTGATATGATTTTGAATCTAATCACATATTGTTTTGAATTTTATTAAATTACGGATTTTGATTGATACATGAGATTTGAAAATAATCAAATTCTGAACTATATAATTAACTTAAATTTAAAGGGGTATTCTGCTGTAAAAATGTTTTTCAGAAATCCTACCTTTTAATATAGTATAAATATAAATATAGATATAGATATAAAAATCAGTAATTGTCAACAATAATATAGTTCAACTGACATAAAGTTTGTAGTCGAGGCCAAATGTTTAGATTGAAAAAAAAAAAACAAGTAGTAATTATTCGAAGTCGGGAGAATTCTAATTTTAATTGACATACAGTACAATTATCATGTCACTCATCCACTAAATCACTTATTAGCTAGACATAAAAATGATCAAGAAGTTACTTTCTGTTGAAGTTTACAAAGTTTTTCTGGTTACAAATTAAAATTATGTTAAGTGCATGTTAGAGAGTGATTTTAAAATGGCTAAAATCAGTTTTTTCATGTTCGAAATCACTCCGAAACAAATTTTTAATTATTCAAAATCAATTTCATGTTTGATTTTACATTTTTAAACGTAATTTTCATACTATCAAAATTAATTTTGAATTATTAAAGACATGTTTCGAAGTGATTTTGAATATGACAAAAGTGATGTTCATCACTTTAGAATCACTCTCAAATATGCACTAAGTGAGTTAAGTCAAGTATTTTAATAAACTTCAAAACAGAAGTTTATTAGTGATGACCTAAATTGAAAAGAGGAGAAAAATTGGAGACAAGAAGAGAGTGATCATTGATCACTAGTCTTGTCCCTATAGTTTTTGGTTCGGTAAAATCTAAATACCCATCCATATTGCTATTGACACATTTTTTTTACATATCAATAAGTTGATGTTTTCTATTTGACTAATTGTGTTAGTTAATTATATTCGTATATAAAATTGAGTAATATAAGTAAAATATGTGGACTTTTCAAGCAGATAAAAGACGATTTAGATACAATTGGAGAGGTTTAGTCAAACCATAAAAACCAAATCAAAACTTTTAAAATCATAGAGAAAAAATTAAAACTAAATTTATATCATAATGACTAAATTTAAAACTATGTCCAATGAATATGAACCAAATTTGTAACTTAACCAATTAGTAAACTCATATCTTCTAAGTAAACACAATATTAAATATGGACTAGAATTTTCAACTCTAAATTACACTTGTCAAATTCATTTGAGTGAGTGAGCATTTTTATAATTTTGGGGAAAAGAATTTGTATCCCAACATTCTATCAATTTTCACTGGAAAGTTTCAATTTCGTATAATTGAACTCTAGACTCGAACAAGTGTTATAATTTCTACTCATTATTCAATTTTCACTAATCTACCCATTAATTTCAACGAAAAAGAAACAAAAACCAAAAATACCATAAAATCATTAATTTTAGGAAAAAATACACTTTTGGTCTTAGAGGTTTGGGTTAAGTTTCATTTTGGTCCTTGAGTTTTCAAACTCGACATTTTAGTCTTTAAGGTTTGGATTTCGTTTCATTTTGGTCCCCCGCCCATTTTTCTGTTAATAATTAACAAATTGCTAATGTGGCACTTATTTTTTATTTAAAAAATATTTTTTTTTAATTTTTAAAATAAAAATAATATTAAATTAATAAAAAAATTTATTCTTCTTCTTCTTCTCCTCCTCCTCCTCCTCCTCCTCCTCCTCCAGCTGCTGTCGCTAGTCGACGGCGACTGCAGTAAACTTTTTTTTTCCTTATTCTCCCTATTTTCTCCTTCTTCCTTCTTCCTTCTTTTCTTTCTATTTTGTATTTTTTAAAAAAAAAATTGAGGATTGAAACGAATGGGAAAGCCTATCCGTTTCAGATCTAGAACAAACCCAGATCTGAACTCATTCCAACTTTTATTTAAAAAAAACAGTGAGATTGTGAGCGATGTCGAAAGGGAAGGGAGGATCTGCAGGATCTATTACGGTTGTGAGCAACGGTGCGACTGCGGGATCTGCTACGGCTGTGAGCGACGGTACGACTGCCAAGTGTGGTGCGACTAAGGCTGTGAGTGCAGTGCGACTACGGGGAGGGAGGAACAAAACCCACGAAACCCAGATCTGGGTTTAATTCCTTCTTTTCTAAATCAACAAGAAAGAAAGGGAAGAGAAGAAGAAGAAGAAAAAAAAAAGGGGGAGAAGAGAGCGAAGAAGAAAAAAAAGAGGAGAAAAAGGAATGATGGCGATGTTGGCGACCGACGGTGGTGGCTGTCAAGTGTGTTGAGATTAGGGTTTGAGAGTGGTGGAGAAGAAGATGGAAGAAGAAAGAAAAAAAGAAAAAAATAATAAAAAAGTATTTAATATATTATTTTATTTTGAAAAATTAAAAAAATATATTTTTAAATAAAAAAAAAAAACTAATGTCACGTCAGCAATCTGTTAGTGTTTAACGGAAAAATTAACTGAGAAACCAAGAGTGTAAGGGGCTAAAATTTCGAGTTTGAAAACTCAGGGACCAAAAGTGTATTTTTCCCTTAATTTAAATATTTTTGAATTTTGCATAAATTTTAGTTTGATTGATGCACAAAACTTTGAATAACTTTGTTAAAACTTGCAAATTTTGATAAAAATTTATCTCAATGTCGTTTTTTCTTTGAAACTTTATCAATTTTATACCATACAAATATTTTATGTTTGATTGGATGCATATATATAAGGATACTTTTTTTTTTTAATGATCTTTCCACTACAAGATTTTTGTTATTTTTTTTACGCCAAAAGAAATCTTTGGAAATAATTCCAAAAATGTCAAGATATTCTATCCCAACGCAAAATCTACGTTGAAAAAATTGGTCGGAATAGTCCTATCGAGATAAGTTTTTCGACACATTTTGACTTGTGTCGGAATAACTAGTGTTGATGATCAAATTTCGCTAGGTAAATTACCTTCGCTCCACGTGATAATCGACAGTGAATTTATTTGAGAGCGGAGGAAGACGTGACCTGCAAAAGAGTAAACTTGCACACCAGTGTGGTGCTAGCCACACCGCCTCCGATGCTTAAGTCAGAAAACGGGAGAGGAGAGCAAGAGAGTAAGAGAAGAGAGTCGAGAATTGAGTTCGGGTCCCCTTCTTCAGCGGTGAAGAAGGGTATAAATACCTGCTCATCCTAAAGTTTTCAGGAATTCGGAGGTGTTTCAGGACAAACCAGGCGGAACCGGGGCAGCTGGAGGCTGCAGGGACCGAGTGGAGTCAGTGGGACTCGGCCCGCGCAAGCCGACAATTTCGAGGGTAAAAATTTTTTTCTTTTTCTAGAATTTATTAATATAGATATATATTTGTTTAATCTTTCCCCCCAAAATATGGGCATTTAATTCAATGGTCAGTTTCTAGTGAGGTGGATGGCGTGGAAGGAGTTAGAATGGTGAAACTGAAAACGACAGTGACGTCCACAGAATAACAAAAGAGAAATACAGACAAAAACCCAACAGCCGACGACTCCGATGACAGACTTCATTGACTTCACATTTTAAAGGCGGAGACTTGTTTGTTTGGCAACGGGTTTACCCCCCTCCTCCCACGGATAACGACTTTCTCACATTTCTTCTCTCTTTCACACTCTTCCACCACTTCAAATTAAAATTAAAATTCAACCTTTCATACACACACAACCCCAAAAGAAAGAGAGAGAGGAAAAAAAATAATAATATTGTTATAGGTAAAAATAGACTACTCTGAATGTCAAGGAGCAGACGAGACCAGCACAACGTCCATTCGGAGCAAGAATCGAGCCATGGGGAAGTAGGGAACTGAGGAGATTGGGCCGAAGCCCAATCCCCGACCTTGAAAGTCACGGGAGGGTCCGGTTGGACCAGATCGGGTCCTGAATCGTCCCGGAACGGAGAAAACAACCCTAAAAAGCTGACTCAGGTATAAATATCCTTCTTCACGTTTGGAGAAGGATTCTAAACCTTGATATTCTCGACACTATTTACTTCTTATTTACCGACTTAAGCATTGGAGTAGGTGTGACAAACACCACACCGGTCTGTAGTTTCTACTGGTTTTGCAGGTCATGTCTATCTCAACCTCTACAAATTCACTGTTGGTGTCATGTGAAGGTTAATTAAGTTGCCTGACCGGATTTTGCCATCAACACATATTATTTATATTTTTTTGAACGCACCATAAGGAAAGACTTCTATTTTTCCTTATCATACAACATGCATATTAATTATATGGTGTGGTCCAAAACTTACTTTGTTACTCCCAAAAGTTACATTATTCTTTATTTATTGTGATGATTCTAGAAACAAAATTAATGCGTTAAAAGAGACAAATGAGATCCGTGTGCTTTAAAGTAAAACTCTTCTACACGTGAGAATTAGATTATTTTATTTTAAATGAAGTTTGTTAAAAAACGATATACTCTCTTTTAATTCTCGTAGTCTAATCAAGAAAGATATTTATTTAGTTGCTTTAATTTTTTTTATTACAAAGTTTCTTTAATTTAAAACGTGGCAACCTAACTCCTTGAATCTTAAACATTATTTTAATTGATCCTCATTTGTTGGAGATTGAATATTTGTTATTTGTTTTGAAGTCCTTGATAATTAAGAAAGCATCACAAACAACATATATTAGGAGTTGATGCAATCCATACATCAACTATTTTTTTCTTTTTGCAAATGCAACAAATGATGCATATATTTTGAAGTTATATTGTAGTTGGAAGGATATATAGATGTAACTAATGAAATAGAAAATCTATTGTCTGACATCATTTAAAATCAACCTACTTATATGAACTATAATATATATATATATATATATATATATATATATATATATATATATATATCATTTTTCTAAGGTTAACTTACAAGTTTAGTCTCTAAACTTTCAAAGTTATGTCAATTTGGTCCTTGAACTTTAAAAAGTGTCTAATAAGTCCCTGACTTTCAATTTTGTGTCTAATAGGTCCCTAATATATTCCAAATTTTTAAAACTTAACCAATCTACTAGATATAACATCAAATTTTATGCCTATTGAGACCTTAAACTTCCAATATTATATCTAGTAGGCTTGTGAATTTTTTAAAAAATTGTCGAATAGGTCAATGACATATTAGACACAAAATTGAAAGTTAGAAACCTATTGGACACAAGAGTGAAAGTTGAAGGACCTATTGAGAATTCTTTTTAAAATTCAGGGACCTACTGGATACAAAATTGAAAGTTCGAGGATATAATTGAAACTTAAAGTTTAGGATAAATTTGTAATTGAACTTTTTTCAAATTTCTTGTGTCCTTACACAAAAATGAATTGTTATTGTCAAGTCAAATAAACTAATTATGCACAAGAGAATATGATATCACCAAAAAAAAAAAAAAAAAATACCTCTAAACTTGGTACCTTGTTCCAATAAACCCTAAACTTTAAAAAGTTTCAAAAATATCCTTGACCTTTTTAAAATGTTCAAAAATACTCTTACCTGTTAAGTTTTGGATGAAAACGTTATAGTTTTAAATTCATTAATACCATTGACCTTTCAAAAAAATGTTAAACTACACTTACTGTTTCTCCTTTTTCTTCCTCTAGTCTGCAAATTCTTCTTCCATAAAAATTAATGTAAAACTTTGTTTATTGTTGTTCAACATCGCAAGTGTATGAATCCTTACAAGTAAAATATAGTAGATTGAGTACCATATCGTTCTCCACATGAAATGGATGCTCACTAGTTACCAAATTCTTTAGCTTCAATTTTATTTGAACACAAATTAATCAAGGATGGATGAAAATTAAAAATGCTTTGAATTAAATTATTTTAATAAAAACTAAAAAAAAAAAACAAACAAACAAACAAAGGAGTAAATTCAATTGGCTTGAAGTTCTAGAGCATTGATTTCATCATTATCTCCTCCTATTTTCCATTCATTAGTAATTGAAATCTTTTAACTTTTAAGTTGTCGGCAAACTCTATCTTATAGACTCAATATTCTCTTTTGAGAAATAACGAAATTCTTTGAACAGTAAATTGTCTACATCTCTATGACAATTCCAATTATTCAAATAATAAAGAACGTAAACCTACAAATTATCACAAATTTTACAAGTATATCTCTGTCTCATATATAAATTAGGGAAAATTATATATTCATATCTATCGATAATTCTTGTGATCTCTCAACCTCTAATTATGACATGAAATTGATGTAAAGAACGAGTAAATCTAAACGTACATTAATCTTAGAAAAATTTAAACTAAATACGAAATTGAAATATCAACTACTAACTAGGAAGAATAGGATTTCAATGAACGATTACATCAAAACTCGCATTAATAACAACTAATCTCTCTATGTTTTCCAAAAATTCTCCCTTGGTACTTCTCCCATAGAAAAGAAAGAATGATCGAATTTATAATTAGTGCTTTTCGACCCAGTGCCTATGTGCCATAAATAGCCCATTTTTTCTTCACTTTCCAGTTCGTAGTGCCTACGCGGTGTCATTCTATGTATTAAATTGATCAAAAAAATGTCCAAGTAAACCAACAAAATACTTTTAAAACCGCTACTTTACTAACCCTATAAAATTAACTCATCGTTTCAAATCCCCCACTCCAATGTTGTAAAAAAAAAAAATTAACTCATCGTTTATAAAGTCTATGTGAACACCGTGAAAACAAAGTTTTTTATTTAATATAAATATTGCATTAAAGGGAAACGAACGGAACAACTACCTCCCTAGAAAGGGGTTAATATTCTCAGGAAAAGTCCAGCCCAACAAAAAACAACCTTCTTCTGAATTGGAAGAAACATCCAAAAACCGAAAAAAAATTTTTCCAAAATTTCCGTACACAGCGAATCGCACCAGATTATGAGCTTCTTCATTTTGCGATCGCGGACTGTGAACGAAGGAGATCTTATCATACTCGGCAATCAGGCGCTCGATTTCATCGACCGAAAAGGAGATCTCCGATTGGTCTAAGTCTGCGTTATTTAGCAGATTGATCACGCCAATGGCATCGGAAACCACTTCGATGGGCGGGATATCCAGGTTTGGGCACGAAGCTCTGATAGTCGGTAAGCTTCTTAAACCTCCAAGAATCGCTCTCATCTCAAGCATCTTCACTGACCAATTGTCGTTAATTCTTCTTATGCCCGCACAGATAGTAGAACCTGAAGAGTCAAGCATGATCCAACCCACCCCTCCTCTGTTTTGGGATTCATCGCGAGAGGCGTCCACATTAAGCAGTCAAGCCAAGTCAGACATCAATCGTCAAAGCAGTGGAAGCAAAAGTATCGAAAGGGGAGAATTACCTCAGTTCCGAAGCAACTAAAGGGCCTTCAAGATCGAAGACCCTGACGAGTCAAGCCCTCTGGATCCCTCCTCCACCTGGTACGTGAAAACAAAGTTTAAAATGAATTATCTTTACAAAAAATGTAAAGATCATAAGTGGAAGAAAAGAATAGATTCTTCTTTTGTCCTCTCTGTTTGTGTGTTTGGGATGAGTAGAAGATTAATGTGATTTTTAATTATGATGAGCGAGTGGTGAAAGAAGAGAGGTGTAAGGTTTCTTTTTTCTTTTTTTAATTTTTTGTCTTTGTAGAGTTATGAGGGAGAGTTACGGTTATGGATTTTGGATTTTTGGAACTTATTTGGTCAAATTGTTGCTACAACCTTTCAAATGTTAATAAACTTGAAGAATGTGGATTTCATCCAGTTTACAAGGTTAATTAATCAAAAGTTTGATACACGATTGTATATTTTTGTTTAATATTTAAGAAGTGTTAGAACCATTATATGACCATATTTTCATTTATCTTGCCTAAAATGAATTTAAGGGAAAGTTGATAGACAGTGGCTAGGGAGTGAAAAGGCCGTTATCAATAAAATCAAGTCAAATATATGAAAAATTCAAGAATGAAACAAAAGTTATCTTGAAACTTCAATATAATAATCTAGCAGGCTTTTGGAATGTTGTGTTGAAGGAGAAGAAAAACTTATAGTCTATGAATTATACATGACAAATAAGCAAAGTTTCTCATAAATTTTCATGAAGAAAGAATTTTCAAATAGAGGAAGAAGAAGAAGAAACGTTTCTCAGTAAAGGTTTGAATTTTTTTTTTTTAAATGTCAAGGGTATTAATAAAATTGAAATTTTACCATTTTCCACCCAAAACTTAACGGTAAGGGTATTTTTTTAATATTTTTAAAGGCCAGAAATACTTTTGAAACTTTTTAAATTTCAATAGTATTATTGAAACGATGTAAAAAGTTCAAGACTATTTTCTATATTTGTTCGATTAGTGATTGGATAGGGCAAATATGGAGGCAGTGTGCTTAGAAGTCAAGTGTGATATTCAATTACCTAGGCTTGAGTTGGATTAAGTATTTACCCTAAAGTTTGCTTGGTACATGTAGCCTTAGGTTAAGGTTGACCACGAATATAAAAGGGTGCATGACTTGACTCGCCTAGAGCTTGTAGAATATAGGTCGCACACAGCTTGTCGAAATTGTTTTAATCCTACTACATATGATAAATTTAAATCTCATATAAGTTCAAATATTTTTTTGATTAAATATAGAATATGATCATTGAAATATATACTTTTCTTTTTCTTATTAATTTCTTCCTTCATATTTTTTTAAGGGTGGGAGATTTGAACCTCTAACCTCTTGGTGAAGGATAATGTCAATTATCACCGAGCTATGTTCACTTTGACAAAAAACAATTAAGATTCTTTAAATTTGATTGATATAACTTTCAAAATATTAACTCTTTTTTCCTAATACAACATTTAGGGATAGAATGATTCGAATCTCCAACATCTTGATTGATGATATATATCAATTACGGAGCTAAACTCGTTTGGGCCAAAATGTTAACTCTTTACTATATGTTGTTTTCGAAAAAATATATATTGTTTTCGAAATGACTCGTGGACCAATGAATTTTAATTCACCTTTTAAGTTTTAGCCAAGTGTAATAGTATTGGGCGTTTAAAAAAATAATGACACAAGATAAGACTAAATAATTAGGAATTCGTTTGAAAACTCATTTTTAATAAAATAAATTTATCCATTCATTATTTCTTTATTTCATTACCTACTTTTTAAAAATTCCTACCAATTTTAAAAACCAAAAGAAGTAGCTTTCAATAATTATTTTTTTTTTCTAATTTGAAAAAGACCTCCAAAGTATATGATATTTTTTAAGAAGTAGAAAACAAAACAAAACAAAGAAATTACAAATAAATAAACTTAATTTTTACACATAAAAAAGTCGTGGTAATTGGTCAACTAAATCTTGGTCTTCATAAACAGTTTCCTTGGAAAAACTATGGGAAATCTGAAAAGTTGAAATGGACAGTTTTGTTTTTTAATTAAAAACATTTTTTTTATAAAAAAAAAAAATTAGAGAAAAAAAAAAAAAAGTTGCTGTCAATTGAAATGTGGAAGAAATTGGAAAGTCGCTTTCATCTTTACTGAAATTTCAGCTTTGGTATTGTGTCGTATCCTCTTGGTGGATGGCAAGAAATTTCACAATTCTTTACATCAAAAATTAATTAATTAATTAATTAATTAATTCTTCTAAAAGAAATAAATAACTAATTAATTAATTGAGTAAAGATTTGACAAATGGCTTCGCTACGTATACACCTATCACTTCGGTTTTGGCGTAGCTCAGCAGCCGTTTGAGCTCTTTATCAAAGCTCTATGTGCGAAATTACAAGATTCTCCCTGCTAAATTTCTAATTTGCTCCTCACTCTAGGGGCCATTTTCGTCCACTCTTGTTGCCAACATGTTAATTTATTTCCATTCTAATGAATTCAATCGACATATTTGGAATGAAAACGAAATCTTTTGGGTAAAAAGACATTTTTGTCCCTGGTCCAAAATTATTTAGACTCAGTTTGGGCTGCTTTAACTTCTAAAATAATTGTTGTTAGCTGTGTTTTTAAGAAAATCAACTGCATTACAAAGTAAATTAGTGTTTGGTAAATTTTAGCTTTATAGATGAAAAAGCAAGTTCAGGTGTTTAGTAAATTAATATTCTAAATTATTGCAACTTAACTATATTTTTTCAATAAATAAATTTAATGTTGATATTTAATTTCAAAGTTTTATAAGATATTTTCAAAATTATTTTAAGATAATTCTTTTTTTGAAACATATAAGATAATTGTTTTAAATTTGATATGATTTAAAATATAATCTTATGTTTAACTAGGAGGTTTTTATATTTTGCTAAGAAAATATAAGTTGCTACTTGTATTGGAAAAAATATTATTTTAATTTAAATAAAAATAAAAACAAATAATTTCAAATGAGTATAAAATAACAAAATAAAAATATGTTAAATTAAAAAAAAAATGATTCACATGAATCAAGTCTAAACAACGTGTATAGAGAAATAAATAGTTAGTTACAGATTAGATTTTTTAGGGAAGCTAAACGGAAAAGCTACAATTAGATTTTGCAAATGAACATGGTTGAAAAAGTACTTTCATAAAAATTAATTTATAATTTGTTTTACCAAACGCTAAAACCGGTTAAGATTCTTTTTTTAATCACTTCAACCGTCTCCAAAATCAACGCCAAACGCACCTTTCATATCTTTTAACTAATTAAAATGCAGTACTAAAAATATGCTAGTATCGCTTTTAATTTAAATAAAAATAATCAAGAATAAATTTTAATTTATTTTATTACTTTTCTATTTGATAATTATACTTTTATTCTAACAATTTATTTATTATTAACACAATAACAAATTAAAATATTATTATGTCAACTAACAACTATTAATATAATTTTTTTTTAGAGAAACTGTCATTAATATAAATATTATTACATTTTATTATTATGATATAATAATAATGAACTATATTTGAATAATTTTTTTTTTTTTTTTGAGTCGATTTGAATAAATTATTTGATATTAAAAAATTAACAAAAAGAAGAATATATTGACATAGTTCTGTGTATGCGCGCGTACGTGTGTTGATGTCAAAGGATCCTTCCATTTGCTGATTAAACAAATTAATTAATATGGTTTTTTATTTAAAAAATAATTAGTAGGGTAATAAAAGAGAGTAAGACTGTATAAGAGTTACAAAATAATTAATAAAAAAAGTTGTGGGTCTCATTAGAGAGAGGAAATGTAAAAGTTGTAAAATAATATGTGGATTAGATGAGAGTTTTGGAGAGGAATAGGATTATCCTTTTTATGGTAGAGTGACTCCAAAAACCCTAAAATCATATGCGGGATGAGGAAATAATTTAGTTGGAATTTATGTATCATGTGAATAAAACAGACATCAAATGATCACAAACCTGATATTCACATAGAAAGTATTTGATTATTTGTAGAATTGTTGTGAAGGTGGGACTCCTTAGTCAAATTGTAGGATTATCTAGTAGGACTTAGTCAGGATAAATTTTAACTCTTTCGAAAACCTTTTCTAGGGAGGATTCTTAAACATAATCATAGGTCATAGGGTATTTACTATGTGACAACAAAAGGTCAAGTTGAACATTTGAGTCTAGTCATGGTGGCTTTATATCTCAACAATCAAGTTATGCTATGATTGAGGTAGTAAAAAGATATAGATATATACTACTTCCACATTGGAAGCATTATATATTCAAATTGTCATTTATGAAGCATTGGGCCATGTCCCATTATTCCAAGATCCTCTATTGATTTATTGATTTAAAAACAAGGGAAAATTACTTTTTTGGTCCTAGAGTTTTGAGAAATATGTGTGTTTGGTCCTTAAGTTTTCAAAGTAGATCTTTTTAATCCCTGAGTTTTGAGAAATAGGTTTAAAAGGTCCCTAAGTTTTCAAAATGGACATTTTTAGTCCCTGAGTTTTAATTTGAGAAATAGGTTTAAAAGGTTCCTAATATTATTTTTTTCAATTTTTTTAAATTAATATTTTTGTATTATTTTTCAATATCGAATGGCTTTTAAATTTTAAAAAAATATATATTAATTTAAAAAATTGAAAAAACAATATTGGGACCTTTTAAACATATTTCTCAAAACTTAGGGACTAAAAATGTCTGTTTCGAAAACTTGGGGACCTTTTAAACATATTTCTCAAAACTCAGGGACTAAAAAGGTCTATTTTGAAAACTCAGGGACCAAACACACATATTTCTCAAAACTTAGGGACCAAAAAGGTATTTTGCCCTAAAACCAAAAACTAAAATAAAATAAAGCTCAAATAACTTAGCTAGATCATTATTGACGACTCATTACATACTCTCTTTTATATATATAATTTTGTAAAGGATAAATTACCAAACAAAAGAGATCATGGCGTTGACTGTCAATCAAAAATTCATCAGTTAAAAGGAAAATTGAACATATATAGAATTCAGATGCATACTATATTTATATTTCAAAATAATTTTAAAAAAAATGTTGGAAAACTTTTGAAAGTATTTCGAAAGAGGATTTTAAAATTAAACAAGTTGTTATAGATTAGATGATGATTAAATGGAAAAGAAAGGGAATATTGAAAGCAAAAGCAAAAGGGGTAAAAAGAACAATTGATTAAGGTACTTTTGTCGCATAGGGAGAAGAGAACCCCAACATAGTTTATGTGTGTGACAACAGTGGAGCATACCACCCATTTCTAAGCTAACTTCAAAAGGATTCTTCATCTAAATATCTTTATTTTTTTATAATACAAAAAAAAAGGTTTAAAATAGTATATTAATAATTTGGTGGATGAATTAATAAAGAAAGAATATGAAGAGCCAGAGAGATGTATTAAATTAAAATAAAACCAACGTGAAACAACTGTCCACTACGGCGGAGTGGGTGAATCAAACCATTTTTAAATACAAAAATGGAAAATTCGGAGTCTTTCAATTGAATTTTCATTTTCTTTCAACCAATGAAATGTTGCCACATTGACAACTTAAACCAAAAAGTATTATAATAATAGTAATAATAAGTGGACACATCTTGACTTGAAGCCCATTGAGCAAAAAAAATCACTTAAAAAAAGAATAGAATTATGAACCAAACAGTTGAGACATTTACTTCTTCTCTAGAATTCGATGTTTATATTTCTTCTCTTATCTTTATTGTATTGTATTAAAAGAAAGGTTGGAACTATGTGTTTGACCATTTTAAACAATTAAATGAATGTATAAGAAAATTTAACAGTATTATTTTGAACTAATGTTGAACCGTTTGAAAGGTAGATAAATTTTGAACTTGTGTACAATAATTATTAGAATGTGATATTTTTGTGGCCATATTGAATCATTTTTCTTGGACCAACATGGTTTGTGTCATGGTTGTTTGTTTTCATATAGTTCAAGCATTTTTAAACATTTTGCTTACATTTTCTAGCTTTTAACTTTGTTTCTAATAAATTTCTAGGTAGTAAAATGGTGAACATCAATTTAAGTTTTGTCGGTTTTGGACCCAACTATACGAACCGAACCAATGTCTAGTAAAGTATAGAACCAATCAGTTCAATTATATGTTGGTTTAGTTTGATTGATTTTGGTAACAAGACAAACACTATAAATTAAACATCATCTTTGGAGAGGTTGTTAGAGGGTTTGGTGGGACGAGAGTGAGAGATAGTTGTTGTTGAACGACATGTGATGGCTGCTCAATGGAGATGTGTGATAGTCATTTGCAGTAGCCTACTCAATGTGGAGGCATTCAACGATCGTTTGTCTCAACTAGTGACCGTAATGCATGAAATCTTGTGAACCGAGTGTAGGGCAAATCCGCTATGGTGCTAAGCAGATCAAGAGAGAGAGAGGTTGGTGGCTGCTACCGATGGGGCAATGCCAAGAGGAGAGGGAGAGGTCAGAGGTGGTCGATTGGACGATGTCAAGAGAAGAGAGATGGGAAGGGGAGAAGATGCCAATTGAGATGAAAGGGAGAAAATGCGATTGAGAGAGGGTTTTATTTTTTAATATATATATACTCTCAATTCAATTCGATTTTGAAATTAAAAATCGAGTTGAACTAAAAGTATTCGATTTTATCAAATTTAAAATGGGGATGTCCCCCACATAGTTATCAACATTCACATAGTTATATCCCCAAAATATAGTTAACAAGTTACTATTCTCTTGACATCATTGAAAAAAACAGTTTGAAAGAAAATTTTCTTTAAAAAACTATTATGTTATCTTCTTAGTAAAACCCAACAAACAAAAGCATATTTTTCAGGTTTTGAAACATTTTTTCTAACTTCTATTATTATTTTTCTAATACCAATATATATATGCCATCAGTGAAATACTTATTGCGCAAAGCCTCATAAAGAATATAGTTAGTTAATGGTTATCTATTTTGTTAGTATTGTGTTTAATTATTTTCTTTGAGTTTTTAGTTCAAATAAAATCTAAATTTTAAAGTAGATTTATTTTTAGCGGTCGTCATAAATATTGGTTCATAGAGTAAATGATGTGATACCTTCATTTGCTTTAATCGACATTCAAGATCAATAGTTTAATGAAGTGATACAGTGATACCCAATACTATGGGTTTTAACCTAATCAGGTGAAGTTTGAAGTCCACTCCCTCTATAAATGGATTGTATGTCGACCAAGAGGGATAAAAATTCAATCCTAATGTAGGTCTAAATGTTTGAAACAGGCATGAGACTTGATGAGGTTGAAGTTTGTTGTCATTTAAACAAGAAGCTAACTAGCATGTTGTCGTATGCTATTTTGATGTTGTCAATTTGAAACACACTGCAACATTACTATAACCAACCACTCTTAGTACCCACAAGGTCGCAACCTACATGAGATAGTTCTAGAGTGAGTCATACTTGAAACTATCATCGATAAGCAAAGTTTTTCATACAGTACACACTAGACATGATCCAACATGCAATTTATAACCATAACACATTTCATCTCTTATATCCATATATGAGAATAGAATAGGAAAAAAAAAAGTAGTGGAAGTAATTTCTCCACTACATTGAAACTTCATCTAACTTGAAACAGAAATTAAGCTAAACATTGAAGAATGAAAATCGAAATAAGTGAAGTACTTCCTCTCCTATGTTTTTTTTTTTTTTTTTTTTTTGAAAAAACTTCCTCTCCTATGTTTAGGATGAATTATAACTTCAACCACAATAATGGAGTGTGCTATCGACCCAACTAGTTATTGATCTAAAATCATTCCAACAAATTAATAGCATGTTTCGAAATAACTTTTGGAAGAAAAAAAAAAAAAAAAAAAAAAAAAAAAAAAAATCTTAAACAAAACCAATTTTTCTATAAGCATCTTTAGAAAAATTAATAAAAAAAATATTTGTAATTAATAAAAAGAATATATCTTTATTTAAAGCGCTTTTCTAAAAATAAGATTAAAAATAATAATTTTATTGATAAGGTATTCTACATAGATCTAAATACATGAATACAAATAATTTTGTTACAAAATAGTACAATAAGAAAAAAAAAAAAGATTTATTCGGGTTGTGGGTGTTAGTGACAGGACGGTGGCAAGGAAAGGCATTGCTTCCCTTCCGGGAAGCTCTGGAAAATGGAAATCTTATAAAAATAATAAAAGAAAGAAAGAATAAATAAATAAATAAAGAAAACAAAACAAAATCCAAAAGAGGGAGATGAGCTGTCGCCAATGAGAAGGCTTCCTAGAAAGGGCCACCATTTTATTTTATTTAATTAAAAACTCAACTCTAATGCTCCATCCATCCATATTCCATAGCCCGTAGCCTTAGCCTTTTTTATGCCAAACAAAATTTTAAAACAAAAACTACCCTTCTCAGCTTTAAACTCAATTCTAATGATTCGGGTTGTGTTTGGTTTAATTTTTCAAACGGTTTAATTTTGAAAAAAAAAAAATCTAGTATTTGACAATATAAAAATAACTTATTTAAAAATGAGATTGAGAAATAAATTATTTTGAGAAAAACACTTGAAAGCAATTTTTTTCCAAAAGAGTTTTTAGTATATAATAACTTGTGTTTAAAAACACTTATGAGCAAATGTAACTAATCATATGAGTGTTTAAATTTTAAATGATTTTTATACAAAATGTTTAAAATAAAATGCATTCTTAAAAAATATTTAAATTATGTTTCAAAAAAAATATATATTTAAATTAAAAGGTAATTCAATCGGACCCTTAGGCGAGTTGATTTTTGACTCTTAGTTTTTGAAAATTAAGTTTGTTTTCCTTCAATTTTTTTTACCATCATTTTCATCTTTATTGAGGGCATTTAAATTCCTAACAAAATTCCAAAAACAAAAATAAATTTTTGAAAACTACTTATTTTAGTTTTCAAAACTTAACTTGGTTTTTGAAAACATGGAAATAAGATATATAACAAAACCAAGAAACTTAATGGTTGAAGCAGTGTTTTGTAGGCTTAATTTTAAAAAACCAAATGTTTATCAAATGGGACCCTAATTTCTAAATTTATAATGATTTAGTCCTTATTGTGAAAATTAAAATAAATATTTAATGAAATTTCTTATCTAGATAGATTAATAAACTAATTTAGAACCTAATATGTTTATGAGCTACAAATTTTAATTATTAAATAGTAAAATTTGACATTTAATTTTGACGAATTTTTTATGTCAAGGATCAAATTGATACAAATTTGAAAATACAAAGACTAAATTGTAGGAAATTTGGAATTACAAGATCTAAATTGTTACTTATTAAAAATCAGAGACTAAATTATTACAATATTGAAAATATAGGGACTAAATCGTTACAAAACAAATTTCAGAAACCAAATTGTTTCTTTCACGAAAGTGGGATCAAAAAGTGATTTTTAACGGTCAAAATAAGGGCTTGTTTGGAAGTGATTTTGAAGGGGCTAAAAACACTTTTATCATGTTGAAAATCTATTCGAAACATACATTTAATTATTCAAGATCAATTTTATACTTGATTTTATATTTTTAAACGTGATTTTCATATCATCAAAATTGATTATGAATTATTTAAAACATGTTTCGGAATGATTTTAATATTTTCAAAATCACCTTCAAACATGGACTAAGCGTAGCTCTAACTTGTAAATCTGTTGATTTTGAATAATTAAAAAGTAGGTTATTGATTTGAAAATGACACCAAAAAAATGCATTAGAAATGGAAGAAAACAACTTAAAATTTGTAATCCGATTAAAAAAAAAAGCGTGTTTGTATGGTGAGGGCGACGTGTTTGTGTTTGGATGATGGGACCCGCATTCACATGGCAGTGATGGGACCCACCCCCATGTTTTTGGTAGCTTAGCTTTGAAAGTGGGACCCAAACTCTTGTGTAGTGTAGTGGGTTTCAAAATATAATAAGTAATCTTGCGTTTCTCAAACCTCTCTCTCTCTCTCTCTCTCTGTTTCCCAATCTCATACCACTGCCTGCCTCCACTCTCACCTGCAAACTTTCACACCTATTTTTATATTCAATTTTAATTCCTCTATTAATTAAAAAAAAAAAAAACTGCCATTTGTTTTGTTTATTTCTTTCTCTGCACAATGGAATGGGAATGGGATCCCTTGTTCTTCTCATCATCTTCCACCTTTAATAATATATGATTATTATATATATGCTCCGTACCCATAAAATATTGGTGTTTACTGACAGATTTTAATTTCTTTTTTCCCCCAAAACAAAAACCCGTCTCTTTGCAATGTTCTATTAAAACTTCTTAATTTTAACCATTTTGGTGTTATGGTTGTAATTTCGCCTCCTGAACTGGTGTTATGTTCTATTAAAAATGTCACCGAGAGTCGTTTTGAAACAAAATTCAAGAGGGAAAATGAAACTTTTGAAAGTTTAGAAGTATAATTAAAACCAACTCTGAGGCATTTTTAATAACTTAATCTATATTTATATTATTATAAATAAATTATAAGTGGGAAAAAAAGGAATGGTATAAAATGAAAGGAGAAAGGTGTAAATTGGAAATTAGAAAAGGGGCGAAAGGTAGGGTAAAAAAATTTCCCATTTTCAGGAAGCAGAATGGTCCCATCACCGTACACGTGTACATGAAGGAGGTCAGAGAAGACGTACGCACCATCACTAAAGCTTCAACCGAAGAATATCACACACGGAAGTGCCCATGTGCACCCTCCCTCTCCACTCCATTTTCAATCCTCCAATGCTTTTATTTTCCTTTCTTTGTCTAATAAATTTTCAAAGTTTTTTTGTAAGAAGTTTTTGGACTTTTTTTTTTACCTTCTTTTTTTTGTTCGTTTAATAGGAGGGTGGGACATTCGAATTTTTTATCTCTCCGTTAAAGATATATGTTTTAACTAATTGAAATTCCCATGAATCTATGACCTATTCAACATATTTTAAGTTCACAAACTAATTAGATACAAAATTTAGAACTATGGTCATTCAATTCTAAGTTTAAGGCATATATATATATAAATAGAATAGATCAAAATTTAGTATGCACAAAATTGAAAGTTTAAGAATCTATTAGATATTTTTTTAAAAAGTTTTTGAACCTATTAGACAAAACAAGTTTAATGAATAAAATTGTAATTTGTGACGTATGAGTAGAGGAAGGATACATGAATGAATCGAAACCACATTCGAATAAGAGGGATCTTGAAGATATAGAGTATGATCAAGATAATTGATAGTAACTATCTATACCAACAAGATGTACTTTCCTTTTCGGTGGCTCAATCATCATAGAAACTTCAAAGCGTGCTTGACTTGTGCAAGTGTTATGTTGGGTGACTGTAGCTTTTAATAAAACAGTACCCAGAAATAAAATAATGCTCGACCAAGGAAGCCAGAGCACAACAGCTATATTATTAACAAAAAGAGGAGACATGTGTTCCAATACAATAGGAGAATAACGATTACAATGAAATAAAGGAGTAACAATAGTAAACACAGGTAAAAAAATAACCAGCTGGGTAATATTCTAACAGTGACCTATTGAAAAATTTCCTAGAAAGCATGTGAGTGGGAACAAAACATGCTATGAGGACCTCGTAAGATAAGTATGGTGACATAGCCAGGTCACAGGGAAATATCGGAACCATCAGGTGTCGAATCCTGGACTTAGGGCATTACATGATTTAACTTATTTTTAAAATTTAGTTCCTTCACCCTCTTCTCTCCCATCAATTTTTTTTTTTTTTTTTTTTTTGTTTAATTATTTGAAAAGGAAGACAAAAGAGTGGAGTATAATATGATCGAATGGGTTTGAATTGAATGTATGTGATCCCGTTTTAGTGGGTGTACTATGTAATTTGTTTAAGATTAAAGGTTTGTTTTATATGTAAACATAGATTAATTAAAGAATTGGAGAGAGAGAGAAAGGAAATATTAAGAAAGGAAAAAAGAAGAGTAGTTTTGTTTGTGTGTATGAAAAAAGAAGGGGGAGGAATAAAAAAGAAGAAGAGGGGTTGGGTTGGCTTGACTTTTAAGGCATAAAGTTGAGAGATGTTAGGGTGCGTTTAAAAGCTGCCACACGTATTTTTCGTATCCAATCATCTCACTCTTCTTTTCTTTTTCTTTTCAACTTTTTTTCTTAATTACAAATTCTCTTTTCTTCCTTCTTTTGCTTCCTTTTCACCCCACCTGGAACACAGTGATTCTTCGTCATTAGTACAAGTTTTATGTCAGTTGAACTATGTTCATATTGACATTGCTCAATGTTTCTACGTTATCATTTTGATTGAATCATGTAATGAGAAGCCAAAAAATATATATTCATATGACTATATACTTAATTTCCAGTCAGATTAACTTAAACCCATTTGATTTTTTAAAATTTAGCTTATTAACATTACTTAGGAGTTTCTTTGTTTTGTTATCTATGTTGTTTTCAAATCCTAGTCAAGTTTTGAAAACTAAAAAGAATTGTTTTTTAAAAACTTGTTTTTGAAATTTGGTTAAAAATTCAAATGTTTCCTTTTAAAAAATTCTCAAAAAGAGATGATTATTAAATAGGGCTTTTAAGACCTTCAATTAGATTTTCTAATTGGTTGGATTTATGTTTTTTCTAGTTCAACAACATTTAGGAGTGGGAGATTCGACAAGATTTAGAGACATTGATGATAGGTATGAACACTTTTTTTAATTGAACATAATATGTGGAGGGGCAAGGTTCAAACTTATGACATCTTGACTGAATGTATATACCTTAATTAGTTGAGTTATGTTCAAGTTGGTGGAAGGACACTTTTTTAGGGTCTGTTTGGAATACATTTTAATTTAAATGTTTTTCAAGATTGCATTTTTTTTAAAAACATTTTGTATAAAAATTGTTTATAATTTAAACACTCATGTGTTTGGTTGCATTTCCTCACAAATGTTTTTATACACAAGTTATTGTTTACTTAAGAAGTCTTTTGTAAAAAGTTGGTTTCAAGTGTTTGTCTCAAAATGGTTTATTTATCAATATCATTTTCTAATAAGTCATTTTTAGTAGTTGCCAAACACTAGAAATTTTTTCAAAATGATTTATTTTCAAAATTAAACACTTGAAAAGTTAAACCAAACACACCCTTAATCCACTTGATATTTTGGCATTCTTAAGGTTGGATATAGGAATTTCATTTTGTTGGTTCAATTTTTGTGATTTATTGATTGGTCTATAGACAAATTCTTAATTTTATTTTTAGGAGGTTTTTTTAATAGTTCAATAATATGTGAAACTTGAGAATTGAACTTTTAACTTGAGCTAGCTTATAAATATCTTATCAAATTGATTGATTTGGAAAAGGAATTCAAATTGGATGATTCAATTAATGAAATATGAAGTTTATGATTAGAATTGTTATGACAGTAAAAGAATTTGCCTAAAAATAAAAATGATAAAAAAAGAAAAAAAAAGTTATCTTCTATTTGTGAAAAAAAAAAATCAAATTATGCAACTTTTTTAATTGACAGTCACTAATTTTCTCATTTAATTATTTTTAATTATTATTTTTTAATCGAAGAGCTGTGTTGGTTATTTTATTTATTATTATTTTTTCCTAAAGATATTTGTTTATATTGAGAAAGCACCATACTTTCTGATCATGCACTATTTAACAAAGACAACCAACTTTCTTTTTTCTTTCTTTCTGATGGAGAGGAGGGACTGAATAGAAAATTTGATATAACTATTTTAAGTTCAAATATTTAAATTAAAACTAAGTTTAGTTTTTTTTTTAAAATAAAAATTGAGATTAAATTCATTTTTCAATGTTTTTAATAACTTATATGCATTGTATAAGAATCTTATTAAGTGGCATGGACGACTTAATTCTTTAATTTAATTTGTGCCTATTATTTTTAGGCTTTTATTGTTAATTCTATTATTTTTAAGGTAAATTACAAGTGTAGCCCTTAAACTTTAATAGTAATACTTCTATATCTTTATTTAAAAAAAAAAAAAAAATTAACTACGAGATTTGAACCTCTAACATTTTTGTTGAAGATAGCATTATCTATTTAAAGTAATTCAAATTGGCATTTGTTTCTCCAAACTTAATTTGTGATTTTGTTTGTTCTTTAGTCATCGATATTATTAATTAAATAATAATGTGTCATATTTATTAGCGAATATTAGTTGATTTGATATTTTGATACATATAAATAAATAAGAAAAGTGGTTGATTATCTTAATTAAATTAAAAATAAATAAATTGATGAATGGTTGAAATTATCAATTGAAAAATGTGGAAAAAAATATCCAAATATATTATATTGGTCGATTTTTTTTATTTTAATATAAAAAGGAACTAAAATTATATAAAAGAAATTACTAATTTTTACTTTATAGTCATATCACTTTCATATCTTTTGTCCGTTGTCTTATTTTATAGTTAAGGGCAAAGAGGGAAATTCCTTGATTTCAAGCCTAAGTGGATGGGATCCAAACGATTTTTCCCCCTCCTCTTGTCATTTTTAGAGTGTTAAAAACTTAAAACATTATTTGAAAGGTATAATTATTAATATCAGTTTGATGACCCTTTTGTTTTTAGTTTTTTATTTTTAAAAATTAAGACGATATATACCTACTTCGACCAATAAGTTTTTTTTGTTTTAGTATTTTCCTTCTTCCTTGTTTTCAAAATTAAGTCAAAATTTGAAAAAAAATAGTAATTTTCAAAAACTTGTTTTTGTTTTTGGAATTTGGCTAGAAATTCAAATTAATCTTTAACAAAGATGAAAACCATTATAGGGAATTTTGGAAAAGTATAATTTTCAAGAACCAAATGGTTATAAAATGGTGCCTAAACTATGTTCAAGTCAATTGGTTAAATGAAAAGTCAAGAAACATGAGAAAAACTAATTTCTCCTTAGTACATTATTTCATTTTTATGGAAGAGGAAGAATTAGGGTCTGAAAGGTTTTCAAATGTGTTTCTAGTCACTAATACCATATTAAACTCAGAGAATAAATAAACCGTTTATCTTTATTGAGAGAAACAAGACATATAAATAGTCAGCTAACGATACAGATGTCAATCAGTTGACTAACTACTTTTTTTTTTTTTTTTTTTTTTATAACATCAACCTTTCATTGCAAATAGGCAAATCGCTCTAAAGCAACACATTACAGGCGACAGTCAACAGGTAACCAAAATCTCCACACACTGAGAGGCGTCCTCACTCCAGACCAGATAAAGCACTCTCTCTGACGAGTGTCTGATGAATGCTAAGCAACCAGCTAGTGGAAATCATCCGAATTCAGCTAGCCATCCAAGCCTCCGTCCTCTTGCCTCCTATATAAATATGTCCTATTCCATGCAGGTTTGAAGCCTTAGGCTCGCCACCTGCAACAAAATATCACCCAAACATAGCATCTTAAGACATCAATGAGATAAACATTTTAGAGGGAGAAAATGCAACCCCATCACCCCTAAACTTAAACCCATCAAGTTGACTAACTACTTGGAATAACAGAAAACAACTAACTTACTAGAGAAACTATTACAACTTTGGTAATTCGAATAGATATAATTATTTTGAGATATTCAATTTAATTTCATATTATATTTAGATATTATTCTCGTGTTTTAATTCTAAATAACACTTGTGGGATTCTTTTACAAAAGTTAGAAGTCTCACTTAAACTTTAAATGCAAAACAAAACTTTGATATATTTAACAAAAAACAAGTATTTCTAAAATTTAGGATGAAAACATAATATTTCAAAAGTATAACAACTAAAATTAAAAGATGAGAAACTTTAGAGACCATTTTTTTTTTTTTTTTTTTTTTGAATAATGAACGACAATTAATAATAGGGATTGTAACTAACTTTTTCGTGGAAAGCTTAGAAATTTAAAAATAGGTTTTTTTTTTTAGAACAAAAACATAATATTTTAAGGTTGAGACACCAAAACAAAATGTGAGGTTAAATTACAAACTTAGTCCTAGACTTTAATGATGGTGTTTATATAGTGCTTCAACTTTAAAAAGTTTCAATAACAACTCTAATTATTTATTTTTATTCTAACTAATATAGTATATGATGTTAATATTGTTAATTAAATGTTGCCATGGTAAGTTAGCTCTACTAACTAATGGTGATTTAGTATCATCTAATCATTAGTGATATAAAAAAGTAAGTTAGCTATATAAATAAGAAAATGGTGTCAAGAGTATAGTTTAACTGGAATAAAAACATATATCTTCAATCGAGAGGTTAGAGGTTTAAAACTCCTATTTTACATGTTGTAAAAAAAAAAAAGTAAGAAAATGGTGGATTGACCAAGAAATTTGATAGACTCGTCCATAATCCTTTTGGCCGATCAACCATTATTTTATATTGTTAGTTTACTCTCTTCCATCTGCTATGTTAAATTATTATTTATTAATCCAATCAATATATCACATCAATATATCATAGTTCAACTCATTAAAACACATAATCTTAATCAAGAAGTCAAAAGTTTGAATCCTTAAGCCTCATATGTTTAACTAAAAACCGTTAAGGACAAAGAACTTCTATATATCTCTTCACTACTATGATATCATTCACTATGGATATAAGTATTTTTTTTTTTTTTTTTTTTTTGACAACATGTAGGAGTGGAGGATTGAACCTCTAACCTCTTGGTCAAAGTACGAGCTTTATGCCAGTTGAGTCAAACTCTTGTTGACACTATGGATATAAGCTTTCATGACTTTATTTTTTGTTTCATCCAAAAGATCTCATATTTATATACTTTCATTTTCTGTCAATCCGAATATAAGTTTAGACACCAATTACCATTTCAAAAATCAATGGTTTAATCCCTACACACAATTGCTCAACTAAAAAATATGACTTTCTTTCGTAATGCATGTGGAATTTTGGTAGCATTTCCTATAATCATGTATATGAAACCCTTTGTAATTTAATTTAAATATGAAAGTAGATTTTAACCACCTTTGCAGCAGACAAAGTTAAATGGAAAGTTGTAAAGTTTTGTTTGGACGACGGCAAAAGAGCGAACACTATGATTATTTTTCCATTACATGATTTTTCTAACCCCTATTCATTTTCTCCTTTTCTTTTTTTTTTTTTTTTTTTTTTTTTTCTCTTAGTTTTAATTTTTACAGCGTAGATTTCAATTACGATCTCATCATTCTCCAGAAGAAAGTGAAAAAAGGAAAATTTTCTCCATAACTTTTCCCCAATCCAATCATCTTCTTCCAAATTACCACACACCCAATTCTTGAAATCTACTTCCCATTTTTTTTTTTTTAATTTCTTTATTCTCTTAAATTTCGCCTCTTGCCGCCATGGATTTAGCTCCACCAGTGCAGAGTCGGAGCTTGCTCATCGGAGAAGAAGTTACAAGCCTCCTCTCCGCTGAAGAAATTATGCTCCTCCATTTTCGGAAACATCTGGGTTTGTTGATACCCCTTCTGATACTGCAAGTAACTCAGCGCCGTCGTTGCGCAGTTCAGTTTCACGGCGGCGGACGGAGACGGAGATGCCGCCGTCATGAAGTGGTGATGGTGGTGGTTCTGCAGCACCCCCGGTGAAGAAATGCCCGCCGTGGGGCTGTAATCTTCGTTCAAAATTGCGCTCGAATCGCTATCCGATGACCCATCTTTGAAATCGGGGAACAATGACGCCTCTTCCGTCGGCGCCTCTTCCCCTTCTCCGCCATTGTTGTTGAAGCTCTCGTAATTGAAGTCTTGGGATTCACTCGCCGGAGGAACAGAGAACTGTTCGGCAATTTCCGGCTTTATTTGTTCGATCAGAGCATTCTCAGAATCGGCCGCCACCACCATCTCTTCCTCCATCGAAAGATTGCTCTCCGAGTTATCTTCCTGAAGCTTCGCTTTCAGTTCCCGAATCTGCAAACGCAATTTTACAGTCTCCATTAATATCATCACATTCCCGATCTTCGTGAAAAGAAAAAAACTGGGTTCGTTTGAACTGTAATTGTACCTCTTTGAGGAGGGCTTGATTGTCCTGTTGGAGAGTTTCATAACTGAGTTTGAGATTCTCGTAATTGTTCTTGAGAACGCCATAATCTCTTTCTAATTGCTTGGTTTTCCATCTGGCTCGACGATTTTGGAACCAAACAGCGACTTGTCGAGGTTGCAACCCAAGTTCTCGAGCCAGCTTCACTTTCCTCTCTGGTTCGAGCTTGTTTTCAACTTCGAAATTCTTCTCTAGAGCCTTAACTTGCTCCACACTGAGTCGTCTCTTCTTCTCTGAAACATGTCCAGATTCTTCAACGCAACCTTCCTCATCAAACCCATCCAGCATCGAATGGAATTCCGTGCCATAAACGTGGTTGTTCCTCGGACTGTGTTCTTGATCTGCACACAAAATTGGAAGAGAGTCAGTGAAAAATAGACCGAATCTTGCGAAACCCAGATAGGAAAATGGCTGATTGATTGATTGAATTGAAAAAATGAAAGATGGAGGAGACAGAGAAAAAGAAACCCACATGGGTATGTCTGAAAATTACAAGTACAAAAACCAAAAGGAAGAGAAATTATGATGAATTTGGTTAAAGTTAAACCTGAAGTTGGGCAAATGGACATGAGTGCACCCAAGGAATCTGAGCTGCCAGCTGCAGGCCTCTTCATGATTGGGAATCAATCACCACAAAATTAAACACACAGTAGAGTAACAGAAAACTTAGAAGAAGAAGAAGAAGAAGATGTTTGTTGATGATGATGATGAGATGGGTTAATTTTTCTTCCTGTTTATGATTGTTCTTCTGTTTTTTTGTTCAAGTGTCTGAATAATGGGAAGAAATTGGAGTATCACTTGAAGGAAGCAATGAATTCAAAAGTCCCATGTCTGGTGAAAGAAAAAGAAGAACAAATTGTACAGTGCTGTTCAAAATTACTGTACAAACTATTCCTTTTTCCTGATTCATCATCATTCATCAGAATTTCTTCTCCCTCAGAACCCATTTAAAATAATCCCCACTCCAAAATAGGAAGCTTGAAGGCAGAAAGAAACCCAGAAGAAGAGAGATCAAAATCAAGAAAGAAAGAAAAAAACAAGTGTCACTCAAATTCTCTCTCTACATCATTGGATTAGATTACAGAGTGAACAGCAAAATTGAACACTGGAAATAATGCTCATCAAAACCAGAAGAGAGAGAAAGAGGAAGAGAGAAGATGAGTGAAGCAGTTTCACAACCCAGGTAGGCTGCACACTTTCTCTCTCTTTAAATAAATCAAACTTGGGTTACAATCTGACTGGGGTTAGGTAATGCTGGAGTTGGCATTGGCAATTCCAAAATGAAATGAACTCTAAATTGCGACCCAAATGCAAATGCAAATTTCTTTTCACCGGCTATAGCCTGTAGTGTATACTTCTTCTTTCTTTTTTTTAATCAATATAAAAGAAAAATTGTATATTAGACGTCCTTTTTGTGAATGGCTCGGCTCGGCTCGGCTTCGGCTTGGGGATTTGAGCCGGTAAAGATTTCGTTGGCGTCAGCGTATCGGGGGCCGTCACAACGGAATTGTCTCTGCAACTAATCGACAATCCCGAAATCGTGAATAAATTGCTTTTTTTATTTTAATGTGGGGTAAGTTGCTTCCAAGAAATATCCAAATTACCCTTATTTTATGGAGGAATATTGTCCCTTTTCCATTTTTTTAAACTCTTTTTAAACAATTTTACCATTTTTTTTTTGTTGGCAACCGTGTGGGGATAGAGTCAAAGTACAAACTTTATGCCAATTAGTAAATATGAGCATAGCTCAACAACTATAAAATTTGTATTCATAACCAAAAGATCTGTGATTCGAATCTGTCAAAAAAAAAAAAAAAAAATTTTATGCCAATTAAATTGTACTCTTATTGACTTAAATACTTAAAAAACTTCTAGATCAAATTTAGTATAAGGTAAAAGTATTAGATTAATAACACAAGTATTGAAATATATGCATATTGCTAGTTTTTTTTTTTTTTTTTGGAATATTTCTGTAGATTATCCATTTGAAGACACTAAAATGAAAAATATCCTACATTTTCAATTTAAGGTTATATGTCATTTTGCTTACGTCATCATCCTAGCAAAATTATCATTTTACTCTGTATGAAAACACGCATTTCTCTCTCATCTCGTTTCTCGCTCAATTTATTTCTCCTCCCTTTTTCTCTGTCTTTATTTTCTCTCTCCAAAGAGCACACAACGAGAGCGAGAGCTAGAGTAGCGAGAGAGAGTGAGAAGCTAAAACAAGAGGTTGGAGAGAGAGTGGGAGATTTGGAGTGAGGAACTGGAGAGAGAGCAAGAAGCTAGAACGAGAATCTGGAGCGATAGCAAAAAGCTAGAGCGAGAAACTGGAGAGAGAGTGAGAGATTGAAAGTGAGAAATTGGAGAGAGAGCAAAAAGCTAGAGTGAGGTTATAATAGAGAGTAAAATGGTAATTGAGATTTTTGTACGGATGACCCTCTAAAATAGGCGAAAATGATAAATGTCACACTTTTTCAAAACAAAGATATATGTCCTTTTGCTTGCGTCAGCATTCTAGTAAAATTTCATTTTACTCTCTACTCTAACCTTACTCTCTTTCGCTACTCTCGCTCTCTTTCCAATTTCTCTCTCCAATCTCTCACTCTCTCTTCAATTTCTCTCTCCAATTTCGCTCTTGCTCTCTCTCTCTCCAATTTCTCCCTTCAGTCTCTTACTCTCTCTAATTTCTCTCTCCAATCTTGCTCTCGCTCCAATTTATCGCTCTTAAATGCACGTAAGCAACCTAACATATCCTTATTCTGAAAAGGTAGAAGATTTTTCATTTTGACCTCTCAAAATGGGTCATCCACGCAATTGTTTCAATGATAATTTTACTAGGACGCTGACGCAAGCAAAATGACATATATCCTTAAATTATATTTTAAAGGTTGTCCGTAAAAAAACTTTTTTTTTTGAAAGATTGTTAGTTTAATTTATGTCTTAGTAAATTATGTATTTAATCTTTGCATTTATGTTATTTTTGTCCTCAAACTATAAATTAGTTTTATTTTAGTTTTTGTACTTTTGTATTATCTTATGGTTCATTAGTTTCAACTATTAATTAGCAGATTAGTGTGTCACGAAACTTTTCATGAATTGATGAATTGATATGATGCCATGTAAATGTTGATTCTCATATATATATATATATATATATATATATATATATATATATATATATATATATATATATATATATATTATGGAAATCAATCTGCAAATTAATGTTTGCATAATGTACTGCTTTTCAAAAAATAAAATACTCTGGGCCCGTTTGGTAACGTTCTCGTTTCTTGTTTCCGTTTCTTCATTTTTAATAAAGAAAAATAGAATTTCATGACCCTAACACCTATACATTCAATAATAATAAATATATATTCTTATTTATGTTTGGAAAAAATTGGAAACAAGAACAAAAAAGGAGAAACTAGTTTTAGTTGTTCCCAAAATTTGTTTTGGTAATGTGAAGATTTGGTTAGTTATGCAAAATTTTAAGATATTATATTGATTCAATAGCAAATCCAAAGTTAGGACTAATTCTATTAAACCAATAATGTGGGGCAAAGACATTTGATAAATTTTAATCAAACATTAATGAAATTTTAATAATAAATAAATATGAATTTTTTAAAGGAAAAAAAAAAAAAAAAAAGAGTTTCTAGTAGCAGCCATGTCAATATCAAGTCATATCAGTAGTCTAATGTGTGATGTTGTGTCACCTATATTACCAAGCAAATTACAACCATGCATTCTTTTTTTGGTTGTTTTTGGGCACAGAACCATTGCATGTAATTAATGGCATTAATTATAGGAATGGATATATGCAATAATGGAAGTTTTTTTAAAAAAATAAGATAAAATAAATGAATCCTTGTTTGTTTTGGGAGAAGAAATGCACCTAAATTTGTTTAATCTTACTTTTGTAGTTTTATGTTCATATTATACCGTAAAAATGTCTAATTTATGAGCTTTGAATTAATTTCACTTTCTTCAATTTATGGAGTAATAACTCTAGCATGTTTAAATTATATGTTTGATATATATTTGGTACTATAGAAAACTGTCTCCTATGTTTGAATGCAACCAATTATGCTTCTCTTAGGGAAAGCTTATTAAATTGCAATCATACATCAACAAATAAATGATAAAATTGTTAAATTTATTCCATGTAACTGTGTTGTTGGGAAGAAAAATAGTCATTTATTTATATGATTAATTAATATTTAAAAAAGGTAAAAACATTTTTTTGGTTCTGAACTTAGTTTCTTTTTAATTACTGATTCTTTCAGTCATGGAGAGATTTGAATTTAATTTATATTTGGTCTTTAAGGTTTTCAAAATGTCATGTTTTGTTTATCAAAGGTTGAATTTGGTTTCTAATTTGTCCTTGAAGTTTTGAATCTGGATTTTACGTGGTTCTTGAATAATGATGAAATATTACTTAACACATATGTTGATTAGACTCAATTGATATATATCTTTTAAATGAGTTGGATATATATATTTTTTTAATGCTTGGAGACCAATTAGAAACTAAGTTTAATTAAATCTTAAAGCGCAAAAAAAAAAAAAAAAAATGTTAGTTTTGAAAATCCAAAAACTAAATAGATACTAAATTCAAATCCTTAGTATTCTAAAATAATAATAATAATTTGAAACAATATATTGGCTTTTTATAACCATTTTATTCTGATTTTTCTATTTCTCAAAAATTATGTTTATTCACTCACTATTTTATTATTCGATTCTTCTGTAAAAAATATTCTTCTGAATTTTAGGCCAAATTTAAAAATGAAAATAAAAATTTTCAAACTTCTTAAATAGTATATTCTTATATATATAAAAAAAAAAAAAACAAAGAAAAAAAATACACTAATGAACTTATATTTTAAGAGTATAAAACTAAAAATTCAAACTAAAACTCTTGATTCAATAATATTGATTTTTTTTTTGACAATATAAATAATATTGATTTAAACTTATATAATTGCTCAAATATAATATTACAGTTCTAAAAAGCTCTTATCACCTTATGGACACCATAATGATGAGTGGTATTGAACCAAGGGCTTCTCAACCCTTTATGGGCTTTTCCCATGGGCCTAAGCCATCTTTCTCTAAGAGTTCAAAATCTCTCCTTAATCACAGATCTAATTTATTTAATTTAGATCTTTTTTTCGGTGACTTCAATGATATTTGAGGTGGGAAGATTCGAACACCTCTTGATCGAGAGTACATGTCAATTATCGTTCCGTTATTCTTACTTTGCCATTTAGTTTATACTTTTATATTATATGTTTTCAACTGATTTCATATATTAGATACTAAGAAGCATGAACACTATATAGTTTGGCTAGCACGTGTCAGACACTTGGATACTCCAACACTTGTTAAATATGTATCAGACACTTGTTAGCACAATTGATATGTGACAAACACTAGTTGTAAAAAGTCAATATAGGTTATATTGAACACTTGTTAAGTATACTCAATAGACACAATACTAAATGACAAAAATAATAAATTTTAAGAGTCAAATACATTTAGCTCATTTTTTTAAGCATACAAATGCATAAAATGACATGTCACTGTGTCTGTTTTGTGTCGTATCCGTGCTTTTCAGATTAGATATTTGAGCCATGAGGAGATAAGAGATATGTCATCTATTGTTCCTCATTCCACCTAAAATGGAGATTAAGCATTGATCCATATGAATAACCTGTCTACTAAAAAAAAAAAAAGAGCTTAGTAATTAACCTGTCTTTCTATTAATCATTCACAATATTTATCACGTGAACTATATATAAATAATAGTTCATCTATCAAAGGGAAAATGAATTGGAAGCTATGCACTGATCTGTATTTAAAAAAAAAAAGTTAGTTAATATAAAATAGATGTGTGAAGATAGAAAGATATCAACAATATATATTGTTATTTGGGTCTAATGGGTTTAATTTTTCTGTGATGTATGATCCATATAATTAAATGGAATTATACTGTATCCATTAACAATGATGAAGTTATTCCTATTTAAAAAAACAGAAGAATGATGAAGAATGTATTTACTTAATAAAAAAGATTAGTTTATTGAGTTACCCATTGTACTTTTTGCTGGCCATTAATTTATGAGCTTTTATGCAAACAAAGTCCTACATCGAATGTCAAAGCGAGTTTAGCTCAGCGGTAATTGGCATGTACTCTCGACTATGAGTCCCCTCAAAAAAAAAAAAAAAAAAAAAAGTCCTACATCGAATGGATAAGGAAAAAATCATGGATATATAAGAGAGAACAACTATCTCAATTGGGATGAACTAAAAACAAATTCATAAAAACTGTTTTTGTATAAACTCAAGTTTTTAGATTCTATTTCATGTTATAAACTCAACTTTTTTTTATTAAATTAAAATATTTATAACATAATGTATTATAAATTATATGATATTGTAAAATAATAATTATACAAAATTTATAACATAAAACATGTTTATAAATAAATTAATAATAGTTTATATTCAACTTAATATTTAGTGGATAATTATAACTATGGTTTATAAATATATTATCAAACACATTTTAAACAATTGTTTAAATTGAGATCCAATTTCTAAATTTGCTACCAAACACATATTTAAAAATATGAAATATAATTTTGTTTTCATTGAATCCATTGTTTTCGAATTTTTGTTTTCAGATCACCAACCAAACGCACTCAAACTATTATTCAAGTACTTTTTGAATTATCCATTATTGAATTTTTAGTTTGAAAATAGAAATAAAAGATGGGTTTTCAAAAAATAAAATAAAAGATGGGTTTATGAAAATGAGATCATTTGAATTGGAACAACAAAATCAATTTGATTGCACCCTTCGATCAAGATCCAAACACTAAGGGTCCGTTTGGTAACGTTCTCGCTTCTTATTTTTTGTTTCTAATTTTATTAAGAAATCTAAGCATTTAATAACTATGTGTGTTTCTTGTTTCTCATTTTTTAGAAACACTCCCAAAATTTGTATAGAACTTTAAAACTAGTTTCTCCCTTTTTGTTCTTGTTTCCAATTTTTCTCCAAACATAAATAAGAATATAGGTTTATTATTATTGAATGTATAGGTGTTAGGGTCATGTAATTCTATTTTTTTTTATTAAAAATGAAGAAACGGAAACAAGAAATGAGAACGTTACTAAACGGGTCATAATTTTCCAATGTATTAATTCTTAGAAATAATAATAATATTTGAAATTGAATGTGCACCCAAAAACAAAAACTATAGTATATAGATATTGCTGCAACATGTGAATTATTAGAAAGACATGAAAATTGATAGCTACCAATGAGAGATCAATTATGAAGTTTCTTGAAGCTCTACTTCTTGGTGAGGACCAAGCCTATATAGTAGGCCAATAATTATGTCTACAATTGAAATTTGTCTTTCAAAGAAACAACCAGCTGCCTAATTATTATCAATTTTAGAAATCATGAAAACTTTATAGTAATAATGGGAATATGATGTGTTGACCTCTTATTCTTAGTCATGCTCCTTCATAAGTACATAGAAAAAATGACAATTTCTTTAAGATTTGAAAAAAATATCTTCATCATTATGTTTGGATATTGATTTGATGGAATAATTAAATAGGAAAATATTTCAGCAGCCAACATTGACAAATAAGGGGAGAAGGATTTTGAGGTATATAAATACATTCGAAACAAAATTATAAATTCACACGAGAAAATTATTGATTTGAAAAGAAAGAGAATGTCAAGACTTTAGCTCACCCGATTTTTTTTTTTTTTTTTTTTTTTTTTTTTTTTTTACAGAAGTTCAAATCCTTCACTCGTACTAAAAAAATAATAATAATTAAAATCGATAAAAGCCGATATCACCAATTTTTCAATAAAATAGATTGAAAAAAAAAAAACCCAAAAATATATTGACATATCACATACCTTGATTTTTATTTGCTTTTTTCTCCTTGAAAGATTCATTTTTATTTGCTTTCAATATTGCATTAATCTTTTTATATCTGAGGAAAAAGGTTTAAGAATCATTTTTTTCGATAAAAGTTTAAGTTTGTTACCTAATTTAGTTAGAGAAGATACAAAATGTATTTTTTCGTACTTGAACTATTTTTTTTTTATCAATATTGTTGGTTTAATTATTAATAGGTGGATGTCATAACTTTAAATATGTGTATTAACGTGTTGATAAAAACATGTATTGAAACCAAAGTTGGTTGTCTATATATTAAGATTGTATAGATATCAAGTTGAATAATATTAGATTTCAAATATAATTAGGTTGTTGCTTAAAACATATCATTGTGTTTATTTGAAGTTACACCATTCATCCGTTACATAATTGATGATAGAAATAAATAAAAAGAGTTAAAATATGTTTTTTTTTTCTTAATATATTAATGATTGAAATAGATATTTTAAAAGTTTAAGAAATAAAATAAGCATATAGAGTCATATGAGGTTGTTTTTTTTCGTATTTTTAAGCTCATATTTATCAATATATGTCTTGGAAGGTTGAGAAAGAATGACTTCTCGTGAGAAATACTTTATCTTATTTGTTTATTTTAGTGAAGACTTTTGTTTATGATTATAGGATAATTATTTTAGTTTCAATATATTGTATATCACACTCTTCTTAGCATAGAAGACGTGGACGCAACTGATTGTTATTCTTGTTTCAAGTCATCAAAGGGTATTATTGTAATCTCATTTCATTGAGGTGTATGCTTATTCTCATATTTTCTCACATTGAGCCTGTGTAAAAAGTAAAATTAATAATAATGATGAATATTGAACTGTAATCTTATTTTTTAGGGAAAAATACACTTTTAGTCCCTGAGGTTTAAGTTAGGTTTCATTTTTGGTCTCTGAGTTTTCAAACTCAACAATTTAGTCCCTGAGGTTTGGTTTTAGTTTCATTTTGGTCCCTCCATCCATTTTTCCATTAAAAACTAACGGACCGATGACCTGGCACAATTTTTTTATTTAAAAAAATTATTTTAAAAAAAATTTAATTAAAAATATATTAAAATAATCAAAATATTATTATTTTAAATTTTTTTTTATTTTTTTTATTCCTTCTCTCTTCCTCCTTCTTCTTCCTCCTCCTCTTTCTTCTTCTTCTACTTCTTCTTCAACACACCTTCATTCATGGTTGGTGGCTGGCGGCCGGCAACCACCGCTTTTTTTTATAAAAAAATATATATAACCAAGGAGCTCCCTCCCTGTTTCAGAAACATCTAGCAACTCTCACTCAAGACAGCGTGAGTTTTTCTCCCTCTCTTCCGTGTTGCTTCGCGCACGTCGAATCTCTCTCTCCCTCTCGTTTTCTTCAACAGAAACCTGCGGAGTATCAGCGCCGCACCCTCGACAGCTCTGCATCTCGGCATGTGACGTTCGAGCAGCCGCAGCAGCGACTATGCGGCTCCTCCGACCATTTCTTTTCACCTTCGGCGATCCAACATCAATTCATTCTTTCCCTCGCGTTCTATCCAGTGCGAGGGAAAGAATGAAGGGGGTTTCCCCCTTCGAATCCAGTTGGAACGAAGGGGTTTTCCCCTTCGTTCCAGCTGGATTCGAAGGGGAAACCGCCTTCATTTTTTTTTAACTTTGCTACAGTCGGCGAAAAAGAGAGACGGGAAGAGCATTGGAAGGCGATGGCGGCGGCTGGGTGAACGGCGGCAGTGAGGGACAGAGAAAGAAAGGTAGAGTGAGAGAAAAAGGAAAAAAAACTCACCCGCGGCGACCGGCCATCAGCCGTCGGCAGTGGCCGGTGACTGGAAGAAGAAGACGGTGTCAAGAAGAAGAAGAAAAAGAAGAAGAAGGGGAGAGAGAAATAAATAAAAACAAAAAAATATTAATATTTTAATATTTTAATATATTTATATTTTAAAATTTTCAAAAATAATTTTTTTTAATAAAAAATTAATGTCACATCAGCAAACCGTTAGTTTTTAACGGAAAAATGGATGGAGGGACTAAAATGAAACTAAAACCAAATCTCAGGGACTAAATTGTTGAGGTTGAAAACTCAGGGATCGAAATAAAACCTAACCCAAACCTCAGGGACTAAAAGTGTATTTTTCCCTATTTTTTATTTGTTATATCTTCCTCTCGTTATCTTATAATAGTTTAGCAAGAAGGCTCCATGTGATAATCATTTAGTTTTTTTTTTCTAAACTAAACTATTTTTTCTTACCATTTTTTATAATTATTTTATCTTTATTAAAGAAACATTTGATTTTTTAGTTAATTTTTCAAAATAAAGACGAGTGGTTTTCAAAACTTGACTTGAATTTTGAAATCATTTGTCAAAAGAGTAGATAACAAATCAAAGAAGCTCATTTATGAAAGCAGTGTTTCTAAGTTTAATATTAAAAAACCAAACAATTACTCAATAGGCCTTTTTTTTTTTTTTTTTTTTTTTAGGCGAAATAGGCCTAAATTTGTCCTGAAATTTTTTTAAACAAATAGAATATTGTGATATTTTTAATTGAAAAAACACTAAATAATAGATAGTAGTTCTTCCTTTCGTTCATGTTATAATTAGTACGATATTAAAATTAAAGGGTTTTTTTTTTTTTTTTAACTTTCTAAATTGAAGTTAGAATGCACCTTGAGCATGCGATTTATTTTAAATTAAGTTATATAGTATCTTTATTGAGCTCAATAATACTTTGACAGGATTTCTCAAAAAAAAAAAAAAAAATAATAATAATAATACTTTGACAGGAAAAGAAATATAAATGATATATGTATATTTCAACTGTCTAGTTACAAATGTCTTTAAACTACATATGAGTTTTTAAATGGGTTTTCTCAACTATATATTATCATGATTTTGAAATAATTAATAACAAACTAGTGCGTTTGGTTGGTGATCTGAAAACAAAAATTTGAAAACAAGTGATTCAATGAAAACATAATTGTATTTCATGTTTTCAAATATGTGTTTGGTAGCAGATCCAGAAATTGGATCACAATTTAGACAATTATTCAAAATGTATTTGATAATATATTTATAAACCATAAACTCTTTGTAGTTATCAACTAAATACTAAGTTAAATATAAACTATTATTAATTAATTTTTAAACATGTTATGTGTTATAAATTTGTTATAATTATTATTTTACAATATCATATAATTAATAATACATTATATTATACAAATTTTAATTTCACAAAAATAAATTGAGTTTATAACATGAAATACTATATTTATTAAAGTTTTTATCTTTTTTTAATTTAATTTCACATTTAAAAATCTGAAATTCAAAATCTGGATATACTGAAAATATAAAAAAAGTTGTTTTCAAAATTTTCACTATTTGGATCACAGAATCCGAAAACAGTTTTCAAAAACACATCTGCCAAATGCATATGTTCACATGAGATTTCATGAGAGAAATTTGATTCGTGAAACTACTTGTATGTATTGATTTTTGTATAAGTGTAGTGGATTACAATCTCTAGTTACAATCCTTTGATGCTTTCTCTCACAAATTCAAGTTAGCTTGATCTATAGAGTCTTCAAGAAGCTTTAGTCTTGAAGGTTTGTTCTTCAGAAGGATTTGGATTCTTCTGGATGGATCGAGGTAGACTTCAGTCTTCAGGTCTGCAGGAGGTTCTGAGCTTCAATCTTCGATTTGGCAGGAGAACTTGAAGAGGATCTGAGCTTTGATCTTCAATTCTGCGGCGGGAGTTGAAGAGGATCTTAGCGTTCTTCAGTTTGGCGGCAGAATTTAAGGATGATCGGAACCTTGTTCTTCAGTTCTGTAGCTGAATCTGGCGAGGATCTGAGTTTCGATCTTCGATTCTGCAGTGGGTTTTGAAGAGGATCTGAACTTCGTTCTTCGGTTCTGTGTTGGGATTTGAAGATGATCAGAGCCTTGTTCTTCAGTTCTGCAGCTGGATTTGATGAGGATCTGAGCTTTGATCTTCGGTTTTGCAAAAGGAGCTTCAATCTTCAGTTTCTTCTAAGAGCTTTCTCTTCTTCCTTTCTTTTTGCCCTCCCCCAAATGAGAAGTCATGCCTCCTATTTATAGAATTTCCTAAAGGCCTTCGTGGGCTTGGGCTTCGTTGCGTTTGGGCCCATGAGCTTGGGCTTAAAATGTATTTGGGCTTATCCATGGGCTTGGGCCTGAAATATATTTGGGCTCATCCATAGACTTGGGCTTGAAACTTTGGGCTTCTGACCCAGTTACCTTAATGAATTTGGGTTTAAATTGAACCCAATTCAATCTAACTTCATCAAATTAGCATATTTTAATTTCACGAACTTAGACAATTACTTGAAGAAAATTTTCTATGCCAACAGCATATTCACTGAATTCAGTGAATCTGAAAACATAAAACAGAATTTGAATTGTCTACCAAACATGCCCAATTTGCAATAGTATAATTGGAATTTAAGAAAAGATTAAGGACAAAATTGAAAAATAATTATAGAAAAATGAGAGAGAGAGAGAGAGAATTTGCTTATTAATATAAGAAGCATTACAATTATTAACATATATTAGATGATTTCCACTTAGAGCAACAAAAAGAGAAATAGAAGCAAAATATAACTCAGTGCTCTGGACTTTCTTCTGCCCACTTCCTAATGTGCAAGCTTGCTCTCTCTGCCTGAAAATTAATCCATTTTTAATCCAACAACACAAGGGAATCACAACTCTAAGTTAATTAATAGATTCATAAATTAGCTTAAATTGCAAATTTAGTCCCTAAATCTTAACGTTGATAGCTGCTTTGTCTCTAAAATTTTAGAGGAAAAAAATAAATTTTTGGTCCTTGAGTTTTGAAGAATATGTGTGTTTGGTCCCTAAGTTTTCAAAATTGACTTTTTTAGTCCCTGAGTTTTGAGAAATAAGCTTAAAAGGTTCTAAGTTTTCAAAATAAACATTTTTAGTCCCTGAGTTTTGAGAAATAGGTTTAAAAGATCCTTCCTGTCATTTTTTCAAATTTTTTAATTAATATTTTAATTTTTTTAATTAAAAACCTACATTTCTCTAAACCTAGAGACTAAAAAGATTTTTTTTTTAAACTCAAGAACCAAATGCACCTATTCTACAAAACTCATGGACTAAAAAGGTATTTTTTCCAATTTTAAAATTTTTAATCACGTGTCTTTGGTTTTAACAACTCTTGACTTCTAATTCTGTTACTAGGCCCCGTTTGATAACCATTTCGTTTTTGGTTTTTGGTTTTTGAAAATTAAGCTTATACACACCTACTTTCACTTATAGGTTTCTTTATTTTAGTATCAACCTTCTTCCTTGTTTTCAAAAACCAAGTCCAATTTTGAAAATAAAAAAAAAATAGTTTTCAAAAACTTGTTTTTGTTTTTAGATTTTAGCTAGGAATTCAAATGGATCCTTAACAAGGATGAAAGCCATGATAGGGAATTTAGGAGAAAACAAGCATAATTTTCAAAAACCAAAAACAAAAAACGAAATGGTTATCAAACGGGACCTTAAATGTTGACTTGACACACTAATCGGACATCCAAATAATCCAACAAATGGGGTAGAACACATTTTAAATTGAATTTTTGGTTTGTTCACTCTTATTTTTTCTAGTTGACCAACTCTATATCAAATCTTGCCATAATATGCATATTCATTACTCTTTAGTCTAATTAGCATGTCACGCCAACAATTAAGCAACGGTATTAACGACGAAGACTTACTAGAATTAACAAAAAGTTTTAAAGACCTAATCATAAGCATTTAAAACGTGAAATCTAAATAGAGACAGCTATCAAAGTACAAACATGAACCTAACAAAAAGCTTTGTTAAAGTTTACCTCTTTATCCCAGTCACATCGAATGGTCATAATGCACAATATCAAGGTTTGAATTGCGGTTCCACCAAATATCATTCCAGCCCATATGCCCTAATCAAATTTCATTCAAAACTTGATGAGTAACGTATAATTATAACATCTTATACTATACACAAATTTTGATAATTTTGCAAAGTTCTAAGAACAATAAAGTAAAGAAAAAGGAATAATACCATAACTCCTTGTTTGAAGCCCCAACCCATCAAAAAGCCAAGAGGCAATCCAATTAGGTAATAGCAACCTAAGTTCACATACGCGACATATGATTGCCACCCCGAACCAACTGCCACGCCTGTCAAAAAAGAAATCCAAATCCACGAACAAATTAATCTATCCATCGTGAAATAGAATATAGTAAGTAAATTGTGAGGAAACAAGCATAAATTTTCAAAACCGAGAACTAATATTGAAATTGTTATTGAAACATGACCTAAAATTGTACTTTTCTTTTTCTAGACACTATCTTTCTATTCTCTCTCCCTTTTTCTCTAGACTTTCTGGCTCTCTTTGTTCTAAATTTCCTTTTTCTCTGTACCTTTTGTTTTCCTTTTTCAAACTCATCTTTCTCTCTCTCCAAAATGAGATTTTCAAAAATTGTTCTTCTATGAAGACTCAATAAAACAAAATAAATAGTAAACAAGTTTATTCTTCAAAAATATATATCCATAAAAAGAAAATCATGATGAAATTAATAAACTTAAAAGATGAAATTAAGGAAAAAGCAACTGATAAACATACCAGAAAGAATAGGTTGAACACTGTTAAGTAGGATGGTGAAGGCCAAGAGGATAGATAGCCTCTTTACTTCTTTTAGTACTACTTCACTAGAAGTGAATATCAAAGCGATCTGAGTGTCAAATATCATAATGATTATCCAGAAAAATAGCCCGATTACGACCGAGGTCCCGACCGCCACCTTTGTTGCAAATTTTGCTCCTTTCCCGTTTCCAGCTCCGAGCTCATTTGCCACCCTCACTCTAACCATTACATTTCAAACAAACACATCAATTTATGTTGTTTTAAAAACTTTAACGTGTTTCAGTCTCTAACGTATTCAAATACAATTTTTTACGCCCATCAATATTAATGATTAGGCATCTAGTGCTTCCCCCAATTGAATTATAGCTTCGTAATATACTATAGTGAAAATATATATATATATATATATATATATATAATATATATATATATATATATATATATATATATATATATAAAAGTTAACAATAATGTGAAAAATAGCTTCAATCATTGTATTATAATATGAAAGTAAAGGTATGAAAAGACTAAACCCCACTTATATAAAAAGCAACTTTTGTTTTCTTTTTAAGACCTTTTTCCAATAAATTATAAGGACCACTTTTCACTTTAATGCACTATCAAACACTATTCCTTTTTTACTTTTTAAAAAAGTGTAGTTTTCGTAAACTAATAAGGATTGATACAACCTAACTCATCTCCCAAATAGGAGGCAATAAATGTTGGGATTCTACTTTCCCTCCGAAAGAATTCCCCTTCCAACATGGAAGGGTTACAAAAACTCCCATGTTCAAATGGTGAACTGTAAAGTGTCAAAGTGAGCAACTCAACGGTAATTAGTCATATACTCTCGATCAAGGAGTTAAAGGTTTGAATCTCTCCACTCAAAAGTTACTGAACTTTGTAATAATAAACAACTAACTAAGGGGCCGTTTGGCCCACTGTGTTGGTTATAATAGCCCCCGCTATTATAACCAACCCAGTATTTGGGACACCAACAAAAATAAGGGGCGGAGTTGGTTATTTTTTCCCTCCGTGTTGCTACAGTAACCACTATTCAACTCACCCCAATTATTCTATCCATTCTCTACAGTAACTCTTTTCTCTCTTCTTCCATGTGACTCATTGACTTTTCTACTGACGACCGGCCGACGACTTTTCCGGCGACCACTGACAACTTTTCCGACGACAGCCATCGACTTTTCGGCCACTTTTCCGACAATCACCGACGACTTTTCCGACGACTTAAAAAAAAAAAAAAAAAAAAAAAAACTCATTTTCATTTCGAAAAATATAAAAAACGAAAATAAAGAAAGAAAAAAGAGGTAGAAGAAAATGAAAGGAAAAAAGAGGGAAAAATTTTCGATCGCCGAAAAATTTGTTGGTGGTCGTCGGAAAAATCATAAAATTTCTAGGGAGAGTTAGATACTAGGTTGTCTTTGTACATATATATAAATATGGAGTTTTATTACATAATTACTTTTGATAATGAAGTATATGAATGTTTATCTTCATCGTACCATATTTTTCATTCCAAATTATACTTATCGTATTTAAGTTTACCGTGATAATAATAATTTTTAAAAAAATACTACTCAAGTTTTTATTTTATGTGATTTCTATTTTATTTGATTCTTTTGATAATAAAGGTAAAATGAGTTTTGAATAAACATTTACCATTTTTATGTTGGAAATACATAAATGAAACAAATATGGTTTTTCTATATGAAATCATAAAATGACTTATTTTGTGAAAAAACCATGACTCTAAAACAAAGAAAATCAACCTTTACTTTAGGTTATTTTTGTTTCCTTTTAAGCTAAACACATAATTTAACCCCTGTACCCAAAACTTTTATTTTTTTTACAACTAAACCTTTTTTTTTATTATTAATATTTGAAGTACAAAGTTGTATGAGGAAAATAAACAAAAAAAAAAAAAAGTCAAGAAAAAAAAAAAACAGTCAGCTTGAAACATAGATTATTTGAACCCAGACTAAAATAATTTGCATCCCAAAACACTGCACCCCAAACACAGACTATTTTATCCCAGACTATAATAATCTGCACCCCAAACACAGACTATTTTATCCCAGACTATAATAATCTGCACCCCAAACACAGATTATTATAACCCCTAGACTATTATAATCCCCCAGCTATTATAACCCCCAGCTATTATAATCAACCCAGCACCCCAAACAGCCCCTAAGTCTTTACCATTAATTTTTATCAACCATTAAACAAAAATATAAATTTATTCCTATCCCCAATAGTTATTATACATGCAACTTATCCACCTAGATATCCAGTGATCAAATAAATAAACAATCTTCATATCTATTCAAGGCATTTGTCAGTTTATCAAAACACAATGAGTATATCAATCAAAGTGGATTTTTATGCAAAAGTCAGAAAAAAAAAATTAGAAGCCAAAACAAACTTTAAACAAAATAAATAAATAAATAAGAGTTGAAATTTCCACGACAAAATTGAATGACCTAGAAGATTTCTTTTGTCCACAAGAAAAATAATTTTTTAAAAAATGAAAAGAAAGGAGAAATTGACAAACACAAAAGCATGTGGGGGCTCTGAAGATTCATGCAAAAACTCCAACCAAAATTTCAAACCATTCAACTTCTTTATCGTATCTGTGCTTCTAAATTATTGGATGAGAAAATTTAAACCCCTAACTTCTTGATCGAGAATACAAGTCTGTAACTATGTCGATTCCTTTTAATCCTACAATAACAAATTTGTTATTTATAGTTTTATAGATAAAGTTCTTGAAGAAAGAGTTTCAAATTTATATATTTTCATTTAAAGAAAAGAAGTAAATGTTAATTAAATTTTCTTTCCAAATACCATTATTATATGAAACTAGATAAGGATAGTTTGGGAGGATGCTCTTTGGCACATGCAATGTCATGCTCAAAATAAACAAGCGACTGAATATTTAATTTGGAAGTAAATAGTAATAAAATAAAAAAAAAACACAAGGAGACAAAGGGAAAAGTCCAAGAGTGGAGGGGCAAAATAGTAAAATTACCCGGAACCAGCGAAGAAGGCCAAGGGGATCATCATTTCCCAGCCGTTGATTGTCATACTGTTGAAATAATAATGTCAGTTTTATCCGCAAATGCTCAGAACACACACAGTACACAAATTCAAAACGTAACTCTCAAAAAAAATAATAAAAATAAAAAATCATTCATATGTTTCGTCAACTTTGTTACCACCTATTATTAATATTTAAAATTTTGTAGATAAAATTATGTTGTCGTTATCGTCAATTGAAGCTTTGACAACTAACTTATTATATGAAGTTTCAAATATCATTCCTATGAACATTTTTCTTTATTAGGTATATGAATAAAATATATACCTATGTTATCTTTCTATTAAATAGTTTGTTGTAAATTAATCATGCCCATTAAAATTATATTTTTTTTTGCATAATTGAAGAATAAAATAGAGTTTTAGACATGAAAGGTATACCAATTGCATTTAAAATAGGTATTTGTCAATATCAATTACAAATGTTCGAAAGGATCGTGTGCTATCTTTCAAAACGAACCAAGATTTTCATTAAATAATTAATAAAAAGTTAAAAAGAAGTATTGAAATACTATTTTTTGTGTTAAAAAATAGAATAATAAAAGTTTAAACCAAAATAATTTCAAACAACTCATCATTTTTCATACTTCAACATATTTTTTTTTCTTTTTTTACTTTGTTTATAAAGACTATTAAATTTCTAATTACAATCTATTGATTTTCATAAAATTGAAGAATAAAAATAAAAATTCAGAAATTGGAGTCAAAGTTCAAAATTTGAAGAAGTAAAATGAAAAATGAAGACTAAAACTAAATATTAATGGTTTAAACCAAAAAAGAAGAAAAAAACAAAATATACGAAGAAAACACATTGATATGTCAATGTCGATGTCAGAATTTGTCCTTTCTTTGCTCCCAAAATGTTATGACTAGTTGATATGCTTGCAGTCTTGCACATGACAAAAAAAAAAAAAAAAAAAACAAACAAAACATTTCAATGTAATAATTATTTATTAGTTCAAAATACTATTTGAAATTTTTATATGCAATTTAAATAACTTTATTCCAAAAATTATTAAAAATAAATGAATAAAGTTTTCAAAGTCAAAAAATAGTTAGTGGCTCACTGGTTGGATTTAATTCCAAGTAGTAGAGTTCTAGCAGAGCACGTTTTGATTGCAATTTGCAACTTCACAAGTGAAGTTGTGCAACAATAATATTTGGTTATTTATAAAAAAAAAAAAAAAAAATGAGGATAATCATATGTGCATATTTGTGAGTGATTTTAAAATGACTAAAATTACTTTTATCCTATTCAAAATTACCTCCAAACATACCTATAATTATATAAAATCAATTTCATGTTTGATTTTACACATTTAAATGTGATTTTCATATCATCAAAATTGATTTTGAATAATTAAAAGCATGTTTTCAGAATGATTTTGAATATGAAAAAAAATAATTTTAATCATTTCGTAATAATTCACAAACATGTACTAATAGTATTTGATCCAATCATACCAACCCTAAATATTTGGCTAATAATTCATTTCCTACCATCCATGATATTCATACAATAATTGGTAATTTGGTATCATTTATCCATATTTCTAGGCATACGAATTCTGTGGTGGATACTTTGGCTCGTAGGGGTCACAATCGAAAAGAGGTTTTGTGGACTCATTCATTTAATTTCCTCCTTGGTTATTGCAATTGATGGAACGGAATGACTTTTCTAAGAAAAAAATACATTTTTAGTTCTGAATTTTGAGAAATAGATGCATTTGGTCTTTGAGTCCTCAAAATAAACCTTTTTAGTCTTTGATTTTTGAGAAATAGGTTTAAAAGGTCCTTGGGATGTTTGGGGCAAGGAGTTGAGTTATGAAATCTGGAGTTGTTTTGTTTTTTAAGTTGAAGTAAGAGTTGATAAGTTTGTAGGACCCACAATAAAGTGTTTGAATAGGAGTTAAGAAGTTTGTGGGACCCACAATAGAGTGTTGTGATTGGTTGATAAATTGCTGGACTCCACAATTGGATGTCGGATATCCTTGGGCCAAACAAGGAGTTGAGCGGAGTTATTAACTCCACCCAACTCCAACTTCACAACTCATTGCCTCAAACACCTCCTAAGTTTTTAAAATATACCTTTTTAGTCCTTGAATTTTGAGAAATAGGTTTAAAAAATCCCTAAATTTACAAAATTGACTTTTTTTAGTCCATGAGTTTTAAGAAATAGGTTTAAAAGGTCCTTCATATAATTTTGAATTTTTTTTTTGAAATATATTATTTTAAACTTATTTTTTAAAACTCAGGGACTAAAAAGATTTATTTTAAAACTTTAGGGACGAAATGCACCAATTTCCCAAAACTATTTTTCCCTTTTTCTAACGTTATCCTTGGTCAGTTCATCGTTTGGATGAATGAAAGCTTTTTATGTGGCATATAACAAAACCCTAAATATTTGCCATTGTACTTTTTATTTTCTTTTGTTGATAAAATTATAGTCATATAGAGACCTAAAATGAAATAGTTAAAAAAAAAAGGGGGGGGCGGGGGGGGGGGTTGGATTTCTTACCATACAGACAAGGCATCCACTGCAAGTTGAGCATTCTCCAGATTCCCAGTCATCACTATCAATATTCTGTAATACCAATTCTCCAAACTGCAAAACAAAACATTTTATTTAATAACTCAAAAAAAAAAAAAAAAAAAACAAAAACAAAAAGGTTAATGGAAATGAATATGAGAAAGATAAAGTAAAAACCAGAGCATGAGGCCAGAAGCAGCAGACAATTTGACGAAGTCCCAAAGCCCAGAAAAGGCCTCAACGGAGAAACCAGACCAGGTGACAGGGCAGCCACCGCAGACGGTGTACATCAGAAGCCCCAACACCAAAACCCACCACGAGATATTGATGGTAACGGCGGTTCCGACGAGGCCAAGCTCAAGTCCATAAACAAGCAACCAGCTGACCAAAACGTGCACTATCAGCGCCACCAACGAAACGTAAGCAATCACCGCCGTCTTCAGCTGGCTCTGCAGGAACCTCTGCAACGGAAACGAAAGCGCAAAGCTGAAGTGCAGAGGCACCAACAGCACCGCCACTTTCCCTGCGAGCTCTGCCAAATCCGCCGGCTGCCCCAGAAGCTTCAAAGCAGGGGTTGCAAACAAATAAATGGGCAAGAGCAAAACGCAGCAAAGGAAGAGAACGATCCAAGACCGCTGCATGTATATCCCCAACATGTGGAATTTCTTGGCACCATAAGCTTGGCCGCACAGCGTCTCTAAAGCGCTGGCCATCCCCAACTGAAAAAACCCAAAGAAGAAAAAGGTTAGGGTAGGCATGGGTTGTTGAATCGGAATGCAGGGAAGGTGTTAGAGGAAATTACCAAGAGACCGAAGTCGAAGCCGACGATGACATTATTGGCGATGGACATTGCGGCGAGTTCCAAGTCACCCAAATGGCCGGCGAAGGCTTGGGTGATGACCAACATGGAGTAGGTGGCGACGCGGCTGAAGATGGCCGGACCGACGATGTGCCAGAGCTTTTTGGACTCGAGCCAAATCCTTGTGGAAAGGGCTCCATTATAATCAATATCATGGTCGTGTTGGTCGATTTGGGACTTGGATTGCAGAAGAGGAACGTTGGTGGACATTTTTGATGAGCCCGCAACCCCGCTAATTGGGTGGTATGAGAGAGAGAGAGAGATTGGAAAGAGAATAAATAGAGAGGAGAGGAGAGGAGAGGAGAGGAGAGGAGAGGGGAGGCGGTGTGTGTAGGATGACGGCTCACTGACTGTGTTCGGGTGCGTGTATTTTGGGCGTTCTATAAACCCCCAAATAATAGCACAAAACAATTCTACTTTCTCCATCACCAGCCGACTCCTACTTTTCCAAGTTTTCTTTCTTTTTCTTTTTCTCTTTCCTTCCGCATTACATTTTAACACAAATTCATTTTTTCATTATTATACTCTAACAAAATTATATGAACCAAATTGAAATTTTACACCGGGTTTGATAACCATTTCGTTTTTCGTTTTTTGTTTTTGAAAATTAAGCTTATGCACATCTACTTACACTCATAAGTTTCTTTGTTTTAGTATCAACCTTCTTCCTTATTTTCAAAAATCAAGTCCAATTTTGAAAACAAAAAAAAAATTAGGCCCCGTTTGATAACCATTTGGTTTTTGGTTTTTGGTTTTTGAAAATTAAGCCTATAAACACCTACAAATTTCTATGTTTTCCTAATACGTTATTTCCATGTTTTCAAAAACCAAGCCAATTTTTGAAAACTAAAAAAAATAGTTTTCAAAAACTTGTTTTTGCTTTTGGAATTTGGCTAGGAATTCAAATGTGTCCTTGACAAAGATGAAAACTATGGTAGGAAAGTTAGAGAAAACAAGCCTAGTTTTCAAAAAACCAAAAACCAAAAACCAAATGGTTATCAAACGAGGCCTTAACTTTTCATAAAAAATTGAGAATTTAAAATTATAGAAATGCATATGCTTTGTATACGTTATCTGGCATTCCAAATGACCAAGTACGGGGCTCGTTATTCTTGCTTTTGATTCCACCCAAAATGTCTCATACGAATGGAGATACTTGTCCATGATTTTCCTCTTATCTAGTTAATGTGGGACTTTGATCACACTCTCAACAACGTCGTTACCATTAGTGAACCACGTAAATTTGTATGTTGTTTTATTCTCGCTTCTCTATTCTTGTTTGTCAAATTTTTAAAAATAAAATGATTATCAAACAGAGCTTAAATAATAGTAGATTATGACTTAAAATAGCACAGATGAGATTAGTTAGAGTTCGTCTCAGTATAGCTTAATAATCTATTACATATTTTCATCTCAAAGTCTAATAATTTTTTTTTTTTTTGTCTATAACACTGCAATGTTGAATATAAAAGAGGAAAAGGCAGGAATGGAAGAATTGTATTTATATTATTATTTATTTATAGACGTGATTGGCAAGGGTCAAATAATTGAAATAATATTGTATTAACAATTAATCCTAATGCTTACAAAAAGAAAAACAATTAATCCTAATCAACTTTTCTTGTTTCTCCTCTAAAAAAAACTTAAAAAAAAAAAAAAAAAAAAAAAAAAAAAACTTTTCTCGTTTCTTATTTTCAACCGCATGCCAGCAAGAGTAATATATTTTAAATTTAAATCTCCACAATTATTTAATATGTGGAAAATTAAGGGAGTGTTTAGCATGGACTTCAAAATCAACCTTTTGTTTGACCCAATAAAACATGGATGTGTGGAAAAAGAATGTTTGGTGGAAAACTTTTTCAAAACAAAATCTAGGTTCAATTCAATTAAGATTTGAAAAAAAAAACTGTATTTCCAAAATTGCTCAGATCTTCACGTAATTGATTTTTGAAAAAAATACATTTTTAGTCCCTGAAGTTTGGATTAGGTTTCATTTTAGTCTCTGAGTTTTCAAACTCGATAATTGGATTTTGTTTCATTTTAGTCCATCCATCTAATTTTCCATTAAAAATTAGTGGATTGCTGACCTGTCACTATTTTATTTATTTTATTTTTTGATAAGGATATGGCATTTCAACAGAGAGTTACAACGAAATAGAGTGTAAAAGCAAAAGGGTGTGAGCACAAGCAGAAATTTCCTGAAGCCAAACAAAATCCCTACGATCACACATCGCCAGTTTAGCCAAATGGTGGGCCAAACGGTTCGCATAGCCTCAAAAGCCCTCTTAGAATCAATTTCAATCAAAACCGGATAGAAACCCAACTCAGCGGCGAGCTTTACACCATCAACCACCGCCCACGCTTCAGCCAGATCAGAGCTTCTAACAAAACCATGGGTTCTTGTCGCTCACCACTATTTTTTTTATTAAAAAATTATTTTTAAAATTTTAAAATAAAAGTAGTATTAAAATAATAAAAAATTTATTTCTTCTCTCTCCACTTCCTCCTTCTTCTTATTCTTCCTCTTTAGCAAACTGCCCGACGACTACCACTCGCCAGTGACCTGCCACTGCTAGCGATTTTTTTTTTTTTTTTTCTCTTCTTCTTCTTCTTCTCTTTTCTTCTTCTCCCACTTCTCTTTTTTTAAATTATAAATAAATAAATAAATTAATTAAAAAAAAAAAACTAAAATGGACCTCCTCATTTTAGATCTGAACCGAAAACAAGGGAGAGGGATGACAAATACAGAATACGCCATTACAATTCTTTAATTAAAAAATAGTGTCATGTCAGAAAATTAGATGGAGGGACTAAAATGAAATGAAATCCAAATCTCAGGGGCTAAATTGTCGAATTTGAAAACTCAGGGACAAAAATGAAACCTAACCCAAACGACAAGGACTAAAAGTGTATTTTTCCTTGTATATTCATATCACTCACGAGGTTTTATTGTTTATTCTAATATTTTTTTTAGGTTATCAATTTTTCTAAGTTCCAAAAATTCAAATGTTCAAAAGTGATAGTTATCAATTGGCATGTATCCTCGATCATGTTGTTGAAAAAGAAAAAAAGAAAAAAAGAAATGTGATATTTTATTTCTATTTCAAAATTTTGACAGGTCAATCAATCTAAAAGCCTACCTCCAGCTGCAAGTAAAAACATTTTCTTTTAATAAACAAACTTCCTTGAAATGATTTTCTAGTTACTTAAAAACATTTTTTAACACTTAAAAACTCTTTTTAAGCATTTAGAAAGTCATTCTAAATGCCAAAATAAGCATAGTTCAATGGTAATTGACATTTAGTCTCATCCAAGAGGTCAAAGGTCTAAAATGACTCACCCCAACTGATGTTGAACTCATAAAAAAAACATTCTAAATGGACTAACAAATGATGGGAGGTGCAACTGTTTCCATTAATCTTTCTGTTAGATTATATGTATATCTATGTATGTATATCAATAAATTGAAAATTTTCCATGTATATAGAAAATTTTCAATTATATTATTGTTAATAAAAAAGAAGTAAATTTCTAGATAAATTAAATAAAATGGAATTTGAGGGTGAAAGATCCAAACCTCTAAATCGAGAATATATGCCAATTATCGTTAAATTATGCTCTCTTTGACATGTGTAGGTGTTTTATCACATGGTTTTTCACTCCTGATTATAAAGTTTTTTTTTTTTTTTTTTTTTTTGACAATATGTGGGGTGGGGATTCGAACCACAGACCTCGTGATTATCAATATAACTTTATGCGCCAATTGAGTTATGCTTTTGTTGGCATTAGATTATAAAGTCATTGAAAACAAGCGAGTTTCCTCACATTATTAAATTCAAATAAGATAGAATATAGGTGTCGTTTTCACTATTATTAGAAGCTAATTCATTCCTATTATAGGGATAATTCAAAGAGATAATTTATGGCCATAAACAAGCACCAAAATGATTGGGTTGGCGTAGTTTCGCTCGAGCGCTACCCAAGAATGTGCAAAAAACCGCACTAAAATGATTTTTGCATTTTATTTTTAGGACAATTGTAATGGGTGGCTAAATTCTAATGGTTAATTGCAAATATAGCAAGTTTTATAAAAAAAAAAAAATTGCAAATATAGAATCGCAGATAGAATCTTTGACGGATCGAAATTTAGTGATAGATTTCTATCCCTGATAGGAATTTATCAATAATAAAAACCAATAGTGTATCTGATTACCTGGTAATTTTGTACATATCTTTTGTTTTTTGTTTTTTTGTTTTGTTAAGATCTCCCATTCTTTAAATCTCAACTTCCGCTTTGTGTTTTTCTTTCCTCCCAGTTCAATTTTCTTGTTTTGCTTCGACATCTATACAAACAAAATCAGTGACATAGGTTTTAGAAACAAAAATGATAGTTTTCTACCAGTGATAGAAATAACTTTCTATTAGTGATAGTAGATTTATATCTCTGATAGTTCTATCAGTGATAGAAAGATAGTTTTCTATCACTGATAAAAATCAATTTTTCTATTAGTGATAGAAGGTTTTACATCACCTAATTTGGACAACTACAACCAATCACCTTACTAAATCTATCAGTGACAGAAAACAATAGCAAATTCCAAACAAAACGCAGAAATAACGAATAGAATTCTATCACGGATAAACTTGATAGAAACGGGAAGAAGGAAAAAACGGGAAAAATGAGACCACTGGCGTTTCTCCAACCAAAGGTCCCGCAAGTACTTTAAAGGAAGAAACTCAACTAAATCGAAATCGACAATCTTGAGATTCAAGTAAGAATTTGAGGCTCCACATCTTTATGAAGATATATGCACAAGATCTTATTTTTCTACCCAGTTTAAGATCTTGTTTCCGTAATTTTTTTCTACACGGTTTAATTCCACATTTTTATTAAGTGGACATTTTTGCTTTCTTGGCATGCTATTTTGTATTGAAGAAATAAACACTAGATTTGTTTTGTTGTTTGTGAACTCATAATGTGAGTTTTTGTAGTTTTTGATATTATAACTTTTTCAAGTTTTTTTTTTTTTTTTGGAATATTTGATATTTTACATTCACTTTGAGTTCAAAGTCACGAAGTTTAGACTTGTGGTGATTGTCATTGCTACTTCTTTTGATCCATTTAATCAGCATTGAAGTTCATTTTTGGGGTAGATGCATGTGGACTTTATCAAAATTATTGATAAAAGTGTGAAGATTCTATATGGAGTTCAAAGATTCTCTATGGAGTCCATCTCTATTTTGGTGTGACAATTAAGGCAAAACCGAATGATTAGTGGATTTAATTTGTAAGTGAATTTAATATTTTTAAGGTTGATAGGTTATATATCTTAGTAGAGCAATAGAATGTGAAAGAGAAATACAAATACAGGTTGAGTACAGGGTATTTGTGTGAATTGATAGGTATTTGTATGAATCGGTGTTAAATTTTTTATTTGAGTATAGGTATTTGTGTTAACCAATTTTAAATTTTTTTTTTATGAAGAGCTATTGTTGCCATATTCCGGAGTACAGTGCATTTATATGGCTTAATGTTTTAAAGATTTGTTTTCATAGTTTTTTTCTTTTTTTTTTTGAGAAGTGTTTTCATAGTTTTTTAATACAAGATATTTGTATGTCCTAACATTTAGATTTTGTTCCTTAAATTTAAATACATGGTATTTCTTGCCATGTTTAAAGTCATTAAAATTAATTATTTTGTATTTTCAATTTTTTTTTTTGATTGATCGATAGGTAAATTGATTTGATTTAATTTGAATTTTAGATTTGATTTACTAATTCAAGATTTTCAGTTATATTTTGATAGAGGGTATTTTTGTAACTCAATATTTCATATTTATTAATTCAAAAATTGATTTGACCATTTATCTAAATAATATAGACAGTTGCTATTTTTCAAAATCGACTTTTATTTTTGTCTATTCTCGTAGTTAACCCTTTTAGTAATTTAGATGAGTTGGATGTTTTTTTTTTTTTTTTGAAATAATAGACGTATTATTATAACGCCACAAGGGCAAAATCAGAACGGTCATTCTCGACCAAGTTACACAACCATCTTGGATATGATCCAATCCAAGTATCATTACACCTCGATATCTTCGCGTATTTAGCTATGCCATGGGCGACTCCATTACACATCCTAGGACAATGGCTAAAACTAATATCATGAAATTCTGGAATCATGCTCCATATGGACCAGACTAGGGCCTCCAAATCATTCCAGACATGGGATCTCTTGGTGATAAAATTTATTGCCAATTTACTATCAGATTCCACCTCCAGCTTCATACAGCCCAAAGAGTAGGCCCGTTGCAATCCTTCATAAATGGCCCAAGTTTCAGTGGCATGGGCTTCCAATTGATGATCCAAGTAGATAGCGTTAGCCACCATAGCTTTTCCTTCCTTGTTTCTGCATATGATGCCAAGACTTGTCGACTGGAGATTGGGATCACAGGCGGCATCGCAATTGAGCTTCCAAAAACCAGATGGAGGGGCTTTCCAACATGCAGTCGAACGAGAGGCTATTCGATCAGATCTTTGCGGAATCATCGATCTAGCGTCTTCCTTAGGGTTCATCTGGTGAAATTTTTCCAGGTATTCCGTGATCCATTTGCTTCTAAAATTAATAGATTCAATTTCTTCACCGTGAACGATTTTGTTTCTGTCGTTCCATATTGCCCAGCAGGAGACCGCTACAAGCTCGAGATTTTCCTTGGAAGTGCTCCGATTAATTTTGGTCCATCTGTCGAGCATGCTTCCATGGAAGTTCTCCTCCAAGTAAACATTATCAAAGGTTAGTTTCCAAATATCATAAGCTCTTTTACATTCAAAAAGGCAATGATCTGAATTTTCTTCTTGAGAATTACAAACAGGGCAACAAGTAGATAAATCAATTCCTCTGTTCTTTAAATTGACCCGATTAGGCAATGAATTGTTTAAAGCTCTCCAGCAGAATAACTTTATTATATTCGGAATTTTGAGTTTCCAAAGACTAGACCAGATATTAGACATAGGGCTATTACTAAAGGATATGCTGTTTAGCTTTTCCTGCATAAAAAGTCTATAACCACTTTTAACTGAGTATGCTCCAGTTCTATCATAATGCCATATGAGCTTATCCTTAAGGTTTCTATTCAGGGGAACGCTTCTAATTGCATCAATGTCAGAGCTAAGAACTGCATTATTAATTTTATCTAGATCCCATGTTCCCGAAGGAAGAATGAAATCAGCCACCCTACTATTAATCATGTCCCAATTAATACAGGTAGGTTTAAATGTTAGTTCCTTAGGTAACCAAGGGTCCCTGAACATAGTTGTGGTTTCACCATTTCCAATCCTCTTTCTCAGGCCTTTAGCTAGGAGATCCCTACCCCATAATAGACTCCTCCACAGAAATGATGGCTTCCTACCTAAATCAGCTTATAGGATATTAGAATTATTATAGTAGATACTCTTCATGAATCTCGCAACTAGGGAATTAGGATTAATGAGTAATCTCCAAACTTGTTTAGCTATCAAGGCTTTATTAAAACCCTCAAGGTCTCTAAAATTGAGCCCCCCCAAACTTTTAGGAAGACACATTTTCTCCCAATTGATCCAATGTATTTTCCTTTTGTTTGGACTCGAACCCCACCAGAATCTAGTGAAATTCCTAGTGATTTCATTACACAATTTTTTGGGGAACTTGAATACACTCATAACATATGAGGGGATAGCTTGACCTATACTCTTTATTAAGATTTCCTTACCAACTGATGAGAAAAATGGTCTCTTCCAACCTTGGATAGACTGCCAGATTTTATCCATCACAAAGCTAAGGTCTCTAGACTTATTTGAGGAAAAGATAGATGGAACACCTAGGTAATTACCTAAATTGTTGACTTGTTTGACTCCCAGTATGCTACTCAAATAGTTTTTCCTGTCAATATTCATCTTAGGCGAAAAAAATATAGCTGACTTAGAGAAGTTAATGGACTCTCCAGAGGCTTTTTCATAGACTCTTAAAATGTTTTTCAAGGCAACTAATTCTCTTTCCTCTGCCTTGCAAAAAATCAAGCTATCATCCGCAAACAAAAGGTGGGATATAGTTGGACCATTAGGGCAAACAAAACCTGTTAGACAATTATCCGAATTAGCTTTATTGATCAAATGAGATAAACCTTCAGCCACTAGTAAAAAGAGGTAGGGAGATAATGGGTCACCTTGGCGAAGGCCTCTACTAGATTTGATTTTACCCCTTTTCTCCCCATTTATTAATATAGAGAATTCGGCCGTAGAAATGCACCTCATGACCAGATTAACCCACCTTTGATTAAACCCAAGTCTTAGCATAATTTCACTCAAATAGGACCATTCTACTCTATCATAGGCCTTGCTAAGATCTATTTTAAGTGCAACCAGGGATTTGCTATTCGGGTGACTGTTTTTAATAGAATTTAAACATTCATGTCCGATAATAATGTTGTCAAATATGAGTTTCCCTTCAATAAATGCTGATTGATTTTCAGAAATAATGTTTTTGAGAATAGTCTTCATCCTATTAGCCATTGTTTTAGTTATTATCTTATAGTTTACATTACATAAACTAATAGGCCTATATTCCCCCACTGTTTTAGGATTAGAATTTTTTGGGATTAAGACAATATTGGTGTTATTCCAATTATCCATGCTTTGGTTGTTATTCAGAAACTCAAGGCATTCCTTAACTATTTTGTCCCCCACAAGGCTCCAATATTTTTGATAAAAGAGAGCAGGATATCCGTCGGGGCCCGGAGCTTTAGTTGGAAACATTTGGCTTATAGCTTTTTCAATTTCCTTTCTAGTGAATGGTGCCATTAAGAGAATATTCATATTTTGATCCACTTTAGGATAAAGCCCATCTAATGCACTGTTTATTAGGGAATAGTTTGGGTTAGATGACTTAAACAAATCTTCGAAGTAATTAATAAAAATCTCTTCAATAAAGGAAGTCTCTTCTGTCCAATTACCCTAAGAATCCAAAATTCTAGTAATTTCATTTTTCTTTTTTCTTAAGGAGGCTTTTTTATGAAACCACTTAGAATTTTTGTCCCCCCATTTTAACCATTCTTCCCTAGACCTTTGTTTCCAATATATTTCTTCTTCTTCAAGTAATTTGTCTAACTCAAATTCCAGCTCATGAATTACATCAAAGTTAACTGTAGGGATGTTATTATATGCATCTTTTAGAGCATTTTTACATTCCAAAATCCTATTCTTTCTATTATTGTTTAAATTCTTACCCCATTTGTTTAAAGCTGAAGAGCATCTTAAAAGGTCATTAGATAAAGAAGATTTAGATATAGAGTTACCTTTCCAATCTCCATTGTTGGTTATTAAGTCTGTGCATTCCTCATATCTTGTCCAAAGTTCTTCAAATTTGAATTGATTTGTTCTCCTTCCACCAAAGTTGGTCTTCCGGTTATTGAAATTAATTTCAATTGGCTTGTGATCAGAAAAAAGCCAATCCAAATTCTTTGTGCTAATGAAGTTGAACATATCATCAAACTTGGGGTTACACAAAAAACGATCGATCCTCTCCCAAACTTGAATCCCTCTTCTGTTTCCATGCCATGTGAAGAGATTATCCATAGGAGTTATATCTCGCAGACCACAGAAATCTATACATTGTTTGAAATCCTCCATTGCCTTTCTATCTCTGGATGGACCTCCCAACTTTTCTTCATTGCAAATGATTTCATTTAGATCCCCTCCTATTAGCCAAGGATTACAATTTCCGGAAAAGAGTCCTCGAATTAATTCCCAAGTTTGTCTTTTTTTACTAGCCTCTGGGAAGCCATATACCCCTGTAAATCTCCAAACCTTCCCTTTCCAAGAGATTTCTGTATCTATGTGATTGTTAGAAGATGATCTGATAACCAAAGAATCTAGATCTTTCCAAAGCAAACATAAACCTCCCTTTGATCCCACACTATTAACAGTGAAGCCATCATCAAACTTACAAGAATCTTTAATTTTATTGGTTAAACTTGCATCACTTTTAGTTTCGCTGAGGAAAAGAACTTGGGGTCTCCTTGTAGCAACAAGGTTTTTAAGAGAACGGAATGCTCTCGGGTTCCCCAAACCCCGAGCATTCCAACAAATGTGTTTCATGGCTGAAGGCAGGACTGTTCTACAGCCACTGGCAACATTTCAAACTCTACACCCCTGTCAATATCTTCAGCTTCCCCATCTCTACTTTTCTTCCTTGAATTTTCTTCATTTGATGTCCCACTAAGTGAATTGCTCTTTCTCTTCTGTCTGCATGATTTGCCCAATTCTGAACTTCCTGATAGATCTTGTCTTGGCCTCCTTTTCCAACTTGGCTTCTTTAGAATCCTGTCCTCTTTATTCTAGCTGCTATCCATTTTTGATGATGTATTGCTTGAGCCTTCTGGGACCTCTTCATGATCACTTCTTAGATAATCTTCTTCTTTTTTGCTTGTTTCATTAATATCAGTAGTCCAGACTCCACCATTTTCATTTATTCTGATAATATCCAAATCATTGGCATTGTCTCCTAAACTCTTGCTTCTGATTTCGAATTCCATAGACTCCCCAAATATAGGGCTTTCATGATTTAAATCTACATTGAGACCTTCCCCTTTTGACATCTCGTTCCCAGCATCTTTTGAAGTCATATTTGGTTCACTGTCATTTCTTTCTTTATCAGGTGGAATGTCCGGTTTCGTGAAAAGTCTGGAGAAGCCCTGAAATTTTAGCTAGGCACCATACTCCAGGTTGTTTCTTCTTGCCTCCTCCATATCCTCTATTTCTTGGCACTCTTTGGCTGCGTGTCCTATCCTTCCACAACAAAAAAAAAAGTCTGGTAATCGCTCGTATCTGATTGTCACCCAGCAGTTATCTTCCACCCCATCTGACTCTAACATAAGGCCCCTACGAAGGGGTTTTGAAATGTCCAGTCTTACTTTAATTCTTATGCTGTTTCCCTAAGACGTGTATTGCTTATTGCTGTCCCAGTCCAAAAATTCTCCCAGGATGCTACCAATCTTCCTTGCCACACATTCATTCCAAAAGCCCATTGGAAAGTTTATTATTCTCATCCAAAAATCTACTTTGTTGAATTTTAACTCATTTGTTCTTTGTTTTGCAGTTGGATTCTCAAGAACTAGAAGACTTCTATCAAACAGCCAGGGACCGTTGTTTTTAATCCAATCTTTTTCCACCTTGTTGTCAAACTTGAACAAGTAAGTATTCTTGCTTAAGGTTTCAATTTCAAAATCAAATCTTGTTGTCCATGCGCCTGTGAGTGCGTTCTTGAGAGCCATTTTGGTAATGTTTCTATTTGTCAATAATTTTCCAGCCAGGCAAAGCTCCATCTGTTTCTCAATTTTGGTTGTTTCTTCACGATTGAAAGTAAGTTTGGCTACTTTCTCTTCTTCCTTCAGATTAAAGTTCTTCCATTCACTGATTAGCTCGTCTATTTCCATCGCAGATTGCATTGTTCTACACCGACTTCTTGATTTCCGGAGATTCTTAGTACACACAACTTCCTCAGGTTGAAACTTCTTGTACCTAGCAAAGCTGCTGACATAACCCCAAATTTTCAGGGGATTTCTTCAAGAACCGGAGAAGCGGTCTTGACGTTAGATGGGTTGAATGTTAAATTTTGCTATTTTTGCAAATACTTTAACATGTTGCTAATTTTGCTATTATTTTAGTTGAGTTTGCTATTTGTGCAAGTAGCCCTTATTTTTATCTAAATGGATAAACCTAGTACTTGATTCAATAATCCCAACCAATGTCTTCTCTCGGATGGTAGTTCACAAGTTCCAAAATATTGTTGGACTTTTCTCTGTTTGACCTTTTTTGGGTCAACATTTGAGTAAGAATTCAAATTCTGACTTTTAGATCGAAATTAGTATAATGTTTCAAGTTGATCTTAATGATTTGTGTATTTTTATTATTATCTATATAGATGATATTTTAGTCGTATGCCAATTTTGAAATGTTTAAGAAAAAATGTTAAAATTCAAATTTTACCAGAACGTAAATATTCAAAATTTACAAAAGTATTGATGTGATGAAAATTCTAGAAAACAAACATAAAAATCACATAATTATTGATAGCGAGTATAGCTAGCTAATTTTCCCTAATTAATTTATCTAGTCTTTTATAATTTATTGGCCAAAATGATGCGTTTTTGTGTTGCTTTTGTAGGAAATAAATATTTGAGCTAATTGCGTGTTCGGGACATGAAAAAGGGCTAAAAGATCGAAAAAGGATCAAGTTGGAAGAAGTCAAATTCAGCCCAGCTGATTTAAAAAAAAAAAAAAAAAAATTCATAGCGTCGCGACGCTATCGACAAATTTTCCAGATTCGCGGTCTCGCGACAGAGTCGCGACGCTGTCCATAGCGTCTCGACGCTATCGACAGATTTTCTATAAATTCCTCTTTTCAGCTACGGATTAGGGGAGTCCAATTGGTTAGATTTTAGCCCTAATTTCGACTAGAGACCTTTGGTGGGAGCTAAAGCAAGGCCAAGGAGCGGGAATCAAGCGAGAAGACGTGGAGATCGTGACGGGGACGTGTCGGTTTCGACAGATTCGAGTTTTCCTTTCTCTTTCCCTTACCTCTTGTAGTTTTTATGGCTTTTCTTTCAAGTAGTGTTTGTGGTTTAAAGACTATGAATTGCTAATTGTTTGTCTTAGGGTTTGATGTAGTTGCTTAAATTGTTGGATTGAATTTTGGGTATGAATGTGTTCTTATTCTATGCATGCAATTTTATGTGTAATGCTTTCAATTACTTGATCACTAATTGAATGATTTAAGTGTTGAATCTAACTCGGGAGAGAGGATTTGGCCTAAGACTTACTTTGTTTAATTGCATGACTAGAGTAGAAATTCTAAGTTTGTGACGGAATTTGGAATATCTTTAGAAGCGTAACAAGGACCGAACCGAATAATGCCTTGCATGTTAATGAACTTAGATAGGGATATCAAGTTAGTTTATATGCATGAGAATCAATTATACTCGGGAGAGGTAATCGTGATAAAAGTTTCCTTGGCTTGTAGAATAATTGCACGGTCAATTCATTCCTATTAATCAATCCTCAATCTTAATCAACGAAATCAATTCCCTAAGAGTCTTTCCATTTGAGTCTCCACTTTTATTTTTATGCTTTTAGTCTTTACTTTTATCTTTATCATTGAGTTTTGCTCCCTAAATAAAATTGGACAAAAGTATTCACGATACTTAATTTGCTAGAAAACCAATCCAGAGGACGACACTCGTTTTACACGAAAACACTATATTATTACTTGACCCGTACACTTGCGGTTAGCAATTTGCGCATCAAGTTTTTGGCGCCGTTGCCGGGGATTGGTATATTTAGTTAAATTAATATTGTGGAAAAATTGTCCGGTCTTAGTTTAGGGTGAATTTTATTTTTTGTTATTTTTGTTAGTTTTGTTTTTAGGTAGATTGCATTTTTTTTCCTTTGTTGGTTTGTTTTCCATATTTAGATTTTTCCATATTTGTTTGAGTTTTTCATAGATAGAATTTTTCTTTTTAGTTTTTTCCTTTTTAGTATAGTTTTTCCTTATTTGCTAGTTTCCTTATTTGTTTTTGCCATATTTGTTTTTGCATTCTTTATTTTTATTTTGTAGATAGATTGCATTTTTTTTTCCTTATTTGTTTTATTTCCATATTTGTTTTTCTCCTTTGGTTTTTGTTTCCATAGTTATAATTTTCCTATTTTAGTTCTTTCCTTATTTGTTTGATTTTTTCCTTAGTTGTTTTTTCCCTTAATTGTCTTTTCCTTATTTGTTCTTTTTCCTTTTTGATTTCTTTTCCTTATTTGTTTGAGTCTTAGTCCTTTGTTCTTGTTGGGTTATTATTTAATTGGAAGCATAATATTCAATGTTGCTTTAATTGATTTGAATGGCTTTTTATTCAACTCCATATTCCAATTTTTCATCTTCAAGTTTTACCCCTTTAAAAGAAAATTCTTCCTTAGAAAGCATAATTCAAAATTATATTGAGGAGTCTAGAGCGAGGAGTCTAAAATTTGATGAAATTATAAAAGGACTTCAGACCCCAAAGGAAGTTAGTGAGGTGGGATCCACTTCCATAGGATGTCTAGTGAGTCATGTGGCCGATGATTCATTGGCACCTATCCAGGAGCATAATTCTTTCGATTTTTCTATGGTTGAGCATTTAGGGGTGAGTTGCATGAATAGTGGGGAAGAATTGGAGAGTTGTAGCACCTATCAAGAACATGTTTGTGAGGAAGAAAAAGAAAATGAGCTTGCAGCGACAGAGGAAGTTCAGGAGGTAGAGTTTGAGGTTGAAAAGCCTTCATCTGTTTTATCTTCTTCATCCTTTGTAGATTTTGATTGTTCTTTTTTCTATTCTCACGAGTCAGTTTTAGAGTCTGAGTCTCTTTATTTTGATCTTTCTCCTTTTATGTTTATTTTATACAAAAATACAAAAAATAATTCTATTTCAGGGGCCCATGAGAAGCTAGTCAGTTTGCTAGTGATTGTTGGTTATATTGATTCAAGGAAGAAGGGCCCAAAGAAATACGAGAATTTTTATGTGCCTTGACAGACTGCACGAGCACGTCGAGCTAAAGACAATAAACAAGCGCTTATGGGAGGCAACCCAAGTTACTTCGTTATTGTTTGTTATGTCTTGTTGTTTTTGTTTTGTAGGAGTTCCCGTGCTCTTGTCTATGCCAAGCATTCATGAAAAGGTCATCATTCCAGGGCAGTATCGTTCACCCCTTTCATTCTTTATTTGTTCTCATGATTGATTTTGCTTTATTTTCTTCATACATTGAGGACAATGCATGCTTTAAGTTTGGGGGTGGAATAGCATGTTTGTGGAGCCCTTGAGCATCTGAGTTCGGGCTATAGTTTTGAGCTTTCTTTGAATTGAGCATATGGTTGTTTTCTGGATGCTATTTTTGCATGACTATGATTTCCTAGGATAGGCTTTCTTGTCAATTTTCAAGCTTTCGATGAGTTGTAAGCATGAGTGCCCAAAAAGGGAGACTTTTTAAACTTTTTCTAGGAGATGTCTTGCATGAGTAGAGTATTTGTCTTGGCTAGATTTGGATTTGAATGCTTAGGAGCGAATTATTAGGTTCATATGCTTGTTGTCACCTCGATAGGTGTAGGGAAGAGCTAAAGAGTTAATTTTTTTGCAAATTAGCATGTTTGGTCTTGCTTAGGAGGAAAGAAAAGAATATATGCTTATCATGCTCATAAAGAAAAATCATTCTTGTTGTTACTTTTGAAAGAAAAAAAAATTGTTATGCCATGGCCTGTGCACAGTTTGCAATGAGTAATAAAGATTTAGGCAAAAAGAGCTACCCCTGTTGTGATCAGTTAGGCCAACCAGAGAAAACTCAGGTTAAGGGTCCCTGCAATAGGTGTGTGAAAGCTAGTGCCACATATAAATGCTTGATTTAATTTTAAATTATAAGCACCTAAGTATGGAGGAAAACAAACTAATTTGTTCCATTGACTCGTTAGTGAATCCTTAGTGCCAGTGTAGAGGGAAGATGAGTTGAGAGTTTAGTAATCCAATCCCGGGCTAGTAGAGTCTGATCTCGTTAAGTTAGATCTCGCTTGTGCAAGTTAATTTTGGAAAACTTTTGATTTGTCTCCCTCATTGGTCCTTAAGTGCATGTCTCTTGATTGCTTGATTATTGACTTTTGAGCCTTGAGGATTGAGTTATGTTTGTTGCATCCATTCTTCTATTGTATGCTTGATTTTTAGTTTGCTCGAGGACTAGCAAAAGCTTAAGTTTGGGGGTGTTTGATAGCGAGCATAGCTAGCTAGTTTTCCCTAATTAATTTATCTAGTCTTTTATAATTTATTGGCCAAAATGATGCGTTTTTGTGTTGCTTTTGTAGGAAATAAATATTTGAGCTAATTGCGTGTTCGGGACATGAAAAAGGGCTAAAAGATCGAAAAATGATCAAGTTGGAAGAAGTCAAATTCAGCCCAGCTGATTTAAAAAAAAAAAAAAAAAAAAAAAAAAAAAATTCATAGCGTCACGACTCTAGGACCAGCGTCGCGACGCTATCGACAAATTTTCCAGATTCGCGGTATCGCGACAGCGTCGCGACGCTATCGACAGATTTTCTATAAATTCCTCTTTTCAGCTACGGATTAGGGGAGTCCAATTGGTTAGATTTTAGCCCTAATTTCGACTAGAGACCTTTGGTGGGAGCTAAAGCAAGGCCAAGGAGCGGGAATCAAGCGAGAAGACGTGGAGATCGTGACGGGGACGTGTCGGTTTCGACAGATTCGAGTTTTCCTTTCTCTTTCTCTTACCTTTTGTAGTTTTTATGGCTTTTCTTTCAAGTAGTGTTTGTGGTTTAAAGACTATGAATTGCTAATTGTTTGTCTTAGGGTTTGATGTAGTTGCTTAAATTGTTGGATTGAATTTTGGGTATGAATGTGTTCTTATTCTATGCATGCAATTTTATGTGTAATGCTTTCAATTACTTGATCACTAATTGAATGATTTAAGTGTTGAATCTAACTCGGGAGAGAGGATTTGGCCTAAGACTTACTTTGTTTAATTGCATGACTAGAGTAGAAATTCTAAGTTTGTGACGGGATTTGGAATATCTTTAGAAGCGTAACAAGGACCGAACCGAATAATGCCTTGCATGTTAATGAACTTAGATAGGGATATCAAGTTAGTTTATATGCATGAGAATCAATTATACTCGGGAGAGGTAATCGTGATAAAAGTTTCCTTGGCTTGTAGAATAATTGCACGGTCAATTCATTCCTATTAATCAATCCTCAATCTTAATCAATGAAATCAATTCCCTAAGAGTCTTTCCATTTGAGTCTCCACTTTTATTTTTATGCTTTTAGTCTTTACTTTTATCTTTATCATTGAGTTTTGCTCCCTAAATAAAATTGGACAAAAGTATTCACGATACTTAATTTGCTAGAAAACCAATCCAGAGGACGACACTCGTTTTACACGAAAACACTATATTATTACTTGACCCGTACACTTGCAGTTAGTAATTTGCGCATCAATTATCAAACACATTTTTTGTTTTGTTGTTTTTTTTTTTCTAAAAAAGCATAAATGATTATCAAACTTTTTTTTTAGTTAAAAAAAAAATGAAACAGGAAACAAAAAACAAGAAATAGAAAACAAGAAACGACAACGTTATCAAACGGAACCTTTAAATAGATATGAAAATAGTAATAGTACAAATGTTGCTACCATCTCCACCAATGAAACGATGAAGCAAACTGACAATTACAAAGAACGGCCCATTTGTATTAGCCCATTAATCTAAGTTAGAGCCTACAAGGAAAAAAAAAAGCCCTATGATTTAGGGCTTACAGAATTACAAAGTAAATGTAGACATATATCTCTTATAAATTTGAATTATTGGCAAGCCCTATGGATAAGCTGAGGACTTAAACAAAATTTCCCTTTCTTCAGCTACATTTGGTGGGAAGTACTTTTTGTGAAAGTAATTAAAATGGCTTGATTTTTCCTTTTGGTAAATGCTTTAGAGATATTCCTGAAAAGACACGTAGGGGGTGTTTGGGGGAAGGGAATGTAATCTGGATTACAGGGAATCTGGATTACTGGGAATCTTGAATTGTAATCTGGATTACTGGAAATCCTGATGCCTGTGTTTGGAGTGCTGTATTTGGACTGTAATTTGTCTGATGCCTGCGTTTGGATTGCAGGGTTGTGATTGGGCTGGAATCGTAATGCTGTCTTTTTCTAATCTGTTTTTAAGCTGTTTTTTTTTTTTTTTCTTTCCGACACCCAAAAGATTACATTGGTAAAATATTGGTATGTGGGAAAAAAAAAATTATCTGAATACATTGAACATTTTAACAATTCTGAATGTGTATGAAAAAGAAAGAGCATAGTACCGTTGAGATCCAAATCGATTGGGTACTTTCCTAAGTTAGAGATTCATTATGATAAAGAGTGAAATGACGTTTGGAAGATTTCAAATAAAGATACCTCCTTTTTCTCAATTTTTTAACATTATATCATAAATAGTACTTCCATATTTTTAAATGTTCATTGTCATAAAAAATTATAATATTATTAGATCAATGAAAATAGTATTTAAATTTAAATGAAACTGGTATTTTAAGATCATTGGAAATAGTTTCTTAAAATTATCGAAAATAGTATGTAAGATTATTGAAAAGAATTTGTTAGATTCTTAGAAATTGTAAGCTAAGATTATTCAAAAGAATGTGTTAACATTGTTGGAAATAGCATTTTTTAAATTATTGACAATAGTATGATAACATCATTGAAAATGGTATTTTATCATCCATTGAAGTATTTTCAGCTTATTGAAAATGGGATTCTGAGATTATTGAAAATTATAAAATGGGATTTTACAAATTGATTTTTTTTTTTTACATCTCATTTGTGCAAAGAGTAACTTATTTCCATGTTTTTGTGTTTGTGAAATGGTTTTTGTTTTGTAAAAAATATATACATTGGAAGATAGTTACAATTCAAAAACCATCCTTGATTAAAATGTTGAAGACCAAAAATTTCAAGATTTAAAATTCACCATGTTTTGCAATTTTTATGTCCAAATTGCAGTGTTTTCTCAAAAAAAAAAAAAAAAAAAAGTCCAAATTGGAGTGGATATTTATCAATGAAAGAATTTTGAGGAATCAAAATTTAAACGTCAAAATGTTACAGCGGTTTACAATTTTTAAGTCCAACTTGCATTGACTATTTACCATTCAAAAATTGTTCAAGATTAAAATTTTCACCATAAAAACTTTTTACAGCAGTTTCCTATTTTTCGGGTAGAATTTGCAGTGAAAAATGAGGGTTTCGAAGAAGAAACCAGAGGAACGTCGTCGAGAAGGAAAATTAAATCAGGCCACAGTCAACAACACCGTCTGGCCGAAGCAAGCATTGACGCCGTCGACTGCGAAGAAGAGAGGAGATTAATCGGTAGACGAACGGTGGCCATGCAAGACCAGATCGAGAGGTGAAGGAGACGAAGAGTTAGAGGAACAAAGTGGGTGAAGAGAGAATTGATCAGGGTGAAGACAGAGAGAGAGTATCGTATTGATGAGTGCCCATAATGGAAGAGAGAGAGAAGGACGGCTGGAGGGGAGCAAAACGCGTGTAATCCATTAGGATTACAATGGGATTACAATCCCAAATTCCTTGTAATCCATTAGGATTACAACCCAGCCCACATGCCAGCCCATCAAACATTGCAATCTGGATTACAATCCATTACAATCCCTCCCCCCAAACAGCCCCGTAGTGTAGAAATTATACTCCCATTTTCCAATAGTAATTAGAAGACCAAATATTCTATAACAAAAAAAAGAAAAAAGAAAAAAAAAACCAAAAACATATCTTACCCAATTGAAAAAGATTGAACATCATGTAACAAATTAAAATTCGACATGTTCTCAACTTTTGAGAGGTGTATCCCAAACCCCATAATTTCACAATAAATACGCTTCTCGTCAATGATAATTATTTTTTTTTTCTTCCATTTGGATTAACATCAAATCTTCGTCCCAAAAAGAAAATATAATAATAATAAAATTTTGGTTAAAATTTATTTCTTGAACTTTCAAACGGCAACGGTGTCTATGATCTTAAACTTTAAAAAATATTTAATAGGTTTTTGAACTTGATTTGTGTCTACTTGATTTCTGAACTTTAAAAAATGTCTAATAGATCTTACACTTCCAATTTTTCATTTTGTGTTTAATACATCATTGATGTACTCATCGTTTTTCTAAAATTCACAGATCGAGAAGACACAAAATTGAAAGTTTAGAGTTTGTGAGAATTTATATCTAATAAATTAGTTAGTTTTAAAAAATCAAATATGTCAAGGATTTATTAGATACAAAATTAAAAGTTAAAATGCATTAGACACTTTTTAAAGTTTAGAAACCAAATAGGAAAAAAAGTTCATTAGCTAAACTTGTAATTTAATCTAATTTTTTAAAGAAAATTTAAGAGTTCCATACATAGACTAGTGGAAACTATACAATATAGTTCTATTTGAATCTCGAGATCTCAAATATTCTATTTTAATATCTAAATTTGGATTAAAAACTTATTTCTCATAAAGGTTAGTTTAAATAAATATTAAAAAACGAATAACAATGATCGAAACGACTTCTTCTCTGATCACAACTAAAAAATTAAAATAAGTTCTCTCGTTTAAGAAAGGGTATCTCGAGAATTTCTTTTTCCCTTTTCAACCTCATTTTAAACAATAATTTTCCACTCTACTTCAACAACTCTTGTGGATCTGAAAAAATTATTTAATATAACATACACAATATAGTGTGCCCTCCACGATGTGGTATGTCCTTCAATCCTTTGAATGTAATCATTCCACATCGTTTTTATTTCTTACTTTTTAATCTTTTTTTAGTACATCAACATTTGGGAGTTGAGTGATTTCGAACTTCTGACCTCATGATCGAGGGTACATGCCAATTACCGCTGAGCCAAGCTAGCTTTGGCTATTTCTTTCTTTTAATTGATATAAATCAAATTAGAATGTCACATTGTTGTAATCTACTTAAATATAATTTCGCCTAGACTTTGTATACATGCCAAAAATCAAAATGAACTGAAATCTAAATGAAAATCAATGAATAAATTTGGTAAAATGGGAAAAGAAAGAATGGAAATCTATCTTTATTCATGATCCGATGTACACGACGACAATATTCATCTACAATAAGCCACGTGTCCCACACTTAAAAATAATGAATCACCGAAGAAAATTAACAATAATCAAACTCTATCAAACCATCACAGAAACATACACAAATGGAAAGAAGTTTTTAAATTTTTAAAAAAACACTACAGAAATATCAAATTTTAAATTTAAATTTAAATTAAACAAACACCAAAATGGATCTCAACCCTTCCAGCCATCAATTTCTCCAAAGATCCACCGCCGGCCGGCTGATCCACCGTCTGTGTCAGGATCCCGATTCCGTCAACAAATTTCTCTTAAGCAAACACCGCTGCCAAGAAAGCTCCGGCCACAGCACCACCGACCATGACTGCCCGGCTAACGGTGGCGGCGCCATTTCCTTCCGGTGGGGGTGGCGGCGAGTTGGGTCCAGGGCTGGCGACCGGGACATTTCCTTCCGGTGGTGGTGCCGGCGGCGAGGAAGAGGGTGAAGACGGAGATGAGGCCGGACCCTCCTTCGGTGGCGGAGTCGGAGAGGAGGTCGGTCCTGCCGGCGCCGGAGATGTAGGAGGTGAAGCTGGCGGTTGGCTCGGGGGCGATGATGGTGGGGGAGTGGCGGTTGGTGGGGTGGCCGGTGGTGGGGTTGCCGGTGGTGGGGTGGCCGGAGGAGGGGTGGCGGGAGGTGGGGAGGCGGCGGGAGGAGGAGTAGACGGCGGGGGGACGGCGGGGGTGGTGGGTGGCTGAGCCGGAGCACCAGTGGGAGCCTGAGCCATGGAAGAAGTAGCGAATAAGGCGAAAACGATGAGAAAATGGAAACCCATCTTCATTCTCTCTACCAAACAAAAGATAGAGAGAAAAATTTCAGAAGAGAGAGAAAGAAAGGTGTAGAGAGAGAGAGAGAGAGAAATTGAGTGAAAGTTTCAGTAGGAAGTTGAAATGAAAAGCAATAACAGAGAGATATATATATAAAAAAACCAAAAAAGAAAGAGATGAAAGAAGAAGAAGGGTTGCTTTGTCTTAGGCCAATAATGGTTGAGATTCCCAAATTCCTTTTTTAATCATTTGATTTTATAAATAAATAAATCACAATAATTACACTCACAATTTGCACATTAAAAAAACTTACTCCTTTCTAAGCCCATCAAATTATTTACTCTTTTTAAATACTTTTGTTTTAATTCACAAAAGCTCCAAAAGTTCTTAGTTTTATAATAAACTTGTTCAGGAATCCCATGTGGGAGAAGGACTCAAAGTCATATAACGGATAGTTCGGGGGCATTTTGGTGATTTCCAATTCAGGTTTCGACTCGGTATTAGTGAGGGTAGATCTGGCCAATTAGTAAAGCTTGGTCAAAGTCAAAATATTTTTACTTGCCTTTGGCCTATTTTATGGTGAAGTTTTCAAACAATATATATTAAAATTGAATGGGTGTTTTTTTAACTTTTCAATGAAAACTGATGGTGTATTTATTACTATTTTTGTTTACTTATTTATTAATGTTTTCATCTACATTTACGTCAACTAAAAAAATAATTATAATATGCTTTGATACATTAATCAATATGTCAACAAACATAGTTCAATTGACATAAAGTTTTTACCCTCGATCAAGAGATTAGAGGTTTAGATCTCCACTCAACATATTGTCAAAAAAAAAACATTAATCAATATAATATTTACCGAATGTACTTTCAAGTTCAACTTAAATTAAAAGAAACATCTAATTAATTTCCACAAAATAGTCACCACAACACGTTTTTTTATTTTTTCCTTCTTTTGAAATTGACATTCACAACACCGATTCTAACCTCTTAATTTCGACATTATACCTGAATTAAACATTATATCAATTTTTTTTTATTCCCAATCATCGGTAACAAAATTACACGGATGCCCTTATGAAGGACACGTGTCAGCTTATTACAGGGGAAAGCCAAGTGGAATATCTTCGGGTAATTAAAATATTTGATAAGATATAATATTAGGAGAAGCTTGGTGTTGGCTTCACAGTCTGTCTCCTGGCCATGTTGACATTTTCTCAACAACTCTTTGGCGTGATAAATGAAATTACCGAAATGCCCCTGACATCCTCAATTTTCCACATTGATGTCCAGCCAATTACAGCTACGAAGTCCAGGGTGGATCACCAAACGGGAATATTTTTTAAAAGATAATAACGTGGACACGTGGCACACACCCATTTATTTTCTCTACCCATGTTCATGGGCTCCACACACTTCCGCTTGTTCCTCCACACCCAAATCCAACTATTCTTTGTACTTGCACAAGTTTTTTTTGTGTAAATTTCTAACCAAGAAAAACAACTTTCTATGAGCTTTCTTCAAATTTCCGAACTTCTTTTTTTTTTTTTTTTTTTTTTTTTCAGTTATTAATCTTATATTTCGTTGTTCGGGTTATAGAGCCAATGTCGAATACAAAAATCCTCAACCTTTTTACACACTCAAGCTAAAGAAAAATTTTCAACCTGCCTACAATCCTTGTGCCTTAGTATAGGAAGTTCATACATCGTAATGCAAGTGTGAAATATTCCATTGATCCTTTAAAATATTTTGACATTTAACTGCCCTTGTCATGTAGGGTCCACTTCACTTGCAAATCCAACTGCCATTTCATATACTATGGAATTCATGCATCACATTAATACAAAGTGTGAAATATTTTGTTGCCATACTTTTGATCTTTCTAATTATTTTGACAAACATTGCACTAGCTCATTTAATTGCCCAATCATGTAGGGTCCACTTCACTTGCAAATCCAATTATGTCTTGTACTTGCACTCAAGATAAGGGTTTTATGGAATTTCTCTCAAGAAGAAAACTCCACAGATTTCTTTAATTTCCATGTTAGGTAATAATAAAATGGTTGGATGTGGAGAGTAACAATAATTCATACTCTAACTTCAATCCACATTAATCCAAATTACTTGAAATTGAAAATTTTTATTTAGGGTCTTAAATTTTTTGGAACATTTCTATTTACTATTTCATATTTTTGTATTGAAGTAAATACTAAAACGAGAGAGTTGAACTCCAAGAAGATAGTTCAAAGATGCTTTCAAGTTTCTTAGCGTTTTGTAAAGCTAAAGTAGGTGGAGAGTCACGGTGTGACACAAGCTTACTCGCTTAAGAAAGACACTACTCTATAGTGCAAGGAAACCATGCTCTGCATGAAGACATGACATTTTTTTTGTCATCATACACCTAACTTGATCACTAGAATCGTTTTGATAAATACTATATCAATGTTAGTTGAATACCTTACTCAATTCTTTTTGTTTTGCATGTTGGACATTTTGAGTGTCATTCCTCACCTTTTGTACAATGGTAAATAATAAGTAGTATTAAAAAGAAAAGAAAATAAAACAAAACATGTTTTTGTTTTTCAAAATCTCACTTTTCCTTCTTGACACACTCCCTAACATGTCTATCTCTCCATAATGGATCTTTTCCCCTTCAACTGTATAATTTTTAAGAGTAATTCTCAATTCGATCGGTCATTTTGTATGTTTAACCTTAATTATATTTTCCCTTTTAACTTTTCTTTTACTTTTTTTCAACTTATATATTTCTCTCTCTAAGACATCTTTTACCTCTTTTTTAACTTATATATTTCTCTCTCTAAAACATCTCTCTCATTTTTAACTTTTATTTTATTTGACATAACTCACACAAATATCTCACTTATTTTACTATATTCTCTCTATATTTTTCTTTGAGTTCTCTTATTTTTCTCTCTATAGCACAAATATCTCTCCTTAACAATTCTCCTAAATTTGTTTCTTTAATAGAACTTTTCTTTCCTTCACTCATCTTTGACTGTTACATGTTTCTTTTTCTCTCTAATAATGATTGATTTAAAAATCTTTACCAAACAGATTTTTGTTTCTATTTTTTGTAAATAAAGGAAATAAAAGGAAATTAGTGGAGAGGTCCGTCAATTATCATGATAAATAACATAGGAGATTATAAAATGCAATTGAGACATAAATTAATTATTGCACCGATAAATAGATAAATACAAGTAAGTCAATATCTTTAGATGATTGAGATATCTCTACTTAAATCATCACCTTGTATTTATAATGTAATATGATTTAAAAAAAATTATATCCAACTCGAAGTTGATTTGTAAGTGTGTGATCTTTCTATTGCCCTTTAGGTTTCGGGGATGATGAGCGTTTGCGAATTTTGAGGTACCCAAATTTACCAGCACCTGGGGAAGAACCATCAAAAACATATGGCAAGAACCCTGTTGCTCCTTTGTACCTTTTTTGAATCTGGATCACAAAAACTTCCAAAATTAAGTTCAACTTTTCTATTTTGAACAAATACACATGATGTCACATTGTAAGAAATGGGAAGGGCATTGGTATTTGATTCCCCAAATGTGAATTTGGAAAACCATTTTCAGATGAACACAATCACTTTTTCGTTTAAATTTTATTAATGGTGGGTTTGCCTCTTATTTTGAAGTAATTAGATTGGTTAATAATCATTTTCATTTTCTCAATACAATCAATTTAAAGTGTTAATTGAGAATCACTTTAAAAAAAAAAAAAAAAAAAAAAAAAAAAAAAAAAAAAAAAAAAAATCTTCATATTAAATTAAAAAAATTCCAAAATCCACATTAAAAAACTCAAAGAATGCTGAAGTTACAAAATTATCCTCAAATTTTAAAGATTATCTTCTTCTCTTCTTCTTTTTATCGTAATTCGTAGAATCACTTTGTGCAATTAAACTAATTAAAATTACTTTTGAAAAGACGTGACAAAACACACAAGTTTTTGAATTAAAATCACTCTAATGAAACGAGTTTTGAGAAAAAAAAGTAATAAAATATCTTATAAAGTGTGTTTAAACTTTTTTTTTTTTAAATATTAAAGTGTGTTAAAACCAGCAGACATGCCAAACTCACCCCACTTGATGAATGGAATTCTAAGTTAGGAACCATGAAAAAAACAATGCAACTCTTAAAAGTAAAGGTGAGTTTCATATCCCTTTTCTTTTTTAAAAAATATTTTGTTACACACTTCATAAAAATGGTTTTCACTAAAATCCTTATATCAATACATTTTTTTAAAAAAATTATTTTAGTTACAAGTATATTTGATGGCACAACATCTAAAAATGATTTTACAAATGTCAAATTACCATAAAATAATTGTAAAGTGACCAACCGAATAGTTTCTTGGAAAATCAACTCTAAAATGATTTTTCAAAAACCTAATTCCAAACCAATTTGATCATATCAAAAGCTTTTTCACATGTTACCAAACACACTAAACATTTTTCTAAAAAAATACTTTTGACACTCCCAAATCACTTAAGAAGTTAATCCAAACACACACCCTAGGGAGCTAAAAACCGTGTCATAACTCGTAACACACCCTAACAAAAATGCGAGTACAGTTAAAACAGGGAAGAACATAAAAGAAGAAGAAAAAGAAAGTGATATGTGAATGATAAGAAATGGATAAAAAGAATTGAACGTGAAAAGGAAGAAAGAGACCTCGATGATTTGGTGGCTGCTGCTCAAGGAGTTTCGACCCATAACACAGACGGTTCCACCGGAGCCCCCACCAGTAATCTTTGCTCCATACAAAGTCCCATCTTCGGATTTAGATAACTTTGAGTGCTGCATGTCCTGGACCAATTGGACTAGCCTGTCCGTCCCATCAGACCCCAGCCCACATGCACTGTAACTATAATGGCACTGCAGTGTAACAATCACAATATCAATCTTTACTTGAAAGAGAATGATAAAAGAAAAGAAAAGGAAAGGAAAGCGCAGTTGGGAGAAAATAGAGAAGAAAAAAGAAGCATAAGTTACCTGATATAACAATTCTCCAAGAGATGTAAGTTGGTCATCAGAAGTTGCAGAAGTGAGCAGCGCTTTGAAGGCCTTCAGAGTTCAAAGCCAAGCCATTAGCCATATTCAACAAAACACCAATCAATCAATCAAATCATAAAATTCAAATGCAAATGCAAACCTTGACACGGAAATTCTCGTAGATAGGATGACGAGCAGAGGCCCTGACTCCATACATCCTTTTCGGATTGATCACTGTAACGGCGTCGTTGTGATCCGAATATTTCTCCACAAAAGCCTCCCCTGTTATCGTCTCCGGAAGCTCCTTTACGTACATTGCTTCGTAGCGGTGAGGCGGGAGATTGCATAGATAGTCCAAGGATGATTCGGCTTCCAGTAGTTCAATGCCATCGTCCTCCAAGTCGTCATGGCTTACGCCATTGGCGAATGATGAGGATTTTGATAACAATTCTGATGCTCTGGACTTGATCATTTTCCGCCCCATGAACGCTCCGATTCGAACTGAGCCATAGTCCGCCCCACCGACGCTGCACCACCAAAGAATTGATGAGCTTTGCAAGAGTTCGATAAATGGGACATACCAATCCAATTAATCAATCTTTCAGTTGACCGTTGCAACCAATATAAGAAGACATAGGAAATATAAGTTGCTGATAAACATGTGTCATTTTATTTGTCTACTGTTTGGTTTGTTTTTCTCTGTTATGGTTTTTTTCGGTTATCTGTCTTTTGAGAATATAACTTCTTTATTTTTATTTGGTTTTGTTAGTACAATTTTCTAATTTCCATTTGATATTTATGTTTATGAAATATCAGTAGGAGGATGATTTTAGAGAAAGATGATTCAACAGAAAAATAAGGTAGAGAGGTGTAATGAAAAGAAAAAAAAAAGAAGATATTTGAAGAGATAGAGAATAGTTAGGAAAGAAGATATGAATGAGACCACCACAAAGTGGCTATCTCTTAATATCATTAGATATAAGTTCAAAATACTTATGTAATTTCTCTTTCATACATCTAACAATCCAAAATTGTCAACCATCCCTTTGATAATTTTTCATTAGGAAAAATAAAAAGAAAGAAAGAAAGAAAATTTATAGAAAAAAAAAAGGTTTAGATGTTAATTATTAAACTTGCCATTATTATTGGTACATGTATCCTTGAATTTATCTAATATTATGTTTCATGTATCTAGGAGTTGGTGATTCATGAATCAAGTAGTTCATGAATTAGTAATTAATATAGAGTCTAAATCCATGTACCAAAACTACTATAAATACCCTTGTAGTGTTGAGATCTTTACAAGAGTGAAAGTAAGTCATTTTTAGAAGAATCAAAAGCTTCCTCTTCTTCTTTCTCTATTTGGTTTGTGAGTGTTGTGCCCCACCACATTCCAACAAAGTGGTATCAGAGCTAGGATGAATTCCAAAGCCTCCCTTTCTTTCCGATATCCACGGCTTACCAAGCTCAATTATGAGAATTGGGCACTTAGGATGAAGGCCATACTTGGTTCCCAAGAAGTTTGGGAAATTGTTGAGAAAGGCTATGAAGTACCGGAAGATGAAAGTGCTCTTCCGCGAAACGAGAAGGAAACATTAGAGAAGGAATGGAAGAGAGATCAATATGCCCTCACGATCATCCATCAAGGCTTGGATGATGATATGTTCGAGAAGATTGCAAATGAGACCACCTCCAAACAAGCGTGGGAGACGCTCGTAACTCCGTCATGGGAGTCGAGAAGGTGAAGAAAGTTCGACTTCAAACTCAAAGGGCAGAGTTTGAATCACTTTGCATGAAAGAAAGTGAATCAATTCAAGACTACTTTACAAGAGTTTTGACGGTGGTGAACCAAATGAAACGGCTTGGAGAGACCATGCAAGATGTTCGTGTGATCGAGAAGATTCTCCGCTCTCTAAATAAAAGGTTTGACCATGTGGTGGTAGCAATCGAGGAGTCGAAAAACTTGGAGACCATGACCATTGATGAATTGAATGGATCATTGCGAGCCTACGAGGAAAGGATGAACCGTGGCAACCAAGAGCAATCGGAACAAGTCTTGCAAGCAAAGACAACTTTCAAAGGAGATGGTGGTAGAGGTCGTGGTCAAGGTTATGGAAGAGGGCGAGGCCGCGGACGAGGTGGTGGGCAAGGAAGAGGACGAGATGAGCAATCTTCACCAATTGAAAAAAGAGGACAACCATTTATGAGGGGCCGTGGTCGAGGAAGAGGAAAAGGTGACAAGCATGACAAATCCCAAGTTGAATGTTACTCTTGTAACAAGCTTGGTCACTATGCATGGGAATGTCGATCCAAGAAGGTTGAGGAGGAGGCCAAATTTATAGAGTACAAGGAAGACATCGTGGAGGAGTCATTGCTTCTAGCTTTAAAGGCTGATTCCATTGATGAGACAAGCACCTGGTATCTTGACAATGGTGCTAGCAATCATATGACGGGTGATAAAAGCAAATTTGTGGAGCTTGATACAAGCAAGAAAGGCTTTGTAAGCTTTGGTGACAACACAAAGGTGGAGATCATGGGCAAAGGTAAAGTTTTGGTTGAGACAAAAGATGGAGGCCATAAAGTTCTTTGTGATGTTTATTACATTCCAAAGTTGACTAGTAATATTCTAAGTATTGGTCAACTTTTGGAAGGAGGCTACAAGATTCACATGGAGGATTGTATACTTTGGCTTAGAGACCAAGAGTCCAAACTTGTAGCCAAAGTGCCAATGACCAAAAATCGGATGTTCTTGTTGAACTTGAAGAATGGTGGTGCCAAGTGCTTGAAGAGTTGTGTTGATGATCCATCATGGATCTGGCACATGCGATTTGGTCACTTGAATTTTGGAGGACGGGAGATAAAAAGATGGTTAAAGGCATTCCGGTGATTAATCATCCCAATCAATTGTGTAAAGCATGTTCACTTGGCAAGCATTCAAGAAGAAGCTTTCCGAAGCAATCCACCTCAAGATCATCTACCAAGCCACTCCAACTTGTTCATGCCGATGTTTGTGGACCCATCAAGCCTCAATCTCTTGGTAAAAGCTCTTATTTTGTGCTTTTCATTGATGATTATAGTAGAAAAACATGGGTTCATTTCTTGAAAAGAAAATCTAAGGCATTTGATGCATTTAAGAAATTTAAAGCTTATGTTGAAAAAGAGAGTGGATATGAAATTAAATCATTGAGAACTGATAGGGGTGGTGAATTTACTTCTAATGATTTTAAAGATTTTTGTGAGTTGCATGGTATTCGGCGTCCTTTGACAGTTCCCAGGTCACCCTAACAGAATGGGGTTGCTGAAAGGAAGAACCGGACAATCCTCAACATGGCAAGGAGCATGTTAAAGTTAAAGAACATGCCAAAGGAGCTTTGGGCTGAAGCGGTTGCATGTGTAGTCTATCTTTCAAACCGATGCCCAACCAAGAGCTTGAAGAATGTGACACCTCAAGAAGCATGGAGTGGACGAAAACCGAGTGTTTCTCATTTCAGAGTCTTTGGATCCATTGCTTATGCTCATGTTCCTGAGCAAGAGAGGTCCAAACTTGATAATCGAAGCAGAAAGCTTGTTCTCATTGGATATGATGAGAATTCCAAGGGATACAAGCTGTTCAACCCAGAGTATGGAAAGATTATGATCAGCAGAGATGTGAAGTTTGATGAACATGCATCATGGGATTGGAGCTCCAAAGAGGAAGAATCTTATGATTTCCTTCCTTACTTTGAAGATGAAGAAGCGACAATCCAAGAAGTCCAAATTGAAGCTACTCCACCAACCACACCAATTTCATCTTCACCAAGTTCATCATCATCGTCACTGTCATCTTCTTCAAATGAGAAAACTCCAAGATACCGAAGCCTTGATGATCTTTATCAAACAACTCAAAGGTTAGATGATAATTTGTATTGCTTATTTGTTGATTCTGAACCTTTAAGTTTTGAAGAAGCCATATGTGAGGAGAAATGGGTTCAAGCCATGGATGAAGAAATGAAAGCCACTGAAAAGAATGATACTTGGGAGTTGGTATCTCCTCCCTCTAATCATCAAGTTATTGGTGTCAAATGGGTATACAAGGCAAAGAAAGATGCTACGAAGATCCTGATTGACAACAAGTCAGCTCAAGCCTTAGCTAAGAATCTTGTGTTCCATGACCGCAACAAGCACATTGACACCCGATATCACTTTATTCAGGAATGTATTGAGATGAAAGAAGTGGAGCTTGAGTATGTCAAGTCTATGGACCAAGTTGCTGACATCTTTACAAAGCCCTTAAAGTATGACAATTTTCAAAGACTTCGGCTGCAGCTTGGAGTTCAAAAGTGTGCAAGTTTAGGGGGGAGTGTTAATTATTAAACTTGCAATTATTATTGGTACATGTATCCTTGAATTTATCTAATATTATGTTTCATGTATCTAGGAGTTGGTGATTCATGAATCAAGTAGTTCATGAATTAGTAATTAATATAGAGTCTAAATCCATGTACCAAAACTACTATAAATACCCTTGTAGTATTGAGATCTTTACAAGAGTGAAAGTAAGAAGTCATTTTTAGAAGAATCAAAAGCTTCCTCCTCTTCTTTCTCTATTTGGTTTGTGAGTGTTGTGCCCCACCACATTCCAACATTAGAGACATATATGCAAAGAGAGGCAGAGATCATTTTTTAAAAGATAAAATTTAGGGAGCTAAGGCTTTAGAGGAGAGGACAAAGAAAAGTTGTAGAGAAAAGAGAATTAGGGAGAAACAAATTCTAAAGTGAAAAAGTTGTTGAGAATAGATTAAGAAAGATATATTTTAGAGAAGGAAATAAAATTTATAGAAAAAAATTAAAAAAGAGATATGTTAGAGACGTACAGAAAAGTTTTAGAAAGAATTTAGGGGGAGAAAACAAAATAGAGGGGAAAAAAGTTAGAGAGAGAGAAATATAAAGTAAAAGAGATAAGAAAAAGGCAAGTTGGAAAGAGAGGTATGTTAGAGAGAATATGTTAAAAAAGAGAGAGAACCCATTAGGAAAAAGAAGTTGATGAAAAGAGGAAACAGAGTGAAATTTTGAAAAACCATAAGAACTTACTCACCATTTTAAAAAAAAATGGAAAAATGAAAATAGTAGGATAAAAAGTGGAAATAAAGATTCACAAAAAAATGAAAAGATACCTGTGTCGAATTCCTGAATCGATTCCCCAAAATCGAATATGACAAGGTATATCAACCAGTCCTATCACCTCTGCTGGCTGCAAGACATCCCAAAATTCCAATACACATTACTATTCTGTATAAACAATAAACATGATGTTTCTTCTTCTTCTGGTTTAGCTTTAACTATCAGATGATTGGATTAATCAGATTGTAGATTAGATTACCTGGCACACCATTGCTAGCAGTTTATTGGCTTCTCCACAAGCTGATGTCATCTGGTCCATCACTCCACAAGGAGCTCCAACTATGTGATTCTCCACCTAGTAATTAACATTTTCAACATTTCAGAAAAAAAAAAGGTATATATGGCGAAAATAATAGATCAACATCAAGCTCAGTTCAAGTTCATACCTTTTGACAGAGCAGTGCCAGATCTCTTGGACTGATACTTAATCCTGCAATATTTTCCCATTTCATTTTATTTTTCATTCATTGTCAAATGATTGTTCCATAGAAAGGAATGGTTTTAGAAATTACCATGAGCTGCGGCCATGGCAGACATTGAAGCAACCTCAACCGAGGCCGATGATGACACACCCTTGCCTTCTGGGACTGCTGATGAAACCTGTCCCGTGTAAAATCACATCAAGGACCAAGAACAGTCAGAAAATCCATGTCGAATATTGGATCCGGAGTTGAAACTTGAAAGAAAACTTATATAAAACCATTTCTAAACTATCCCTATTACAAAACAAAGAGGCTATTTACATGATAAAATACCATATTACTATCCCACATCACAATTTTCTTTTGAAAAGATAATACTTCATGTAAAAGTTATAATAACACATTTTGTTTTTACCAGCAAGCTGATGCTATCTTCAAAACGAACACCCAACTCCTTCATTAAAACCAATATGGTGCCTGCAATGTATGCCGCCCACTTCTGTGCAGGATCTTGAGCAAAATATTTCCTTGCTTTCTCGTACGACATCGGCCTCTCCCCGTCCATGAAGTCCGACAAGTCCATGTCAAACGTTGGGGCACGGTTACTTAACTCTGAACCGTATGATACCTAATCAAGTAGAAAATAACGATTGATGAGAAAAAGAAAGGAAGGTTTAGAGTTAATATAAGTCCATGGTAATTAATGTTACAACATACAATTTGAAGAACGGGTTTGGATCCTTCTCCTTTGGCGTTCTGGCGAGCCTGAGCGTGTTTCCACAGGCGGTGTTTTGTAGGATGGTTTCTTTGCACAGCTACATGACATGCTTCTCTTATAGGCATCTACATCAGCAGGGGGGAAAACATGTTAGAATCACTATTATAAGGAATATGCAATTGGAGATTGAAAATCACAAACATTAATTTCACATGTTTAGTTGGGAAAAAACTAAGATTCTGAAACACTTATAATTTCTCATTATAAGTTAAAATTAAGTTTCTAAAAATTAGTCTAAATTAAAAACATATAATAATGTAAAATAATTTGTTTAAATTGGGAAAAATATCAAATTCAGGTTAAGCAAATTATAAACTTTTATTATTGGAATATTTGAGACTATTGTAAAAATCACACAAGTTCTTTTAACTGTGAATTAAAAAGAAAAAAAAAAGATATACAAAAATACATTTTCTGTATTTTGAAAGGCATCCAAATATATATACATGTAGGAGTGTTAAAAGTGTAACTTTACCTGAAGAACAAGACTTCCTGAGTAGTCAGCAATGCCTCCCATGACATCCAACCTTCCTGGAGCTCTTGTCACAAAAATGTCTTCCTGTATACACAAATATACATATAAGTATTCCCCTTTTATCCTCACCAAATAAATAAAATAGCAACAAAAACAACAACAAAATTGCAACCTCCCAATTAAAAAGCCCAGCAGCAGCCTTCTGCTCCCGCATTTGGCGTTTCTCAGCATTTCCCGAATCATATACTGAGTTCAATTCAGCCAGGCTCTTTAAGAAACTCATTGTATCAGAAAGACCTTGAACATCTCCATGAAGCACATCAAAAACTTCCATATATCTATTAAAAGACATGACCATCAGCAACAGAAATTAGATTCAATAACAAGAAGCTATCTGTTTTAAGATAAGCTATTTTATTTCAAGCTCAAAAAGTTCTTACGATTTCATATGAGAGCCTCTCCCTTCTACAGGTAAAGTTGGAGATTTGTTTGAAAGACCAAGTTCACTTTCAGCATTGGCGTACCATTCAGGAATGCATAGATCTCGTCCCGGGACCCTTTGGAGTTGATAACCAAGAACTATAGCATCCCTCAATCTTCTAGCTCCACTAAACTATAGTTTGAAGTGAAAAATGAGGATAAGAACACAAGATGTCTTGCACACTAACCATATACAAACAACTAATTTCATTAGACGACAGAAAGAATCCAGGTTAAGAGCAATAAGAAACAAGTACTTTAAAAGTTGATACCTTATCTGATGCATAATTTTTTCCACTGGCTGTCTCCTGCAAGATATGAGCTGCAACCTAAAATTTTAAAGAGTATATTAGAAAATAGACCAATCGCATATAGAAGAAGCCCCAACATGTTCTATGGAAAAAAGTAAACAAACCAAATAGAATCATGAATAACTGCTACAACATGGTGATACAATATAAGACTCTATACCTCACCCCCATTGGTACCACACTCATAGCAAGGTTTCAAACTAATAGCGCGTTCAAGATATGGTTTCCAATGACCTGTGAGTAAGTCCCTTCTTATCATTTCAACTCCACTTTGGTAATACTGTTCATGAGATGATAAATTAATCAGATTGTCAGCAACCAGGTTATAGGAAATACAAATTAGAAGAAATCAATACAATTTCACCTCAAGCATATTCCTCAGAAATGGTTCTTCGTTAAAATAATCACGGCGAACAAAGACAAAAGGTAACTTGAATGCCAATGCTTCACTGACAGTTCCATAACCAATTTTTCCTGAAAGAACAGGAAGAATATTAATCTACATCTATTCATTCGATTCAGCTCAGGCACCAAAAAGTGACGATATTATTTACAACTCACCAAGCATACAATCAGAAGCAGCTATTAAATCAGGTGTATATGCATCTTTTGCGAGCTTGATGAAATTTGGTGGAAGTTCCTCTGTTTCTGAAGCACCACAAACCTGAAACGAAAGTAAAAAGGCCAGAGTATAAGTTTCATGATTATAGTAGTATCCCTTGAATATCTACCAAAGATTCTTGAAATGAGATGTTTAAAAGATACCAGACACAGCCAGCCGGGAGGTAAGTATTCCTCTTTCAACTTCCACCCTGAAGGCTGCCAGTGAGAGACAATAATAAGAAGGGAAAAAAGTTAATAAGACAAAGTCATAATCATAAAATCAATCCTCGTATAATTGTAAAAACTCAATGTCTACATTTGAAATTTTATCTATCAATAACGTGAGCTATTTATACTGTCTTTGCAGGCATCTCAATATCGGGAAAGAAAGCAATGAAAGCATTGATACTGAATCACTTCAATAAGTAAAGTTGTTGGATAGTTTAGAACTTAACGAACAATATTTCAGAACTGATCAACTAAAAGGTGGAAATCAAATAAATTTGACAGACCTGCCCCCCGAAGTTGAGGATAACTAACTTTGTATCTTCTTGAATACCAAGTTCCTTCCTTACCTAGAATAATGAATCAAGACACCATTAATGACTTAAAATGATCATGAGATTTAACAAAACTTCACAAGACAGTACCTCCTTGCGCTGTTTATGAAGCCTTCTAACAACTAGAGGTACATCAACAACGTCACGAAAAGCAGGCACTGCAAAAGTTGAATGTGTTGTATAATTATAAATTTAAATATGAAAACTCCCAGTATCAGAATATATGATTTGGGTTATAATATCGTTAAAAAAAATGAGACAAATTGGTAGGACATAAATACTTGGGCAGTATCCTGGGAGACGGATCAGGTACTCGCAATGTGAATAATCCTCTGCAATCTGTAAAGAAACATAACGAGTTAATACAAGAAATTAACAAGAAGGTAATGTTAAAACAAGGGCATATTCTTTTAACATAATTCTAATAAGTATAATCAAGGCCCATTGGATAAGCCTTTTTTTTTTCTTTGACAACATTACATCACAAATTAATGCAGAAACAGAACAATTCACCTGCCAGACTATAGAACGATGATGATGTCCTGCAGCCATTACATACTCCGCATATATAAAATCCCAACTGCAAATATCAACTAATGATCATCAGCTAAACAAGAAAGTTTTGGAGCAATGCAAGATACTACCAAACTTTTAAACTTTTAGTACCAAGTGAATGTAGCATTAAAATTTAAGAGATGCTTGCAGTTCTGACTAATAACAAATAGATCAACAAACAAGATTTACCTAAAGTTTGTGACACAAACAGAGCGAATTCCAGCATCAGCAGCAGCTCGGCAAGCAACTGGTACAACATCTGAAACCTGCTTAACATGGCAGCAGAAGTAAATCCACCGAGCCTTTTCCATATCAAATATGCGGCTTAAAGCAAAAGGACCTCCCGCCAAGGTTGTTTAATGATAGATACTAGATAAATGATAATCAACGAATTGACAGATTACAATGTACCATCATAGTGATAGTATGCGGTTTGCATTGTGTACTATTTTAGTATGCATACTACGAGAAGCATTTACCACTAAGTCAGCTTTGATGGAGTTGAGCCACTCTACTTCGGTTGCCAAAATAGAAGCACGAGGCACCACTGCTGTCTCATGATACTAATATATCCACACAAAAAAAATAATCAACACAGTTAGAAGGGGAAAAAAAAGATCCAGCAGAAACGGATCAAAGTTTAATGAAGTAGCTGGTAGCTCCAACGTATCCATTTTCTTCTTCAAGAATCAGGGGACAATGATAGAACCAAATAACTGGTAAGAAGAAACGCAAGAAAAGAAAAATGAAATATTTCTCTGTTCACCTTTTCCAATGATGCCAAGCGATCTACTGTCAATGCATCTGCTTGAACAGCTCCGCAATCCAACAATACCTAATAATTCATGAGACTTTTATAACCACTACCAAAATCATTTTCGCACAAGGATCAATAAGGTTTGCATATGCAATTTTAATGATACTGGCTGTTAGACGCAACGACATGGTCATTCGTTCAAACTTGCAGAAACTTACAATTGGTAACAATCATCTTATAAAATGAAATTTACAATCTCAAGACCAACAAGAACCTTTTACTCATGAAGAATTGCAATGATCACATGATCCAAAGGTGCCCATGCAGTACACGAACAGAATTTTTAATAGAGAAAATAAAATAATAAGGATATTACGAAAAGAAAACATAGTAAAATTTCCCATGTTTGTTGAACAAAGGGAATAAAATAGAAATACTGGGAAATTTAAAAAATAATTATTATAAAAAACTATTTGAAAAAACAAAGGTTTAGAAACGTAGAACACAAGAAATTAATCTAACATCAAAGAGAAAATGAAAAAATGAAAATAAAATCAAACTTTAATTAAAGGGGAAAAAATCTTGTAAACCGGCATTAGAATTGGAACTACCTTTCGTATGAATAGCCGAGGAGACTGAATTGCGGAAGTAAAAACAAACTCGGGAGCACCGCTGACCACATGAACATCATGCCCAGCAAGTATAAGATGCCGCACAACCTTTTCATATAAACATTACGTCAAACACCTTCCATTATCAGGCTATGATCGCCAAAGAAAAAATAAATAAACAAACCAGTTTTATTAAAACAGACATCAAAACAAAAATGGAAAAAAAAAATGTTCAATTCCCATATGATCATCCCCTCAAACAAGTTAAAACGAAACAAACCCGTAAAACAAAACCCTCCAAAATCGAAATTCAAGAGGAACCTGCGAAATAAACCCAGAATCGAAACAAATATCCGCCACTGATTTTGCTCAATCAGAAAACTCCATCTCTACAATTTCGACATTCAAAAGTCAAAACGACAATTTCTCATCGACAACCCTCGTTCAATCAGAATTCAACCAGATAATTATTAAAAAAAAAAAAAAAAAAGGTAGGGACTCTAAACATGATCAACGGAATTGGATGAACAAAACTGACCTCAATAACACGAGTAGCATGGCCGAAGCCATGGCCAGTGACATAGTAAGCGAAAACCAGATGATTCCGGGACGCAGAAACGGCCTCGGCCTCCTTCTCGATCCTCATTTCGTTCCCCTGAGTCGAACGAACAATCAAAAAATCCCACTACAATTACTGCTAACGAAACAGGACAAAGAAAATACGCCTCGAATTGTATTCCCCAAGGGAAAAAGAAAAGGAACGAAGGAAAAAAGACGAAGGAAACGAGTTTGTTTGATGCTTAATAATGGAGGTTTTCTGGTAATCGATAAAAATGGAGGATTTCCCCTGAAGAGGAAACCGTATGACTGTGTTTGTTTTCGTCTTCGACCGAGACCGTTTTTCCTTTTATTTTAAGACATTTTTAATTCTAAATTAAATACTGTTCGGATAAGAGAAAAAAAAAAAAAATCAGTTTTGTTTTAGATTTTATCGTTTAATTGCTTAAGCTAAGCTCCACGTCACATTTTCAATAATTATCTAATTTCTTTTGTCAAAAGTCCTAGAAATGGGGGATTGTTGATTAACGATGTAAATTAAATTCTATTTAAGTAATTTTCCGTTTCAAAGAGAAAAAAGAAGTAAACTTTGTGTTTTCCTTTTCTTTTTTTAAGTTAACATACCATTTTGGTAAATTACAGTTGTACTTTGGAATTTTTAGAAAAATATTTAAAACAAAAGAAATCTAAAAAAAATATATTTGAATAAGTAAATAAATATGTTTTTATCGAAATTGGTTAAATAATAAATAATTTACATGCAAGAAAATAGAAAATATTTCTGAAATTTATAAAAGGAATACTAATAGAGACTGATTTTTCTAAAAAAATTAACAATAAGTTCACTATATTAATTTTAATAAATATAATATAATAAAATTCAAAATACAGGAACTAAAGTGGTATTTTAGATTTCATTTTCTTTTTGTTTTTTTTTAAAAAAAAACTAAATTCAAAATACAGGAACTAAAATGGTATTTTAACTTTCATTTTGTTTCTGTTTAAAAAAAAAAAACTTTCATTTTGTTTCTTTGAAATAGTTATTAGTTATGTTCAATTTTATATATATATATTCAATATTATTTTTGAAATGTTAGCTCAATTTTAAAAGCCAAAGTATAAAATTTTAAAATACTTCTTTCCATTTCAAAAATATAAAATATATAAAAGAAAATTCGTTTCAATTTTTGAAAAGTGGTTAAGATTTAAAAAATAGATAAAGAAAACATATGTCTGTAGATATTATAAGCTCAAATTGAGTAACTTTTCTTTTCAATATCGATTTTCTATTTCAATCTCTAAACTACATGTCTCTTTGTCAATTTGAGCATATTTATGCATAATCCATTTCTACATAGGTCATAGGTTTGAATCTTTCCACACTTAATCTAGCGAAAAATGAGATCTAAGCCTAAAAAAAACACTAAATTAATAAAATAATAATAATACTATTTTTTTTTCCCCTACAGCTTTTACTATATCGATATGAAAAAAGAGAGAGATGTTACATAAAATTTGTACAAGAAAAATGGAAAGTTGGTAGGCTATAAAAATCTTCATCTCCTTTGGAAATTGATGAATTTGACAGACATTGCAAAGATTGAGAAGAAAAGGAAGATGAAACCAAAAAGCACTGCCACTGAAACTCCGATCATACCAGGCCCATATCCTAAGCTTACTTCCAAATATTGTTTCACAGAGCCCTCAAATCCTGCTCCTACAATCCTTGTCTCTACATCACCCAGCTGTGAACTGATGATACCTCTCAAAGTCCATGAAACTGGGCAAAGGTAGTGAAACCAAATCCACCATCCTGGAATACTCTGGTTTACAAACCAAAAAAGACGGTTAAAATCGGAGGCGAAGCGATGAAGAAAGAAGCAACAATTAGGCCCCTTGGTTGGTTTCGAATTTACAAGGTTAAATTACAAATTTGGTCCCTATAGTTTGGAGAAAGTTAAATTTTGGTCTATACAAATAGTCTCTACTGTTAGAATATTCTAACATATTGAGTATATGTCAGTTAGCTAACTGTGTGGGTTAAATAGCTGACTAGATAAAAAAATGTAACTTCCAAAGAAGTTGCATTAAATTGCCAATTTCCAACCCCTTTTTTATCCCTACTTAACCCACAAAATCAACTAAATATAAAATACCAACCGCCACATTCTCAATTTTTTTTTGATATCCCTGAATGTCCGGACCAGCTTACGCGCACCTCGACTAATCTCACGGGACAACCGCCTGACCCTACTACATTTGGTTGCCAAGAAAACTCATAGAATATTAAAACCTAGGTAGGTGGCCACCATGGATTGAACCCATTCCCTCTAAGCCCTTTATTAACCGCCAAATTCTTAATTTGTTGGTGGTTTCTAATAACAGGACTATTTATGAGGTTTTATCAAATCCATAGGACTGAAATTCTAAATTTTAAAATCATAGGAACTAAATTCTAATTTTCTCCAAACCATCGGGATCAAATTTGGAATTTAACTCATTCAAAATTATATACATAAAAGTAATAAGATTTTAAACTTTTCTTTAGCCTACCCTCCTAAGTTTGAATGGCACTGCCATGACACCAATAGTATAGAACTTACTTTCCATTTATCAAACTTAAAATGAGTTTAAAAGACGATGACTTACTGGTCTTGGGACAAGAAAGCCAGAGATAAGATTCCATAAAGAGTAGAATGCAGAAGAAACAATGGCTGCCATGTGTTGTGTGGAAGTGAGGCCAACAGCCATCATACCGTAACAGGTAAAATAGGTGAATGTGAGGAACATGAAGAGGACATAAAGCAAAAACTTGCCTGCAAAATATTTCAAAACCATAACCATCAAGTTTCAAGACATAGTCAATACTGCACAATTTCAGTCCAAGAAGAAGCATTAAATTAAATTAAATCTTACCCAAAGTTCTTTCAAAATTAACCATATAATATGTGATGACACCGAATATTATGGTTTGTGCAGCAATGTATGGAATCTCCACCAAACCCTGTTAGGTTTTAACAAGTTGAAGTTAATTAAATCCTCTTTACAATAACAACAATTCGACACATTTTAGGAGAAAGCACAATTACTTACCTGTGCTAATGCATAGATAATTGGAGAATACATTCCAGCTGCTTTTTCACGATAAAATACTGTTCTCTCAATCGAAATAATTGGTTGTACTGAAGAAGCATTATTCACTCCTAGGAATAAACATGCAGCGTAGAGAGCTCCCATAACAACGAACAATTCTTGAGTTGAATTCCTTCCAAAAACATTCACGAACTAAATCAATGAAAACATCCAAAAACATAATAATAATTCCAGCCAACAACACAGAGAAAGGGAAAAAAAAAGCAAGAACACTAAGACATTTTTACCATGTCCAATGTCAAATTTGCAGTAATCCATATATATGGACTTGTACCTTACAGTAATATATAAATATATATCATATGCTTTTAAAATTTATAGAGAATATTTCTTATAGGCTCAAACACATTCAGCATAAACATACAGAAAGTTGTTATTTAGATGAGGAGATCTTGACCTTTTCATACCAATATCCCAAAATACTGAACCAAATATCAATGCAGCAATCGTGGTGAAACATAATCTCATGGCATTGTAATGGGGACTTCTCCAGTAGACAAGTGTTTGCTTCCAGAGGCAAGTAAAAAACTGGGACAATTTATCTTGAGAGTAGGTTGAATCAAACTTCAATGCTTCTGCACCATCAGGTGGAACACTATGATGCTTGATGGAAGCTTCAACACTCCTAGGAGAAAAAATTGTAAACAGGACAAAAATATTTAAAAACAAGGAAAGTTCATTGGCCAAAATGTCATTAGTACAATTGTTATTAGCAGCACCTGTATTGCTCTGAGTTCCTGTATATGTCTGCAAAATCTTGTCCAATTCTCTGCTCAGCAGCAGGTGTAGTGACCTCTAGCATCCAAGTAGCTGGATTGTAAGAATTTGGTATTGGAGCTACTCCATTAATTCCCTGGAGAACAAGAATTAATCGTGTTCATACTCGGAAAAATGACCACTCCATTAATATAATAGATTAAATTTTGGTCTTACCTCAAAATAGTCGATCATTATCTGTGAATGTATTCCTAGTTTTCCCCCATATATAACTCTTCCCCCTCGTTTCATAAGAAGTAGCTGCACATGAATGTTCATCATAAAAAATCCTTGAGACCCAATAAGACATTTCTCGATTATGTTGCTATAAAAATTTAGATTGTCATCTATGATCTAACCTCATCAAATGCCTCAAATATGTCGATGCTGGGTTGATGTATGGTACAAACAACGGTTCTTCCAGTATCAACAGTATTGCGAACAGCTCGCATTACAATGGCAGCTGCACGTGCGTCAAGTCCAGAGGTAGGTTCATCCATGAAGATAATTGAAGGATTTGCAACAAGTTCCACAGCAATTGTCAAACGTTTCCTCTGCTCTGTTGATAAACCAGTACTACCAGGAATACCAACCAAAGCATGCCTAAGAGTGTCAAGCTCCACTAAACTCATTACTTCTTCAACAAACTCCTGAATGCATTAAAATAAGATAGGCAATTTGAATCATGTGGAAAAAAATTGTAAATTGCAAACTTTACTTGTTAATTCATGATCTAATGTATTAAAGTACCTGCCGTTTCTCTTTACCGATTTCCTTTGGAAGGCGAAGAGAGGATGAAAACTGGAGGCTTTCCTCCACTGTCACTTGAGGGGAGTGTATATCATTTTGCTCTACATATCCTGATATTCTAGCAAAGGTACGCTGCTCTTTAGGATAACCTGATATTCTAATATCGCCTTCAATATATCCTCCAGTTTTTCTACCAGCAAGTACATCCATCAGTGTAGTTTTTCCAGCTCCACTTGCCCCAACTAATGCTGTAAGAACCCCTGGTGAAAACACACCGCTCACATTTGATAAGAGCTGCAACTTCTTTTCTGGTACACCTTTTTGCTTCATTTCCTAAGAATATGTTTAATACATTTTTCAGAAAGATAAACAAATAGGTGGATATGAATGTGAATAGGAAATTTAAACCTCATAGCTAACCTTCGGAGTGTCCACAAAATAGTTAACATTGTGAAAAGTCATCGTTAATGGTTGGAAAGGAAGAATCATTCCTTTTTCTTTCTTGCTTGCTACAGCCGATTTTTCACTACCTTCTGAACCTTAACAAACAAAAGAAATGTTAAAAACAAGATTAATAAGGCCAATTCACGAGGCATATGGAAAAATATATTAATGACTTACTTACCATTATTAGAGTTGACTTTGGTGGCAACATCAAGTGGGATTATAGTTTGAGCTTTTCTTAAAGCTGTAGAAAATGAAAAGACAAAAGGATTGTTAACATTTTGATGATGGATTTCTGGGATATATATAGATGTGAAAATCTAAAAACAAATAAATGAAATTTCAACTGATAAGACAATTTGTTATTAACTTACGGTGGAGATAAGCCAAAGCCAAAGTCACCACACCATTGAAAACCAGTGCATAAATCAATAGCACACCAACACCCAACCAGTACCAATGGTCGCTACTAGGCATGCCATGTGAATGGAGAATATTGTATCCAACAGTTTCATTTCCAAAAGCAGATTTCTGCAATTTTTTCCATTTATGAAAGATCATCATGAGCCAAAGTCAATAATGTAAAAGATTAGAATCAATACAGCAAAGGATGTATGCATTGGTTGTATCATACCTTCATCCACCTGGTGGCAGTAAATTCATTGACGGAAATTGCACGTTGCCCATAAGACAGTGGAGATACCCAATACGCCCATGACCACCATGGCTTAATCATTGCTGAAATATAATGTCCAAATTAGAAAAACACAATCTTTCATGACCTCATAGTTAACAATTTACTAAAAACAAATATGAATACCATACCTTTAGGTATTATAAATCCACCCAATAGAAATATAATTAGCATGGCAGCTGCACCGAACGTATTGGCGACTACCATATCTCGAGTTATAGATGCCATCATACGAAAAAGACCTAAAGCCATTTGATGAACTGAAAGGAGTAGAAACATGAAGCGAAAGAACCTGAAATCATTTTAAAATACGTAAATGAGTAAAAGATAATAATGAGGAAGATGAAAACTAGTGTCGAATCCATTACAAGTGAGGAAAAGCACATTGGGAGGTTACCTTCCAACACTAGGGGCAAAACCAACTGTGTAATATACAACACAAGTCCACACAACGGCTTCAAGTATGGAATAAGGCACACGCAAAATCCAACTACTGATGGACCAAGCCCACGCAGGGTGAAACAAATTATCTCTTTGTTTGTAAAAAACAGGCAGCCGAGATATCATAAGAGGTAACTCAGAAAATCCATTAAACATCATATGCACCAATCCGTAAAATAGGCAGGACATATAGAGGTTGCCATTGTTTTCATCCGTGGGGTGTAACCTTGTCCGTAAAAACATTGTACATGTCACAAATCCAACAAATGCGACCTGTAAAGTTATGTATGGACGAGATTGCAAGTTGGAGGAACAAATAATGTGATCAATTAGAAATATTAAGATGACAAGGTCTTCACATGCTTTTAGAGATAAGATTATTGAGAATAATAAATACCTGGCATGTCCTAAAAATGTAGAGAAAACTATGTCGGCTGATCAAAATCCATTCTCGAGCAAAACAAGCACTAAGAAGTTCACACTTTGATGCAGCAAATTTAGTTTTGGCTAAAGCAGAAGGATGACTTTGAGATTTGTCATATGAAAGATTAAGAGCGGATTCCAAAGACTTCCCAAACTTTGAAATTTTGAATGCTTCAGAAAATTCAGAAGCAGATATAAAAGTATATGGTCGAGAAGGATCAGCCCAATATTGCGCTTGATCCTTTTTAGATGTGACCTGTTCATGAGAAATGTTAGTCAGATATGTAAGGAAATGTCAATTAAGTTAACAACTTGATATTACATTAATTACCTCTTGTAAAAAATCAGCAACTCCCTTACGAGGTGGTAACTGAAAACCTAATGACTCAAAAAAATCTAACACCCCTACTCGAGGGCCTTGATACACCAAATGGCCATCTGATAATAACACAATATCATCAAATAGTTCAAATGTTTCAGGAGCAGGTTGCAGAAGAGCCATAAAAACTGTAGCCTCCATTTGATGAACAAAATTCCCTAAACATTTAACTATTTGATAAGTTGTTGAGCTGTCAAGTCCAGTAGATATCTCATCCATAAACAGAGTTTTTCTTGGCCCAACAACCATTTCTCCTACACCAAAGAAGTTAAGTTTAATAACATTGGATATGTGAAGCAAAAGTACAAAAATGTGTCAATTAATAAATAAATAAATTATTTTCACTACATATGCGAAATCTATTTTCATGAACAAACCTGTTGTAACTCTTTTTCTTTGGCCGCCAGAAATGCCCCTAACCATGTCGTTACCAACTATCGTTTCTGAGCATATATCAAGACCAAGCACTTTCAATACATAGTCAGTCAAAACACTGTGCTTTTTACCGCCAACAGAAGATGCCTGAAGAAATTATCATATTCAAATGAAAACATAATTAAGAAATGTGTGTTACAATGATCATATATAATTAGTGTTATATCGCCAAAGCAAGCTTGGCTCAGTGGTAATTGGCATATGTCCTCAACCATGAGGTCAGAGGTTCGAATCCCCCCACCCCCAAATGTTGATGTACTCAAAAAAAAAAAAAAAAAAAATTAGTGTTATATCATATCAAATGAAAACCTTCATAAATGCATCGATATCTGGACTAGGCCGTATTTTCCTTTCTTTCTCCAAAGAGACCAACTCTTTTAGATACCCTACAAGAAGAAAGAGAATGTCAAATATAGTTAACCTAGCCTTATAACAATCATATACACATATATCATACATAAATTAAAGAACAAAATATGTAGTAGTATATAAAAGCTTATGTGTTCTAGACAAACCTGCAAAGCCTTCGCTTGCACCTTGGCATCTAGCTGCAAAGTCAAAAGTTTCTCGTACAGTTAGATCTGCTAGGTGATTGTCTGATTGGCTAATGTATGCAGAGGTTCTTTGGACACAGAATTCATCAAGATTATGTCCATTGTAAGTAATTGTGCCGGTTTTCTGGAAGGTAAACAACGACAAGATGAACCAGAGGAGATGTCAATATGTTTTGTTCATTTTAACAAAGTCGAACCAGAGGACATGACAATCAATATTTTGAATGTTAGAACTAAGCCTTGGTTGATTCCTATATAGTTAAACGAAAGGTCAATTACCAATAATTTTTAGTTCACCAATAATTAACTAAAATGATATGATAAGTTTAAATTTTGATTGAAAAGAGTAAGAAAAAGATATTTACTTGCATGAAATTTTCCATATCTTATATAATGTTGATGAAAAAATAAAATGAATCTTTATTGTGTGGCATATGGTGTGTGAATATACAAACATGATCATTTGAATTAGATATGTTGTCAAAAATTAAAAAAAAAATAGATACAAACTGAAAAAAAAAAATTATTACTATTAGCATTGATTCAATATATTTCCAATATATATATCGGCATCTTATTTTTTATTAAAAATTTTAAAATAATAGAAACTAACCCGACAGTTTGATTTTATTTTTTATTTCATAAATTTAATATTAATATTTAAATCATGTGACATTGTGATTTTAATTTAAGATATAAGAAATCTCATATTTTTCTTCTAAAAAAAAGAAGAAGAAATCTCATATTTTTTCGAAATAAAATTAGAATTTTATAAACTTAGAAATTAAATACGAAGGACGAAGATTTATTATAACAATCACAACCATACTTTTATAGATGAATGATTTTAAAAGGTTCCATAAAACTATTTAAACAATAAATAAATTATAAAAAATGCTTTATATATATATATATTTGAGTTTAGCCATCCCAAAGGTGGGAGCTCGAATCATGACTTTTTGGATGGGTAATTGGTAATTGAGTCCATTGAGCTATGTTCAAATTAATACTGCATTAAGTTTTTTCCATTCATTTTAAGATAAGAGACTGTCTAAGGGTGTTTTTTAGGATTTATTACAAGTTTGGTCTCTAAAGTACTTTTAGGGTTGTATCAATTAGATCACTGAGCTTTCAAAAGTTTCTAATAAGTCCTTAAACTTTCAATTTTGTATCTAATAGGTCCCTAAACTTTAAAAATGTCTAATAGGTCTCCGACACATTCGAGATTTTTAAAAATTAACCAATATAATCTATTAGTTATAAAATTGAATTTTATGCCTATTGGGATCCCAAACTTCCAATTTTGTATCTAATAGGCTTGTCAATTATAAAGAATGTTGAATTGGTCAAGGACTTAGATAAAAAAATGAAAGTTGAAATGACCTATTAGACACCAAAGAGAAAATTTAAGAACCTATTTGGATACTTTTTAAAGTGCATGAACCAACTAGACATAGAATTGAAAGTTCATACTTTTTAAGGTTTAAAGACCAAATTGACACAATCGGACTAAACTAGTAATTTGACCTATTTTTTTAAACAATTTCAAAGTTCCAGAGTCAAAAAAATTTCAGAGCCTAGAGCATAATAGAAGCATAGTTCAAAATTCAATAGTATTTTGTACCGTTTATCCTAAAAAAGTAATTTGACATGTATTATTATTTTCAAAATTATTTTATTTCAGAATTTATTTATACAAATAAATAAACCATTCTATATTAAAAGTATTTTTTTCTCCATCACTGTTTTTAAATTATTTTATTATTATATTATTTAAATTATGTGACACGTGTCTAGGTTTGTCTTTAGACATGTCAGCTTTTATTTATTTTAATTATTGGTGTCTGTAATTAAAAAAAGAAAAAAAAAAATGGTGTGTATTTAGTGAAACAAATATTAAGTACTAACCTTCAAGTTCCTATCAAGTTTACCAGCAAGGGCTTGAAGCAAAGTCGATTTTCCAGAACCTGGGGGGCCCAACAGCAACGTCATCCTAAATTGTAAAAAATGTTTAAAGTTAGGACACAATATTCATAGATTAATTATAAATTATAAACCTAACTAAAAGAGAGAATAAAAAAAAGTGAGCATCTCCTAGGTTTGAATATTATTTTAAATTTCCTCAAATTTTTTTTTTAATCTCTAAATTTTTAATTATTCTTTTGAAGTCTAGATATTTTGTTTTAATCTCAATTTTTCCTCTCATTAATAATTTAATAAAGACATAAATATGTTTTAAAACTCAAGTCACAAAATTTTTGGTTAAATTATACAATAGATTATGGATTCCTACCTAATAGAGAATTTTCCCTATTAGAATTTTTTTATGTTTGCTTTTTCGTTTTTTATTAAGAATATCTTTAAAATCTTATCTTTTAAAGAAATTTTTAAAAATTTTATTTTATGCAAATTCTAGATAGAAACTTCTGAAGATACACAAGTGAAAAATCCCGACAATTAAAAATTAAACTCGAAGCATCTCCAAGATAATGAGACTTTACCTCTTAACACCATTTTTCCATATATAAAAAATAACTAAAAAAAAAAAAAAGAAAAGAAAGAAAAATATATCTACTCCTTTAACTAAAAAAAGAAGTTTCGTAAATCATCTATGATTAATTAAGATCACCGGATTAGAATAGGACAAAATTCTGAAAAGAAAATTGCTGGAACTCTCTAACTTTTAAATGGTTGCATGTAAATTTGGAAGTAGTTTTATTTTATAAAACTCTAATATTCTTACCTTCCAGGTTTTACGATCCCACTGACGTCGTTCAAAATGGTCAATGGATATCTTTTCGATTTAATAATTCCTAAAGTTGTTAGGATATTCTGCACAAACACCAAAATCAATCAGAGAATCACAACCGCAACGAAACTACGAAACCTAAAGATGATAAAAAAAAAATCCAATTCCAATAATATACCTCAATCACATCGTATGTAAAATTCAAAAGCGTTGGCAAAGATCTTGAACCGACTTGAACATCGGCTCCCACTTTCAAATTCTCGAATCTCACTTCAATCTTCGGCACTTCCACTCCGGCTCTGTTACGAATACCACACGGAAATACACTTCTTCAGCAACAGAATGTAAAACAAATTAAATCAAGAACAATTAATCGATCGTCGCTTCAATTTCAATTTCAATCGAGGGAGTTACAGAGAGTACGAGAGATCATTTTGATTTCAATTTCGACAGGCGATTGATTAGGATTACCTATCGAGACGCTGTTTGATTCCGGAAAGCAAATTGAAATTATCTTGATCATCGGTGGCCAAAGCCTTCTTCACAACGAGTTCGCGTTCGATTCTGTCGAGCTTCCGCACGTCGATAGTTTCGGTTCTGTTATTGGAATCGCCACCGCCATTGGCGATCTCCGAAGGACTACGCCTGAACAATGCGAAGTTCGGCCGCTTCTGAGACGGCAATCTCTCGATCGCAGCCCAAAGAAGCTCCTCCTCGTCTTCCGCCACAATCTCGGCATGCCTTGCAAAAGATTCATTCCCTCCTCCCGTCTCTATCTCGAAGTACTCGCTGCCGTTGGAAGCCGCCATTATTGTTTAAATTCTCTCGATGTATTACACTCAGTCTCGAGCTCTGTCTTTATTTATATAGGTTTTCTTATGATTTTTTTTTTTTTTTTTTTTTTAATAAGGTTTTCTTATGACTTAAACTGAGTAGGGAAACGAATATTATGATTAAACTGAGATTAGTTAAAGGAATAGGGTTTTACTCGGCAATTACGATTTTTTAACCTTTTTTCGCATATAGTTTAAAATTTTTTAAACTTTTCTAAATTGTTATATTTTTTTTTTACAATATGTGGGGGTGGGAGAATCGAACCACAGACCTTGTGGTCACTAGTACAACTTTATGCCGGTTGAGCTATGCTCTTTTTGGCCTAAATTGTTATATTTAAAAGCTAATAATAAAAATAATCTATAATCTATAATAATTCTATAATCTATAATATGATAATATATATAATAATATAGGAACAAACTTTTGATTTCTCATTTGTCCTTCCTATTTAATTATTAATTCTAATTGTTCTTCAGTTGTGAAAATTAGAGGGGGGAGTTTTTCATCGTGTGTGGTGTTAAAACAATTCATTTCTACTCCATCTTCATCTCTAGCAAGGTGAGTAAATATAACATATTCATTTAGTTTTCGCCACCCCTACAAGTCTCACGTTTATATTCAAATTCTCATGTTTTTTTTTTAAAAAAAAAAAAACCTCATATTTGGTATATCATTCCCACGTATATATTGGGTTTTTTTAAAAAAAAAATCATTTGGTAAGATAAGAATTGGTTTAAAAAAAGAATAAGATTAAGAATTAAAAAATCTCATCTTTGGTAAATTAATATCATGATTTATTAAAAAAAGTATTTATATAAAAATAAATTACCTAATCATATCTCATAAATTTGAAATCAATATCATGATTTATTAAACAAAAATGAATAAATTAATGCATATTTCAAATTGAGATCATGATTTATTAAAAAAATAAATTAAAGTATATGTCAAAATATCTCATGATTTATTTGTTCATTTTTTATAATTTGACTCAACATGAATATCTGATTTTAAATTTTGAATTCAAACAAGATAATGTGATTCAGAATCAAAATTCTTAATTTTATAAACAATTTGATTTAAAATAAAATCAATTTTTAATTTGAATCTAAATTCTCCCTATAAATATTGGATCTCCCTCTTTCATTTACCAATCCTCATTGTATGAATAATCTCTCTCCATGCTCACAACAAGAAAACTAAAAACACTAAAAAGAAGAAAATATTAAATTAGTTCAAATTCCAATAAAAATAATCTACTTAGGTTATTCAAATTCTAAATTCTAAAATGAAATAGGAGAGGCCACGGTGATTCAAATCTAAAAAATATATAAAATGATTGGAGATATATTTGACGGTTATGTGTTGATTTAAATTCCAATCTATTGAATTGAATTTTATTTTAAAGATGAATTGATTCTTAATATCTTTATAAAATTAAATTATATTCAAACTATCAAGATTTTATCATCTTTGATATATAATTAAAATTATTAAATCTTATTTTAAAACTTTAAAATAAAATTGTTAAATTTCACGTGCAAAAAGCACGTGTTAAAATGTTAGAGAATAATATAGTATTTATTCAAAAATCGTGGGAAAGACTCGAGCCACGCAAGTGGGCTTAGGGTCGGCCTCGGCCATGGCCCATGAGGGTTGGGTCAGCCCTGGTCCAACCCCTTTAGTTTGCCTCTCCTTCGGGGTCCGTTTCTTCCGTGTCTTCGGGTTGGTGTTATGTTATCCTAACGATTATTATTTTTAAGATTTTTAATTATTGAAATATAATTAAATTGATTAAAATTCAAATCTATTCCTTTATGTTTCAAAATAAAATTATAAAATTGCTCTTGTTACACTCCTTTTTTCTTTTAAAGAACTCAAAAAACTAAATAAATAAAATTATAAAATTCTACATGCATGTGTTTATTGCCAGCATTTTGAAGGTAGTAGGGTATAGTTTAATTTGCATGAATAGTGTTCTCCCTTTACTCAACATGCCATTAAAGAAATTGTATTGATATCCTATAATAAATAAATAAATAAATAAATAAATAAATAAATAATCTATTGCAATTTTTGTTACCTATGAAATATGAAGGGCAAATCTAGAGGGTGGTTAAAGAGAAATTTTTAGGTGCTTTCGGTGCAATGAGATCGGTAGTTTTGTACTTTTGAATGTAAGAATCGATTTTGTATCCAACGATTATTAGAGACAGACAAATATGAAGATTTACATTTTAAAAGGGGGCCTTATGCCAATCAGCTATGCTAATGCTGGCGAGAGTTTCATTTTTCAACATATATTTAAATTAGGTAATTTTTAAAATAATTTTCAAGGTAACATTTTTCTAAATAATTACAAATATACGGTTTTTTTTTTAAATAGAATTTATAAATCATAAAAATTGTTCACACTGTTTTATTTTATGTGATGGACATTATTAACTAACATTAAATCGAAGATTAACTTTTATATATAAAACTAACTATAATCTTAACATGAATTGTAATTACTGATTTATATATTGTTTTAATTTTTGTAGTCACTGAAGTTGTAAATCCCTTTTAACCTATATATATTATGCTAAATTTGCACCATGATAAAATGTGATTAGTAAACCCTAAGCCTAACTAATTTATACATAGTCATAACAATTTGATTATATATATATATGGAAGTTTTAGTTGGGATGTTTTAGTACATCTATGGATTATGTTTTCTCTTAGGCTATTAGTTTGTACTTTTTTTTTTCTCTTTTGCAAAGAGTATATATACTAATTTGTTGCAGTTTTGTTTTCGTTAGTATCATCGAACTTGACGACATTATTTTTCAATATTTTTGTTTAACCATGCTTAGGTTGGCTTTATTATTATTATTATTATTTATTTATTTTTTATTTTGTTAAAATTAACAAATAAATATAACTAAAGTAAAAATGGTAATATTTATTCTCTCATAAAAAAAAACTTGGTAATATTTATTGAAGTAGTTGGATGAGATGAGGTTGAAAATTGATTAATCTCGCTAGTTCACGAGTAAAAAGTAGTTAATTTTTTCCTTTTTTTTAATTAAAAAAATTTGATGAAGAAAGTTTGTATGTCCTTCAATTTTTAAGAGTATACCAATTTTGTCCCTTAACCTTTCATCTTTCTTTCTTTTCCAATACGGTCATAAATATGTCATCCTTGGTGTTTCAACTTCCTGCAATTAAGTAAGAATTTAATACTATTTTAAAAAAAAAAGAAATAATAAGAATTTAATACTATTTATTAAGTTATTTATATTTATTTTTTTTTTTAAAAATAAGTTGGTTTGCAATTGGGCTTTGTAATAAATTAAACTAACGTGGGCTAAATAGGGTGGAATTCATTCCATAATCAATCTTCAACTAATTCCAAGTTGTTGTAACGTTCGATCGATTCTGAACAACATACCATAAAGATAAAGCCGTGAGATTGAAATCGAGTGGAAGGAAGTTCAGTATAAACATCAAGAAAACAGCTCGACAAATGACTTGATATTGTAAGTGTAATAATTTTAAAAATAATACTTGTGTTTCGAATCTCGTGATGGTGAGAGATTTCAAATGATAATAGGTTTGAAATGGATATCGTTGGTTTTTTATCCAAGAAAGAAAATCAACGCATATTTAGATAAGAAAAAATTTGGGCAAATAGCAAAAACCACCCCTAAAGTATGTTAGGTGTAACAATTACACCCCTAAACTTTCAAATGTAAAAATTAAACCCCTAAACTTTCAAAAGTGTAACAATTAGACCCTTAAACTTTCAAATATAAAAATTTAAGGGAAAAAATCATTTTTAACCCTAAACTTTGGGGGTTGTATCAATTTTAACCCTGAACTTTCAATTTCATCGAATTAAACCCTAAACTTAACCAGTTGTATCAATTTTAACCCTGAACTTTCAATTTTATCAAATCGAACCTCATACTTATCAGATTGTATCGATTTTAACCTCAAACTTGCATAAGTGTTACAATGTATACCTTTTGTTAACTTTCTGTTTGAACCACAGTTCATAATTGATTATTTCTTCATTTTTTTCTTAATTCACACTACACCTGAATTGGTTTCTTATAAATAAAATATTGGATAATCTTTATTTTAGATGATTTTTTCTCGCTGTTAAGAACTTCAATTGTGAGGACTTTTTTCGCTACTATTTAAGATTATGAAACCAAAAAAACTTTGGAGGTTTTTTATCTTCAAATATTTGTTGGTTTTTTTTTATTGTTGCTAAGAATTTTGTGGGATTTTTTTTTCTTCTTTTACGATTTTTTTTTTATTGCTGATTAGAAGAATGTACAAATGAAGGAAACGAAAATAAAGAAATTTCGAGTTTTTTATTTCTCATATTTGTTGGATTTTTCTTGTTGCCAATAAATTTGTGATTCTTTTTGGATAACAATGAGAAAAATAGTTTGGGATATTTGATTTCTTTTGGTTTTTCCAAAAAAAATTCTTACAAAACACTAACTCAGGTGCAATATGAGTTAAAAAAAGGAAAAGAAAATTGTCAATTACATGTTTTAATAGCAATTCAAATGAAAAGTTGACCCAAAGGTCTACATTGCAACATTTATGCAAGTTTGAGGTTCAAATTGATACAATTTGTTAAGTTTAGGGTTAAATTTGATGAAATTGAAAGTTTAGGGTTAAAATTGATACAACATGCTAAGTTCAGGGGTCAAAGTTTATTTTTTCCCAAAATTGAATCCTCAAACTATGAAAAAATATAAAAAAAAAATTGAATGCATTTTACTCAATTTTCTCCCACATATTTCCACTTTCTCTCTCCTCATTCCACCGTCTACTTTCTCCCTCTCCGTTCTTTCTTTCTCTTCTCTCTATTCTACTTTCTGGAATTTCTATTCTAGATAAAGTATATTATTCGATGGAAATGGCAAGAATTGAGGATTGTGGGGGAAGCCCGTGTTTCATTCTCTGTAAATTAAATTGGGAGCAAGACGAAGGAAAAAAGCCAAAGTGATTTTGAAATGGCTAAAATCACTTTTGTCAGGTTCGAAATCATTCTAAAACATACATTTGATTATTCAAAATCAATTTCATGTTTGATTTTACACTTTTAAACACGATTTTCATATCATCAAAATTGATTTTGAATTATCAAATACATGTTTTGGAGGGATTTTGAATATAACAAAAGTGATTTTAATCATTTCAAAATCACTCTCAAACAAGTCTGTGGAAGTGCCTTGTATTCCTATCAAATCGACTTCTTCATATCCTGCAAATTAATTCAAACACCATCTTTTAGTTAAGTCTTTTCTCTTTAATTTTTTTCCCATTTTTTTATAGAAATTGACAATTTGACACCTATGGATTTTGAACAAAATTTAAAGAAAAATCCATAATGAGCGAGAAACTGTTTCTTTGCAAAACCTGGACTATGGTCGTCGTTTTTTTTTAAGGACTATGGTCTCTTCTTAAGAATAAGGTTTGGGTGATGATTAATTTGCACTCATGTAGGAATATAAATTGGATTTTGGATATCATACACAAATTTTGGTAATAGAAGAGAGAGAGTACTTGGTTGAGGGAAGAGGGAGGGGGAGAAGGAGAAAGTGAGGAGAGAGGGAGGAAATATGAAAGAGAAGTTGAATAAAATGGATTCAATTCTTACAATTTTCATAGTTTGAGGGTTAAATTTTTATATTTGAAAGTTTAGGGGTCTAATTTTTACACTTTTGAAAGTTTGGGATCTAATTTTTACATTTGAAAGTTCAGGGGTGTAATTGTTACACCTAACATACTTCAGGGGTGGTTTTTGCAATTTGTCCAAAAAATTTCCAACTGAAATATTTTGCACGATTTTAGAGGGTTGACTAAAAATTAAAAGCTTATATTAGTAATTTTTTTTTTTCCTTTTTTAATTACCATCCAACCACAAAATTTTAAAATAGTCATTTTAAATCTTTTTCGTTCAAAACAAGACAAAGGATTTAAGAACATTTCTCGAATTTCAAATTACAAGATTTGAAATCATGGTTCCGTTTGATAACCATTTAGGTTTTTTATTTTTAGTTTTTTAAAATTATGTTTGATTTTTTTTTTTTCTCAATTTCCTTACTACGATTTTCATCTTTGTCAATAACACATTTGAATTCCTAGCCAAATTCAAAAAACAAAAACAAGTTTTTGAAAACTACTTTTCTTATAAAAAAAATTGGCTTGGTTTCTATAAAAACATGGGTAGAAGATATTAAAAAACAAAAGAAGAAATAGTGTTTATATAAGCTTAATTTTTTTAAAAAAAAAAAAAAAACTAAGGCCCCATTTGATAACGATTTGGTTTTTTATTTTTGGGTTTTGAAAATTATGCTTGTTTTCTCTTAAATTTCCTATCCTGACTTTCATCCTAATTAAGTTTGCATTTGAATTTCTAGCCAAATCTTAAAAACAAAAACAAGTTTTTGAAAACTACTTTTTTTTTTTTTTTTCAAAATTGGACTTAGTTTTTGAAAACGAGTAGAAGATTGATACTAAAACCAAGAAACTTATGGGTGGAAGTACGTGAATATAAACTTAATTTTCAAAAACCAAATGGTTATCGAACGGAACCTAAAATCCTTGGTTTCGGCCAAAGGACCAATGCATGTATTATTGACCCAACAAAATCCCGATATAATGGGATGATGTGGCGCAAACTCTAGATTTGGGAAAATTTTTATAGTTTCCTACCTTTTTTCATTGAATGATTGCCACGTGGTAATTTAATTCACTTAACTAAACAAAATCTGGAAATTTAGATGTGGACCCACTTTTTTAAATGATAGATTATTTTATATGTTTTTATTTTTTTTAATTAACAATTTTCTTTCTAAAAAAAAAGACTTCATTAAAACTAAAAGGAATTAGGTACACTCGACTCCTCGATTATAGCAAAGAAAAGCCAAGAAGGATTAATTGAATCCCCACCAAAAAAAACAAACTTCCACATAGGAAGACGAGGGGGCCAGCTCTATAACAGAAGAATTACCAACAGGTGATGAATCGAGAACAAAAGAATTGCTTCACGCGCTAATTTATGCTCTACAATGTTTCCAGATCTAGGGCACCAAGAGAATCAGATATCCTTGATATCTTTCGCAATCTCCAAGACTTCGTCCAGAATGATTTTTGCTTCCAAAAGGTCAGGAAGTTGTTGGTTCAGCGTTTTGATCAGGGGCTCCGACTCTGATTCTATGATGAGAGGGAATGGAGAGCTTTTACACAGATTGAGGTAATTAACCACTCATTTAATCGCTAACGCTTCCAAAATCGGGATTGACCATCTTTTGCAAATTGATTTGCAACCAACACCTATCAGAGATCCCTTTGAGTCACGGATCACCCAACCGACGCCACCAACCTCAAGATCGGAATTCCACAAGGCATCCACATTAAGCTTTAAATGCTCTGCAAGAGGGGGGACTAGGGACTATGACTCAAACGACTCTCCGGGTTGGGATTCGACAGGTTAGTATCTCTAACCTCCAATTGCTCCCCGATACTGTCTTCTATGAATCTATTTATCATGTTGTGGTCTACTGCTGCTCCATTGAAAACGATCTTGTTCCGATAATTCCATAAGTTCCATAGTATTACTGCTGCTTTTCTGATCTCATCCTCATCAAGCTGGTCCACCCATTCCTTCGCAAAAGTCCATTGCTCTTCAATTTAGCCAACAAACACAAAACAACTTATCTAAGCTAGGAATGAACTTAAGCCAAACTATTTTAGAAAATTTACATAGCCAGAGAGCATGGGTAGAGGTCTCGATCCTGGATCTGCACATCCCACATCTAGGATTTATATCGATCCCCTTCTTAATGAGATTAAATTGTGAAGGGATATAGTCATTCAAGATCTTCCACATGTTAATCTTCGCTCTTAGGATGATCTTTAGACTCCACAGATTTTTCCACAGCTTCTATGAAATACTTCCATCCGAGCTTGAGCCCTCCTTCATAGCAGCAATATCGAAAGCTAAATGACAGGTTGATTTCACCGAGAAGAATATCCTTATTATCGAAGGCCCAAATGATTTCATCCTTTCTCCTCTTTATTTAAATTATTTTCCAATTTGAATCTTTACCACATTTTGATTTCTTTTATTTTAATTTCTCTTTTCAACCCTTTCATTTTCTTCTTTTTCATTTTTTCTATAATTTTTTCCGTTTATCTTCTTTATTTTAAGAAGAGTACTTATTATATAATTCAATAACATTTTATTTGAATTTTATTTTCACATAAAGGCATGACATCATTTTTAACTACTGTAATACTGTAATTATGTTATTGATGTCTGATCATTGAATATCATAGATATTTTATCCAAATTGGATTCTCAACCAACACCCTCCAAATTATAATTGGATCATATTCACTCAATCAAATACAACTCAAGTTCTAGATGAGAAGCGAGATGATAGAAAATTAATCAAATGATGTTGATGTAGATATATGATATTAACATTGCTTATTATCTTCTACTATCAAAAAAAAAAAAAAACATTGCTTATTACAAATTCTTATAATTTGCACATTAATGTTTTCTTTTAAATGAATAGTTGACGTAGTTTATAGTTTTATTAACTATTAAGGATATCTACTTTTATGTTTTATGATACTTATAATTCCTTAATGCATATATGTAACCAAATAGATAACAAATAAAACATAAATCTATAAAATGATAAACGTGGAATAAAAGAATTATTTAATTATTAAAAAATAAGGTTAAAAAATAAAATATTAAAATAGATAACCAATAAAATCTAACTATAATATCTATAATATATTAAAAAGCAAGGATCCATGAAAAACATTTTTAGACTAAAATACCCCTTTAAATTTAAGATAATTACTTTAGTTAAAATCTAATTATTTGAATTAAAAAAAATAAAAGATACAAAAATTAAAAAGTGGTAATCTATAAAAAAATTAAAAAATGAATATGAAATTTTGAAAAAAAATCTTTTCCTATAAAAAAAAAAAAACAAACGTAGTGATTTTAATAATTATCTATAATAAATGATTAAGAAAAAAAAATCCGTAATCCCTATAAAATTTAAAAAACCAATATGAAATTTTGGAAAAAAAAATTCCAATAAAAAAAACAACGTATTTATGATTAAAACGAATTCTGTTTGTTTTTTTTTTTTTAATTTTTTCTTTTTTTAATAAAAAAAATAGGGTATTTTTTATTTTTTAATCTATAATATATTAAAATTAATTAGTTTTTATTTTTTTCGAAATCAAATTTGGTAATTGTTTTAATTAAAAAAAATACAAAATAAAAAATCATTGTTTTAATTAAAAAAGATTAAAAAATAATTGTTTTAATTAAAAAATATAAAAAAAATAAAAAATTTTAATTGTTTTAATTAAAAAAAAGATAAAAAAATTAATTGTTTTAATTAAAAAAATCAAATATAAAAAAAATCTTCGTAATTGTTTTAATGAAAAACATTTTAAAAATAATTAAATTTGGTAACTATTTTAATTAATTAATTAGAAAAAGAAAAAATAAAAAAAAATAGATTTTGTAATTTTTTAATTATTAATTAAAAAAGATTAAAAAAAGAAATTCTGTAACACGTTTTAATTAAAAAAAATGAAAGAAATAAAGAAATTTTTTTTAATTGTCAAAATCTAAATTATTTTTTTCAAATATGAAATTTAATAACATAGAATAATATCTTATGGTCTCTAGATTAAATTTTGCTTTTTATTATTATTATTATTATTATTACTTAATATTCTTTTTATCTTATCAAATTTAATAACATAGATTAATATTATGGTCTATATATTTTATTTTATGGTTTGTAGATTTGATCCAAAATCTAATCAAATTAGAATTTGAATTGAAATTCCCTCTATAAATATTTCACATTCTTCCATTGGTTTTCACATCGAGGAAACTTCACAAACATGGTGAAACCCTTGCAACTTCTTCGTCTAGAGCTTCTGGTATTTACCTCCCACACTTAAATACCTATTTTGTTTTAGATTTGCCATTTTTTGCAGCACCGTTAATGTTTAATCACCTCTATTGTTTCTTGATTGAATTAGTTACATCATTATTGAATATCGATCTTCATCACCTCCTTGCTCAATCCACTAACAAGTTAGGACTCTCCATTTTCTGAAGCTAAGACAATCTACTGTCAAATTTAAGTACGCTCTACTTTTTATATTACATTTGCATGGTTAAATCAAATTTTGTAATTAAAATTGGTGGACAATGAGTGATCAAGGTTAGGGGCGAAGTGTTGCAGGGAAGGATGACAAAGGATAGAGAGAGAATGAGAGAGAAAGAGAAATTGACTAAAATAGATCAAATTTTTATATTTTGATAGTTTGAGTGTTTAATTTTAAATTTATCATATAGTTTGAGGGTTTAATTTTTATAAAGAAGTTTTTTTTTTTTTTGAGAAAAAATTTATAGAGAAGTTTTGACTTTATAAACCAATTTCTTTAACATGTATTTTTTTATTATTATTATTTAGAATAATTATTGTTAATCCATTTGCTATGATAAATTACATATATATTATATTATATTAAAATTAGTCATATTAGAAAACAAAAAAAAAATCATCATAGAATTAGAAAAAACAAAACTAATATAAGAATATACATACAATCTTAATTAATTTTAAATTAACTTTACTTCATAATAACTTAGTCAAATTATTACACGTGCATCGCACGTGGTAAAAACCTAGTATATTAAAAAGAAGGATCCGTGAAAAACATTTTTAGACTAAAATACCCCTGTAAATTTAAGATAATTACTTTAGTTAAAATCTAATTATTTTAATTAAAAAATTAAAAGATACAAATATTAAAAAGTCTGTAATACGTAAAAAATTAAAAAACGAATATGAAATATTGAAAAAAATATTTTCCTATCAAAATCTAATTAATTATTCAATTATTCGAAATTAAAAATCTAATTAAATATTCAATTATTCAAAATCTAATGTAATACATAAAAAAGTAATGTTGAATTTCCGTTTCTAAGATAGAGCGAGAGATTGGAATTTTATTTTTACTTAATTATTCAATTATTCAAAATTTAATTATTCAAAACAAATTTGAATCAAATTAAAACGATGGAAGGAGGTTGAATTGCTGATAGAGAGAGATTGGAATTTTATTTACTAAATATTCAAAATCTAAATTAGTTTTCAATTTTTGAAATCAAATTTGAATCAAATTTTGTAATTTAATAAAATTCAAAAGAATATGTGATTTGATCTAAAAATCTAATCAAATTATAATTTGAATCTAAATTCCCTCTATAAATTTCTCATCTTCTCTCATTCGTTTTCACATAAAAAACTATTCATCTCCTCCATTCTTCGTTTCAGGTACCTCTCTTAAATTATAATTATAACGTTTTTGTTTAATTTTATCAATTTAATTAAAAAAACATCATTCTCAAATACTATTATATGTTATAGACCGATTTTAATTTCTTTTTTCCCTTAAAATTTATTTTCTAGGTCTAAAATTAGTTATCCCCTCTAATTGTTCATCTTTATTTTAGTTTTTTTTTTAGTTTTTTTTTTTTTTGTTATAATTTGATTGTAAATGTGTTCGCATCAAATTGTCGAATAAATAAAACACCATGATCCTACAAACACACATTGAGTTTAGGAAAGTCGAATTACATGTAAAATTGTCCATTCAACTGTTATTTCAGTTTTATCAAATGAAATATGAAATTTCTAATCACAAAAATTTGAAAATCTTTACCGTCGAGAAGTTATATTTATTTGATGTAATTTTCATATACATACAATCAGACACCAAAAAGGCATATAGGTTATTCTTTTGTTTCACAATATGTGTACTAGAATGATTTTGATTTATTGATAGATAATTTATTGGTTATGAGAAGGATTTTGATTTTGTTAATTTAGAATCAAACATGATAATTTTATTCAAGATGAGGGTATCATCTTTTCAGGGACAAAGAGCAATTTGATGAGTTTAATTAGGTTTAAAAGTAGTCATCCCCTCCAATTGTTCATATATGTTATAATTATTGGGGATGTAACTTTGATAAATTCCATTTTTATTTTCCTTTCTTAATGTCATGAAAATTTTTATATATATATATTTTGGGTTAATTAGATAGTTATTATATTTTCAAAAAGAAATTTGGAAAAATGGATCCATTGTTTGAAAAAATTTTGGAAAATCAAGCTATTTAGTTGGCTTTATTAAAATTTGAGGCGGATTTAGAGGATTTTGGATTATTTTTAAATATTTTTTTATGATTATTTGTAATTCAAGTTATGTATTTTTTTCTCTTTTATTTTTTTAAAATATTTTCTTCTTTAATTTTTCATGTCTGTTGGAAGATTTATTATTTATTTTATTATTATTTTTCTTTTACTTTTTCGGTATTCTTCTTTAATTTTTAATTTATGTTTTTTAATTTATGATTTTGTTTTAAAAAACAATAAATACATAATATTTCAAAAATCTTATGTTTAATTTAATGCTTTGTTTTTTTCAAAAAGGTATTAAGTGTTTTTGTTTTCCTAAAAGTTGATATACCTAAAATTCTTTGCTTAAAAATTCTATGAATTTATAAGTTGTGGTATTGTTAGACTCCATATTTTTGTTTGACTATTTTGATTTTACTTATTTTATTTTGAGTCTAACAATTTTACAAGTTGTATTTTGTTTAAAATAAATTACTAAGTAAATCTACTAAAAAAATTAATTACAATAATTTCATTCAATTGCACAAAAAAATATTGGGATTATTGTGTAATTTATTTCTAAATTGGCTAATGTAATTATAAAATGAAACTGTTGTAATTAAATTTTGTCTAAACTCACTTAGTAATTTATTTTAAAGAACAAACACTGTCAAAATTAAATAAAACAAAATAAGTAAAATCAAAATAATCAAGAAAAAATATGGAATCTAACTTAGGTTTTAAAATTCATAATTAAAACTAAAGAAAAATTTTATGACTACAACTTAAAGAATTATAGAATTTTTAAGCAAAAAAAATTTAGATATGTCAACTTTTAGAAGAAAAAAAAAAACACTTAATACATTTTTTCAGAAAGCAGAGCATTAAAGATGAGATAAGTTTTTTGAAATGTTAATATATTTATCATTTTCCTAAAAAAAAAATCATAGATTAAAAATTAACGAAGAATATGAAAACGAAAAAAATAAATAAATAAACGAAAACATAAAAATAAATAAAATAAAGAATAAATATGCCAATAGAAATTTAAAATTAAAGAAGAAAATGTAAATAAAAAATTAAAAAAATAAAGAAAGAAAAACATAACTTGAATCTACCACACGTTGATTGTCATTTAAAAGAATATTTAAAAGAAAATCATGAATGCGTGAGATGTGGACTCATTTTGCCCACAAGAATTGTAATATAAGCCAACGAATTAGTTTGGTTTTCCAAAATCTTTTCAAATGCATATGTTTTTCCAAATTTCTTTTTTAAAAATATAAAATAACTATCTAATTAACCCGCACTCTTTTCTTTCAAATAATCTTTTATCTTTTTTTTTTTTTATTTAGATGACAACACATGCTAATCTTCATATTTTTTTTTTTTTTTATTTTGAAATGTTGTTGAATGATAAACAAGTAGAAACTCATATAGGTTAATAGAGATATATTACTTATGTTAGCATTATTATACTATTTACTAATATTGATTTCATATTATAGATGTGGTGGGTGGAGTAATCCAAGTTAAGTCGATATCGGTGAGAAGGAACTAATGTCAATCATTTAAAAAAGAGAGATTATGCTATGGACAATAAGTACGTATCAAAATATGAATTTCAACGATTGTTCAAACTTCTATATATTAGTGTCTTAAACTGTGGTTTTGATATGTACAGGTTCAATACGATGAATACACTAATGGGACAATGAGACAATTCTTTTAACAAATATGAAGATTATTCCATTTAATATTTGGTTTTATAAAGACTAAATTCTAAAAAGGTTATTTAAAAAAAGAAAAAAAAAATCTGAAAAAAGAAGCTTTAATATGGAGTAAAATAGTATCAGAAATAAATAAAAATAATTCAACAAAATTAAATATTAAATAAATTTTAAAAGTCACTTAAACATTCAAAGTCAATTTTCTTTTTAGAAAAGCGATTTTCATTAAAACTTTATTGAAATTATCTACACCGTGATTCCCATATATTTTTATATTGTTGTGTTTTAAATTAATTTTTTTAAAAATAATTTTGAGATTCTAAAACCAATTTTTAATATTCATGTTAATATTATATCTTAATAGCTAAACTATTTTCAAGTTAATATTATATCTTAATAGTTAAATTAATATTAATTCGAAAAAATATAATATAAAACATTTAAAATAATATGATAATTTATGTTTATTTGACTAAAATGTGTAACCACCATCATTTACATGTCATGTTTAAGAACTATGTAAATGTAAATTATTAAAGCAGATACAAAAAATAATAAAAAATACATTGTTTTAATTTAAATATAATTTCCTTTGAAACATACAAACTTTGGAAACAAAATGCATCAATTAAGAATAGATCACTTTCTCCCATTGCCACTTTATTCTGGAAACGAAATAAAGTACGACACTATATTTCCTAATTTATCTAAACCTACATACTTCTGGAAACGGAATTGGAACACTGTAAAATTTGTGGTTTGGATGGGCTATAAAACGAACACCGATCAACAAATAAATAAAAAAAATGTAATGTAAATAAACCAAAATTAAGGTGCAACATACAAATACAACAAAATAGATAGTGTTGAACTAAACAAAATAGATAATTACTCAACTTTTTCAAGGTTAGAGTTAAATAGAGTAAAATTGGAGAGGAGCGAGAGAGAGAGTGAATGAGGAGAGAAAGAAAAAGTAGAGAAAGAGTGGGTGATTGAAAAGAGGGAGAAATGTAGGAAGTAGTCCGATTGGACAAAGGATAGAGAGAGAATGGGAGAGAAAGAGAAATTGACTAAAATAGATCAAATTTTTATATTTTGATAGTTTGAGTGTTTAATTTTAAATTTTATCATATAGTTTCAGGGTTTAATTTTTATAAAGAAGTTTGGAATTTATAAACCAATTTCTTTAACATGTATTATTTATTATTATTATTTAGCATAATTATTGTTACTCCATTTGCTATGATAAGTTACATATATATTATATTATATTAAAATTAGTCATATTAGAAAACAAAAAAATCATCATAGAAGTAGAAAAAACAAAACTAATATAAGAATGTATATACAATCTTAATTAATTTTAAATTAACTTACTTCATAATAATTTAGTCAAATTATTACACGTGCATCGCACGCGGTAAAAACCTAGTTCATTAAAATTTAAACTCATTTTGATTGAAATATAACATTTGAATAACATTCAAATATTCTCATATTTAATAATTATTGCACAAATGTTCTCACAAGTTCCACTTAGTGGATTTTTTTTTTTTTTTTTAACAATATACTTTAAATTTGAGTTGTCACATTTATTAACATGCATATAACTTTTTCTTTTTTCTTTTTACTAAAAAAATTATTTAAAAAAAAACACTAATAAACTTTTTTTTGTATCAATATATTAATAGTCTAATTATTATGCAATTACTTTTTTTTCTTTTTTTCTTTTTTCTTAAATTTATAACTTTTTCCTTGCAATTTTTGTACCATTCATTTGAAGTCCTATGTAATTTATATTTACCTATTTGGAGAAAGTTCTTCAAGAAAAAGTATAGGAGCTATATTTAAATTGTCGAAGTAGTAATGGAAAACTAGGGAAACACATTTTGATATCATGATTTCCATTAATTAAGTCCACCTAATAGCACAAAATGATAACCATTCAAGTTCGAAAGGAAACAAATTTCCTGTTATATTATGTTGTGCGATGACGTTAAACAAAACACAAGGACAAATTGTTCTGAATATTAGAAAATATATTTCTAAATATGTAATTTCACATTAACAACTTTTTTCAATGTCAATACAAAAATTCTTATCAAATCACTTGAAGATCAAAATTTGTCATCCAAACATACAAAAAATGTTATTTTCAAAGAGGTTATACTTTATTAAATACTTTATTTTTTTTTAAAAAAAAATTAACTTATATAATTCTTATGAAATATATTTATTTCTTTCTTTTTCTCCAGAATACAATCTCGATGCACACCGATGAATTATCCATGAGATAATAAACTATCTTTATGATGCCACTTTTTATGTTTTATCAAATTTAGTTTACAACTATTATATGTATTTTAATTTTAATTATATATCTTTTATTATGTTTTCTACCTCTTACATTATAGTTTAATGTCAAATATTTACTATTTGAACTAGATGAAAAATATATTTATTCAAAAGTTAACTTTCACCATAAAAAATATATTCCAAAGATTTCAAACCACGTGCAAAGTATTTCATATTTATTATTGTAAATGAACATAAAACAAGATAATATATAGTTTTAGACTTCTAGGCACCATTTTTTTTTTAGTTTTCAATTAAAAAAGTGAAATTTAACGTGCATCGCACGTGTTTTTAAACTAGTTAATCAAAGTGAGACCAAAATTATTTAATTATTTGAAAACAATGAAGTTAAATATAATAATTAAAATGAAATAAATCAATATTATCATTTACTTTATTTTTAAGTAACGTAAAATAATTTAAGATTTTATTAAACGTAGCTCACAAATTTGGAACTCTACTTTATGCCAGGTGAACTATGCTTTGTTGGTTGGAACTTAGTGTTCACTTATACTAAAAAAAAAAAAATACATAAATAATAATAATGATGATGTGATGATGATGCAAAAACTATTTATAAAGTTTAAACCGTAAGATTAATTATAATAGGCCAACAAAACAAGAACTTAGCTCAACTGGCATTAAGTTGTACAAACCTTCCATTAAACCAGGTTTTTTAGTACAAAAAATGGGGTATGAAGAAGGGATTTGAACCTCTAGCCGCAGGAAAAAGGAACAAAATGGTTGAAATTAAATTTTACAATTTTAATTTTGTTAGTGGTTAAAAGTTTTTTTTTATTTTATTTTATTTTAAATTTAGTAGTTAAAGATTCATCAGAGTAGTTTACTTTATATAATTGCAGTAATTAAGGCCACAATAGTCAATTTGTTTTTGGTTTTTGGTTTTTGAAAATTAATTAAGCTCATGAACACTACCTATACCTATGTAAGTTTATTTGTCTTGTTATCTATCTTATTCCCATATTTTCAAAAACTAAGTCAAGTTTTGAAAACTAAAAAAGTAGACCCCATTTGATAACCATTTGTTTTTTTTATTTTATTTTTATTTGTTATGTTTGTTTTCTCTCAATTTCATTACAATGGTTTTCAAATTGGTTAAGGACACATTTGAATTCCTAATCAAATTTTAAAAATAAAAACAAGTTTTTGAAAACTACAGTCTCATTTGATAACCATTTAGTTTTGAAAATTATGCTTATTTTCTCTCAATTTCCTTACCATAGTTTTCTTTTTTGTTAAGCACACATTTGAATTATTAGCCAAATTCCAAAAACAAAAACAAGTTTTTAGGCCTCGTTTGATAACCATTTCGTTTTTTGTTTTTGGTTTTTTGAAAATTAAGCCTATAAAGACTATTTTTACCCACAAGTTTCTTTGTTTTTTTATCTACATCATTTTCCATGTTTTCAAAAATCAAGCCAAATTTTGAAAACAAAAAAAGTAGTTTTCAAAAACTTGTTTTTGTTTTTGGAATTTGGCTAGGAACTCGAATGTCTCCTTAACAAAAATGAAAACCATTGTAATATGATTGAGAGAAAACAAGCACAATTTTCAAAATCCAAAAACCAAAAACGAAATGGTTATCAAACGGGGCCTGAAACTACTGTTTTTAGTTTTTAAAATTTGAATTGGTTTTTGAAAACATGGAAAGATGATAGATGGACAAAACAAATAAACTTATGGGTAGTAGTAGTGTTTTTAGACTTAATTTTCAAAAACCAAAAACCAAATGATTATTAGACAGAGCCTACTTTTTTTTTAATTTTCAAAACTTGACATGGTTTTTGAAAACATGGGAAAATGTAGATAAAAAAAAAATAACAAAAATTAAGAGTGAAAGTAGTGTTTATAAGCTTACTTTTCAAAAACCAAATGGTTATTAAATGGGGTCGTAGTTTTCAAAAACTTGTTTTTGGAATTTGGAATTTGGCTAAGAATTCAAGTTTGTTCTTAACAAATGAAAACCGTTGTAAGAAAATTAGAAAAAAAAAATAAATATAATTTTAAAAAATCAAAAACCAAAAATCAAATGTTTATCTGGTGGGATCTAAAATTTTGTAGGGTAACATCCTCCATTTAGAGTGCATTTTTTACAATTTTATATCTAATTAAATTGTATAAAAAATAATATATTATTTATTTTACTTGTAAAGAAATATAAATTTTTTGAAGAGTTCTAAAGTTTTATCTCGACTTGAAATCACGATTAATTATTATATTGCATCAATTCAAATATGAATTCACACCACTCCATTGTTCCAATCTTCTTAGCTCAACTCAAATCATGATGATGAGTAACTATCATCTTATCTCAAACAATCTTCTCGATAGCCAAATGAGCTTAGCTCAACGGTAATTGGCATGTACCCTCGACTATGAGGCTTGACCAAAGGGTCAGAAGACATGATAAGTCCTAACGGTTGCTCACGTGGCACTATTATTTTAATAAAAAAATTATTTTTAAAATTTTTTAAATAAAAAATTATTATTTTTATTATTATTTTTTAATTATTTCTCCTTCTCTCTCTTACTCTTCTTCTTCTCCATCTTCTTCTTCTTCATCATTTTCCTTCTTCTTCTTCATATCTATGGCGGCCGGCGACCACCGCTAGCCGCCGCCGACTGTTTTTTTTTTTTTTTTTCTTCTTCCACTCCTCTTTTCACTGTTTAAAAAAAAAAGCAGAAAATGAAGGGGAAAACCCCCTTCGATTTCGACGCTGGAGAGGCCGGGGTTTTCCCCCTTCGTTTTCTTTTTTTTGTTTAAACAGTGAAAAGAGGGGTGGAAGAAGAAAAAGAAAAAGAAGGGAAGGGAGAAAAGAAAGAAAGAAAGAAAAAAAAAAAAAACCAGTCGCCGACCGTCGGAGATAGGAAGAAGAAGAAGGAAGAGGATGAAGAAAAGAAGATGGAGAAGAAGAAGAGTAAGAGAGAGAAGGAGAAATAATTAAAAAAAAAATAATATTTCATTATTTTAATATTTTTTATTTAAAAATATTTTTTTATTAAAATAATATTGTCACGTCAGCCGTCAGTTAGGATTTAACAGAAAAATGGACGACATGGACCAAAGTGTTCCTTATCTCAAAGGTTTTTTTTTTTTTAATCGTAGGGGCCACTAGAACTTTAAATTATAGGCGGAGAAGGCTTTGGCTTAGCATTGGATTACACTTTATAATCCAATTGTTTCTTGAATTTGGAAAAAGGAAAAGGTTAGCTACCCCTAATTCACCATTATATAAAAAAAAATAATGATAATTTGAAGAAAAATTTCTTTATTTAGTCTATTAAACCGTCATTTCAATTCTAGAAAACGTACACTCTTCGCCTATATTCTATTTTTGGCTTTATATGTTTAAATCACTTTTGGTCTCTAACTTTTATGAAAGTAACAATTTTTTTTTTTGAATCATGAAAGTAACAATTTAATTTCATTATTTTCAATTTTGTAATGATTTAGTCTATGTACTTTCAATTTTGTAACAATTTAGTCCATAAACTTTAATAAGTAACAAGTTAATCCAAGTATTTTCAAATTTGTAACGATTTAGTCCTTATAATCGTTAAAATTAATAATGTAAAGATTTAATAAAATTTCTTACCTAGATAGATTAATAAACTAATTTAGGATCCAATATGTTTATAAGCTACAAAGTTTAATAATTAAATAATAAAAATCAACATTTAATTTTGATGAATATTTTTGCAACAATGATTAAATTATTACAAATTTGAAAGTATAGGATCTAAATTGTTACAAATTCGAAAGTACATATACTAAATTGTTACTTATTATTGCTCATGAACTAAATTGTTACAAATTTGAAAGTACAGAGATCAAATTGTTACTTTCATGAAAGTTTATGACCAGAAAGGATTTTTAACCAAATTAAAAGTGTCATTATTGTTTCCTACTAAAATTAAAAATAAAATAAAATAAAATAAAACTAAAACCTTGGATGGATCACAGAGAGAATAGATGTTGAAAATAATGTCGGTGGCGTTTCCCTAAATATTTTATACATTAACATTGCTTTGTTGATCAACTGGATTAATGTTTGTTTCATAAGCACACTTTTTCTTCACCATAAGTATAAGATATTAAAAATATATACTTTCGGAAGCATTTGCTGATTATTTTTGGTCACTAATTCCTATGAGCTAATGAGTATGAGGAGTATTTGTGTATATCTATACCACTTTTTAGATAAGGAAGATAAAAGAGATTGATGCAAAATGAAATGAATCAATAAAGAAATGACAATGAGCGACGAATTAGTATTATTTATAGGACTCGTGTTAACTATTCAAGTACGTATTTGTGTGAAAGACAAAGTATAGGACAATCGCGTCTCACATTTTTGTCATGCTAGACATTTTCTTGGTTATAAGTGTTGAGCTTTTACATGGAATAAGAAGATTGCTTAAAGATGTTAAAGTGAACATAGCTCAGTAATTTGCACGTATTTGAACTCGACCAAAAAATCAGAGGTTTGAATCTCCCACCTCCAAATGTTGATGAACTCAAAAAAAAAAAAAATGTTTAAGATCATGAGACAGCTAGCCATTATATACCACATCATTTGAATCAAGAGGGATAAAATGAGCGATCATATTTGAGTAAAGTAAACAACTAATTAAAAATTTACTTGATCAGAGAGACATGTTTTAAGAGTATCTTTTTTCTACATGTGAAAAATATAACAATTGTTTATTTTTTATATTAATGATGAATCATTCCAAATTATTAAAAGAAAAAAAAATGAATTTCTCTTTATTAAACTTCTAAAAATATCACTTATCATCTAACCTCTAACAATGATTAAAATATCACTTATCAATGTAAAGTGGGAGTCATACTTTTCCAATAGCAAAAGAATTAGACTTATTAGTGGCCATAAAAGATTATGAGCGTTTAGACTAATGGTACTACTAGTCAACTACACTTGCGGACAATTTTATGCATTGACAAAATTTGCTTCATGCACAAGGTCCGTTCTGTAGTATACTTCAGACGAAGTCGAGATTCGATTCCCTTGTCTATGCACTACTTTAAAAATATGGAGACAGGTCGTGATTTCTAGTCAACAAGAATATGATGGAATTTTACTTCCAACAATTATGTGATTGCTGCCATTAGAGACAAAAAGATGTGGTATTTGTAAACTATCATATGTTTTACAAACTAGGTTTGAAATTTGAGTTTGCCAAAGCTTTAGTACAGCACATAGGGAGTATGGGTTTATACTTTCACACTAGCTAGGTACACATACTAATCACCGGATAGATACCACTTGTTCGAGTTTAATTAACTCGACGAAATTATTATTTAATCACTATTGTAAGGGTGCTACATATACAAAGAAAATTACTCAATTTGGTCACCACATTTTGACTTACCCTCCCTCTAAATTGTTTGATGCATGCATAATTAAATAATTTTTTAAAAATTTCTCTTTCGTACATCTAATGGTAAAAACCATCACATCGAAATTTGTACAAGCCTCGTCATATAGTTTCTTGACAGATATAATAATGGACTATGAATGGTTGCAATGTCGTTACAAATGGTGTATAATGTATGATAATATATAAGTTAGCATATCTTACAACATTATTGGTCACATCTTGTATGTATATAGCAAAGTGTACTCCACAAGGTTGTGGAATGATAGCTTTCTCAAACTAACCCCATACATTCTCAGGTTGCTCAAACATCTCCCAACTGCACTTTAGGCTTAGACCACACTCAAGAATGTAGGTATTAACTTGTCTACGGCTAGACTCCCTTTAGTTAAATGTGAGTCGAGTTTAGTAGTAATTGACATGCACCTTCGACCAAGAGATCAGAGATTTCAAATCTCCCACTTCAGTATTGATGAACTAAATAAGACTAGGCTCCCTAAGTACTCGACAACATAATCTCACCTAAATAAATTTATTGCTGCTCGACTTAGACTTATGTGTATACATAGGCTAAACGATAACTTTCTTGTTTTGGTAAAAACATGTGACTCAATTTACATGACCCTTCTCATATCTCACCTAAATTAGGCCACCAACTACACATCAAATTCATTAATATGTTTAGCACACCATTGTCTCCTAAATTTAATTATATCTCAATAATTTAACAACTCTTCTCACTTGTGGGTTCGAAAATTTGTAAAATGCCCAAAAAGTAGAAACCAACATCAATTCAAGAGAAAATGACATTACAGAGATTCGAACAGCAAAGACCTTCAACTTCGATATACCGTGTGAAATCACCAATCAACCCAACAACTCAAACCGATACCAACACTTGAACAAACATGTTGGGAAATCTCATGTACAGTAGAATTGGCAAAGTCTTACACACACATGCACTAGTCTTCTGTTGCAAGCAACCGTTTGTGTGAGGTACTAACATTGATGGAAATGGGGCAGTAAAGTTTTGTGCTTTTATGTCATAGTCATAGGTAGCCATTATAGGCACATGTAGTAGGGAAGCAGCAGCTAATAAGAAGCACAAAGTTTTATTATTATTACTAATAAGCAGAAGCAGAAGCAGAAGCAGAAGCAGAAGCAGAAGCAGAGAGGGTGTCTCCAAATAAAACAGTACGGAAGAGAGCAGGTAGCACCAAGGCAATAAGGCGTTGAAATTGCAGGCGGTGAAAACGACAAGAGCAGCCACACGGTGGAGGAGGAGGAGAAAATTACGGGCAAAAGAATGGTTGATTCTGACTGATACAACCACAACAATTCCCTGCCCAGCTGCCCGCTCTTATTACCTCTCAACTCAACTGTAATGACAGAAAACAGAAAACCCATTTTTGTTTTGTCTTCTTCTGCTTGTATTATGCTGTGTTTCCTAAATTCTCCAATGTGGATCCCATCTTCTTAATTTCCCTCACACATCATTTTTTTTATTTCTAATTTCTAAAAAATAAAAAAGGAAATGATAGTTTTTGCTACCTCGCTCTCTCCCTCTCTTTTGAGTTTCACCTTACTCATCAGATTTTGGTATGGATGACCCTCTAAAATAGGCGGAAACGATGAATGTCTTATCTTTTCAATTTAAGAATATATGTCATTTTGCTTACTTCAACATTCTAGTAAAATTATCATTTTACTCTCTATTTTAACCTTGCTCTCTCTCTTGCTACTCTCGCTCCCTGTCCAACCTCTCACTCTAGCTTATTGCTCTCTCTTCAATTTCTCTATCCAATCTCTCTCTCTCTCGTTCTAGTTTCTCGCCCTCGCCCTCGCCCTCGCTCGAACCTCTCGCTCTCTCTCCAATTTCTCCCTCCAATTTCCACTATCTCTTCAATCTCGCTCTCACTCCAAACCTCTCGCTCTTAAATGCGCGTTTTCATATAGAGAGTAAAATGATAATTTTGCTAGGATGATGATGTAAACAAAATGACATATATCCGGAATTGAGAATGTCCATTTTTCCTAAATTTAATTGTGGTACTTTCAATAAATTTTGAAATTAGTCTTTATTATTAGTTTGTTAGTTAATTTTTATTGAAAGTAGTTAGATGATGATGATGATAATTTCCCTGCAAAAAAAAAAAAAAAAAAAAAAAAAAAAAAACCTAATTTGAATATATTTCCAAAATATAGAGATGAAAGGTTAATACCTAGAAATTAAATTGTTTTGAAAATTTTAACAATAAACTAAGGGTAGGAATTATATTTTAAATATTTTTTGAGAGTATATGAAAATTAAATTTAGACTTTTGAAAGTAGTGAACTAAAATAGAACAAGTCAAAATTTCATTCTTGCAAAGGTGTTTCATGGTAAACCCCCATTACACCATGTACTCTAAAAGCCCTCATTGATCACAGGTCTTCAATGGTAAACCACATTATTCCTCCCTATACACAAGCTTTCAAAATCTCTTTTCTCCTTCTCCCTCTCACCCTCGTTTCCCCCCTGATTTTCTCAAAAGTTTCTCTGATTTAGTTCCAAAGATTCTCTCTCACTCCCATGAGTTTTCTCAGTTGTCCCCCAATTACACGTATAGACTTCTTTCAGTAATTACAATGAACTGATTGTTACAACTCATCTCAACATGAGTTTACATACTATTACCCTTTACCCAAATAACTACAAGGAAATAAGTTATATGGACGACAAAGAAAATACAAAAGTAATTGACGAAGCTTTATAATTTCCAGCTCATTACAAAAACATTCATAAAAGCTGGATTTAGTTTGATGACAAAATAAAAGGAAAGCTTCCTTGACTAAAATTGTTATAGGTAAATTTTGGACCACCATGGTGTACAAGGAGCTGGCGAGGACAACCGGGCGGAGATAGGACCAGGAGACGACCCAGAGGAAGACCGGACCAACGAGCCGGGCCAACATGGCCCAACCCATACGGTCGGCCTCGGCCTTGGGCCGAGGCCGAGCCCGTTTGCCTCCGCTCGGTCCCTCCTGCCTCTGGCTGCCTCGATTCCACCTAGTTCGTCCCGAAACGCCTCCGAGCCCTAGGAGCATGAGGAGGTATTTATACCCCTCTTCGCCACTGAAGAAGGGGACCCGAACTCAATTCTCGACTCTTTTCTCTTACTCTCTTGCTCTCCTCTTCTGTTTTCTGACTTAAGCATCGGAGGCGGTGTGGCTAGCACCACACCGGTGTGCAGGTTTACTCTTTTGCAGGCCACGTCTTCCCCCGCTCTCAAACAAACTCACTGTAGATTATCACGTGGAGTGAAGGTAATTTACCTAGCGAAATTTGATCATCAACAAAAATGATGTCATGAAAATTTAGAAAGTGATTAATTTATTTTGTTTTACTTTGTTTCGAGTGTAAAATTAAGGGAATCAAAAATAGAAAACAAAATTACAAATAAAAAGAAGTGTGCAAAAGATATTATCCTCCATTGGAGTACTCAATGTGTCTATGAACAACACTCTTCAATCGTGTTGAACAAGAACATATCTCGTTTTGTTACAATAATATTCCTATAGGTCAAAACTAGTCACCTCGTTTTCAATTTGTTGACACCCCAACATCTCATCAAATACTTGTAAAAAGTCTTCCAACACATATCAAATTCCAAACTATAGAAGAGTCCCTCTTTTTAGGATAGATGAATATCAAATCTAATTGAATTTATAATTTTGGTACTAGATGTTTAACTTAATTTTGTCTCTAATTTTTTAAAGTTAATATTTGGGAAAAAATACACTTTTAGTCCCTGAGGTTTGGGTTAAGTTTCGTTTTGGTCTCTGAGTTTTCAAACTCGACAATTTAGCCCATGAGGTTTGAATTTTGTTTCATTTTGTTCCCTCCATTAAATTTTTTATTAATAACTAACGAAATGCTGACGTGATACTGATTTTTTATTTTGAAAAATTATTTTTAAAATTTTAAAATAAAAATATATTAAAATTATATATATATATATATTTCTTCTTCTCTCTTCTTCCTCCTCCTTCTTCAACTTTAATTTCTTCAACAACATCACCAGCTCCTTGCCGCTTACAGTCATCGGCCATTGACGACTATTGCTTGCCGGTGACAACCAATTTTTTTTCTTTCTTTCTTCTTTTCTTCTCCTCTCTCTTCATTTTCTTTCTTTTTATTTTAAATAGAAAAGAGGGAGAGGGCCCTTTCCGCCGCTAGCGGTGGATTCAGATCTGAAATAGTCCTCCCCTCCTCTGTTTCTGGCACAAAACAGGGGAGGGAGGACCCAATTATTTGTGGGTTCAGCGTGGGTTTCACGAGCTTTCTTTTTCCTCCCAATTTTTCGTTCTCTCCCCCATCCCTCTCTCTATTTCTCTCTCTCACGTTCGTCTCCCTCTATTATCTCTCTCCTTCAATTGACGGCGGCTTCAGTTATCTCTCTCCCTCAATTGATGGAGGCTTTAGCGTGGGTTTAGCTCTGGCGTTAGATCTATCGTGGAAGCAACAAGCCGTCGATAAGGGTTTTGACATAGCTTACGTCGTCGCTCACAGTTGCAACCCACTTAGAATATCCCTGAGAGTCCCCAAATCGAAGGCAAACGAGAGTCCCTAAGAATATCCACGACGTCGAGATCTGTTCGTCAAGAATATTCACGCCATCGATAAGGGTTTTGTTTCACTTCAAGAAAAAAAAAACGAAGAGAGAAAAAGAAGAATAAAAGAATAAGAAAACAATGAGAAAGAAGGAAAAGGGAGGGAAAAAAAAGTTGGCCACCGACCAACAGTGGACGACGGCTACAGGTAGAAGATGACTGCTTGGTGGTGGAGGTTGGATTTAGGTTGAAGAAGATGGAGTAGAAGGATGGGGAAGAAGAAGATGAAGAAAAAAGAAAAAGAAAAAGAATAAAAAAAATATTTATTATTTTATTTTATTTTAAAATTTCAAAAAAATAGTTTTTTAATAAAAAAAAAAATGCATGTCACGTCAGCATTCCGTGAGTTATAAACGGAAAAATAGATGGAGAGACCAAAATGAAACGAAATCCAAACCTCATAAACTAAAATGTCGAGTTTGAAAACTCATAGATCAAAATGGAATCCTAACCCAAACATGAGGACCAAGTGTATTTTTCCCTCAATATTTCTATCTAATCTTTACCATGAACACAGTTAACAAAATTGTGATGTGACAGTATTCTTTAAATTTGTCTTTTAAGTAAATATTAATATTAATATTTAAAATGAGAAGGGGTTGGTAGTGTGGTTGATATTATTAGGTGGTATCATATAATTGAACACGCATGGTTTTTTGTACCACTGTACTTGTTGTCAAGCTTCAATTTGCGTAATCATTTGTCTCTGCTTTTTTTGTTTTTTTTTTTTTTTAATTTGTCCTTTGAAATATGGTCTCCCTTTTTCCATTTCTTTCTTTTCTCCTTCACTGCAACCATCACTTGCAAATTGTCTCTCTTAACCCCATCATTTTTATTACAAATAATAATTCTAAACAAATTTAAATTACATTTTTTCCCCTTTCTTTTTTTTTTAGTTTTGCTTTTCCCACAAACTCTCTTTCCCTCGTGAATCCAATTGTATCTTTTACCTCTTTTTTGGATAAAAAGAAAGAACTTCCCAATCCAATAACATAACATTCAAAGTTTCTTTTTCTTTTCTTTTCTTTTTTTTTTTTTTAAATGTTTATAAAAGTTTGTGCTTTAGATGCCAAGTTATGTGGTCGGTTTCTCTCCATTTGTTTTGTGAAAATAAACCATTAATGTATTTTCACTTTAGTAACAAAGATTACAACTTACATAGTTTTTTATTATTTAGTGTAGGGTAAAGGAAGATTTTGTATGTTTAACTTGTCGAGTTAGGTAGGCGTGCGAGTGCGACCTAGCTTGTCCATCCAAGCAAAGTAGAACGAACACATTGATCTAGGTGAGAGACAAAGATCGAGCAAAGTAGAATGAAGCACATGGTCCAAATGAGAGAACTCATCTAAATGTGATGCAATCTATATACATGTGTCAGATGTTTAGATGTTCAGATGAATGTTTGAAATAACTCCACTTTAAGATCGTTCACTTTTAAGTTAGCCAATGGACAGGTGGCACACATCCCTAGAGATTTTAGGTCGCTACTCTAGCTAGCGTGTTAAGATCATATATATAAAAAATGGTAAAGGTTGATAGGCTAGTAGGTTAGACTAGACAGAGTAATAATAAGTTTATTCCCTTTTGCTCTCTTACTTTTTGTTTTTTTTTTTCTTTTTTCCTTTTTCAAGTTTAACAACATGGAAGGATGTTGAAGATTCGAATCTCAGATCTTATGATAAAAAACATAATGTATTTGTATCACCACTTTTATTCGACACTGATTCTAACACGACTTCAGCATTAGGTCATGGTGGCATGCATGCATCACACTGTTACTTGTGATTCTTCTAGTGCATATATATATTTTCAAACCATCTTCTCATTTCCTCTCTACATTCTCTAGTTCATGATGGCTCAAATAGTGTTGGATATAAGGAGTATATTAAAGCTCAAATATATTATAAAAATAAATAAATAAAATAACAAATAAGGGAATGACTAAGTTTTTTTCTTATAAAATTAAAGGGGACAATGTTTTGTTGTTTTTATTATGTTTTTTATTCTGCAGATCCTTCCACAAGATTCACTTCTCCCAAAATTTGACAGAAAATTCTCTTCTTCTGAACATAACGACGTGGGAATGCAGAAACCAAAAATCCAATTTTAAAAATTTTTAAATTTTACTTATTATCTTTATATAAAATTCATACTTAGAATCAACCAAATAATCATTTCCTTCATTTGTCTTTATGTGATGTTTGATTCGGACATTTGATTCATTCCCATCTCTGTCTTAAAGATCAAAAGCATTTTGCTTCTTTTCAGACCAAACAATAATTATTTTATTACGCAATCAAATTTAAATTAATATTTAAATTCTTCACATCACACCCTAAACTTTTTCCACTTTTTTCCCTTGTGGTGTTTAAATTTTTAAATTTCTATTTTATTCTCCTAAAGAATTATTCATTTCATTTTCACTACAAATTGTTCGTTGATAATTTTTTTTAAAAAATTAGATCTCTATTAATAAAACATTCAAAATTGTAATAATTTTTAATAAACGAAATAATGTTATTAACCACATTAAATAACAAATAGCAAGTTTGGTTCTTAAATTTTTAGGGTCAACTTTTGATGTTGTATATTTTTTAGTCTATGTAGTTTAAAAAGTTTCTAATAAGTCCAAAACACTTTAAATTTTGTTGCAAAACCTTTTTGGTTTTTGGTTTTTGGAAATTAACTCTGTTTTCTCCTAATTTCTTTAGGATAGTTTTTTTTTTAGTTCAACAACATTCAAGGGTAGGGGGAATTCGTACCTCTAACCTTTTGAGCTATGCTCGCTTTGACTTCCTTAGGATAGTTTTCATCTTTGTTAAGGACACATTTGAATTTCTATCCAAATTCCAAAAACAAAAACAAAATTTTAAAAACTAGCTACTTTTTTAAGTTTTCAAAACTTGACTTGATTTTTGAAAACATGGGAAGAAAAAAGTAGATAACAAAACCAAAAAACTTAAACCAAATGGTTATCAAACAGCGTCTAAACTATTTGTTGATAAATCTTTTTAAAATATAAAAGACTAGTTAGTAACTTAGTTAGCTAGGATAGACACATTTTATAGGCTTGTTAGACCCAAAAACCATAAAATTCTATAAACCCTTTTAACGTTAAAGAAGAAAAACATAATTAATTAGCTAAAGTGTAAATGATCAAATCAAATAATTTTTTAATTTTGAATAAAAAATCAAATAAAAATATTATTGATTGTAAATAATCCCTTCCATTTCATGCATAAATGTGCGTACCGGCACCGGGTAGAGCCGGTGGTGAGCGCATTTCCCAGTAATTAAATCCCTTCCTCCTTCCTTTCCATCGCAGACAGAAACCCCCCAAATGGAATTCGACGATCACGAAGACGACATGGAACTGGAAGCTCCAACAAACTACAACAACAACAACAACAAACCCCTTTCCCGGCTCAACAAAAACCCAACTCCGGTCCACACGAACCGCCCCACCTACAACTACAAAGAGTGCTTAAAAAACCACGCCGTCGCCGTCGGTGGCCACGCCCTCGACGGCTGCGGCGAGTTCATGCCTGCAGGACCGGACGGCTCTCTCGACGCCCTCAAATGCGCCGCCTGCAACTGCCACCGCAACTTCCACCGCAAGGACGTCGCCGACGACGACGGCGACGGAGAATCTCCGTTCGTTTCGTACTGGCGGGGTCCGGCAGGGTACCTCCACGTAGCGCCGCAGAGGCGGATGCTGGCGCTGCCGTCGCCTTCTTCTGGGGGCGGGAGAAAGCGGCTGCGGACGAAGTTCACGGAGGAGCAGAAGGAGAAGATGTTGGTGATGGCGGAGAAGCTGGACTGGCGGATTCAGAAGAACGATGAAGCGGCGGTGATGGAGTTGTGCAATGAAATCGGGGTGAAGCGCCGAGTGTTGAAGGTTTGGATGCATAACAACAAGAACACGTTTCGTAAGGAATCTGAAGAAAACAAATTTTCCCTAACAAACTCTCTCAACTGACCCTTTCTTCTCTCTCTCTTGGGAGATTTTTTATTTGGATGTTTAATTAGTGTTTTGTTAAATTAATTATCCAATTTCTTAGGATTTTTAATATCTTTTGATTTTAGGGTTTTTTTTTAGACTGCTTGGTTTTGGTTGAATGGTCTCTAATCGTTGTGTAACTCCAGATTAAGAAATTAATCTTATGTTTAGTATGTGGGGTTTGATGTTCATGTGTTGTGTACATCTTATATGTTAGTTCTTGCATAACACCCAAATTTTATAATGTATAATTTTATATAATCAAAACCAGCAAAACCTATATAGAGTATACAAACTCAATTTTTTTTTATTAAATTTTGAGGTTTGTTATAAATCAGGGATATATATGTTTTTATAATGTCGAGAGGATCGACGAACCTGAGAGAGGGATCAAAAATCTGGAGGAAGTGATTGGAACAAGGGAACGAAGTAACCGATCTTGAGTGTTAACCTTTTAACTAGTTAAAGACACCCTAGCATTGACAAAATCAAATGTTCGAGTTTCCTCTCCCACAATTTTTGAACATAGAAGACCAAGTTAGTGATTAGATTACTACTATTCTTTCATTATAGGAATGCCTTTTAAGAATTTCAATACCAAACCATAGATACACTATTGTGGAATAAAAATTTTGTTTTTAACAGTCGATATATAGCATTTTTCATGACCACCCATTTTCATATACAACAAGTAACATGTTTATCTAGCAACTTGATTATAGTTCAACAGATTAAGACATGTATCACCCTCAACTTAAACGTCAAAGTTAGAATCCTACCCGTGGCTATATGTAGCTACTTTAACTTGCTAGTCATACGAATGTGAGTAGAAATTAATCACATTTCTCTATTCATTGTTATTATCAATATTAAAAGAAAAACAAATTTAATATATCATTATTTAGATTAAAAAATTCAGTTAATCTACAATTATTATTACTTTTTAATTAAGTGTTTGAAATTGAATCTTCAAGTATATTATCAATGAAATTATGTTTGGATTGACTAGTGTGTTTCTTTAAAAAATAAACTTTTTTCATGATATTTGTCACGAGAACTTATCTGGATATGAATGTACTATTGTCGATATATTAATTGCTCGTGGAAATTCAATCTTTAAAAAAACTTTGGTTAATCTTTCAAAAAAATAGAAAAAAAAAACTTTGGTTAATAGAACTAAAAAAACTTTGGTTAATATAATTTAGTATATATTCACCATTTTGCTACAAATTAAATTGAATTTTATTTTATTTGTCAAAGCGAACATAACTCGAAAATAATTGACATGTACTTTCGATCAAGAGGTCAAAGGTTCGAATCCTCCAAATGTTGTTGTTCTAAAAAAATTAAATTTTATTTTAGTACGACAAAATCAAAATAATATATACTCCCAGATTCTAAAAGTACATAATATTTTATTGACATCGTCTTTAATAAAAAAAATATATATATATATATATATTTCACCGCAATATTTTTTTTACCCTCTCATATCAAGCATATTATATTACATTTCAAATCTATCTTTCTTGAATATATATATATATATATTTATATATATATTCAGATTCGGTTTCATCAATAAGAGGATGGCGTGCTCTTTGGAATATTAACATTCATGTTAAAGTAAAGCATTTTAATTATGTGAAGAGTTCTCGATAATTTTTTTTTTCTTTTTTTAGAAAAAGGATACTTAAGACTAATTAAAACGTATGGTATTTGGAAAACTTTATTTATGTAAAGTAGAGACAGAGTGACAATGCTTAGCCGAGGATTGTTTCTCTCCCAAAATCGCTGTACAAATCCCAAGATAACGAATAACTTTCACCCTCCTACCGATAACCCCAAAATAGGCAAACACGTCCTAATTCGAACTAACTTTCTCTCATTTTACCTTTTTACTCTTTCTAGCATATAGATCTACAACTGGAGGCCTAATAACATATAGCTTGAACTAAGATATTATAGATTCAAGTCTCTCCACCACACATGTTGTTGAACTAAAAAAAAGAATTTGAAGTCCATTGAAACAAACAATAGATCAGCTACAATCTCTTTAAACCAAAATAACATTTAGTCACCCTGGTTAGAAATTTAGCATCAAATTATGGATGCAATTTAACACTGGTCCAATCAGTAGTAGATTTTTTAGAATATTATATTTCACAAGCTTATAAAATTGAAGTCAGTAGAACCCAGAAAATCTCAAAAGAAATCATAAAAAACAAAGAAGCAACTACTAAGGGGTTAAACGATATGATATAAGAGAAAAACTCCATTCTAGAACAAAATCCAAATGGAAATACATTCGAATTCCTAAAATCTTGAAGGAAATCTACTGAAAACAAAGAATCAACACGAGCGACTAAAATCTCTTCTCAATCAAATTCTACTAACCATAGACAATCCCACCACTCTGTTATTTACACAGACATTCATATTTGTAAATCTAAAAGCAGCCTCCATGAATCATAAACCACCATTGCATCTAAAAAGGAAAACCAGAACCATAGCAATTGAGAATTCATAAAAAAAAAAATAGGGGAAAAAACAAACAGGGGATTCAATTCCTTCGAAATATACCAAACGCATAAACAAACATCATGTATAAGCATGAAGAAGTCTGAGAATAAACAACAGAGAAAATTGTGATGGGTTACCTTGCAGGGACGGCCCTTGATGACAATGTAACCATTCTTACGGATGGTTCCGGCTTGCTGAGGGAAGGTCTTGGAGGCTCCGGCATCGGCCTTCGACTCGAACTGATGCTCTTCGTCGGACATGATCGATCACTCTCAGCCCCTTTCGCCGTCCAACTGAAGATTTTGGTACACCAACAAGAACAAGCAACAAGTAGAACGGGAAAGAAGATTTTGTACCAAATTCTTCGGTTAAATTACAAACTTTATTTGACCCTCACTTCTTTAAATTACAAATTTAGTCCTTTGAGTTTCTTAAAATTTATAGATTCAGACATAAAATTCAAACTTTAAGATTTTATTAGATTTTAAATTGAAATTTATAACTAATAGGTGGTTTAATTTTTAAAATTTTTGAATTTATTAGAAATTTATTAGATACAAAATTAGATTTAGAGGACACAAAATTAAAAGTTTGGTCAAGAAACCTTTAATCTTTGTGGTTAGATCCTTGGATCGTTTTTCTCATAATCAGTCTTCCGATTTGGAAGATAGAAGAGTTTGTTTTTGGGATTCTAGTTTTCCTTTTTGGCTCTCTTTTGTTATAAATGAGAAGATTGGTGTATTCCGTTTATTTTCTAGTTAATGATATCTCTTTATTTCAAAAAAAAAAAAAAAAACTTTTGATCTTTGCATTTTTTTTTTCAATTAATAAATTTATATGTTGATTTTTTCACTTCAATTTCCAAGGACATCATGGTTTCTTGGAAAAGGAAAAATTTCTAATATTCCCATAGTAGATACTTCTTCCATTTATAATAATTTGACACATCATATATATTCACTAGTTGAGTAACACGTCCATTGGACGTGAAATATTATAGTTTTAAATTAAAATATGAGAAAATAATAGTTTTCTAATATGTAATAAATAAATATTATATAATTTTTATTTTAATAAATTTTTAAAAAGTAGACAAAGCAAACTTTTTTCAATGTTTTCATATTATTGTTTTTTCATGAAAATTCTTATGTATATATTACAAACGAAATTTTGTACAAATAATTAATTTATTAAATGAATATGTTAATATTTTGATACGGTCAAACACATGCATCAAACAATTTTCATTTTAATGTGTTTTTATATTTTTATCCTTTTGGTGAAAATTCTGGAAAAAAAATATATAATTTAGAATTGTTTACATAGTTGTGGCTTATACATATAAGAAATAAATAAACAAATTATATTATTGTTTTAAATTAATTATTAATAATTAAACTTAAGAAAATTATTCTAAAAATACACATTTATTTAAATGAAAAAAAGTATATTATGACATATTTGCATCTCTATGAAATATTCTGAACATTTTTTTCTATAAAATATTGATATTTATATAATTGAAAGAACACGAGTAATAAATGTCAAAAAACTAAAATATGCATATAACGTTTGAGGAAAACATTGTTAAAAAGTGAATAAAAAATGAAAAAGGAAAAATAGAAAGAGGAAATTTCTTCTAATGAAGTATCATGTAACTTTAGGATTGGATGTCAAAATGATTGTTTATAACAATAAACTTGAACTAAACATTTTCAAACACTCAATCATTTGGGACACCATTGTATAACCCAAAAATAGGAATAAATGTCGTGTTCTATAGAACCTATAAACATGTCTCCACTGTTAAATCTTGATGTTTCAAATTTACGGTCTAGATAACACCCATACACAGTGGAATAGTCACACCCATATGTGAAAGAATGTTTTGTTTTACTATGTAACCACTCCCCATGGATTAAATTCTCTCAACAGACACTTCTAACAGTTGCAACTATTGGAAACAATGGAATAGTCACACCCATATGTGAAAGAATGCTTTGTTTCATTATGTAACCACTCCCCATGGATTAAATTCTCTCAACAAGACACTTCTAACAGTTGCAACTATTCGAAAGGAGAGACACAAAACATGAATTTATTAAAATGTCAAGGGCAAAATGGGAAGGCAAAGATTCTCCCCTCTTAGCCCCATTTATATATAGTATAGATGTATGTGAGAAACATACGAGGGAGGAGTTACATGAAAGTCTTCTTAGGAGATATAGAAGAAGCATCGTAGTTTCTGAATAAATGAGAGGAAGACGACCAAAAACCAGCTAAAGCAATAATATCCTCCCTAATCTGATAATAAGAACGCGAGATCCCTTTGAAAATGCTGTTATTGCGTTCCACAAAGACCATAAAAGCAACAGAGAAAAAAGCCTGAATTAAGATCTGTCTTTGAGAGTTAGGCTTTCATCGAAAGAACTCCAAACATAACTGATCAACATGAAAGGCAATTGGAAAGTGAATACCCGAAGCCTGGAAAAAATATCTCTAGATAGAGTAAGCCAGCTCACAGTGAACAAGAATGTGGTCTAAAGATTCCGAGCTATTAAAACAGAGGACACACCAATTCGGACTAATCGAATGAGAACGAAGCTTTCTTTGCATCCTATCTCGATTCATTTTGCCTTCTGGTTTGAGTTTTGTTTCTTCGTCAGAGCTCTGGTTGGATGGTTGAAACGTTTTCTGCTGTCTGTATTGGTTTATCGAAGGCGGTTAATTTGGGCGTTGATAACCTAACACACAAAGATCTCCACAATGGTATGATATTGTCCACTTTGGACATAAGCCTTCATGACTTTGCTTTTGGTTTACCCAAAAAGACCTCATACCAATGGAGATACTTGTCCTCCCTTATATACCCATGATCATTCCCTTATCTAGTCAATGTGGGACTTTGGTCGCACTCCCAATTCCCAACAGATTCCCTTGAGGTGATTAGTATTTTGAATAAGGGCTTGCAATATGTTAATGAAATTGGTTGTTGGGCTGAAAAGGCTTGGGCTTTTCTTTCTGTTTTTTTTCTTCTTTTTCATTTTCTCATCTTAAAAGGGTTGGCAATTTTTTAGCCCATACTTTAGCTTCTTTTTCTGATGTATTTGTTTCTCTGGATTTTCCTTCTTGGCTTATTAACCTTGCTGTTAGGGATGTTTTCCTTGTTTAGTCTCTTTAATAAAATTCTTATTTAAAATTTAAATTTTATATCCAATAGATTAATTAGGCCCCAGTTTGATAATCATTTCTGTTTTTTGTTTTTGGTTTCTTGTTTTTTGGTTTTTTGTTTTTTTTTTAAACCATATATGTTTGATAACTGTTTTTTGTTTTAAAAACAGAAAAAAAAAACACAGAAATGATTATCAAACAACCTTGTTTTTCAAAAATGAAAACACAGAAAACAAAATGGTTATCAAACGGCCTCTTAATTTTTAAAATTTTAGAAGAGACACAAAATTGAAAGTTATTAGACAATATCCTATTAGACATTTTAAATTTTCAAAGACCCATTACAAAATTAAAAATTCAATAACCTATTAAAAACTTTTTAGAGCTGATGTACGGTTAGACACAAAATTTCCTAAACTTCAAATTTATCTCCAAAAAGAAAAAGAAGAAGAAGAAGATGAATAAAAGGAAATCCGTATTACAATGACTCATTTAGTTAAGTTAGTTCGAATCTTTCGAACCCTGATTTCAATTGTAATGTTACAAAAAAAAAGGCCCGAGTTTCATCCTGACTCTTGAGCCCAATTCCCTTTGGTTTTCACCCATTCCAAGCGTGGGCTGTATAGCCACAGCGGCTCAGGAAAATCAATTCAAAAGGGAAAAAGAAACCAATTTGATTTTGTTGTACCGCCATTTTCATCGCTGCTCACTGCTCTGCTTCACAGTGTATGCTTTAGCCTTATGGCCATGGCCAGCAACGACCTATTCTCTTCTTTGATTTCAGACATCAAGTCATACTCTGGCAAAGACCCTCTACTTCCATGGCTCCGGTATGCCCTCAACTAATTACATTCCCATCTCTCTCTGGTTCTTTGTCTCACAGCTCAATCCTTGCCATCTTTGTTGCAGTGGGATTCGGAAAATGAAAGACTCGTTGCCTTCTCACGTTTTGAACGAAAAGCTTCCCCGATTCTTACAGAAATGCACCGAGAAGTTCGAGTCCGATCGGCGTTATAGGGACGATTTGCGGTTTCTTCGCGTTTGGTTGCAGTTGGTAACTTGTTAATCCATCTGGGTTGTTTCTGTTTCTAATGATTTTTCTAGGGTATTGTTTGGATTCTGTGAAATTTGGAGCTTGAAGTTACAAAGGGGAAGGTTTTGTTGTTGATAATTAGCGTAGTTAGAATTGATGGTTATGGCTTATAATGGTTGATTTTGGGATTCAATTATGATGACCAGATGGATTGTGTGGATGATCCAAGAGCGCTGTTGAAAACCATGGAAGATAAACGGATTGGGACGAAATTTTCTTTGTTCTATCAAGCATACGCCTTGTACTATGAGAAGCTTAAGAAGTTTGATGACGCTGATAAAATGTATCATTTAGGAGTGCAGAAGTAAGTCTTTTATTTGGAAGTTTGGATTAACTTTATACATGAGTTTTTCTAAACAATGAATTGATTTATCGACTTCCTTGGCCGCCCCAAAAATATTCCCCCGCAGGTGCTGGACAGCTTTTTATGCAATGAACACTGAAAGTCTTAGTTCTTATAACATAAAATCTGGTTATTTTGCTTACTGATTTCTTCTAAACGTTGGCTCCTGTTCTGTGAACTGAAATCAACCGAGTTATACATATTTTATTCAGTGTCTTCTGAGAATTGATGATTTAGAGATCCTTGTTAGAGAATGGTAAGTGACTAGATGTGGTTTTGCCAGAGAATTGCACTAGGTATCTGAGAATGAAATTTGGTCATATATTTTTTTTTCACGAATTTTTTCTATGAAAATTTGATAGACTAACATTTTCGCAGTTTATCTTTTTCCAAAAGATACATGACAACACCTTGTAGTTCTTTAAATTATTATTTATTCATAATTATAGTTTTTTGTTCTAATTACCTTTGCCCATTACATAATGGTATTGGTGGATTCCCATGATTTACGACACTCTTACTTAAAACTCAACGAGTTTCAAGGGAGCTTAGATATCCTTGGCTAAGGGTAATAGTTAGTCTCAAGAGGAAGTCCTCTGAAACAAGCTTAAGCAATGAGGCTTAACTGAGGCTGAAGAATTTATATGGGCATATCTGTTACTTTTTTCTGCGCAGTAGTTTTAACTTTCCAGTTTTCAATAGGATGTTAAATTTTGGCTAAAAGTGCCTTTTTGATGGAATGAAACGCTCTCTGTTTGAATGAGGTTGTGTAGTCTGTGGAATTCCTATTTGAAGAACATATATTATATATATCTCATGTATTGATGGCTCTTTTTTGGCTAATGACTAGTAATTTCTCTTATGAAATTGCCTGCATTGTAATCCTGCTAGTAAATGCAGTCTCCATTTGCCTGTCAAAATTATCTTAACTATTTGCTTTTGGGGATAAACTGTTCTAGAAATTTGTGATTTCAAGCCGCATTATTACATTTTATTATTCTCATGGCCCCAGTTTTGAATAACATGGCTTTTTTTCTATAACCTTGGTTAATAATATAGTTAACTTCCATATCTTCATCGATGTTATTAAATCATCAATAAAAGTAGCTGCTGTTAGTTTTAAGAACATAAGATGGAAAAATATGTTTTAATTGTTGTACAGGCTTGCTGAACCTATTGATGAGTTACAAAAGTCATACGAGCAGTTTCTTCATCGCATGAAAAGGCACAATTACAAGAGAGTCCAGGTGAGCCTTTCTTAAGTATGTAATGCGCTTTCTCTCTGGTAGGGAAAATGCAGTTAGCTTTCTAACGAACAGCAGACATCCTGCAGCATCAGCATGGAAGAACTTCAAGGAGGCATCTGTCTGAGAAAAGCACTTCTCATCAAGGTGATGCCGAAGCGTACAATAATGAGGTTCAAGACAAAGGAATTTTTCAGAATGGACCTATAGCTGTAACATTAATTGATAGTAGAAATGAAACTGAGAAGATGCCTCAAGATTCAGCAGAGAGAGTAGCAGATGAATCCAGGATGTTTAAGAGCGATGATACGGTTGTCGCCAAATTTGTAGATAGTGCTATTTATGGGAAATCTGTAGCAGAAGATGCTCGTCATCATGGTTTGGTGGAACCAACTGTCAATATGAAAGAGGCAATGAATGCGATAAACAGTATGTTTTCTGAACCAATAGAGATGGCTCCTATTGGTAGGAGATCACATAGAAGCCATTCAAAGAAAGATTGCAACTCGAATGGTGGGTTTGAGGTGTTTGTTGATGAGAACCTTGATAAGACAACTGAACTACAAAACCAGAAGGGATGCACAGTGCCACAGCATGGCAGTATAATCAAAACTCGCCAGCCAGAACAACCGCCTTTAATGATTTTTGTGGATGATGAAGCAGGTCGTGAGATTGGCAACACAAGTTATGAAAAGGACCCTTCGAAATTGAGCGAATCACAAGATGTTATGGGACTTTCTACAGCATCTTCTTCACATGCTAATGCATTTGTGTTTCCTTGTGTGGACAATCTTGAAAATGTTGATGATTCTGATGTACAAGATCCTATTCAAGCAAAGTTTAGAGAAGATACAATTGTCTGTAGGTTTGTTGGTACTGCCATTTCAGATGAGCCAAAGGTGGAAAACATTTGCCACCATGGTTTGGTAGAGCCAACAGTTAACCTGAAAGAAGCCATGGATGATATCAACAACATGTTTGGAAAGCCCATTGATTTTGTTAGGACTAGGAGATCCAAGAAGCATGAAAAACCACCAGAAGTGGAAAGTGATTTTGGTGGGTTCTCAATACTTCCTGATGATGAATTTGAGCCTGTACAGGCTCAGCCACCAGTAAAGTCATCAGGAAAATCAAGAGACTGTGATTTGTTTGAGCCAACAGTATTTACTAAGGAGGCCATGGATGATATAAACAAAATGTTTGGAATGCCTCTTGATTTTTAATAACCATGGGATATGTTTCTGCTTGAAATGCCAGCTTTTGATGGAAATGTATTCTAATGTGTACTGTAACTTTGAATATGAGATTTTGATTTGGTGGATTTCTCATAGCTTGTGTATTATAGAATTTTAAAGTTTAGAGTTGAAATTTGTCTTCACTTGAGCTTGGGTCATAATAGGACTGTATTTGGTGATGAATGAAGAAGTTTTGGGGACAAGCATCTCATATCCAGAGTTTGTAGTTCACATTGGTTAAAAGATTGCAGGAAACAATAATGATAGGATTGTCCTAGGAATCAATACCAATTATCTTCCCTTGATTTTACCCTTGTCTCCTTTTATCTTATGTTATTCCATAAAATTTGTTTTAAACTTTGCATATCAATAACATGAAAACAAGTGCTGGTATAAAAGTCAATTTGAATATAGCTAGATGATTAAAGATTTAAATAAATTTGAAAGATTTTAGACAAAATCCAAATCCTACCTTCTCTAAATAAAAGTGTATGAAGAAAAAATGAAAATGAGGATGAAAGAGTAGGAGACATTTTTGTTTATAACAATAAGAATAAAAGAAAAAGTAGATTTGGGGGCATTTTTTTTTTAATTTTAAAGAACAAAATACCACAAAGTCTTTTTTTAAACTAAAAATAAGGCAAAATCTCCAATAAAGTTTGAAGGGTTCTATAGATTTGACCTAAAAAATACATTTATCCTAGTACCCTTTTTTTCTTAAAACAAAAAGTATTTGTTATAATCTTTAGAAGACAAATCTCACTCTCTCGTCGTTGAACTCAAAAAAGAGTTAAAGTCCTAAAAATCAAACCAAATTGACTAACGAAATTGAGTAAGTTCAACTTGAATTGAAGTAATTTTGATTTGGTTAGTGGTTCAAAGTGGGATTGAGTCTCTTGATTGAGTTTAGTAACATTGCTTTGGACATCTAGAAACTAGGAAAGCAAGTAGAGATTTTTTTTTTTTTTTTTTTGACAACATGTGGAGTTGGAGGATTCGAACTACATACCTATTGGTCTTTAGTACAAGCTTTATATCAATTGAACTATACTCATGTTGGCAGAAAGTAAGTAGAGTTTCAACTTCGTTTCTCTCTTCTACTTCATAAGTTCGTATCCAGTGGTCAAAAACCATTGAACCGATAAATTGAAATGAATCGATTGGTTCGGTTCGGTTATTTTAAAAAAAATGGGACATCTTCGTTCTATCTTTGGAAAAACAAACTTTTTTGGTTTGGTGCAGATTTATAACCCATTACCTAAGCCCGCTCAACACCCTACGGCCCACCCTTGCAGCCCATTCCATTTCTTTCCTTTATTGCATCTAACTGAAGTAAAAGAACCCTAGACTTGGACGTTGGCAGCCGCCGCCTCCCTCTCCTCCGCTCTATTCCACCGCCGTCGACTCCCCTCAGCCTCTCTTGCGCCGCCGCCGAGGCCCTTCTCCCCTTCTTCTGCATCGCCGTCGCCGCCCATCTCCCTCCCTCACACGCCGCCTCCTCTAACGAGGTAACGTACTTCTTTATTTTCCGCACAACCTAATCAAACTCAAACCAATCCAACCGAACCGAAAAAAACCGAGTTCGCTTAACGTTTGACAATGGTCGGTTCTCATTACCCCAAACAAACCGAAATCACGGTCTCTTTCCGGTTTAACCAAACCGGTATTCACCCCTTTATAGAAACATCGTAACGGGTGAGAATCTTTCAGCAAAATTCTTGCTTTTCCCGGTAGTTTGTGTTAGTACTACGTTTTGATTATCATTCAAGCTTCAAATTTCATCTGCTTCTTTTCAGTTTTCCTCATTGAATTAGCGGTTTTGTTGTAATACTTTTTTCAGAATTGATTTTTTCCATTTCTGGTTTTCTACAGGGCTCCCTTTGAATCCATTGGAAAAATGAAGAAGATGATAGCACTGGGTTTCGAGGGTTCGGCAAACAAGATTGGTGTTGGGGTTGTGACTTTAGATGGCAACATTTTGTCAAACCCACGTCATACCTACATTACACCTCCTGGCCATGGCTTCCTTCCTCGTGAAACTGCACATCACCATCTCCAGCACATTCTTCCATTGGTTAAGTCTGCTCTCGAAACTGCAAAGATTACTCCAGAGGATATTGACTGCCTCTGTTACACTAAAGGGCCTGGCATGGGAGCTCCTCTACAAGTTTCTGCTGTTGCTGTGAGGGTTCTTTCTCAGATTTGGAATAAGCCTATTGTTGCTGTTAATCATTGTGTTGCACATATTGAGATGGGAAGGATTGTAACTGGTGCTGATGATCCCGTTGTCTTGTATGTTAGTGGTGGGAATACTCAGGTGATTGCTTACAGTGAAGGAAGGTATAGAATCTTTGGGGAGACTATTGATATTGCTGTTGGAAATTGCTTGGACCGGTTTGCTAGAGTCCTAACACTATCCAATGATCCAAGCCCTGGATACAATATTGAACAGGTGTGTTATCAGAAAATGATAGTATGGATTTTTCGTTGTTCCATTTATTCCTTTCAACAGCTTATTGTGATTGAAGGACGTAGAACTTTAATTGCTCAAGCCGAGTCTGAATTGGAAGAAACTTAAGATATGTGTTATTCAAGGTTTTAAACCAAAATGTTTGAAATATCACAGATAAAATGTGCTCTTTGCTTCCTTTGACATTTTAGAAGGGAAATGATGTCTCTGTTGCATGTGATATGTAATATTTAAAGAAGCAATTTACCGTGGAAGTCATAATCTTCAAGGTGGGGGTGTGAACATATGAAATTCCTCTTTTCTCATTGAAGTTGATAAATGTACGAGAAGGGTTCATTTATTGCGTCTACATTTTATGTAACAAGATGTTTTTTACACCGTTAAATGTATTAAAACATAGTTTCATTGGTTTAAGATCCAACATATGAAAGACGCCAGTTTCTCTTCAAGTTTCTTTGCTTGCTAGTTTCATGTTTCAAATAGCTGAATGTTTTCAACAATTCATATGACGATTTAAATGTGGTGGTTGTGAATTGATTCTTGTTTTTTTATTTATCATGCGAATTTAGTTAAAAGGTGTTTAAGCTTGAAACCATTTTTCAATCTTCAATTTTCCACTAAAATTTTTTTATTCAGTGCGCTCTTCCTTTTTCATTCCTTTTTTTTTTTCATTGAATTCTAACAAATGCTTGAGGTAAATAATGTGTCTGTAAGTGCGTTCTTAGACTCATTCTATTGATTTCTTCCTGTGTCCACAGCTTGCAAAGAAAGGAGAAAAGTTTATTGAACTTCCATATGTGGTCAAAGGGATGGATGTATCATTCAGTGGGATATTAAGCTATATTGAAACAACTGCTGAGGAGAAGCTAAAAAGTAATGAGTGTACTCCTGCTGACTTGTGCTACTCTCTGCAGGTAATGTTAACTTACTATGTTTTTTTTTTTTTTTTTAAAATGAAAAAATCAACTTTCATTGAGAAAAAAAAAAAAAAAAAAAAAAGTCCACAAAAGAGACCCCTCTAAAGAAAGGGTCGCCAATCAAGAATGATAGTACCTAGAGAATAATTACAAAAAGTCTTGGACACCGAGACCCAAAGAGAAACATAGAACCCAGGGCCATTTTGTAATAGAACCGAGGGCAAACATAGAACCGAGGCCCAATGTTAGTCTACTATGTTAATAGTGTGTTTTGTCTCCATTTCTGGATGAACTGCAAACCTTAGGCCATTTTGTAACTAAGCCGAGTTTATGAATTGGGTTGTTCTCTTTTATGGATGGTCTCAAACTTTGAGCTTACATGTAAAACTATTTTACACTCTGGCCTTGCCATTGTTCTGTAAAATGACTTACATATGCTATTCCGTTGACTTTCAACGCATTGTTCTGTGTTGTAGGAAACATTGTTTGCTATGCTTGTGGAAATTACGGAACGAGCCATGGCTCACTGCGACAAGAAAGATGTTCTCATTGTGGGTGGTGTAGGTTGTAATGAGCGCTTGCAGGAGATGATGAGAATAATGTGCTCTGAGCGAGGTGGAAGGTTATTCGCAACAGATGATCGATATTGTATCGATAATGGAGCAATGATTGCATATACTGGTCTTCTTGCTTGGGCACATGGCATTTCGACACCATTGGAGGAAGTAACGTTTACCCAACGGTTTCGAACCGATGAAGTTCATGCAATCTGGAGAGAGAAAAAAGATTTGACTAACGGAAATGAGCTCATGGAAGAAGACGTCTAAATCGGTCTTTATTCTCTTCGAGATATATGAGAGTTGATATGGCAATTAGATGTCTTGTAAGCTTAGTGTAACTGTAATAATTCTATTTGGATGTTCCATGGCTCTTTAGATGTTGCCTGAAGTTTTATAGATAATAGCATTATTGAAAACTTGGGCAAATGTTCTTTAGGATTTAACTTGTAAATGGTATTTACAGGTCCAACATAAATAGAAAACAGCAAAAGAGAGTTAACTCTGAAGGTGAAGATCTCACTGACAATTACTTCAGCATTTGCAGCTCATCTTTCTTGGTGTATTGTGCTCTTTTAGGGCGTGTTTGGGGGCCCAACTTCGGAAGCCCGTATTTGAGAAACCCACCGATTTTAAAAAAATCGTGTTTGGGCCGCTGGTTTGGGAAAATGGGTGATTAGGTTTCCCAAACCCCCCTTTTCCTTTCATTTCTGCGCCGCTCTCTTCCTCTCCGCTTTCGGTAACACAATCGTCTTCTCTCTCCGGTTTCCTTCGTTCTTCTGGTTTTCTCTCTCGCCCGATGGTATCTAACCTCATTTCTTCCTTCCTTCTTCATATGTTCTTGCCGTCTCTCCTTCTCCCCTCTTCTGGGTTAGCAGATCTGAAGGTTAGGTGAGGTTGTTCGTCTTTTTTTTTTCTTTGTTTTATTTTTCCGCCATGTGATGGTGTTCTTCAGATTTTTTTTCCGATCTGACCTCTGATCTGTGTTCTTTCTTCACTTTTTGTTCGGATCTGAACATCATTCGCCCGTCCGATGATGTGTTCGGGTCTTGGATGAACTGCATGTGATCTCCGTCGTCGTGAATCTCGGTTGAAGTTTGTTTCCTCCTTGCCCCTTCTTTCTGATCTACGACCGGGTAAGTTTTTTTTTTCCGCCGTGTGACGGTGTTCTTCATATTTTTTTTTTGACGATCTGACCTCGGATTTGTGTTCTTTCTTCACGTTTTGTTCGGATATGAACATCATACTCCACTGTTTGTGTTCTTCTTTTTTTCGGCTGAAATTTGTGTTTGTTTCTTTCTTCAAGTTTTGTTCGGATTTGTGTTCTTTTTTTTTTTCGTCGTCGTGAATCACGTTTTTTCCGTCATTCGGTCATTTCAGTTCTACTTGTCCGCTGTTTGTGTTATTCGGTTTAATGTTGTTGATGTATTGCTTTTTCCGTTTTCACAGAAACCCATCCCATGCCGCTTCAACTTGCCGTGGGTGTCGACTATATGAATCGGTATCCGCTTGGTAGATTGGGCATGGTGAGGGGTGGGCCGAAGGTCCGGTAACCGGCCAATGATGTTTTGGAAGCAAGCAACCGTTTGCAAAAACCTTTTTTTTCTTTACTGATCTGCCTTGTTGTTGTAGTTTGTTCCCCTTCTGATTTACCGTTTCTTACTTCCTTCTGTTTGTTTGTTCGTTCTGTCTGTTGTGTTCATGATGTTAAAATTTGTTTGACTCCATGTTTAATTTGTTTTCTGTTCATGCTGTTGGGTAGTTTTGATTTCTCAAAGAACATGACCCCCCCCCCCCCACATTCGAATTATGTCTTCATGCTATTTTGTAAACTGTGTTGCATACCTATTTTTTCCTTCTCCTTTATTTTGCTGATCTGATTCCGTTTTATTTTTCCTATTATGCGCACATAATTTGAGTTAAGTTTGTTTGTTGGCACATTATTTGGTTTTGTCCGTTTATTTTTTGCCATATTTGTTCAACTCCCATAGTCTTTTTTGTTCCTTCATGTCAATTTCATGTTCTTTTCCAAATTTTGAAACGTTTTCTGCATTGAACAAAACCATGGTTGAAATAAAATTTCCAACTGAGGCCGGTTACTTTTTTTTTCAGAATCAAATTATTTTTTGGTTCTTATGTTCTTATATTTTGGTTAGTTTCTGACTAATCAATTATGTTTGAACCATTTTTTTTGGTAAATCAAGTTTATTCCTGCTGAGAAAAGTCTGGTCTTGCATTTAATTAATCTTACCCACCATATCTTCCCATTTATAACATTGGGCCCTGTTTCCTTTATGTTGACTTGTAATCAACCTTCTGACTTCATAAATAAAGGCAGCTGGCATTTATATCTTGTGGTTTAATTATGCAACCACTTGTTGTACTTTCATTGAACTACCTCCTTCAATCCTTTTCCTTATTTAAAGAACACCATCCATTCCTCATTTCTTTGAGGAAAGTCTCCACTGCATTGGGTACTCTTCTGTGAAAGGTGAGTCATTTTCCAACTTTGCATACTTTTCTTTCTTTCTGTTCCAATGTATACTATTTCTTGCTTTCACTTACTACAATCTTTTCTTATCTTCTGCCCCTGAAGACGAACCTCAACCCGATCTCCACCTTCTTCTGTTTCGTTTCACGCATCCCGATCTCGTATAACGGTAAGTTTTCATTCTCTTCGTTCGTTCATTTGTTTCTTCTTTGTCTACATTCATCGGTCATATCTTAACAACCTTCTCCCTTTATGTGATATGCTTGCAGGTTTACTCCAAAAAACGCCGTTGTATTCGAGGTTCGTTCGTTCACTTCAAATATCCTTATACTGTTCTAAAAATTGTATATACTATTTGTTTTGGACATTAGAAACTGCTTCATTTGTATTATTTAATTTCGGACATTGCGTTGGTTTTTTTTTTTTGTTTGGTTTTTTCATGTTGTATTGATTATTTTGTTACATTTTTTAGCCTCTGTAATGAAACCTTTTTCTGTTTAAATAAAAATTTTCTTATGAACTTTTGACATATATTTTTAGTAAATGGAAGTAAAAACATTGGCACGTTGTTTGAACAAATACTTAGCTCCTAAAAAATCAACATGGATGTAGTATCATGTTTTATTTAAAACGTTGGGAAAAAATATGCAGTAGCAATTTTGTTGACTAAAATGTTGAAATGAATACAAAAGATGGATTAATATCATATTTCTAAACACATTGATTAATATCATATTGAAGTCTATGGATTTAATAATTTTTTTTCTACAAAATTGAATGAAAGAAAGTAAGTAAAAAAAAAAAAAAAAAAAAAAAAAAATACAACATATTTAAGTTTGGATTTCATTCAAAAACATTATTAAAAAGTTTCCATACATTTTAAACAATTTTTAACAGTTTGAATTTCATTAAAAAATGGAAGGAAGTAACATTTTTTAACAGTTTTTTAACATATTTAAGTTTGGATTTCATTCAAAAACACATTGTCTCTAAAAATGTTGGAAAAAAATCACATTTTTTCACTTAATACATTCAAGAGAATAAGTGAACAAAAAAAAAAAAACAATTTTTCTAAACAGACTTTCCTCCGACGGAACTTTTGATTTCTGAACAGACTTTCCTCCGACGGAACTTTTGATTTCTAATGACGAACTACGTACCTATGACATATTTTAATAATTTTTTGTGAACTGTAATATAGTCAACCTGTTCTGAATTTTTTGTACAGGGTTGATCATCTAGTTTCTGATATATATGAAAGCAATCGACTTACTATCCCAATTTACTATCCCAATTTCCCACTTAATAGAATGATCATGTTCATTACTCAATCTTATAACAATTGTATAACATTGAAAATTAGAAACAGAAAAAAAAAAAGAAAAAAGAAAAAAATACCAATGAAAAAAAAAACAGAGTCTGAAATTAGGTTCAGACTGAAATGTAGGAAATGCAAAATGTGTGCAACGAAATTTAATAAAGGATAATTTTTTTTTTTCAATTTTATATGTTCGATCAGGATTGTGTATTAAATTCCCATATTCACAATTAATGGAAAGAACATTTTAAATTGATAATTTTATAACAATTGTTTAATATGAAGGAAAAATAAGAAACAATAGAAAAATGCTTGCTCTTAAAAACAAGGTCTGAACCTCCAAAACACAGAGTTAACAAATATAGAAAATGCAACAACTGTGAAAAAAAAAATGGAAGCAGGGAAATTGATTATAATTTTCTTCTTTAATAATCAATTTCGTGATGAAACTTGGATCTTATAGTCCCATATTTACAATTAATGGAAAGAAAGTTATAAATTTTTAATTGTATAAGAATTGTGTAACATGAATTAAAAAAAATTAAATCAATAAAAAAAAGGAACAAAAAAAAAAAAAAAAAACAGAAACTCAAACTTCTGAAATCAGCACCCCAAACACAGACTTCCCAACTCAGACTTCTGAAATCAGCATCCCAAACACAGACTTCCCAAACTCAGACTTCAGAAATCAGCACCCCAAACACAGACTTCCCAACTCAGACTTCTGAAATCAGCACCCCAAACACAGACTTCCAAAACCCACAGATTTCCAAAACCACCCTATTTCCTAAACCCCCACTTCCAAAACCCAAACCCTTGCCCCAAACACACCCTTAGGGTATTCTTGAAACACTATTTTCAAAACAGATATTCTTGTACTATAAGTTTTTTGAACTCTCTCCAGTTATTTGTATTTGAGAAGGAGCTTGTTCTGTGCACTAAAATATGCTCAAGTTTTGATTTTAATCCTTAAATGGGGGGGACTGCAAACCACATAATTGAGGTGGGCATTGGTTTGGTTTGGTCAGTTTTGGGTCCAATCAAGAATTGAACCGATGTGTTCGGTTATTTCAAAACAAGATTCGGAATCGATGTTCAATCAAGAGCAGAATCGATCGATTTAGTTATTGTCGGTTTGGTTCTGGCTGGAGTGATGTGTTGCTTTCGCCTAAACGCATGGCGTGTTAATGCTGCACAAAAGTAAACTACTCATTTCAATTCAATAGTTTATTGAAACGATGTAATTGTATCTTGCCAACTTTGAGTTGTTAAAAAAAAAAAAAACAACTTGAAAAGTGATTAAACTTTATGAGTTGAGTTATACTGAAGATTAGTTTAACTATAAAAATTTTATATATTTTTAGAACGTGACATCATAGGTATGAAGATGGGATGAAAGATTCGAATCTTTGACCTGTTAGTCAAGAATATACGTAGCTAATGGTAGGGAGTGGGTTCTAGATGATTCTCATCCGCTTTATAAACCTAGATCTTGTTTGTTTATTGATGAACAGTTCAATTGCCGTTTGGAGAGAGGGAGATACACGATCCAAATGAAAATTTTGGAGAGAATCTTTGAAAACAAAGATTTGGAGAGGGAGATACATCCATGTGTGTGTGATTTGGCCATTTGGGTAAAAAGGGTAAAATCGAAGAACTAAGGAGAAACTTGAGATAACATGTGGCCATTTTTCCACTGTTTGTTTGTTTTTTTTTTTTTTTTGCCATTTACAAGGATTATTCTTCAAAATATATACACAGGCCACCATTTATCCCATTGGGAGTCCAATTAGGTGCATGTTTGGGAGTGCTTTTAAAATGATAAAAAACTACTTTTGTCATATTCAAAATCACTCTAAACACATGTCTTTAATAAATCAAAATTAATTTTGATGGTATGAAAATTACGTTTAAAATTGTAAAATCGAACATGAAATTAATTTTGAATAATTAAAAGTTTGTTTCGGATGATTTCAAATATGACAAAAGTGATTCTAGCTGTTTCAAAATCACTCCCAAAGATAACAAAAGTTTGTTTCGGATGATTTCAAATATGACAAAAGTTTGTTTAAGGGCCCGTTTGGTTTAAGGTTTTATAGATGCCTGGGAATACATGATGCCTGAGAATACTATGCCTGGGAATAAGATTGCTGGGAATCAAAGATAACTGTGTTTGGTTGTGCAGGGAATGTCATCAGGATTTTATGAGAACAAATTATGTCTGTATTTATTTTTTAGAATTAATCAGGTAAACTTTATGTAATTTTAATAAATTAATCAATAAAATAATCAAAATTAATTCAAACTATTAATAAAAATTAATGAAATAATAATCATGAAATGATTTTAATGGGATAAACTATATTAATTTAACAAACTGAAATTATTTAATTAATTTTTTAATAAATATCTTTAACTACAATAATTTAATATATTGTATCAATAAAAATTAATTAGATAAATATTTAATAATAATATGATTATTTATTTATTATAAGGAAATTTAAAAAAGTAATTAATTGATTATAAATAATCGATAAATAATTAATTATAATTATTGAAAAATAAATTTTTATACTAAATTCATTTAAATGATTTTAATTCAATAATTAAATATATTTTCTATAATATTGACTAATTAATTATAATTTTAGTAAATATGTAATTACATCCCTTTAATAAACTTGGACTAAGTATTTGTTTAAAAGTCCTATAAAAAAGTATTTGTTTAAAGAAAAATGAAATTCTTGACAAATTATTATTTTATCTAATTAAATAATTTATTATATTATTTTTAATTTAGTATCCATTAGTTGATAAATTAACTATATTCAAAATAAAACTGCATATAAAAATAAAAAAGAAGAGATGGGAAAAGAGAAAACCGATGCTTTTGCAAGGGTATAGAAAACCCTTGCTTATTATGGGCATAAATGATGTCTGGGAATGCGTTATTTCCTGGGCCCACCACAAAAATCTTGAAACAAACAAGGGTATTAAAAACCCTTGCCCATTCCCATCTTCAAAAACTTTGTACCAAATGGGCCCTGAGTGTTTTTCAAGAATGTATTTTTTTTAGAACATTTTGTATAAAAATGATTTAGAATTTAAACACTCATATGTTTGGTTACATTTCCTAACTGTTTTTATACACAAGTTACTATATACTTGTGTATAAAAACACTCACACTCATATGTTAGTTAAACCAAACCCACCTTAAATCCCACATCCTACCTACCTATGGCCCAGCCCACTTTATAAAAAAACCTAAAGCAAATAAATAAAAAGCATTGAAAACCCTAGCCGTCTTTCTCCCTCTCCCACTCGTTTCGGCTATATACTCGGTTTCCATTTCTGTCTTTCAAATTGATGGGACCGAACCAACCGGTTCGGAAAAACCCGGTCATATTTCCAAAACTATTGGTTCGATTATCGGTTTAGGCAACAACAAAAAACGAACCGAACTTAATCCCTTTCTTTGATTGCCCCCTTGTTCCTAAGAAAATTCACTCTATTGTTTAAGAACGAACCTCCGCTGAAGCATTGGAGCTTGATGGTGGTGGCTGCGTGAAAGCGGCGCCGGAAATCGTCGAAACATACTCTAGGGCGTAGTTCTAAGCATCGGAGTTCTTATATTGCTGCTCCGAATTCCGCGAATTCGGTAAAAGATTCATTGCGAATTCAAGGGATTCTATGGGGCAGCAGGACGAGCCTTTCCATGTCAGTTCCAAAGCGGAGCTGAAGCGAAGAGAGAAGCAGCAGAAGAAGGCCAAGTCTGGAGGGTTTGAGTCCTTAGGCCTCAGTCCCAATGTCTACAGGGGAATCAAGCGCAAGGGCTACAGAGTGCCCACTCCAATTCAGAGGAAAACCATGCCGCTCATTCTTTCCGGCAACGATGTGGTGGCCATGGCACGGACGGGCTCGGGTAAAACTGCTGCTTTTCTTGTGCCTATGTTGGAGCGGCTTAAACAGCACGATCCTCAGGGTGGTGTTAGGGCTCTCATTTTGTCTCCTACAAGGGACTTGGCGCTTCAGACTCTCAAGTTCACCAAGGAGCTTGGAAAATTCACGGGTCAGTCCAATTCTTTTGATTAGATTTTTGGGATTTTAATCTGTATTGGCATGTTAATCACTTCGCATGTTCTTGAACTGAAATTATTATTGAAACATAGAGTTCACTTCACAGATTCCTAAATGTTTTCTGATGTTGATAATGACGAGTCGAATTGTTAGCAGTTCTACAGATACCGAACATATGAAAAACGTCTCTATTGAGTATGTAACGTTGGAGGTTCCTTTAAGGTGGAAATTGTTTTTGTTACTTGGTTATTACAAGCAATTTTGGTTTAATCGTATGGGCCTTGAATGTAGTCTCTACTTACTAGGGTTGCCTCCTGTTATACTTTTCGAATAAGAAACAAAGGGGTTCGTGTTATACTTTCTTTAACCCTGTTCAAAAATTAGAATTTTATTTAAATTAAGAAACGACTCAAGAACAAAAGAAATTAGTGTCATTTGTAAATTGTGAGTGAGAAAGATGAATGCTCATTCTCCTTGCCTTGAAATCCTCAATAAGACCTATCTCTTTGCCTTTTTGTGATCAGCCTGCTAAGAATTTTCACCCCAATAATGAAAAGAAAGGGGATGGAGGATCCCCGATCTGATACCCCAAGTGGCAAAGATTTTCCCTTGGACCTACTATTAAGTCAAATAGTAAAGTTTGCCAGCTTTTATGTAATAAATTGGAAATTGAATACGTTAATTGGTCAGGCTTTACCATGCTAAACAATGGGATGTTGTGGATATAAGTACTGTCTTTACTTTTCAACGATGGTTAAAGGTTGGTTTTGAGTAATTTAAAAGGAAACTGTATGCCATTGCATATTTTGGTGTCAGGCTAATTTCTTCTCTTGGCAAATAACTGCTATTTGAAGATGTCAAAAAAAGTATTGATGAATATCATGCAATATAGAAGTTGTTGATTTATTTAGATTTGGACATAACATTTTCTGTTCACAATATGAAGGAAAAAAAAAAAAAGAGGGACCAAGTTAGGTGTTTGACCCTGATAACGATGGAGATTACAAGAAAATGTCAAAATTTTCAAACTCAAAGGAAAATATTTAATTTGAACTTGCTAGATTTGGAATTAATTTTGTTTTTGAAGTAGATTATGTGCCTGCAATGACATATAGTGGGAAGCTTGAAGAGTAGCTGTGTTGTTGATGTCTTTCAATTGGTTATAAAATTATTTAATTCTCCTAATTTTCAGAGATGATCAGTTTTAATTATCATCTATAATTTGCTGCAGATCTTCGAATTAGTTTATTGGTCGGCGGTGATAGTATGGAAACTCAGTTTGAAGAATTGGCTCAAAATCCTGATATTATAATTGCTACCCCTGGAAGGCTGATGCACCATTTGTCTGAGGTTGATGACATGACCTTGCGCACAGTGGAATATGTAGTTTTTGATGAAGCTGACTGTCTCTTTGATATGGGTTTTGCCGAGCAGTTGCATAAAATCCTTGCACAACTGAGTGAGAATCGTCAGACCTTGCTTTTTAGTGCAACCTTACCGAGTGTTCTTGCAGAGTTTGCAAAGGCTGGTCTGCGTGATCCCCAGCTTGTGCGCCTTGATTTAGAAACTAAGATTAGTCCTGACTTGAAGCTTGTGTTTTTTACTTTGCGTCAAGAAGAGAAAAATGCAGCATTGTTGTATTTGATCAGAGAGCAAATCAGTGCTGATCAACAAAGTTTGATTTTTGTATCCACTAAGCATCATGTTGAGTTCTTAAATGTTTTGTTCAGAGAGGAAGGTATTGAGCCGTCTGTATGTTATGGTGAAATGGACCAAGATGCTCGCAAGATTCATATATCAAGATTTAGGGCAAGAAAAACAATGTTCTTAATTGTGACTGATGTTGCAGCTAGGGGCATTGACATCCCGTTGCTTGATAATGTTATCAACTGGGACTTCCCTCCAAAACCTAAAATCTTCGTACACCGAGTTGGACGAGCTGCAAGGGCTGGTAGAACTGGTACAGCATTTTCATTTGTGACTTCTGAAGATCTCCCCAACCTATTAGATCTTCATCTTTTTCTCTCAAAACCTATAAGAGCTGCACCTACTGAAGAGGAGGTCTTACTCAATAGGGAGGGGGTATTCTCTAAAATAGACCAGGCAATTGCAAGTGGAGAAACTGTATATGGACGTCTCCCTCAAACAGTTATTGATCTTGCTTCTGATAGAATTAGAGAAACTATAGATTCTTCAGCAGACTTGATTTCTTTGCAGAAAACCTGTTCAAATGCATTTCGTATGTATTCAAAGTCAAAACCTCTACCTTCAAAAGAATCTATCAGAAGAGCAAAGGACTTACCTCGTGAAGGGTTGCATCCAATCTTCAAAAATGTACTGGAAGGTGGTGAATTAATGGCATTGGCCTTCTCAGAGCGTTTAAAAACATTCAGGTCAATGCAATTAGCTTGTTTTCGTTTTTTGTCAGTAGGTTTAACAAATGTACAAAAATTTGTCTTGGCTTGGTAAATCATGCTTGTAAAAATTGTTTATTTGCACCAGACCCAAGCAAACAATACTGGAGGCTGAAGGAGACACTTCTAAGTCAAGGCATCAACAGGTTTGATTTTTGTGACTTTTCTAGCGTGTGGCTGTTGATTAAATAATTTGATAACGGCCTGTTGATGAATCTATAAGCTTTTTTTTATTATTCTTATTTTTGCTATATAATATATGTAGGCAATGTTTATATGAACTGTTGATGAAGATAGAATGACAATCTCAGGTTGATGTGTTAAATACTGTTGATGTATTATGTTGATGAGAAGGAACTTTATTGATGAATGAAATGTAAATAAGAGGAAGAAAAACGCTGAAACAAGGCCAAAGGAGTTATGAAAAAGAATCTCCTATTTTTGACAATGATGGTTGATATAGTATAATTATTAGAAAAATGTGTAGAGAAAGAGCTTCAGGTAGAAGAAACAAAAATTATGCTTTCCCGTAGATCTTTTATGTTCCTCTTAAATATTTTTCATCACTTTTATTCTCTTCAATTCATATTTCTCACATAACTAGAACACAAACACATCACAGTTTAAGATTTCAAAATGTCATCTTGAACCTCTGACCACAATGTATTTGGTGAGGTGAATTCTAGGGTTGTTCAAAATATGTGATGACTTGGAAATGTTAATTTGTTTGGCTTGATCTGGTTCAATTATTTGAACCCATCTAAATTTACTTTGTTCCATGATTCTCCTGAAACTAGTTTGTGTCAAACTGAACAAATTTGAATTTTGTTAACTGGAGAATTCTTGTTTACTTTGAAACAAGATTGTTTACATATCTGTCTTATTTAATTTCATTTTTGCATAAAAATAACTTCTGTAGATTTCCATCTCATGGATGGATGTCAAATGATTTCTTCAATAATGGCACTGTTGCAGGGTTCTAGTCAATGGGTTGATGTAATGAAGAGAAAGAGAGCTATTCATGAGGAGGTCATTAACATGGTTCATCAGCAACGCTCTGCTAAGCACGTGGAGGAGGTGGACTTTCATCTCCTTTGGATTATTTCGGTTTATTTTCCTAATGTTAAATGTTCATAGTGAGTAGCAAAGGCTTATCATTGGGCGACCACGGAGGCCTGAGCTTCCTTATGAAGATCTGTCCGATAATGATTTATGCATAATTTGAAATTTGTGATGTTCAAGTTTGCTTTTCAAAGAATAGCATAAATTGTACTTGATATTTTCAGGAACTCCCATTGGAAAACATTTCTCCAAAGGATAAGGGGAAGGAAGGTATGCCATTCTCTCTCTTTCTCACCCCCTCCCCATGACAACTGGAAGAGAGACTGATGTCATTCCATCGAAAGAGTACATATGAGCATGAAATGCTCCACCCAATCTGTTGAAAATTATTTTTTTTTATAAGAGAAGGGTCTAGCTTTCATCAAAAGAGTAGATATATGAAAGTTGATTGTTACCCAAACGCTCATATTCCTTTTTTAATCAAACTCCTTGAATAGATAGCCAAGCTCAATGTGTTACACTTCAATCTAATATGAGTTCCAAAGTATCCAAGATTATTGCCCTCCAGAATAGATTTTGCCAAAATTAATTCTAAACGTGCTCTTGTCAGTTGTCACGATTTTTTCTCATGCTAATATTGACTTTTTGCTCTCTAAACTGGTTGAATATTTTCCTGGTTTTAGGATCTCGAAGATTAAAAAGAAGAAAGACTGCAAGTTTCAAGGATGAGGAGTTTTACATAAGTTCAGTACCAACAAACCAAGTAGGTCTCTTGGCATTTACTAGTATTTTTCATTTTTAGAAAAACTTCCATTATGAGAGTTTCTTATGATGTTGAAAAATGTAAATAGAATAATCTTGCTGACTTTTATACCTGCGTTTTGGTTTGATACATAGCATGCAGAAGCAGGACTAATGGTAAAAGGCGATCAAGGTTTTGGGTCTAACAGGTACTTCATTAGTACCAACAAAGGAGTATCATAGGGGCTGTCCAGCCTGTCATTTGAAGAACTTTGACTGTTGTGATATATGATTGTAGTTACAAATTATCTTTAATAGGAATAACGTAAATATTTCATTGATGAGAAGGGGATTAGGTTTATGTTTTTTTTTTGAAACTTATTTGATAATAATTAATAGTACATCTCTTTTAGGTTGGATAATGCGGTTCTGGATCTAGTGGCTGATGATAGTTCTGGCATGCAGAAACATAAATCCGTATACCATTGGGATAAGGTAGGTACCAAACACGAGTAAACGTAGGTACCAAACATATGATGAGTACACTATCAACTATGGGTACCTACCATGAGTAAACTGTAGTTCTTGTTATCCCTAAAATATAACCTTTGAAATCTCTTTGGTGACAGAGGGGCAAGAAATATGTGAAGTTAAATAATGGGGATCGGGTCACGGCCAGTGGAAAGGTGCGTTCTTGACTCTTTTACCAATTGGGTGTTAGTGTTAAAAAATTCTCTCAACATTAATTCCAAGTTTTTTAAATCTTTCTTGGAGCTAGCTTACCACTAGCCAAATCTCTCTCTGTCTCTGAGATCAGGATCTATAATTCTTGGGTTCTCATTAGTGGCATGATTTCTTTGTTGTCTTGGAGTCTCTTTTTGATGTATTCATTTCCCATTGATTATTATAATTTAGTTGTGGACTTATAATCAGGATTATCTGCTCGCATAATAATACATCTTTTGGGTTTCTATCAAGTTTCAATTTCTGCATCTCAATTGCTGGGATATTAGAAATATCTCAATAAAGCTATTTTCTTCTATAAATTTCACAGGTAAAGACAGAAAGCGGTGCAAAAGTAAAAGCCAACAAGACTGGCATATACAAGAAATGGAAAGAACGATCACATAATAAGATCTCTCTCAAAGGAATAAGTAACGGAGAACACGATGGGGAAGCCATGAACACTGCTGGTAATAGACTTTTTCCTTTTCATTCACTTAGTTTTAGTATTTCAACATACACGGAAGGGGTAAAGAAAAGGGATGAGGAGAAAGTGTTTTGGTGCCTTTCAGTTTGCTCATTTGTCTATTAAATGTGGTGCAGGAAATAAGCGATTTTCAGGAAATAAAAGAAAGTTTGGGCCAGGCAAGAATAAGCATTCAGTGCCTAATGCTCATGTGCGACCTGAAGTTAAAAATCTCGAGCAAATTCGGAAGGAACGACAGAAGAAGGCAAATAGAATTCAACACACGAAGAACAAACCGACGAAGGGTAAAAAATCTGGTAAAAAAGGATACAGAGGAAAGGCGAAGTAAGAAGGAAGAGCTTTGTTTTACTGATTGGTCTGGAAGTCTCTTAAGAGGGAAAATTTTCTCTTCACTTCGTTTTTAGGAGACTTCGAAGTTTTGACTTCACTTGGTAATTTCAGAATTACTTCTCACATTTGATTCTTATTGTCTTGTACCGATATAATAGGAAGTAAAGTTTCGTAGTTCCTATGCTCCCATATGATGTATCTCATAATTGTTTATGTTCAATGCAATTGTCTTTTACTTTTTTCTTCCGGGGTTTAGGAACTTTTTTGTAGTTCAGTATGGTAGGGTGGAGATTCGTACCTCTATCCTCTTGATGAAGAGTATATGCCTAAACCAATTGAGTTGTGCTTTGAGAGATTTTGTAGTTCGATATCATATGTCAATATTGATGGCAAATTATGAGGCTAGGTTCTTTTGGCCTATTTAGAGATACCTTTAAATGTAATCCTACCTTCTTTCTTTTTTTAGTACAACGAACCTGGGTCATTGGACCTCCAATTTTGAGATAGGTAATAGATGTTTTATCTATTTAGCTATACTCAAAATGGTAACATAATCCAACATTTTAATATTTTAAAGATGGTTGAAGCATGTTTTTGGAATTCTAATATATTTTTTGGTTGAATCTATGGTCGTATTGTAATTGATGATTTTTCTCAGGTTAGATTTACACGTTATGACTTTAATCATTCTAAATTTATCTAAGATTAGTATACATTTTTCATACATTTATGCATCCGAAATTTTGAGAAAATTAAAAATGCCTTGTGTTTCAATCTACAAAATCAAATTCTTGATATACATAAGATCTTTGGAGCTATTTAGATCACAATGCCAAGAGTACGTGTAAACATATACACATCCATCCAGTTGAGTTTAGGTACCATACAAAACATTTGCTTAGCATTAATAAAAAAATATTGAGTTCTTGTATAAATGTTTGAATAGGAATGAATTGCTGCCAATATTGTTATAAGTTATTAGATATAATCTTGAATTCAATATAATGTTTATACACGAGGGTTTAATAATTTTAAATAGTTTTTTTAGTACTACAAATGTAGTTGAGTTTTGAACCTTATTCGTTGAAGTAAAGAATTGATGTCTTAATCTTTTAGCTATGTTTATGTTGCTATAAAATTTTAATAATTTATAATGAATAAAATTGAGCACTTGTCTTTGTAATATTATTCATACAATTTACTTGATTAATGTTTCAAGTATTTTATTTAGGACATTCATGTGAAGATATCAAAGTGTTGGACTATACTATATCTTTGATTACCTTGTCCTCCTAGAGAAAAAAAAAAAATCATTAAGATGATCGTATATATGTGAATTTTTTTTTATTGACAATGACCATATATATGTTCAATGTATTTATTGTTTTAAGGATGTAACAAGTAAATATTTTTACACGGGGTAAAATGCACAAGTCATATGTTTTTTTTTTTTTTTTTTGACAACATGTGGGGTAGGGGGATTCGAACCACAGACCTTTCAATCATTAGGTCAAGCTTTATGCCAGTTGAGCTATGTTCATATTGGCAAGTCATATGTTACGATTTATGAAAAGTGCGAGCATGGTATATGTTAATGTTAAGAAAGTCGTAAAATAGTTATCTTTAGTATCTCAAATAACAAGAGACCAACATTCTTTTAAGTCCAAAAATAATTTATCTCATTATATACTCCAAAAATTTACTATAATAAGGACTTATGGAAGGTTATATAATGACTTATATCTCAATTAACCACAAAGAGTTGCCTTCAATGTAAATGATGAAAGACTTAGAGGGAATGAATTCAAGCTATGATGGTCATTTACTAAAAATTTAATACCTTAATAATTTTCTTGGCAACCAAATGTAATAGGGTCAAATGGTTGTTTCGTGAGAATAGTCGAGCTACGTGCAAGCTGACTCAGACACCTACAAATATCAAAAAGGATAATTTTATCTATGAAAAAAGTCAAGGCATGTAAGTTGGCTCCAATTCTCACGATTACCTTAATAATTTTCTTGGCAACCAAATGTAATAGGGTCCAATGGTTGTTTCGTGAGAATAGTCGAGCTACGTGCAAGCTGACTCAAACACCTACAAATATCAAAAAGGATAATTTTATCTATGAAAAAAGTCAAGGCAAGTAAGTTGGCTCGAATGCTCACGATTACCTTAATAATTTTCTTGGCAACCAAATGTAATAGGGTCCAATGGTTGTTTCGTGAGAATAGTTGAGCTACGTGCAAGCTGACTCAGACACCTACAAATATCAAAAACAATAATTTTATCTATGAAAAAAGTCCAGGCAGGTAAGTTGGCTCGAATTCTCACCATATAAAAGAGAGAGAAGAGAGAGGAAGAAGAAAAAAAAAAACTAATACCTCAATTGGATACGTGACTGAAAATGTTAATACATAGGAGGTAAAATTGAAACCTACAAAATATCACAGACGAAATGGGAAATTTGAAGCAAGTTTAGATTAAAATTTTCTACATTATTTGAGATTTAAAATGAAAATGTAACTAAATTCATAGTAAACTTAAATAATTTTAATTTACTAATAATTAAATAATTTTATTTTATAATTTATGCAGAAAAAAATTCACACAATGGCATAAATTGTTTAAAGAACATAATAATTTGTTGAACTTTTTATAAAACGATAAGAAATCACATTTTCTAATATTAAAAATACAATTAAATGGAAGCAAATGATTACAAAAAAGAAAAAGATACTACCAACAAAATCCTAAATTACTGAAAATAAAAAAAATCATAAATTACTGATATTAATTAAAAAATTAGTAATAGAGCAAAATGTTATTGTAAAAAAATTATAAATTTCTTATGAGAACCAAACAAACAAAAAAAAAATCAATACTTTAACAATTATTTGTTTGGCATTAACATTTTAACAATTTATCAAATTTAAAAATCTAAAAGTAATATCCAAAATTTCTTTTATTCAACCTAAACATAATTACATATACCTTCGATCAAGAAGTGTTAATCATTTTTTTTTTAATCACTCATTCTCACAATAATTTAATATATAAGAAGTCCATAACTTCAAGGAGACCAAGAGGTCATGAGTTCGAATCTTCCACTCAAAATGTTGTTGAACAAAAAAAAATATTGATTTTATTTTGTTCCTATTTAAATTTTAAAATGCTTAAACTTTTTTTAAAATTATATTGCTTTTTTTTTTCCAAACAATAATTTAATATATAAGAAGTCTTTTCTTATCGAAATTGTGCCAAATAGACCAAAGCGAGCTCAGTGGTAATTGACATGTACTCTCGACCATAAGGTGAGGTTCGAATCCCCCACCCTCAAATGTTGTTGAACTAAAAAAACCTAATTCATTTCATTTTTTTTTTCAAATTAAATGTAATTGTTATATGACAACTACTATCAATATTTATTATCAAAACATTCTTTTATATTTTATTTAATTTTTTCTTAATTGTTTTGATTGTTCCACAATTTTAGGAATGGGCTGTCGCCCATTTTAATCTCCAATTCGTGTTTTCTCTCTCTTTTCTTACGGGATTCACCCATTTGTAATTTTTTTTAAGGAAAATACAGTTTTGGTCCATGAGGTTTGGGTTAAGTGACACTTTGGTCCCTGAGTTTTCAAACTCAACAAAAATACCCCTGAGGTTTGAGATAAGGAGCACTTTGGTCCCTGCCGTCAAATTTTCTGTTAACTCGGTTGCTGACGTGGCACTATTATTTTAATATAAAAATTATTATTTTTTATTTTTTTAAATAAAAAATATTAAAAAAATAAAATATTAATATTTAATAATTTTTTTTATTCTTTCTCTCTTTCTCTCTCATCTTCTTCTCCATCTTCCTTCTTCTCCATCTTTTCCCTCCTCCTTCTTCTTCTTCCTAAGTCCGGCGGTGGCCGCCGGCGACTGAATTTTTTTTTTTCTTCTTTCTTCTTCTTCCCTTCTTTCTTCTTCTCTTCTTTTTCTTCAATGTTTTTTTTAAAAAAAAAAATAAAAAATGAGAAAAGGGAGGGAGGAGGGACCTCCCTCCTCCGTCTCCGGCGCCGGAAACGGAAGAGGGAGGTCCCTCCTCCCTCCCCCGTTCCAGATCTGGAACGAGGGAGGGAGGAGGGATGTCCCTCCTCCGTGTCCGACGCCGGAAACGGAGGAGGGACCTCCCTCCTCCGTGTCCGAAGCCTGAAACGGAGGAGAGAGGTCCCTCCTCCCTCCTCCGTGTCCGAAGCCTGAAACGGAGGAGAGAGGTCCCTCCTCTGTTTCCGGCGCCGGAGACGGAGGAGGGAGGTCACTCCTCCCTCCCTTTTCTCATTTTTTATTTTTTTTAAAAAAAAACATTGAAGAAAAAGAAGAGAAGAAGAAGAAAGAAGAAGAAGAAAGAATAAAAAAAAAAAAAAAAAATTCAGTCGCCGGCGGCCGGCGGCGGCGAGTGGTGGCCGCCGGTCGCCGGACTTAGGAAGAAGAAGGAGGAGGGAAAAGATGGAGAAGAAGGAAGATGGAGAAGAAGATGAGAGAGAAAGAATAAAAAAAATAATTAAATATTAATATTTATTTTTTTAATATTTTTTATTTAATAAAATAAAAAAAAATAATTTTTTATATTAAAATAATAGTGTCACGTCAGCAACCGTTAAAAGTTAACAGAAAATTTGACGGCAGGGACCAAAGTGCTCCTTATCTCAAACCTCAGGGGTATTTTTGTTGAGTTTGAAAACTCAGGGACCAAAGTGTCACTTAACCCAAACCTCAGGGACCAAAAGTGTATTTTTCCCTTTTTTTTACAATCAATTTGTAATTTTCTTATTATTTAAATTCTCACAATTTTAGCAATTTTCAATTTTTCTAACAGTTTTACATTGTCTCTCATTCTTTGGTTTTTCCATTTTTTTCATTTTTCAAGTTTTGCACTTGTTTCAATCCATCCATAAATTGGACCTCTTGTTCCGAGGCAACAAGTTCGATTGTGACTCTAGCCTACACAGAAAAAGGAGATTATAAAAATAAAACTAATGAATGCTTAAAAAATATAAATAGTACTTCGACATACCACATCTAAAGAAAACACATCCCTACTCAGCGCTGCAAGTGTGGGTGAGAGGGAACAGGATCATCGTAAAATATGCGGAATGGCATTATCATTCAAGCGATTAGCCACGCGTCCGATCAACGAATATACAGTCTCATAAGTCCATACCTATGTACATAATGAAAGTATATTGTCAGTGACTCTACATATTGAGAAAATATAAAACTATCAATCATTAAAAATGATGAAGATATACTAACCTGAAGTGCGTATGGGAAGCCATAAAAATTGTACGTTTCCTGTTTTCCATCCGTCCTCTCTTTATAGGACTCTACCTTCCCACTCAAGGCTTTTTTCAGTCTTTTTATGGTCTTGCCAAAAATTAGCTTACTCCAATCCTCATTGCAAAAATTTTCCCAATCGTTAATCACGTTGAGCAGGCTAGTGTCCATCTGCTGCTTTCTCTCCCTCCCCATCATATCAAGCTCGATGAAATAAAATAGAGTCATCTTAATGGCATCATCGTCACTCTCAAAATTGATGTTGGGGAATAACCTATCTAGTTAGGTACAGTCTTCTAAGTCTAGTACTAGATACCTTACCCCTAATGTGTCGGATCTTATGCCTAATTCCCTTAATAAGGTCAAATTCCCTTTGACCAAACGACACTTTCTCCTCTAGAATCTCAAAGCTCATGACATCATTCCTAGGCTCATGAGAAAATAATGAATAAGTTGTCCATTAAACATAAAAGGGTGTATCTAGTAAATGTCCAAAACAAGTTTGCCTAAACATTGGTACTTGGGGAATGATAGCTCTTAGAAATAAGAGCTATTGGCTTTCTCTTAGGCTTAAAAACTTTACTCTTTGATGTGTTTGAGTTTTGGTTTGTGCATGAAAATGAGCAATCTTGATGAATATTTTTACATATCAGTAGGCCAAGCTTGATTGGAATTTAGTGCAGAATTCTTATGTGTTAAGCTGATTTTTCTGGTATATGGTCACTCAGGTTGTGCTACAGCAGCTGATTCCACAACAAAAGGCAGAAAGTCTGGAAATTAAGTGACTGCACGTGCTGTACCCGTGGGAGCATTCATTAATTGAGCTGGCACCATTTGGGAGCTGATTTGTCTCATCTCAACCAATAGGGGAAAGTCCATGTGGAAGAATATGTCTAATCAGCCCTGAAATCAATGAAAAGAGATGGTATAAATGCTTCTTTTGCCCAAAATGAAGGGGGAATCAGCTGGAAGGTTGACCTAGAAGTGGCTGCTAACATTGAAGGGGAAAAGACAAGGAGGCTGCTGTTTTTGGAGGATTTCCAGCTTGGGAAAGCTGGAATCTCCCTTGGAAGCTTCTTTTCTTCATCCTTTTTCTCTTAATCTTCCTTCTTCTAGTGTTTAGTTTGTATTTAAGGTTGTAATTATGAATGGTATGGTAGTTCACTGCTGTATTTTCATTATTTTCACCTTGAACATGAGCTAAATCCTCTTAGGTGAGGATTAGGGTGCTTAAACTTGAACTTGTTGTTTGTTTTAGTGGAACTTGATATATTGCAACTTAAAGTAAAGTGTTCTTCATTGTTTAAAGCTAGAATTTCGTTTGGCCAACCATTTTCTAGCAATGTTATTAAGTGTTTGGGAAAACAATTGATAACTGATTACTTTATTTTACCTTAGCCTTTTTAGGTCATGAAAATGAGTGGGTATTTAGGGATAAATAACCACCTAAGGCACTAAATCAGTTGAGCTAAAAAGAAGGGGTTAAATGGGAGTTTAATCACCTAAACATTAGGAGAATTGGAAAATTCCCGTAGAAAAATCTTGGGTGAGTTGTGAATACAAAGTTCTGCTACAGCAAACAGCTTGTGAGAGTAGACAGCCCCTAATCTGAACCTTGCTTTCTCTGTGTGATTTTCTGTTTTTTGTGAATTTCTTTTAAGTTCTTGTCATTTTAAGTTGGTTTATCCTTTTAATCTCTTGCATTTAATTATTGAAAAATATTTGTTCCTCGGTTACTTAGAATTTCATTGAAAATAGGCTTAGAAATAGTGATTTTATTGCATCAATCCCTGTGGAAACGATATAAAAATACTTATCACTTGCTGCTGATCGTGTGCACTTGCACGTGTGCTTGTGAGTTTTTCTTGCTTATTTATAATCACTTTGCACAAGGTAACAGGGAACAATTAATTTATCATTAATATTTTTCACTGTTTTCCCTAAGTGTGAACAACAAGTTAGGGCTGGGAAGTAGTCAGTGAATTTTAGGTACTAATGTCATGATAATAAACCCCATAGAGAAAAAACAAATAATTTTTTTAAACAATGAAAAAAAAACATTAATTTTAATTTCCTAATTTTTATTTAATAAAATTTCTTAACTGTCCGAAATTAAAAATTAAACAAGGAAAACAGAAACCTACCTAAAACAATTTGTTTTCAAAATAATAATAATAAATTTTGGTCTGTCTTGCTCGGGTTGCCTGACCGAGCCACTCGGGATTCCGAGTCGGACCATCCACCCAGGCTTGAGTTCGGGAAAATAGGTTAAAAAAACTTTCTTTCCCATTCCAGCATCCCGAATGGGATGCTTCATTTGGAAACAAAAAAACCACTTCGAAATCATGAAATAAGCCCCGTTTTTCCAACCAAACAAACTCAGAAAACACAAAAAACGTAGTGTGTGCAATAAAATCAACCTAAACTTCAACAAATTTGGACAAACGATCATAGAATATACCAAACAATTAAAAACCCTAAAAAACTAAAAAAGAAAAAAAAAATAGTACCTCAAAGCAGTAATAGATTGTGCGTTTGTTTAAGCACCAAATGCACACACGAACTGGTCGGAATTTGAAGCGGAAAATCAACATTGTGGGAGAAGACGAGAGGGAAGAACGTCGTTTGAAATGGTGAGAAAGAGTTATGTGAAATTTTTTTATAGGAAAATTGCAGTGGGTGGCAAATTGGACCAAATTAATAGCAAATATAGCACAATGTAAAAAAATTTGCAAATATAGCAAAATCTATCGGAGTCTATCTGATAGACACCAATTATCAGAGTTTATCAACGATAGACTCTGATTAATCAGAATCTATCAGTCTACTGATAGACTCCGATTATTCAGAGTCTATCAGTGTCTATCGCTGATAAACTCTGGTTAATCAAAATCTATCAGTGTCTATCAGTGACTATCACTGATAGACTTTGATTAATCTGATATACTTTGAATAATAAGAGTCTATCAGTGATAGACACGGATAGAATCTGACAACAGCTTTTTGGCTTGTACAATTAATTTTTCTATATTTGCATTAGTTTGAAACTGTGCTATATTTGCTATTAATTTGGTTCAATTTGCCATTTATGCAACTGTCCCTTTTTTATATGGTCAGGGGTATTTCCATCATTTCACATGCAATTTGAAAATAAAAGTGTCTAAGAAAAACTATAAAATTAAAAGGGGTCATTTTTTACAAATACTTCAGGGGCTATTTTTGTCAATTCCCCAAACCCTAACCCCTCCTCTTATTTAAGGTGAAGCCGAAACCCTAATCCTCTCCCCCAAGGAGTTTCAGAGGCGGCAGCACTCAGCCTTCCACAAAGACGATCTTCCTTGTTTCGAAGCCATGGTCAGTGGTTCTCTTGACGAAGCTTTTTCCTCCTAATTTGCATTTTTTTTCATTGTTATTTTGGGTTGAAAAGTTCAATACAGTTCTCTCTCTCTTCTCGTTTGATTTCTTTTTCGATCATTCTCCTATTGTAGAATACTATATCAGTATTAGATGTCTTTTGGTAAACTTCTCTTGAAGCTGTATTTCTCAACTCGAGATCTGAAAATGCGTTTCTTAATTTGTTCCTGGCGAAAATTTATTGGGCAGACATGAGATTCATCGTTGAGTGGTTCTGTACATTTAGGTGGGTCTATGTGTATGTGGTTGGTATATTTGATTGAGTTGAAGCCGTTGTGGGTTTCGAGTAGCCCGTATGGGTTTCTCGTGAGCTCTAAACTGCGAGATAGTAACAGCAAAGGATTTGGTTAATCATTCAGTGATGCACTAGCTCTCCATCTCAACTAGTTTTCATGTTCGCTTTTTTAAATTGTTTATTTAACTTCTTTTTGCGCTAGAAGGATACGTTTTTTTTTCTGGCCCTTGAAACATTTCGCAATGTAGGAAACATGTATTTAGGAATTTCATGACTGGAGAGTTTCTGCAAGATGTTCATAGAAATTACTCTGTTAGTTGCTCTTGGTTTTGGTTTATGCTATCTGGATCTTTGTGTTGCATCTTGGATTTATGAATAAGATAATATTATATTTGGAATTAATGGCTATGTCTACTACAGGCAAGAGGATTGAAGAAACATTTGAAGAGGCTCAATGCTCCAAAGCATTGGATGCTTGACAAACTTGGCGGTGCATTTGTGAGTCGAATTTATAGTTCAAGTTCAGTAACATCTTTGCTAGAGTTGAAGATAACTCCTCTTTCTGACGTTTATTGGATCTTTTTGTAGGCCCCCAAACCATCATCTGGACCTCATAAATCAAGGGAATGCCTCCCATTGATTCTTATCCTACGAAACCGATTGAAGTATGCTCTCACATATCGTGAAGTAATTGCCATTTTAATGCAGCGACATGTGTTGGTTGATTCAAAAGTGAGGACGGATAAGACCTATCCAGCTGGTTTCATGGGTATGTTACATACCTTTTTTTAAATTGAACAAAGGGCCATTCTTTTTTGCATAATCTTAGTCATTACTTGTCCAGACTAATTTTTGGAGATGATCTTCTGTGAATGGGTAATGGGGCAAGAACTTTGGATTTTATTATGATTTCATTACAGGGGCATGTTGAGGAATGCATTTATTTCCTATAGCTTGACCACATTGTGTAATACTATAGCCCCTTGCCTATTTTCATCTCTTGCATTAATATAAATTATTACGTGTTTGTATGGAATTCATTATCTGAACTATTAAATAGTGGAAACTGACTTTTTTTTTTTTTTTTTTTGGTTTGACAAATACATGTTCTATATAGTTTTTATCGTGTGATTATACATTAGCCCCTTTATTATTAAGATAACCTCGAACATACCCAATTTTAACTATAGAGAATAAGATGTGGATGGGAATAATGATTTGTGGAGAGTGGAGATAGCATTCGTTATGCATCCTAATTTTGCGTTGCCAATTCTGAAGAAGATAGTCCATAAGATATTTACCTGATTATATGATCCAATGATCTGGTTGTCACCTTATAGATTTGTTATGTTATTCATGTGGATGAGATATCCCTTGGAAGTGCTTTATCTTTTGGTTGTGCACTGTTTATTTTACACGGTTATTATTTTCTATCCATGCTGAATATGACACTTCTTTTTTACTTGTGATGCCTCCTTCCTCTGGCAGATGTTGTATCAATCCCCAAAACAAATGAGAATTTCCGGCTCCTCTATGACACCAAAGGTCGATTCCGTCTTCACTCTGTGAGGGATGAGGAGGCAAAGGTTATTTACTTTTTCTTTGATTTATTTATTTTTTTGTTGCTTCGTAGATCTATCACTGCCTGGGAATTAGATAACAAGTAAATCACACTGGAGATTACTATTACAAATATGTGAACAAGTTTAGCTGTTTTCTCTCTGGATGGATTGCCTTTCTTTTTTCTTTATAAGAAAAGCATCCTGCCTTTTCTTGCTTACCTGTTCTAGCTATGTTTTTCCTTTCTATCATGTGAGGTTTATAAAGGGGGATGAATTTCCTTTTGAGCTGCTGGACGGAAACATAATTGTAATTGGTCCATGAAAACATTGGATGATTCACATTGGTTTTCATGTTTCTTTATGCAGTACAAACTCTGCAAAGTTCGCTCTGTGCAGTTTGGGCAGAAGGGTATTCCATATCTGAACACCTATGATGGTAGAACCATTCGGTACCCCGATCCTCTCATCAAGGCCAATGACACCATCAAGCTCGACCTTGACACCAACAAGATTGCTGATTTCATCAAGTTTGATGTAGGCAACGTAGTCATGGTTACTGGCGGAAGGAATCGTGGAAGGGTTGGAGTAATTAAGAACAGGGAGAAGCACAAGGGAAGCTTCGAGACCATCCACATTCAGGATGCCACTGGCCACGAATTTGCCACTCGTCTTGGCAACGTCTTTACCATCGGTAAGGGTACTAAGCCATGGGTATCCCTTCCTAAGGGCAAGGGTATTAAACTATCCATCATCGAAGAGGCTAGGAAAAGGCTTGCAAGCCAGGCGGCAGTTACAGCTTAGGAGTTATGATGAAGAGCTGGGAAGAAGACATTGTTTATGGTTATTGATTTTAAATTGTTCTGACATGTCTGTTCCTTGGATTTATGTTTCAAATTTTGTTTTAGTAAGTTTTTCCCGACAGCTGGTGTTTTGTTATTTCCATTAGAATTTTGGTGCGGCTGCTACCAATAGTAATTCTAAAATCTTCATGTTAATGTTTACAAACTAAATCAGAGTTTAAAAATTAAGCTTAGTCATTGTTTAAAATGTCATGTGTTAGTTATATATTTAGTCTTGCTTTGTTTTGATTTATTGGATAAAATTTCTTGCGTTTGAAATCATTTACGAAGAAAAAACTTTGTTTAAATTGGTGAGTTTGAAATTAGAATATCTAACCACAATTGGGACAAAGACTTAATAATTTTATCATTAGGGTAATTAGTGTTAGACTTAAAATATTTGATGTATACATAACCTGCAATAGTACTTGAATTTTTTTTACTTTTTATATGCATGATTTTAATCGGATGCTTGTTAACCTGTGGATTGTATAGTTTAATTGGGGCTAATGAGAATTTAAACCTTAGCTTAAGCTTAAGTAGTACAATAACTAGTTTCAAAAAAAAAAAAAAAAGTACAATAAGTTAACTAGTACCATCAAAATAAGATTAATATCTACATAAAAATGTTCAATTATATTCCAAAGAAACTAACGAATCAAAAACCATCTACAAGCTTTCACTAGCTCTAACAACAAAGCTTTGACATAACCAACTTTCTATTTTTTTTCATCGTTTTCTTATTTAAGAAGCCTAAATCATATTCTTCATCATAAACTAATTAATTTACTATTAAAACATTAATAGCTATCACATACAGCATGGTCTTAGGATGATCTTAGCCTTGCTTCTCGCTCTTTTACAACAATTTTTTTTATTAAGAACCCAAAATCATATTCTTCCTCGTGAACTAATTAATTCACCATTAAAACATTAATAGCTATCACATACACCATGGTCTTAGGACAATTGATATCATTTTTACTCTTACGCTCTCATTTTTACAACAATAGGCCAACAAAGACTCAACAACAACAAAAATGGACGGCCAAATGCCAACTAAAATGGGAAAAACTTAGGATAGTTCGGTTAATCCAGCCATAGCCATGACCCCAAAATTAACCATGAAAGGAAACTATGAAAAAAAAAAACATGCACACACCTATTGGAATGTGTTTTTATGAAGGCTTCAAATGGTGGTTGGGACACATGGGATTTCATGCTTTTCTATATGTTCTTGTAGAACAATGTTATCTATTTACATAATTATGTTTATGTAATATGTTATATCATTTATGTATGTTTTTGGTTTCTTTTATGTTACAATTTTGGGGGTTATTTGGTCTTTGTTTTCTGTAATGTAGTATGATACTATAGTAATGAATAATTCTTTTTCAGTTGGTTAGATTTTAATTTGTTTCTATGAATAAAACTATTATTATGAGTGTGAGGAGAAGATTTAGGGTAAATAAGTAAAAACAATATCTCTACAGATATAAGAGAACACTTAAGTGAATCAAAATCAAAGTTAATGTATGTTGTCTTAACAATGAAAAGTAAAGATCATAAAACAGAGATAACAGCTAGTACAATACCAAAAAAAAAAAAAAAAAAATCGTGCTCTTAAACTTTGCAGGTTATGTCCATTCAAATTTTAAACTAATTATTAAGATTAAGAAGTTAGAGTTTTTTTTTTTTTTTTTTGACCGAAAAAAAAAAAAAAAAAAAAAAAAAAAAAAAAAAAGTACTTTCTTGCTTTTTCTTTCTCCCTTTGCTCATTTTCGGGGATGACTCTTCCGAAAATCCGAACTCTTCCGCCTCTGCAAATTAGCCCACAAACCAATCTGTCATAGATCAATATGTCAATCCATATTACCTTCATCATTCTGACGGGTCTAATCTTGTTCTTGTGTCTGAGTTACTCATGGAATCCAATTACACTTCTTGGAATCAAGCATTTATTCTTGACCTTATCATCAAGAACAAAGTTGGATTTGTTGATGGCTCTCTTACGCAACCTACTGGAGATTTGCTCCATTCTTGGAACATTTGCAACAGTCTTGTCAAGGCATGGATTTTTAATGCTTTATCAAAGGAGATTTCTGCTAGTATTAATTTGTCTGACAATGTCTGTGATATGTGGCTCGATCTTCTGAAAAGATATCAGCACAAGAATCATCCAAGAATTTTCCAGTTGCGGCGAGAAATCTCGAATTTGGTACAAGAACAACTCTTTGTAACCGCTTACTTTGCTAAGTTGAAGACTCTATGGAACGAACTTGTTTCATATCGTCCAACGTGTTCTTGTGGGAAAAGTTCATGTGGCGGAGTCAAAGATTTAGTTCAATACTTTCAAACGGAGCATGTGATGGCTTTCCTAATGGGTTTAAATGAGTCTTTTAGTCAAGTTCGTACCCAACTTTTGTTAATGGAGCCTGAACCTACAATCACTCGCGCCTTTTCCTTGGTTGCCCAAGAGGTAGAACATCGTGCTAATTGAATTTAAAATCAATACTAATTGTAAACACAAACTCTAAACTTTTACAAGTGAATTGATACTGACTCATTTATGATTAATTATTTTCACTTAATTCAATTTAAAATCAACTCAAAATTATCAAAATACTAGCAATAAAATTTATCATGTGATTTTTCTTAAATAAGTAGTGCAATTTTAAGAAAAAGAGAATTAAAAATGGTTCATATTAATGAAAATCGTTACTACCAACTTGATTCTAGAATTTTTTTCCCTAATAATTTGTTGATTCAAACATTTAAAAAAGTTTTACATATGTGAAAATTATGCATTAATGATTTTAACACGAAATTCCAACGAATTGTCAAAATAGGTTCAGATTTATAATTTCAGGACTTTAATTAATCAATTATGAATTTATAATCGATTCAACTGGTAAAAAAAAATTAATAATAATAATAATAATAATTAGAGATATAAATCCCACAAAACTATAATATATAAAACTACTTCATGATTTTCTTAACAAATGCGTCGCTTTGGCCGAGTGGTTAAGGCGTGTGCCTGCTAAGTACATGGGGTTTCCCCGCGAGAGTTCGAATCTCTCAGGCGACGATCTTTTGTTTTTTGAAAATTTACTTTTCATTCGCCCAAATTTACGATTTCACCACTCTTGGCTCTTCGGCAGTTGTCTCTTTTTTTATTCATTATTTTTTTTTAATTGAAAAGTTACAAGTTTTCTTTAATTTAAAATTTTTGGAATAGAAAATCAAATCATTTATGATTGGGATAGTAATAAATACTTTGACTAGTTTTTTTTTTAGTTTATAAATATTTTAACTAGTTGAATCATGTTCCTATTCACAAAATAAAAATTAGAATATTATGAGTTAATGTTAATATTTGATGTGGATGAAATATTTTTGGAAAAGAAAAAATAAATCTTAAATGGTGTGATTTTTATCTCTGGTTAGGCTTCCATTTAAAGAATTGTTAAAAATATAATTCTTTTCCAAGTGACTTCACTGAATTACAATAATAGATATTCACTGAAATGCAATAATGGATAATCGATCTTGTGCATACTTGAATATTCATTGAAATTAGGCTTTGGAAGATTTTCGTAGTTAAATTCTAAATTTATTTATGAAATTTCAAAATTATATATAATAGCACTCAAATTTTAAAAGGTATTTAACAAGTTTCTCAACTTTCAATTGTGTCTGGAACTTTGTATTTAATAGATTTTTAAATTTTCAATTGTGTTTAATTAATCCCTAAACTTTAAAAGTGTTTTACTTAATTTTGTGTATAATTGGTCAACAAAATTATTAGATATTTTTTAAAATTTATAGACATTAAATACGTTTAAAATGTCAATATTGTCTAACACAAAGTTCAATTTTCATATTGAAATTAGTTGAAAGATAAAATAGAAGTCTACTATCACAAAAATCACAGTATTTATTTAAGCTTAAGATCCAATTTAGTAAAATTAAAAATGTTTAGTAACAAAACTTACCTTATCAAATTGATCATTTTTCTTTGAATTTAATAAGGTCTTGCTTGATAATCAATTACTTTTTTTAAAAATTAAGTTTATAAAACACTACTCCACTCAGAAAGCTTATTTGTTTTGTTATCTACCTTCTCTCCATGTTTTCAAAAATCAAGTCAAATTTTGATTTTTTTTTTCTTTTTTAAAAAACAATTTTCAAAAACTTGTTTTGTTTTTAGAATCTGACTAAGAATTCAAATGTGTCATTTCCAAAGATGAAAAACATTGCAAAGAAATTGAAATAAAACAGGTATAATTTTAAAAATCAAATGGGACTTTAAATAAGTCACATTATCAAATTTAGCAATAAAAATTGAATTTTATCCCCAATGAACAATATCATCAACATAAGAATAAATTTGAGTTTTATCGGCCAAAGTTGAGTTTTCCAAAATATAAAATAATCTAGAATAAATTTGGCTCATTTTATAGTTTAAATTTTAATTAGTTAATTTAAGCTTCATTGGATAAAATTTTGTAGTCTCACCATCTCTTCGCTTGAATTTTAAAAACAATTCTAGAAAGAAACAAAACAAAGAGCAACAAGTTGAATTTTTAAAACATTTTTAAAAAATAGATAACAAAATAAAGAAAAATTAATGAACCTTAGTAATTAATTACTAAATTTGCATTATGCTGCTCGCTAAATGAATTAAGAAAAGAAATTACTAATTGTTTATTCAATTCTTGCAAAAGTTTTCTGAACGAGAAGAAACATTTTAAAAATAAAGGGAAAAAAAAAAAGAATAGTCTTATAATGTTAAGCTACTCTTATTTTAAAAAATTGCTTATTGTTTCTCTCTTTTTTTTTTTTATTTCTTTTTCAGTGGTTGAATTGAATCTTCAATTTTATTTTTTCTGTTGAAGAGAGATTGTATTGTTAAACTACTCTTATTATAAAAGAGTATACTTTTCTTCCCAAAAAAAAACAAAGAAATGGATACACTTTTATTCCATCAATGTCATCCTCTCATCTATTCTTTTTAGCATATGACTAAGAGCTTTCTTACCATTTTCACTTTCATGATTCCTCCACCCTCTTCTATTCTACCCTTTGTTATTGAATAACAATTTTTTTAAAAAAATTATTATTTTTATTCTCATTCCTATCAAATAAGTGAGACACATTTTGAACTTTAAAAAAAAAAATTAAAAGAATAAAATTAAAAAAAAAAAAAAAAGTGAGACACATTTATTCCCCTTGTTCTTATTCATAACTAACTATATGTAAAACAAGAATCTATCACTATAATATGTGCTCCATTGGAAAGAAAATGTAATTATCTATATCATATATATATTCATAAGCACATCCAGCTATCTATGCAAAGATAAACTACCTACTATAACAGAAAAAAATTTCCGACCAAATCAGTCATCAATCTGAACCAATAACCTGCTCCTTTACCTCATCAATCTTGGCAGCCAATTCGTCTCTACTTTCCTGAAAGGTCACAACAAAAAGAAATGGTTCATTATCACGTATTTGGAGTAAGGAAATACAGGATTCAGATCAAACCACTCTAAGCAAAGCAATTACCTTGAATAACAAAAAGCGAGCTGTGAACCACACTGAGTAGCCAAGCCCCACAATTTCCAACAACTTGGGAACCTAGATTACAAAAATGAATGGTTATAAGTTTATCTCAACAACTTTACCAATTGACCCCCCCTCTAAGGACATACAGACTCTTACAAAGATGATGTAAGAACTACTCACCAATGGGATGGAATCAACAGCACCAACAATGGCTGAAACCAACCAAATGCCAAAAAAAGCACCAGCACCATATAGGGCAAGACTGTATGTATCAACAGACTCGAGCTGCAAGCAAAAGTAATCATCAAAGCTTTCATATGATGAAGCAATTGCAAAACGAAAACGAAAACATATATAAGTGATAAGTACATTGACTGTTATTTCAAAATGGTGTTTCCAAATTGACAAAGCGATAAAAGTTTGAAAATTTTACAGGAAATATTGATTTCCATTTTGAAATATTAAATTTCCTATGATTGAAGAGAAGGAAACTTTGATGGACAACAAAATATTATAAGGAAAACTTGTACCATCAGAACATTTAAGTCAATACAAACCCAAAAAGAATCAATAAAGACAAATTCGAAGACAAGAAATACAACTTCTAAAAAAAAGCAAGTAGAGAAGTTAGGTTGCTCGATTAACCGCTCAGGTCGACAATATAATTGTCGACGCTTCATATAGCATTGGTATATACTATCAAGTTTGATGATATCATCACTGCAACTAACTTTGAAAAAATAATACGAGAAATGAAAGAAAAACACATGCGGGCAAAAAGAAAGCCCAAAATATATTTTCTTAAAAAAAAAAGAAAAGGAAAAAGCCCCGTCCAAGATACCCAAGGCATTGAGCAGTGGAATCTAGCCGAGGTCCAAACCACAGAAAGATATTGAAAGCAAAGATAAATAATCAAAAACCAAAGTGATTCAAAAATTTGAAAAGAGCATCAGTAGCTTTGCATAAATCAATCATTTGTTGAAATCAAAAAAAGATAGCAAAAACTCATTAGATAACACATGGCTTCAATAAAAGTTCTTACTTTAAAATCATTCAATAATTCAAACGCCTGTTCTTGCGCACTCTCAACTGGTTCTTCTTTAAGTTCTTCTTTAGGCCCTTCAGATGTCACAATTTCATTGTACGCGACCTTCTCAGCAGAAGAAGAAGAATCTTCCACGGTAGCTGAAGATGCAGAAGGAGAATCCTCCAACATTACCACAGGCGCATCCTCAACTGGCTCCTCTTTAGGTACTTCAGATGTCGCAATTTCGTCGGATGAAAGCTTCTCGGCAGGAGAATCTTCGAAGACTGTCACGCTATCGCGTTCTTCAGTAACTAACGGACTATATCCATATGAATCATCAGAAGCAGCAGCTCTCGGCAGTGAAACAGAAAAACGACGATGTCCTAGTAAAGAATTCAGAACAAAAAAAAAAACAAAAACCTTCAAAACCACGTACATGCAACCCCCTCCCCTTTCTCCCCAACATCAAAAGGAAATTACTCGTCAGCACATCATATACCAGAAGAACCGATCAAAAACGATGCAGACACAGACAGAAAGCATAAAGCGATCCAAAAACTAAAAAACCCACAAAAGAAACACAGAGAAATTCAAGTGAAAAGCAGAGAACGCCACAATGACAACCTAGGGATCCGTTTTCGATGGCAGAGTGAGAATGTAATGAATCGAGAACATACGGAAGTGGATGGCGCGAGGAGAGCGCGAGGGCAGGGGCAACAGGAGAGGAAGAGCGGGCCTCGGACGGAGCTGGGGGTTTCCGGGGAGAGCAGTGGAGAAAACGGGGAGGTCAGAAATGGTGGCCATGGGCGGAGAGGAGAATCGGAGAAATTAGGAAGATGAAATGGCGATGGTGAAGAAATGAGTGTTTCTTATACATTGGAGAAGAGAAGAGGCTAGGGTTCCATGGAAGGATGAGAGCCATATATAGCGCCCCAGTCCAGATTACTCTGCTGGCCCATCACTTGCTTTGCTTGGTGTAAGGTGTTCCAGAGCTAGGGTTTTAGATTGAGTCAGTCAAACCTAGCTTTTCAATTTCGGAAGTATTTGGAGAATTAATAATTTTCAACTTTAGTCCAAGTTTCCAACGTTTATTTTTTGACATTTTAGATTCATTTTTAATTGTACGGAATGCATGGTATTTGGAGAATTAAATTCTTTTGAGTATAGTCAGTCAAATGTTTCTTTAAAATTTAAGATTTATGGAAAATAAAGTGACCAAATTTGTTATACATACTAAAATGAAACAATACTCAAAGAAGTGGAACCAAAATGTTATGGGGCAATTGCATAGATGGCAAATTGGACCAAATTAATAGCAAATATAGCACGGTTGCAAACTAATTACAAATATAGCTGTACAAGACCAAAAAGTTGTCGTCAGATTCTATGTGTGTCTATCACTGATAGTCTCTGATTATTCAAAGTATATCAGTGTCTATCGCTGATAGACTTCAATTAATCAAAATCTATCGGTATCAGCGATAGACACTAATAGACTCTGAATAATCGGAGTCTATCATCAGAATCTTTCGCTGATAAACTCTAATAATCGAAGTCTATCAGATAGATTCTAATTTACCAGAGTCTATCAGTGTTTATCAGTAATATACTCCGATAGATTTTGCTATATTTGCAATTTTTTTTACGTTGTGCTATATTTGCTATTAATTTGGTCCAATTTGTCACCCACTGCAAATTCTCATATTAATTAAGTTAATACTCTCTTTTTTGTGTCATGTGGGATTAGGGGTTCAAACTAGGGATGGCAACATGGGCCAGAGTCGGGGATGCACTCTCCATCCCTGTCCCTGCCCCATTCCCCGTTTCAGAGAATCAGGGTCGGGGTCGAGGACTCCTCGTTCGGGGATTGACTCTCGCAAGAAAAAATCTTCGTTTTTTTTAAAAAAAATTTGTAGTAAAAATTAATTAAAACTTAAGAAATATATTAAAATTATATATACTTTTATATTAAAGTTAGTTTTATAATTATTTAAGTAATTAATTTTAAAATACTAAACACTTTTTATTATAAATTTAAATTAAAAAAAATAAAAATATAAACTAAGCAATACAATAAACTAAAACTTAAGAATTAATTTTTTTTTAATAAAATGTTATTAATAATATAATATAAGAATAATATTATTGTAATTAATTATAATATATATATAATAATAAATAAATAAATAAATAAAATCGGGGCGAGTTTGGGGTGGATCTCTGCCTCCGACCGCAGATCTGAAAAGGATCTTCGGTTTGACCCCATACCTAGTCAAATTGGGATTCTACGGAGACCCAGACTCCATGGGTATTTTTGTCATCCCCAATTCAAACCTTATAGGCACAAATTGAACTATACTCATATCCACATATTTGTATGGTCTTTTTTCTTCTTTTGTTATTGTTTTTGTTTTTTTTTTTTTTTTTTTCTGAGAAAATGTTTGTAGATCTTAACAATTATAAAAAAAAAAAAAGAGTTAAATAATAGACCATTTTGTTCCTCAAAATAAACAAATGTTTAGGTTTTTAAAACAATTATCAGCTTGGTCAAAACCAAAGCTAATAGAGCCACAAGCATGAATTTACATAAACATTAGATTTTATGAAAATTTGTTCAAAATATAGAAAAAAATTAACCAGGATTAATTCCCAATAAGTCTCCTTAACATCTCTCATAAAACCCCTCTTATTTTCAAGTCTCTCCAGTCCAGATTCTCCCTCTCATATCATTTGAGTGTCCTCCATGAGTTGTCCCTTTACCTCCACGATTGATGGTTATTCGATTTTGGAGTTTTGATTTTCTGCCTTCTACTTGCTTCCAACGAACATTTCCACAAATCAAATAGTGAATGTACAATATATTGGGCATTTATTTTTAGTATCATAAATTTATAGGGCTTATAATAATAAAACATAGGGTTATTACTAATTTTGGTTTTTTACAAATTTGGTACAAGATGTTTATTTTTGAGTTAATAAATTTATGACAAAAGTTTTTTTTTTTAAAAAAATTTGGTAGATATATACATCCTTGAATTTTGTAGAATCTTTTATAAAATAGCAAATCAGACCAATAAAAACCAATTTGTCATATAATTCCCATACTCTTTTTGCACAGTTCTTTCCTAAATAAGGATTTTGGTATGAATTCATGGCCAGTTAAAAATAATAATAATAATATAAAAAAAATAGTAATAATATAATAATAATATAAAAGATAATATGCAAGACTATATGGGCCCAAAACTTCACCCATCTCTCCTCTCTGTGTGGTTTGGTTTGGTTTGCTTTGTTCTGTGTGCTACATAGAGACAGAGATGAGTGAAGGCTTTGTTTGTGTCTGTAAGTGGGGCTGTCTGTATTTTCTGTGTGCTAGAGAGAGACATAGACAGAGGGATGGGTAAAAAGTTTGAAGCATCATAATGATATTCCATTTATCTTCAGCACTGGACATTACAGAACAGTCCATAATTACAAGCAAAAGCACAATGATCAAACACCACAGACCAAGTAAACTAATTCTTTGTAATAATGATAATTTTACAGAATCATAATAAACTAAATCAAACATGGATTGTCTCACAAATCTACATGCAGACAGAGAGGAGGTAAGGGATTCCCTTAACTATAGGGAATATTTTGTATTAAATATATCAGTCCTCAAATAATTTGTTTGCATTTCTGCAAGAATAATAAAATGACCAATGTTTCTGAGATACAATGAATAAATATTATGCAACAAAGCTGCAAGAACTTGGTTTTTTTTTCTCCTCTATGTTTCCTTTATTATCAATGAATCTTCTCAAGTAGTATTGCTATACACTTAACTTAAAAATTTCTCTCACCATTATTTATTCTACCAAAGGCATTGGCCTAAATTAACAAAACAAAGACAAGAAAGAAAAACTGAAGCTAGCTGCCTGCCCCTTTGGAAACCCTTTGTTCCTTCAGTCTCTTGCATACATTAAATGAAGATGATTAGAAAAAATCCGGTTGACCTGTCGAAGTTAGACATCGATGCCACATTCGGCTATTTGGGTCCAATATTCTGGGATACGAAATTACTTCAGGAATGGGAAGATAGACGTAATGTGTGTTGCAGATTCCTACTGTAATGCCGCTATATCCTGCAAACGCGCCATGGACCTGTCATCGATCAAATAAACCCGTCCAAGAAAGAATTAGTCGTACAAACTCCTGATATAGATGGACTATAGATGATATGGAGAGAAAAACAAAAATGAAACTGTAAAAGGAGGCCACCAGAAAGTCAGACGGACCAAAAGTGGTGAGCACACGAAAAAGAATTACAAGAACTCAGATCAGAAACAAGGGGTAATAACATAAGAAGTTTCGAAAAGTGAATGAGGCATTAAAATACGTCCCACACCTTATTTCTAATCAAATAAACCATAAAACAGGAAAAACCAGCTTGCCACAAGACTTGGCAGACTAGAGAAATTATACTATACAACATAACTAAATTACAAATTACTCTCCTGTAATCAGTAAGGTGTATGTCTGAGGGAGAGAGATAAACTCAGGAGAATGTGCACATAATGAAGTAGGCTGATTTTAAGATGTTTCTTAATAATCTCCCTATCATTAAGAAAGTAGTCATACTTAGTTATGTGGAAAAGAAAGTATGGAAAATGGAATAAGTCTAACGGCACACGGCAACAGTTAATATTATAATCGGAGCTACCGTTCATCGTAATACCCAACAAATAAACAGCAACACAACAGATAATAATGTATGTCATTTTCTTTCATGGATTTGGTCCTATACTTCTGATGACTTTTAGTTGTATGCAGTATATCTTTTTTTCATAATTAATATATATATATATATATATATATATATTTTTTTTTGGGGGGGGGGGGGGCGATGGAAAATATGGCAGTTATTAAGGGGGAGAAAGGGACTCACTGCATTCTGCCCCAATACAGTGCACAAAATCCCATCGGATGCATTTGCACGACATGCACGGATCATATATGTCGGATCAATATACTTCACATCAACTGGAACACTAATCTCCTTGAAGTATTTCTTCATCTGCAAAGAAAGGGGCCAAAAAAACGGTAAAATATGAAGGCACAACAAACAAAAAGAAAGTTCTGGCTTTCCTCATCATTTTGAATAAAATTCCTAGTTCAGATTTAAAACATAAAATTTAAAGCCAAAAATGCCGTACTGATCACAAGTGTTATGTACTAACGAAAGAAGGGATCTTAGATTCTCTCAAATAGCACAATGATTAATCTTCATGGAAGTAAATTTACAAACCTCTTGTTGAATATATACACCAATATCACTTAGTACAATGTTCCCAGATGCATCAGTAGCATTTGTCTTTTGAAGCAAACTCTGCAATTAAAGCAGAGCATATTTAACTCTAACCATTTATTATAAACAGAGTCAAAAAGCAATTATAAGATTCATTACTGGTTTCACAGTTCATGAAGTTCTGGCCAATGAAGGATTAAAAATAAGAATACCGACTTACCTGCCCTGCTCCCTCAGCCACACAGACCACAGCAGACCCCTTTGTCTCTATCACATGTTTCATATGGCGTAGAACACCATGGGGCCCATGTAGTTGGAAAGGAACCTAAGAACCATATGGTGATATCAGAAGGGCATCAAGAAAATAGAAACTAAATGTCAAATTTATGTTTAGACACATACCTCAGGGACCAAGCATACATCAATCTGCCCGCTGGCAAGTGCTGCATGCATTGCTATAAATCCACTGCTGCGACCCATCAATTTCACAATGCCAATTCCATGATAAGCACTGTGTGCCTACACCAAATTATTAACATAATGTCATTAATCATCATATGACAACTTCCAGAACGGGGAAGGAAAGTAGCACTATAATACTATGAAAGGAGAAAGAATTCAAGGAAGGACCAACATGCACATGAATGCCGCAGTAATGATAAAAAGCAATGGACGTTACCTCAATGTAGGCAGAGTTTATTGCTCGTTGTGCTTCTTCAACAGCAGTATCGAAACCAAAAGTTTTATCCATCAATAAGATGTCATTGTCTATAGTTTTTGGAACACCAACTACTGCCACCTTTAACCGTCTTTTCCGACACTAAACACGAAAACATAAAATATTCAACAAAGTCAGGAAAAAAGATTCCTAATAAGCATAAATGTTCTATGATAATCAAAGACCAAGTAAAAAAATTTTAAAAAAAGAAAAAGGGCATCAAACTCTTGCTAATTGTAAAACCACACTTTATAACAGCGGAAGGCTGAAGAAAGATTGAGAGTGATTCTAATATCTATTCAAATTCATGCATGTATGGCATTGGTTTTGTAACATCTATACAATCCTATTGGATTCATGTTCAAGAAGAGTGAAAGATTCCAATATACCACACGCTTGTGTGAGGTGAACTTAAAATATTGAAAAAGCATAAAGTGTATACCAATATACTACAAATTTGTTTGATAAACTCAATTTATCAATAAATTGTTAAGTGTAATTTAGAATGCAAAACATAGATCATCAAACTTTACAATGAAACATCAAAAAGAAGAAAATATTAGTACAATAATAAAATTTAGAAACATGTGCACTGAACGTCAGGAGCAACTAGTTTCAATTGTCAAACTAGAGAAAGGCACTATGACATACTTCATTGTGTATCGCATTAGCCCCAGCATGTGTGCCGTTTCCACCCAAAACAAAAAGCATATCAATTCCCCTTTCCTGCAACACACTCAATACATGCCTCAATGATTTTCAAATGCTCAACTCCCAATAAAAAGTCTACATTGTCAAACAAAGAGAATCCGTCTGAGACCTGCAAGTTGTCCACAATTTCGTCAATGCCAGGACCTCCACGTGAGACTCCTAACAAACTTCCACCAGAAAGATGAATATTCTGAACCACCTTTCTAGATAGCTATGGAATGAACACCACCACAAAGACAAAGTCAATTATAAACAGCTTCAGCTTAGGCAACTTTTTCAACCATATTATTATGTGAGAAGCAGTACTGTTATAATGACACGATTTTACAGAAAATATAACTCTACGCATGCTGAGAAGAAACGTACCGGCATTTCAGTCAGTTCTTTATCAGTGAATCCTCGATATCCAAAGGGAATCCCAACTATCTTCTTTACACCATAAATTTCAAGTGTGATTACAATCTGTAAAAGAATACATATTTTTGAGAATGTAGGAAGAAATGCTGAAAACCTCTCCCGAGACAAGCTGAACATAAAAAATCGAAAGAATGCATATCCTTTGAGAAATAGATGACGCAATAACTTCTAGACATGAAATTTACTAAATTTCATGATTTCACCAAAAATAATAAGAAGAAATTAAAGTTAAAGTAAATTAATGATATAAATGAAAATAACCTGTCTGATAACATCACTGAGACCAGTAAAAAAAAAGTGAGAAAAAAAAAGAGGAAAGGTTAACCTGTCTGATAACATCATTAAGACCAGGACAGAGACCTCCACAAGTCACAATCGCTGCTTTCACTTCTTCTGGTTTAAAGTATATTTTCTCTCGAGGCCCAGCACGATGAACCCTATAAAGTAAGAAGTGTTAAATTATGCATGGACGTAATCAAGGATCTAAATGCATGAGTTAATTTGAGAAAGAAAAATTGTGAAGCCCTATATCCCCTTGACGAGCTAGCTAAACAACCCATACTGTCTTAGCACTCTTTTTCTTTTCTTTCCCTGCTTTCTTTCTGTTTTTCTTAAATTAAGTGTCCCTACTACCAAGTAATTCCTATTCTTTACCACCGTTTTAATTTAACCCTCTCTTTTTCTATCATAGTTAAACTTCAAGCATTTATTATCTTATAAGGTTCTAGAAAATTAACAAGAACTTCAACTGTTCTGGAAAAAAGTCTGTATTAAAACTTTAAGCTCGATTCTACCAATGCAGGCATGCCCTACAATTGCTAATAGCTATAAATTGAAAGAGATTTTACCATTGTTCTACCCAAGTACAATTGGGGTCAATGCACTCAGCACCAGCAGACGTAGGTGATGAGTAATTTATGACCTGGGTGGTGGAAAAAGAAAAGAAACCAACTTCAGAGTACATTAACTAAATTTCTTAAAAAGAATAATACAACTGCATGTCGTCATAATTTAGGCGATAAATTTTCATGTCGGCCTAAAGTTCAAGGTATAGTATCTCATGTAGCAAACAAATATTCGAGTCTGCACGTCAGGGAGTGTTTGTAATATCCTAAATGGTCATCCAACAACTTAAGCTTTGTTACTATTCATAACATAATGAATAATCAAAAGAATAGGGCTGAAACTAAAGTGAAAAGAAAAGGGGAATGGTTGACGAAATAAGGAAAAACCTTCAATGCGCTGAAAAAGTAAATGAAGACTCGGTGACAGCGAATATACCTTGAGAAGTACACGATCATTCTTATTTATGTATCCGTGCCACTCTTCATCTGACGGATAAACTCCAGCAAAGACGTCCGAAACCGGTGTCCTGCAATTCCAATCCACACATACACATAGTAAATACCGACATTCAAAGCCAAACCAATCCACAATCCAAAAAAGGAATCAAGTAACCAGAAACTAAAGGAGAAAACGCAAAACACAACCAAAAGCAAAGAGAAGGAAAACAGAAGAGAACACCACCTCATCTTGAGACAAAAAGTAGAAGGAATAGGAACAGCATCTCCGAAAACGTCAGTAATGTGAGGGAGATTAAAGCGCTTTTCGAAGTCCGCCTGGTACTTCAATTTCCAATCAGGATCACTAAAATCAATCGCTGTGTTCTTCCGCCCATCCTTAACATCAACAGAGGCACGGATTCTCCCAGATTGCTTCCTCGAACGCAGACTCAAAAATTTATCACTATTCAAACCGAACAGTCCATGGGAACAGTGCGATACCTGGTGATGGAAACCGACTTTGGGACCGATCGCGTGCGAGATAGAACCCATCAAACGGCGATCGGCAAGAAGAATCGAAGAACAAATCAGAAGCAGAGCAACAGTATGAATAGGAGGAAAATTGGAGGTTGAAAAAATGGCGACGATGAGAGTTAGGTAATATAGAATCGTTTTCTCAGAGCTACAGTATGAAAAGGAGGAGACGAACTCCGAGTCCGATACGAACTTTGAACAAAAGTGACTGTCTGGTTTTCCCGTTTTGACTTGATTGCATCAAAGCATTTTGACCTTGTTTTTTACGTTATATTACGATATTGCCATTCAGATTCGATTATTCGCGTTTGGCCGGCCTGTTGGATTCCTTGTGACTGTGAGTCTGTGACTTATTTATTTATATATATTGTATAAACTTAACTTATTTTGATCCTTTTCTGTTTTTCGTTTTTTTAGTTTCGAAATATTTTGTTTTCGAGAAAATGCAAAAGCATTTGTTGTTGCAATCTTCTTTTTGAGCTTTTAAATAAGCTATTTTATAGAAAAACTTATTAGAATATTGCAGTTGAATCTTATAACTATTTAGTTTTTTTAGTTGGTTAAATTACATGTTGATTCCCTAAATTCGTCCTATCAATTTAGTCTCTAAACTTTAAAAAGTTTCGAATAGGTTCTCAAACTTTCAATTTTGTTTTCAATAGGTCTCTTAAATTAAAAAAATTTCTAATAGGTCCTTTGACTTTCACTTTTATGTTCACTTAATACGTCCTTAACCAATTTGACATTTTTTTAAGGGAAAAATACAATTTTGGTCACTGAGGTTTGGGTTAGGTTATAGTTTGGTCATGAGCTTTCAAACTCAACAATTTTACCCCTGAGATTTGGATTTCGTTACACTTTTGGTCCTTTCGTCAAATTTTCGGTTAACAGAATGCTAACGTGGCGGTATTTTTTTATAAAAAAAATTATTTTATGATTTTTTAAAATAAAAATATATTAAAATAATTAAAATATTTTATTTTTAATATTTTATTTTTTTTTCTCTCCCTCCTTATTCTTCTTCTTCACCATCCACCTACCACACACCCCACCACCCAGCCACCATCTATAATTGCCGGCGGCAACACCGGCCACCATTGCCGTCGTCGGCGGCTGGCATTTTTTTTTATTTTTTTTTCTTCCACCTCCTTTCTTTCTTCTCCTTTTCTTGTTTTCTTTTATTTTTTTAATCTTTTTTTCTTCTTGCCGACAACGGGGAAACTCCAAGATGACTGACGGGGAGAGAGAGACGATCGGACAGTGACGGGGAGAGAGAAACCCACGCGATGATCAAGAGAGAGAAACCTACGGGGAGAGAGACGATCGAGAGAGAGAAAAACAGATCTGGGGAAATCCCACGGAATCGAGGGGGAAATCGCACGGAATCGAAAACGTGTGGGCGGAAAAGACGCGACTGCTCGTGCTCGTTCCAGATCTGGAATGAACCGCCGCTGCACAGCCGTGGATGTTGCCGAAGAAGACGCGCGAGGAAGCTGCTGGCCGGAAGTGCGGAATGTCACTTGAGAAGGTTGTTCGTGCGGCTGCTCGGGCTCGTTCCAGGTGGTTTCGAAGGGGAAACCCCCCCCCCCTTTTTCAAAAAAAAAAAAACACGACCGACCAGAGAGAGAAGAAGATGGTGAGAGAAAGAGGGGGACGATGAGAGAAGGAGATGGTGAGGGAGAGAGAAAGAAAGAATAAAAAAAAGAGGAAAAAAATGCCGGCGACGGTGGGCAGCGACTGGCGATGGCGGTGATCGGCAGGCAGCGGCGGTCGGCAGCAACAACTAGAGCTTTGGTGGGAGTGTTGAAGAAGAAAGGTGGTTTGGTGATGATGAGGTTGTTGAAGAAGAAGAAAGAAAAAACAAATAAAATATATATTAAAAAATTAATATTTTATTGTTTTTATTTATTTTTATTTTAAAAAATGAAAAAAAAATTAATAAAAAAATACCCCACGTTAGCATTCTGTTAACATTTAACAGAAAATTTAATGGAGAGACCAAAAGTGTAACTAAATCCAAACCTTAGGGGTAAAATTGTTGAGTTTGAAAACTCAGGGACCAAACTGTAACCTAACTCAAACCTCAGGGACTAAAAGTGTATTTTTCCTTTTTTTTTTTTAAAATTTACAAGCCTACTAGATACAAACTTACAACTCTAAAGGCTCAAGAGGCATGAAATTCAATTTTATATGTAGTAGATTGATTAACTTTTAAAAATCTTGAATATATCAAGGAAAAATTAGACAAAATTGAAAGTTCAAGGACTTATTAGATATTTTTAAAGTTAAAAACGTATTAGAAACAAAATTGAAAGATCATGGACCTATTAGATACTTTTTAAAGTTCAGAAACCTAATTGATGCAACTCTAAAAGTTGAAGGACTAAACCTGTAAGAAAACCTTTTTAGTTTAACAAGTGGTAAGTTAAATCTTTCACCATTTCGTCAAATTTACGACGTTTTAACTAATTGAGTTGTGTTGAAATTGAAGATAACTTCATTTGTTACTGTTTTAAAAAATGTGCACATAGTCATATGGTAATTGTTATAGTATTTTTTTTTTTTTTTTTAAGAATATGGTTGTTATAGTTAAACTTTAAACTTTAACTTCTAAGTCACATGTAGACTAAGTGGTTGTTATAATTATGCCTTCAAGCTTGTAAAATTATTGCAAGTTTTTTTAGTAGTTGCATAGATGGCAAATTGAATCAAATTAATAGCAAATATAGCACAGTTGCAAAGTAATTGCATATATAGCAAAATTAATAGTACAAGACCAAAAAAGCTGTCGTCAGATTCTATCCGTGTCTATCACTGATAGACTCTAATTATTCAAAGTCTATCAACGTCTATCGCTGATAGACTCCGGTTAATCAAAATCTATCAGTGACTATCATTGATAGACTTACAAGTCTATCAACGATAGACACTGATAGACTCTGAACAATCGGAGTCTATCAGTAGACTGATAGATTCTGATTAAACAGAGTCTATCGCTGATAAGCTCTGATAATCGAAGTCTATCAGATAGATTCTAATTAACGAGAGTCTATTAGTGTCTATCAGTAATATACTCGGATAGATTTTGCTATATTTGCAAATTTTTTTTTTTACATTATGCTATATTTGCAATTATATAATTCTTATTTGCCACCCAATGCAAATTCTCTCCTTTCTTTTTTTAACAACAAAATTATTGCAATTGAACTAACCATTAATAGAATTATAATAATGTAGTTTAAATGTATAAATTAAAATGTACTGTATTGACCAGCTTTACAATTTTTTTTTTCCAAATATATCTTTAAATTGATTATTAAAATTTATATAAATAATTATTTCTATATTTATTATATTAACGTGATGGATAGATATATGAATTTTAAATATACCAATTAAACAATTATTAATAGGTAAAATTGTCGATATGAATATAATTCAACTAGTTAATGCATGTCCAATCAACCAAAATGTTAGAGATCTGAATTCTCATGTCCACATGTTGTTGAACTAAAGTAACTAAAATAATTTACCGAAACATAATATTTGTAATACTAATAATATTAGTATTAAAAAATGTATAATTCAATCCTTTTGATACCTTTTTCAAATATTAATTAGGTTAAAAATCACTTTTGGTCCTTGAACTTTCATGAAAGTAACAATTTAGTCCCTGAACTTTGATTTGTAACGATTTAGTTATTGTACTTTCAATTTTGTAACAATTTAGTCCCTACACTTTAATAAGCAAAATAACAATTTAGTCCTTGTACTTTTTGTAACAATTTAGTCCCTATCGTGAAAATTTAATGTAAAGATTTAACGAAATCTCTTACCTAGATAGATTAATAAACTAATTTGGGATTCAATATGTTTATAAGCTACAAAGTTTAATCATTAAATAATAAAAATTGACATTTAATTTTGATGATTTTTTTTTTTTTTTTGCTACAATGATTAAATTGTTACCAATTTGAAAGTATAAGGACTAAATTGTTACAAATTTGAAAGTACTGAGACCAAATTGTTACTTATTAAAGTTCAAGGACTAAGATGTCCTTCTCTGTTAAGTAGCCATCATCCGAATTTCGTTTTTTTGGGTTCTTGTAACCAATAGGGTCCCTCCCGTTTTCTCTCTAGAAAGACAGATCTGTGGACAGCAGAGGGCAACAACAGGTTGCATTCAGGTGGAGTCTTATAGAGCTCCAGGGATTGGCGAAGGATGGAGGAACCAGCTCCAACCACAGTGCAGGAATCAGAGATGGAAGCAGTACCAACAGTTGTGGAGGAAACAAAACCGGAAGCGACCAAGCCGACAGCGGATTTAGCCATTAGCGATCAGCTGAGAGGTCTAAGCTTAACTGCAGAAGAGAGAGGAGTGGTTACAGGCATGGACGATGCAGAACTCAATAAGAAAGTCCAAGATTTGGAAAATGTAGTAGTGTGTAAGATAGCCACTGAAAAACACATAAACGTAGAAATTTTCAAGAGGATGATTCCCAAAATATGGAATGTGATGGACAGAGTCACCATAAAGAAAGCAGGAGAGAATATTTTTTAGTGCTCTTTTGACTCCCAACGCGAAAAGAAAAAAGTAATGGAAGGAAGTCCTTGGATATACGACAGAGCCCTCTTACTTTTTGAAGAAATTAAAGGAAAAGAAAGATATTCCCGTCTTCAATTCAGGTACGCTTCTTTTTGGATCCATTTTATGGAATTACCAAGAATTTGTTTTACCAGAAAGTGGGCGGAAGCTTTGGGAAACGCTGTTGGAGCGTTCGAAAAGGTAGATTTTGATGAAGATGAGTTCGAGGTAGGAGGATCGATGAGAGTCCGAGTAAGAATCGACATTCAGAAACCGTTGAGAAGAGGAACGATTATAAAACTTGGGACAAATGCTGAAGAAGAATGGATAGATATCAAGTATGAAAAGCTCCCCGACTTCTGCTATGCGTGTGGATTTTTGGTGCATTTGGCGAGGGAGTGCGGCGCACCAGAAATGAACAACAAGGATAAACTCCCATATGGGCCACGGTTAAGAAGAGAGAGCATACCAAAAGGAAAACTCTCAAACGAAAACAGAGCTAACAAAACAGAACTTGTAAAGGACCAAAGGGAAAGAAGCAATGGATAGGAAAGTAGCAGAGAAATCCCAGCAAGAAAGAAGTTTCAATGGTGGGAAGGAAGCAGATCGAGCCATACAGGGAGTTGGAGGAGAAGCTCGCCGGAAAGAGGGGGAAACCGCCGGAGAAGGAGGAGATCAGGACAAATAAAACAGCTAGTTTTAGTAACCGAGAAAAGCTGGAAGACATGTTGATTGATCGAGAGACTGACACATCAGAGCAGAAAAAGCTGGAAAAAGGAAAAGGAAAAGCTGACACACCAACTCAACCGATAGAATGGGCAAAGGAGAATAAGGACAAGAAAAAAGAAGCTCAACAACCCACTGGTGAAGGACAATCAAAGGGGCCCAAATCTGAAGTTGCCAAAAAAAAAAGATTTGGGCCAAAAATATCAAAAAGGAATGGGCCAAAATAATATTATTTACCGAGACATGGACCAAGCCCTCAATCAAAGAAACATATACTCAGAAGCGATTGGAATAGAGGGAATACAGGAACAACACAAAGAAGCAAGGGACTTGGTAACCAAATCAGTAGATAGGAAAAATGGTAAATCTTGGAAAAGAAGGGCCAGAGATCAGCAAATGCAAGCTAAGCAGAATGAAGATCATTGCCAGAAAAGTGAGGGAAGGAAACACAGTAGAGAGGAAGGAGGAGATGAAAAAGAAAGCAAGAAAGTGTGCAAAGAATACTTCGGGGAAACCGTTGGGATATCGGCAGAGGCTGAAAATCAGCCCCGCTGAACGCCATGAAACTACTAATTTGGAACGTCCAAGGGGTGGGGAATCCTCGGGCGATCTGTTCTTTGCGACATGTGATTCACAAGCACAACCCCACAATAGTGTTCTTAAGTGAGACTAAGGATAGGTATTCGTCATCAGATAATTTGAAGAGAAAGTTGGGTTTTAGCAATAATTTCAACGTTGGCAGTGAAGGATTGAGTGGGGGTTTAAGCCTCCTATGGCAGAACAACCACGATATAGAAATCAACTCATTCTCTAAAGGTCACATTGATATAATAATAAAAGAGGCTGATTCACGGGTTTTTACGGTAACCCAGATCAAAACAAGAGGAAGGAATCTTGGCAGCTGCTGGAAAGGCTAAAAGAGTCGTCAAAGCTTCCTTGGGTCATCGGAGGGGACTTCAATGAGATTATGTACAACAAAGAGAAAAAAGGGGGGGGAATCCTAAACCTCTGAATCTTATTAGTGATTTTTGTAACGCAATTCACAACTGTGGCCTTATTGATGTTGGTTTCTCTGGTGACAGGTTTACGTGGTCAAGGAACAAGAATAGCTTTGAAGCAACCAAAGAACGTCTAGACAGATTCTTTGTTAATTCTGAGATGATGTCTAAAGCCACAAGCGCTAAGGTGGAACACCTCCAGTTTCACCATTCAGATCATAGACCTATATTGCTAGACATAAGCTGGGAGAAATTTCAAAGACAAGCGGCAGCAAGCAAAAGGAATTTAAAGTTTGAGGAAAGTTGGGTGATCCACGATGGAAGCAAACAAGCTCTTGCTGACTCCTAGAATGACACAGCAGCAGCTACAAACTTTAATTTCAACATGAAAATGCAAGAAGGAATAGCAGCCATGAATATTTGGAATAGAATCAGATTAAAAGGGTCTTTAAAAGAAGCCATCAGATCTAAGGAAAGAGAGATAAACACCCTTTCAAACCCTTCAAGCCAAGAGGCTTTTGCTTATCTGGTTAAAGCCGAGAGGGAGCTTGAAAGTTTACTAGAATAATAGGAAAGTTATTGGAAAATTCGATCGAGGGAGGAATGGCTCAAAGGGGGAGACAAGAACACCAAATGATTCCACTCCAAAGCTTCTTATAGAAAGAAAAGAAACGAAATAAAAGGCATATTCAATCAGGAGGGTAAATGGGTGGAATCTGACGAAGAAATAGGAAGAGCAGCTACAATGTTCTTCAAATCTTTGCTAAACACCAGTAGGCCCAAGAAAGAAAAACAAATGGAAGTTATTGAGGCCATTGATTCAAAATTAACAGAGGAGCAAAGACAAAAGCTTGATTCCCCCTTTACTAAAGAAGAAGTCGAATCAGCGCTCAAGAGTATGAACCCAACAAAAGCCCCTGGCGTGGATGGAGCTCATGCCTTGCTGTTCCAAAAATATTGGGACATAGTTGGAGGCGATACTACTCGGGTTTGTCTTGTCATCCTCAACAACAAAGAGGACATGAAGCCTATCAACAAAACTCTTATTGCTCTGATTCCCAAATCAAAAGAACCGAAACTTATGAATGAGTTCAGACCCATAAGCTTATGCAACGTGATTTATAAGATTGTTGCTAAAGCTCTTGCAAATAGAATGAAAATGGTTCTTGACTCCTGTTGGGTTTAATGTCCTATAAACTTGTAGTTTGTAAATCATTAAACATATTCTATTTTCAATAAAGACGTTATTAAGGTTATTCAGTAAAAGATGTTATTGAATATGTAAATTGAGAATGATTAACCTAAATCCAATAAACTAAGATCCTTGACTATAAAATGAATACTCAAACTATACGTAAGGACATATCGTAGGATCAAGTTCAAGTTTATAGTCAAAATTATCTATAATATAAGGATACGGTTGGGTGCCTTATCCTGGTGACACTATGGACGCGACCCACTTTGTATTAAGTACAAACGATGAGATCCTAAGTCGTTCATGTGGAGACATGCGAGTGGGGGCGTCCTATGCAATGAGTTTGCATAAGACAGGACCACGAAATAAGTCACTTTCTCTTTATAACGCCGTTTACTGAAGAAACTGACTATTTCTCATAGATGACCTAGGTAACTCATTCTTAATCCTGAGCTAACTATGAACTCCTGCTTATACGAGATTATCCTTTGATCTGCATGGGTGAGAGTGGCCAGCATCGCCGACTCAACAAGCCTACCATTTTGGGGATGAGATCGAATAGATAGCTGAGGACATAGTTTTGCAAGACGGAATTCACTCCTACCCATTTCAAAGATAGCAGAGAGGTTGTTCTCTTAAGTACTAACTTCAGGACTTGAACAAGGGGCCCCACCCTCTCGTTGGATCGAGAGGGACTTAGGTTTGATGGTTGGACCACAAACCGATTGTTCATTAAAGGATTAGTGGAACTTAAGGAACAAGAAGTACTATAGGGTAAAACGGTTATTTGACCTAGCTATAGCTACGAACAACCTATGAAGGAACGACTTACTGAACATGGTTAAATCTAGTGGACGGAAATATATCTATAGTGAGGGGAGTGCAACTATCGGGCTATAGTGGAGTGCCCGGTAGTTAACGAATGTTGGCTAGCTTAGATAATGAGATTAGTCGGTTAGCCTCGAATCGTTGGAGCCCATGATCTATAGGTCCATTAGGTCCCTCTACTAGCTCATATCAGATTAAAGCTTAGAACATAATGATAGGAATCTTTGAATCGTTCAAAAACGGGAAATAGGGCATTATCGTAAAAAGTGTTTGACACAATGATTTAATTATGAATTAAATTAGAAATTGAGAGATAAGATATTTAAAAGTGTTTTAAATACCATATATATGTATTAGGAATCATATATAATTCATGGCACTAGGTGATAATGATTAATTGGATTAATCATGTCAAAATTACTTGGAATTGTCCCAATTAATTGCCTAAAAATCAATTTCAATTTTGAATTGAAATTGGAATGAATTGCAAGCTGAAAATTCAGAATTAAGATTCAAATTTTAGTGGATTTAGTGGCATTCCCACTCTTGCATGATGATGCATAGTAGAAAACAACACAACCATGCACTAGTTGCATGTGTTGTGAGTTAAACACCTAGAATCCACTTTGAGTTGCATTTTCACCATGTGTCTAGTGTCATGAAGCTTGTCTTTGCATGGAAAAGGTCTATTTAAGAGCTTGAATCAGATTCAAAGGCCAAGAGAGTGAATTACCTACTGTTATGCTGTTGGAATTTACTCTCAAATACACTCGCCTCCATAGATCTTTCAAGAGCTTGTTCCTTCAAGCATTCCCTTCCCTTTCCTTATCACTATAGACTCCCACAAGTCATTCTAGGCAAGGAGAATAGTAGAGAAGACACTAAAGGTTGTCCAAGAGAAGTTGGAGAAGGAAAACACCACAAGGAGTTCCATTTTAGTGAGCTACAAAGGTTGGTGTTCTCTATTTCTTTTTGTTCTATTTTTCTAGAACATGCATGCTTTAGGAGTAAAATTGAATGAGTTAAGTTCCGCATGTGTTATATGAACACCTTCAACTCCATCATATCCATCTCTCAATCATCCTTTGTTCCAGGGAGACAAATTACTGATAATGTCATCGTTGGCTTTGAATGCATTTACTCCCTATCCAATAAAAGGAAAGGGAAAGAAGGGCACATGGCGATTAAACTAGACATGAGCAAAACGTACGATAGAGTAGAATGGAACTTTCTGGAAGAGATTATGAAGAAAATGAACTTCAGTAGTGAGTGGGTCCAAAAGATTATGAGGTGCATCAAGTCAGTTAGTTATTCAATTCTGGTAAATGGTTCCTCGCAAGAGTGGTTTACCCCGAGTAGGGGGATCAGGCAAGGGGACCCCTTATCTCCCTACCTTTTCCTCTTCTGCGCCGAAGGCTTTTCAGCGCTCCTAAAAAGGGAAGAACTAAACTCTAACTTATCTAGTCTTAAAATTAACAAATATTGCCCGACTCTCACTCATTTGTTTTTTGCAGATGATAGCCTGATCTTCATCAAGGCTAACTCCAATGGTCTTCATGCTTTCAAAAAGGTGTTGGAGAGCTATGAGAAAGCTTCTGGGCAGACGATTAATATGGATAAGTCAACTTTCATGGCTAGTCGAAACATGGGACCAGAAAAGCTGGATGAGTGCGAAAGGATCCTCGAAATTACAAGATCTGACTCTTTGGGATCTTATCTTGGGATGCCCTCGCACGTGGGAAAAAACAAAGGAGTTGCGTTCAAGAAAATCAGAGACAGAGTGGAAAAAACGCTTCAAGGGTGAAAAGAGAAACTCTTCTTCTTAGGGGGAAAAGAAGTCTTAATCAAATAAGTGGTGCAAGCAATTCCAGTTTACACTATGAGTTGTTTTCGCCTCCCTAACTATATCTGCTCTGATATTGACAGGATGTGCTCGCGATTCTGGTGGGGAGCCAATAAAGACAAGATCAGAACACATTGGATGAGCTGGAAGCGTTTGTGCCAAAACAAAGAGAGAGGAGGCATGGGTTTCAGACAAATCACCTCTTTCAACCAAGCTATGCTTGCTAAGCAAAGCTGGAGAATTGTCAGAAACCCGAATAGTCTCTTATTCAAAATCCCGCGGGGAAGATATTTTAGGAATGGAAACTTCCTAGAAGCCAAAGTGGGTCACTCCCCTTCCATTATTTGGAGAAGCATATGCTGGGGAAGAGAAATTTTCCTAAAAGGTTTCAAATGGAGAGTTGGTAATGGCAAGCTCATTGACATTGAAAAAGACCCTTGGATAAGTCGAAAAGGAAGGCTCAAGCCTTTTCTAACAAAGGATAGTATCAAGGGCTCTAAAGTTAAAACTCTTCTAGATGACAACAACGCATGGAAGGAAGACTACATCCGCCAAAATTTTATCCCTCAAGACGCGGGAGACATTTTGAATATTCCAACAGGGGACAAAAGCTCTAAAGACGAGATAACATGGATGCCGGACAAGAAAGGAAGATTCACAGTGAAAAGCGCTTATTACCTGGCAAAAGACCTCAACGATTGTCAAGAAGCTTCTCAATCTGATAGAAGCAAATCTTCTGTGATGTGGAAAAGCATATGGAACATGGATTTATTGCCTAGAACAAAAGTGTGTTTATGGAAAATAGTGAATGAAATTATTCCAACAAAGGCAAACATTCAATCGAAAGGGGTCGAATTGATCCCGAATTGCACCATTTGCGGAAAAAAAAAAAGGAAACTGTTTCTCACATTACGTGGGATTGCAAAATCCCTAGGGCGATGTGGATTTATTTTATCCCGAAGATCCTAAATTCTCCTTCGTTTTGCAGGAAAGATCGAGTGCCGACAGAAATGTGGAGCTGGATGGTGGACAACTTATCTAAGGAGGAGCTGGCGCTGGGAGCTTTGATTATGTGGAATGCGTGGTCTTTCAGGAATCGAATTCAAAACATCAATATTAACCCAACAGAAGAAGCTTTACAGAATCTCATTGAATCAAGTTTAAAGGATATCAAGAATACCTGTAGAAGCCATCAATCTGTGCCAACGTCGAGGAACCACGCGAGTCAGGCTACATGGAAACCACCAAAGGCGAGTCAGTGGAAGATGAATGCTGATGCTGCCTGGTATGAGAAAGAAGGGCGCGGAGGGATCGGGTGGGTTGTGCGTGACTCGTCTGGGTCATTGATCTGTTTCGGCATGAAATCAATCTCCAAGAATTGGCCTATCAAAATGCTGGAAGCTGAGGCGATTCGTGAAGGCCTCAGAGTGGTTATTGGTACCTGCAAAGAAAGGAGCATCCCGTTAGCTGTAGAATCGGATGCCTTGGAAGTCATTAAGCTGCTGAAAGACGAGGAAGTGGACTTTTCGGATGTGAAAACCATTGTTGACTCCATAAAGGCCGCAATTCCAATCGATCAAGCAGTCGAACTTCTCCATTGTAACCGTCTTTTGAACACAGTAGTGCACTGTGTTGCCAAGGAGGCTTGTAAGCCAAACTTTTTGGCCGATCGTTTTTTGTTGAACGCTTTTGAGCGGGAAGAAGGGCTGATTTTTTGGGGCCCTAATTTCCCAATTTGGTGTTTCCCTTTTTTTCGTGAGGGAGGGTTTTGCTTTTCCTGATTAATGAATTATTCTATTATAAACAAAAAAAAAAAGTTCAAGGACTAAATTGTTACAAAATGGAAAGTATGAGGACTAAATCGTTACAAATCAAAGTTCAGGGACCAAATTATTACTTTCATAAAAATTTAGGGACCAAACATGATTCTTAACCTATTAATTAAAAAATAGGAGATAAATCTCTTTTGGCATTTGCCCCATAAAATATTAAAAAATTTGAAACATTGTTGTCTACATAATATATGACGATAACTCGACAACCTCAAAGGAAGAAGAATTACAAAACATACATACATATATAATTTTGTTGAGTTCATTACAAATTATACTTAATAAAGAAGAACATACACATTGGCCCTAAATTATTATCATTATTATATATATCTTGGCCCTTTGTGGTTGTAATGATGTGCTAACTCTTGATGATATATTTAAATTTGTCTATCCACATAGTTTATCTGTGGTTCAAACTCAAATTTAAACTTTCCCACTTGATCTTAAACAAGTGCTGAAATTAATATAATTTATTAGTCAATATCCTATTTTTTAAAAAAAAAAATTGTGGTTAAATTGCAAGCATTTGTTTAGCTAAAATAATCTACATTTGTGGGTTTTTTTATGGGTTCACTTATGAATCACTTTTAAAGTCGAATTTGAGAAAGTATCGATTTCAAAACTTATTTAAATTTCGAGTTATTCAGAGTAAGTAAAAGGTGAAAATTTTATATATATTTATAATTATAATGAATGAGAATATCCAAATGTATAATATATCTAAAACTATTTTGTTTGTTTGTTTAGAATAGTTCGTCAAGTCTTTAAAAAATCAAAAACAAAAAATATCATTATTTGTAACTCATAACGTCCCTTTATCAAGATTTTAAATTTTAATTTACCAACCATATCATGTTTATTTCATTAACAATTGATCCTAAAGTGTCAACTTCCTCGTAAATAAGAGCATAGCTCAACTGACATAAAGTTATTGACATATACCTTTGATCAAGAGGTAAGAGATTTGAATACCTCCGCCTCAAATGTTGAGGCACTCAAAAAAAAAATACTTATTTTGATTTAATTTATAGGAAATGAAATGAAATCTAACACCTGACACATATATATCTTTAGTCTCACTTACAAAATTCAATATACATGAGATGAAATTAAATCTATTGATGTGAAAATTGTGAATTAATAACACCTGTAAGCCAATGTTTAGAAATAAAATTAATATTTGTTCAGAACTAAATTTGACAACCACTAAAAAATACTTTACCAATTACGATACTCGAAACTCAACCACAAAAATAACAAAACATTGAAACGCCCACACGTAATCAACAACATTAATTTCTAATTTAATTTGATAAGATTAAAACTCTCATGTAAATTTAAGTCACCCATCTAAATAAATAGACAAGTAATGAATTTTATTCTAAAGTGAATTATAAGCTTACACATTTTTAACCCCAAATACTAAGCTAAATGAACAGGATGAGATGAAAATAAACACGAAAGGAACCACACACACCATCTATAATAATAATATAACATTCCGAGCAGGAATTAATCGCAAAATATAGAGCCCATTTCATCTAAAGCAATTTTTTTAAAAGCGCCACACCAGAGCCTTCAGCAGCGCTTCGCCTGCCCTTCTGGTTTAGAAATTTGGCCCAGCTGCGAGAATCTCATCTGTCAGCTTGCTGTCCTTGCCAATCTTGTAGTTGGTAAACGTCTCAAAGTTCTTCTTGAACAACCCACCCAGCTGAAGCAACGTATCCTTGTATGCCTTCTTGTTGGACCACTGCATCGCATCTCATAGACGTTAGCAACTCGAAATCTATTCTTTAACTCGTTTCGAAAGAGAAGGCCAACTTACAGTGTTAATTGGATCCAAGATTTCTGAAGGCACTCCATCGATCTCGGTGGGAATTTCGAGCCCAAATACTTCGGTTTTCTTGTACGTCGCATTCAGAAGCTGGCCAGAGTGAATGGCGTCGATGATCTTCCGAGTGTATGGTAGCTTAATGCGGTTCCCTTGGCCATACCTGTTGGATCAATAATATGTAACGTATAAGCTTTTACTTTGAAGAGTGTTTTTAACAAGTGTCAAATATTGATGCATACCTTCCACCGGACCAACCGGTGTTGACGAGCCATCCAGTGGCGCCATGCTTCTGCATCTTCTCGGCAAGCATGGCTGCGTATTTTGTTGGATGTAGCATTATAAAAGCAGCCCCGAAGCAAGCCGAGAATGTTGCCTGAGGCTCTTTGATGCCATCTTCTGTGCCTGCCACCTATTCACAAACATACAATCCAACCAGTTGTTCAGCTTAATGTTTCCATTCTACACATTGACATGCCTTTTATTTATGAGGAAGTTGGAGTATATATTTACCAGAGCAGTGTAACCACTGATGAAATGATACATGGTCTGTGCCAGGCTCAGCTTGCTCACCGGTGGAAGCACCCCAAATGCGTCACAGGCCAATAGGATCACATTCTTCGGGTGCGGGCCAACACATGGTATTTTTGCATTTGGAATGTATTCAATGGGGTAAGCTGCCCTTGTGTTCTCTGCAACAAGATAACCAAATACACAAGGAAGGACCCAATACAAGTGGGTGAGCTTAGTGTGTCTTTTCCAATAATATTTTTCAAATTTATGGTGATCTTTGGCTATATATATCTAAAAGTACTGTTGGAATTTCTCATAAAGCATTTTCAAGTGATTTTATACCTGTAACTGATTTGTCGGTATAATCAACTTCTCGGGTATGCTCATCAAACACCACATTTTCAAGCACTGCCAACAACCCATGATATAAGTCAATCTCATGACACGATATAATCAGCATAAAAGATTAGCTAAATCAAACAAACACAGGATGATATAAACATTACCAGTTCCAAATATGATGGCATTCCATATGTCTGGCTCTTTTTCTCTCGAGAGATCGATGCACTTGGCATAGCAACCTCCTTCAATATTCGACACACCATTATCACTCCAACAATGTTCATCATCCCCAATCAGATACCGATTATGATCTGTCGACAATGTCGTCTTTCCAGTACCTAACACAAAATCAACGAGTACTGAGGACCTCAAAATTGCAGCCAAAAGCAAGCAAATCATGCTATGCAGTTAACCCTTAAGATCAAAAGCAAACAAATAATATGCTAAGGATGGATAGGGTAAGAGGGCACATATCGTTATGTCGGCTATTGGAGCCATTCTCATCGGGCTCCAATGATACTATACCTGAGAGTCCAAAGAAGAGAGCAACATCTCCATCTTTTCCCATATTGCAGCCAGAATGTAAGGAGAGGATTTGACGCTTAGGCATCAGATAATGCATAACACTGAATAGACCTTTCTTCATTTCCCCGGCGTATTGAGTGCCGAGGATGACCATTTCCCTCCTAGAAAGGTTAATATCTATGCTAGTAGAGGATGTCATGTAGTGAGTGTAACGATTACACGGGAATTGCCCAGCATTGTAAATAGTGAAGTCCGGAGTACCGAAATTCTCCAGCTCTTCAGGAGAGGGTCGGATACACCTGTCACCGACCCAGTTATCGAATTGCACACTAAGCTAATACACCATTGTACATTTTTTTTTATACCGTTTATTCATCCGCGCGATAATGTAACATATGAACGTTAAGGAGACTTATCTGGCAGGCTTAGGCTTAGGACCTTTGTGGAAGGGACAAGAGAAACATATACTGCTGATAAAGTTAAGTGTTTAGTAATTTCACTTACATGTTGTGCATAAACAGTGAATGGTAAGCTCTGGCAGAGACGATGCGAACTTTGATCCTGTTCTCCGGGTCCCAATTCAAAAACTGGTCATTCACAAAGACCTGCATATCATATTTTTACTTCATCATCTACTGCTCGTTTCCAAATAACTAAGTAGTAACATGCAGATTTTTCAAGCTCCGAAAGGTTCATAAGCAATAATGAAATTAACCAGAAAAAGAGACAACCACCATTCAAAATGGCGGGACGAACAAATGAACTGTAGTCACAATGAATAGCTCATCAAAGACTTCAACATGTTCTTGGTTTATATGTTACTATCAATTTTGACTTTAGGGTTTCAAGGAACCATTCATCAAAGGGGAAAAAACGCACCAATAAATATTTAGATACTAAAATAAAAGGCAACCTTGTCCAATGAGTTGAGGTAATCAACAGCCCTTTCTCTGTTAACCATGAAAGTATGCTCGTCCATTTCAATGTTTGGGGAGCCCCTGAAAGCAAATAAAACCGTTCATATCAATATAACGTTAAAGGAAAAGAAACCCAAATAGAAACAAGAAGAAGAAGAAGAAGAAGAAGAAGAGAGATAGATCGAAACTCACTTTCCCCACCAAAGATCATCCTCGGTGGTTTCATCTCTGACAACTCTTTTATCTCGCGGAGATCGGCCGGTTTTCGCACCAGACAGAGTCGCCAAAGCACCGGTCGACGTGATGAACGACCCTTTCTCATACTTTATCGCCTGCTCGTAAAGCTCTGCAAACAGTAAAAGCGCCAAGATATTTAGCTTCCCTTTTGTTTCTGTCGTCTTTTAGAAAGGCAATAAATAATTTTAGGGAATAAAACGCCTTAAGCACAAATTCCAGATTCCAAACTGGGCCCATAAAATATGGGCAGGCAGATAAATGGATGGCCCTTGAAACAGACGAAGCCATTCGATCTGCCCTGAAATGGAATGAAATTTGAAAGCGATAGAGAAACGGACAAAAAAAAAGAAAAGAAAGCGAACCTGCGGGGGAGAGATTGTAAAGGACATGGGTGAACTTCAGAGCGCTGTCGCTAACGCTTATTGTCGGCGCGTGGTAGTGGTGGTGTGCCGCATGGGCTTTGGGGGTTTCTGATTTCCTCGCCGGATCCCCTCTCACCAATTTTGGCCCGGTTTCTCTTGTCAATGATGCCAATGAAGCACTGTTCAAACAGAAATTTTCATATTAAAAATCAAACATCAAGAAACCCCTGCACAAATTAAACCGTCCTCGATCGAGATCGGTTCAGCTTTTAAGAAACGAATCTTACATACCCGACCCGATTACGCATAAACAATTATCAAATTCAAAATAGATATTAATTAAGCGTCGTTTTCGAAGCAATTTCAAAACGGGAGGGATGAATGGAGGTTGCGACATGTGTCAGTCGAGTACGTGAAAGTAATTAAACCTTATGGACTGAAGTTGCTGCTTCTGCCGTTCCTCTTCAGAGAGCGTAGCGAAGGCTCCTTCAGTGCCCTTTATGGGAGTGGTTGGGGCCGATTTCTTCCTCTGCAACGAGTGCAACTCGTCAATGGTCTGCGCCTTCACAGGTGGCGCACTGTCGTCGTGACAGATCCCGTTCTGCTTCTTCTGCGTCTGAATTTTCGACAGACCGTTCCTCGCCGATCCATTGTTGGCGAAACTGAACTCCGCGTTTCCGTTTGCCGCCATTTCTCTTCAACCTGATCAAACAAAAACTCACTCAAAACACAATAGCAAAAGAAAAACAATCGCCAAATCCACATATATCAAAATCATTATCGTCTGTTCATATTTTTTAGGGATCGATCAATCGATTATAGAATCAAACTCAAATAAATCTTTATATTCAGTATTGAAATTTCAAGTTCTTCCATCTTCTTCAAAGTTATTTCATGTTCTTCTTCTTGCATGGTTTTGACATCAAACGGAAGCTCTTCAGTGCCATGATCGAGCTATACAGAGCTTAACAAAACATACAGAGATATAGAGAGAGAGAGAAAGAGATGAACCAGAGATTGGGAACTGCGAAACGAAAATGGAGAAGGAAGGAAGAAGCGAGAAGCTAATTGAGGAGCAAAGGACAAAGGGAGAAGAAAACGATGGGTTCGACCATCAAAGTGCAGAGATTGAAGAGAGAAGAAACAATACGTAATGGATGTGAAGATGGAGTTCGTAAGGTTGCCTTTTTAAAGGCTTGAGGAGGAGCCGTAGCTAACCAGAGTTTAACCGGAGTTGTGGGTGGTGAGTAACCATGGTTAGTTTCTATCTCCGAATTTTCATAAGAGGAAGTTCCAATGGCGCATTAAACGAGAAGCTAAAGGCAAGAAGAGGAAATCCAGTGGAATCTAATACCATTCCGGTCTCTTACATCTAGCGGCTATTAATGAATAGCAAAAAATTCTTGTATGTCTCTTCCCCATTAAACTTTGGCCTAGATAAATACATTCTATCACTCTTCTTTTTTTTTTTTCTTTTTCTTTTTCTTTTTTAATTTTATCTTCGATGTATTTAAATATTTTAAATTTTCCTAGCAAATTTCTATTGATAAATTTGGATAATGAAATCATAACATGGTATCAAAAAAAAAAAAAAAAACAAAAAAAACAAAACAAAACCTTTTCTTCCATTTGCAATGTTACAGAAAATGTGATCTATAATCCTCTTTTATATCTATGAAAATTCGAGCTCAACTTAGATGCATCTTGATGCGCTGGGAGAGGTGGGGTAGGATGGATCATTCACAAGGATATATGTCATTTTATTTGCGTCAGCATTCTAGTAAAATTACCATTTTACTCTCTACTTTAACCTCGCTGCTCTAGCTTCGCGCTCTCTCCAATTTTTCTCTCCAATCTCTCACTCTCTCTCTCCAATTTCTCCCTCTAATCTCTTACTCTCTCTCTAATTTCTCTCTCCAATCTTGTTCTCGCTCCAACCTATTGTCTAATTCAATTCATTTTTAATGGAATGAATGCTATTTTCAAAAAAAAAAAAAAAATCGTATTCTATCTTTTTTCTTTTTTTTTTTTCTCTTTTGAGTTTAATGGTAGAGATATGTCTTGACTAGATTTTAGGTTTGACAAGGTGAATATTTGACTTTTTGTATTCTTTTTTAATATCACGTTGTTTGAATTCAATCACGTTGGGAGATAGAAATTGAAAATAGTGTAAACTTTATACCACTTTATGATGGATTATTTAGACTGATGTTATTTAAATTGTATTCTATGCGTTTTCTATGGCTATTAAATATGCTTTCCTTTACCTTTCAAAAGAGAAAATATATGACTTTGTTTAATTTTGGTATAAGTAGTATTGATTTATGATGACATCTACTCATATTTAAAGTGAGATCTAGATTATTTTTAGAATTATAAGAATTTTTTTTCAACCAAATAAAATTGCTATACAAAGTTATTACATAATTAAAAGGAATTTTAAAAACATTTATAAATAATTTAAAGTGTATTTAAAGTTTCCTAAAAAAAAAAAATGTATTTAAAGTAAGTATTGAGTAGCATTATGTTCACCATAAGTATAGTTCAACTAGTTCAAACATTATACGTCTATCCTGAATGTTAAATGTTTGAATTTTCACTCCTATATAGTTCAGCTAATTAAAAATAAACTACATTTCTTTAAAAATACTTTAGTGAATTAAATAATTGTTTTTAAGTTTTTTTAGACAATTTTCAAGTATTAAAATATAGGTTAAAATATTATTTTGGTCTATGTATTTTGAATTTTATTTTAATTGTAGTCTATGTTACCTTCAAATGTCCAAATTTAGTTTTATACTTTAATTTGGATTTCATTCAACCTTTAATCTATGTATTTTCAAATATTTAAATTTAATCTTCTAAAAAAATATATATTTAAATTTAGTCATTGCACTATCAATAAAATGTCAAATTAGTCCTTTAAAGTTATTTTTTATCAAAATTATTTAAATAATAACGATGATTTTTATATAGAAAATGACACAATATACATATATTTTCAAAATTTATAAAAAAAAAAACGTTAATAGTGATTAACATTTTTTTTAAAAGAATACCAACAAACTAAAAGTAGTTGCTATTTTTAAAATGATTAAAAGTTTATAAACTATAGAACAAGTTTCAAACTACTGAAATCAAAATTATGCTTTCAAGTTAAAATACATATTATATAAAAAAGGCTAAATTATAAAAAAAAAATAAAAAAAATTACCCATGAACTATGGAGTTTGTTTCAAAAATGCCACTAAACTTTGAAAAGTTTCAAAAATATCCCTAAACTTTGAAAAATATTTAAAAAATACCATTTGTTGTTAATTTTTGGATGAAAATCGTTAGAATTTACGGTGAGAGGAAAAAAAGAAAAAACATTTTTGAATAAGGGCATTTTTTTTAAATTTTTTTGAAAATTCAGAAGTATTTTTGAAACTTTTCGAAGTTGAACGACATTTTTTAAACAAATCCCATAGTTCCTAGGTATTCTTTATAATTTAGCCTATAAAAAATGAACGAGAAGAAGATAAAGCTTACAGCACCGATCGACCGAAGTCATAAATCTCATGCAGAGCACAGTAGTTTCGTGGTCCTTCACGTAGAGGATTTGAATTCCGTCTACGTAGACCCCACACGTATGAGGAAAATTTGGAAAAGAAAATATTTGATATCCGTGTCCCCAATTTTTAAAAATCGAATTTAAATCGAAGTTCAGGTCCGAAGTTGCTGTCTATTGGCTTCCTATTTACTTTACGAAAGCGGAGTAATTTTCTTAGGCTAAATTAGAAAAAATGCTCCTCATAGATTTGTTTAAAAAATGTTCCTGAACTTTAAAAAATTTCAAAAATATATCTTAACTTTAAAAAATATTTCAAAAATGCCTTTGTCATTAATTTTTGGATGGAAAACATTAAAAATTTTAATTTTATTAATACTTTTTAACTTTCAAAAGATTTTTAAAAATAACCTTATTAGAAAATGTTTTTTTTCTTATCCCACCGTAAATTCTTCAAAATTAATGAGAAACTTTACCTATTTTTCATGTATTCAAACACTAGGAGTTTTTCTTATCTTTCAACACATCATCTCAAGAGTTTGACTAGATTTTCGGTAATTGTATTTTCGAAACATTTTTAACGGTTTTAACGGTTCCCATACAAAAATTAACTGCAATGGTATTTTTGAAATGTTTTGTAAAGATCAAGAGTATTTTTGAAACTTTTTAAAGTTTAAGGGTATTTTTTAAACAAATCTTATAATTCAGGTGTATTTTTTATAATTTAGCTAAATTTTTTTTTTATGTCCAGATAATTTAGAATTTACTTTCCAGCCTGTAAACCGTCCACTTAAAAAATAAAAAAGAAAAAAAAAATTCTGCGTCTGGTCGCCGCACCACTCTAAAGTCCGAATCTCTCCAATATTTTGTCGGCCCTGTCACTTTTTTTCTCGGAAATTATGGTTAATAATACCTGTTTTACAAATTACAAGTACGGAGTTTAATAGTTATTAAATTAAAAAAAAAAAAAAAAAAAAAAAAAAAAGCTACGGAGTTTAGTAAAGATTCCATTGAATTATATAGTTGATTAAAGTACTGCGGTAGTACGAAAATTTTTCTATGCTACCTACCTTTATTGTTTGCTATGAAATAAGCGTTTAAAAATGGTGTGAGACTCATAAAATAAAATATTTTTTTCTTAAATGACGTGTCAAATGCTGAATGGAAGAATATGTACTACAATAGTCAATAGTACTAGAAATTTTTCGTATCATTTGGATCCTAAATATTTTATATTTCATTCTATTTGTTTATAACTATTTTAATTTCTATTTTTGAATATTCATTTTTACAAGTACTTTTAAATATTCAGTTTGTCTCTATAATTTTAATAAATATTAAAATTAGTTCTTCAAAGTTAATTTTTATTGAAATTTATTGAATAATAATAATTTTAATGCAAATAAAGACAGGTGAATATGTTTTCAAGATTTGTAATGAAAAATTAAGAGAGATAGTATATTTTTTGAAAATTTTAACAAACAAATTAAGACTAATTTTAAGTTTATTGAAAGTAGATGAACTAAAATTGGACATATGAAACTAAAATGGCTAAAATTGAACAAAACTTAAGGAACTAAAATTGGACATTCAAAACTACAATGACTAAAATGGAATGAAACTTAAAACGCAATGACCAAAATGATATTTTAATATAGCTCATTAATTTTGACCATGGACTCAATTGGTTATTCATTTATTTATTTTTAAGTACAGGGATTCAATGGGTTAAATCACATATCTTTGATTAAAAAGGTTAGAAATTGAATCTCTCTGTGTTGTCAAACTAACAAATAAAATAAATATTAATTTGAGTATAATTCAATGGTAAAAAGCACTAAATGCTTATTTATGTCGTTGAAAGTTCAAATCTTCATCTACAACAATATACCACAATTATATTCTAAAAACACAAGTGTTTAAGGGGTCGTTTGATAACCATTTCGTTTTCTGTTTTCTGTTTTTTTTTTTCATTTTTAAAAAACAGGATTGTTTGATAACCATTCCTGTTTTTTAAAAACGTTTTTGAAATTATAAGCAAATTTCAAAAACCAAAAAAAGTAGTTTTTAAAAACAGATTTCTGTTATTCAAAAACTCATTTTTCTTCTAATGTTTATTTTTTTTTTCCTATTTTACCTATCTCTTTCCGAAAAATTCTTTTTTATATTTTTTTCTCTCTTTAAAACATCTCTCTACAAAATTTCTTTTTCTCTCTCTAAATTTTTTTCTCTCAAAACTTTTTTTCTTCTATAACTCATCTATTTCTAAAATTTTATCCATATATAATTTTTCTCTTCCTAATAAACATATTCTACATTTTCTTTTGGAAAAAAAATCTCCCAAAATTTTCTCTCGATACACCTTTTATTTATTTTTCTAATTTATCGTTATTTTTTCTAGCATATCTTTTACTCTTAACCTTGCTATCTCTCTAGAATTTCTCTTTTTATTTAATTTTTCTATCTAAAATTTATCTCTTCTACCTTAACTTTTTTTTTTCTTTTTTCTATAACTAATATTGTTGAAGGAGAAATTTTGTCTAATCACAAACTGCCACGTCATTATCTAAAAATTAATGACAAAATTACGAATAATTAAATTTGGGACCAATTATAAAGTGACATGTGTCCCAAATTTAATTTGAAGACAAAGTTGGCCAATTATAAATTTAAAGAGCCAAATTTCGATTTGATCAATTAATTAGAAAATAAATTATTTTGATCAAATTAATTAATTTGACCAATTAATTAACAAAATAATTAATTGGATCAAATTTCGGTCTTTTAAATGTCTGGGTCATATGGTTTTGGGTCAAATATGAACCAAACCCAAGACTAAAATGGTTGAGCCCAAGACCGATAAAGCCCAAGCCCAAGTTGTTAGGCCCGAAAGTCACCAGGGCCCATCCAGCGAGAACTCTATAAATAGAAGGGTTCTCCTCCATTTCAAGGGTTGAAAAAATTCTAGACAGTTCAGAAATTCTACACTCTCACAAAGACAAGAGTTCAGAGTTTTAAAGCTCTCAAGCAGAACCAGAGAATTCAGAGAGACTCCACCAAGTCTGAAGACCGAAGACTCTCTGCAATCCATAAGTTCAAGACTTCAACACTCCTTGAAGATCAAAGACTCTTCAGGACGTCAACACTTCTTGAAGATTGAAGACTCCTTCAAGACTGGAAGACTTCAAGCTCCAAGAATCCATTGAAGCTTCAGACTCGAGATCAAGCGTTCCAGCCCTCGAGTGAAACACATTCACACACATAAGAGAGAGAATCAGAGGATTAAAGTTAGAGATTGTACACCCACACGCATACAAACATCAATAAAATATATTGTTTATTCCACGTGTCTCCATCTTCGAAGTTACGTGTGAACAAATTGGCACGCCCAGTGGGACCATCTCTACCTCTCATCTCTTTCTCTTATCTCAAAACATAAGTGAAAACATGTCTTTCAAGACTTCTCCAATGACTGCTGCCATGAACAACTCTTACACGGGTTCTACTACCCATTGTTGCTTCAATGAAATGAGGTTGCAAGAAGATAAAGCTCCTATCATTGCAAGCGGTGAAATAACATTGCAGGGGACATGTACTGATGGCAAGTTTCTTGTGAAGTATAACCCCTTGTTCGAGCCTGATTCTGACATAGTGACTGTCATGATGACTGAGACAAGAACTACGGAAGAAAGAATGGCTGAGATGCGGGAACACATCAACACCTTGATGAAGGCGATTGAAGAAAAAGATTCTCAAATCGTGCAACTAAAGAGCCAAATTGAGAACCAACATATCGCCGAATCAAGTCAAACCCAAGTCATAAAAAATCATGACAAAGGAAAGACTACAGTGCAAGATGATCAGCCACAGTGTTCTGCTTCAGTTGCTTCACTATCCATCCAACAGCTTCAAGATATGATCACAAACTGTATCAGAGCTCAGTACGGTGGACCTACTCAAGATTCCCTCTTGTATTCCAAACCTTATACTAAGAGGATTGATAACTTGAGAATGCCAATCGGGTATCAGCCACCAAAATTTTAGCAGTTTGATGGAAAGGGCAATCCTAAACAACATATTGCCCACTTCGTTGAGACATGCGAGAACGCTGGTACTCGAGGGGACCTACTAGTCAAACAGTTCGTTCGAACACTTAAAGGAAATGCTTTTGACTGGTACACTGATCTAGAATCCGAGTCAATAGACAGTTGGGAGGAACTCGAAAGAGAGTTTTTGAATCGCTTCTACAGCACTAGACGAACCGTTAGCATGTTCGAGCTCACCAACACTAAACAACGAAAAGGTGAACTCGTTGTTAACTACATAAATCGTTGGAGAGCCATGAGTCTAGATTGCAAGGATCGTCTCACTGAACTCTCTGCTGTTGAGATGTGCATTCAAGGCATGCATTGGGAACTCCTCTACATTCTTCAAGGTATAAAGCCTCGCACCTTTGAAGAATTAGCAACTCGCGCCCACGATATGGAGCTAAGTATTGCTAGTCAAGAAAACCAAGACCTTCTACTTCCTAACTTGAAGATAGAAGAAAAGAATGCCGAAGCGACTATAGAAGAATCTATGGTTGTAAACACAACTCTTCTCAAGTCATCTTCGAAAGAAAAGCGACATGAAAATGGAACACGTCGCTTAACCTTAAAGGAAAGACAGAAGAAAATCTATCCTTTCCCTGATTCTGACATCCCTGACATGCTGGAACAACTACTGGAAGCACAACTGATAGAGCTTCCTAAGTGTAAACGACCAGAAGAGATGGAGAAAGTCGATGATCCTAAGTATTGCAAGTATCATCGAGTTATTGGTCATCCAGTGGAAAGATGTATCGTCCTAAAGGACTTAATTCTAAAGCTAGCTATGGAAGGAAAAATTGAGCTCGACCTTGATGAAGTAGCTCAATCAAATCTTGCTACAATCAAAGAAAAGAGCAAACATCAAAGAAAGAAGGATCCTAAGAAACTTCAACCCAAGAGGAAGAGAAGTAAAAAGTTTTCTCAACCTCAACAACTGGTGATGTTGAATAAATCCTTCTCCAGAAATTTCCACAAAAAGGAAAAAGAGAACTTTGCGACTTCCTACTGCATCGACATAGAAGAAGTTGATAATTCTGAGAAGGGTGAACAAAGGACCTCCGTCTTCGATCGCATCAAGCCTCCAACTACTCGTCCTTCAGTATTCCAAAGAATGAGTATGGTCGCGACAGAAGAAGAAAATCAATGTTCGGTGTCCACCTCCGCTCGACCTTCAGCTTTCCAAAGGCTAAGTGTCTCCACATCCAAGAAAAGTCAACCTTCGACATCTGTTTTTGATCGCCTCGAAGTAACAAGCGATCAACCTAAAAGAAAGATGGACAACTTGGAGTTGAAACTTTTCGATGAAGTAAACAACGACGAGAAGCTTCATAGTAGTATCCCGTCACGTATGAAGAGGAAGTTTTCTGTTCTCATAAATACGGAAGGTTCCTTGAAGGTGAAGCCAAATCTCATTATCCTGACCAATCCTACAAGTCAAGGATTTGATCAAGACCATGATGAGGATAAGAGCTTTTAAAATGTAAAAGCTCCTTATCGCAAGAGCCTAAACTGCATGATGCTCCTAGCCCACACGAGCTTAAAAGGTGAGAGCAAAAATCTTGAACTACGTTATGACTTGATCCCTATTCCATAAGGGTACGTAGGCAGCTTAAAGAAAACTTTAAGTTCAGTCTCTAAAAACAAAAAAAAAGGGTTCATGACAATACAAATTGAAGAAATTCTTTAGTACTGGGGGCAATACAACAAATTGAAGTTGTACCCCGTTATAAATATGAAGCTACGAGTTGGACGAATAAAAGAAGATTTCATTCCTCCAAATTCAACGTCTCGCTAGCCTCAAGTTCGGTGTTTCACTCACCCTAAGTTCGTTGTTCCCGCTTCTTCGAGTTCGAAGGTTCTCACGCACTTCGCTGCAGTTCATTCTCTCAAGTTTGAAGGTTCTCACGCTGCTTCACTGCAGTTCCTTCTCTCCAAGTTCGAAGATTCTCATGCGCTTCGTTGCAGTCCCTTCTGTTCAAGTACGAAGGTTCACACGTTGCGCTGCTTCTTCGCTAAGTTCGAAGGTTCACACGTTGCCTGTTCCATCACCAAATTCGAAGGTTCTCACGCTGCGCTGCTTCCTTCTTCAAGTTCGAAGGTTCTCATGCTACGCTAGGTTGCACTATTGTGCTACTTCCTTCTTTAAGTTTGAAGGTTCCCACATTGTGCTGCTTCCTTCTCCAAGTTCGAAGGTTCTCACGTTGCGCTGCTTCCTTCACCAAGTTCGAAGGTTCTCACGCTGCTCTGTTTCGCTGTTCCTTCTCCAAGTTCGAAGATTCTCATGCGCTTCGTTGCAGTTCCTTCTCCTCAAGTTCGAAGGTTCACACGTTGCGCTACTTCTTCGCCAAGTTTGAAGGTTCACACGTTGCGCTGTTCCTTTACCAAATTCGAAGGTTCTCACGCTACACTGCTTCCTTCACCACATTCGAAGGTTCTCACGCTGCGCTGCTTCCTTCTCCAAGTTCGAAGGTCTTCATGCTACGCTCGGCTGCGCTGTTGCGCTACTTTCTAAAGTCCAAGGAGCATGTCCTTGTACTCGTGCAGAGACGTGGCGGCGGCAAAAGTACAAGGAACATGTCCCTGCACTCGTGCTGAAAGGCGTGGCGGCGACACAAGTTCAAGGAACATGTCCCAACGCCAGGAACAAGTCCCTGCACTCGTGCTGAAAGGCGTGGCGGCGACACAAGTCCAAGGAACATGTCCCAACGCCAGGAACAAGTCCATGCACTCATGCTGAAAGGCGTGGCGGCGACACAAGTCCAAGGAACATGTCCCAACGCCAGGAACAAGTCCCTGCACTCGTGCTGAAAGGCGTGGCGGCGACACAAGTCCAAGGAACATGTCCCAACGCCAGGAACAAGTCCCTGCACTCGTGCTGAAAGGCGTGGCGGCGACACAAGTTCAAGGAACATGTCCCAACGCCAGGAACAAGTCCCTGCACTCGTGCTGAAAGGCGTGGCGGCGACACAAGTCCAAGGAACATGTCCCAATGCCAGGAACAAGTCCCTGCACTCGTGCTGAAAGGCGTGGCGGCGACACAAGTCCAAGGAACATGTCCCAACGCCAGGAACAAGTCCCTGCACTCGTGCTGAAAGGCGTGGCGGCGACACAAGTCCAAGGAACATGTCCCAACGCCAGGAACAAGTCCCTGCACTCGTGCTGAAAGGCGTGGCGGCGACACAAGTCCAAGAAACATGTCCCAACGCCAGGAACAAGTCCCTGCACTCATGCTGAAAGACGTGGCGGCGGCAAAAGTACAAGGAACATGTCCTTGTACTCATGCTGAAAAATGTGACAGCGGTAAAGGAGCCCAAGTGAGAATGACATCATGTGTTCTTGGGCCGGAGAGCGTGATAGCAATAAAGTCCTGCAAATTGAAGACAACAAGGATATGTATGCCTTAAAAAAAAATCACTTACCTACGTACTTACCTTTTGGATGGTGGATGAAGGCACTGTGCTTGTAATTGAAATATAGGCAAGGTGTTGTGAGTTCAAAAAAAAAAAAAAAAAAAATTCAAAAAAAAAAAACGAAAATTCAAAAAAAAAAAGAGGAAAAAAAAAACAAAATTTCAAAAAAAAAAAAAGAAAAAAAAAGAAAAAAAAAAAAAAGAGAAGAAAGTTTCTTACTTGAATCCTTTCTTGAATGCTTCCTGGCTTTATACCACTCACCCTACCAGAGTATACAAGCTTAAAGTGATTCTGAAATGGGATGCTTTGAAACCAAAGCCATAGGCTCCTCTTATAGTACTTGGAGCTCATCACTTTCTTGAACCTTTCCGATGTGGGACAAACTCCCTTCTAATATTTTGCCAAAACCTAATAAAAATGTGGGACTCAAGGTTTAAGAAAAATTAAAGCCCACACATCTTCCAAAAGATTTTCTCACCAAAAAAATCAAGTTCATAAAATCACTGCCAAGGACCATTGCATACCTTCATGGAAGATTGTTTAATTTGCACATAATTTTCTTTTCAAAATCTCCCTGATGAGCAACCCATGGATGAAGTATGTGCAACTCCAAAATCTAAAAAATGGTGAAAACTGTCCACGTATATATAGCAAGAATGTTGACCAAGAAAATCATAAATTTTATTCTCCCATATCAAGTTTGAATTTGAGATTTCTTGATTTCAAATTGAGATCATTCTAACTCATAATCAACCTGAAATCTCTAGGTTGAATTTAAATTTGAGTAAACACAAATTTACCCATGAGGTAAAATTCAAAATCTGGGTAAAAAAAAAAAAAAAAAAAAAAAAAAAAAAAAAAAAAAAATCCAAAATTTGATTATTCCATTCCAAAATTGAGAATAACATAATTCTATTCCAAATGCAAGTTAAATTTGGATAGAATTTTACCTCAAATTAAATTTTGGGCATAATCCAAATTTTATCCCAAATGGACCAGAGTCCAAACCTCAAATTCTATTCCAAATGCAAGTTAAAATTGGGTAGGATTTTACCTCAAATCAAAATTTGGGTATAAATCAAATTTTGCCCAAACTTCAAATCAAAGTTTGTTTCCAAATAAGGAAAATCAAAATTTTGACCAAACTCCAAATTTTGATTAATTGGCAATAAAAGTGTGTCAAATAAAAAAAAAATCAAAATTTTGACCAAAATTCATATTTTGATTTAATTGACACACCAAATGGAGTCGAAGTCAAGAACAAATACCTTGCATTTTTATTCCAAAATATCTTTTTCGAGATTCACTCCCACATAACTTGTGCCTAAATCTCGAAAAGGGGGCATTTGTTGAAGGAGAAATTTTGTCCAATCACAAACTGCCACGTCATTATCTAAAAATTAATGACAAAATTACGAATAATTAAATTTGGGACCAATTATAAAGTGACATGTGTCCCAAATTTAATTTGAAGACAAAGTTGGCCAATTATAAATTTAAAGAGCCAAATTTCGATTTGATCAATTAATTAGAAAATAAATTATTTTGATCAAATTAATTAATTTGACCAATTAATTAACAAAATAATTAATTGGATCAAATTTCGGTCTTTTAAATGTCTGGGTCATATGGTTTTGGGTCAAATATGAACCAAACCCAAGACTAAAATGGTTGAGCCCAAGACCGATAAAGCCCAAGCCCAAGTTGTTAGGCCCGAAAGTCACCAGGGCCCATCCAGCGAGAACTCTATAAATAGAAGGGTTCTCCTCCATTTCAAGGGTTGAAAAAATTCTAGACAGTTCAGAAATTCTACACTCTCACAAAGACAAGAGTTCAGAGTTTCAAAGCTCTCAAGCAGAACCAGAGAATTCAGAGAGACTCCACCAAGTCTGAAGACCGAAGACTCTCTGCAATCCATAAGTTCAAGACTTCAACACTCCTTGAAGATCAAAGACTCTTCAGGACGTCAACACTTCTTGAAGATTGAAGACTCCTTCAAGACTGGAAGACTTCAAGCTCCAAGAATCCATTGAAGCTTCAGACTCGAGATCAAGCGTTCCAGCCCTCGAGTGAAACACATTCACACACATAAGAGAGAGAATCAGAGGATTAAAGTTAGAGATTGTACACCCACACGCATACAAACATCAATAAAATATATTGTTTATTCCACGTGTCTCCATCTTCGAAGTTACGTGTGAACAAATATCTTTTATGGAGTCTAACTAATATTTTCTCTCTAAACATTTTCTTTTACGTCTCTAACTTTTTTATGTTTAACTTTTCTCTTGAAAATATTTATATTTGTGTCTCTAAATTTTTGTTTCAATGTCTCTACACATATTTCTCTCTCTAAAACATCTTTTCATCTCTTTAATTTTTTAAAAACTGAAAACCAAAAACAGTTATCAAACAAGTTTGGTTTTCTGTTTTTTAAAAACAGAAAACAAAAAACAGTTATCAAACATATATGGTTTTTGTTTTTAAAAAACAGAAAACCAAAAACAAAAAACCAAAAACAGAAAAACCAAAAACCAAAAACTGAAATGGTTATCAAACGGGCCTAAATTATTAGATTATTTTTTACCATAACTTTAAGGTTAAATTATAAATTTAATTATTACCCTTTTAGAATTATGTTTAATAGCAATTTCTAAACTTCATAGATTCAAACAAAAAAATAAAAATAAAAAAATAAAAAATTTCTAAACTTCAAGGAGGGTCTAATATCTGTTGACACAAATCTAAAATTTTCGGTACTAAATTTGTAATTGGGCTAAATTTAAAATTTTCAAAACTCGTAATGAATATTATTCTAAATAACTCTTAATAATTGTTTTAAATTTACATCACACCTCCAATTTATCATCAAATATTTTTTAATTTTTAAATTTACCTTTTATGCTTTTAAAAAAAATGATAATATTTTATGTCAATGTTGCGTGTGATGTTTGTAATTGTTGTTTGGGTTTTATGTCCTAAAATTCGTGGATAGTAAACGTAACAAAGTTAATTATTCAATTTCTGGTTGTCAAATAGTTGTTTTAATTATGCATTAATCAACCCAAATCCAATAAACTAGAATCTTTGGCTATGATATGAATACTTGAACTTTATGTAGAGACATAAAAGTGGACCAAGTTCAAGTAATAGCCTAAACGGTCTATAGTATAGGGATAAGACTGGGTATCTTATCTTACGAAAACTATGTGATGCGACCCACGTTGTTTTTAGTACAAACGATGTGATCCTGAATCTTTCATGTAGAGACATGCGAGTGGGGGCGTCCTATGAAAACGAGTTTGTATAAGACCGGACCGCGAAATAAGTCACTTTCACTTTATAACGTCGTTTACTGTGAAACTAACTATTTTAAGTGATGACCTAGGTAACTCGATCTTAATTCTGAGCTAACTATGAACTCCTGTTTATTTGGGATTATCTTTTGATTTGCATGGGTGAGAGTGGCCCAACATCGCCGCCCAATAAGTTCTTACCATTTTGTGGATAAAACCGGGTAGATAGCTGGGGACATAGTCTTGCAAGATGAAATTCACTCCGACCCGACTTTAGGGATAGTAGAGAGGTTGTTCCCTTAAGTGCTGACTCTAGGACGTGAACAAAGGTGTGTCACCCTCTCATTGGCCCAAGAGGTATTAGGTTTAATGGTCGGACCACAAACCAATTGTTCATTAGGGACTCAGTGGGAACTTAAGGAACAAGATGTAACTTCAGGCAAGGATGAAAATATCGATATCGGTACCAATATCGGCAATTCAGATTTACGGATATATCGACGGATATTTGAATATCGACGGATATTCCGGAAAAAATCACGGATATTGTGGAAATTCATAAAAATATTGTGATTTTCTTTTCAAAACTTTAAAACAAGCTTTTTTTTAGTCATATACTACTACTTTAAGCAAATATATCAAGAATTAAAAGCCAAATATATGCATTAATACAATAATATATAGTATTGAAAGTTGTAAAATAAATATAAACTTGAATAATTTATATATAAAACAATAAATTAAACAATAGATTCTAATATTCATAAAGTATATATGCATTTTATTGTTCTAAAAAATATATGCCTATTATAAGTTAAACATGCAACACAAATCTTAGTAGAATAATTTACATGTCAATAAATGAACATAAATTTAATTGATTTACTCATTAATAGCAATGTCAATACAAACGAATACGTTTAACAATATTGCAACTCAAAATACTGTATTAAAAGTAATGCAAAATGAAATAAGAAAAATATAAATTATATAATAAAAAGTTTGAAAATTAAAGAGAAGAATAAATACAAGAGAATAAAGAAAAAAGATAATAGTGGGAGAAACGAAAAAGAACCAAATTTAAAAAGTTGAATAAAAAAAGAATAAAAAATAATAGTGGGGAAAACGAAAATAAAATGAAATGAAATAATAGTGGGGAAAACGAAAATAAAATAAAATGAAAAAAGTGGGGAAAACGAAAATAAAATAAAATTAAAATAAAATGAAAAATAAATATTAAAAGGGTTCCATACATGAGATTCAAACTCACGCCCACAACCATACTAATATCAACACATTGACAGTCGCGCCAAACGTAACCATTTAGTTTAAAACTTCAACAAATAATATATATTTATTTAATACGAAGTAAAATTAACTAAAATATCGCCGATATTTTCGATATATCCACGATAAATTGGTAAAAACGATCTTACCCCCTCATATCCATATCGGACCCTCGAAAAATTGGATATATCGGCGATATTTCGCCGATTTATCGCGATATTTTCATCCTTGACTTCAGGGGTAAAACGAACATTTGACCCAACTGTAGTTACGAACAACCTGTGAAGGGTCGACTTACTGATCACGGTTATATCGGGTGGACAGAAATATATCTATAGTGAAGGGAGTGCAACTACGGGCTATAGTGGAGTGTCCCGTTAGTTAACGAATGTTGGTTAACTAGGTTAAAAGAGTTTAGCTGGTTAATCTTGGATCGTTGGAGTTCATGATCTGTAGGTCCATTAGGTCCCCCTACTAGCTCATATGGACCAAACCTTATAACAAGTGTGATGAGAGAATTTGAATCGTTCAAATTCGGTTTAGGGAATTAACGTTAATCATACACGATATTATTAAACGTTATAGTTCAATTATATAAATTAAACTATATTTTGAGAGAATGGAAAAAATGTTTAAATATGATTTAAATACTGCGTACATGAATAGGGATTCATGTTCGAGAGATTAGTTTTAAGAAAGAACGGGACTGGTACAATTATTTAATTTAGTATTTTATATTAAATTAAATAAATTAATTAAAATTGTTTAATTAATTATTTATCTAAAATTGATTTTGTTTAAACATTAATTATTCAAAATTAATTATGGAAATTAAATGTGAAAATCAATTTTCAATTTAAGATTATGCATGAATTGTGGTTTTGCCACATGAAACATGAGTAACCAAAATTACAAGCTTGTTGTCAATCTTTGGGCAAATGGTTTGCATGTTCATTGTCTTTAAAAGGATAGTTTAAAGGTTGATTTCAGGTTTAGAAAAATCTCTCTCAAATGGTGGAAGAATACAACAAGCTTACTCTCTCTCTCAAAAAAATAAAAAAAAAAATCAAAAATCAAAAATCAAAAGAAAGTTCTCTCAAACCTATTTTTCTCTTCTTTAATTCATCACAGTTCGGTTTCTACAAGCCCGTTCTAAGGCCAGAGAATAGCGGGGAAGACTCTAGCGGTGGTCCATGACTCGATCGTGAAGAGAAACATCCAACGAGTTGCTTGAATCCGAGCTTCAAGAGATTAGTTCTTCGTTGCTCTGTTTTTGTTCATTTTTCCAGCATGCTTTCTTGAACAAATTAATGAAAATCGGTGTCTAAGATCCGTAATCGCTTCCGCTCGAGTGTTTTTCACCCTTTCAATCACTATACCGACAGTGATAAGAGATACTGAAGGTCATTTGAAGGCAGCTATGGTTAATTCTTTCAAAACGTTTCTAAATTCGTTATGCGCAAAAGCTTTTGCGGTTATGGAGGGGCTTCAGTTAGCTCACATATTGGAGATGAAGCATATCAAGATCTTCTATGATTCATTATCACTAATCTCCATCTAGGGAGGCAGATTGTGAGGTTGATATTCTTACAATTGTATGGGACACGGAGATGTTTCGAGGTAAGTTTGACAGTGTGAAGTTTGTTCACATCGATCGAAATTTTAGTGGATTGGCACATAAATTAGTTAGAACAGGTTTATATTCGGATCCACAATTATGGATTTCTCATTTTCCTGATTGGATTTCTTATCTAGCTATTTGTGAGAAATCAAAGTATGCACTCCGAGGAATCTCTTCTTTATTATAAAGGAAAGATATTATGTTTCAAACAAAAAAAATAGATTTTAAAATATTGAAATTGATTTTTTTTTAAAAAAAATATACATACAATTAGTGTATGAAACCCACAAACAGCCAAATTCAAATGCAATTAGTGTTTTCCACGTTAGGTTTTGACTTTTAATTGAATTTATATGGAAGCCATTTGTGCTTCAAATTTCAATAAATAATCATTTCGTTTACTTTTTTATCACATGGAAATACATTTTTAATATAAGGATATCTTTGAATTTATTTGTTATTGATTTTTCACTTTCGAAATTATTGTTTTAAAATTTTCTATTATTTTTTGTTTGACCAAAAAAATTATAAAATTTCAAGACAATCTTTTAGATACTAAGGGGTGTTTGGGTCGATTTGGGTTTTGGAAGTGGGGGTTTTGGAAACAGGGTGATTTGGAAAATCTGTGGGTTTTAGAAGTCTGTGTTTGGGGTAGGAGTGCAAGCAAAAACCGGAAAACTGACAAACCGAACTGAACCAAACCGATCCAATGGTTTGGTTCGGTTATTTTGAAAAAATATGGACATCTCGGTTTCGTTTTTGGGAAAACCAAAAATTATCGGTTCGGTTCGGTTTTTCATTCAAAAAACCAATAAAAAACCGAACCGAACCAACTATATATATATACTACTTAAAAAACCCTAAACTTTTGCATCTTGCCCCTCTCCACATCTCATTTTTTTCTTAAATTGGCTGAAAATCTCTTTTTTCTATGTAATTTAAAGTATAAATTATGATATTATTTGTATGTTTATCTTTATTATGTATATTTATTTAAAATCAAATATTTAAAAATTGTTATTCATGGATTAGTTTGAGAAAATTAAGTAATTGTATTGAATAAATTAATTAATTGAAGTTTGTATTGAAAAAAATGGGGTACAATGGGTCATTGGGCCAAAAATTAAAAAAAAAAAAAAAAAAAAAGCAAATGGGTTGAAATTAGAAGAGAAAATGGGTTATTTAAAAAATAATAACAAAAAAGTCCACATTGGGCCCAAAACCGAAAACCGATCCATTGGACAAACCGAACCGAAGGAAAACCAAACCATTGGACATGTCCCATATTGGACATTGGTTTGGTTCAGAGTTTTGTAAAACCGACTGGATCGGTTCGGTTCGCGGTTTGTCAAAAACCGACAAAACCGAACCGAGTATCACCCCTAGTTTGGAGTGCTGATTTCTGAAGTCTGATTTCGAAAGTCTGTGTTTGGGGTGCTGATTTCTAAAGTATGATTTAGGAAGTCTGTGTTTGGGGTGCTGATTTCTGAAGTCTGAGTTTATATTAGCTGTTTTTTTTTTAAAAAAAGTTTATACAATTTTTTTCAAATTGAATTAATGAAAATGTTTTCCCATCAATTGTAAAATTGAGATTTTAAGTATGATTTTCCATTTTCCTTTTAAGTCACAATTTTGATTAAAATGAACAATTTTTTTTTTTTTAAAAAAAAGAAGTTAGATTCGTAACATTCAAATATTGTAGAGAACTTTCTACTAATTAACATTTCATCAAACGTCTTCAAGAGTACGTTTAGGAGTGCTTAGCTTGGAATTGCAACAATTTAGAGAACTTTCTACTAATTAACATTTTCACAATACAAAGTTTCTTTTTTGGGTAAAATACCCTTTTGGTCCCTCATGTTTCAGGTTCGTTTCCAATAGATCCCGAGGTTTCATAATCCGACGATCAAGTCCCTACTGTTTCAAAAATAGTTCTATTGAGTCCCTAGATCGTTAATTTTTGTAATGGTGCTGACGTGACAGTTAAAAATAATAAAATAATAATTTTTAAATTAAAATAATAATAGACCTAATAATTAAATAATTAATAATTAAATAAAATAATAAAAATAAATCTAATTTCGGGGAGAAAACTAGTAGAGAGAGAGAGAAAACAGTAGAGAGAGAGGAGAAAACAGAAGAGAGCTTTTCAAAAAAAAGAAAAAAAGAAAAATGAGTGATCTTGAAGGGGGAGTGATTTGTGAAGTGAGGGTTTGGGAAACAAGTTTTTCTAAAAATGGGGGCCCAAACACCAACTTCCAAAAAAGGGTGTTTTCCAAAACTCCCACTTCCAAAAAAGGGGGCCCGGCTAAATGAACATATTTTATTGGGAATTGAAGATGGTAAAGGGGTGTTTACAAGGAGTGTTGTGGGGTGCTAATACCTTCTCCATACACAAAAGATCCCCGAACCTTAAATCTTTTATTTGCAAACCATTTTAGCATATTTTTGGGTGATCAATCACACTCTCTAAATCATGACTGGTGGCGACTTCATTTTCCTCCTCTTGAGAACAAAGTCAGTCACTCCGCGTCGCAAACCCGTAGCGATAGAGTCTTTAGATACTTAAAAGGTACTCTTGATTTTGGAATTTGGTTCGAATTTACAAGTGATTTGAAATTGACTGGATATTTTGACAGTGATTGGGCTGGTTGTGTTGATGATTCTAAGAGTAGTCCAATTATGTTTTTTTTTCTCTTGGCACTGGAATTTTCTCTTGGAATTCAAGAAAGCAAGAAGTTGTGGCTCAATCAACTAAATATATTTCAACTGCAAATCAAGCAAAATGGCTTCGCAAATTGCTTCGTGATTTGAGATTTGAACCCAAAGAACCTACAAAATTGTTTTGTGATAGCAAGTCCTCTATTGCTATTGCCTCCAATCAGTACAACATGGTAGAACGAAACACATCAAACTTAAATTTCATTTGTTGAGGGAAGCAGAGAGAAGGCGAAATCAAGCTCAATTTTGTAGTTCTATGCACCAACTTGCCGATTTCTCACAAAAGCTCTACCACATAGGCCATTTGTGTTTCTACGCCGAAAGTTGGGTGTCACAAAGAAAAACCTCAAGGAGGAGTGCTGAGTTATGAGTTTTTTCTTTTTACACATTTAATTTTCAGTTTAATGTTTTAAATTTCTTTTTTGAAGTTAGTTCTAAACATTTTAGTTTTTTGTCTTTTAATTTTTTTTTTGAATATTTATGAGTTACTAGCTTTAATGTTGTTTTAAAGATTGTAAGTTAGGTTCATTCTTGTACCTATAAAAGGGTAAACTTCCATGTAAAGTTTGCATCACCAAGTTTTCTACTTCAATTTGAATTTTATTCATCTTTTGGATTTCACTCTCTCATTTTCCATTTGATTTCTTTGTTCAACAAACATTGAGAATTTGATTATTGCCTCCGCAATATTATTTTCAACCTTTCATTTTCAATTTTCTCAACAATAATTATAACACAACAATCTGATTTCAACTCACGTGTATAAATGATTTGTATTCATTACATTATAAAGGGAGACAAATTCTAGTCTCATTTAATAATTACATGCTTTAATTTGAGAATTTCGTAATATTTAGGTTAATTACAATTTTAGTTCCTAAATTTTCAGGTTAGCATCTAATAGTTTCTTAAACTTTAAAAGGTATCTAATAGATTCTTGAACTTTGAATTTGATGAAAGAAAAAAAAAAGGCCTGAATTCTAAAATAAAAGCTCAAGCCCCAAAAACAGAAATGAAAAATAAAAACCACAGACAACATGACAAGTACTGAAACTCAAAAGGATCCAAAAACTCACCGGAACAAATCAAGAAACCAATACGATCTTGTATGTTAATAGTGCAAGAAACAAAGAACAAGAGCATATGCAAGTAGGGGTTGATGGGAGAAAAGTGAGTGAGAGAGTTAAAGAGTTATATCGATAGCTCGTCTCCAGTTTCAATCGAACAGAAACTTGTATAGTAGAAAGTGAATATTTCAAACATCATATCTCCTTCAATAGAAATCCATTTTAAGCTCAATGTCGACTCGTATTTATACATTTTTATTCATGTTCTTTACACACATGTTTATAAACTAAGTAAAAATTTAAAAGAATCCACCTTTATTGATCCAGAAACCACTCAAAATTGAGTTGAAACTTTGAGAGGCCATAACTTTGAGCTCGATTGACCTAAGAAGAGAGGCCATAACTTTGAGCTCAAATGACATAAGTAGATGAATTTTCGTTTATTTGATGTAATCAATGGAAAGTAGGCTCAAAAGAACATTTTTTGTTACACCATACACTGCTCCATTTAGATTGAATGAAATGTTTTAAGGGTTTTTACTTCTATGTTTTTCCATTACTCTTAGTAAATTTAAGAAATGAGGGGATCATATTAATTGGTAAATATTTTGGTAAACAAATCAAAATAACCATTTCTTTTTCAAAAAAAAAAAAAAAAAATCAAAATAACCATTTGTATTTGTTAACTGTATAACAAAAGCATGGCTTCTTCTCCTGAATCGTCCCATCACTCTCTTTTTATCACTCTATAATATGAAACCAAACATAATTGTGACAATAGAGAGAATATTAACAATAGCAACTGTCATTCTTACAACTACCATAAGAATTTAGGTTTGAAGGTCAGCTTATAAAGTTGAAACAATGATTTTGGAAAAGACATTAGCTCAAATTGAAGCAAAAGTTATAGTTTGAACGAGTTGAAGTTCAAGGTGCCGCTGTTCTGAGAAACCTATCGATAGCTGCTGTTGAACCAGTTAAAAAAATCACCCTTGTGATAATCAAGGAATATTTTATATAATTTGAATCTGCGAAATAGACAGGATTTAAACACCAGAACATCATGGAGGCAATTGGCTTTTGCCATACATGCACCAAGAGGACATTAGATATATGTAACAGATGTAATGCCTCAAGTTGCTGTTTCAAATGTAAGGACTAAGGTACAAGAAAAACAATGGCATTGTAAGGTGCTGCAACACCCACGAGCGCCTATCGTGCCATGTTTCTTTCGAGTTTTATTTGAGCGATCAGTATGAATAGAATTGTTACAAAATAAAATTCAAGGTAGAAAGCGAGAACACCAAGTGCAGCATGTTTGAAAGGTGGATGACTTCATAAAGAGTTGAGACAAAGAATATAGTATCTTTTTAACGCCTCCCAGATGCCACCGATTCAGTAGAAAACAGGTTCTTTACTCGCGAAAGAATTGAATCATGTGCAGGGTCATATGGATGATCCTTGGAAGGAATCTCCAATATTGCAGGAATTGGCTTGTTATAGCTGTCTACCAGAAACCTGATCATGTTTGCGACCTGAAACTCAAAAAATAATTGTATTACAGTTTGATGAAACAGGTATAGAAAACAGAAACCACAAACAATGTTCCTAATGGCAGGAGAGGAATATCGAGATGTAATCATGAAGAACTGGTCAACAGATTATCATAAGAAGTTCAAGTCATATGCACTTGCATTGGAAAGAAAGGGATTTCAGAAAACAACTTACATATTGACTTATCATCACTATTGCAATATCCTCCCTTGTAGTGAACTCTTTGAAAGCATCTTCAATTTGTTTAACAGTTGTCTCTGAGACATTACAGTTCAAACTTTTGAGACATAAAAAGCGGATAGAAAGATGAGTGGAAATGCATATTTGAATAAATGAAAAAAGTGTAATCACACAAGACGGCTCTGTAAGCCTATGGGGTAAGATGAACAGATTCCTATCAAGTAGTGAAAAAATTGTTTTTGGTTCAATCATAGCATCATCGGTCAAGGCTATTGAGCTACCAATGACGTGGCATCAAACCAAAAGTTATCTCTGAGACATCAGTACAATAGTCCATGAAAACATTTTAAACACACTTCATTTGCAAAATTAATATTCAAAAACAGCTATCCTTACAACAAAAAATGATTTGCTGCAGATTTTTGTAGGCCTCTCTGTGTTAGCCATTTTTCACACACACAAAGACAAGGAAATCATATGTTTTTTACTGAATTTTCATAGGGGATTTTGTATAATGCAAGCTAGATTCCAGTGCTAGGTCGGTAAATCTGGATTCGGGCTCAAACAATCCTATAGTTTGAGAGGGGAGGGGGTGTTCTGGTTCAAAGGGAAAATCTCTTGATGTTCCCCCAAGCGGTGCATCTTTATTTTTAAAAAAAATAATAAAAAAGGAGAGACAAGAATAACATTTATTTCTCACTGAATTTTCGTCCTTAAAAAGAGAACTGATAAGAACAGCACTTAAACAATCCCTTGGCATTTGGTTCTTTCAACCCTCCTATACTGCAAGATGCTGGAATTAATTGCTCAAAGTATTTTGCTTGTCGTTTGTCTGTAGTGATGCTTTTTAATTAAAGCTGTTTAGATCATCTTTGTGGTCACCCATTGAACAATGTGCAAAAGAAAGAAAGGGAATGGATGTGAGGAGAGTTCGGGTGTTGAGTGATTCACTGATTCCATTGGCCCCTTGTAACTGGCTAGGAAGGGAACTGTAATATAAATGAGGAGGTAGATCACTCAGGAAGTATATAAAGGATCATGTAAATAACATATGGTAGATTTTGGAATCTCAATTGAACTGGGCAAGCTTGGGTCTCGCAAATTACCCCTGGTCTATTTGTTTTCTTTAATAACTAACTGTAACTAGTTTCCATCATTCTGGTATCAGAGCAAAGGAAATTGTTGGAGGGAATGGGTGCTAATGAAAAAATAGATATAGGGTTGCAGTTGAATGAAGTAGAAGAGCATGAGCTCTTGCATATTACAGGAGTTACAACAAGGTGATGGAGAAGAGAATGAAGGTGGTGGTCAAGTAGTAGGAGGGAATCTGGAGACACGAGGAAATATCGATGTTAGTTGAGTTGAGACGAAGAGAGTTGATCTTAAAAAGGAACCTATGGGTGCACTAGCTACTGAGGCAGGAGGAAAGCATTAGTAGTGCAATGGGAGTTTGACAATGGAAGTCTGAGTTCCTTTTGTAGAATTTCAGTGGCTTGAGTGAGCAAACATATCATCTACAATCCTCTCTTTTTTATTATTCGTATTTTTTATATGAAACAATTTCATAGAAGATACGATATCACAAAAGAAGAGGAGGAAAGCAAAGTCCCTAGACAAAGAAGACTGCAAAAGTCTCTTCCAATGGACAAAAGGGGACAAACATTCACACCAAGAAAGTGTTACAACAGATAGAGAATCTAAGAAATGATCAAACGACTTCTCTATTGATGAAGATTCTAGTATTTCTTTCAAGTCAAAGGATCCCAAAAATACTAGTGAATTGAAGCCAAAGGATCTTCTTTTCTCTTCTGAAAGATGCCCTACCAAAATTGTTGATAAAAGAATGTTGATGTCCAAGGGGTGGACCACAACCACTTGCACGTGGAACTTGGAAAGAATATAATTCCAAGAATTTCCTGCATGGGAGCAATGGAGGAAGAGATGACCTTGAGATATTTCTTGCATAGAGGACACCATCTCAGAGACAAGAAAACACAAAAGGCCCCTCATACATCTATTTCAATTAATAAAATTGAGATTTTTTTTAAAAAAAAAAATCTAAAAGGAGAAGGAGGAGGATGAAGAACACAACCATTAAATGCAGGATTATTGTCTAACATACCATGTTGAAGAACAGCCTAAGAATTACGAAATGTTTGAGGGAAAACATAACATTATATTTCATACAGAAATATTCAAGTTCATATACTAATAATCTTTAACAGGAAAATCATTAGTCGCGCTTTCTTCAACAAGTAGTCACTTACACTACATATGGTACCTAGCATTAATGAATAAGAATGCTCAAAAATTCTATAAAAAGTTAAGAAGGCTAAACGATTCTTCATGTTTTGTGATGAAGTCATCATCCCTGCCTTGCATATTTCAATAAAAATAACAATAATAAGACATATTTGTTGCATATAAAACCATATTTTCAGTATACAAGATAAAAACAGAAAGGAAAAAAACACACACACACACACACACAATCATGAAGCACAATGCAAGAAAGAGTGTAACTCAATAAGCTATAAATATACGAATTTTATGCTACTCTTTGTAATGACCAAAAAAACTACACTGGTTGAGTATTTTGCCAAAGCTAATGTACAGATCTTAGCAGCCCAGCAGACACTGTCATTTTGGACAGGCAGATGAAGAATATCAATGATGAAGAGGTGACTAGAATGGCTTCAATGTGAGGCTTTGAGCCCGGGAATTGGCCACTGACATACCTGGGGGCTCCTATTGGGGGATACCCAAAAGTTGAGAGCTACATTAATGTGGAAGAGCTTTATTTGCTCAAGAGGGGGAAGGCTCACGTTAGTGAAATCTGTTCCAAGCATCCCTTTGTACCATTTCTCCTTATTTGAATGCCCTAACAAAATCATCTATATATAGGTTAGAAAAAAGATCATTAGATATTTCTTATGGAAAGGAGCTACAAATGATAATGGGAAAACTCTTGTTAATTGGAAAATCAACTCCGCCAATGAGCAAAGAAGGTTTGGGTGTTAGTAACATAAAAGGGAAAAATTTGAATCTTCTTGCAAAATGGGGGTGGCACTTCATGACCGAGGAAAATGCTTTGCGGAGATGTGTGACTGCTAGTGAATACAGCTTTACATATGGTTTCCTAATACGAATATTGGCAGAAAGCTTGATGGGTCTTGGATCCAAATCTCTAAATGTTGTGAGTTAGTGGATAAATGGTACAATTTGAAGCTTGGTAGAGTCGACAAGATATTGTTTTGGGAGGACCACTAGATTGGAGACTGACGCCTTAAAATCAAGTTCAGCAAACTAATGTGGCCAATTCAAAGGGGTTTGGAGTCCGACAGTGCTGGTCTGAAGAGTCAAGCACCTAGAATCTGTGTTTCAAAAGAAGCCTCACTAATCTTGAGAGTGAGGAATGGGTTAATTTGCTCGCTTTCTTGGGGCCAATTTTCCTTCCTCTGAGGGAAAATTATAAAAGTTGGTCTCTCCACCAAAGTGGGGTGTTTTCAATTAGTTCGTTATCTCCAACCCTCTCCCCCAATCATGCTCCTTTTGACCGGATCCTAGTTGATATCATTTGGAAAGCCAAAGTACCAAAGAAGGAAAAGTTTTCCAGTGGGTGCATTAAAAAAACAAAACTGAATTCTAATGATTTGCTATAAAAGAAGAATCTGAGACTATTCAACTCCTAGCTAGTGTATTCTGTGTAAGACGGAGTGGAAAACCATGAGCATTTCTTCTTATATTGTCATGTCACCAAGAGCCTTTGGGCTAATTTTTTTCAAACATTAGGCTTGCAATGGTGCTTTCCTAACTCTATTAGCGAGGTGATAATTCAGCTGGGGAGTGGTTGTCCCTTCAAGGGTAGAGCTAGGATTTTCTGGACTAATGCGTTTATGGCCATTATTTGGAGGCTATGATTTGAGAGAAATCAGAGGGTCTTCAAAGAGAAGTTTTCAAGACAACAAGATTTGAGATTTTATTTGTCTCTTTGCCATCATCTGGTGTTCTCTTTCAAATTCCTTTGCTAATTATGATTTTGTACATATCTTGACCAATTCGGTCTCCTTGTGCCCCTTTGGTCCTTAAGAGATTCCTCATCTCTTTTGTTTAGCCTTGTTCAGTAATATATTCTCTGTTTCTGATAGACCACCAATTAGACATGTGTATAAAAGGAGACGTAAGAAGAATATTGTGGGGGACCAGTAGTTAAGTAGTTATAAGGTAGTTAGTGTGGTTAGTCTGGTAAGTGGTTACTAACCATACCTTGTATATAGTTGTATCTTGTAAGGGGAAGGGTACCTTTTGGCTAGTTGTGTTGTTGGGTAAAGGGTGGAGAGATTAAGGGAACTCTCGAACATTTCCCTAGGTGTACTGAGTTTGTTCATAAATAAATAATAAGATCCTATCAATTTGGTATCAGAGCAGTGTATTTTTTTTCCTGGTATTCAAAAATGACGACTCGCATGGAATCTCGAATGGAGGCGACGGAATCGAATATTGCTGCTCTTCAGCAGACAGTCGGTAATTTCTCGGAGATGGCTGCGCAAATGGAGAAGGGTTTCATGGCGGTGTTGACTCAACTTGAGAGTTTGAAGTCTGACAAAGGTACGGCTGATAAAGATCAAGGCAAACGTGTTGAGGAGACGGTAAGTGTTGCAGCTTCGATTGCTCCGTCGGCTGCAGATTCGCAAGTTCTATCTTTTATGTTTTAACTGGGCTGGGCTTGGGTTTTTTATGTTTTAAAATTTCAGGGGCTGGGCTAGCTTTTTATGTGTAAGATTTAATTTTTCATTTTTTTAATGAATGTTTTTGTTTCCTGTTAAAGAAAAAAGGAGTTTTCTGGATGTGGTCTTGCTCCTTAACATTTCTATGGTTAATTTATTTAGAACTATTACTATGACAATATATATACATATAATATATATATAAAAAAGAAAAAAGAAAAATTAATAACATGTCCCCAACGTGTCGTGTCCTATATTTTTAGAAATTGGCGTGTCGCCGTGTCGCTGGCGTGTCGCGTGTCCGTGTCCGTGCTTCTTAGGTTGCAAGCAATTTGCATCAGAGGGATACTTACTTGAGTCCACTATAAGGTAATTAGTTTTTCTTCGCAGGTCAACATTACCAACTCCAGCGAGAAGAAATCCAACCACCGTATCCTATTATGAAGAAAATTTAGTTTAAAAATAGAACCAAAACTCATGCATAGTTCATGATGCACAACACAACAGAATGAGCTGGAGCCCAATCATTATCATTATCCAGATGCTTTATTATGCCTTGCGAATTGCAATTAACTGAAGAAAATATTCCTAAAATCACAGAAGAAAAAAATTGAATAATGGATGTTTATTGAGCAAAGTTGACAATTTCATGGAAAGACTAATAATAAAGAGTTTACTCTAGGGCTCAAGACTAACTACTAATGTAAACGTGATTGACAAGCAGAATTGCTTTGACATACACATACATGTAAAACCCTATTAAGACACAGGTTTTTGAGGTACTTCAATGACATATGACATAACAATAAGATCACAGAAGTGGATGATTTATCTGTAAAAAGAAAACCAAACACCAAAATCACATAACAATAAGATCAAATAAGCATGTAATATTAACTCCTACCGAACTTCAAGCCAATTTAATAGTTTAAGGTACCCAGAAAAGCTGTTGCACTATGGAAATATATTGGGCGTACCTCATCAGCAATCATAGAAATAAGCGCTGAGCTTTTGGTAGGGATTTGAGCTTTACCAGCCATTTACGAGATGTAGCTACAAAAAAAAAATACAAATAATTATGCTACCAATCTCAATTAACAAAACATGAAAATTATTTGAATCACAACTGAAAATTTTGAACTGAAAACCCCCATCAAATTAACCGGGATCAGGGGCGGGAAAAATTATCCCAACTAGGGTCAAATCTCCAATTCACAGCGAGATAGGCAGAAGCAAAGAACTGAAAATAAACAAGGAAACGAGACTAAAACCCATGAGATTGAGAATGTACAGCTCGAAAATCAAAAATTGGGGTTCAGGCTAATAGTTGGAAGCAATCGTAGCACTGAAACTCAAAGATTGTAGGTGAAAATCAAGAGTAGGAGTGAGTGAAGCTAGGAACCAAGATCGAGGAAAAAGGAGAGGAGGAAGAGGAAATCGAGTTAGAATAAATACCTAGAAGCTGGACTTACGATCGGAGGATTTTTGTTCGTCGGACTCAGATTTGTCTCTGAAATTCGAATGCAGGCAATCGAGGCAATTCTTTTCTATGCCAACAAGAGCATAGCTCAACTGGCATAGACATCAAGTCATATTGACAACCACGAGGTCTGTGGTTCAAACCCTCCTCTCTACATATTATCAAAAAAAAAAAAAAATTTGGCAAAAAGCCCTTCTCTTTGATATGGGAAACTTTAAATTTACAGTAATGTACACAGATATTCAGCGTTGCCTTCTAAACCTTGGATGCCGTTTTATTTTTTATTTTTATTTTTTATTTTTTATTTTATTTTATTTTTTTTTTGAGTTCATCAACATTTTCTTCCTCTATGAATATAAAATTTAGATACCTTTTAGTTATCTATTTTCAGATTCGTCTATCTGTAACAAATATATAAAAGTGTCTACAAGGAAAGAATCTTTAGGTCCCCTCTGAGTTCACTATTTAAAATATGTCTATTTTATCCTAAACATTTCAACATTTTAAATCAAGTACCTGGAGTACAAAGCATATGGACAACTCTTATTCTTAGTAAATTCAAAGTATCGATCAATCTTACAAGACAACGTGACATCTAACTCTAATCCATTTGGTTGTGAAGTAAACTCATGGCTTGAATGAATTCATTCCCTCCAAGTCAATTATTATTTGCATGACCCTTTAACCTCTAAGTCAATTCTTGATGGTTAAAATTAAGTGTTTCCTTCCCAGCTATAATATTCAAATATAAATATGCTTGAGGTTGTTCGATCAGTCAAAATAACTCCTACAAGCTAGGAATTAAACAGGAATTGGATAATAGGATAGATTACTTCGATCGATTCTCTAAAAAGTAGAGAGATGTTAGAAAATTCATGGTCGCCGAAACAAGGTAATTTTCAACGGAGATCAAATAGATATAGAGATGATAAAAAGCCTCAATCAAAGGCAGTTCGAAAAGTCCCAATTTGCCACAAGGCTTTTTATTTTCCATTCAACTATTGTTATCCCCCCCCCCCCCCCAAAAAAAAAAACTTTCATTAGACAAATCCTAAATTTGTGTTCTTCAAGTGAGAATAAAGACATAGATGGAGAATACCAGTAACAAGAGAGTAGAAAATTAGAAAAAACCTGCTTGGAGGGAGACTGCAGCGGCACGAGGTAATGGGTGGCAAATGGCAAGCGAAAGCACTAAGCCCTAAACGAAAAAAAGAAGTAATAAAATGAAACCCCACAAAATCCTATACAAATCAACACTATGTAGAGTAAGAAGAACAGAATGGACCCGAAATTAGCGATCATCCATGCTAATAATAAAGGTTTCCAAACCTCCCAGAAATAGATTTGTAATAACGTTGGAAACCTTTATTATCTTCAGCATCTAAGGCCAAACCTTCGTTTCTAGGTTCAAATGAGATGTATAGAGGAACTGCAAACATATGTTAACCTAGAAGATAAAAATTCAAATCATCATTATTGATGCTAAGTACAAGGATTCCGGGTCAGATCAAAGGGAACAATTGTTGGAATCGATGAAGCAGTTGGAGGGAATTGTCAGGAAGAGGCTCTCGGCAGCTGTGGATCAGCAGGATCATCCAATGATCTTGCGGTTTATGCGACTTTATTCTCCGTTAGGTTTGGAGGATCTTGTTTTGGCTATGGAAGAAAATGATGAGATCTCAAGGAGTCTATGTGGTGAGGATGGGATTGTATATGCAATCTGTGAACATCAAGAGGAGTGTGATTCACGTGGATCTTTAGTCTTAAAGAAATGTGGAATATAGGAAATTGACTCAGTTGTCTGAAATTAATGCTCAAAACAAGAATTTGCTTGCTGTTGGTGGATCGGAAGGACCTGATCCAAGGGAAGTTGAGTTATACTTGGAGGAATTGTTGACATTGATGCAGTTAGGTGAGGATTACACTGAATTCATGGTCTCCAAAATCAAGGAATTGAGTTCTATAGATCCATAGTTGGTTCCCCGAGCTACAAAGGCTTTCAGAAGTGGTAGTTTTAGCAAAATGGTTCAAGATATTACAGGATTTTATGTGATTCTGGAGGGATTTTTCATGGTTGAAAATGTGAGGAAAGCTATCAAGATAGATGAGCAGGTGCCTGATAGTCTTACAACCTCTATGGTAGACGATGTGTTCTATGTCCTACAGAGTTGCTTAAGACGTGCGATATCCACTTCGAATATCAACTCATTGATTGCAGTTCTGAGTGTTGCTCGTAGTCTATTGAGTAATGAGTACCAAGAGGCATTACAACAGAAAATGCGAGAACCAAATTTAGGTGCGAAACTATTCTTAGGTGGTGTTGGTGTACAAAAGACGGGGACCGAGATCGCAATAGCTTTGAATAACATGGACGTGAGCAGTGAATATGTTTTGAAACTCAAACATGAGATTGAGGAGCAATGTGCAGAGGTATCATACTTCACCTTGACATGTACTTCAAAGACAACTACTATTATTGTTCTATATTACACAACCTTTTGTTTTACACTTAGTTTTTCCTTTTTCATGTTCTGTGGCATCTTTGTTTATTGTTTAAAGGTAGGTTGAGATTGTAAACCCAATTTGTTAAATTTGTAATCTGTTGTGTGAATTTATAACCTTAGCAAATGAGTATTGCTTTTGAAATTGCATAGTTCATTGTCATACATCTGATAGCATATAACTATAGAAGTTTATTAAGTGGAAAATATATATGGATATGGAAGTGGAATTCAACCAATTGTTTGTGTATTTAACTCTACCAAATGCCACTATTTATAGGCAATTTGGCAAGTAGGATGTGGCTTAAAGTGGACACCAATCATCTATGGTTACAAGACACATGGACAATTTGAAAATGAACACATGGACAAATATGAAATGGACACATGGTTTAGAACACTAAGCATATGGACATCTATCTTATAATATTTATAATAACAACATGTTTTTAACGTTTTGTTTGTATCTCTTATCTCTTACTTTCAAAAAGGTAAAAACAAAAACAAATCATATTAAAAAATTAAATGTAACATATTAATATTGAATATTTTATTTTAAAGAAGTGATTTCTCATTTAAAATTTTGGTTTTATAATTCAAAATTTGACAAAAACAAATAATTACCAAATGTTTTTTTTTTTTGGACAACATGTGAAATGAGAGATTTGAATCTGTAATCTGAACTATGTCGTTGTTGACATTACCAAATATGTTACTAAGTTAATATTAAAAAATAAAAATAATAAAAACAAGATGAAGTTACTAAAAGTAATTTTGTTTTGTATTTTGTTTTTCTTTTCTAAAATAAGAAGAAAAAAAAAAACAAGAGAATACAAGTAACTGAAACGAAAAGGCTAAGATGCAGACCCTACAAAACTTCTTTTAACAAAAACCATTATTTCACACAAAAATAATGAGAAATGACCACTATTTATATTTAATAAATAAATAAATAAAAATATCTACTTTCTCTCTCCTTAATTGCATGTCTCTCCCTCTTTCTTACCAAAAAGTTAATAATGGTCAGGAAGAAAGTCTTGTCTTGCTTACCAATCAAAATGCTAGATAAGTTTATTCTTGGTTTAAATATCATTTCAGTCCCTAAACTTTTAAGTTTGTTCTATTTGAGTCCTTCAACTTTCAAAACGTTCGTTATGGTCCTTAAACTTTCAATTTTGTTCTATTCTAGTCCCTAACCTTTCAAGATGTCTATTTTAGTCCCTAAACTTTTAAAAAATAATTATTTTGGTCCTTGTTATGTTACTTTTATACTTCAAATTCGCTTTATCTAATGTTCATCCCTAACTTATTTGATTTGAAATCATGTTCATATTAACAATCTAATACACATACTTAAAGCTATGTCATTAATTTGTTAAAATTCAAATAAAAGTAAGGATCAAAATAGTTATTTTTTTTTAAGTTCAGGGACTAAAATAGACATTTTAAAAGTTCATGGACTAAAATGGAACAAGCTTTAAAGTTTAGAGACTAAAATGAGTACTTTGAAAGTTTAAGGACCAAAATAGAATAATTCTAAAAGTTTAGGGACCAAAATAGGATTTAAACCTTTATTCTTTATAGACGCGGTCTCCATAAAAGAATAGACACAACTTGGCAAAAGCACACACAATGAATGGAGAAGTAAAAAAATAAAAAAAGAATGGAGAAGTAAGAATTCTAGGCCTCATGTCCGTTTGGAATACATTTTAATTAAATGTTTTTCAAGAATGCATTAAAAAAAAAAATTTGTATAAAAAATGTCTAGAATTTAAACATTCATATGTTTGGTTGCATTTTCTCGTGAGTATTTTTATACACAAGTTATTGTATACTTTTTTTTTTTAAATAAATGCTTCATTAAAACAAACCACCAACCGAACTGTCTACAACCAAAGAATCACCAAAAAAACGAGAAAAAACCAGGGGCTACAAAAAGATGTCCATTTCCCACGGGAGGGGAATTTCCTGGTTTCAAGTGTTTCTCTCAAAATGGTTTATTTATCAATCTCATTTTTTAACAAGTCATTTTTAGTGGTTGCCAAACACAATAAATTTTTTCAAAATGATTTTCATCCTCAAGACTTCTGTCAAGTTTTTCATTGTGATCCCTAAAATCCTGCTTGAACTTTTATAGATTTCTATTCTTGATCGTCTATGCTTGATATCTCAATTGAATGTTTAATCCTTATGATTAAGGTGGTAATATCAAATATGGATATGACATATTGAATAGATGAAAGATGATTAGTAACATACATACATGTAAATACTTCTTATCACATAGCCAAAGATGTTGAAAAGAAAAGATGTTAAAATTGTGTCCTTAATCAATTAAAAGAGAAGCACAAAACATAAGAGTGTTTTGGTGTTCATCAGCCAAACAAAGCACAGAATGATAGAACAAGGTATAAGGAGGGGGAAAAAAGGACTGGATGCTCCCTAAAAGACGTTCCCAAATACAATTTTCAGAATTTTAAAACAAAAGCGCTTAAGAAAAAAACATAAGCTAATAGCTATTTGTTCTTGGGGAATCCCAAAAAAATTTTGAAAAATGGCCAAACCGGATTTTTTAATGAAAAATGGTTAAACCGTTTTTTAACCTATTTTCGTGAGGATCGTCTTTCGCAAGTTTCACGTTCACACCCTAGGAAGCCACTATCTGATTTAATTTTAAAAAACCAAAAAAAAAAAAAAAAAAAAAAAAAAAAAAAAAAAAAAACAAAACAAAACAGTTTATCCCATAAATGAAAGGATTACAGTATCTATCTTCTCTCTCCTATCTCTCAAAATTCAAATTCAAATTTTATTTTTAAAGGGAAAGATTACATGGAAATTAATTTTCGATTAGATTCTTATATTTTAATTATCTAATCAGCATCTCAATCGTTTTTCCCAACTTTTTGTCATCCATCGATTTTTTGCTCTGTCGTCCATATCACCATTGAAAGGGTTATTGATCTACATCATAGGTATGTTAAATGCTGTATTTTGTATTTATCTATCATTATTTTCCTCTTTGTATCCTATTTTCCAACACAAAGTATTTTTTATTTTTTTTCAAAGTCTTTAATGGTTTCCAAATAAAAGCTTTTGGAGGAAGAAGAAGAATAGAATGGAGAAAGGTGCCCAAAAGAAAATAGGAGGTTTCTCAAGAATTTCGTTTGTAATGGTTGGAAGAATATGAGAATGGGAAAGACCTCACAAACCAAGAAAATGGGAAAATGGGAAGAATCTCAAGGGTTTCAGTTTTTTTTTTTTTTTAAAAAAAAGGTGAATACTGTTATAGGCAATTTTGGACCACCCGACGCGCATGGAGCTAACGAGGACGTCCGGGCAAAAATAGGGCTGGGAGACTGACCCAGAGGAAGAACCGACCAAAGGGCCGGGCCAACTTGGCCCGAACCATATGGTCGGCCTCGGCCAAGGCCGAGGCCGACCATTCGGCCCGCTTGCGCGGGCCGAGCTAGGTCACCTCCTCTCGGTCCCTGATGCTTCTAGCCGCCTCGGTTTTGCCTAGTTTGTCCCGAAACGCCTCCGAATTCCTGAAAACCCTAGGAGCACGAGCAGGTATTTATACTCCTCTTCGCCACCGAAGAAGGGGACCCCGAACTCAATTCTCAACTCTCTTCTCTTGCTCTCTAGCTCTCCCTTCCGTTTTCTGACTTAAGCATCGGAGGCGGTGTGGCTAGCACCACACCAGTGTGCAGGTTTTCTCTTTTGCAGGCCACGTCTTCCCCCTCATCTACAAATTTACCGTTGGTGGCACGTGAAGGTCAGGTGAGTTTCCTCTGACCAAAATCGACCATCAACAAATACTAAATCCCAATTTTCGAATTAAGTTGGAGGGAAATAGTGAGTAATGATTTTTCTAGATGATTTGATGTTTACTATAGTAAATTATTAGTTTACTATATACACTGTATTTGCATAATTTGTTTACTGAATACACTGTATTTGCATAATTTTTTTTTATATAAACTTGAATAATGTTTTTTATTGTTCCAGTAACCATTTGTGAGTAATGATTTCTTCCTATTTTTCAATATTGAAATTATTTGCAAGTTTACTGAATACATTCTGAAGTTAGATTATTGAATACCCAACTAGACAATATAGGGTTTGGAAAAGAAAATAAATACACACAAGTTAACCGATTCAATCATTTTCGTGCACTCCCTATTTTTAAGGTAAGAGTTAACAAATTTTTTTTTTAAAATTCTACAACTCTCCCTTGATTCGTGTTAATTGGTTGATGTTTGTTATGCTTTGAATTTGATTGATTTTCGACGGGCCCTTAAATTAAGAGTAAACCCTAGATTCTCTCCTAAATTTAGGTTGTATTTGTATTTACAGTTTACTGCATTTTCGTTGTATTTGAATTTATCGGTTTATCGGATTTAGATTTTGTTTGGGGGCATTTTCATGGTAAAAAAAAAAAAAAAAAAAACCTACTAAAACTAGCAATTGACCATTTTTCAAATGGAAAAATCATATGACCATTTTTCAAAATGCCCAATTAAAAATAGTTATTTATCTAGTTGCCCCTTTCTTCTCTCTAAATCATAGAGTACAGGCCCTTGGTCTTGAAAGAAGCCCAAGCCCAATTATCATACCTAAGATTCACGATTTATGTTTCTCTATTTCTATTTTTGTTTGTCTTGATGGAGATCTTAATTTGATCTCATTTAACAAAAATATGGTTTCTCAAAAAACAAAAACAAAAAACAAAAATATTGAGATCTTACCCAAACCATTTCCTTAAAATAATAGTAGTAGTAATAATAATTAAAATAAAAAAATACAGAAAATACCCTAAACTCTCATCTCAATAATACCCGTCAACTTCAAAAAGTATCAAAATTACCTCTAGTCTTAAAAAAAAGTTCAAAATTACCCTTATTGTTACGTGTTACGTTTTGGATGGAAAACATCACAGTTGTTTCAGTTTCATTTCATTGACCTTTCAAAAATATCTCTACTAAAAAACATTTCTTCTTCTTCATCTCTCTGCAAATTCTTTTTCCATGAAAAATAATGAAAAGCTTAGCCTATTTGTCATGTATTAGTAGATGATGAGTTTTTCTTTTCCTTCAACACATCTCAAAAGAATGACTAGATTCTTATGTTAAAGCATCAAGATGACTATTGTTTCATTATTGAATTCTTCATGTCATTGATTGATTTTATTGATAGCGCCTGGACGACGCTACAATGAAAAGTCCTAAGTATAAATTCATTTTATTTCTTTCTCATGGGGTACCAAGAGAGAATTTTCAAAAAAAATATGGAGAAATTGGTTGGATTCATCATTTTGGGATCCCAAGGTGCCCAACAGTGCGAAGTTTGAAGACTCGTGGAATCGTTGGGATTTGTTTCCTTTCCCTTTTCCCTTCTCTTTTTCTTGCTTGTAATGACTTCAACGGTGTTATTAGTTGAGACTTTTATTGTGAATTTCATTTTCTAGAGTTTTGATGTAATCGTTCATTGAATCCTATTCTTCCTAGTTAATAGTTGATATTTCAATATCGTAATTAGTTGTGGAAACTTTTATGAGATTATTGCATGTTTAGATTTATTCACTCTTTGCATCAATTTTCATGTCATAATTCGAGGTTGAGAACAAGAGTTAAAATGTCAACATCAAATGAAATGTCGATGTCTCAATTTTATGGACTGTGTTTATGGAAATATTGACAAAATGTCGATGTCGATAGACATTTCTGGAAAAATGTTTAAAACAAAAAGATTCATAAAAATATTTAAAGTAATAAATAAATGTTTTACATTTTTAAAATAAGTTAAAATACTTATTATAAATATTATCTCCACATTAAGATTAAAAATCCCTTTTGGTCCCTCAACTTTATCATGAAAGTAACCAATTTTGTCCCTTAACTTTGAATTGTAATGATATAGTCCTTGTACTTTTAATTTTGTAACAATTTAGTCCCTGAACTTTAATAAGTAACAATTTAGTTATCATACTTTCAAATTTGTAACAATTTAATCATTGTTGAAAAAAAATCATCAAAATTAAATGTCGATTTTTATTATTTAATAATTAGACTTTGTAGCTTATAACCATATTGAGTCCCAAATTAGTTTATCTATGTAAATTTTTTTTATTAAATCTTAACATCAAATTTCACGATAGGGATTAAATCGTTACAAATTTTAAATTAGTACAAGGACTAAATTGTTATATATGAAATGTTAGGGACTAAATTGTAACAAAATTGAAAGTATATGGACTAAATCATTACAAATCAAAGTTCATGGACTAAATTGTTACTTTCATGAAAGTTTAGCGACCAAAACTAATTTTTATCCCCACATTAATTACATTTTTCTATTATTTCGATCAAATTTTCTACCGTATAATGGAAATATCGATTCACCCTTCGTGTCGATGTCAAACCCATGGACATGTGGAAATGCTGATAGAAATGTCGACATATCGATGAAAATTTAATATACTAGTTGGGCGACAATAATTATTGATAGATCTAAATAATTTTCCCCAATTTATGCAAGAGATAGAGATATTCTTATAGGTTTTGTGGCAAGCGGGCACTAAATTTACTCTTTTGTTTTTGTTAGTTTTAGGTTTTATTAGAGTAGTTTAATTAAAAGCATAGTTTAGTGGTTATTGTCCAACAAAAGCATTCCAACTCATGTACAAAACTTGAATTTTGAGAAAACTTCAGATAAATCATAAAATTAAGTTAATTCGAGCATAGTTTAGTGGTTATTACAATTAAACTAAGTTCACATTTTTTTTGACAATATGTGGGAGTGAAAGGATTCAAACTACAGACCTCTTAGTCATTAATACAACCTTATGTCAGTGAGTTATGCACATGTTGGCAAACTAAGCTCACATTTTTTTTTTTTTGACAATATGTTGGGGTGGGGATTCGAACCACATACCTCGTGGTTATCAGTACAACTTTATGCCAGTTGAGCTATGCTCTTGTTGGCCTAAGCTCACATTTGTTGAAGGTTTGATCCATCCTCACATTTATTGAATTAAAAGTTAATATGTTAGGTATGTATATATATGTGTGTGTTTATATATATATATATATATATATATATATATATATATATATATATATATATATATATATATATATATATATATGTGTGTGTTTATATATATATATATATATATATATATATATATATATATATATATATATATCCGAAAACGGGAAGTTGTGAAATTACTAAAATGAGTATTTGTAAGTATGCAAAATAGATAAGGCTAAATTATAAACTATACTCCAGATTTTTGTACCTCGTTTCAATAATACTTTTGAACTTTAAAAAAAGTTTCAAAAATATCTTTGACCTTTCAAGAACATTAAAAAATACTCTTATTGTTAAGTTTTGGATGAAAAATGTTAAAGTTTAAGTTTCATTAAAATCTTTGACCTTTCAAAAAAAAAAAATAGAAAATACTCTTACCAAAGAAAACTTTTCTTTGTTTTCTTCTACTCTTCATCCATAAAAATTAATGCCAACACAACACAAGATAAAAACAAAGTTTGAAATGAGATTTCTATTTTCAAACATGTAAGGATGTAAAAAAGATAAGTGAAAGAAAAAAAAAATGAAATTTTAGTTTTTCTTTGTTTTTCTCTTTTGTATATTAATTAGTGATATGCAGGACATTAATGTTAATTTTAATTAGGACAAAATACACTTTTGGTCCTTGAAGTTTGAGCTTGATGTCTATTTGATCCCTAGAATTTAAAAAGTGACACTTTAGTCTCTAGGGTTTGAAAAATAGTTTTAAATGGTCCATAAGTTAATTTGACCGTTAATTGACTAGCGGAAAAATGATGTGGCATGTTGAGGTGACACATTTTAATTGAGGTGTCCAATTTAATAATTTTATATTATTATTTTTTAGATTACATGTCATTTTCTTTTTTTTTTTTTCCTCCTTCCCGTTCTCTCTCTTCCCTTATCTTCCTTCTCCCCTTTTCCTCTCCTCTATTCCAACCAATCCATTACAAATCCATATGCGGTGGTTTAAAATGTGCTTTGGTCTAAGAGACTGGGGGTTGACTCTTTCATTTGGGGGGCCCATAGTCCCTGCAAAATCCCACTTTCCCTACGGAAAAATTTCTAGTATTCCGGTAGTACCTACTCCCTCCATTCAACATTTGACACGTCATTTAATAAGCATTTCATGATATAATATTTTATTATATGGGTCCCACATCATTCTTAAATACTCCTTATATGGCAAACAATGAAGGGAGGTAGTATGAAAAATTTTCCATACAACCGTACTACTATAAATTTTCCCTACTGAGAGCAGGCACCCAAGATAAAAGGGCATACAGATTTCTTTTTTTTCTTTGCCATTCTCCAGAATTTGTATTCTTCTTTGAGGCTATGATACAAAGTGCTTTTGCTATGCCTTTGTACATGTAATCCTTTTGCTTTATATATTTTTCCTTTTCTTTTTAATTAAATAGATTAAATTATATTACTCTCCCGATTAGTGAAATTGGTTTCTTCTACCTTTATTTTGATTGTGGATTAAAAAATATCTGCAATGTAAGTGGTTGCTTTATTTTCATATTAGCCAAGACCCTCTTTATGCATTTTTTTTCTAAATGGCTTATATCATGTTCTACGGGACTATGCATTTGCAATTGCCATGAGAGGTCTTAACCACAACGAGAGTGGGTATTGATGTGACTCTTTTTAGATGATGCCACAAATACACGAGGATATGTTGAATTATTTCGTTTATATCTTGATTTTGTAATTAGTTTTAGAATATGACATTAGGAAGGTGGGAATAGTGAAGTTCGACTAGAGGGAAAGGGGAGAAGAAAGAGAATCGAGGGGAGAAGGAAGATAAAGGGAAAAAAAGAAAATAACATGTAAACTAAAAAATAATAATATAAAATTATTAAATTGGCTACCTCAATTAAAATATGCCACCTCAACATGTCTCACATCATTTTTTCGTTAGTCAACTAATGGTCAAATTAACTCAGGAACTATTTTTTAAACCTCGGGGACTAAAGTGTCACTTTTTAAACTTTAGGGACTGAATAGACATCAAGCTCAAATTTCAGGAACCAAAAGTGTATTTTGCCCTTTTAATTACAATAAATGGGTGGTGTAGGAAAAATGTGAGGTTTTTTTTACTTACTTTGGAGAGTTACGAGGAAGAGTTTCTTTTGTATCAACAAAATCTGGATTGATTCAATTTATTTATAACAATTCTTTTTCCTAAACTTTTATAAAAAAATTAGATCGAAGAAAGTTACTTGTAATTTAATTAAATTATATATGGTTTTTAAAATAATTATCTAATAATGAATTTGACATTAAATATTAATATAAAAATAATTGAAATGTTATGTTTACTTTTGTCATTATAACTAAATCACACCAACTTAGTATTAATTTATCAAACACCATCATATGGTTTTTTCATGTTTAAAATTTAAATTTTTCCAACACCGTTTGTACTTTATATCACAATTAATTTTTCTAAAAACACACAGTGACCAACAATTATTTTAAAAGCTACAAAAATTTTAAACTAAACTTAAAAAGGTTATCAACAAAATCAAGTCAAGAACATGAAAATTTAAAAATGAAGCAAAAGTCATTTTGAAGCTTCAACATAAGAATTTGGTTAGACAACTGTTAGAGTGTTGTGTCCAATGAGAATAAAAACTTAAAGTCTATAAACGTACATGACAAATAAGCAAAACTTCTCATTAGTTTCTATGAAAAAAGAATTTGGAGAGAAAGGAAGAAGAATAAGCATTTTCTTTTTTTGAAATTTTCTAAAAGGTCAAATGTGTTAATGAAACTAAAACTTTAACCTTTCTCATCCAAAACTTAATAAGTAATAATATTTTTTAACATCTTTTAAAGGTCAAAATATTTTTAAAACTTTTTAAAAAAATCCAGAGATAATATTCAAATGAGGTATAAAGTTCAAGAGTATTTTTTTTATAATTTTGCCTAGATAGTAATATTCACATTGACCTATAGAAACATGGATTAGAAACATCAAGTTTAAAATATTGTACATTTGATATGAGCATTAATTTAAAATATGGTATAGTTCAACTGACATAATGTCTGTACCAATGACTAAGAGGTCCGTAGTTCTAATTTTCCATCCCACATGTTATAGATAAAAAAAGAAAAAAAATTAAAATATTGTACATTTGAGGTAAATGTCATGTTTGAAGCCATAATCCTTATCCCCGTATGGTTGGAGTAAAAAATGAAAAGAAGAATATATATATATATATCATTATCCCTACGGATGCAAAGTCTTCAAGTAGACGTGGACATTAGAGAAAAAGGTGGTCTTTCCAATTTAATTTTGAATTGACCTCAAGTCTTCATCAAAATCATCAAGTCTTCCAACCAAAGGTTGTGAAATTTCTTCAACATTAAATATCTTGGCTATTAAAAAACCTTGGATTAGTTTAAAAAAAACTTGAGTTAAAATGTCGATGTCGACAGAAATACTGAGGTCTCAATTTAATAGAAATGTCGATGGAAATATCGACAAAATGTCGATGTCGATGGATATTCTGAGAAAAATATTCAAAACAAAAAAAATAAAAAAAAAATATTTAAATTAACAAATAAATGTTTTAGACTTTTAAAATAAGTTAAAATACTTATGATAAATATTATCTCAGTTACATTTTGTTATTTTTTGGTTTACATTTTATCAATTTTTTTACGATATAATGGAAATATCGATTCCCTGCAAGTTGATGTCGAACCCATGAAAATGTGGAAATGTCGACGTGTCGATGGAAATTTAATACATTTAAAATATAGTTTTGATTTTAAAAATCTAATCACTCTATTGATTTGAATTTGATCCCTAATTTACAAGATTCCATCCAATTTCTTCAATCATCCCAAATTTAATAAATTGCAGATTCATTTATACTATTAAAATTTGACTTATTATATATGTATGTATTCACCCAACTACGGATTAATTAGAGTCTTAGGGTTTTTTTTTAAGAAATTTGAAAAAACAGCATATCTTCAAAAATATTTAGAAAAAACGAGTTGGTTTTTGTCGTTTATTGGAATGCGTAGGATCAAAATACGCATCCTACAAAAAAAATGCGTAACTTCAAGATACACAATAGTTAAGATTGAAAATGTGGATGATGGTTGGATGGAGGTTAGACTGCGTAACTTCAACCTACGCATTCTTTACTAAAAACATATGAAGAAAAATTACTATAAGAATTTTGATTATAATGATCGTAATGATTGTTAATAGGTCACGTTTGTAAGGGCAATTTAAATTAAACAAGCTTTAATGAAAATGTAACCTTACAAAAAAAAAAATCTAATAATTGTAATAGATAAGTTTGAAAATTCATAAACACAATATATGTGTGTGTTTACATATTTTTTTTTTGTTATTATCTTCTTCTTTTTTTTTTTTTAGAACATATTATCTTCTACCTAAGTTTTTTGTTATATATATATTGCATTCAATATTTGTTGGGTCCAAAGCAGGCTAGTACTATATATTATATGCATCCATAAGAAAATGATGAGTGATTATTTATGAAAAGGATTTGCAACCAGTTATCTCAATTTAACAGCTCACTCCCATTTCTTTTCATTAAGAAATAAAAAACACAGAACAAAATAATTTATAACTAAAATTAATTAATTAAACAAGAAAGAGAAAATGGCTAAAAAAATGTGGAAAAATATGAAAGAGAAAAATGTTAAAAAAAAAAAAAGAAAAAGAGAAATGGAAAAGGCTAAAAAAAAGAATAATATAAATGAAAAACAGCTAAAAATGAAAAAGAGGAATGAGAAAATGAAAAAAAAAAAAAAGAAAGAAAGAAATGGAAAACGGGTAAACAAGACGGAAAAAAAAAAAGAAGGAAAATGGCAAAGAAAAGAGAGAAACGGAATAAGACTAAAAAAAGAAAAAGAAAATGGAAACGTTTGTTATAATTCAGTTACATTTGAAAATTTCTGTTAAATTTGAAAATCTTAACTGATTACGTATTTTGAAGTTACGCAATTCTTTGTAGGATGCATATTTTGTACCTACGCATTCCAATAAACTTCCTTTGTTAAAAAAAAACAGAAGAAAGGAAAGAAAGGAGAAGAAGAAGGAGAGAAAGACAAGAAAGAAGGAAAAAAAAAATCCGACGGCGGCCGACCACCGGAGCTAAAGAAGATGGAGATGGGGAAGGAAGAAGATGGAGAGGAGAAAGAAGATGGGAAGAAAGAAGATGGAGAAGGAAGAGAGAGAGAAAGAATTTTAAAAAAAATAATAAAATAATAAAATTTTAAATATTTTTAAATATTTTATTTAAAAAAAATAAAAATTTATTTTTTTAATTAAAATAATAGTGTCACGTCAGCTTGCCGTTAGGGTTTAACAGAAAAATGGACGACAATGACCAAATTGCTCCAACTTAACCCAAACCTACCAAAAGTGTATTTTTCCCTAAAAAAAATAATAATAATAAAAAAAACATAACATATGATTTTCTTTTTTTATCTTTTTCTCTCTTATTAAATGTTTTGATTGTTGATGATTGAATACTTAATTTATGTCCGTTAAAAAAAAAAAAAAGAAAGAATATTTAATTTGTGCAATCTAAATCTCATTGTACTAGATATGCATGTAATAAGATACTTTGTACATATTATTAATAATAATCGTATCGTATCAACAATAATATCTTATCCATATTTTACATTGTACTTGGTAAGATTTTCTAATGAATGGAAAATAATATTACAAGCACCATCAATTTAGTAATTATTAAGATCTGTTTGTTCAATTTTGGTGGGGATCCGATGATTCTATGCATTGGTGTAAATGAGAGCATCTATGTTTTCCTAAAAGCTTTGGTGGTCTGAATTTTAGGAATGTGAAAGGTTTTAATCAAGCTCTTATTGCTAAACAGGTGTGGAGAATTCTAGTTTACCCTGAGTCTTTGGCTTCTCGTTTCTTAAAAAGTAAACATTTTAGAGATGGAAACACTCTTGATGCAAGCTTGGGCAATAAGCCTTCTTATTTGTGGAAGAGCCTTCTATGAGGTTAAGAATTACTGATTCAGAGGATTCGTTATAGGGTGGGTAATGGTAAATCTATTTCTATGTTTAATAACCCCTAGATTCCTAAAGAGTATTTGTTCAAGCCTATTTGTGTCGATGTGAGTGTTGCTCAGGAAAAAGTGTCCTCTTTTATTTATAATTTCAGGGGATGGGATTTGGATCTATTAAAGTCTGTAGTGATGGCGGATGATTTTGAGATTATTAGAAAAATCCCTTTAAATCCAAGCTTAAGTGATAGATTTATCTGGCATTACGATAAGTATGGAAAATACACGGTTGAGAGTGGTTGCAAACTTTGGGGTTTGGGCAAACTTGTGGAAATTGAAAATTCCAACTAAGATCAAGCATTTTTGTTGGAAAGCTATAGGGGTTTTCTTTCTACTAGAGTTGATATTCAGAATAGAGGTATTGAGGTTATATCAGTGTGCCCAGTATGTTCAGAGGATATGGAATCTACAGTTCATATCCTTTTTAACTGTATTCGAGCTAAAGGGATTTGGGATCTAACCTTTCATCACGATATTTTGAATGTGGACTTCAATCATAGTTTTGTGGATAGATGGTTGGACTTGAATTCTGATTTATCGATTGTTGGGCTTCAAATTCTTCTTGTTGCTTGCTAGGCGATCTAGAACAATAAGAATAAGTAAGTGCATGGTATTCAGATTCCTTCACAATCTATTTAGAGTCGTTGGATTCTTAATTACCTTATGGAGTTTTCGAATGCGTATGGAAGAAATCAAGTAGATATTGCTGGTGCTTATTGTTCTAATCAAATTTCTCAATGTTCTGATTGATCTCCTCCTCTAGTGAACTTCTGGAAAGTAAATGTTGATGCGACTTGGAGCTCTTCCTCTTTTTCTACCGATATTGGAGTAATTTGCAAGGATTCTAAAGGATTAATTCTTGGTGCTTCAACTTTTTTCCTTGATTTGGAGTTTTCTCTGTCGATGGCTGAACTTAGGGTTATTCTCGAGAGAGTGAAATTTGTGTTATCCTTGGGCGATGCTAATCTGTTAGTGGAGTCTGATTGTCTTCAAGCTGTCGATTTGGTTTTTGTGTAGCGTAATGTTGAATCGTGGAGTGAGGTTGGTACTTTGGTGGAGGATATTTAGCAGCCGATTCCTCAATTTGGTGAAGTCTCCTTTGCTTTTGTTCCTAGAGCTTGTAATAGTGTAGCTGATGTGATTGCCAAAAATGCTAGAAGTGATTGTTGTGAGGAATGGAGAGTTTATTGTTTCTGAGTGGATTGTATCTTTGGCTTTTTGACGGATGTTTTCCATTTGCCCTTCTGGCTAATGAATTCTTTCTATCTAAAAAAAAAGTACAACACTATCCATTTAACTTCAATCAATATTTAAGACAAATAATAAAATAAATAAAACTCTATCATTGAACTTAATAAAATTATATATATATATTATATTTATGAGATTATCACAAATATATACTCATTGAACTTTATCCAAGTAATTATTAATTTTTATCCAAAAAATTGTTAAATTACCGCACAAAAAAAATATAAAATATTATTCTATTCATCAATAAAATATATAAATCACAAACAAAGTCCAATGTTCAAGCAATTTAATTCTCTAATCTTTTGACCATATCATCTTGATCAATAGTTGAAATATGTTATTTAATAAAATCCAACAATGAAAAATGAATAATTTTTAACTTTCAATTAATTTTTCAAAAAGTAGCTACTAAATATAATATTTAGTTAAAATATACTTCTTTTTTTTTTTAATTTTTATAATGGCTGTTTTTATCAAGGGTATAGGTATACAAACATTCTTAAGGGAAAAAAAAAACAAAGAAAAGAAAAAAAAAATGAATAAAAAATAAAAATTCGTTTTCAAGTTGCAATCTTTGTCTTAAATATCAATAAATGCTGTAATTTTTACTTTTTTTTTTTTTTGAAAAAGTAATTTTTACCTTTTAATAGGCTTTTGTTTGAAGAATAGGTATATTTTCTTACATATTACATAAGTTCAATTAATTATAGAGTATAGGACTAGTACAAAATTTGATAGTACTGTAAAAAAAAACATGTTGATGATCAAATTTCGCTAGGTAAATTACCTTCGCTCCACTTGATAATCGACAGTGAATTTGTTTAAGAGCGGGGGAAGACGTGGCCTACAAAAGAGAAAACCTGCACACCGGTGTGGTGTTAGCCACACCACCTCCGATGCTTAAGTCAGAAAACGGAAGGGAGAGCTAGAGAGCAAGAGAAAGAGAGTAGAAAATATAGTTCGGATCGCCTTCTTCAGCGGCGAAGAAGGGTATAAATACCTGCTCATGCTTCTAGGGTTTTTAGGAATTCGGAGGCGTTTCGGGACAAACCAGACCGAGCGGAGGCAAACGGACTCGGCCCTCGCAAGCGGGCCAACCGTACGGTGGCCCGACCCGTTGGTCCGGTCTTCCTCTGGGTCGTCTCCTGGTCCTATCTCCGCCCGGTTGTCCTCGTCAGCTCCTTGTACATCATGGTGGTCCAAATTTACCTATAACAAAAAACATTAAAGCTTTAATTTTGATTGAAACTTTTGTTTAAAAAATTGTTGAAGTTTTATATAGAAGGTAAAAAATTGCAATTGTATGAACTTGAAGTTTTAGGATAAAATTTGTGCTTAACAATTTAAAGAAAATGGGGCCTTCGAGTTTTGAATTTGGGTCCATTTAAGTATAACCAACGAAAATCAACAGTGTGTTCTTCGAAAAAAAAAAACAGAGTGTTTATCAACTGTTATTTGAAATTGAACGAGTAATATTTATGATAAGTTGAATTAATGAGTAATATTTATTATAAGTTGAATTAATGAGTAATATTTATTATAAGTTGAATTAATGAGTAATATTTATTAGTGACCAAATCTTTAATTAAGCAAGAAATATTGTAGTTTTTTTTTTTTTTTAATCATAATAATATTACATAATAGATTTAAGGGGGAAAAAAAGGTTTTAACCTACGGTTCATAAGCTTTATTACATAAAAGATTTAAGAAAAAAAGAAAGAGTTTAAACTTTTGAGAAGTTTTATAGTATAAAAAATAATATTAAATAATGACAATACTTACTTATGCATATGGATCTTCTTATCCACCACAGTTAAGATGTTTGACAACAAAGAGAGAGTATAAAAAACTTTCTATACACCACAATTAAAATGTTGAAAATTTAGAGAGTATAAGTATCTTTCTACACGTCACAATTAAAATGTTGAATAATGAGTAAGAGAGACATAATGCAGCAAGTATTTTTCATTCCATGATATCTATTCTTTCTACTCCTGTCTATGGCTGATTCTTCTTCTAAAGACTCTCGGTCTAATTAGAAAAATACTTTTTAAAAAAAATTGAAATATACTTGGTTGGTGTGAGGAATTCTCTATACATCACCTTAAAATCTTGACAATTAAGATAGAGAAAAAAGTAAAAAATGAATAAAAAATATTATCTCTCTTAGTTTGATAGTTCAATGGTGATATGTACAATAGAAAGCATGAGTGCGTCCAACCAAAAATGGGTTGAAGAACTAGAATGATGGAGTGAAAGAGAGAAAATTAACCTTTTCTTTTAGAACACAAAATTTCTACATCACCCAAAATTACAATTTCAAAGTAATTGCTTTCAAACCATGTCGCCATTAAAATTAATTTTGAAAAATATTTAAATACTATTTTGATCTATGTACTTTTAGCTTTCGTCACTAGTTTCGATTTATTTTAGTTTCTATACTTTCAAAAATGTATTTTGTTTTCAATACTCTTAGAAGTGATCGATTTAATTTAGTGCCTTCATTTTCATATTTAAACTCAGATATTCTAATTCTCATCCTTACACTTTGTTTAACTAAAAAAAAATGTTGTGGAACATTGTTAGAATTAAAAAAAAAATTGGGGAGCGTGAAATTTTATTACAAGTTGGAAAAGTTAATAAGAAGCATCACAGTACTAGTCAACAAAAATTTTAGAGAAAAAGTCAATTTTGACTCTTAAACTTGTTAGGTTGTATCATTTTGGACCCTAAACTTAAATAGGTGTCGCAATTTTTATTCTCCATTAAATTTCCATTAATTTACCTACTAATTTTAACAAAACAAAATAAAAATAAAAATCTTCACATACTCATTAATTTTAATAAAATAAAGCTTTGCAAAATAATAAATTTATAACAAATTGTCAAAATTCATAAATTAAAAAATATATATCTAGCTTCAATATCGTTTTTCTCTAAGTTTATCAATTTCATATTCTATATATGGTTTATAATTTATTGAACACATGAGAAAAAACTTTTTTTTAAGGATATTTGAAGCAATCACTTATTAGAGGGTTAGATTTGCCACATTTTTTAAAGTATAAGGTTAAGATTGCAACACCTATCTAATTTTGAGGTGTACATTAGTGAAATTGAAAATTTAGGGTGAAAATTGATGCAATTTTACAAGTTTAAAAAGTCAAAATTGACATTTTCCCCCCAAAATCTTAATACTTTAACTAAAATTAAATTCTTTGTGCAATTTCTTGTTTGTTGACCGAGCATAAATTAATTTTTTTGTACAGGGGTCGTTTGATGCAGGATTTTGGAGATGGAAATGGGCAAGAGTTTCTGATACCCTTGTTTGTTTCAAAGTTTTTGTGGTGGACTCCTGAGAATAAAGCATTCTCAGACATCATTCATGCCCATAGATTGTCTTTTATGCCCTTGTAAAAGCATGAGTTTTTTCTTTGCTCATCTCTTCTTTTTTTATTTTTATATGCAATTTTATTTTAAATATAGTTAATTAATTAACTAATGGATACTAAATTAAAAAATAATATAATAAATTATTTAATTAGATTAAATAAATAATAATTTGTCAAGAATTTCAAGTTTTTTTTTAAAACAAACACTTAGTCCAAGTTTATTAAATGAATGCAATTACATATTTACTAAAATTATAATTAATTAGTTAACATTATCGAAAATATATTTAATTATTTAAATGAATTTAGTATAAAATTCAATTTTCAATAATTATAATTAATTACTTATTGATTATTTATAATCAATTAATTATTTTTTGGATTTCTTTATAATAAATAAATAATCATATTATTATTATTATTATTAAAATATTTATCTAATTATTTTTTATGGATACAAATATATTAAATTATTGTAGTTAAGGATATTTATTAAAAAAAAAAATTAATTAAATAATTTTAATTAGTTAAGTAAGTTTATCCAATTAAAATTATTTCATGATTATTAATTCATTAATTTGTTATTAATACTTTGAACTAATTTTGATTATTTTATTGATTAGTTTATAAAATTACATAAAGTTTACCTGATTAATTAGAAAAAAAATAAATACATACATAATTTGTTCTCATAAAATCCTGATGACATTCTCATGCACGATAAAACATAGTTATCTTTGATTTCCAATAATCTTATTCTCAGACATAGTATTCTTATAAATCCTTTCTTCTAAGACATCTATAAAACCTTAAACAAAACGGTCCCATAACGAGAATAAATACACAGCATTACCCACTCCGCCTATTAATATGGTTAGTACACAAAATCTCAAATCAAAAAAGGAAAGGGGACCACTTGTTCTAATATTTCTCCTTTGCAACTACTTTTGCAGGCCAGGAAATAATTACATTCGACTCACTCGCTATTCACAATTAATATGTTAATTTAGACCAAATTACAAATTTAGTCATAACTTCTTTTTTTTTATTTACGAACTTTAAAATTTGTATAATGAATCTTTAAACTTTCAATTTTTAGGTAATAGATTCTTGAATTTTTTATTTTGAGTCAAATAAATATTTGACTTGTTCAACATTTTTTTTAAAAAAAAAAAATCATGGATCTCTTGAAAACAAAACTTAGAACTTCATTTTTTTTTAGACAAAAAAGAATCAATTTTATATATCAATTAAATAAGTTGATTTAAAAATTTTCAAATATGGTGAAATCTATTAAGCACGAAATTAAAAGTTCAGATATTTGTTAGATATTTTAAAATCGAGTGATTTATTCAACATTTAAAAAATTTAGAGATCTATTAAGTAGATACTAAACTTGTAATTTAACTTTTAATTTATTCTAGTTTTAAAAATAAACTTTTAATTTATGCATGAATTACTCCTATTTCATATGAAATCTCATTATTGTTATTATCATTATTTGTTGAGTTCATTCTCTAAACTTTCCTAAATAAATAATTAATTAAAAAAAAGCATCTTTAAACACGTGCAACTTTACTAAGGGTGTGTTTGGTTTTACTTTTCAAGTGTTTAATTTTGAAAATAAATCATTTTGAAAAAATTTATTGTGCGTGGCAATTACTAAAAATGACTTATTAGAGAATGAGATTGATAAATTAACCATTTTGAGAGAAATATTTGAAACCAACTTTTTTTAAAAAGACTTTTTAAGTATACAATAACTTGTGTATAAAAACACTTACAAGGAAATGCAACCAAACATGTGAGTGTTTAAATTCTAAACAATTTTTATACAAAAATGTTTTTTTAAAAATTCATTCTTGACAAACATTTAAATTAAAATGTATTCCAAACGGGCCCTAAATTAACAGTTGTCAGCCCCCCCCCCCCCCAAAAAAAAAAACCTTTACTAAATTAACCATGAGAAGTATTGCTAGTATCCGGTGGTTTTTCACTTTTTTTAATAAAATAATGGTTAATATTGTGAAATTGAGAAGCACAACGGAGCACCACGAGAACACAAAAATGGATAAAATATAATATAAATAGAATAAAATAAATAAAAACATTAAATAAAATAACAAAGTGAGATTTATGGAAGTGGAAGTTTTCACCCAATTGGCTTGTATATTTAACACCACAAGATGTCACAATTTATAGGCAATTTGGCAACTAGGATGTGGCTTAAAATGGACACCAATCATCTATTGTTACAAGACACATGGACAACATGTAGATTGACACACGGTTTAAGCATTAATGGGCATCTATATTGTTGTAATATTTATAATAGTTAAATTATTTTTTCAAGTATAGGTTAGTTCCAACTATACCTAAAATTTTAAAACAACTATTGTATGTTTTTGTCGTTAATTTCGTAGATGGAAAATTATGTGTCTTTTTGTGTGTTGCTTATATGAACATATATATTTGAACACAAACGTACAAAAAATAAAAATAAAGACACATGGTCGCGATGAAAAATTAGAAGAACTTGAAGATATTAGGAAAAAAATTATAAATAAAACGAACACAAAATTGAAAATATGAGGTTGAAAGGATTATGACAACTATATGTAGAGACGTCAACTTCCGTCCATGAATTAATAGCAAATGTGCCTTTAAGAGTTATTTTAAAACAAACTTCAAATTCCAAATTTCAAAAGTTAAAATGAAAAGTTTCAAAGTTTGGGGTTAATAATCACTACAACAAATTGGTCTTTTAATGTCGGACGAAAAAAAATGACGCATGACCTTCAATGTCGGACACTTTAAAAAGGCGTGGGTTGCTGGGTTACATGCCTTTAATGTCGGGCATAGCCGGACATTGTATGTTGGATTTAATATCAGTCATTTACCTTTAAATAGCATATCTAGCTTTATTTTCTGTCTCCCCGAAAAAACCCACTTTTCGTTCCTCTGTTCTCTCTCAACGACGGCACACTTGTTTTTTTTCCTTCCTTCATTTTGATCTTTTCCCCTCAATGTCGATCAAAGACCAGAGCAGCGCCTTCGCAGGCTTGACGGAGATTTGGTGTGTGGCAAGAACAACGCCGACGACGCCTCTCTACAATCCGCCCTCGACTGGGCCTGCGGTGCAGGCGGCATCGATTGTTCCCCAATCCAGCCCGGCGCCGCCTGCTACGATGCCTCCGACGTTCAAGACATGGCCTCCTTCGCCTTCAACGAGTATTTCCTCAAACATGGCTTGACCGACGACAGTTGCTTCTTCTAAAACTCCACCGCTATCACCTCCTCAAACCCTAGTCAGTTTTTGCACTTTGATCTCTCAAATTCTTGATTCAATCTTTAATTCTTTCCAGATCTTTTGCGGTCGATATACTATTTTTGTGAATTCTAAGAATTTCTTGAATTTGAGTTTTGCAGGGTTTTCTTTTTTCTTTTTTGTGCTGCAACATCATAATCTGTTTATCTTTCTTTGTTTTTTTTTTTTTCTGTTGGTATTGTTCTTTGTGTTTTTGTTTTTTGGGAAATTAATGCTATGGATGCAGGATCTTTGAGTTCTTCTAATGCTAATCACTCGCACTGTCCCATTCAAGAACAACATCTCCAGAAAAAGCATTCGCAAGAAAATGTAAGCGTTTATTCGTAATTGTAGAAATTGAAATCAATTAGATGAAGATGAACTTCTTTTTTTTTTTTCATAAGAAATTGTTTGAATCGATGAATTAGGGTTTGAATTCTTCCCCTTTTGGCTCTTTTTTGTATCTTAAGGTAATCTTCCAATTACAGTTGGATAGATTTATTCCGAATCGATTGGCAATGGATTTCAATTATGCGCACTACATGGTGACTGAAGGGAGAAAAGGTAAGGAAAACCCTTCTTTTAGTTCACCCTCTAGGGAGGCTTATCAGAAGCGTTTAGCTGAGACATTCAACATGAATCGAACGAGAAAACTACATATCAAAAGGGAAAGCCTGATCTCAGGAAGAAGGTCCTTCCTGTTGTCATTGTTAGGTAGCTCAAGCCATGGCAACAAAATAATGGAGTTTTCATTCATTCAAAGGTATATATGTTCCTCTTAATAGGGATTTAAATAGTTATTTATATTTTAGAAAGCACTGATATACCTGTTCGAACTTTGATGTGGAGTTGTATTTGCTTGATGACGTTTGCTATCTATCTCTCGAGAGATGCAATGCTTGTTTTTAACCAATATTTTTCCCGGATGATTGCATCTAATTGAACCTTATTCGTGTCTTTGGGCTTTTTGTTATCAATTGGTTGCCTTGTTGAATCGTGCTTGCTTGCATTTGTTCAAACCTGAGAATTCCATGATTAACATGTTTGTTGAATCTAGACAATGTTGTCAGTTATCTTCAAACATATCCAAGTTTTGAGTTTCTTAGATGTTTATTTACTTTCACTAAAGGTCATACATTTCACTTGGGTCAAGTAGCAGACTAGGGTACCGTAAAAAAATTTGAAGAACAAGGATTTTTCTTTGACAAAACTTATTAACACTTTTAAAAGTGGCGGAGACTCATTGGATTGAATTAACAGTCTATGCATTCCCAAATATGCAATTAATAGAAACTAAGTTTAGTAAATAAATTCAAAGCAACCTGTTTTCTTTTTAGTTTCTCTAAGAGTACATAAGTTTTCCGTTTAACCCCATCTATCTTCCACGCATAAGTCAAGTGTGCTCCTTTCTGTAATGGTTAATACAGTTACAAGTCTGGTAAATTGATAGTGTCCATCGTTGCAAATGTGTTGAAGCTTTCATGCTCATATCTGCTGCATGTGGATAGTACATTGTTTTGGTTTAAAATACTTCCATTCTTGATCTCATTGTTCCTTTTAGTATGAGATCATCTGCTCCAATCGGCAGATTCATCCATATTGAAATTTGGTTTTAAAAAAGTACTTCTGTATCCAATTTTAGTTTATTTGGCATTTGAGTATGGTTTTCTGATTTCGAAATTTATATCGTCTCTGCAAATAATGCAGGAGTGATTTGTGAACCCAAAAGGAGAAATGAAAGGTATGATTTTTTCATAAAGAAAAAGATGCACCTTCTGTTATTCTAATTTAACTTCTTCAAAGTTATGAAGTTGGTTTTTTGGTGCTGTTACAGGTTTTGCAATTACTGGTCCTAATGGAAAGGAGTATGCGGATTTATGGCCTAGGATCGCAAGTGCAGCCAATGCTATCATGTAGTTTTCTTCTATAGTACCAATCTTTTTTATTTTGTGGTTATAACAGCTTGCCATTTTTTATATCTTTTTTATAGTACTAATTTATTACCTCTTTGGATGTGAAATTTAATGGAATATTTTTGAAACAATGAATTAGATTTTGAGTTGGTAAGGAATTTTCCATCTTCATTTCTTGTGAATTTGTGTTCTCAATGTGCTTGCTCAAGTGTAATCAATCATCTCAGGTAATGAATTTGTGTTTTCAATGTGCGCCCTCTAGGAATTCTTTTCCTTTGTTTCGCTCCTCAGAAGGCAGTGGCCTTCCGTGAATGGTTTTTCTTATTTTGTTTGTATACTTCAAATCATCTTTTTTTTATAAAATTTGTTAATATTCTCTGTTTTAGTTTTCAAAACTTAGTTTGGATTTTGGAAATTATTGAAGTAGATATCCAAACAAGGTAGCACCTATTTCTTTGGTTATCGACTGTTGCAACTCTGTTTAGCACTCCGAGTGAGAATTTCGTGGGTTTTTTTTTTTTTTTTTTTTTTTTTAAATCATAATGGTTGTTTTTGTTGTGATTTTTTCGATAATACGGCCTCTAGATGTTGGTTATTAGCTCTACTTTACTCATACGTCTTGAGCTTTAATTTTAGTTTAAGGATTTGACTGGAGATGTGTGTCAATTGTATTTTACTTACGTTTTTGCTTTGTATAAGGTTTGAAATTCATCTTGTTAAGCGAGAACTGTTGCAGACGATGAAATGGATATTCTCGAAAAGGAGCTCGAAAAGGAACTTGGGAAAGAGCATTTAAGGAGTTGTGTACTTATTTTGTTTAGTAATTTTACTTTTTCTTTGTAAATTGGTTCATGGATGTGATTTGTGGATGGATGGAAAGTTTAATGTATTATATACACTATTATATTTCATCAATTAAATTCATGTTGGTAGAGTTAGTTGTTGTGTCAAAATACTTTCGCGATTTTATTTTGTGTATATGTTGAAATTCTATTTTGTTTACAGGTTTTTACAAAAGGAAAAAATAGTATTGTTGGTTAGCTACGTCTGTAACCAACAATATTTTTTTTAAATTTAATATCGCACATTTAATGTCGGACACTTTTAATGTCACAACTTTTAATGTCGGGCAATGACCAACATAAAAAACTGATTGACATTAAAAGTCACTTTTAATGTCGGACAAAGCTTGTTGAATGACATTCCTACCAACTAAATCAGACTAATGAGGCTTCAGGTTCTAATGATGTTGGTCAAAAAGAAAGATGGAGGAAGCTCTGGAAATTGAACATCTCTCCAAGAACAAGAATAGGCGTCTGGAAAATTTTGAAAAATTTCATCCCTTCCAAATCTAATCTTATCAAAAGAGGAATGAACATTAATCCAATGTGTTCTTTTTGCAGGGCAAAATTGGAGAATCCGGTGCACATGCTATGGCGATGCAAATCCATAAGGGATATTTGGATTTCTTACTTCCCTAATCTTAAAGATTCCCTGTTATCTTGCAGGGAGAATGAGGAGGCGGTGCTGGTTTGGGACAGGCTTTCGGAAGGAATGTCTAAAGAGGAAAAAGAGAGAGCAGCGATCATCATTTGGGCTATATGGAATTTTAGGAATAAAATCTCAGTGGGCAAAAATCATCCAAATTTCCAGAGTTTATCAAGGCAGATAAGGAGACAGATCGAAGATCATTTCAAGACTAAAGACCCGAACCTGATTGAGGCTATCACAGAGAGCCAGGCGAATCATAATGCGTGGTCCCCTCCCCCAAGCGAGTTCGTGAAGATTAATGTTGATGCTTCATGGAACGAGAGTCTGATCCGGGGAGGCGTTGGGTGGATAGCTCGTGATTCGTTAGGATCTCCGCTGGTAGCTGGCTGCGCAAAATTACAGAGGAAATGGCCAACTAAATACTTAGAAGCGCTTGCAATTCGGGAGGGTTTGAAGGCGTACCTGGCGTCGTCTCGAAAAATTTCTGGTCGGATTATCGTTGAGTCTGACTCGCTTGAAGTGGTGAAGGCTCTAAATCAGGATGTTGAGGAGGAGTCGGAGACCAATTTTCTGCTCGAAGACATCGATCAGTTGGCTGTTGGGGCAGGGGTTTCTGCTTTCGTTAAATGCCCACGGGCATCAAACACAGTCGCGCATTCCCTCGCGCGGGTGGCGGCCGGATTTCGGCCGGAGTTCTCTCCGTCTACCGTTGTCGTCGACGAGTGTAATTTTTTTGGGCATTCTTCATCTTCCACGCTGGAAGTTTGTTCTTTTTTTGAGGAAGGGACTATCCCTTTTTGGCTATCCCTTTTAATTATGGATGAGTTAGTTGTAACAAACCCTCCTTAGTTTTTAATGCAATTCCTTTTTCAAAAAAAAAAAGCTTGTTGAATGACATTAAAGGGACCTTTTAATGTCGGTCAGTGACTGACATTAAAGACTTTTAATGTCGGGCAATGCTCGATATTAAAAGCCAAATTTGTTGTAGTGAATTGAGACGACTTGTTTGGTGAGAATCCAAAATTTCCATAGGATGAATATATGGGAGGCATCTAAGTAGCTTTTGATGTCATCATGAGATTCTCATGTTCAAAGCATATGCCAATTACATTTTTACCCTCTATTTTTCTTTAATATATTTTTTCTTTGTTTTACAAATTTATTTTTATTTAAAAATGAATTAGTGTACTCATACACTAATAAACCACCATATGAAATTATTTTTTTAAAGGGAGAAGAGGGGCGAAATTTTGCCGGTCAAAGGACCGGTTAAAGAAAAAAAAAATCTGGGATTTTCTTCTTCCCCCCTCGATTTCTCTCTCCCTCTCTCGCTCCCTCTCGTCTCTCTGTATCACCGCACGCCGCCGCCTGGTTCGTCCCCTCCGTTCACGCACGCCGTCGTCGACCTTCGCCGCGCCGCCACCGTCAGTCCCGCACGCCACCGTCGACAACCACCCACGCCGCGACAAGTCTCCGATAAGCTTTCCTTCATCTCTTTCTCTCGTCTCTCATCCCCGCGACCCTCATTCTCTCTCTCGTCTTCAGTCGGTCAGCCGCACGTCGCCGCCGCCGCACGAATCTATCGTCGCCGCTAGTCAGGCCAAGCACTGTCGGCCGAGTACGGTCGCCGCCGTTAGTCGCGCGGCCCAGACCCGCCGCGAACCGCCGCCTCCAATCTGCTGTCGTGTCGTGCCTCATATTGCCGCACACACACAAGTCTGTTGCGAGATTGTACCATCGCTTATCGTTGTGTTTTGTCGCTGTTCACACGAGATTTCGATAGGGAATTTTAATTCGTGGAAATGAACTTGATTTTTTTGAATTTGATGTAAGTGTACAATCTCTAATATTTATCCTTTGATTCTTTCTCACAAATATATAAACTTTGGCCTCTAGCTTGCTGCTCTTCTTGGGCCGGTTTGTTGGGCTTCTTGGATGATCGGCTTGCTAAGTTGATGATCTCTTGGATCGGCCTGTTGGCTTGATGATCTCTTGGATCGGCTTGTTGGTTTGATGATCTCTTAGATCGGCCTGTTGGCTTGATGATCTCTTGGATCGGCTTGTTGGCTTGTTGATCTCTTGGATCGGCCTGTTGGCTTGATGATCTCTTGGATCAGCTTGTTGGTTTGATGATCTCTTGGATAGACTTGTTGGCTTGTTGATCTTCTTGGATGATCGGCCTACTGGCTTGACATTCTTTTGGATCGGCATGTTGGCTTGATGATCTGTTGGATCGGCTTGTTAGCTTGTTGATCCTCTTGGATGATCGGCCTTCTGACTTGTTGATCCTCTTGATCGGTCGGTTGGCTTGTTGATCTTCTTGGATGATCGGCCCACTGGCTTGACATTCTTTTGGATCGGCCTGTTGGCTTGATATCTGTTGGATCGGTTTGTTAGCTTGTTGATCCTCTTAGATGATCGGCCTTCTGACTTGTTGATCCTCTTGATCGGTCGGTTGGCTTGTTGATCTTCTTGGATGATTGGCCTGCTGACTTGTTGATCTTCTTGATCGGTCGGTTGGCTTGTTGATCTCTTCTTAGAGTCTTCTAATCTTCAAACCTTCTGAGTCTTGAATCCTTTGAATTCTGATTCTCAAATCCTTCTGAATTCTCTAGACTCTTTGGCTTCTGACGACTCTGGACTCTGGCAGAATGCTCTGGACTCTGAGTTCTCTGACTCTGTCTCTGAATCTGAATGCCCAAAATGAATGGTGGTCTCCTCTATTTATAGAGTTTGATGGACCTCATATGGGCTTGGGCTTGGCTATATTTGGACTTTAATCAAATCCTTTTTAATAAGTTTGAATTATTTTAATTTAGCCCAATTTCTTCAATGACCTCGGGTTACATTAGTCTCGGGTCCAATTGCCACGTGGCATAATTTGATTGGACTTGACTTATGTCATCCAATGGATCAGTAATAGACAAGTGGCATTGTTTGATTTGCCGAATTTTAATGTCTATTAATTTAATTTAGGGACACGTGTAAATTTGTAATTGGTCCCAAATTTATTTATCATTAATTTAAATTAATGATGTGGTAATTTGTGATTGATCGAAATTTCTCATTCAACAGTCGTCGCCGCCGAATGTTGATTGTAGCAGCCTTGGGTGTCGTTTGGGGATTAAATAGCGGCGTTTCTAGCATTCGAATTTGAGTACTCGATCATATAAGTTGCTGTCCAGCAAAGGGTTCGTCACTTTTGGGTGAGTCCTTTTCAATTATTTCTTCATTTGTGTGGTTTTTAGTATTTAGCATTGACCCATGAGCATTTCGTTCCGTTTTAGAGTTGTCCATTCGGTATTGTCCTATAACTCATGAGAATTTGCCAATTTAAACAATGTCCAGCCACTGTTTAGGCCTTTTCGGGTGAGTATTCAGGAGCAAAGACTTCCCTAAAGCAAGTTTGAGTGTTAATCGAATGGTTGGATTAAATTCCCTAATGTTAGAAACCCTCCAATGTGTAGTTGTGGGCGTACTTGGCTAGGGAGTTGGAGGATCATTGGAGTAAAAACTCTCAAGCAGTATTGTGATTGTGTAAGTGGCTCCCCTATCGACGTGTTGAATTTATTACTTAAAATGTGAAATTATTAGTTGTCATGATAATTGTAAAATTGTTGGGTGTTGATCTGCTTGATTGTGACGCTTGTAATGGATTTGAATATGTAAAATGTACTATGACTTATGTGTTTTTGATCTGGAATGTTGAGCATGTTAGAAAAGTTATATTGAATGAAATGTGAATTTTCATGTGTTTTATTATCATAAAGCTAGTTAGGGGACCTCATGTTGCATATGTGTGACTCATGGTACGAACGTTCTTGAAAATTTTAACACTGAAAAACTTGACGATATGGTCAAGACATTATTTAAAATAACTTTTTGGAAACTTGGCTATATAGTCAAGACATGATTTTTATTAATTTTCTGGAAACTTGGCGATATGGTCAAGATAATGATTTTAGAACCTATTTTCAAAACTTGGCGATATGGCCATGATGATAGGTGGCGATATGGTCACAACAAAGTTTTAGTGGCGATAGGGTCACAATTCAATTTTCGTGGCGATAGGGTCACATTTGGTGTTATGGCCAAGAAATAGAGTTAATAAAAAGCAAAGATTAGGTCCCCTCTTAAATGTTTTGTGCTTGCATGACAAACCCTGGTAGATGGGTCACTTACTGAGTATTTTTAATACTCATTATTTGTTTATTTTAATTTTTTTTAGGGCAAGTGTGAGAACGTGCTAGGTGATTGATCAAGAGCACTTGCTGGTGGTGCCATGCTGGACAATGCCAACAAATTTTACTTCCGCATATTAGTTTTAGTTATTTAAATTTTCTATGTAAATATTCAAAGACTTATTTATTCTGTTGCATTTGAGGCGTCCAAATATTTTTTATGTTTTACAAAGTTTTCATGGGATCCCAAATAAATGTTTTTCTAAAATTATTTATCTATTTTAGGCTTTCTAGACTTAGGAAAAATTTTAACCTCATAGTTCTTTGAATCATTCATGCATGTAGTAACGTCCCTAGTCAGTCTATAGGTTTTAAAAAGTCGGCGCGTTACATTTATCCTTATCATATTTTAATTTTCTATTAATAACTCAAATTAAAAGTTTATATTAGTAAATTTGTTTACTTTCCTTTCTTTTCTAGTTACCATTCAGACACAAAATTTTAGATACATTCATTTAAAATTTCACTTTTTGAATTTCAAATCACAAGATTTAAAGTCATTTATTGATTCCAAATAGAGGGTAAAAAAACAAACCACACTAAGTTTTGGGGTCATTTATTTATTGAGAGTATCCTCGTGTATGTATTCCAAACACACCCTAAAAATATTTCAAACTGAAAGTTCCTTCCGTTCTACCGCTTTTTTTTTAGTTCAACAACATTGAGAGAGAGGATTCGAACATCTGACCTCTTTGTCGAGAATATATGTCAGTTACTATTGAGCTATGCTCACTTTGACTCTCCCGTTCCACCGTTTCTGAATACGCATCTCAATACTCACATGTTGATACAATTTGCAAACACGCTAAACTAGGGAAACACACACGTGTCATACTCGTGACCTTTTCCCCCAATTTTTTTATCTACTTTCTTCATGTGTCGGGATAATTTGCAAACACGCTAAACTATGGTGAAATACCATACATATTCACGTTTCAAAAAAAAAAAAAAAAAAAAAAAACATATTCTCGATTGTTTACGTCTATCTGATTATTATTTTATTTTCTAAAATCAAATTTATAAACACTGCTTTTATTTATATATTTTTTAATCTATTTTAAAAATCAAGTCATTTTTTTGAAAACTAAAAACAATAGATCCATCGATAACTATTTTTTTAAAAAAATTAAGTTTATAGTCACTATTTTCACCTTTAAGTTTATTTATGTTGTTATCTACTTTTTTTTTCGTGTTTTTAAAAAACAAGTTGATTTTTGAAAAAAAAAATCAATTTAAAAAATTTTGTGTTTTAATTTTTGGGAGTTAGCAATAATTCAAATGTATGCTTAACAAATATGAAAAATATTTCAAGGAAATTTGAAGAAAACAAGTTTAATTTATATATTAAAAAAAAACCAAATGGTTATCAAAAGAGAACATAGTTTTAAAAAATTTGTTTTTGGTTTTGAATTTTGACTAATAATTAAAATGTGTCATTAACAAAGATGAAAAGTAAATTGAAACAAAACAAGCATAATTTTAAAAAAAAGAAAGAAAAAAAAAAACCAAGGTCTCATTTCATTATCATTTGATTTTTGAAAATTATACCAGTTTTCACTTAATTTACTTACAATAGTTTTCATATCTGTTAATGACACATTTGAATTTCTAACAAAATTCCAAAAACAAAAGGAAAGTTTTTTAAAACTACTTTTCCCACTTTTCAAAATTTGACTTGGTTTTGTCAAAAAAAAAAAATGGTAGATAACAAGATAAAGAAACATATATGTGGAAGTAGTGTTTAAAAACTTAATTTTCAAAAATAAAAATTCAAATAATTACCCAACCAAGTTTAAATAATTATTAAACCGACCTTGATAATAATATTCATTATTTAATAGTCAACTCAGAAGGGGAAAAAAAGTGTATACTTAGTAAAAATATGTGAAACTCCTGAGAAATATGATCCATGGGGACAGAACTTTTTTCTTAAAGAAAAATATTGCCAATTCCCTTTTTATTTTGTTTTTCTTTTGAAATAAAACTCTATGAAAACTTTAAAATCAACTTTATCCGTTTTGGTCTTTTCATTCATAAAACCAAGTCAAATATATTATAATTATCAATACATTAACACTAACACCACCTCGTATCTTATCAAACAAACAGTAAAAATATAATTAGAAGGAGCATGATTCAACGATAATTGGCATGTATCCTCCATCAAGAGGTCAGAGATTCGAATCCTTCCATTCCAAAAGTTGATGAGCTCAGGAAAAAAAAAACAATATCAAAATTGTTGTTTCAATATTAAAAATTCAAATTGTCAATCCTTGTTTCAGAACTATTTGATTTTTTTTTTTTTTAAATTAAGCTTGTTTTGCTACAATATTTTTATGATAATTTTTAATTTTTTAAGGTAAGATTTGAATTATGAGTTAAATTCAAAATTTTTAAAAATAATTTTAACCACTCTTTTTAGTTTTCGAAATTTGGTTTTGAATTTTGAAAACTTGTCAAAAGTAAATAATATTAATAATAATTGTTGATGCCAAAATCCGGATAGAGAGAACTCACCTAACCTTCACGTGCCACCAACGGTAAATCTGTTTGAGAGGGGAAAGACGTGACCTGCAAGACAGAAGAAACTTGCACACTGGTGTGATGCTTGTCACACCACCTCCGATGCTTAAGTTAGCAAGCAGAAGGAAGATGAGCAAAACCAAAGAGTTAGAGGAAGAGGAGGGAGTTTAGAGAGTAGAGTTCGGGATCCCTTCTTCAATGACGAAGAAATGTTTATATACTTTTTCCTGCCTTAGGGTTTCTAGGCATCTCCAGACTAATCGAGCTAAACCAGGTTGAACCGGGACGACCAAGGACATCAAAGATCAAAGGAGGGGGAGAGACTCAGCCCACACGAGTGGGCCGACCCAATCCCTTCGACTCACCTTCCTCCGGGGTCCGCTTCCTGGTCATGTTTTCCGCACTGTCCTGCTTAGTCCCTGAATTCCTGAGTGGTCCATAATTACCAACAACAAGAACAAGAACAAGAAGAAGACTCATAGTAAAAGTAGTGTGTTTCCAAGTTATTCCCAAAAAAAAAAAACAATTATTATTATTTTCAAGTTTAACTTTTAAAAACCAAAATCCAAAAATCAAATAAACGAGACATTAAAAATTGTTTTGTTTATAAGTTTGGATGTTAAGTTCATTACTCTTAAGTGTAAGATGTCATTCTTGTCTCGATTGTAGGACGAGAGTTGTTTTATAAGTTTTCATGTTAAGATCAAAATTCATTGAGTTAGTGTTGAACCGCTAATTAAAATTTGTTTCTCTTAGGTTTTTTTTCGGATCGATGTAGGAGCAAAGATTATGCCGATGAGAACGGAGATGCATCTATGAGAAATTTTATTTTTATTAGTGCATGTGCTTTGTAATTTGAAGACTTTTAAGTATAGGAGCTTTGTATTTTTTTTTTATCTCAAAATTGTATGAACAAATTTGGTTCACAAGCTTATTTGAATGATATTTAGAAAATATTTGATTTTGTATACAATTTTTTTTAGGTGGAAAAAAAGGGTTATAATAATATTGAAAAGGGAAAAAAAAACAATATTAAAAATTAGTTCCTAACTTCTACCGACGCCAACTAAATGACATCGCTAAAAGTAATTTATGCTCTGTCGACGATGGTCTATCTTGAATTCGACGGACCTCTCTCGATGGATTTTCGTCGACGCCTTGTCGATGCCTATGTACTTTCAATATTCCAATTCTAGTTTGTGTATGTTCCTATCATTAATTTGAAGCTAAATTTTAATGAAGTTGGTTAAATAATCATAATAATTTGTATGTAAGGAAATACACCATGTGAACTTATTCCCAAAATTTATAGAAGAAAGGCTAATAATTTTTTAAAAAAAAAATTAAAATAAACCAGGTAGAAACCAAATTTAAGTTTCATTGAAAATATAGAGACTTAAATTGAACATTTAAAAGTACTATATTTTTAGCACATACCTTGCCTATGGTATTTCATTTTTTTTTTTAGAAAAAATGTTGAATACATATTAAATAATATGATTGTTTAAATTTACGACAAAATAAACTATTTAGGAAAAATGTAACAATTTCATATATTTAATTATGTTTGGCGTTGAAATAGAGATTCCCAACAATTTTAATACACTCTCAATTGTATCGCTATGGTCAATATAGAGCTCAGTCTAGTTTTGCCATGGATGAGAATGCAAGAGTTATTGTAAAAAAAAAAAAAAAACGCAATAGTTTGAAGAGATGTGTGATAATGAAATGTAATCCATTTACGAAGAAATACTCTTTATGCTACCCATTTTGAAATAAGAAAAAATAAAAAAGAATATGTTTATAATAGAATACACATAGAAAGAGATGAATTGTCTTGTAAATATGTAAAGAATGAGTAAAATAGTTTGTCTATTTATATACAAAACTAGGAAAAAGATGAAACGTGTTATTCCATTTTCAAATAATTAAAGGAGGTGATGAAAGATTTACTTCAATTTTGAATTAAAGACCAATTTATGTGGGCATGTGAATAATTTTAGTTGTTAAAAAGAACAAAGAAAAAAAGAAAAGGAAAAAAATGTGAAAGGATTTTATTTCTATGGGGTGTGGATAAATGTTTTTTTTCTTTTTTTTTTTTTCTTTTTAAAATAAATATATTATTTTATATTTTTTGGTGGGAAAGGTGTGAAAGAGTTTAAATTTTAGGTTTCATTTGCAAGTGAATGAAAAAGTTTGTTTTGTTCTCAATTAAACACCTATCTATGGCAATTGTGTGAGGATTTGTACATGGGGGGGGGGGGGGGTGAGAAGGAGAATTTGGGTAGTTGGTGATTTGAAGATATAAATTTGAAAACAAATAATTCAATGAGATCAGAGTTTCATGTTTTTTTTATATGTGTTTGGTAGCAAATTTAAAACTTTGCATCCCAATTTAAATTGTTTTCCAAAATGTGTTTGATAATGTTTGATGGTCAAATTTGGTTGGGAGGAACTTACCTGACCTTCACGTGCCACCCACGGTAAATTTGTTTGAGAGGGGGGAAGATGTGGCCTGCAAGACGGAAAACCTGCACACCGGTGTGTGTTTGCCACACCGCCTCCGATGCTTAAGTCAGAAAACGGAAGGAGGAGAGCAAGAGAGCAAGAGGAGAGAGTAGAGAATCGAGTTCGAGATCATTTCTTCAACGATAAAGAAGTGTTTAAATACCTGTTCTTGTCCTAGGGTTTTTAGGAATTCGGAGGCGTTTCAGACTGAACCAGGTGGAACTGGGGTGACCAGGGGCAGTAGGGACCGAACGGAGGCGGAAGAGCTCGGCCCGCACAAACGGGCCGAATGGTCGGCCTCAGCCTCAGACCAACTTGGCCCGATCCTATGGTCTGTTCATCCTCTGGGGTCGGTTTTTTCGGTCCTATTTTTGCCCGAGTGTCCTCGTCAGCTCATTGTATATCGGAGTGGTAAAAAATTACCTATAACAGATAATATTATTTATAAACCATAAACTGCGTGTAGTCATCAACTAAATATTAAGTCGAATATAAACTATTATTAATTAATTTATAAACTTTTTTTTGAGAAATTAATTTATAAACATATTATATGTTATAAATTTTGTATAATTATTATTTTACAATATCATAGAATTTATAATACATTATATTATATATTTTTTAATTTAACAATGAATTGAGTTTATAACATTAAATGCTTTATTTATTAAAGTTTTATTTTTTTAAAAATTTAATTATGCATTTTAGAATTTCGAATTCAAAATTTGGATACATGAAAACATGAAAAAAAGTTGTTTTTCATAATTTCCACCATTTGGATGACAAAATCTAAAAATAATTTCAGAAAATATATATGTCAAATGCATATCCACTAAATTCAATAAATAAATAAAAAATATAAAACAACTTAAAAAACCCACCCATGTAATATGCCAAGGAAGTTGGGAAGATTTGGCAAAGAAACGGCAGATTACAAAAAGGTGCGGCAAGTTTTTTTTTTTTTTTTTTTTTTAAATAGCGTCAAGGGGTAGTTTAGTAAAAGCAAATACAAAATGTGAATATTTGACCCACATACATCTTACATGTGCAAGAGTTTAATTCATCCACGTTTAAAATTTAATGAAACCTTTGTTTACTTTTAACAATTAAATCATAATCCCTTTAAAAAAAAAAACGATAAAATCATAATTAATTTCAAAATATATTTATGGGGACGATGTTAAATTTATCCACTGCATTATATTTTTTATCGTAAAAAAAAAATCAAGAGATATACTTAAAATATCATTTTAAAGATAAACCGTCTCTTAAATTTGATTTACAATTATTTCCCAATTCCCAACTAACTTATCAATTGATTATCATAATAATAATTATCAAAAAAAGATTATCATAATAATAATAATATTATTATTATTATATATATATATATATTTCTTTTTGGTGAATATCTATTTTCATATGCAAAAGAAGAAAACCCAATTTTAATGGAGCTGAGGATGTTTCTTCGAAAAGGGACTTGGAGCAAACCGAACTAGTTGAAGCCATTACGGTAAGGGGTTTTAGCATTTAGGAAGCAATAATTCTGAGGCAAAAATGGTGGCGACTTCTTTGGGATGAAACGACGGATGACGATGGCGCATTCAAATGTTGATGCAGAAGCTAATAGGTGCCGGAACAAGCAGCCAAGGTCTGGATTAGGACCAATTGCTCCAAATTTTGGAAAGAAATCGCCTACTGCTGACTCGCTTTGAGATTTCTCGACTACTTTGGGCGTAAAGGGATACAAGAAATTTCGGTAAGGTCAGCTACAGCTTCCTCCGATTTGAAGTTATACATATGTGCGTGTATGTGTATATATATGTATATAGAGGTGGGAGATATATCAGACGGGGAATTCCTTTGTTTGGAGGATTTTTCGTTGTTCTTCTTTTAGATGCAGAGAGGGTAGAGATAGAGAGTTTGAGTTTCTCATGATGTCGAGTAACATGTGTTAAACAGCTAAAACTAGTGGTTATACTCATTATCGAAGCTTGACTGAAGTTGTTATCCAAAAGTACAACAAATGAATCTCATACGTGGGTGAAAAATTCGAATTAAGATTATGGGAGACCGACTGAGCCTTAAGCGTTTCGGGGTGTAATTTTAAATTTGAACTTATTTGTACATCATTTATTTTGAAGCGTGTTTATGTTCTTAAGGATTTGACTACTACTCTATCGATGGGGTATCAGGATATTCATATCGTGAATGGAGGAGGGAATTGTAATGGGTAGGAGTCAGGACTATGAATTTAGAAATTTCCCTTTTGTTTTCAAGCTTGTCTTCAGCTTTTGACGTAATTAGAAATTTACATGGTATTGCAGTGGGCAGTTCTAGTTCAAATCGCATTATTATCTTTTTGTTTTTCTTTTGAGAAGTTTTTAGTCCGAGCGTTGAGCTCATTAGTTAAAAGGAAGGCCTAATCCGACATGTGAATGGGTCAAAGTCACACTGATATGATGAATGAAGTAGCGTTTATAATCGTGAAACATCTTCTCTATCGCTAGTCCTTTACAATATTTGGCCTCACACTCGTGAATAATTATTGTTTTCTTTGACTTGTCTTCGGATTATGAATTTATGATGAATTTTATCATGTTTATATGTTCTTCACGTGTGATCCCTCTTTCCCATGCTCTCACTCCCTTCAAATATGGCTTTTGCATTTATCGTGAGACTATTGTTGATTTCATATAAAAGAAGAGGAAAGAAAAATGTCTCATGAGACTGTCTATAACACTTAGCCACCACAGATTATTTCAGTGATTTAGGCAAACTACAAATTTTGATGTCTATAAGTTCATGTGTTCAAATCACATTGGCCAACTTAGTTAGGACCTAATACTCTATAAGTTTCCTGATGCCAAGTGTTGTAGGGCCAAGTAATTATTCTGTGGGGTTGGTTGAGATATGTCAAACAGGTCAAATACATATGATTACCCCAAAAAAAGAAAAGATTGCCCCTTACATTTTCTTCTACAAATGGTCATTTGTATATATTAAATGATCTGAACTTTTCTCTCTTTAGCATCCTTTTGATAGATAAGTCCTTGTTGTTTTTTCCTTTTTCTTTTGACCTCATACATATCATGGCCAACTGAAGCTCCTTTTTGTAACCCTTTGGTCTTGTGGGGATCTCTCTCTCTTGGGCTATAGTCTCTCTTGATCAATATAATTATCAGTTTCTAGAAAAAAGGTCTATGTGCTTTCTAGTTAATTTTATGGCAATTATTTATCGATTAATTTGAATTGTCTTCTTATTTTTAAGTTTAGAAGATATTTTCGTTGTTGATAGTCCCTTAGTGGAGGAAGGTTGATTTGCAAAGATGCCGTCTCTTCAGTTGTTGCATTTAACCAAACATCGCCACAATATTCTTGCTTCAAGGAGGTATCATTGGTTTCACTACTTTTCTGTATTGTGAATCTGTTTTACAACTGAGCTGATTTCATTATTTTGGTTCTTATGTTCTCTTTTAGTTCTCATGTATGGCATTTGCCCATTCTCTTCTATGGAAGACAGAAGATTTATTTGTTTGGAATTTGTTTCTTAAACTGTGTGCAATTTTGTTTTACTGAAGGTGTTTGTTCAACTGTGTGCCTATGAGTTCCACTGTATCGACTGTTTAACAACTTGTTGGAATTTCTGTAGTATGCTTCCTAAATGTCGTAGTCATCAAAATTTAATATGTTGATGAAGTTTGAGGTAGTCTGTGTATTTGCTTTTCTTTCTTGAGATTATTTAAACTCAGTTTGATAACCATTTGATTTTTAGTTTTTTCTTTTTGAAAATTAAGCTTATAAACACTACTTCCACCTTTGAGTTTCTTTGTTTTGTCATCTACTTACTACAGTTGTTTTCGAAATCCAAGCCAAAGTTTTGAAAACTTAAAAAGGTAGTTTTAAAAAAATTGTTTCTGTTTCTCTTCAAAAAAAAAAAAAAATTGTTTCTGAATTTGTTTTTGGAATTTGACTAAGAATTCAAATGTTTGATTAAGAAATGTGAAAACCATCCTAAAAAATATTAGGAGAAACAAGCATAAATTTCGAAGACGTGAACAAAATCGTTATCAAACAAGGGCTTAATAATCTAGTTGCAAACTGTGCAAGTTTATGTTACTTTTTAGGTTACGAAATTTGTTAATATCGTTATATTTCTTTTGATGTTTGGAGTCAATAATCAAATCAATATCCACATCTCTTCTCATGATGCATATATCATTTTACATGCACCATTCCCAACTTGTTACTTATCATGGAATTTATTTCACTTAGTCTTTCCTATTAGCATAGTTACTATTAGAACTTTGGAATTGGGTGAGCCATGAATGAACTGTCACTTCTTCTTGATAGGAAAACTCTGCTATTTGCCACTGGCGTTGTTCTTGTTGGTGGGACTGCTGCATATTTGCAATCACGGTGCAGTAATAAAAAATCTTCATCTTTTGAACATCACAATGGGCTTGATAGTAATGAAGAGAGGTCTATAAATTTGGCAACCGAAGGTAGTAAGATCAAGAAAAGCACGCAGAAGAGTGGTGGACTGAAGTCACTTCATGCACTTGCAGCTATTCTGTTGTCTAAGATGGGCAAAAATGGTGCCAAGGATCTTCTGTCCTTACTGGGTATAGTGGTAAGTGCAAGTTATATATATTCTTATGTGATGTGATGACATATTGTCAATCTGTCTTCTTCTTCTTCTTCTTTTTCTTTTCCTTTGTAAATTCTTTTTAGAGTTACTTATAACAAATTTCTGTAATGGTCTGATAAATAGAGTGCAAGCTAAGTATTTCCATCTCTCCATCTCTCTTGCTCTCTCTCACTTGCATGTAAAAAAGGAAAATTCAATACTTTTCAGTGAAATCAATGTTTTAGGTTGAATTATGTTGACTGTTGAGCAAATATGGCTTGGATCACGATGGTTGGTTCACTGCTAATCCTGTGAGAATGAGATCATATTACTCCTGGATGTTGGTAATTCTTTGTAGAAAATTTTCTGCCAACCTCTTGACATAAAGGTTGGCGATGGGAGAAATACAAGCTTCTGGAATCATGGTTTGGCTGAGAACAGGCCTCTTAAATCCGTTTTCTCCGAACTTCAATAAATCTCTATTGAAAAGGAGGGGAGGGTAGCCGATTTGTTGGATACATAGATAAGGCAATGGAATCTCAACTTTACTACCTTTTATGATAATTCTTTTGGAAGAATTTAATTTGTCCTGGTGCTTCCTTGGAATACCTTAGTAGCTATTGAGTGATGTCTGGTGGATCATCCTTGAAGAGAAAATCTGGCCTTTTGGGAGAAAGGAACAAAAGGAACTTTATGAGAAATTTGAATGGAAAGGAATCACAATATTCGAAAATATTGCTAGAGATTTTTTTTTTTGAGAAGAGAAACGAATTTCATTGATGAATGAAATGAGGAGAAGAACTCCAATCACCAAAGGGTGAATTACAAGAAAGCTTTCCAATTTGAAATAAAAAAGGACAAACTATAATTAGAGAAAGGGTGTTGACATTTACACCAATATAAAGCATGAAAGAGAATTAGGTCCATGATTTTGTCAAAGGAAGAGAAAGAATCCTTGAAAATTCTTGAATTTCTTTCGCCCCATAATATCCAAAAGAAGACTCTGTTCAAAGCAAGCCACAAGATCTTCTTTTCTCCATGAAAGGGATACCCACAAAAATAAGAGTAAGAAAATCCTTAGTGCAATTTGGAAAAACGGTGGACCAACCAAATGCAGAAAGAATCTCTGCCCAATATCTGGAAGCAAAGGTACAATGAACAAAAAGGTGTTCTGAATGTTCTGAACTAGTAGCACACATTATGCACCAAGATGGGGAGAGATTGAAATGAGGCATCCGTCGTTGAAGTCGATCAACTGTGTTTATTGCTCCATGACTAAGCTCCCATAGAAATATCTTGATCTTCTTTGGATAGAAATAAGTCCAAATTACCTTATAGAAATCGGTTGTCATGTTCAGATAGTCTTCTAGATCCTCCATAAGGGATTTAACAGAAAAAATATTGGACGGATCCAAAGGCCATAACCAGGAATCATTACAATTCTGAAATTTGATGGAGGAGAGAATAAGTGATAATTTAGTCCATTCTGTTGTTTCTAAGTCATTTAAATTACGTCGAAGATTCAGATTCCATGCTGATTGTGAGACAATCCATGTTTTGCCAACCTTACTCCTTGGTCGATCAGTTAAACGATATAGACGAGGAAAAGCTGTAGCAAGAATTCCACAATTTAACCACGAATAATGCCAAAAAGAAGTAGCAAAACCATTACCCAAACATTGTTTAACACGGGTAGAAACAAGGTCAATGGTGGAACAAATAAATCGCCAAGGGGATTTGTGAGAACTTCTCTGAATAATGCTGGGCCAAAGACCAATCAATTCAGAGTTATAATACTTAGCTACAATCAGTTTATGCCAAAGAGCATTATCCTCATGTAAGAATCTCCAAATCCACTTTGCTAAAAGAGCTAGATTGCGATTGTGGAAATTACCAATACCAATACCTCCCAACAATTGAGGAAGTTGCGTTGTTGCCCAATTAATATTGTGCATACCACCCTCACCTCTTGATCCTTCCCAAAAAAATCTCAAAGCAGCTTATCAAGAGATCTTGCAGCCCTCCTAGGCAATTTGAGTAAGGATAAATAATATATTGGCATACTAGATAGAACTGCTTGGGTAAGAGTATGTCGACCACCTTTCGAGATATAAGCATATTTCCAACTATGAAGCTTATGTTGAATTCTTTCTATCACCGTTTGCCAAAAAGAATTGATTTTGCATTGCCACCCAAAGGTAAACCAAGATAAGTAGAAGGCCAAGTCCCTTGTTTGCATCCAAGGGTTGTTGTCAACCACTCCAATTTCGAATCTTCTAAATGAATACCCAAGACCTCACTCTTGGCGTAGTTAATATTCAACCCATAAGCCATCTCAATAATTTTTATAATATCGAACAAGTTAATCAGTGCATCTTTACAATAAATGGAGAATAATAATGTATCGTCAGTGAATTGTAAACGGTTCACATGAAGGTGAGAGTTCCCTACCGGATGAGAAGCAATTCGACCCATATTTGCACTATGAGATAATAAACGACTAAGGCAATCAGACACCAAAATGAAGAGGAACGGAGAAAAGGGATCCCCTTGACGAATACCTCGAGAGGGAATGATCTTGCCTCTTGGTCTTCCATTGATAATAATAGAGTAGTTTACACTCGAGATGCATCCATAAATCCATTTCTTCCATACTGGACCAAAACCCTTGACCTGAAGAATTGCATCTAGAAAATCCCAATAAACTTTATCAAAAGCTTTTTCGAGATCTAACTTAAGCACCACACCTTTCTTATGAGAATAATTCCAGTCATCAATCAACTCGTTTGCAATAAGAGAAGCATCGAGAATTTGTCTGTTAGCCACATAAGCCATTTGATTTTCCGCAATAGTGGATGACAATACCATTTTCAATCGGTTGGACAAAACACGAGCTATGATCTTATAGGCACAAGGAATTAAACTAATAGGGCGAAAGTCTGAGACTGGTTGATGTAAACAAGCTGGTGGGTTCTTATTAATGATGAAAAGATGCTGAAAGAATACAAAACCAGCCCCTTATATAGGCTGAAACTAACCAAAGGTGAAACTTTAAAGAGTTAAACTAACTACCAGCTTTAATAAGCTGTAAAAAATAAAAGGGGCTGCCCTTTGCCCAAAATAAAAGATAAAACTAACCAAGAAAGGTAAAAATAAAGACCTCTTGGATTTACACAAGAATTACACAAGAAAGGGCAAGAACTTTCAAGAAAGGACAAGATGTCCTACATCAAACCCTTCCCCCTTAGAAAAGAACTCGTCCTCGAGTTATGTTTGGAGAGTAAAGTCATCTGGAGCAAAGTAAGAGTATAAATCAGCCACATTAAAGGTGTTGCTGATGCGAAGGTTTGTAGGAAGATCAATGCGATAAACATTGTCTCCAATGCGCTCCAAAACAGAAAATGGACCAAGCTTTCTGTTTGTTAATTTGTTGTGATGACCAGCTGGTAGTCGTGACTTGCGAAGGTGAACCATCACTAAATCACCCACTTGAAACTCCTTAAACTGTCGGTAAGAGTCAGCTGATTGTTTATGTGCAAAAGGTATATTTCTTATTGAATAATCTGAATAATAATCACTAGGTACAAAAAGAGGTCTTACTTAAGAAGGAGAGAAAGACCTAATTACAAATAAGGAAAAGATCCACAAAATAAATACAATATAATTACAGCAAATAACTCTAATTAAGGAAAAATAAAAAAATACAGAAACCAACACTCCCCCTCAAGCTGGTTTGAAGATATCTTCCATTGCCAGCTTGTTAATCAACTTGTCAAATCGTAATTTTGGAAGTCCCTTAGTTAGCACATCAGCAATTTGCTCTGTTGTAGGGAGATAGGGGATACATATTACTCCAGTATCAATCTTCTCCTTTATAAAGTGTTTATCAACTTCAATATGCTTTGTCCTATCGTGAAGGACTGGATTGTGAGCTATGGAGATGGCTGCCTTATTGTCACAGTAGACACGCATAGGTTGTGTTTGGACAAATTTCAATTCTTCAAGCAGTCGTTTTATCCAAATACCTTCACAAATGCCATGAGCTAAAGCTCTGAACTCTGCTTCTGCACTACTTCTGGCTACCACACTTTGTTTTTTACTACGCCAGGTAACTAGATTTCCTCCAACAAATGAGCAATACCCAGAAGTAGATCTCCTATCTGTTGTGCTACCTGCCCAGTCAGCATCAGTGTAGACTTCAACATGTAAGTGATCATGTTTCTTAAAAAATATGCCTTTTCCTGGAGTTCCTTTCAAGTATCTTAGGATCCTGTAGACTGCCTTGAAGTGAGTTGACCCTGGGGCATGCATAAATTGGCTAACCATACTAACTGCAAAAGCAATATCAGGACGAGTATGAGATAAGTAAATAAGTCTTCCCACAAGTCTTTGGTATTTTCCCTTATCTCTTACCTCTTTCTCTGTTGCAGCTTGTAATTTCAAATTTGGTTCAATAGGAGTTTCTGCTATCCTACAACCAAGTAAGCCTGTCTCTTGAAGCAGATCAATAATATATTTCCTTTGATTGACAAGGATACCCTTTTTTGATCTAGCAAATTCCATCCCTAGGAAATATTTCAAAGCTCCCAAGTCTTTGATTTGGAATTCATTGGCTAGTTTTTCCTTCAAACTATTCAGTTCAACCTCATCATTACCTGTAAGAATGATATCATCAACATACACTATTAAAACAACCATCTTGTCATTTCCAGTGTGCTTATAGAAAATAGTATGATCTGCCTGACTCTGAAGGAAACCATAGCTAGTAACAGCTTTCCCAAACCGTTCAAACCACGCTCTAGGAGACTGTTTAAGGCCATATAGAGATTTCTTTAACCTGCAAACTTTGTTAGTTCCAAGATCCACTTCAAAACCTGGTGGTAAGTCCATAAATACTTCCTCTTCAAGATCACCATTGAGGAATGCATTTTTTACATCAAGCTGATAAAGAGGCCAATCTGAATTAACAGCAATAGATAAGAGTACTCTTATAGAGTTAATCTTAGCCACTGGAGCAAACGTTTCTTGATAATCAATTCCATAGGTCTGAGTAAAGCCTTTAGCAACTAATCTGGCTTTGTATCGTTCAATATCACCATCAGCTTTGCACTTTATAGTGAATACCCATTTGCACCCCACAGTTTTCTTATCTTTTGGTAGTTCAACTACATCCCATGTACAATTCTGTTTCAGCGCATTCATCTCTTCCATAACTGCTAAATTTCAATTCGGATCATTCTGGGCCTCCTGTATGTTCCTTGGAATAAATAGGTTGGTTATCCTAGAGGTGAAGGCTTTATGATTATCAGACAATCTATGATAAGAAAGGTAATTTGCAATAGGGTATTTGGTACAATTACGGACACCTTTCCTATGGGCTATTGGGATATCAAGGTCAGAGATATCAGGTGAAGATTGGTTACCTGAATCTTCAGTATCATTTGTCGGAGCAGTAGATTGGTATCGTGACAAGTCCACTATCTGATCCCCGTTCTTTTGATGTAATGTCCTTCTAGTATAAACCTGAAGTTCAGGATTTCGATTAGTGAGATCATTTTGTAGTATTTCTCCCCCTGAAATAGAACTTTCCATGTTTGGCATAGAAGTGCTAGTAGTCTCAGGACATATGATTTTAGGAAGGGGAGAAGTATTCCAAAAATTTTCTTCCAAGTTAGAAATCTCCCCCTCAAGAGAATTTTGGCTGAAAAAAGGTTGGTTCTCCACAAACAATACATCCATGCTTTCAAAGTATTTTTTGGTTAAAGGATCAAAACATCGATAACCCTTTTTGTTTGAAGCATAGCGTAAAAAAATGCATTTAACAGCACGAGGGTCAAGTTTAGACTGAGAAGGACTAGAGAGACGAACATATGCAGTACACCCAAAAATTTTTATCGGTAAATCGGAATACAAACGAACAGTGGGATAAAAATTTTTAAGTTGATCAAGAGGAGTTTTAAAGGCCAAAATCTTAGAAGGCATCCGGTTTATGAGATAAGTAGCGGTAAGGACTGCGTCTCCCCACAAATAGTTAGGAACATGCATATAAAACATAATAGCACGAGCAACATCAAGTAAATGTCTATTTTTTCGCTCAGCAATCCCATTTTGTTGTGGAGTATCACGACAGGTAGATTGGTGGAAAATTCCTTTATCCTTCAAAAAATCCTCTAGATATGTGTTAAAGTATTCAGTCCCATTATCAGAATGTAAAATACAGATTTTAGTTTGAAATTGATTCTCAATCATATTGTAAAAACGAATAAAGATATCTTTGACCTCAGACTTTTTAGCTAACAAATAGACCCAAGTTAACCGAGTATGATCATCAATGAAAGTAACAAACCAGCGTTTCCCACTATGAGTCAAAACTTTAGAGGGACCCCAAACATCACTATGAATTAAGTAAAATGGTTTGGAAATCTTGTAAGGTTTTGGTAAATATGTGGCACGATGATTTTTGGCAAAGATACAACTTTCGCAATGAAAAATTGAACAATCAATTTCTTTAAATAAGTTTGGGAACAAATACTTCAAATAGAAAAAACTGGGATGTCCTAGCCTACGATGCCAAAGCATGATTGTTTCTTTAACAGAAGAAGAACTAACACTACTCAAGCCCTGAGCTTTTTTATCACTAGTTGGAGAATCATCAAAATAGTAGAGGCCATCCAGCATCCTAGCACGCCCAATCATCTCCCCCGAGTCCTGATCCTGAAAGATGCAGTGAGTTTCGAAAGTAACACGACAATTAGCATCCTTAGAAATTTTACTGACAGATAACAAATTACAAGCTAATTTAGAAACATGGAGAACAGATTGTAAGGTAATATTTTTAGTCAACGAGATAGTTCCTTTTCCTGCAATAGGAGTAAAACTACCATCGGCAATTCGAATTTGTTCATTGCAATACAAGGGAGAGTATGAGGTAAACAGACGGGAGGAACTAGTCATATGGTCAGATGCTCCGGAGTCTATAACCCACGGAGATGAATTAAGGCAAGATAAAGCTAGAGGATAATTACCTGTTTGTGCCAAGGAAACACTAGGATTACCAGATGACGAAGTGACCTTTAGCAGCTTCAGGAGTTGATCAATTTGCTCTTGATTGAATGGATGAGAGTCGACAACATTAGCAGTGGAAGTGGACTGATGGTTACTCCTATCACTTTGCTTAGTACTCTTCCAATTTGCAGGCTTTCCATGAATTTTCCAACACGTCTCACGGGTGTGTCGAGGCCTATTACAGTAGTCACACCATACTCGAGGTTTTGTGGGTTGAGTAGAAACCTTATGTGCAGTAGCCTCAACCACCATAGCAGATGTTTCAACTGTACTGATAGATTTCTTGCTAAGCATGACATTGCGACGACTCTCTTCCCTACGAACTGCAGAGTAAACTTCATTAATATTTGGAAGAGGATTCTTACCAAGTATTCTACTTCTAACCTCATCAAATTCATCATTAAGGCCAACGAGGAATCTGTAAATACGATCATCCTCTACGACTTTCTTGTAATGAGTTTGATCGTTAGTGGATTCCCATTCATGAGTGTCAAACAGATCTAGGTCTTGCCAGATTGTTTTCAAAGAGTGAATGTATTCAGTCACTGTATTTCCGCCTTGGCGAATGTCTCTCAGTTTGAGATTCAGTTCAAACATTTGGGATTGATTGCCCAAGTCAGAATACATCTCAGTTACACTCTCCCATAATTCCTTTGCAGTCGAGTAACACATATAGTTACGACTTATCTTCTCAATCATAGAGTTTACTAACCACGTCATTACCATAGAATTTTCAGCATCCCAAGTAGCAAACAACGGGTCCTCCTTCTTCGGCATTTTTTTCTCTCCAGTAAGGTAGCCTATCTTCCCTTGTCCTCGAATATACATTCGAACACTTTGGGACCAAAGCAAAAAATTGTCCCCATTAAGACGGATGGTTGTAATTTGGACAGTGGGATGAGTACGTGAGTCCGAGATTTTAGTCATCAATGACTTCTCTTCGGACATGTTACTATTTTGGAGAGTTGAGAACTAGCTGCAGTGAAGAAAAAATACACCCAAAAAAAATTTTTGGTACTTCAATGAGAACCAAGTTACAATAGCACCAATCACACACCCAACAAAACCGAAAGAAAAAACTATCCCAAGCGGATGAACAGAAACCGGAGACGACGAGTGGTCGGAGTTGACGGAGCAAGAAACCACGGGTCACGGAGTGGACAGAAAGGGTCGACTTGCTGAGGCGACGCGAGGTTCGGGTCACGGAGCAAGAGCGCGGGTCGAGTCCGGGTCGTGGGTCGCGATTGCGTCAGTCGGCGGCTTGATGATATCGTGGCTGCGAATCTTCTCGCACTTGGATAACGACGGCGGCTGGGTGGGAGTCGAACGACAGCGCTGGGTAAGATGCGGATGGCGGCGACTTAAACGGCGGCGGCGGCGGCTGTTGTGGCGGCTAGGGTTAGATTAGAAATTTTAGGGTTTTACCTTCGCTCTGATACCATGTGCAAAAGGTATATTTCTTATTGAATAATCTGAATAATAATCACTAGGTACAAAAAGAGGTCTTACTTAAGAAGGAGAGAAAGACCTAATTACAAATAAGGAAAAGATCCACAAAATAAATACAATATAATTACAGCAAATAACTCTAATTAAGGAAAAATAAAAAAATACAGAAACCAACAGTTTATATGAAGCATTAACCCGCTCTAGGTGTTCTTTAACTTCAGAATGTAAATCAGCAATCCTTTTTGCCATGTGTTCAGCCTCGGAACTAACATCAACAACAGTAGGTAGGTTAGCTAAGTCAAAAGTAACACGAGGTAGATGAGTGTAAACAACTTCGAAGGGGGACTTCCCTGTGGACCTATTTTTCATGTGGTTGAAGGCAAATTCGGCTTGAGCCAATTGAAGATCCCATTGTTTTGGTTTATCACCACTAAGGCAGCGCACAAGATTGCCAAGAGTACGGTTGGTTACTTCGGTTTGGCCATCCGTTTGAGGGTGACTTGTGGTGCTGAAAAGTAGGTTAGTGCCAAACCGTTTCCACAAAGAGCGACAAAAATAACTCATAAATTTGACATCTCTATCTGAAACAATTGACTTGGGTATGCCATGAAGCCTAACAATCTCACGAAAAAAGAGATTAGCAACATTAAGAGCATCATTAGTCTTTTTACAAGGCAAGAAATGCGCCATTTTACTAAAACGGTCTACAACAACTAAAACCGAATCAAAACCACGTTGGGTGCGAGGCAAGCCACGCACAAAATCCATTGATAAGTCTTCCCATATTGAATTAGGAATAGGGAGAGGTGTGTAAAGACCTATATTTTGAGTTCCTCCTTTTGAAGTTTGACAAATAAAACACCGACGCACAAAATTGGTAATATCTTTTTGAAGTTGTGGCAAAAAAAATTTGGAAGATACTGCTGTAATTGTTTTATCTCGACCAAAGTGGCCAACTAACCCCCCCGAATGACATTCCTTGATGATGGATTCTCTAAGGGACGTGTGGGGAATACAAATGGAATCACCCTTAAACAAAAACCCATCTAAAATATGAAAGTCTGAGCAAGGTTTATGGTTTGTACATTTTTCCCAAATGTCTTTAAAATCTACATCAGTGGCATACATTTGAGGGAGGGTATCAAAAGCAATAATTTCACCTTTAAGTAATGTTAAAAGAGTACCTTTTCGGCTCAGTGCATCAGCCACTTTATTGGACTTACCCGTGGTGTGTTTGATGACAAAATCAAAGCGTTGTAAAAATTGAAGCCATCTAGCATGCATACAACTAATATTTTTTTGTGACTGAAGAAACTTCAAAGAAAAATGGTCAGTTAGTAAGATAAATTCGTTAGCTAACAAATAATGCTCCCATTGTTTAAGGGCACGAATCAAAGAATATAATTCCTGCTCATAAGTGCTCCACTTTTGGCGAGCAGGGCTTAATTTCTCACTCAAAAACTCAATAGGGTGGCCTTCTTGACTAAGGACAGCTCCAATGCCAACTCCCGAAGCATCCACCGAGACCTCAAAGGGTTTTTGAAAGTTGGGGAGGGCTAGAACTGGAGTGGAGGCTAAAAGGGTTTTAAGTTTAGTGAAGCTACTGTCTTGCTCTTTTTCCCAAGCAAAGTTTCCTTTTTTCAAACAATTAGTTAGGGGTGCTGCCACGGTGCTAAAATCTCTTATAAATTTGCGGTAAAAAGATGCTAGACCTAGGAAAGATTGTAAAGCTTTGATGTTATTTGGTGTAGGCCAATTTTGTATGGCTGTAATTTTACGAGGATCCACTGCCACCCCTTGAGAACTAATGCAAAAACCTAAAAAATTAATTGCTGTGGACATGAAAATGCACTTCTTTAGGTTAATAAACAGCTGATTAGTGTGTAAAACAGAGAATATTTGATGAAGGTGATCAAGATGTTCATCTTTAGAATGACTATAAATAAGTATATCATCAAAGTAAACCACCACAAACTTATTCATGTAAGGTAATAGAACTTGATTCATAAGTCGCATGAAAGTGCTTGGAGCATTAGACAATCCAAATGGCATTACCAACCACTCAAAAAGGCCTTCATTTGTTTTAAAAGCCGTTTTCCATTCATCCCCGGGTTTAATTCTAATTTGGTGGTAGCCACTTTTTAGATCTATTTTAGAAAATATAGAGGCTCCCCCAAGTTGGTCTAAAAGGTCGGTTAAACGAGGAATGGGGAAGCGATATTTAACAGTTATTTTGTTTATGGCTCTACTATCAACACATAACCGCCAACTACCATCTTTCTTAGGAGCTAAAAGGGCGGGTACGGCACAAGGACTTAAGCTAGGTTGAATGTGGCCTTTGTCAAGTAATTCTTGGATTTGTTCATGTAATATTTGATATTCCTTAGGACTCATGCGATAGTGTGGAAGATTTGGTAGAGAGCTGTCGGGTACAAGGTCGATTTGGTGTTGGATGTTCCTTAAGGGTGGGAGGGTAGAAGGGGAAGTTGAAATTTCTGGAAATTTGGCTAAAAGCTCACTGATTTGGGTGGGCAGATTTTGTGTTTCTTGGTTTTCAACCTCTCCTTTAACAAGAAAAGCCACCAGACTTTCTTTATGTTTAGGGATAATATCTTTTCCAGAAGTTATGGTAAAAAGTTGTTTTTTAGATGTTCCCTCATGGTGCTTTTTTTTATCGTCAACGTTTCCCAAAGGTAAAAGGACCACTGTTTTTCCCATCCATTCAAAAGTGTAGGTATTATCACGACCTCTATGTAGGGCTTGGTTATCAAACTGCCAAGGTCTACCTAATAAGATATGACATGCATCCATTTCCAACACATCACACACAATTTGGTCTTTATAATGTTGTCCTATGGAAAGTGATACAGTACAAATATCTGAAATTTGTTTCTCACTACCTTGTAGGGATCCAGCTTACCTTGTAGGGATTGGGGTGGGGTTCCGTTTTTAGATTTAAAGCATGCACATGTTTTTTAGAAACTAAGTTCTCAGTACTACCACTATCAATAATTACTTGACAAATCTTACCATTGACCGTGCATCTTGTGCGAAACAGCTTGTTTCTTTGAGGATTTATCTCGGTCTTGGGTGTAAGGAGGATCTTTTGAATGATGCATGATAGTTGATCTCCTTCCGAATCAGGATCGGCATATTCATAGTCATTCCCACCTTCGGAGTCATTAGAGTTTTCCTCATTGTCCTCCTCGCGAATGGTTAGGTTTCGGCGTTGTGGACACTCATTTGAGAGGTGCCCTTGCTGTCCACATCTAAAACATTTTCCAAGAGTAGGGCGATTATATGGATTAGTAGTCTTTTTAGTAAAATTACCTTCCAAACCTTTGCCTGAATGGTTCTTGGATAGAATTTCATCCTTCTTGCCTTGTGCTGAAGAATTGGATGAAGATCCTTGTTGAAAGTTTTTTGTAGTGTCCAGCATGTTTCTTTTTGAAGGTTGCTGTTCTTGTTTAACCCAATTGCTTCTCCTTTGGTATGTCTTGATTTGTTTCCCCTCTTCATTTTCCTCAATCTTTGTTGCAAGAGAGATGGCATCAGTAAGATAAGCTAGCGGATGTAGATTGACTACCTCTTTGATATCATCACGAAGGCCATTCACAAATCTTGAAATTTGTTGTTGTTCGGTCTCAGGTAGGTTGTTTCTAGCCCCCAATCGGTGAAAATCTTAAGTGTAATCAAGAACCGATCGACCACCTTGTTTACATAGTTGATATTGATTGTACAAGATTTGTTCATAGTTGATTGGGAGAAAACGTTTCTTCATTAGGCGTAGCATCTTAGGCCATTTTTTAATGGGTTGCTTTCCATAGTACCGCCGATTATTTTGCAGTTGATCCCACCATGCCGATGCACCACTTTGCAACTTGAATGCAACCAATTTGACCTTTTTGTCTTCGGGTGTATTAGCATACTCAAAAAAACTCTCAACTTTCTTGATCCAATCCAAGAATTTTTCGACGTCCATCCTCCCACTAAAGCTAGGAAGATCCACCTTCATCTTAATTTCTTGGTTTTCTTGACCATAGGGAACATAATGATGGTTTCTTGGAATTCTTGCGCCTTGAATATGCTGCCTTATGTTCTGAAATTCGCCATCATCCGAAGATTCTGAATCATACATCATAAATCCAGGCATTTGATTTCCAGGGAGTCTACCAACTTGATGATTTCCAAGTTGTAACACAGGATTATCTTGTTGTAAAGGCCTTTCTTGGATTTCTTGGATAGGAGGTTGAACATTTTGATTTGCAGCAACTTCTCTAGGGTTTCTTTGTTCATGGTTAACATCTAAACGAGCTACTTGTTGAGTGAGATTCGCAATTGATCGTTGGATGTCTTCGAATCCTTTTTTCAGCACCTCAATCGATGTTTCAACCGACTGCAAGCGTCGATCGTTGGAGGAAGCTGCCGCGTCCATTGGTGTTTGAATCAAAAGATCCACTTGTGAACTAAGTTCAAGCTAGGATCGGAGCTCTGATACCACTTGATGTAAACAAGCTGGTGGGTTCTTATTAATGATGAAAAGATGCTGAAAGAATACAAAACCAGCCCCTTATATAGGCTGAAACTAACCAAGGGTGAAACTTTAAAGAGTTAAACTAACTACCAGCTTTAATAAGCTGTAAAAAATAAAAGGGGCTGCCCTTTGCCCAAAATAAAAGATAAAACTAACCAAGAAAGGTAAAAATAAAGACCTCTTGGATTTACACAAGAATTACACAAGAAAGGGCAAGAACTTTCAAGAAAGGACAAGATGTCCTACATCACTGGTTTAGAGTCCAATTTCTTTGGAATAAGGCAAATATAAGTTTCATTCAGAGAGACATTGATAATACCTGAATTATAGAAATCCCCAATCATGGTCATAATATTGCGTTTAATGGTATTCCATGAAAATTTAAAGAGCTCAGCTGTAAAGTCATCTGGACCTGGAGATTTAATTGTGCCTAGCGATTTCACTGCTTGGTAAACCTCATCTTCTGAAAAAACAGCTTTCAATCCAATCTATTGCGATTCACTGATTGGACACTAGTCGATATTAGTTGGTAGGAATCTAGTGCCACGATCCTTAGTAAACAAAGTTTGATAGAAACTGAGGAACTACACTTCTATGTCATAATCTGTAAAAAGACTATTTCCTTCCCTTGACAAAATCTCAGAAATAAAATTCTTTCTTAAACGGGCAGCCATGATTCTATGAAAAAAATTTGTGTTTTCATCTCCTTCTTTTAATCAATTTAATTTACATTGTTGGTGCCAATAGATGTGCTCTTGAGCTGTTAAATCCTCAATTTGTCCTCGCAATAATCTTCTAGACAATATTTGATCTGTGGATAAGGGGACCCTGTCTACAATATCATCCAACACTTTCAACTGCAAAACAAGAGATGGAAGTTGTGGAGCAGATAAACGCTGAGATAAATTCCATTTCCGGAGTTCAGTTTTCAAGCCTTTGAGCTTCATCATAAAACCATGACCTGGCCAACCTTGAATAATGTTTTGAGACCACCAATTATCCATAATTCCCAATTTTCAGCCATGAATTCTCAAACCTAAAGGGGCATGGGCCCCATGAGAGATCCCTAAAAGAGAGAGTACAAGGGTAATTATCCGATGTAACCCTATCCAATCGATGAAATTGAGCTGCACCAAATTTATTAAGACAAGCGTTCGTAAAAAAAAATCGACCAATCAAAGAGCAATAATGGTTTTCACCGAAACTAGTCCAAGTATAACATCCATTTTGTAAGGGAATGTCTACGTGGTGATAATCAACAATCCATTGGTTGAATGTCCGCATACTCATAGTCACGGGTCTACCATGTGATTTTTCCCATGACCACCGAGTGACATTGAAATCTCCTCCAAGAATCCAACTATCACCACCCAATGTCGCTAGGTCATGTAGTTCCTTCCAAAATTCCACACGATCAGCATGTCTAGAAGACCCATAAATAGCCGAAAGCCAAAAGGAGAAATTGTCAGCCATAAAAATATGAATAGAGAGGGAGAACAGACCTTGAATAGTCTCCTTTACTGTAAATTCAGGTTCACTCCACATAATAAGAATGCCTCCAGAAGCGCCCACAGAATCAAGAGAGGTCCAACCAATATGAGAAGAACTCCAAATAGACTTGATAATGCTACTACAGTTCGAGGATTTTTTAGTCTCTTGAATAAGAACAATGCCCGGATTTTGTTGCTGAATGGTTTTTTTAATTAATGCTATTTTCTTCCAAGAGCCCAATCCATGAACATTCCATGTCAGAAATTTCATTTAACCGTCTCAACCCCCTCCACTAAAGCCAAAGTGGCTGTTTTATCATAATGAACATTAGTGTGAAGATTCTGAAGTTCTCTTTGTTGTTTGGTTTTCTTCCCCGTAGTGGCCAACTTTTTCTTTTTATTTGACTTTGATGCTGTCGGTAGAGCCATAAGACACAAACCATGCTTGCTTAAGAGAGGGGCTAGGTGTTGTAGACAAGAGGGAAGGGAGTTATATGGGGACTTTATAGTTGGTGGGGGAGAAGGTTGTGGGGAAGGGAAAGGTGGTATTTGTAATACTTCTGATGGCTTGGGAGAAGGAATTTTTTGATTAAGTTCCTGTTGGAGAGGCAGTAAAGTAACTATCGGTGATGGATAATTTTGATGTGTGGTTAATTGGACCGACTGAGGGGACTTCAGTTTGTATTTCGGTAAAAATGGTGAGGTCCATCAGACGTGGAGAAGATGGGTCAAGAATGGAGATGTGGGCCGAATGGTTTGTGGATGGGCTTGAGAGGTAAGCTTCCGTATCTGATCCCACGTTCAAATTTGCCGTTGATGTGGATCCAATATTGGCAAATCGAAGATTTGTGGGTCCAGTAGCAAGGGGAATAGTCGAAGGTTGCAAGGAAGGCACGTGGATAGGAATCTTTCCTTTATCGGTTTGAAAAGATTTTGGCGGTGAAGAAGCAATTCCATCCGTGATTTTAGGAATATCATCAACACACGATTCGGTTGGTCCCAAATTTGGATTCAAAACATCCTTCGCTTGTTTCTCTCTCTGCGATAAATCCTTCATAGAATTCTCTCTCATCTTTAGAGCAAAATCTCCAGATTCCATAAAAGGAAATTGACCATTATTGCGGCCGTTCCTTTGGTTTCCACCGGAAGGAGCTTTGATATGAACCGTGACTTCATTGCCGGTAACAGAACGGGGGATGCTGATGACGGAGGGAATAAAACCAGTGTTGTTGTGGCGGACCTTTATCCTCGCCTCAGTGGTGATAATCATTCTGATGGTGTGGCTTGAAGTTTCTACATAGCCGCCACATTTATCTCCAATAAACCGAAACACTTGCTCCGTCCATAAGGTAGGGGGAAAATTGTGAATTTCGATCCAACCTCTATAAGATGATGTTAAAACATCCTGTTGAGCATTCGAGGTAGTTAATGGACAAAATTTCACTCTATACTTACCAATAAGGGTCCAATCTGGATGCGAGCAAAGATTGACAGCAGCTTGTTGATCATATACATGTCACATAGCTTTGTTCGGCTGAAATGGATTGATGTTGCAACGAAGAGACAGACCAGTGATTAAGGATTGATGGATGCTAGGCCAATCGTCATGCTGATTGCTTCGTTGGAGAATTAAAATCTCTTTCCATTCTTCTTCATTTGTAAAAGAACGAGGTTGGTGTGCGGACTCTTGCAAAGGAGGTGAAATAGTAGCAGGGGGCGCCTTAGTCTGAAGGACGTCTTTGAATGTTGGAGGAGTTTTCTTAGTATTGTGGCGGTGGGCTTCAGCAGGGTATTCTAAGATGAGCGAATAAAATGAAAACCAGCCTTGTTTGTTGATCTCCGAAGGGATAAGCAGCCTATGTCTGCTACCAGAATTCTGTAACTGATTAACTTCAACAAAATAACCATTTTTGTTGCTTAGCTTTTCTGGCCAAAGGGTATATTCTTCATCACGCAAGTCTGAAAAGAATTTGTGGGAACATGGTGATTGCACAATAGTATTGAAAGATGAGGTAAGCCAAGTAAGAGATTTCCACGAGAGGGATAGCGAATGTGATGAGTATTTGCTGAATTCTGTGATCTTGGCTCTACTACCATGAAAATTCTCGTCAAAGGCAATAGAGAAAGTTTTTCGGTCTATGGGAATAGATTTGGAGGAGTGATTCCAAGGTTGATGGACGGTGGTTGTTTTCATGGTGGTCGGAACTCCTAAATCAGATTCCGTTTAGGAGGGGGAAGGGGAGAGAGGAAAGAGGAGAGAGAAGAGAGAGCACTTTCATGTTTCTCTTAAGTTTATGCTTTTGTATAATATTGCTAGAGATTTTGTCTGGTGAAAATACAGGTGAGAGTACATATGGGCCTCTCTCTCAACGTTTCCCCATGTCATTTAAGGATGAGTGTAATAATGGGTTCAGACATTGTAGGATTGAGATTAAATCATTTTATATAAGTTTGGTGAATGGTTATGATGTTGGAAACTTTAAATTGGAGTAGAAGAGGAAAAACTCACCTTTTTATATTAGGTTAAATTAGTAGCAAATGAGATAGTTGGAATACACATTCATATCTGTTTTGCAGTCCCTTATCGATGCGAAATTCTTTAGCAAACCTAGATAAGAAGAAGGTACTTGCCGTGTGCTGAAAATCTCCAATTGTAATGGATGATCTGTTGAAATCTCAACCTTATCAAATGAAAGGATCAAAATACAGCATGGTTCTATCTATAGGTGTGAACAGAGAGGAATGCAGATCTTTTAGAAGACAGAATTGGTTCCAAGGAGTGGATGGTGCCAGGACAACCTCAAATGTAGTAGGACCAAAGCTTGGTTTGGGGAGATCTTTTGCTCAATTAGTGATACTTGGTTGCTCACAGGGAAGACTAGGGTGAAAAGGGAGGAAGAAAGGGGTTCTTTATTATTGATTGGGTGCATACCATCGTGATTACCAAGTTGTTTTTCAATGATGATTGGTGTGTCATCTTGAAGGCATTAAGAGGAGTCATAAATTAGGGTTGTATGTTTGGTTCTCTTTACCTAAAGGTTATTTTAAGGGTTGCCTAAATTTTTTCTTTTGATCTTCCAGTGTTCGAGCTCTCTTGAAGAATCTTATGATGGATTCTTGGTCGTTTCTTAGACAAGGCAGATAGTTTTGGTGGTTTTATTTTGATTTGCCATTCAGTTTGGGGATTTGGGCTTTTATTTTATTTTATTATTTTATTTCCTGGGATTGTATAGAAGTGTTATACCAATCTAAAGTTAGTTGTTCTCTCTGGGTTAATTTATAAACAGTTCTGTGGTTATTCTTGTTCATATATTATAAATTATTGGGCTTGTTTATATTTATTTTTAATTTTCTTTTCAAATGGGGAAGGTTGAGTGATGTGTATCTTGCTTTTGGTAGAGTTGTTTATAATTAATATTTTATCTTGTTTGACGAAGCTTTGTAACATATCAATTTCTTAATGCAAAGTTCTTTTCATTGAAGAGATGAAAAGTTACTAATGCTTAAAGAAACAAACTCCACAAGAGCCCTAAGAAATGGAAGGATATTAGAGTTGGTGAGGTAATTAAAATTGGTGCTAATGACACCATTCCTTGTGATATGGTGCTTCTCTCTACCAGAGACTCACAGGGGTTGCGTTTGTGCAGATTCTGAATTGTTTCTGTTTAAAAAGAAAAAGTATTTCTTGTGGGTGGTTTTGATATACTCTTAATAGAAGTTCCTTGTAACATTGCTAGTAGCTTTCCCCTATATCAATGACAAGTATTGTTCCCCACACGAAAGAAGGAATTCTATTTACTTTACAAGTACACTGGTTGAGCATTTGAAGGGGATTTTTCCTATTAAGTTTGCAAGAGGGAATTAGATTCATGGGAAATCGAAGATAACCCCTTGATATGAGAGATGGATTAAGATTAGTCTTTCTTTGTCATTATGAAAAGAGGAGTAGACAAGTGGAAATAAACGTGGTGAGTATACATAGAATGGCAGAAAAATCATAAGTCTCTAGTTTCTTACTAAAAATAAATAGATAAAGAATGAATGCATTTCTTATAATTTCTTTGTGATGGTTGATCTGTCTAATTTCTGTTGGAAATACTCTTTGGTGGTTTTATGTGTTCATGCTTGTATTTATCACCTATGCAGGTATTACGAACTGCTCTGAGCAATAGGCTGGCAAAAGTACAAGGATTTCTTTTCCGTGCAGCATTTCTTCGACGTGTTCCATTGTTCTTACGGTTGATTTCAGAGAATTTGCTTTTATGTTTCCTTCTCTCAACTCTTCACTCAACTTCAAAATATGTGACTGGGATCTTAAGTCTGCATTTCAGAAAAATATTAACACAACTCATCCACACTCACTATTTTCAGGTACTTCTGGCTACAATTTATTGAAGCAGTGCTATCGATCAAATGTTTATTCTTAGTGTTAACTTCTGTAGATTTTATTAGGTTGTCCTGCATGTTTTATTAATGTCAGTCTACATTAGTATATTTAATATTAGCTTTTGATGAAGGATCGTTTTTTTTTTAATTAAAATTAAAATTTAATTTATATATATATATATATATATATATATATATATATATATATACACATACATACATATATATATATAAATTTCCTCTGCTTTTTCAAGTTGAAGAAGATTGTCAAAAAGAAGCGAAGGGATGTTTCGTGGTTTAATCTAAACATGAGCAAAAGAGATCATAAAAACACCCTCCAACTAGTCTATGTAAGGAAAAGGTCATAATTAAAAACTCTTTGGGGTTGGCAGTCTAATGAGAGGAAAGTGCATAATAATCTCCAAAGCCAGATAAATCTCATACAGCAATGGGTAAGGACAGAACAATTTGAACTTATTCCATATCTTGCAAATTGCTCCCTCTCTCTTGTCCCTGAGATCCTTAAATGAAAGAATATTGGGAATTAGGCATGGTGCCCTGGGATTACTAGGTGTGGAGGTGTAGAGTGGAGCACTGATGTAAACAAGCTGGAGAGTTTTATTAATGATGAAAAAGATACCTTACATAAGGCAGCAGCCCCCTTTAAATACAAATAGGAGGGCTGGAAAAAAACCACATCACCTTTAAACAAAAAGCCATCCAAGATATGATAATCAGTACAAGGTTTATGAGAAATACATTTGTCCCAAATATCCTTAAAATCTGGATCTGTGGCATACAATTCTGGGAGATGATCAAAAGCAATTATTTCTCCACGAAGAAGAGTTAAAAGTGTACCTTTCCGACTTAAAGCATCAGCCACTTTGTTACTTTTACCGGTAGTATGCTTTATCACAAAGTCAAAACGTTGAAGGAATTGAAGCCAACGAGCATGCATTTGACTAATATTTTTCTGAGATTGTAGAAACTTCAAAGAAAAATGATCCGTTAGTAGAACAAATTCATTGGCAAGTAAATAATGTTCCCATTGTTTAAGGGCTCGCACTAAAGAGTATAACTCTTGCTCATAAGTGCTCCAATTTTGGCGGGCAGCACTTAACTTTTCACTAAAAAACTCAATAGGGTGATTCTCTTGGCTTAAAACAGCCCCAATACCTACTCCTGAAGCATCCACAGAAACTTCAAAGGGTTTATTAAAGTTTGGTAAAGTTAGGACTGGAGTAGATGCCAATAGAATTTTAAGTTTAATAAAGCTGTTATCTTGTGATTCTCCCCAATCAAATTGTCCCTTTTTTAAACAATTAGTAAGGGGTTCAGCAACAGTGCTGAAATTTCTAATAAACTTGCGATAAAAAGATGCTAGACCGAGAAAACATTGAAGTGCTCTTGTGTTTTGTGGGATAGGCCAATCTTTAATAGCTTCAATTTTTTTAGGATCTACTGCCACTCCATTTTTACTAATAACAAATCCTAAAAAATTAATTTCAGCACATAAGAAAGTACACTTCTTGATATTTATATAAAGTTCATTATTATTTAGTAAACAAAAAACTTTGTGGAGATGTTCAAGATGTTCGTTATGGGATTTGCTATAAATAAGTATATCGTCAAAATAAACCACCACAAATTTGTTTAAGTAAGGAAGTAGTACCTGATTCATTAGGCGCATAAATGTACTTGGTGCATTGGACAATCCAAAGGGCATCACTAACCATTCAAAGAGGCCTTCGTTGGTTTTAAAAGCCGTCTTCCATTCATCACCGGGCTTAATTCGGATTTGGTGATAACCACTCTTAAGATCAATTTTAGAAAATATCGAAGCACCTCCTAATTGGTCTAAAAGATCAGACAAACGAGGAATGGGAAATCTATATTTAACCGTTATCTTATTAATCGCTCGACTATCAACACAAAGACGCCAAGATCCATCTTTTTTAGGGGCTAATAAGGCTGGAACTGCACATGGACTAAGGCTTGGTTGAATGTGTCCCTTAGCAAGCAAATCTTGAATTTGATCATGTAGGATTTGGTATTCATTTGGACTCATACGATAGTGAGGTAAATGGGGAAGAGAGCTGCCTGGAACTAGGTCTATTTTGTGCTGTATATTTCGCAAAGGTGGAAGAGAAGATGGAGGTCCAGAAATTTTAGGGAATTCAGCCAGTAGTTGGGAAATGGGAGGAGGGAAAGGTTCTGTTTTCTTATTTTCATACTCTCCTTTGACAATAAAAGCTACCAAACTATTCTTATGTTTAGTAAATATGTCTTTGTCATTTGTTAGAGTAAATAATTGTTTTTGAGGAGGTTTTCCAGCAAGTTTCTTCTTATCCTCGGTTGTCCCTAAGGGTAAAAGGACTACTTTCTTTCCCATCCAAGAAAAGGTATATGTATTTTCCCGACCTCTATGTATGGCTTGGTTGTCATATTGCCAAGGACGACCTAGTAGGATATGGCAAGCATCCATGTCTAAAACATCACATACTATTTGGTCTTTATAATGTTGTCCAGTGGAAAGAGGAATGGTACAAATTTCAAGGACTTGTTTCTCCCCACCCTTTTGAATCCAACTAACCTTATAAGGATTGGGATGAGGTTCGGATTTCAATTTTAAAGCATCAATAAGCTTTTTAGAAACAATATTTTCAGTGCTACCACTATCAATAATAACTTGACAAATTTTACCGTTGATTGTGCATCGAGTTCGAAAAAGTTTGTGTCTTTGGGCATTTGTTTTTGTTTTTGGGGCAAGAAGAATTCTCTGAAGAACACAAGATAATTGATCCCCATCTGAATCCGGTTCCGCATACTCAAGATCCTCCGAGCCCTCCGAGTTCAATGCATTCTCTTCATCGGATTCCTCTCGTATTGCTAAGGTTCGTCGTTGGGGACACTCATTAGAGAGATGTCCTTGCTGTCCGCACCTAAAACATTTTCCAAGAGAAGGTCGATTATAAGGATTAGACACTTTTTTGTTATTATTACCTTCCAAACCTTTATTTGTATTGTTCTTGGGAAGTTGTTCCTCTTTTTTGCCTTGCTGATTGGATGTGGAAGAGCTTCCTTGTTGGAAAATTCGATTATTATCGGTGGAATTTCTTCTTTGAGATTGCCGTTCCCAAGAATTTCTCCTTTGGTAAGTCTTAATCGGTTTGACCTCATCGTTTTCCTCAATCTTGGTGGCTAAAGTTATGGCATCCGCAAGATAGGCTAGTGGATGTAAATTCACTATTTCTTTGATGTCATCACGTAAACCATTAACAAACCTTGAAATTTGTTGTTGTTCGGTCTCCGGTAGGTTGTTTCTTGCTCCCAAACGGTGAAATTCTTCCGTGTAATCAAGGATAGTGCGAGTACCTTGTTTACATTGTTGGTATTGATTATATAGGATTTGTTGATAGTTGAGTGGTAGAAAGCGTTTCTTCATTAACCGAAGCATTTTTGGCCAATTCTTGATTGGTTGTTTACCATAGTATCTTCGATTATTTTGTAGTTGATCCCACCATGCTGACGCCCCACTTTGTAGTTTGAAGGCTACCAATTTAACTTTCTTATCATCGGGTGTGTTGGCGTATTCAAAGAAACTTTCGACATTCTTGACCCAATCTAAAAATTTTTCGACATCCATCCTACCATTGAAACTAGGTAGATCCACCTTCATCTTGATTTCAGAATTTTCTTGGTCAAATTGTTGTCTTCTTGGAACTCTGCCAATGTGCACTTGCTGGCCAAAATTCATTCCTCCTTCATCTGAAGATTCAGAATCATACATCATGAAACCAGGCATTTGGTTTCCCATTAATCTTCCTAAATTCTGGTTTCGACCATTCTATTATGATCCTCATACATATTTTGCCTTTCTTGAACATTCTGTTGGATTTCTTGGCCTTCTTGAACATTACGAACAGCTGCTGGATTTTCTATTCTGGGATTTATTTGTTGAAAGGTGGCTTGCTGATTCATCTGCCTTGTGAGTTGTATAATAGCTTGCTGAATGTCAATGAGCCCTTTTTTCATTTCTTCAATTGATTTCTCTACCGACTGCAAGCGTCGATCAAGATTTTGAGGGGTAATGGAGGAGGCTTCCGCTTCCATGATGGTGGTTGTGTTAAAGATCCGATTCTTGAAAAAAATTCGAGCTATGGATCGAGAGCTCTGATACCACTTGATGTAAACAAGCTGGAGAGTTTTATTAATGATGAAAAAGATACCTTACATAAGGCAGCAGCCCCCTTTAAATACAAATAGGAGGGCTGGAAAAAGACTAAACAACTAATAACTAACTTAACAGCCTAGATAAAAGGAATTAATTGCTGGAAATCTAACAACTTAACAGAAATATTACTGTACAGTAAAAACAAGATGATTAAAGAAAAGATCTTCAAGAAACTAAAGAAAACATGATAAGTTGTCAAGATTGGAACAAAGATGTCCTACATCAAGCACTTTATGAGAGTTGAGGATAATCCAAGAGAGAGTGATACTGGTGACTTTGGAGAAATTGAGATTGAAGATCTTTGGCATTTCTATTGAGGAATTAATTATAGAGTAACTGAACCAGCCAAACGCTAGTCAGAAGAGGAGAAGATCATAGATATATAAGTAAGGACAATATCTCTACTTATGTGAAGGCCTTTGAGTGAAACCAATTTAAAATTCAGGCCAGTTTGGACTGAAAGTGGACAATATCATATAATGGACAAGTTCATGGTCCTAACATTGAAAAAAAGCCAGCAACCAAATAGTAGCAAACTGATGGCAACCAAGTCATAACTACTAATAGGAATAAAACCATGTCTTATCCTAGCTAATGCTACATTTGAAGATTATTTTTTATCGTGATATTGATTTTGTGCCCCTTTGCTCCTTGGGGGGATTCCTTATCTCCCCTCTTTTTTATGTCCTTTTTCAGTAACATATTTTCTCACTTTTCTTTAAAAAAAAGAGTTCATCTAAGAAGCACGGATACGAACATGAGACACAACTACGACATGACACGAACACGAAACAAACACATTTAATAAAATATACATTTTTTAAAAATATATATCATTTTTATACAAGAAGGAAATTCAAAATCAATAAATTTATGTATTTGTATGCTTAAAAAAAGAGTTTAATGTATTTCACTCTTAAAATTTATTATTTTTGTCATCTAGTATTGTGTCTATTTAGTATACTTAACAAGTGTTCGACATGGACCTATATTGACTTCGTACCACTAGTGTTTGTCACATTTCAATTGTGCTAAAAGTGTCCAATATATGTCCAACTAGTGTCGGACTGTCCAAGTGTTTCACACGTATCAGATATGGAGACGCTAGTCTAACTAAAGTGTCTATGCTTCTTAGGAGTTCACAGTAAACTAAAAAACTCAATGCATAATCTCTAATTTGAACTGTGTAAATTGGTTTAAGTCAAAGACAAACTACAAAAGAACGTAAATAAAATTCAAGATAAATAATTAATTCCTAAATTCAAATAACCAGCTATGTATATTATCAAACGTGTCACCCATAATATTCCTTCAGTAGGAGCATATGCTAATTGATCATGAGATGAAACGTTAGAGGCAAACTGATTACTCCAATTTTCTTGTTTTTCTTTTTTTTTTTTTTAAATAGTTTTTCTTTAACAAAATGTCTGTTAATTTATACATTTTAGTTATATCTTATTACACGGGGATTATTAGCAATACTAACAGCTGCCTTGCTATGACAATAAAGATTCATTAGATTACCTTTACCAACTTCAATTCATGTAATATGATATAAGACACATAAATTTACAAATCTTCCAGGCTAGAGTACCAGATTCTGCTTTAGCATTTGATCTAACCCAACTGGCTGTTTCTTACTCCATTTTTTAGATAGGAAAATTTCGTTGATACAAATGAAATTACCAAAGGGATGCCAATGGAGTTACAAAAAAGGACTGATTGTTCCCATATTATCTTGGGTTGTAATGCTGGAACGTTCTTTCAATACCTGTCAATGTCACATTGATGAAATCCTATAAGATCTAGATTCCAATTGGTCGTCTTTTATGGTAGCTCAGCTAATTATATCCATTTATTCTTCTTTTCTTTTGTATTTCAGAATATGTCGTACTACAAAATATCGCACGTGGATGGTCGAGTGACCAATCCTGAACAGCGTATTGCAAGCGACATACCTAGGTTTTGCTCAGAGTTGAGTGAGCTTGTACAGGATGATTTAACAGCAGTTGTTGATGGTCTGCTCTATACCTGGCGCCTTTGTTCTTATGCCAGCCCAAAATATGTCCTATGGATTTTGGTAATATCTGCTGTTTAATTTTCTTGTTTCAATGTTGTTTGTCAATGCGTTTCATTTGACATGTGAGATTGTAGATATTTTCTAGAGTTTAGTTTAAAATTTTTAACTTTAATAGTCAATCTGAAAAAAGATTCTACTTTCCAGGGCTATGTTGCAGCATCTGGAACATTGATTCGAAACTTTTCTCCTCCTTTTGGGAGACTAATGTCTAAAGAACAACAATTGGAAGGGGAGTATCGCCAACTTCAATCTCGTTTAAGAACCCATTCTGAAAGCATAGCCTTTTATGGTGGAGAAAGAAGAGAAGAATTTCATATTCTGCACAAATTTAATACTCTCATCGAGCACTTGAAAATTGTCCTTCATGAACATTGGTGGTTTGGCATGATTCAGGACTTCCTAGTGAAGTATTTTGGTGCCACTTTTGCTGTTATTTTGATTATTGAGCCTTTCTTTTCTGGTCATCTCAAACCCGACTCTTCAACTTTAGGGCGAGCAGAGATGTTGAGCAACCTTAGATATCATACTAGTGTTATAGTCTCATTATTTCAGTCTCTTGGAACTCTATCTATCAGTTCAAGACGTCTTAATCGTCTCAGGTATTATTTAGCGATACATTGTTTTGGTAGATACTATACTTCTGTTTTTAGTTGATGAAGTTTTTGTTTACCTCAATACAAATGTTAAACAGCGTTTACATGACATGGGTGATGAACGTATGGATGAAAGTAACTTTGTTATTAGGAGCAAGTTAACCCAATGCTCAAGTATTTATTTATTTGGTTTCATTCTCTTTCATCTTCTTTATTATTGCAGTGGTTATGCTAGACGGATTCATGAGCTGATGATTGTATCCAGAGAGTTGAGCGTTGAATCTTCCCAGCCAGCAACTGGGGATATCAATTGCTTCAGTGAAGCAGATTACATCGAGTTTTCTGGAGTTAAGGTATGATATTAGCTGAGATTAACTCCACATATAGATACTGTACATTCCATCTGAAAATTGAATTTGTTACCAGGTTGTAACTCCCAGTGATAATGTCTTGGTGGATGACTTGACTCTTAAGGTTGAACCAGGATCTAATCTATTAATTACAGGTACTCCTTCCAACCAATGGTCATCTTGCTTATTGGTGATTCTTCATCCGTTAAATCTGTACTGTCTGTCTCCTTGCCTTCCTAAGATATAGTTTCAGTGGCTCCTTTTGTTTTAGGAGAATGCAGAATCTTCTGTGGCCTTTTTTTTGGAGAAGGAAGAATAATGCTTTCAGTAATCATTGAACTATTCATCTGAATACCTCTATTCTAATAACTTATATTCTCATTAACTGAGAGCAGATATTTATTTAACCTCAATTGTAGTAGTTACGGGATGCTTTATTGCTATTATGCTCCGAAAAATAAACAAGACGCCAAACATTTTCTGACATGCTGCTGCTGATGTTGTTTGGAATAACGGGGACTTGTTATTTTGTGCTGAAGGTCCAAATGGTAGTGGAAAGAGCTCACTTTTTCGAGTTCTAGGTGGCCTTTGGCCTCTGATTTCTGGCCATATTGTTAAACCTGGGGTCGGCTCTGATCTTAATAAGGAAATCTTCTACGTTCCTCAGAGACCGTATACTGCTGTTGGCACCCTTAGGGACCAGTTAATTTACCCACTAACTGCAGAACAAGAAGTTGAACCACTTACACATGCTGGAATGGCAGAATTATTAAAAAATGTTAGTTTCTTTTTATGGTATTTCTTTTGTATCTTTAATCTTTGACTTTAGTGATAATTGCACTACTTTAGGCATTTGATTGTTTTGGAATTCTGTTGCTTACTGTAAAGGTTGACCTTGAATATTTGCTGGACCGTTACCCACCTGAAAAAGAGATAAATTGGGGTGATGAACTATCTCTAGGAGAGCAGCAAAGGTTGGGAATGGCCAGATTGTTTTATCATAAGCCTAAGTTTGCAATTCTTGATGAATGCACAAGTGCTGTCACAACTAATATGGAAGAACGATTTTGCTCCAAAGTTAGAGATATGGGAACATCATGCATAACAATCTCGCACCGCCCAGCATTGGTTGCATTCCATGATGTGGTACTATCCTTGGATGGTGAAGGAGGATGGAGTGTTCATTATAAACGGTTAGATTTCAGCAGTCCAGCACTGTCAACTATCTGTTTAATGTGAAAAAAATACAGTTTTTAATTCATTATACTTCCTTGATAACCCAGGCAGGAGGTTCCACAGGGAGGGATCAATTCCATGAGACCTAAGACAGACCGTCAAAGTGATGCAGTTGTAGTCCAGCAAGCATTTTCCAGTCTTGAGAAGGTTGAAAAGTTGTTAGAACTGTGTTCCATTGGTTTATATTGTCTTCTCCAGACAAAATTGCTGCAAGGGAAAAACTCATGATTCTTCCTTTTCTTTTTTGTTGTTGTTTAGGCATCTAGTTTCTCTAAGTCAGATGCAGGATCATACAATCCAAGGGTGATAGCAACCTCACCTCCTGCAGATAGTATTGCTACTCGTCCAATTGTTCCTCAACTTCAAGGAATTCCTAGAATATTGCCACTGAGAATAGCTGCAATGATCAAAATACTGGTTAGTCTCTCATTAGGTTGTACTTATGAAACTCCCATTTATATATGTTGTCAACCTACCAACTAGTAACTAAACTAAACCTAAAAATAACTGCCAACTCTACTCAAATAACTAACACCGTATATCAACAAGCTAATTACTGAAAACTACTTGGACTACTAAAATATAAAATAAAGATTGGAATTAGCTCAATACTCTCTGCATCAAAAACACATTAAAAAATATAAACTAATGAAAATAGATTGAAAAAAGGCAGAAGGAAAAAACAGACTAGAAACCATTAAGAACAGGATAGGCTCGATTTTTGTTGTTCTAAATGAGAGATAAAAGTTTCCTTAAATATGCTTTCTTGTCATATTTCTGTGAGATTATTCGGACAGTCATGGATATAAAAGAAACTCATTGATCTGCTTATTCTACAGGTGCCCACATTATTTGATAAACAGGGAGCACAGCTGCTGGCAGTTGGTTTTCTTGTTTTATCCAGAACATGGATATCAGATCGCATTGCCTCATTGAATGGTAAATTTTTGTGTCATTGCTTAAACATTGGTTGTTTTATAAAATTTTCCATTTCATTGGAGGAGAATCAATTTCCACAGGAACCACTGTAAAGTATGTTTTGGAGCAGGATAAGACATCCTTTATTCGGTTGATTGGAGTTAGTGTCCTGCAAAGTGCAGCTAATGCAATTATTGCTCCTTCTCTAAGGTAATTTCAGGTTACTTGGAGCACGCAATAAAAACCTGAGTTTTGTAATGAAATTCTTCTAAGAAAGATCTTCAGCCCTTTCCTCTGCTAATTTTCTTTGTTGAGAGAATCAGAACACAGACTGAAAGCCATCAGACGTTCTTATTAGTTTGGCATTGCAGAATTCAGAAATCTCGTTCAATTTTTTTTTTAATCCAATGTCATTTGCCTTGTCATGTGCAATATTTACATGCTCGGGCATACATATATACTTGGTTTGTTTTATATTTAATTCTGAATATGTAACCTACCCAAGTAGCCAATACAAGTGATGCCTTTAGGGACATCAGATGAACTTTTTTAGATTCCTATGATTAGGATATTTACACGATTACACAATAATATATATGATAAATCTTTGCTTTTTAGGTTGGAGTCTTTATGTTTATCGTGCCCAACTTGTTACAATGATAATCTACCGAGGCTCAATTTACTAGCTTTGTGAAGATTTTTTCCAATTTTTTTTTTTACATATTCTATGTATGCCAAACTTTATTGTATTTTTTCACAAATTAACTCTTATATGTCGTACCTGCCATTCAATAAATTTCGTTTCTAGTTTCTTATCAAAAGAAACAAGTCAAGAGTTTTATTTATTTATTTAATTCAAATTTAGTCACTGATATCTTGTTAATTAACAGACACTTCACTCAAAGGCTAGCCCTTGGTTGGAGGATTAGGTTGACGAAGCACTTGCTGAAAAACTATATGAAGAACAATGCATTTTATAAGGTACATGGGTTATTAGGGTTCTTCACCCAGAGAAAAAGTGTTCATTCGATCTACTAAGCTTGTATATTTGGATTCACAAATGTGCTATATTCTGATGCAGATGAGCAATTATATAGTCATACCAACAATAATAATAATAATAAAACATTGTCAAAGAGCTTGTTCCAATTGTTCTGCTGCACATTCGCGTTTTATTTAGGCTACTACAAAATTTGACCCTTAATATAAAGACTATCTCTAACGTTAATTCTATTGCTTCTTGTAGGTCTTTTATATGTGTAGTAAAAGTATTGATGCAGATCAGAGATTAACCAATGATCTCGAGAAGTTGACAACTGACCTGTCTGGGCTAGTAACTGGGATGGTGAAACCATCTGTTGATATTCTTTGGTAAGTGAAGTTTAGCAGTGGAATAGAAGACATAAGGACTTCGTATTTCTCTGTATAGTTTGGGTAGACAGGGTACAAACGTCTTTAAAGAAAACTCAAGCTAATAAGATTTGGTAACTTGCAACAGGAGAAAGAAAAGAAGGAAACATAATACCCATGTAAAAGGAAGAAGTATTTACATATTTTCGACTCTATTGTTCAATAGTAAAGGTCAAACAGGTTGTCTAGGCCTAATTTAATCTTTCAACACTCTCCTCAGGAGGGGTTGTTGATAACTATTAAAATCAACTTGCTCTTCTAGTTTTCAATGTGGATTTGGGAAATCGTTTTGTAAAAATGTCTGCAATTTTAAGATGGGTGGGAATGTAGATAGGGTTGATTTTTATTCTTTTCAATATTTTCTTTAAAACTTAAAAGAGTGAAGTCTCAATGTGTTTATATGGTCAAGATGAACAAGATCCTTCACACATAGTAGCATGAATGTCACAATACATTTTCATTGTGCTTTTAATGTTCTTTATTGTTATCCATGAGTGTTTGAGCTAGCTTATCAGTACCTTGAACTAATCTCATGGGATAATCACCTAACCCTTTAACATTTGGATGTTGGGAAGCTCGTAGGATTTTAATATTTGGAGTAGGGTGGTGTCACTGTACAGATCTTAACAAGTTGCCAGGTTTCAAAGTAGTCTCCAAGAGTCCCTTAAGTTCTTCCCATGATCCTTAAGTTTTGGAGTTGAATATGAATGAAAGAATTCAGATAAGGAATTCAAGCTTCAACCTTAATACACATTGGTACAACCTTTGTAGAAGAACCTTGGAGCCTGTTATCCACCACTTCCCCTTTTCTTTTACTGCTAGCCTCTGGACCTTGCCTTTTTTTGAGGCGAGAAGGAATTTGAAACTATTATTCTCCATAATCTTCTTTAAACATGCTCAATTTTTATTCTATATAGGACAAGTTGCTACCAACACCAGAATGAGTAGGCTAAAATGATTGACGGTCATATGCAAAGACATTACTCTATATTTTTAGCTTTCCCTACCAGTATACTTTGGGTCAGTAGATTTTGGTATTTCTATTGTCTGGAGATGTGAGTCATCTTTTCTCTCACCACATATGAACATCATGAACGATTGAGTCCATTGTAGGTCATTTTTTCCATTGAGGGTATGCCTAACGATAGTGAGAATCGAGCCAGCAACCACAATTATGTTGATTTTATTGCCGGGCGAGATTTTCTCTCCATATTCCAGTTGCCTCATTAATGTCTAAAGCATAGTTGACCAAAATTTCTCTCATACCATGAGGTTCGATAGTGGAATAGTATTTTTTTTTTTGGATAAGAAACAAGAAATTGGTTGTATTAAAAAAAAAGGAGCAAACAGTCTAAGGGCCCAGGGATGAAAAAAGCCCCCCCCCCCCCAAAAAAAAAAAAAATCAGGAAAGCCTACCAGTCATTAACTTTTTTTTTGGAAGGAAACATCAATAGAGATATTATTCACACAAAAGGGCAAAGAACAGCCTAGGGCCAGGGGAGGAGATCGCCCCTGCCCGAGAAACTATCTTAAAAGAGTCTGCCAATCGTTGATAATCATAAGCAGACTGTAGTTACAAAAGAATTTTCTATGTAAGGATATCCACCACGAGGCCATATTTTGGACCTGATTACAAAAAATATCAAAACTAGAAGACTTGTCCTTAAAAGTTCTAGAGTTCCTTTCCATCCATAAAGACCATAAAGTAGCTCTAAAAGCATAGCTAGCCAGCACTTTAGCTTTTCCATGGAAATTTCACCCGTGAAGCCCCTCGTTTAGCCAATCCTCAACTCTCGAGGGGAAACAAAAGGAGATGCCCAGGAGATTAGCTATGAAATTCCAAGCCTTTGAAGCAAAATCACAATGGAGGAATAGGTGATCTAGATCTTCCCCCTTTTTCAAACACAACCGGCAGCCTGATGGAGATAGGGACCAATGCTGGAATTTTCTTTGGATTCGGTCGTCTGTATTGAGGCTACGATACATTAAGGACCATAAAAAGACCTTCACCTTCTTTGGGCTTCTATGTTTCCATATCATATTGGTAATAGGGGGGCCAAATCTAGAAGATGACTGAAACAAATTTGTAAAAAGAGATTTTGTGGAAAATTCTCCAGTCAGATCAACTTTCCATCTAATCTTGGCCTGATCATTTGACAAGTTAATGTCATTTAGAATCGATACTAAACCAGCCCAACTAGGAATTTCCCAGACAAACAAACCTCTTCGAAGTCTAAGGTTCCAAGTACAATTATCCAAATCCCAGCAATCCGCCACTGTGATTTCTTTTCTATCTGTGCTGGCAAAAATATCCGGTGGCTGGTTATCACACCAAACATCCTCCCAAAAACTGATATTCTTCCCATTTTTGACTACAAAGTTTGTGAACTATTCAAAAACAGGGTATAATTTGATAATTTCAGCCCATATTCTGTTTCCTTTTTTCTTGCAGTGTTGTCCTGACTTCCAACCCATAGAGGCCACACCATAAATACTAGCAACAACTTTCCTCCACGAGGCTTCTTTCTCTTGGGAAAATCTCCACAACCATTTAGTGATTAGAGCTATATTTCTTTGACGAAGAGCCCCCACCCCCAAACCTCTGTGACTCAAAGGGAGGGAGGTCCATTCCCATTTCACAAGATTTTTGCCAGGCTTATAGGTACCACCATTCCATATGAAATCTCTACTGATTTTCTCCATGGCCTTTATGGCCGAGGAAGGGGCTTTGAGGAGGGAAAAAAAATACACGGGGAGGCTATTAAGAGTAGCTTGAACAAGGGTAACTCTTCCACCTTTTGGAATAGGGAATCTCTTCAATCAAAGGATTCCAAAAGGCCTTATTCCAGAAATTACCACCCATGGGAAAACCAAGGTAGTTCATAGGGAGCTCTCCACATTGACAACCGAGGTCCTTTGCCCAAGCATCCATCTCTAACTTATCTATGTTAATCCCAATCATTGAAGTTTTAGCCATATTCACTGTAAGGCCCGAGCCTTTTAGGACAATGTTGAGGATCTCCCACCATTTCTGCACTTCAAGGGCATTATAAGGGCAAAACAAAAGTGTGTCATCAGCGTATTGGAGAATAGACACCGGGGTTCTATCTCTTCCCACTAACCAGCCCTTCAAGGTTTTCTTTTCAATGCAATAGTGAATGGATCTACTAATGGCATCCCCAACAATGGTAAAAAGGAAAGGAGATAGGGGATCCCCTTGTCTCAAACCCCTAGAGGCAATGATCTTCCCACGCGGTTTACCATTAATGAGAACAGAAAAGTTTGTGTTCATTAGGCAGCCCTTCATCCACTTTCTCCACTTTTGCCCGAAGCCTTTGAGCTCAAGGATGACATCAAGGAAATCCCAACTAACTCTATCATAAGCCTTTTCGAGGTCCAGCTTGAGTAAAACCCCTTTCTCTTTGTTCAATCTTTTCTCTTCCACTGCTTCAGTTGCCACAAGAATATCATGTAGGATCTGTCTACCTTGCATAAAGGCTGCCTGAAAATCGCTGATGGTGAGGGGAAGCACCTTCTTCAATCTATCGGCTAAAACTTTGGCTATGATTTTGTATAGGGAAGTGACAAAACTAATGGGCCGAAAGTCCCTAACCTTGGCTGCCCTGTTCTTCTTTGGAATCAAGCAAATGTACGTCTCGTTGGTTCTTTTATTGATAATACCATTTTCAAAAAATTCCTGGAACACCTCTACTAAATCAGATTTCAAGATGTTCCAAAAATTTTTAAAAAATTCACCAGTCATACTATCCGGTCCAGGAGATTTAAGGTTGCCCAATTCCTTCACTGCTCTACCTATCTCTTCCTCACTGAACTGTTGCTCTAACCGTTGTCTGCTAGGAGCATCTTGCTTTTTCCAATCAATGCCTTCAAGCACAAATCTGGACTCACCATCAGCTGTATACAGATCACTATAGTAGCCAATTATCTCTTGCTCAATGTTATTTTCAGAGGCTAAAATAGATCCCTCATTTGTTTCCAAGAACGAAATGAAAGCCCTAGATTTCCTGGCCGAGGTCCATTTGTGAAAAAAAGAGGTATTCTCGTCACCTTCATTCAACCACTTAATCTTACTTTTCTGATTTAAACTTCTGTGCTCACTGATGGTTATTTCCATCAGCTCACTCTTCATAGCTTTTCTCTCTTGGATCTGTTGAGAATGAATGGTACCTTGCTCCTCTAGCCTATCTAAGCTCTCGATTTGAGAGATTAGGAGATTCTTTTTGTTCATCTGTTCAACAGCCTCCTTGCTCCAAACTTTCAGCTTTTGTTTCAGCCCTCTTAGCTTTTCCATAAATCTGTAACCAGCCCATCCTATTGGATTAATCTCAAGCCACCACTGCTCTATAAGGCCCCTAAGATCCTTATTGTCGAGCCAACTATTCTCGAATCTGAAGGGGGTTGGACCCCACTTAAAGGCACCTGCAGACAACATAATAGGAAAATGATCAGAAGTGGGTCTGTTTAACCGCTCAAGCCTGTTTACCTTGAAGTAGTCATCCCATTTTTTGGAAACGAGAAATCTATCAATCCTAGACGCAGCCCTTCGTTCACCCATACTGGACCAAGAAAACTTACCATTCATCATCTGAGGGTCAATCAAACCAGTCGCTGCAATAAACTTGTTGAATTTCTTCATACATCTGGAAATTTGGGTGTTGTTCAATCTTTCCTCGGTCCATCTGACCATGTTGAAATCTCCAGCCACACACCAAACTTCATGACACAGCCCGTACAGATCATAGAGCTCCCTGATAAATCTCTTTCGATCCCGATAATGGCAAGGACCGTAGACCCCTGAAATCCATCCAACGAGATGGCCATTAACAACACACTCAATCGAGATGGAGAATTCCCCCAACACCGAGTTGACTACATCTATGACAGAATCCTTCCACATGATCAGAATGCCTCCAGCGGAATCAATCGCCTCAAGGGCTATCCAACCAATATGCCGGGAGCTCCAAATCGACTTAATTATACGTCTATCAATATAAGATAATCTAGACTCTTGCAAGATAACTAAATCCGGATTAGCTTTGCCCAAGAGGTCTTTAATAAGGGCTCTTTTCGACCTCAAACCCAGCCCTCTAACGTTCCAAGAGATGATCTTCATAAAGCAACCTCTTGTCCCCTTCCTAAACTAACTTGTCCATTTTCACAATCTTCCTCCGAGGCCTCTACTTCTCTTCCTGGGCTTTCTGGCACCTCCTTTTCCCACGTTCTCAGCAGGCTGGTCATTTCTCTAATCCGTTTCTTCTGAGCTGTGTTGCCTTTTCTTGTGTTCGCACTGGTTATTAAATGTTATTCTTCTTTAGTGTCAGAATAATCTCTTTGCTAATCACGAATCCTTATGGAGCCATTGTTTCTACATGTTTCCTGTGGCTTCTTCGGAGGGACTATAGCCAAAGCCTTCGGGCAGTCTTCAACACTAATAGTCTGGGTATCTTGGTATTCTTCTTCTATAAAATCACATACCTCTGTTGCATGGTCGGGAGTCATTTGACAAAATTCTTCAATTTTCCTTTTACCTTTTCTGTCATATCGTTCTTGTTGCTCTGTTTTTGTGGAGCTTTCGATCTGAGTATTTCTATCTTCCTCTTCATCGCTCAAGAATAAAAGCTGGAGGCCATGTGGGCTATATCCCCATAATTCGTTCCATGCTCGATATCACCCTCTTCGGTTGGTTCAACTTGCCCTTTACTCACTGGGCTTTTGCTACCTGGGCTAGATATAGAGTATTCAGACTCAAAACCCTCCCCTTTGATGAACGTGTCTCTTTCCTGTTGTGGGCTGTTAGGATTTTCTGAAGATTGGATGTTTCCTTTCTTAAAAAAAGTCACTTGGGCTTTGTCATTAAACGAAACCCCCTTTTTTCCTTTGGCTCTGGGCTTCAAGCTGGTTCTTCTCTTTTGATTGGGTCGGGTTTGGGCTCGCGTCTCATTATCCTCTTGGGCCGCCCTCTTTTGACTACCAGACTGGCCCTCCATCCCTCTGTCACAGGTACTTTCGGTTTGACGGGACAATTCAAATTGTCCTTCTCCTTTTTCCAGTTATCTTCCATCCTGTTTGTCAGACATCATAAATTCTTGGACAAAGACCGAAGGGTATTCGAGACCATCTTCAATTCTACATTTGTCCGTTGGACTAAAGTTCTGATCAGAGGGTCCTTTGAAGAAGGCATGAGCTGCCGCCGTCGAGAAACTACCATGGACTCCGGTGACCCGATCTATAAGCATATTTCCATCTTTGTAGCTGACTACTTGAACGTGGAAGCTCTCATTCCCTTCGACGATTTTTATCTCCGCGGAGATGAAACCGCAATAATTTTCTTTGACTCTGATTTTCACTTCCACACAATCTAAAAGCAAGGAATTTATTTCCGCATAATCCACAAATCCCCCCAAGCAATCACCAATCGCCTTAAATATGTTTAGGTGCCATAAATGCAGGGGGAGGTTCCTGATACTTATCCAACCACCATAGCAGGGGATGGCGTTAATTCTTCCATGTTTGCTTTTATCCCACCTTTCGACTTTAAGGATGACAGGCCCGAAGCTGACCCATCCAATGTTCCGCGATAAGATGTCTGCTGTCTGCTAAGTCCACAGATGGACATTTAAGCATTGCCTTGTCTGGTTGGAAGGGGTTAATCACTAGAGGCGTCATAAGTTGCTGTTGGAGGATCTCTAAGATTCGGCCCCAATCATCGTGGAAATCCCGTTTGGTTATGATCACAATATCATTCCAATCAATTTTCCTGACTTCATCCCTGCTGACCATCAGGTCATACTTCAAAGCCCTCTTTCGTATTTAATCTCGGCTGAATGCTGTAACGGAGTGAGTCTATTCTTTCTTGTTTCTTTCACAGCGTCAGCAAAGGATTTACTATTTCCATGTCTGGTTACCCCCCCCCCCCCCCCCCCTGATTTTTCTTCAAATTTTCGATCCTCATCTGTTCCATTAACAAAATTCTTCAACTTCTTCAAAAAGTCATTCCATCCCTTGAAGTCTACCCCTGCTGGAACAACCAAGTTATGTTTTCCTCCAGAATTTACTACCTTCGCCAGGAAACAACCACGTTTGTTTGAGATTTTTTTAATCCAAATACCATTATTGCAGTCCGTTTTCTGAAAGAATTTCTGGGTAGTTGGGGCATGAAGGAGGTCATCGATGGAGTCGAAAATCCAAACCAGGACAACTTCTTCTCCTGAAAGCGCGAATTTCTTCCTCAAATGTTCCTCTTGGATCCTCACTACTCTTCCTTTGTAGTTCCTATCAATGTTACACGAGAAAGTCTTGTTTTCAATTGTAGCACGACAGTGGTTGGCAGTCGTCATAGCTAGAAGGTAAATGGAAAAGGAAAGAAGCAAAGAACTCTCATCCCACTCTTCATGAAATCTTTAAAACCAGGACATCTCCGATGAAACCCATACGCAAACCCACCCACACCTCTGGAAAGGCCTCCAGAACCCTATACACCCAACACTCCCTTACTAACACTCAAACCCTAATCGGAGACGTCATTGGAGGATATCGGAGCAGGCATCGGAAAGAAGAGAGAGAAGAGAGAGTACTATTTCAGAGACCTGAAATCCAAATCTTAATGGCATGTTAGTTTCTTTGCTATCTTGTGGGGGGTTTGACCCAAGAGAAATCAGCCTACTAGTTATTAACAATCATAAAGAATTTCCTATGTAGGATTATCCACCAAGAAGTCGTATTTTGTACACAATTACAAAAGGACTCGAAACTCAAAGACTTATCTTCAAAACTTACGATATATGAACAGATGGTCCACCGATTTAGCCCCATTCAAACAGAGTCTACAACCCGAGGGGGAGGGTCCAATTTTTGAACTTTTTTGCACCTTATCATTTGTATTAAGGCTTCTGAAGGCTAGAGACCACAAAAAGACCTTTGATTTCTTTGGACTTTTGGCTTCCAGATCAAATTTACCAGAGGCATGTGAATTTTTGGCCTTTACGAGGCGAGCTTTTCAAATGCTGATTTAGTGGAGCACATTCTTGATTCATCTGCAGTCCAGACCAGCTTGTCTGTCTCCCTTCCAACACTAAAAGCATTCAGCTTATCCACCAATGCAACCTAGCTAGCAATCTTTTTTTTTTTTTTTTTTTGATAAGAAACAAGGAGATATATTCAAAAGCAAAGAGCTCCAACAAAACAACCTAAGGGATCAAGGGATAAGGCATCTCCTCTCCCAAAGGAAGGATTACAAAAAGACCTTCCAATCTAAATTGATAGAGTCTATAGAGAAAAGCCTTATGAAGGGCACTCCAAGAGGTGGTCGTAAACTGTACAAGGTCACAAAAGAAATCAAAAGAAGAACTCTTATCTGTGAAGGTCCTCAAATTTCTCTCCTTCCAAAGAAGCCAAGGGACTGCTCGAACCAAATTCCTCCACAACACTCTAGCTTTGCCTTTCACAAACCTACCATCAAGTATTTCACCCAGCCACCTTTCCATACAATTCGGTCTACAACCACTCCACCCAAAAAGCTTGCAGAAGTGATCCCAAACAGAGGCTGCAAAATCATAGTGTATCAGAATATGAGGGAGAGATTCCTCACTCTTGCCACACATCACACACCACCCGGGGGAGGTACAAATTAGGAAATCTCTTCTGAATTCTGTCCAATGGTATTTATACTCTTATGGGTCACAGACCACAGGAAGAATTTAACTTTCTTAGGGACTGTGTCTTCCCAAATTTGGTTGCTCAGATCTGCCTCAAGAATTCTACGCTTAAATTGCAACAAAACTCTAAGGCTGTCTTGACAGAAAACAAACCAGAACTGTCAAACCTCTAGATAAGAACGTCTTCCCTTTCAGAAGGGTTAAAGCTGCCTATCAAAGAGACCAAGCTGTCCCACTGTTCAAGCTCTCTATTTATCAAGTTCCTGTGGAATCGAAGAGGTCTTTTACAATGGAACCTTTGGTGAGAGAGATTCTGTACAAAGGTTGATCGCCCCTCCATCTATCTTCCCAAAAGAAAACCTTATCACCCATCCCCACCTTGAAAGAGCAATTATCCCACACAAAAGCAGCGGCTAGAGAGGACTATACATATTTTTCCATTTTTTCATAACCGATTGGTTTCTCATGAAGCTGTCACCGAATTTGCTTTTCACCGCCACATGCCACAAAGCAGACTTCTCTTTCTCAAACCTCCACAACCATTTAACCTAAAGATCAAGATTTTTAGCCCTTGAATTATCTATCCCCAAGCCTTCCAACGATCTGGGGGTGATAACTTTGCCCCAGTTAACTAAATGACTACCTTTAGCCCGATCTGCTCCTTTCCACAGAAAACTTCTGAGCAAGGCCTCAATGTTTTTACACACTTGAAGAGGGGCTCTAAAAACAAAGAAAAAATAAGTAGACACACTAGATAGGACAACTTCGATAAGAGTGACTCTTCCACCTTTTGATATGGGAAATCCCCTCCACACATAAAACTTACAACGAATTTTTTCATAGACTAGATCCCAAAATGAGGCAACTCTGGCCTTTCCTCCAATCGTGACTCCCAAATAGGGGAAAGGAAGACCTTTAGCTTTGCATCCAACCACTTGAGCCATTCTACTAACCTCTTCATCCTCAACATTAATGTCGATTAAGGAAGATTTCTGCATATTGATGGACATACCTGAGGCTTTTTCAAAAAAATTTAAGAAAGTCTTCCAATTTTGAAGCATAGAGCTAAAACCATCACTAAAAATCAGCATATCATTCGCAAATTGAATATGAGAAACGTCTACCTCTTCACTACCAATGCTTAAGCCTTTCAAGAAAAGTCTCTCCTTCCAAAGATTAATAAATCTACTGAAAGAATCCGCCACTATGGTGTAAAGAAAGGGGGAAGCGGATCCCCTTGCCTAATGCCTCTAGTAGTCCTAATTTTTCCCCATGGCCTACCATTTATCATGATAGAGAAGTTAGAACTCAAGCAGTAGACCGTGATCCACTTCCTCCATCTTTCGCCAAAGCCTTTAAGCAACATAATGTGATCAGGGTATTCCCAGTTTACTTTGTCACAAGTCTTTTCAAAATCAACCTTAATAACATAGCCCTTTCTCTTCTTAAGAATGTAATCATCAATAGACTCAACTGCAATAATGATAGCATCTATAATCAATCTACCTCCAACAAAAGCCATATGGGACTTTTCAATCGTGGATGGGAGGATAACTCAGTCTCTCAGCCAAAACTTTAGCTACGACTTTGTACAAAGAGGTCACCAAACTGATGGGCCTAAAATCACTCACTTTACCGACATTCTTCTTCTTCGGGATCAAGCTGACATGCGTTTGGTTCGTGCACTGGTTTATAATCCCATTTAAGAAAAATTCATGGAACACCTTAAATAAGTCAGATTTAATGATGTTCCATGCCTTTTTATAAAATTCTCCAGTGAAACCATCATGTCTCTGGGACTTTTGGTGGCCAAGTTGACTTAGCGCTTTCAAAATTTCCTCTTCTTCAAAGGGTCTCTCTAGCCAGGCAACTTCTTTGGAAGAAATCTTCCCCCAATCCACATTTTCCAGCACCATACGGGTTCCATTGTCCTTGGAGTATAAGGACTCATAAAACTCTACAATCTCTTTCTCAATATCTTCTTTCTTAGATAACAAATACCCTTTTCTGTTCGAGAGGGTGGGGATGAAGGATTTGCTAGCTCGGTAAGAAGCCCATCTATGAAAAAGTCTGGTATTGACATCTCCTTCTTTGAGCCATTTAATTTTAGATTTTTGTAACCAGAGTCTCTTCTCTCAACCTAGCTAGCAATCTCATGAAGATACATCTGCTCCCAAGTTCCATAATTGTTCTTCATTATCCAAGCAATCATGTATTGAATGATCCTTCTTGAAGTGGTTCTTCAAAGACTCCTGGTCTAGCCACACATCTCCCCAAAACTGAATCTCTTTGCCACATCCAGCTTTAAATTTGGAAAGTCTATCAAACAATGGGTAGTTTTTGGCAATGTCTTTGCACGACCCGCATCCTTTGATCTCTTTTAATTTTTGTCTTCCATCCGAATGACATAACACCATAAATATTAGTTACCACCTTCCTCCATAAGGCTTCTTTCTCCCGTGTGAATCTCCAAAGCCACTTCGTTAGAAGGGCATTATTTGTGTAGGCCAAAGATCACACACCCAGACCACCTGAGCCCAAAGGAAGCCTTGTCCATTCCCATTTTACCAAATTTCTACCCGGTTTATAATTACCTCCACTCCAAATGAAGCTTTTCCATGGTTTTTATAATTGATTTAGGCGCCTTTAAAAGAGAGAATTGGTTAAGCGGGATGCTATTAAGGACCGATTGAGAAAACGTGACTTTTCCTCCTTTTGAGAAGGAAATGCTTTTCCATCCTTTCAATTTAGCCTTCAGATTATCAATAGTTGGGTTCCAAAAAGTCTACATGTGGTGATTCCCTCCCAGCATGAAACCAAGGTAATTAATTGGGAGAACCTCCCTTTTACTCTTAAGGGTCGTTTGGCCCCCTGTGTTGGTTATAATAGTGGGGGCTATTATAGCCCACTTAGTGTTTGGGGCATCAACAAAAATAAGGGGTGACGTGGGTTATTTTTACCCCCGTGTTGCTACAGTAACCACCATTCAACCCACCCTATTATTCTATCTATTCTCTACAGTAACTCTCTCCTCTCTTTTTCCATGTGACTCCTTGAATTTTTCGGTGATGACCGGCCAGCGACTTTTCCGGCAACCACTGTCGACTTTCTGGCGATCGCCGACAACTTTTTCGGCGACCGGTTTTTTTTTTTTTTTCCCTCTCTCTCTCTCTCTCTAACTTTATTCTCATTTTCATTTCGAAAAATATAAAAAACGAAAATAAAGGAAAAAAAAAAAAGAAAAGAAAAGAGGTAGAAGAAAAGAAAGGAAAAAAGAGGCAAAAAAATTTCGGTCGCCGGAAAATTTGTTGGTGGTCGCCGGAAAAGTCAAAAAATTTCTAGGGAGTTAGATACTAGGTTGTCTTTGTACCTATATAAACACAAAGTTTTATTACTTAATTACTTTTGATAATGAAGTATATGAATGTTTACCTTCATTGTACCATATTTTTCATTCCAAATTATACTTATCGTATTTAAGTTTACTGTGATAATAATAATTTAAAAAAATACTACTCAAGTTTTTATTTTATTTGATTTCTATTTGATTTTATTCTTTTGATAATGAAGGTAAAATGAGTTTTCAATAAGCATTTACCATTTTTATGTTGGAAATACAGAAATGAAACAAATATGGTTTTTCTATATGAAATCATAAAATGACTTATTTTGTGAAAAAACCATGACTCTAAAACAAAGAAATTCAACTCTTATTTTAGGTTATTTTTGTTTCCTTTTAAGTTAAACACATAATTTAACCCCTATACCCAAAACTTTATTATTTTTTACAACTAAACTCAAACATTTTTTTATTGATATTTGCAAAATATGATATTTTACGTACAAAGTTGTATGAGGAAAATAAACAAAAAAGTCAGGAAAAAAAACAATCAGCTTGAACTTTTGATTTAGAACCCCATGTTAAACAGATCAACACTCTGAACACTGACTATTTTAACCTAGACTAAAATAATATGCATCCCAAACAAAAACTATTTTATGCCCGACTAAAATAATTTGCACCCTAAACACTGACTATTTTATCCCAGACTATTATAACCCCCAGCTATTATAACCAACTCAACGCCCCAAACAGCCCCTTAAATTTGGCAGCTCAGTTTATAGCCTCTTGCTCTTCTTCTTCCACATTTATACCGATCAACAAGGTTTTTGTTCTATTTAAGGAGAGTCCAAAGCCTTCCATAAACATGAGCAGAATATCCCACCAATTCTGGAGCGTGTCCCCTTCTTTTGGGTAAAAGATGATCATGTTATCAGCATATCGAAGTAAAGCAATCTCCTCCAAATTTCAACCTATCTGGAAGCCTTTTAAAATTCTCTTTTCAATGCAAAACTGAATTGTTCGGCTAAGAGCATCACCCACGATTGTAAAAAGGAAAGGAGGGAGCGGATCTCCTTGTCTAATGCCTCTAGAAGCTACAATTTTCCCTCTCGGTTTCCCATTTATCATGGAGGAGAAGTTTGTATTTTGAAAGCAGCCTCTAATCCACCATCTCCTTTGATTTCCGAACCTCTTCAGCTTCAGAACTTCATCAAGGAAAGCTCAACTGACTTTTATCATATGCTTTTTCAAGATCGAGCTTAAGAATAAAGTCCTTTGACATTTTCCATTCCTCAACTGACTCAGCGGCAACTAAAATGGCATTGAGGATTTGTCTCCCTCAAATAAAGGTTGCTTGACAATTACTAATGGTTAGAGGGAAGGATATCTTTCAATCTCTCCGCTAGAACTTAGCTATAACTTTGTATAAAGAAGTCACCCGATAGTGGAATAGTAAGAAACACGATATTCATATAAACAGAAAAAATTACACATGTACAGCCGAATTGAACAGTAATGATAAAGGTCAGACTGGGGCTGTCTAGGCCTATTCATAATGGGCCTATTTTAATATTTCAACAGTAAGGTTTTTAGTAAATAACAAACTGTGTTCTTTGCTTCCTTGTCTCACGTATCTTATTTTTTTCTGTTTTCTCCTGCTATGTTTCTAGGTTCACTTGGAGAATGAAGATGTTGACAGGTAGGAGAGGAGTAGCCATTTTGTATGCTTATATGTTGCTAGGCCTGGGTTTTTTAAGAACAGCTGCTCCTGATTTTGGTGAACTAACTAGTCAAGAACAGAAACTTGAGGGAACCTTTAGGTAACTAGTTTATTTAATTTATTTTTTTAATTTTTAATTGATAATGTACTGCTGCATATTGAGGATGACTCACAACATCATGGATAAATCAGGTTTATGCATGAAAGACTCCGTACTCATGCTGAGTCTGTTGCTTTCTTTGGCGGTGGTTCTCGAGAAAAAGCTGTAAGTTTTCTGAACTTTGCATTGTGTTGACTAAATGCTAGAAAACATTTTCTATTGAAGGTAATGAAATTACAAGAAGAAGCTAAAGGAGTTACAAGAACACTTTCTGGTTATCTTATATGGAGTGATGGAATTTTTGTAAGGAAAATAAAAATAGGGGCCATTTTGGAAATCTATTTTGAGAACACGTTTTTGATTTTCATTTTCTACTTCTGTTTTAAAATAATAATAATGATTAAGTGACTTTTAAAAGCTAATGTTATTGTGCATATTGAGGACCACTGTGCACACAATTTCTATTTTCTAAAAAGCAGGTCCTTTGTGAGAACGTTCAAGAAGAATACAAGGAAAAAAAAATAATTTTGAGAATAATTATTGAAACATGCCTTTCTTTTTAACCCAATTTTTGTTCCAAAATCAGATTCCAAATGCTGCCAATTATTTTTTTTTACCTCTATAGCAATATTTACCAAATCTTTAAATTGGGGAAAACTGGAATGTATGATGCTCTACAATTATTTTTTCTGACTTTGATGTGTTGCTTGGGAGACATCTTTCGATTATATTATTTTGTTGTCCAGGGTAAACTATCACTGCCAGTTTGAGAAGGCAAAAAAGAAAATTGCCAGGAGAAATAAGAAATTCTGATGGTCTTTTATATTTCTTAAAACTGTAAAATGCATTTACAATGTTTAAAGGGAAGCAAAAACAATGACATTTGTAGGCTACAAGTACCGAAGAACTTGGGAGCTTAGAAGTAGGACATGCCACTCAAGCATAGTGGATTGGGAACCCTCTTTGTTACAGATTTTATAGTCAGAAAGATGAACACAAACTAACTCGTCATGTGAGCAGTACAAGGAAATTATTTGGCAATGTTAGAGAGGGAAATAGCTCTAATATATTTGAAATCCAAAAGAGATGAAGATTTTGCATTATGTTGAATTTAACCTACAACATATAATTTGATTCTTTTGGTTTAAAGTGGGTTTCCCTTATTTTTCTTTGTTACATAAGAATACTGGGCATAAAAATGTAGCTAATATGTTACTAACTTCAGGCATTACTTTTGTTTTGTCTTTATTATGTTTTACGTTTTGGTTTTTCAATTACATGTTGGACTCAGTATACATGTTTATGCAATATATATTTGTGCATGCACTCCTGTATGCTCTGTCGAACCATGTGCAGCTTAATAGATAAGTAGGATCCTATCTGGCTTCTGCTCTTAGTTTTGAGATGTATTCCTTACTAGAATGAGTTCTTACATCAAGGGATCATAACTTCTAATATTCAAAATGAATTGGCTCATGATCAGCATTAAAATTTATTTTTCTTATTATTGAGCCAGATGATTGAGTCAAGATTTAAGAAGCTTGTGGACCATTCATTGTTGAAGTTAAAGAAGAAATGGCTCTTTGGTATACTAGATGATTTTATCACAAAACAATTACCTCACAATGTGACATGGGGTTTGAGCTTGTTATATGCCCTGGATCATCAAGGTGATCGAGCCATAACTTCCACTCAAGGTAGCTGACTGTCACCTAGAATTTAATTATGAAAATGAGAACACATATTCATTCTCTCTCACCATGAAATTTTCTCAGGTGAGCTGGCACATGCACTACGATTTTTAGCGTCTGTTGTCTCTCAAAGCTTTTTAGCTTTTGGCGACATTCTTGAATTACACAGAAAGTTTCTTGAGCTCTCTGGTGGTATCAATCGTATATCTGAGCTTGAAGAGCTCCTTGATGCTGCACATTCTGGTATTTTTTTCTCACCTCATCTTCAATTAGATTGCTAGTGCATTGATATAATGATTTCAGTTATTTTATTTTTTTGCTAAGAATGATCTATAAGTTAAATGTCATATGATGTCCTTTGATGGCAAGTCTGGTGATAAAGTGACTGTTTACCAATTGAAAGATTTTAACGTAAACAATTGAAATAATTTTTGTTGAATAAGTTAAATATTGTTCCATTAGTCATATTTATGTTTTTATAGCTCCTTGCAACTAATGTCTGTGATCACTCATATTGGTTTATGTAGGTAAACTATAGGAAATTTAATTTATTCTGAGTTCTTACATTCTAATAAGTTTCAGAAAAATTGAATGAGCTAGCTGATAGTTGATTAAACAACTTAACTAATTCTGGCTGTATATTAATGGTAACTATCTCATCATCAGTAATTAAGTTGATTGACTCTCCTCTCATGAAAGACATCAGTTATTTGCCTAGCAGATGTATATATGTGGAAAAATCCAAATCCATAGTTCTTATCCCTTCTTTGAGCCATTAAAAATCACACTTTTGCCTCCATATCATTCATTCCTTGGAAATCAGGCTTTGGAGCCAATTCTTATGTGAGCTTTCAAAAATTTATCAGCTTCACTGCAACCAGCCTCCTCTTTATGGATCACAAAAGTCTATGTCTGATCATAGACTTGCCAAAATGACTTGTATTCCAGAATTTGAGGATATCACATTGTTCATACTATACCTAATCTATTGTAACAAAAAGTGTCTGAATGTTCGTTCTTTAATTCATCTTTTGTGGCAAAAGTTGTGTGTTGGAATGTATCAATGTATGTGATAAGGTTCAGTTCACGTCCATAGTGCTATGCTTAAATCCTTCAATTTCAGAATATATAAGATACGGTTCAAGGTCTTTTCTTTTCCTTTTTTTAAAAAAAAGAAAAAATTAATTAGGGTTCGCGTACTGATTTCATCATCCAAATTTTTTATATTTTGATCATATGCTATATTTTGGTAATTGTTGAGAAACAGGCTGGCGGAATATGACTTTTTGTGTAGTTAGTACTCTTATCAATTTAAAACTGGGCATTGCTACTTCAACGAGTGAAAACTGAAATTCTATTATTGTATAACTGGAAAAATTGCAGTTACTACAGGATCAACGACCAATAAGAGGGACTTTCACTCAGAAGATGTTATTTCCTTCTCCAAGGTGGATATCATTACCCCAGCACAGAAGATGTTAGCAAAGAAGCTGACCTGTGACGTTTTACAGGAGAAAAGCCTGCTGGTTACTGGTTAGTAAAGTTTTTTTTGTGGTCTATTCTTAATCTGTTATCTCGTCTCACAATGTTTCCAAATTTTGAAGGCCCAAATGGGAGTGGGAAAAGCTCAATTTTCAGAGTTCTTAGAGGTCTTTGGCCCATTGCAAGTGGGAAACTGGCTAAACCATCACAGAATACCATGGAAGACCAATGCGGTTGTGGTATTTTTTATGTTCCTCAGCGTCCCTATACATGCCTTGGGACACTGAGAGATCAAATAATATATCCCTTATCTCGTGAAGAAGCCGAAGTGAAGTCGGCAAAATTGTATGCCGAAGGTAAATTTCTTGCACATTTGCACTCTGCTTTTAGAATGATCAAAGTTCTGTAGTATTAGTTTATTGTGCATAAATATCACATATTGGTATTCTCTAGTACATGCGCATCAATGAAGCAAGAATATTTTGCTTGGACATTTATGAGGCTTGTGTCGGACACTTATTAGATATTTCAGATACTCGGACATTAGAATGAAGTTTCAGATTTTCTTTTAATTTTTTTTTTAGAAAAATTAGTTTCGTTGACTGATAGCTCTGAAATGGATGTTTATTGCTAAATGTGGATGAAGTGAAGTTCGTAGTTTGGAAAATATTTGCGAAGAGTACCAAAAAACCATTCTGAAAAAGAGTGGAATTTTAATGTTCAGAAATATGCTTGTTCTTTTCAACTATGGTCTCCCTGGGGCTCAAGAAGTAGTTGAAAATCTTATGGTTAGCTGATTCCTTTTAATCTCAATCATGTGTCATTCAGGTGAAACATCTGTGGATAATGTTCTGGATGTGCATTTGGGAACTATTTTACAGCATGTTCGGTTAAATTATCTTTTGGAAAGGGAGGAAGGTGGTTGGGATGCAAATTTGAATTGGGAAGACATTCTTTCCCTTGGGGAGCAGCAGAGGTTAGGAATGGTAAGTGACAAAATTTATTTCATCTGTGAGCTTAAATATGGAATTTTAAGTACTTGCATACGGATGCCTTGATTAAAATTATATTATGTTTTATTGAAAGGCACGCTTGTTTTTCCACAACCCAAAGTTTGGCATCCTTGATGAATGCACCAAGTATGTTGGCCAACTTCAATTTTCCCCCTTACCAAGTCTACATATGTTTTATGTTACATAATCATAACTAATCACGTCTATTTTAACCAGTGCTACTAGTGTAGACGTTGAAGAACACCTATACAAGGTTGCAAAGAGCTTGGGCATAACAGTGGTTACTTCATCTCAGGTAAATATATCACATTATATAGTTTGAATGTGATGCACCACGAATGAGATATCAAAGTATCACTATTCAGTTCAGAACTTAATTGAATTGTCTACTCTAGTTCATTTCCTTTGTGTTATTCAAGTCTATCGAGTTTGTTCAAGAAGATTTTGGTATGAGATTAACCCACGAGTGATATTTTGAGAGTTCCTCTTACCGTTTCCTTTCCATATTTTTTCAGAGACCTGCTCTAATACCATTCCACTCATTAGAGCTACGACTTATTGATGGAGAAGGTAACTGGGAACTTCGTTCTATTGAGCAGTAAGGTATGCGTAATAGTTCGACTGAATTCACCTAGATTATTTCGTCATGACAGCCTCTATGTGGAGCACCATTATGAGAAAAGAAAAATGGTTCTCTACTATATATATAGATATATATTTATATATTTTTTTTTTTTGGGAAAAAGAGGGTCCTCGATAAATAATATGCATACAAGTGGTGGTGTATCATATAGCTCAGGATATGTGAAGGGAAGAAGCCATTTATTGATATCTTGAACTGAACTGTTACGATAGCAGGTAATAATAAGATCTGAGCACACAAGCAGGTTATAGTTCTGTAGGATAGTGAAATTATTTGTACAGGATTTATCATTTAATTCAATTAGCTTGTAAGATTGGACGGATTATCATATTTTTATGATCCCCACTGAATAAAAGGGGGAAATGATGATATTTCCAATTTCTTCAACAATTATCCAATGATTCGTCGGGCCCCTAGATAGGAGTTTTACGACAGAGGATAACTTATTTATCCTCATCCCTCACATTGTAATGTTTTGCACAAATGCCCTTGTGAGGAGAGCTGCAGCGCAGTTGAAGGTCGTGTTAACTTCGGGTTTTTATTTGAAATATGCAATGCAACAAGAGCCCTTAGCTCTTGCCAGAAGTTTTGTACTAGTGTCCCTCAAAAGCAATCTACGGTGGTAAAAGTAGAACCTTCATTGAGTTTGGCATTGGTTTTCTTTCTTTATTTTATTCTTCTTTTTTTTTTTTTTTGACTTGTTTGGCTTTTCTTTTCTATTATTTCTTTTTTTTTTTTACTCTTTCTTTTAATTAGACAAATTGCAGTTGCTTTCTTCCGTGTCTTCTGTGGACGTTATCGTTTGCCCTTCTGTAACAGTCTCTCTTTTTTAGTTTAACAACATTTGGAGTAAGAGATTCGAACCTCTGATCTCTTGGTTGACATTGCATGCCCATTACTGTTGAACCGAACTCACTTTGGCCTTCTATAACAGTCTTTGATCAAATTACCTTTTAGGATGTTAATGTGGATGCATTCTTTTATTTCTTTTGAAGAAACGTCACGTTTGTGCCTAAATTAGAAAATGGAAATATGATTTGTCTTATGCTGGTGTCTTCTGCAGTTTTGTTTTGTTTTTTTTTTGTTTTTTGAGAAACGTCTTCTGCAGTTTGTGCGTGGACTTTTGAAATTTGAAATTATTATTCTCATTGAGTCTTAAGATGAAATAACGATGTTGATACTTTCACTAGCAATGTTGTAACATGAAAAAAAAAAAAAAAAAAAAATTCAATTGAATTATAAAGTCGACTTCCAAGGTCCAATTTACTAATTCTGTTTCATACTACTATGATTTTTAATTTAATTGATTAATTAATTATTGTTATTTTTGCCAAGAATACTAGTTATCAAGTTTAGAATTGTTATTTAAAAAAAAAATAGAATTGTTACTTTCCATCTTATTAAAAAAAACAAGAAAAAATCGTTACTTTCTTGGAGAAATTATTAAGTCGTTTCTAGAGTTGTTAGTTGGTTATAAAGTTGAAAGATTTTTACCATGTATTTAACTATCACTGCTATCATGATAGCAAAGATTATGGCAACCACTCCCAATTATTTGTAATTCAATTAGAAGCAAGTATATTTTTATCATTTGGATTGGTAAATGTCCAAATTTAGTTTATGTACTTCAAAAAATCTTAAAAGGTTAATTTGCAGGTTTAAATTTTAAGGTTTTTCCTATTTGGTCCTTGAACTATAAAAAAAATCCTAACAGGTTTTTTAACGTTTAATTTTGTGTCCAATAGGTTTCTAGACCTTTAATTTTGTGTCAATAGGTCTTTTGGTCTTCGAATTTTCAAATTTTTGTGTAATATGTCATGAATTTTTAATTGTCTTTGAATTTTCAATTCTATGTCTAATAGGTCTTTGACCTATTTGACAAGTACTTAAAAATTTTGAATTAATTTCAAAACTCCTAAAGAAAAAAAATAAAAAAAAAAAACGTGAGAGATAGATTATAATTTTTTTTTTTTTTTTGAAATTAGATAGATTATACTTAAGAATCTTCAAATATATAGTGCGAACAAAAAGAGACATTTATAATTAATATAATTACCCATATTTAAGAAACATTTTTCATCCCTAAATTTTCATGCAACTAACAATTTGGTTCCTTTCACTTAGTTTTTGTACTTTTAAATTTGTAATAATAATAATTAGTTATTCCACTTTAACATGCAACAATTTAATCCTTGTATTTTCAAATTTTTAATGTTTTAATCTCTATCGTGAAAAATATTGTTAAAGTTTAATGAGATTTCTTACTATGTGGATATGTGGATTAATAAATTTATTATTATGATTCAAATGTGTTTATAAACTATAAAGATCAAATTGTTGTGTGATAAAATTTGACATTTGATTTTGATGGAATTTTTTATGATAAGGATCTAATGGCTATAAATTTTAAAGTATAGGAAACAATATTGTTATATATTAAAGTTTGGATAATAAATTGTTCAGGACTTAAATTGTGACTTTGATGAAAACGATTAAAATCGTTTTTTAACCAAAATTTTGTTATTTAGATCCGTTTTTTAAAAAATGCAAGTTTTTTCTCAAAATATTTCTCTAAAAAGGCGCTTAAAATACCTTGAGTTTCTTTTATCGCATGAATGGTTTTTCTTTTCTGTGTGGAACTTAATTATTGCTTTTACAGGTAAAGTTGCTCAAGTGGGCATGTAAGAAAGAGAATTTTCATATTTCAACTTAGATCGGTATCTTTTTTTAGTTCAACAATCGACCTTTAGGATGGTAATTGGTGCATTATCTTATACTTGAAATTTGTACTTTAATAACAGAGATTCTAACCTCTAATTTCTTAATCAAAGGTACATGCTAATTACTGGTAAGTCTTCTTCAAATTGACAAGTTTGCTTCAATGTTACTAGTCACTTTTTTAAAAGTCCAAATTCTATCGATGAGAATCGACCTTTTGAAATGTGATATCAAATCTCAAAAGAGAATTTCTTTTGAAATTTCTTATAGCCCTTAACGTTATCATTTATGAAGTTGAATTGAAATTCCACTCAAGATCAATTTATCTACTCCAGAAAAGAAAAGAGAGAAATTGCAGGAGAAAAAATCCCAATCATACTTCGTAACTTTGAAAAAGATACAAGTTCGAACTTCATTTATTTATAAAACTATTGTAAGCCTCAACAAAACCTCCCTTAAGAATACACCATTCAAGTAGGAACCAAATCCAACAGAGTAAACAAGCCAAGGCATCAGATGAGAGGACATACCAATTATTAGGTTTTACATGCCCAAATCCTACATATTTTGATAGCACTTGTTCTCCATATTCAAAGTTCAAACAAGTAAGCAAGCAAGCAAACAGATAGACAGGGTTTAAAGAAAAGCAAGATACCTGTAGAGCAAAGTAACTTTCCTGAACAAGAGGGGTACCTCAGGCATCACCATGTCCAATCAACTCAAGAAGTATTCTCTCGTAGTCTCCAGAAGTGTCTTTAGCAATGTCACGATCCAGAGGAATGCTGTTTCTCCGATAATATTCTTCTTTGATGCGTTCCAAATCGATTTCAGCTCGAGAAGCAATGACCCTAGCAAGAGCCCACTCATCTGTCCCCAACTTGTTGATGGCCAACCGAAGGATCTTTGCAAAGTGTCTTTCTGGGAAGGTCAAAGACTTGATTGTTGTTCTCAGTAACTTCAGGTAATCGTCGTTGGGATCAGCCTTCAAATCCTGAAAATATAAGATTCATTTGACTTAGCTACCCTCAGCTGTATGGTACACTATGGAACATTTTCAATAAATTATTGAACTATAGTAAACAAAATGACATATCTTATTTAGTTAGTAAAATTTACTAGTTAGTAGTTGGATGGATTTTGATGTTTGAGTAATTTAATACACTAATTGTTCTCTTCTGTTGATGCATGTACTTAAAGTAGTCTAAGGAAATGCAGGGCTTCTACATGAAAGCTTGGAAAATCAAAATTAATACTCAAATCTTGAACTGGCTGTGCTTATGGTAAATGTGTACATATGTACCTTGTTGATGGCATTGCCATACTCGTTATTGTAGTGGTTAAGTGTTGCAAGTAATTGTGCTTTGCTCCTTGTCGTCAGAATTCTAATTAGTTCGTCATGATTGTATTCCTTCCCTGCTATCTTCTCATGGAGTATTTTGGCCTCTGATTTTGCTAAGGTTTTGTTCACCTCATCTCCCTCGTATCGGAGTGAGCTAATCAAGGGGACCAAAAGCTGCATAAAGTTTTAATCAAGAGTGAGTTTATCAGCAAATAAAGTTACAGCATCAGCAGAGAAAAATTTTAGGGGCTAGAGAAATTGAAATTCTGTCCATAATTATAGCTAGGAAATATCATTCACGTCAAGCATGTTCTTGGATCAATCTTTGAGTTTATAAAGTCCCATTGAATTATACATGTTTGCTGATATTGCTTAAACTTATAAAAAATTATTGCTGTTACCTTGCGGATATCTCCAGATGTATGATATGCAACATCTTCTTCAAGAGATTTCTTGAAACGAGCCTGATAAGCCTGCCTCACTTTGAATAGTTCGAGTGATGTTCGAGTACAAGCTATTTCCACAATAACCAAATTGTTAGCGGTCAACCTTTTTGTTGCTTCATTAACCATGAATGCGTCACGGTCTGCAGGTTCCAATGTCCACAAAAGTACAATCCGCTGTATGAAGCACAACAAAATTCATGGAAACAGAAAAGGGTGAATGAATTCTGACAAATTCTCTCACTCTACAAATACTTTATGACAAAAACAGCATTTCAATTCCAGCAATTGCAAATTTCGATAGATGAAATGCCCAACAAAATCTTGCCTCAAAATCACTCGAAAGTTCCTTGTCTAGTTCTTTAAGAAGATCTTCACCATATATCTCAACGTAAGTTTTCCGAATTAAACTTCTCTGAGCAGCATTTCTGTGGGCCAAAATGGATATGATCAAGTCCTCGTTCGTTCCCCATCCTGCAAGTCGATCGACCAAAAGTCACAACTAGCTATTAAACGGAATGATAACTAGAAACTACCTGACATCTAAACGAAGATCGGGGAGCCATTAAACTTACAATTTCATCTGAATTCTGTCTGAAGTAAGTACTGTACATTGAAGCATCTAATAAATAAATAGATCAAATACAGATCAAGCAACAACCAAACATAAACAAAGTCAACCTGGAAGTCAGATAAACAGAAAGAATGCAATCATGATTTCCAGCAGATCAGAAAATCAAATCGACGTAGGTTCATTTCGATCAACGTTTACATGATCACTTACCAAAAACGAACACAAATCTGATCAGACTCAACAAAACTTCACAATCATCAATCAAGATGCAATAAAACCCCGATCCTCAAACCTTGACTCGAAAAAAATCAGAATCAAACAGAAAACGATTAGAATTGCAAACCTTGGAAAGCTTTGCGAAGCTGCTCACAATCTTCGGCAGGAGAAGGAACATGATCCGGAACTTTGATGGTCGCCATTGCCACTGAGCTTCGGGGATTGTGCTCTGAAACTGTGGCAGTGTTTTCACAGTGAAATCAGATTTGTATGGGAATTGATTTCAGCGATCGAATGAATGAGGGCCCCGTTATCAATAAATATAGCCGTGGAATTCATTGTAATGTTGTCACGTCCAACTTTGGATTGCAGGAAAAAATTAAGAAAATAATTTATTGTGATTTATGTCAATTATTGTCCTTGATTATCGGGAGATTTCTAAGTTTAAAAAAAAAAAAAAAAAAAAAATCGGGAGATTTCTAAATAGATGGATGGATTGAGTGCCACTGCGTCACCGACGAGTATGAATATCAACGCCACCAAATGAGCTAAAATGAAAAGTTTTTTTTTTTTTTAAATAAAAAAAATATGAAAAGTTAATTACACATAAATGTCTACTCTGATCCTCTCTACCTATGTTTGTTTGAAAATTGCTTTAAAAGTATTGAGCAAAACCTTTGTCTAGGCTTTTGTTTTTTTGTTTTTTGGTCAAAGAACAAAAGAAAAAACTGTGTATAGACTTACAAAGCAAAGAAACCTTTTAACTGACATAATTCTTGTACTAACGACCAAGAGGTCTGTTGTTCGAATTCCTCCACCTCCACATGTTCTAAAAAAATTGAAATATTAATTTAATAATTGTATAGATTAAAAACATAAACTAGATTCATAGCTATTTTTACTTTGTTTTACTAAAAACTAGATCAAAATCACCTAAATAAAATATTTTTCTCTTAAATTCCTACTAAAATAGCAAGAAAAATTATTATGTAATTTTCTTAAATAAGTGGAGAAAATAGGAGAAGAGAAGATGAATTACTATTTATATTAACAAAATCTACTAATTCCAACATATCTCTCTAATATTACATTATCTTATATTTATAGGAGTGTTACACATGTGAGAATTATGAGTTAATAATTTTAAAATGGAATACTAATGAAGAGTCCACTTATTAGTTCTCCTTCTACCCAACCTTAAAATGGAATAATTTTAAAATGGAAGTTTAAAATTTTAATTGCTACACTTATTAGTTCTCCTTCTACCCAAACTTGGGTATAAATTGACTTTTTTTTTTTTTTTTTGAAAAAATACCTTTTTGGTCCTTGAGTTTTGAGGTATAGGTGCATTCGGTCTCTCAGGGTTCAAAATAGACCGTTTTAGTCCCTAAGTTTCCAAAATGAACTTTTTTAGGCCTCGTTTGATAACCATTTGGTTTTTGAAAATTATGCATGTTTTCTCCTAAATTTCCTACCATGGTTTTCATCCTAGTTAAGGTTGCATTTGAATTCCTAGCCAAATTTTAAAAACAAAAACAAGTTTTTGAAAACTACTTTTTTTTTTTGTTTCCAAAATTGGACTTGGTTTTTGAAAACAAAGTAGAAGATTGATACTAAAACCAAGAAACTTATGGGTAGAAGTATGTGTGTATAAGCTTAATTTTCAAAAACCAAAAACCAAAAACCAAATGGTTATCAAACGGGGCCTTAGTTCTTGAGTTTTGAGAAATAGATTTAAAAGGTCCCACATATTATTTTTTTTCATTTTTTAAATTAATATTTTTTATTATCTTTTAATATTGAATGTTTTTTAAATTAAACAAATTAAAAAGTATTAATTTAAAAAAATAAAAAAAAATAATATGAGGGACATTTTAAACCTATTTCTCAAAACAAGTGACTAAAAAGGTCTATATTAAAAACTTAGAACCTTTTAAACATATTTCTCAAAACTCATAGACTAAAAAGGTCCATTTTGAAAATTCAGGGATCAAATGCACCTATTCTCCAAAACTCAGGGACTAAAAAAGTATTTTCCCTTTTTTTTTTTTTTTTTTTTTTATGTACTCAAAATTTTGTTTTCTTTTTCCAACTTTTTGTTACTTTTTTAAGTTTTAAATTTTTTTTAATTAAAAACATAATTGAAAATTTTATATTCAACAGTCAGCTTTTAAGATAAGAAATAGTCACACTTTTAGAAGAATGATGTAAATGGTAATTTTACATAGTTTATTATTTTCTGTAATATCAATAAATAAAATATTGATTGTTTCACAAGTTGAGTGAATCATAATTAAATTTGGAATATTCAATTTGCTTTTCTTTATATGGTATATTTTTTCAAATTTAAAATTTTCCACTATAATTCAATTATATTCCTATTTTCATAAATGTTTTTAAACGGTTTCCCTAGCCATATTTTTTTCTCCTAAATTTGTTCATCTCTATGGCATAATCTTTCATTTTATCGAATGTTTTTTTTTTTTTTTAGAATAAAACAAAATCGATTAAAACGTCTCATAGGCAAAAGAAGAACGGTCAGAATCGACCAGATTACAAATCCAACTCGGGATAGAACAATCCTAAGTCTCACACAAACCTATTGATTTGGTTCTCTTTGCTATTGCATCAGCTACATTATTCCTTTCTTTAGAAACGTGTTTAAATTTTATCTTAGTAAAAAAAGATATTTGGGACCAGATGACTTCAACTAACGACTCCACCTCACACCACGATTCTGAATGTCTTGAAACGAGATTTACAACTTGGATACACTCAGATTCAACAATGATCTTTCCACATCCAAGTCCCCTTGCCATTCGGACCCCTTAAGGATAGCTATCAATTCAGCCATGGTTCCGTGAAATCCATATCAAAGAACAGGGCAGAGACAATCATTGCTTCTCCTTCCGAATTTCTACAGATTATACCAATACTTGTCGAAGGTGGAGAGTGTACCCAGGTAGTGTCTATATTGATTTTCTAAAATCCTCTTTGCAGAGGCTCCCAGCATGCACGACTTGCAAATACAATTGTTCGATTGGATTGGCCTTCAGGAAGTTTTTCAGGTACTCCACAATCCAAACTTTTAATTTTAGTTGGTGGAATAGCTTCTCCATGATAAACTTTGTTCCTATCGTTTTAGATTGTCCAACTCACAATCACAATTATCTCCAGCTCATCCATGGACGAATTGGAATTAATTCTCAGTCATCTATTGATAAAGTTGTTGTTGAACTCCACATCCAGGTACACTTGTTTGGATAAGCTTCTCCAAATCTCTTTAGCACGACTGCATCCAAAAATGTTGTGATCTGTAGATTCAAAATTGTTAGCACAAGTAGGGCAGCTAATAGAAATGTCTAGACATCTTGTTTTTTAGATTGATTTTAGTGGGAAGGAACTTATTTATCGCTTTCCAACAAAAGTGTTTGATCTTAGTAGGAATTCTAAGTTTCCAGATATTTCCCCAAACTTTGGCCATCACATTAGAACTAGAAGAGGCCTCACCAATTTTAGACATCATATAGATCTTATAGCCACTTTTTACGGTATATTTGTCTGTTTTGTCATAATGCCAAATAGTTTTATGATCTTCCAGTTCTAGGTTTAAAGGAATTCTTCTGATAATCTCAAAGTCCTCATTTGATACACTGTTTTAAGCTTTTCTAAATCCCAGCCCTCGACATTGTTTATAAGATCAGATAGTTTCTCATTGATAACCTCCCTATTAATGCAAATTGGTCTAAAGGTAGATTCCTTTGGTAGCTACAGATCTTTAAACGCAAAAGTAGATTACTCATTTCCAATCCTAACTCTAATGCCTTTCTTGAGAAGCTCACAACCCTAGATGATACTTCTCCAAAGATAAGAGGGATTGGTTCCTAGATTAGCATTAAGAATATTACAATTACTAAAATAAATACATTTAGGAAATCTGGAAACCAAAGATCCAGGATTAGATAAAATTCTCCATGCTTGTCTAGCCAAGAAGGCTTGGTTAAAACCTTCAACATCCCTAAAGTTGAGACCTCCAAAACTTTTGGGAAGACAAAACTTCTCCCATCTACACCAATGCAACTTTTTTTCTCATTAGAGCCCCACCAAAATCTAGCAAAGCTCCTAATAATTTCATCACATAATTTCTTAGGAAACTTTAAGACACTCATAACATAGGAAGGGATGGCTTGACCAACACTCTGTATAAGGATTTCCTTACCCGCAATGGAGAACAAAGATCTTCTCCAGCCTTGGACAAATTTCCAAATCTTGTCCATAACATATCCCAAGTCTTTTTTTTTTTTTTTTTTTTTTTTTTTTGTTTTTAGAAAGCATTGAGAGAATTCCTAAGTATTTACCAAAATCATCCACATTATTTTCACCCAAAATGTTCCTATGAAAACTTCTTCTATCCCCATTTACTCTTTTGGAAAACATGATGGCAAACTTAGAATAGTTAACACATTCCCCTGAAGCTTCCTCATACACTTTAAGTAGATTTTTTAAGAAAGCTAACTCTGGTTCATTAGCTTTATAGAAAATAAGACTATCATCCGCAAATAATAAGTTGGAAATTAAAGGACCATTAGAGCATACCATTCTCGATATCTCACCATTATTATTTGCTTATGTGATTAAATGGGATAAACCTTCGGCTACTAATAGGAATAGATAAAGAGATAAAGAATCTCCTTGGTGAAGACCCTTACTAGAAATAAAATTTCCTGTTTGTTCCCCATTAATTAAAATAGAGAAGCTAGCAGAAGAAATGCATCTTAAAATCAATTCTACCCAAGAGCAGTCAAAACCCAATTTTAGCATGATTTCCTTTAGATAAATCCACTCGACCTGGTCATAGGCTTCTCTAAGATATATCTTAAAAGTTGCATATCTTTATTAATGTTCATGTGGTTTCTAATTGTGTTAATGCATTCATGACCAATTATGATGTTATCTGTAATGAGTCTCCCCTGAACAAAGGCTGATTGGGATTCTGAGATTATATCTTTTAAAACTTCTTTTAATCTATTAGTTGTAGTTTTGGTAACTATTTTATAGTTAACATTACATAAGTTAATCGGTCTAAAGTCGCCTACTTCTCAAGGGTTAGGAACTTTGGGAATGAGTACAATGTTCGTTTTGTTCCACCCCTCAATACATTTTTTATTATTCAAAATATCTAGGCATTGACTAACTGTTTTTTGGCCTACAGTATTCCAGTACTTTTAGTAAAAAAAGAGCTCGGTATCCTGCGAGTCCAGGGGCCTTAATGGGACATTTGAGAAATTGTTTTTTCATTTTCAGCTTTGGAAAAGGGACTAAAAGTCTATCATCTTAGACATGTCAGGATTAGAAGAGTTAAACATATTCTTAAAGTAGGAAACAAAAGTACGTTTCGTAAGTTGAAAAAAAAAAAACGTACGTTATATTGTATATAAAAAAATAATAAGAAAAAGACATTTGATGACAAATTTATCTTGGAGTGGTCATTCGAACCTCTAACCTCTTGGTCGAGGGTACATGCCAATTACTGTTGAGCGATGCTCGGCGCTTTTTTTTAAAAAAAATTAATTCACTCTTTCTATTAGTATTAAAATTAATGGATGACAAACTAGCATGACATAATAATGGATGAGTTAATAGAAATTAGGCTATCAAAGAGAAGAAATAAAAATTTGGGGTAACTACACAAATGAGTCAATAGTAACCCATTTATTCTAAAAGTGTCTATTTTGATATAATTTTACATTTCTGTCAGCTCACAACCAGATATTAAAGGAGTTTAAGAAGCTCATTTACGTATTTGCCCTTACCGATGGATAGGAAAAAAATATAATACTAAAATAAATTAATAAAATAAGAGTTACCAAATTAAATAAGGGCATTAAGGGAAGAATAAAAATTGAATTAATGCATGAAAACTTACCATTGATAAATTTAAAAGATTTAGACAAATTTGAAATTAATGGGTTAAAGGAGTCCATTCACCATAATTTCTATAAAAATTTCTATCCATATATAAGAAATTTGGAATAAGAGTTAGAATCTTTATTCTGTCAAGAGGCCTAATTTCTACCAAATCACTAAATATCATGTCTATGTGCTAAAGTGAGCATAACTCAATAACAATTGATATGTACCTTCAACCAAGAGGTCATATGTTTGAATATTCTACCTCTAAAGGTTATTGAACTAAACATCGTGTCGTGTAAATTTATCATTGACTAATTTTAATATTTATCAAGATAAATAAAACGAAGGCCAAAGCGAGTATAGCTTAGTGGTAATTGACATGTACCCTCGATCAAGAGGTCAGAGGTTTGAATCCCCCTACCCCAACCCTACTTCAAATGTTCTTGAACTAAAAAAAAAAAGAGAATAAACGAAGAATGTTAAAATGAATGAGATTCAAAATAAAAAAATTTAAAACTAGAGTTTTTTTTTTTTTTTTTTTTGACAATATGTGGGGTGGAGGTTCGAACCACAAACCTCGTGGTTATCATCACAACTTTATGCCGGTTGAACCATAACTAGAGATTAAATTTAAAAACATCAAAACTTCACATATTCAAACATATGTTTGTACCCTATCATAAAAAAAAAACGTTGACAAGATATTTAATAGAAACGCAGTATAAAATTGAGCGTGCCAAACTAATAAATTTAGGAAAATTGTAATGGGTGGCTAAATTTTAATGGTTAATTGCAAATATAGCAAGTTTTATAAAAAATTGCAAATATAGCAAAATTTTTAAATCGTTTTTTTTTTAATTCCTGTTTTGCCCCTGTTTTGATTTCTATCAGTGATATATTTCTATTAGTGATAGTATCATTGATAGAATCTATCACTAATAGAAATCTATCGTTGATAGAATCACAGTGATAGATTTCTATCACTGATAGAAATTTATCGCTAATAGAAAACAATAGTGTGTTTGATAAAAATCAATAGTGTATTTGATTACGTGCTAATTTTGTACATATCTTTTGTTTTTCCTTTTTTTGTTTTGTTGATGTTTCCCCTTCTTTAAATTACAACTTCCGCTTTGTGTTTTTCTTTTCTTTCGGTTCAATTTCCATGTTGTTTTGCTTCGACATCTATAAAAACAAAATAAAAAAAAAATCAGTGACATAGGTTTTAGAAACAAAAATGATAGTTTTCTATCAGTGATAGAAATCTAACTTTCTATCAATGATAGAAAAATAGTTTTCTATCACGAATAGAAATCTATCAGTGATTTGTTTCTATCACTGATAGAAAACAATAGCAACTTCCAAACAAAATGTAGAAATCATCTATCGACTCTATCAGTGATAGAAAGATAGAAATCTGTCAGTGATAGGTTTCTATCACCGATAGAAATCTATCTTTCTATTATTGATAGGAATCAATCAGTGATAGATTCTATCACTATAGAATCTTATTGTGATACTTTGATATTTTTCAAATAATATTTTTATGTTTTTTTTTCTTCAGGTTGATCCTATTAGAATGTACAGTACAAAGTAATTGACGGATATAACTATTTCTATCACTGATAAAAACCTTTAGATCTGTATTGTTGGTGCAGAGAATGCAAAAGAATTTGAAGGATGTGAACCAAAATCTCTAAAATTTAATTGATTATTATTAAAAGAAAATTAGAATATAACTATATAAGGTAAATTAGTGAGTTGAATCTATCGGTGATAGAAATCTAACTTTCTATCAATGATACATTTTTATCACTGATAGAAACATTTCTATTAGTGATAGAGTGATAGATTTCTATCACTGATAGAAAGATAGATTTCTATCACAGTGATATGTTTCTACCAATGATAGAAACGTGATAGAAAGTTTGATTCCTATCATTGATAGAAAACTATTTAGTGATACGTTTCTATTAGTGATAGATTCTATTGGTGATATAATTCTATCACTGATAGAATCCTATCAGTGATAGAGAGGGTAATTTAGTAATTTAGACCATATGAGTATAATATTTTGTCATTTTTGCAGTTCTTTTGCCATTTTTGCTAATATTTTGATCAATTTTATTATATATGCAACCGGCCCATAAATTTATGGTTTAAATACAACATTAGTCCCTGAACTTTTAGGATCATGTCAATTTGGTCTTTAAACTTTAAAAGTTTCAAATTTATCATGAACTTTCAATTTTGTGTCCAATAGGTCCCTTAATTTTAAAAAGTATTTAGTAGGTCTTTATACTTTCACTTTTGTGTTCAATAGATCCCTCAACTTTCAATTTTATGTTTAATTAAGGCCCCGTTTGATAACCATTTGGTTTTTGGTTTTTGGTTTTTGAAAATTTGGCTTATTTCCTTCCAATTTTCCTACCATGGTTTTCATATTTGCCAATGACACATTTGAGTTCCTAGCCAAATTCTAAAAACAAAAACAAGTTTTTGAAAACTACTTTTTTTAGTTTTCAAAATTTGCTTGGTTTTTAAAAACAAGGAAAGAAAAGTATTAGCAAAACATAGAAACTTGTAGGGGGAAGTAGGATTTCTAAGCTTAATTTTCAAAAACCAAAAACAAAAAACCAAATGGTTATCAAACGGGGCCTAAGTTTTTGACCTATTTGACATTATTTTTTAAAAATTCACAAGTCTACTAGATACAAAATTAGAAGTTAATGGTCTCAATAGATATAAAATTCAAATTTATATCTAGTAGAATGATTAATTTTTAAAAATATCAAATATGTCAAAGATTTATTGGAAAAAAAATTTGAAAATTCAGGAATTTGATAGATATTTTTACTTTTTAAAGTTCAGTGATCAACATAATCTTGAAAGTTGAACGACTAAACTTGTAATTTAACCTAAATTTATATAAATGTTTTGGAATTAAAAAACAATAAAATAAAAAGATATTTTGCACCTTAAATTCCTAGTCCTAAATAATATTAATTTAACGAGACGAATTATAAACAATAATGATTTTGTGGAAAAAGAAACGACTCCACTGGGGATCGAACCCAGAATCTCTGGTTCCGTAGACCAGCGCCTTATCCATTGGGCCATGGAGTCAACCTTTGTTCGTTGATGGAACAAAATAATATATAACAAAATTATTGCCTCTTTCCTTCGCTTCCAAGTTCCTGATTCACCTCACCCATTCACCAAACTTCAGCTTAATTCGAACAAACACAGGTCCACGAGCAACCCACAGAGAATTGATCAAGCAGAGCTAAGACTTTCTTCACTGGTCTTTCTGTCGAGAGAGAGAAACGATTTTAAGTTCTTATGCGACAGAATCCATGGCGGAGAGGAGGAGGATGATCGAGTGGGAAGCAAAGAGAATCTGAATGTTAATGGAGAATAAGCTGAGCTGAGAATTGGGAATTTTGCTATAAATCAATTGATTCCTTCTCTTTTTACTTTCAAATGCGATAATGGGTAAGCAACAATCTTTGCGCAGCAAAGCAGTTCATTTTGTCTCCGATATCACCACCGTCCTCCTCAATCCAATCTCTGATAAACCTTCTGCAAGAACCTCTGCTCATCCTCAAGCTCATTCACCTGTGAGTTTGTCTCTCTCAAGCTGGATTAGGTTTTCAATTCTTTTTTTGTTTGCTTCGTTATGCTCTGATCGTTTTCCGGCAGTTCCACTTTGAATTCTTACGTTTTTCTTCAGCATATTTTGATTTCATGTCGTTTAACTTAAATATGTGATTGTAATTTGCATCTTTTTAAACTAATTGCTGAGATTCGAGGAGGAATCGCGTTTCATAAGTGAATGTCTAAATTTGGTTCGTGACTCATTGGAGCCTTTATTTGTCTTAATTGCTAATCGTTGTACAATGTAGGGCAGAAAGTTTCCTCCTGTTTGAATGCTAGTTGATTGGGAATTTCACTCTGCTACTGACAATTAACGCATTTTTTCTTGTAATCGAAAATTTCCTTTTAGAGATGTTTGTGATGAGAATTAACTAACGCTTGACAGTCTCCCTGTAAGTGGGCAGTCATATGCAATCTTTAACTGGGTTGTTTTTTTTTCTTCTTCTTCTAGGAAAACGGGAGTAACCTTAAAGACGACAGTGACCTAGGATCAGCTAGTGAGCAGGGTTCTGAATTTTCAGATGATGGCCCAGATACATCTTCATTTACTGCATTCCTATACTCCTTCTTGTCGTCCACGTCCTCAGAGTCTCGAGAAAACTTGAACTTGGAAGAAGGAAGTGATAATCAGGCAGAGGCTGGCAGCCAACCAATGAACAATGCTGCAAAAGAAACTGTTGTTAAGAAGAGCTTGTTTTCTAGGGGGAAACAAACGCTCGGTAGAGCTTTTCATCATGCTGCAAGAATCACTGGCTACCGGAATCAGGATCGGAAGGGCGATGTTGAGATGAAAGTTAATGATGCTAAATTTTCTGGAATTGAGATGATGGAGAAGTCAAATGTTGAAGAGGTTGTTTCATCAGTTGATATCCCTGATATTTCTGAACCTTCAATGCTTCTTTCAGAAAAAACTAGAATCGTTCTTTATGCTTCACTTCCAGCTCTAGTTCAGGGGAGGAAATGGCTTTTGCTATACAGGTGAAGAACTCTAGCATTTTATTTTGTCGTTTATGTTTCTTTAGCAGTTCAATTAAATATATGTTGGTCGTGCAATGCAGTTCGTGGAGGCATGGGATATCTCTTTCAACTCTATATAGGAGAAGTATGCTTTGGTCTGGGCTTAGTTTGCTGGTAATAAGCTTGATTTTTCTATGGACAAGTTAGCTCTGACATGTATTTATCTATAACTATGTCTTTAGAATGAATGTGGTGGCAAATAGTTATTTTCTTGTAAATACTACTATAGAGTTGAAATATTTCACTGATTGGGTATCTATGACATATACATCTTGAGGATTCCAATATGAATGCATAAATATTACATATATGCAGTTTATGTCAGACACAGTATCACTTATACATAATTAACTTTTAGGTTGTCGGGGACCGTAAAGGTGCTGTATTTGGTGGCTTGGTGGAGGCACCGCTAAAACCGAGCAGCAAGAAAAAGTATCAGGTGCGTCTAACATATTTTTGCTTAAGCTTATTGAGGAAGTATGTTGCAATTCACCTTATTAATCATGAATCTTGAGCAGGGAACGAATAATACTTTTGTTTTCACAAATATACCTGGCCATCCTGTGATTTATCGCCCCACAGGTACTTATGATCCTTGTTTAATATTTCATCCTTCAGAAGTCACTTCATACCAATATTTGACTTGTTATTTGTGAATTGACATTGTTTTACATTTACTAGTAACAATAGATCCAGCTTGTTGATCACATTGGCAACCATTGCCAATATCGTAGAATAGTTATGCAAATTTATTTTGAACTTGAGCTAAATATTGGTTGGAATGAGATACGAAAATATACCCTTGGACTTCATCAGTGAGCTTATGAAAATAAATACCCAAAAAAGAAGATATGGTATTGATCATTTAGTAGCTATAATATTTTGCAATGCATTCTGTTTCTATGGCTGATTTTGAGATGGAATACAATAATCTAGGAAATTGGAAAATTTATGCTTTTATCCCTTTTTTATGGGCCATATCCTTGTTTCTGTTGAAAGTATTGTCACGTCTTTATCTACTTCTATTGGAAAATTTTGGATACGCTATTTTTCCCCCATGTTTGAAGGACTAGTCTGCATTTTTTCTCAACTTAGATATTATTGTATATTTTCCAAATCATGAATGTAACCGTATTCGTGTTGTATAGTTTTATTAAAACAATCTAGTTTATTGCCATACTTCGCCAGTATATGTCCAATATAAAGCGATAGAGACAAGGTAATTGCATGATCTTGAATCTTTTTAGGGACCTATTCTGAGATTGCTTATAATCCTCAGTGATTGCTGCGTTAAAGTTTACTTCCTTACATGCTTTTATATCCAGTCTAATGGAGGGGAATTTTTAACTGATTCAACCAGGTGAAAATTACTATTACACATTGTGCTCCCCCGACTTCCTAGCTATCGGCGGTGGAAGCCACTTTGCACTCTATTTGGACAATGACCTGTGAGAACGCTGATATTACCTATTCCCTTTTAGTAATCTATTTGGCACAAACATATATTTTGAAGTCATCAATGATCTGAAGTAAACTTGCAACTTGATTATATGCTTATAAATGTGTTCTTGCATTTAAGATTGAACGGATCAAGTTCCACGTCGGAGACGTACGGGAACCCTTGTCTTGCAAATACCGAAGAATTTGAAGTGAAGGAAGTTGAGGTGATTGTAGAACATCTGAGTTCTCTCACATGCATAATACATCTTTGGTTTTTATGTAACCTACCATTGATTCTAAGATCAGTTTTCTAAATTGTGTATGTAATGCAGTTGTGGGGCTTTGTATACACCTCAAAGTATGAAGAAATGCTTGCTTTGAGCAGAACCGAAGCACCCGGGATTTGTCGTTGGTGAATGATTTTCAAATACAACCCCAACCTCAACTTTACCCGAATGGATCGACATCCTGTGGATCTCATGACCATCTTGACATGATTACCAGATGATCAAGGCAGATGAACTAATTAACCAGATGAGAAGGTTGAATGTATGTATCTGAATGCTTTCTCTATAACTTGTACATAAAAACTTCACAGTTGTACATATAAAAAGATGAGTGTTGTTTTGTAAACAGCCAGTTCTGTTGATATTGCTTTTGACAAAGGTACAGTTTTGGTTTCCTTGATTCTATTTGTTATACCTAACTTTGTTTAAAGTGAATTGTTTTGTTGGGATATCATATTCTGAGTATATATTGAATGAATGATTACCCTTTTGCTTCTCAATGATATATTATACTTCATTTTTCAGCAAAGTTGCCTCTTTTCACTTATATTACAATTTTGAGTTCTTGGTTAACAAAAAAAAAAGTTATATTTTGGCCCAGATTTATTGGATAGATTTAAAGATGGTGATCCTTTTTTCTTAGTAAGGTAATATATGCATTTTGTTTAAAAAAAACAGGGGTAATATATGCATCTTTTGAGGTCGATCCTTCAAATAAGTTAAATAAATCATAAAATGCAGATTTGTCTCTTTGAGATTTCTAATGAGTTTAGCGGTCAAGAAGATTTAAGAGAAAACTAGGAAGAATTTTCTCCTTTATTGACACGTTAAAGTTAGTCATCATTTCCTTATCATTATCGTTTTTTTTTTTTTTTTATCTTTTTATTTTTTATTTTTTACAACTCCTTATCATTATCGTGCTTCTCAAATATAAAATATATTAAATTATAAATTTAGTCAACTTTTAAGTTAGTGTTAGGACTTAGGACTTGAATATTAAAAAAATATATCTTTTAAAACAATGCAAAGATATTTTTATGAAGAAAAATATTTCTTGACGTCCTACAGACCTATACTATTAGTAATATATTATGTTAAAATTGAAATTGAAATTGATTTTTGACATACTTCTTTTAGGGTAAGATATATTGATTTAGACTTGAACTAAAAAAAAAAAAAAAGATTTTATCAAATTGACTATAGCCCAAGATTTTTGTACACACACAAAGAAAAGTATCGGCAATCAAATTAAAATCTCAATTATTCTTGCCTATTGAAATATATATACTATCATTTTCTTAAGAATATAGGCTACAAATAAAGAGCGGAGAATTCAAACCACAATTATATATAAAAAAAAATGACACTAATGTTTGACTAAGTAACTATATTCATATTTGCCTATTCTTTTTTTTTTTTCTTTCTTTCTAGAATATTTTTAGTATATACCCTTTCAATTTTTCTTTTTTAAGATCTTTCTAGATTTTTTTAGTTCAACAACATTTGGGGTTGACAGATTCGAATGTTTAAGTTTTCGGTTGAAGATATATGCCAAGCTCAGCCATGCTCATGTTTGACCAACTCTTTCTAGATTTGTCATCTCGTAAAACTATACATATTTACCTTGAAAGCAAGGTAAATAATTCGTTGTTGAGGATGAGATTATTTCTATATCTCTAACATCTTGTCACATCCACCACCATGGTTTAAGGAATAAAGTCGATAACCTTGCAAGCCAACCATTCAAGAATAATCAAACAACCGATCTTACAATGTAGGTGAGATTATTTTTAGTAGAAAATACTTGACTCCATAACATGGTGTATAGGCATCTCCCTGCACACCTCATTCAAATCTTGACAACTAAAAGAGAGGTAGAGAAAATGGAAATATATATTGTTGATGGTCAAATTTCGCTCAGGCGATCTACCTTCACTCCACGTGACAACCAACAGTGAATTTATTAAAGGCGAGAAAGACGTGACCTGCAAGACAAACAAACGCTACACACCGGTGTGGTGTGTAGACCACACACACTCCGATGCTTAAGTTAATTAGCTTTGGACTAGAAAACAGCAAAATGTCTCGGAGTAAACCGGTCGTACCTGTATATGCTTAGATTCTGGTTTTACCATCCCCTCTCCAAGTCGCCTCGTGGTCTATTTCTCTTCCCCTTCCCCATTAGGGTTTCCAGTCGCCTTGGGAATCTGCGCCGATGAGCTCGAGACCAGGCTCGAGCCTGATCTTCTGGTCAGCCTCAGCCTCATTCTTGGACCGAGGCCAAGGAGGTGGGAGGGGGTCAGGGAGGGCCCCGCTCTCCTTTGCTTATAGTGGGCCACTTTCTGCCCACCAGGCCCGGCCATACCGAGTCTTCCGGACTGAACGGCCAGTAGTGATTTTTTACCCACAACATATATATATATATATATATATGAAAAGATTATTTACCTTATATATAGTCTTCTTTTTTTTTTTTCCTGAGAACCTTATGTAGTTCTCTATTTCTTCATACATATTGAGAAGCCATTTTAGACATCTTAGTTTAACAAAGTTCTCAACATACTCTCTTGGGAGTTTTTACTCTCTCTGTTATTGTAAGATTATTTTGTAAAAGAGAGTTTATTTACATTTGTGGAAAAAGTGATTGTTTGAATATTCAAGTATTATCTCGGCGAAAAAAAAAATCAATGTTTATCTCTATTTTTATTCTAAATTTCAATTTCATCAAATTTCAATCAAACTTAGATAAATGTTGTAATCTTAATCTTAAATATTTAAAAGTATTGCAATTTTGATCCTGTGATAAGTTTTTGTTTGAAAAATCCTTAAAGAGATGGTATTCTTATGTACAAAGAATTATAAAACATATGTATATACAAAATTTCAAATTGACATTAGAGCCCAACTTTTCTTGCAATTTGTGAGTTTTGGAAAAGTTATTAAATGGTTAATAATGCGTACATTGGTCAAACTTAATTATGTGTAAAATTTTATTTTATTGAAATTGGTGAGATTATGAAGATTTTCTCATTGCTTTATATTAAAATTAGTAAAAATTGAATAGAAGGTAAAATTTACAAATACTTATCTAAGTTTAGAGTTTAATTCGATGAAATTGAAAGTTTATGATGAAAATTGATGAGTAAAAAATGTTTTTTTTTTCTATTATCTAAGAACTCTCTTGGTCTTAACTTGTGTTCCTAAAAACATGAAAATCACTCACACCTTTGAAACTTGAAAGGTTAAGGTGGAGAATGATTAAATACAAAAAGAGAATTGATGTGTGTAGTCGTTAGGTCAAAATACCATTTTGGTCTTTGTAAATTGTGTTTTGTTACATTTTAATCATTGTAATTTGAAATATCCTATTTTAGTATACGTACTTTCAATAAAACTTAAAATAGGTCATTACAATAATTTTATTGTTAATTTTATTTTTAAAAAAATCTTAGTCTCTATTAGTCTTCCTTCTATAATTTTAGAAATATGTTAGCATTTTGTCTTTTATGGAAAATATTATTATTATTTAAACCAATTTTGAGAAAAGTTAACTTTAGATTTATGGTCAAGGGTACATGCCAATTACTTCTTAGCTATGCTCGTTTTGGCGACCAACTTTAAGCTTTATTGAAAATACACAACGAAAATGAAACCAAACCTAAAATAGGAGCTGAACACAAAAATGGTATTTTTAACCGTATAGTTTTAATAAAATAGGAAAGTTCTTTATTTTATGTTGATTAACTAACTCCCTTCTTGTTGTCAAATAAATAAATAAATAAAATAAAATAACTCCCTTCCTTTTGGTTATCCTAATTTGATTAAAGTTACCTTAAGAGGTCGTTTGGTTTAATGTGTTTATAGATGTCTGAGAATAAAGGATGTTGGGAATACTATGTCTGAGAATAAGATTGTTGAGAATCAAAGATACTGTGTTTGGTTGTGCATGTGAATGTGACTTTTATGAGAACCAATTATGTCTGTATTTATTTTTTAGAATTAATCATGTAAACTTTATGTAATTTTAATAAAATAATCAAAATTAATTCAAAGTATTAATAAAAAAATAATGAATTAATAATCTAAAATAATTTTAATTGAATAAACTATGTTAATTTAACTAGTTAAAATTATTTAAATAATTTTGTTAATAAATATCCTTAATTACATATTTGTATCTATAAAAATTAATTAGATAAAATTTTTAATAATAATATGATTATTTATTTATTATAAAAGAAATCCAAAAAAATAATTAATTGATTATAAATAATCAATAAGTAATTAGTTATAATTATTGAAAAATTAATTTTTATACTAAATTCATTTAAATGATTTTAATTCAATAATTGAATATATTTTCGATAATGTTAACTAATTAGTTATAATTTCAGTAAATATGTAATTGCATCCATTTAATAAACTCGGATTAAGTATTTGTTTAAAAAAAAAACTTGAAACTCTTGACTTATTATTTATTTATTCTAATAAAATAATTTATTATATTATTTTTTAATTTAATATTAATTAGTTAATTAATTAACTATGTTCAAAATAAAGTTGCATAAAAAAAATTAAAAAAAAAAAAGATGGACAAAGAGAAAAGTCATACTTTGCAAGGTTGTCTATGGACATAAATGATGTCTGAGAATACTTTGTTCTTAGGACCCACCACAGAAATTACTTTGAAAAAACAAATGTATCAGAAATCCTTGTCCATTCTCATCTCCAAAACTCTGCACCAAACGGCGGTCCCTAAAGGTTGATTCTAAGAACTTTAAAAGTGATTTTAAAATAATATCGTGTTTGAATTTTCACAAAAATAAAATAAAATAAAATAAAATTTTTGTGTTTGGTAAAACTATTTTTTAGTTTGTGTTTGATAACTAATTGTGTAAAAATAGGTTTAAAATCACTTTTTAAAATGCGTTCATTCATATAATCTATTTACATTAGCTTTTAAAACTAGATTCTTGACACTTCTTCCTAACAAATTTTAAAATATCAATTTTATCATTGATTTCATAAATCTAGGATTCTTTTTTCACCCAACAAAATTTTATCGTTTAATTTTGTAAATATTAGTCTGTAGGACAGAATTTATTTTTTAATTAATACTATTTTTTTAAAAAAGAATTATCATATGCTATATAACCACTATGCAATTATTCTAAGAAGAGCTACAATAATTCTAAACTAAGCCTAATTCTAGTATGACGATGTACATGTCAATTACCACTTAGCTATGCTCGCTTTGACATAAACATGTGCATTACACAAGAATAATATACTGTATCCGTATACCTGACCCTATTGTCTAACAAATCCTTAGATGAATCTCACTTTGGTTATTCAACAACTTTATTTATGGAATTGTCAATTGATTTTCAACTTAATTTAATTTATGGTAAATAAAAGTGAAAAATATATTTTAGAATCAAAATAATAAAAAAAAGGAAAAAAAAATCTAAGGGGTGTGAATTACTTTGTATGCTTTAAATACTTGACAATTACTTTGACGTTTCAAATATCTAAAAAAAAAAATTTAAAAAAACAAATATCTAAAAAAATCTCACTTTTTTTTCAAAATTGTTTGAAAATTGCACTTTCATTTTTTTCAAAGTTGTTTGAAAATTGAACTTTCATTAATTATATTATCTTTATTTTAATTATAATATAAATGCATGCAAAGAAAGATGTAATCCATGAAAAAGAAAATCCCATTTAATGTGGGCAATATAAATAAATTATAATTTTTAAAATATGTTTTGAATATTTGTCTCTCAAAACTTTCATAGTTATCTTATTTTAGTCCGATTAAAACTATTTGGAAAAAACTTCAAAACTTTCATAGTTATCTTATCTTAGTCCAATTAAAACTATTTAGAAAAAACTTGGTTGCATATGTAGGATCCCTACATACCACCATTAAAATGTTGACAACTAAGAGAGATAAAGATAAAAAAAAAAAAAAAAAAAAAAAAAAAAAAAAAAAAAAATTCTCATTTTCTCCCTTCCTCTTTTTTAGTTGTCAAAATTTTAATGGACTCCTACATACTTTCAAGTTTTGTTCAAACTATTTTGATACTCATCTAAACACTTATTGAAAAAAAACATTTTTTTTTTAAGCTGAAAAAAATCACTTAACATAGATATACTTTTTCTTGCTTAGGAAGTGTTTGAGACAAGGAGTTGAAGGAGTTGGTTGGAGTTTTGATTGGCCAAGGACATACAACATTGAGACTCATAAATTACATTTTGCTCTCTATATAGAAAATGTGCATTTAAGGCATTTAAGAGCGAGGTTAGAGGGAGAGCAAGAGATTGGGTAGAGAAATGAGGGAGAGTAAGAGATTGGAGGGAGAAATTAGAGAGAGAGTCAGAAACGAGAAGCTAGAGCGAGAGCGAGAACGAGAGCGAGATTGGAGGAAGAAATTGGAGAGAGTGTGAGATATTGGAGAGAGAGCGAGAAGCTAGAGCGAAAGGTTAAAGCGAGAGAGAAGAGAGTAAAATGGTAATTTTACTAGGATGCTGATGCAAGCAAAAGAGCATATGTCCTTAAATTAAAAAAAGTATGAAATTTATCATTTTCGCTTATTTTAAAAGGTCATCCGTACGAAAATCCTTAAAATAATATTGTTTAAATTACAAACTTGGTGTCTACAATTTAGACAATCTTAATTTAGTCACTGTAATCTTTAAATTACAAACTTGGTGTCTATCTACTTAAGATTTAATATTCCTACCAATTTCCTACCACGTAAGCTGGCCCGGACACTAGTTTTCAAAAAAAAAAAAAAAAAAAAAAAAAAAAAGCTGGCCCGGACACTATGAAAAAAAAAATCCATATATTTTGGTTAAAATTTCACACCAAGTCTCTAATTCTTCCTCTTCTTCTTCTTCTTTTTTTACCTACTCCAAACTTTCTAATTTTCTACTCTTCTTTATTCAATATTAATAAACAAAAACATAGGGATCAAATAGAAACTTTAAAAATAATCAATTTTGCAATCTAATTGATAATTTTTCATCATAATAATAAGCTTAAATTGTCAAAAAAATACTCATTTAATTATGAGGTTGGTTTCAATTATCTCCAGAACTTTCAAAAGTTTCATTTTAGTCCACGAAGTTTGAATTTTGTTTCAAACACAACTACTTTTTTCGTTAAATTTATGGACAAAAAATGACGTGTTTATATATGTATGGTTAATTATGCGAATGTATTTGAACATATACGAGGAAAAAATAATAAAAACACAAGCAAACACATTATTTTTCGTCCATAAATTTAACGGAAAATATCTTGAGTCATCTTGAAATAAATTTCAAACTTTGAGGATTAAAATGAAACTTTTGAAAGTTCGTGGGTATAATTGAAATCAATCCCATAGTTGAAGCTCATTTTGATGATTTAATCTAATAATAATTTTAAAAAGGCTAAATTATAAAAAATACCTCTGAATTATGAGGTTTGTTTCAAAAATGCCCCTGAACTTTGAAAAGTTTCAAAATACCCCTAAACTTTGAAAAATGTTTCAAAAATACCCTTGTCGTTAATTTTTGGATGGAATCCGTTAAAGTTTCAGTTTCAAAAATACCCTTGAACTTTCAAAAAAATTTAAAAAATACCCATGTTGAAAAATGCTTCTTCTTTCTTTCCCTTCTCACCGTAAATTCTAACCGTTTCCATCCAAAAATTAACGAAATGGGTATTTTTGAAACATTTTTCAAAGTTCAAGAATAGTTTTGAAACTTTTCAAATTTCAGGAGTATTTTTTATAATTTAGCCTTTTAATAAAAGATTTTTTTAGTTAAAAAAATTAGTATAAATAAATATCTTCCTTTTCTTTTGCTTTCTTTAATAGAAGCTATCTCATGATAATGATCTGAGCCGAACCTTTTCCTGTGTTCTATTCCTCCACCTGCCTCCTTCACAGTCGGCCTGTTACCTCACTCTTTCTCGGTCTTGAAGAAACTCGGCGATGGAGATCCAAATTCTCTGATTTTCAGTAATCTCAGAACTGCTTCGTCTTCTTACCTGGTACTCTTCTGTTTTTTGTTTGCATTTCGCTTGAATTCGTGTTACTGTATTGCTTGTTCTTCTAGCTGTCTTGGTTCATATCAATTTCTCTTCCAGATTTTCGCAGAAGAATGTTATTCAAAGCATTTCAAGGTTTTGCCCTGCAATTTCTTTTTTGTTTTTAGGGGTACGGAATTTTGTTTGTTCGGTTTTTTCTTTTTCGACCTCATGCGGAGCTGGATGATTTTAGCCATCTCTTCTGATTTTTCGTTAACCTCTCCCGGATTTTAATACCCTAACCAATTTGAATTTCAAAATTATCTCTGATCGGTTGTCCACTCTAATTCGAGGCTTCTGAATCTTTATTTCTTTCGGATTGAACTGAATTTTTATCCGAAGATCCGGACAATTTGTCGTTGATATCGATTTTTGTAAAAAAAATAAATTGCTTCCTTTTCGGCTCCAATATATGAAATTTTTGCTGATTTTGAGATAGAAATGCTTAATTTGCAGGTTTTTCCCCCGGCCATAGGAATAATTGACTTCGGATATTGGAGTTAGAGTGAGATGGGTCCCTTTGATAGAAAAAAATACAGAAAAAAGATTGACCTTTATTTGCTTAAACTTTTTTCCATTGATTGCTTTATAATGATCTTAAGGAACACTAAATATGATGCTTAGTTTCAAAGTTTTCTTTTCTTTTTGTAGCTTTTGTATGACGAGATTGTTCTTTTCTTTTACCTTTGTAAAGGAAAGGTCGTAATATTTGATGGATGATTGTGAAAATCGGCGCTGGGATGAGCTTCACCCTGATGCACTGGGGCTCATATTTAGGAATTTGTCACTCCAAGAGATACTTGTTGTAATCCCTAGGGTTTGCAAATCATGGAGAAAAACAGTGTTGGGGCCTTACTGCTGGCAGGAGATAGACATTATGGATTGGAGCGCAGTTCGACAACCTGATATGGTCAGTAGAATGTGTCAAATGTTGATTACAAGAAGCCCGGGTTCCCTCCGCAAGCTCTGCATTAGCACTCTCCCTAATGACTCTAGTTTGTCCCTAATTGCAGAACAGTGAGTTCAATAATGACCCTTTATTCTTGTTTGCTTCTTTAATGCACTGTTGTTTCAGCTGTTTTATACTAAGATTTATTAGCCATCTTTGAAGCTCCTTGTTGAGAAATTATATTGTTTGATCAGATGACTGGTAAAACTATGACTGTCTCTATTTCCTCAAGGTGATACTAATAGGTCTCTTGGTCTTTTCCTTTAAGTTCTGTACAGTTGAATGGTCAAGTTTTTCAGAAAAGAGTTCTATTGTCTTCAGGTGGAAAAGAAATTCTAAACATTCCATTTCCAAGTTTCAAGTTTCAAACTGGAGGATCAAAGGATTTAAGATGTCTAATTTAGATAAGTCTGGAGGGAGGATTGAAAACAACATAAAAAACCTAGGAGTCATGTACTAGATTGAGTCCACAACCTCATATGCTTGAATGTATCTATTTTCTGTACGTTAATATCTTACATTCCTGATTGACAGTGGCAAAGCTCTTCATACTTTACGGCTACCAAGAAGCGAAATAACCAATTCCATTGTAGAACAGGTTGCTGAGAGGTTTGCTGCTGTAACTTTCTTGGATTTAAGCTTTTGTAAAAACATCGGAGCACCAGCCCTTGAGGCGTTCGGGAAACATTGTGTGAATCTCACAGTGTTGCGTAGAGTTATGTGCCCATTTGAAGCCATTGACAAGTCTTCTCAAGATGATGAGGCCCTTGCAGTTGCATCGACGATGCACAAGCTCAAGAAACTCGAGATAGCCCATTTGCTCATCACTACCGAATCAGTGCTGAAGATCCTTGAGAACTGCCCAGAGCTTGAATATTTAGATGTTCAAGGGTGTTGGAGTGTTATACCTGATGAAAAGTTCAAGAAGTTTTCGAGGGTGAAGTTGGTCGGTCCGTTCGATGAAGATTCGGAGACGAACAGATGGGATGATTGGTCAAATTACTCAAGCTCTTCTGGCTACCTGGCTTGGGATTTTATGGCTGGTGATTTAGATGATCAATTTGAAATGCTGGAGTTTATTGGAGAAGATGACAGAAGTGTGGATGATGTGGGATTTTATTATGATTATGACATGGAGCATGCTTATCCTGATTGGCTTGGGGGGTCTCCTTGAATGCTGCTTCTATGCAAAAGCTTTGGCTGGATTTCACATTTGACTTCGCTTTAGTTAACCAAATAATAGAGCCCCCTGAAATCTGGTCAGCTTTCTGGTTGATTATTCCATCTGTTGATGCATTCCCAGATGGATATCTTTAGTCTTTTATCTTTTTTTTTTTTTTTTGCATGAAATAGGTTGATAGTATTTTTCTGCAAGTAACTTTGTAAATTAGAAAATACAACTGGCGTTTATTGGTTGGTAAGAAATATCCAAAGCAAGCACAAAAATCACCTCTCATCTAAATATTTGAAACCCTAAATTTGCCCCGACCGGCGCCTGGTTCGGGTTGACTGAATGTCGATGTCTTCCATTGCAATTGGTCGAGTTGCTTGGTTGGTTTGAGTATGCGTTTATAGGTTTGGTAGAAGAGCATAGCTGAGGCTGAGTTGAGAATCAGGCTGGTGTGGAACTTAAGAGAGGAGAGGTATGTAGGTTTGTGAATGAATGGCAAGCTGGTGTGAGACTTGGAGATATAGGCCACTTTTTTCAGTTGATCAAAATGATGAAAACGACGTTTTGCATATCGAACGAAATTGAAGATTTGGAAGTTATTCAAATTCATGGTTTAAGGATAGAACTAAAATTTTAAGTCTTCATTGATATAATTTTTTTTTCTTTTTTATTATTATTATTAAACACTACTTGCATTTAATTTATCTTTTTAAAAGTATTTTGGACCAAAGTCAAATTTTGAAAACTAAAAAAAATAGGTCTCTTGCCTTGAATTTTGAAAACAATTCTCAAAAAATAGATAACAAAATAAAGAAATTAAAGTAGTGTTTAATTTTCAAGGCCTATGTATTTAAAATTAGACATTTGTACTATATATATTGCAAAAGACATTTGTAATACTAGTTTTACACCACGTGCAATGCACGTGTAAATTTTCTTAATTAAAATTATTTTAGAATAATGTTGAATTTTTAAAAAGTATAATTAATGTATAAAATAAAGAAGGAAATTTGTTCTATGTTATTGAATAATCTTTTTTTAATAGGTCACATGTTAATTTGTTCATACAATAATTAATTGAATTAAATTGTGTTTTTTTTTTTTTTGTTAGATTTTGTTTTTCTATTGTCTCTTTTTGTTAATAGTGATAGTTATATTGGTTAAATTGATAAACATAGAATAATATTTTTATAAAATTATAACATACATTTTGTAATAGAGATTAATTTATCGGTAAAAGTTAAATTAAGCAAATGGTAGGAAAAGTTTGTCAAACGATCCTTTGATTTTACCAAGACCTTTGTTGTTGTTGCAGAGATCCCTCTTGAAAGTGCCACATATAGTTGCCCATGCGAGAAAACATGTTGAGGAAGATAAATTCCTACATTAGGGATTGTTTGTCCTTGAGCCTTATTAATAGTCATGGCAAAGCATAGTCGAATTGGGAATTGTTTCCTTGTCCAAGTTTTTTTTTCCCTTTGATTGTATAGACCGATCAATTGTTCTTCTTCTTTCTTCTTGAGAAAGTGTGGCATATGTTTTCCTTTTTCTATCACCATCCATATTGTCCTAGTATCAAAATATATACAAATTAATAAACTACTCTGTAAAATGCATTTTCATAGAAAGTTTCAAATACATATATAATACTTTCAAGAATGTTCTCCTAAAATTATTTTTTTCGGTATTTATTAATTAGCAAATCAGATTAATATGCTGTGATTTTTTTTTTTTATATATGAATAATCAAACCATCGAATTTTCAGGATGGTAACTGACGTCTTATCTACTAAGCATATTTTGTTGGCGTATTTTTAAAATTATCAATGCCAATTAATAATAACATGAGGTTTCATGTGATTGATGAATTACATATCTCAAACACATTATATATTAATGTAAGGGATTTTTTTTGTTACGACTCAGTAGACCTTATAATATAATTTGTAATTCATGATTATTTTCATGATTTGTCCTTTTTAATTTTTTTTTTTATTATATCATCTTTAATTGTATATTGTCATAACTAAAGCATTAAGCAAATTTTGTGCTAAAAATTTTGTTACTATTTATAGAAATAATGTAATTTTTCAAAGTCATAAATATAAAAAAATCAAAGTTTTTGTTATAGGAACTCAAAAAAGAAAAACATTCTTTTAAATGGTATTAGAAATGTAAAGGTAAATATACTTTTTATATAGATAATGTATCATACTTAGAAAACAAAGAAATAGTGTATATGGGTAATTTAGCAATGAGAGATAGTTACCAAAATATAAAGAGTAAATTCTTTTTTGATCTTTTCATTTTTCCAACAGGTTAAACAATTTTTTTTTTCATATTGACTTGACAAAGTTTTAAAATGACATTGTTGTAAAAAATAAAAGTTTTAAAATTTAATTCAATAGATTTTTTTAAAAAAAAATTAAAATTTAATTTAAAATGGTTTAGTTTATAAGTGTTTTTTTTTTTTATTAATGTGATGGTTTATATTTATGGGCATGAAATTAAATTAGATTGTTTTCACAATTAGGTAACCAATACCCTTTCTGATGTAGATTTTTCTTCAATGTTTTTTTGTTTTTTTTTTTTTGTTTTTTTTTTTTGTTTTTTTTTTTTTTGCCTTCTATATTTATTTAAATTGAAAATTGAAATCAATACAAAATGACATTTCTTAATTTTTTTTGTTTAAAATTAAAACAAAAATTCAATCTGTAGATTTTATTTTACTCTTAATTTTTTAATTTTGTGAATTACATAATTATTAGTCAGTCTATTAACACAAAGGATATTTGATTTTTGAAAACTTAATTTTTTTTTAATAATAATTGATTATAATGACCGTGGGATCTTATGCTTACTTGGTTATACTATGGAGGTTTTGTTTTACTCAGATTTTTAAAATTTTATTTGAATTACATAGTTATTTTACCTCTCATTAACGTGAAATGTTTAGTTTTTAAAGAGGCTACATTTTAAAATTAAAAAAAAATTGTCTATATTTGGGACCTTTAAAATTTGAAATCACATTCCCAAATTTTTTGGTTGAAAATTTTAAACACAAATTTGAACCGGTATATTATAATTATTTCATGATACAAATGAAACCTATTTTTAAGGGTTCAGTTTGGTAAGCCTACGTTTTTTTAATGGGATTGTCTATATTTAGGATTGGAATTAATTTGCATTGTTTCTATAATTAACCATCAAAATATTAGGAGTAGAATTTTTCACTATCTTTATATTTTTTCCTTCTTTGTTTTAGATTCGAAAATTTATACCCATAAACAAGGGTTTTCTATGCCCTTGCAAAAGCATGGGTTTTCTTTTTTCCCATCTCTTCTTTTTTATTTTTATATGCAATTTTATTTTGAATATAGTTAATTAATTAACTAATGGATACTAAATTAAAAATAATATAATAAATTATTTAATTAGGTTAAATAATAATTTGTCAAGAATTTTATTTTTTTTTAAACAAATACTTTTTTCTAGGACTTTTAAACAAATACTTAGTCCAAGTTTATTAAAGGGATGTAATTACATATTTACTAAAATTATAATTAATTAGTCAATATTATCGAAAATATATTTAATTATTGAATTAAAATCATTTAAATGAATTTAGTATAAAAATTCATTTTTCAATAATTATAATTAATTACTTATCGATTATTTATAATCAATTAATTACTTTTTTAAATTTCCTTATAATAAATAAATAATCATATTATTATTAAATATTTATCTAATTAATTTTTATGGATACAATATATTAAATTATTGTAGTTAAAGATATTTATTAAAAAATTAATTAAATAATTTTTTTTTGAAAAGAAAAATAAAATTAATTAAATAATTTTAGTTTGTTGAATTAACATAGTTTATCCCATTAAAATCATTTCATGATTATTATTTCATTAATTTTTATTAATAGTTTGAATTAATTTTGATTATTTTATTGATTAATTTATTAAAATTACATAAAGTTTACCTGATTAATTCTAAAAAATAAATACAGACATAATTTGTTCTCATAAAATCCTGATGACATTCCCATGCACAACCAAACACAGTTATCTTTGATTCCCAGGCTTCTTATTCCAAGGCATTCTATTCTCAGGCATCCTATTCCCAGGCATCTAAAACTAAACCTTAAACCAAACGGCCCCTAAAGGGTTTAGTTTTTTAAAAAGAACCTTTAAAAAAAATTGTGATTCTTTATATTTAGGGCATTTGAAAGTTTAAATTTAAATGAAGTATTTCTTAATTGTTTAAATGACATATTTCTTAATTGTTTGGTTGGAAATTTGAAAAAAGAATTTTAATCAAGAGATTTTTTTTTTCTTAGAATGAGATCATATCTCACTTAAGTTTAGTTTTAGAAAGTTTTTTTTTATTTATTATTTATTATTTTTTTATTTTTTAAATGTGTGATTGTCGATATTAACGCCTTTAGAAATGTAATTATTTCTATAAACAACCGTTACTTAATTTCTTTAATATATTATTGTAAAAAACAACTTTTATATATTTTTTGAGAATTTATAATTTGTTATTTTACTTAGTTTAGATTATGTAAATATATATATAAATATTGATGTTTATTTTTGGAAACATAATAATTTGACAACGATTATGTAAATATTGATGTTTATTTTTGGAAACATAATAATTTTACAATGATGGTAGTTAATTTATTTATTTATTTTTTGCACACACAAGGTAACGTGTCTTTTTTTGGAAAATCCTTCTCACCCCTTATTTTTGGAAACAATTTTGTGGGTACAGACCATCTATAATTATAATTCATCCTCATTTTATCCTTTATTTTCGATCCCTTCATCATCCCTTTCGTTTTCCTCTCGATCCCCTCATCTTTTCTTTGGCTTTCTCTCCTCCTTTTCTCTTTTGTCTATCTCTCAATCTTGGCTCTCCATTTATTCTTCAAATTATTTGGTGGATGGTATGTTTGGCTTACAATTTTAACGGTCTCCATGTTCATTATTTGATTGTACACATTAATTCTGTTGATTTATATTCTATGTGTTTAATGATATTTTAAATATTTGATTTGAAGGATAATAATGATACATTTGAATGGGATAACTGCCACAAATATTGGCATATTTTGAAGGTTGACCGATGTATGCCCTATTCCGTAAGTTTGTTTTGTTTTTTTTTTTTTTAATATCTAAATAACATTTTATTTTGGCAATGGTAGTATTTAGAACTTAGTATATGGACTACTGGCTTGTTGTATTGTTGTAAACATCTTTATTTGATGAATGAAATTTATAAACTGGATTCTTGATACAACTTTTTAACTTTGTATTTTTTTTTTTTTTGTTCATTTTTTATGCATTAAATAATCATTCCAGATTTTACCATATTTAATAGCTAAATCAAAACAATAATTTATTTTTCTGCATGTTTTTTCTTTTAACCTAAATAAAAACTTTAATCAGTATTTAAATAACATCTTTTAAATACCTATTTTAAATATAAATACCCTATTTTATTTCTTGTATTGTGTTATGTGTTTTTTTGTTTGCTTTAAGGCATGACTATTCCACCGACAATTTTTATTAAATAAAAAACCAAAAATATAAACAGAAAAATAGGAATTTTAAAATAGAATAATACATTTAATTTTATTGGGAGAACTTACCTATTCCTTGAAGTGTGAATAAGAATCCCTTCTTTTATGTTCCAATAATCCTCATTTGCCTATTTTAAATAAATAGAGAATATAATTATACTTAATAGAAATAGAATATTACATAACCTTAGTATTTTGGAATACCTGCCAATATGAGGAAATTAATACCAAAAATTTTTTTGTTAATGTTTCGTCGAGAATCCATTATCATTCTCCATTAGTTGTAAAAAAAAATGAATGAACGATCTGAAACATATACTAATTTTTTATGATAGAGATAGAGACAATAAAAAAGAAATGTGCAGAAAAATTAAAATAGAAGCAATCCATTGTTTAAGAAGAGGGAAAAAAAAAGGGGAAAAAAAGACTTGAAATCCACTCAGTTTAAAACTGGAAGAATACTATTTTTGGGACTTGGAGCTTGAATTCTACCGTTAATGGAAACACTTTGATCATATTTTTGTCTTCAAGATTAAAAAAAAGAGAGATATAAAGTTTGGCATACCTGGAAATGTAGGAAACAATCAAAAATCAATCTTGGAAGTAATTTAGAATCAAAGTGGAATGTTTTTTTATCTCTTTGTGTATTATGAAGGACTTGAAAAAGTAGTATAGAAACTTCACATGCTCTATTTATATTTTGGCCCTAACTATTTGGTGGGTCAATAATTTGAATTTAATGTCTTGAAACCATTTTTTTTTTCTAACCAATACACTGATTGAGAGTGATGAAATATTTTATTTTATTTTATAATTAAAAGTGGAAATAAATATGGAAGTTATAAATTTAATGCATTGTAATGATTTATGTTTTAAGTGTAAAATAGAAGTTACAATTACAATTTGAATTATAACTTCATGGAACATGAAATACAACATTTATTTCTTTATATTTATTTTTATATCTTGAGTTTCATTTGCCTTCAATCTTTTGATTCTTGAATTCTGAATTTGTTTTGTTTTCATGAGCAATTAGCTTAATTATCTCTCAATATTCTGCTGATGTAGTTGATTTCAAATTTCATAGAACTAATTCTTTTTACTTTACTTTATAAGCATTTCTAAAATTGTGAATATGTTTTTTGTTGTTGTTTTGATTTGGATTGTCATGCTTACACCAAGGGAATGTCATATGCACTTTCAATGTTTGATTATTTGTTCTTTTTCTCTGTGCTTCATTTCTTTTTTTCTTTTTTTTTTTTCTTTGGTTTAGTTTAAACATATTAATTTATGTTTTAAGTTTTTTTTTTTTTTTTTTTTTTTTTGACAACAATTTATGTTTTAAGTTAATATGGAAGTTAAAAACATAATGTTTTTTCCTTAGACATAAACATGATGATTTATGTTGTAAGTTCAATAATGCAATGATGGTAAATTCAATTGCAACTTATATCTAACTAAAATCAGAACTATGTTTTTTTTTTTTCTTTTATAAAATATATTATTAATTCTCATATACTATTTTTCATTGTGACCTTTTGTAAAATTGTCTATATTCCAATAGTATTATTATTTTTTTATGATTTTTTTTATATATCATATTCTTCATTCTTCTTAAAAAAAAAGTTATATTCTTCGTTTTATTTTCGTTTTGTTTGTTTTATAGGTTTTCATATATGATTACTAAAAAAACAAATAGTTTCCCAATTTTCATTTTGTTTATTAGTCTCTTTTTAAATACAAATTTGAATGTCTTAGTACATATGCTCAAATAATTTTTATTCATATTCATCATTTTTTCCGTTATTTCGTTCAATGTTTTTCATTCTATTCATGTAGAAGTGTAAAATGATTTTAATCGTTCAATGGTTTGTTTATTTTTCCAAATTGTATGTATATAATTTTCTTATAAATGAAACATAATATATTATTAAAGAGGTTTAACAAACAATTGAGAGTAATATGCATTTCAACCTTACTTAATTTTCATTAAATGAACCATGAATTAAATCTTACAATATCTCAGAACAATGAGATTAATGTTAAACACCTAAGAACAATATGAGAATTGAAAACACATAAAGTAAGCTTCTTGAGAACAAAAACATTTAATTCATTTCTGTTACTTTTGCTCGTTTTTTGTTCTCTTCTGTTTCAATCGCTCTCTTTTCTTCACCTTCTGTGTGTCTTTTGCTAGCCATCGAAATGACACTGCAAATTTCTTGAACAACTATTTGTTTACGTGCACGATCACTCTCTCCTGTTTTGTCCATTCTGACTAAGAAGTAATATTTCTTATCTTCTGCTACCACCAAATTCTGAAAATATTTACTTTTTTCTTTTTTCTTATCCTGCAAAAAAAAAAATAGTAAATTTAGTTTTTTTATTTTTACAAAAAATGTAAGTTAAATTTTAACATATACCTTGAGATCATTGTAATATTCGGTTGCATTGCATCCAACTATGTAATCAGCAGCATAAAAAAGAGTTATGTAGCTTTCCTCTTCACCATCAGATACAAGCATTCTCAACACATATTTTCTTGTAAATGTAGAATTTTCATTCTCACATTTTGTACAATATGCAGTTGGCATGTAGTCTATAGGAAATAATCTTTCATTGCATGAATTGCATTTTTCAAACCATGGATTATCTTTGTTGTGTATCTTTATTATTCTTCCAATGAAAGAACAATATAGGTCACTTACTTTTCCTTTGATAATGTCATCCATGTTGACCTCTTTTGCTTCTATCATCTTTTTGGATGGATATAAAATATCATTCAACTTTTGGTCTTTTATAAGAGTTTGCATCCTAAGAAAACATTGATACACAAAATTATAGATTAAATATAAAAGCATATTTAAACTAAAAACAATTTTTATTCTATGTATTGAAGAAAATTGTAAATGTAATTTTAAAAATGAAATAATTTTTTTCGTAAAACTTGCCTACACTTCAATGGTTCTGCTCTCTCAAGGGGAGGATTTATGTCAATAACGCTAATGATCGTAGATGATATGGCTATCTCACCTGTAATGTTGTAATTTAATTTTAAGTTAATATATTTATTAAGTATAATAGTTTATGGTTTTTAGAACACAAAAAAATATACCATCAAATTCAGTAGGCTTTACATTGGTGATTACAATAACACTTTGTGCTTGCCCATTTTCCTCCAGATATTGTCCTTCATTTTCAGCTAAATCGTCCCATAATGTCAATTTCATTGTATTAAACCTGTATACAGTAGGAGGGAAAAATATTAAGTTCATAATATAAAATTAAATGGAATGTGTTCTAAAAAAATAGAAACATACTTATTGTCCATAAGTAGAACTTCCCTTTTTCTTGGAAAAATTGCCATCATGTAGTTTTCTTAAAATTATGGGCTTTATCTGTATCACTCCACCTATGACATCTAGAAACAAATTTTACACAATATATTATTTAAATTTAGTAAAATTTAAAAAAATATAAAAATAAAAAACGCATAACCAAAATTGTAGATACCTATAGGGGGAGTATTCGTTTCGCTGTTACCGATCAACAATGATTCAAAGCTGCAAAAATTTTCCTTTTTCAAATTAAATCTTTCTCCCTCAACCTCTTTCACGTCACTGTTTTTGGATAATGAAATCTCAAATTTTGGATGAATGCTCATGTATCTGACGTCAATTGGTTTGATGATACCATCATGGATCACATATGTTTTTCCCTTTTGAAAAATATCTCCAAATTTTTCAATTAGGTCATTGAACAAAGTAATCTGAATACTTTCTCCCTGCATTGATAAATATGAAAACATTAAATCTACATAAATAGGATAACGAATTTAATTTAGAGGGGAAAACTTGAATTGTACCTCTTTATCAATTACTATTAATTTTAGAACCTTGAGTGGATCTCCTTTTTTGGTCTTGAATTTCTGGATGCAAAATTTTCTAACGACACTGACTTTAGTGGTCCATCCTCTTTGAAAAGGCTTGAGCTCACTAATCACCATATCCATCTCTGCCATCTAAGTATCATAGAAAGAATTAAACTAAATATTAAATTAAATATTAAATAGCACAAAAAGTAATCTTAAATCTGACTTTAAATGGAAATAACCAAAAGATTCAAAACATACCTGGAATAAAAATTGGACAAAATCACCAAGGCTCAGATATGGAATTTAGAAGTAGCAATATAGGGATCTCACAATGAAATTGTGTCTTTTTATACTTTGTTTGTTTTGTAACATTTGGAATTTAAAGAGTCAATGATTAATATTGAAACAATTAATTAAGGAAATAATTTGTAGGTTTTAACGTGTGAATGAAATATGTAATAATTAGTTTTAATGTAATTTAAGAACCACAAAGAAGTTTAATGGAATCAAATAGTTTAATGGAATCAAATAACAAAGGTAAATCTGAAAGATAAACGGTAAGAGTTTAAATACATTAAATGAAATTTGAGTTTAAATACATTAAATGAAATTTGGTTAAAACGTGGAGGTCTTTACAGGGATAAAATGTGAAGGTTTTTTTGGTAATTATTCTGAATTTTGTGGGGTATAACAGTCCAAAAAACGTGGAGGTCTTTATAGGGTTAAAACGTGGAGGTCTTTTTGGTAATTATTCAAAATTTAGAGGGGTATAACAGTCCAAAAAAGTTTTTCATGGATTCTCCCTTTTTAATATATTATAGATTATAGATATAGATATAGATTATAGATTAGTAACAGAAGCTTTTCTTTTTCTTTTTCTCTTTTTAGTGGAAAACACATAAACTAAGAATAGTTAATAGAATTTTTAATTTGAAGAATCATTATTTATAAAGTGGTGTATACATATATATCCAACTTTTTTAGTACTACATATATCCAATTAAGCACATCAACTCAGAATTGTTAATAGAGTTTTTAATTTGAAGAATCATTATTATATATATATATATATATGGTTTGTTACTTAATAGCCAGAAAAAAAATAATAATATAAAATAAAGTTTAGGTTAAAATTAAGGTTATGTTTAATCATCGTTTTTTAAAGTTACATTTGTTTTATCTCAATTTCCTTGCAATAGTTTTCATTTTGTTAAGAAGACAACCGAGTTTTTAGCCAAATTTCAAAAACAAAAACAAGTTTTTGAAAACTACAGTCATAACCATTTGGTTTGGGTTTTTGATTTTTGAAAAATAAACTTGTAAACACTACTTTCACCTATGGGGCTGTTTGGTGCGCCGGAATTGAATGGGTTTGGAATGGAATGGAATGGAATCTGATGCCCATGGGAATATTTTGCTGGAATCATGATTCCCATGTCTGTGTTTGGTGCATTGGATTTGAATTGGAATTAATGGAGAGAGAAATAGTGGGACCCACCAAAATTAGAAGGAAAATAGAAAAAGAAATGGTGGGTCCCATCAAAATTATGAAGAAAAATGGGGAGAGAAATAGTGGGACCCACCAAAATGTGGTTAAAATAGAAAAAGAAATGGTGGGTCTCATCAAAATTATGAAAAAAAATGGAGAGAGAAATAGTGGGACCCACAAAAATGTGGGAATGGGTTGGAATCACATGCCCACCATTTCATTCCAAACCCACACCATTCCAGGGCAACCAAACATGGGCATCCTTTTCCAATCCATTCCAATCCATTCCAAACCCGTGGGCCAAACGACCCCTATAAGTTTTTTTTTTTTACTACTTTTCTCCCATGTTTTTTAAAAACCAAGTCTAAGTTTTGAAAACTAAAAAAAGTAGTTTTCTTTTGTTTTTGTTTTTGAACTTTGGCTAGGAATTCAAATACGTCCTTGACAAAAATGAAAACCATCATAAGAAAATTGGAAGAAAACAAACATAATTTTCAAAAACCAAAAACCTAATAGTTATCAAATAGGGCCTACTTTTTGTTTTCTAAATTTGACTTGGTTTTTGCAAACATGTGACAGAGGTAGATAACAAATCAAATATCAAATAAACTTATAAGTTATAGTATTTTATGTTTAATTTTCCTGGTTATCAAACGGGACCTAACCATTCTCATCTCATCCCATTCCATTGATCTGGTAAACAGAGCAGGAAAGTTTTTCATTCACATGCTACAAGTACACGTTGTGATTGAGAGTTATTATTGTGAAGTGATGGTTTACCCTCTTACAGTAGTTCGAGTTTGCTCGGGTTTATCTGAATCTCATAGACATGAAAGCATCAGAATTCAACATGATTCCCTCGTAATCTATTTCCATTTGTGCATAAGCTAAGTACAAGAATATAATTTTTTAGAAAAATCTTTTTTAAAATGTTGTTTAAATAGCATTCTCAACAACTTCAAACTCATAAAGCTACAAGACTGGTTGAGAACATATCTGATTGGATCAAGCAGATTTCTCAGCTTCTTCAGCTGCTGCTTCTTCCTCTCGCAACTTCTTCAAAGATGGAGGTGGTCTGACGACAATACTTTTCTTCCACTTTCTATCTAACTTTCTCGACAGCCTTTTGCCCACTCCCTCTTCGATCTCCCTTTCACGTTTTACAGTTAGCATCCGAGCAATCTGCCATTGGTCAAACAATATCAAATTAATGGTTCAAACAAAACTCCAAGTTCCGTATATGTATGAGAGACTCAAAACGAAAGTTGTCAGGAAAGTCCAAACATTGGATGTTTAGTGCCAACTTGAGCATAATACCTTTTGATCAAAAGGTCACAGATTTAAATCTCACCTCACATGTTGAACTCAACAAACGAAAGAAAAACATGGGATGTATAGCCACCACATTGCAAACCAAAAGTATGTGGAGATAAAGAATAACAATGAGGAGAGAGGAACAATAAATTATATAGACTTCCTAACCGTCCTGCATCAGCGTGCGTGAACGCACACACTTATATAATGGATAAGATGAGCACATATATTAATCGATCTCTGCAATATTATGTTGCTGAGAAGGTTATTTTACACCCGTTTTATTGATAACCAGGATCATCAAAACCCACTCCTATATTCATGATCCACACCACCGATTTTCGAGGAGGCTAGACAGTAAAGATTTTATGTAGTAAGTTATCAAGTTGGAGGCTATGAACCATGACTTTAGAGGGTAACTACAAAAATCTCAAGACCTTCTCATGAAGGCGTGGGGTTGGACTATAGATGCAAAAAGTTTGCTACCAAAATCTCAGACTTGACACGATAAAACTATGAGAACAGCAAGCCTTACCACTAGAACAAGCATATTATAGTGTTAAACATCCCTCCATCATGATCATAAGCGAATTCTAAAAAAAAATGTGTCTTACTAAATTCATAATGTGTAAATAATATTTTTGCTATTCAACAACTTTATCATTCAGGACTTTTGTTCAGTGCAACAATGAGAGGCCCAGCAGACAATTCCAACATCCATATTGTGCACCAAGCATGCAGAAGTTTTGGTAGAAAAGTCTTGAGAAGGAATGAAGGATACATATGGTTCAAATGCAAAAACCTCTCGTTTATAAATACATTAAACATTGTGATATAAACAGATAACTATCTTCATGTAAAAGATAAGCTACTCTGAACCCAAATTGAAACATGAGAGGAGTAAAACTCCAAACACCTAAATGTGTATTACAAGAAGATGTTAGCATGAAGGCATTGAAAAGTTTTTAAAAGAAAATCCTAATTTCAATTACATCTCCTGGTTCTAATTGGATTTCTAAGTTTCAGAGTAAATCAAATTGGCTCCCTACTTGCATAGAGTTTTTCTATCTTCCTTCAAATGCAGCTTCTGTAACTTTTTCTCAACATCTGAAATATAGTTTGGTTAATTTTTCTGGATTGTGAACTCAAATTTGAATCCTAACTGGATTCCTAGAATAAGGGTATAGTTGTAGAATTTTTTTATTTTTATTTTTTACTTTTCATATGCTAATTTAGTACTCTTCTTTCTTTTTTGGCGGTAAACAATAGGAAAGAACCTTAGATTCCAACAGCTACAAAACCCCATTGGAGGCCTCCAAGATGAATTCAGCACAAGATAGGCAGAAATGTGGAGGATAGGAGACGGTAGAATTTAAAATATAAATTCACACAGATGATATAATTGAGACGAACATAAAAGCCACATTTCAATTGAACTCAAAATTACTTGAAAATCCATCAATAAGGGAAAAGAAGTACCCGTTTGCGCATGCGGCGGAATTCACTGGACTTAAACTCATTGCGAGCTGATTTCTGAAGCCGAAGCATAAGAAGCTCGCCCTTGAGATCGACGACCTCTTCGTTTATTTCCTCAGTAGTTTTCGCTCTGATTTCCTTCAATTCCTCTTCCCTCTTCGCCATCATTACCACCGACGAATTGCGGCCTCCTGTACATGCCGCTTTAGGAGGAACGCGAAACGAAAATGGGAAACGAATTTGAAGGCCATTGAAGGAGGATTTGGAGGTCGAGCTAAGAACTTTTGAAGGAAGAAAAACACTCGAAGGCGAAGCAATTGAAAGGTTAATCATCTTCAGAGTCTGTGTGTGGTCTCGCTCAGTCACAGCGCTTTTGTTCGAAGAAGAAGCGCTTAGCTGCGATTGAAGATGAAGATAAGCTCTCGCCCTTTCTTTTATTATTTTTCGTTCCTTTTTTGCCCTTTTCAATCGTTCTCATTTACGGAAATACCCATGGTCCCCACCCGGTTATCGGACAATTTTTATTAATATTATAATTTTTAAAACTTATTATTAAAATATAGTAGTTTTAAAACTTATTATTTAAATATTGTTGTTTTAAATTTGAAGGTGTAGGTCGTCTCTTGAAGAGATGACCATGATCCGCGTGTCTGCATGTCGTCTCTTGACGTGGCATAATTTAAAAAAAAAAAAAATTTGTGGAGGTCAAGAGACGACCTCCATGTTTGTATAACACCAGTTGGATGGTTGGCACGATGGTAAGGGAAACCGTTTTTCTCCTTGAGTTCCTGTGTTCGATTCCCAGCGAGCGCATCTTGATTATTATTTTATTTTATTTTTTTTTTGCATTTTGAAAAATGCCAACACTTTTTTTTTTCACTTTTCTTTTAATATCGAAATTTATATACCAGAAATTTAATTTAATATATAAATTGCACTTTTTTTTGTATTTTTTTTATTTTGAATTATAAAATTTTATAATTAAAATCTTTTAATTAAGTCAACATTTTTCTTGAAAAAATATTTTTCTTCGTTTTTCCTTTTCTTTTTATTTTTTTCAATTTATTTTAAATAAAGATATTGACGATTTGATTAAAGCTTAGATAAGTAATACCAGCAGTTTTTTTTTCTCTAGTTTGTCAATGTAGTCGAATAGTCGATCTTCACTTGGAAATTTAAAACTACGATATTTATCCAATAAATTTCAAAAGTGATATATTTTAATAAAAATTTCTAAAAGTTTTATATAAAAGGAAAATATTTAGTTAATTGAGAGAAAAGAAAAATACCTTTTCAAAAAAAAAAAAAAGAGAAAATAGAAATAAAAACAAGAAATAGAACAGATGAGGTTGATGTGGAAAAATTTCTTTAAAAAAAAAAAAAAAGAGTTAATGTGGAAAGAGGTGTGTGTTTTGGATTAAGGAAGACAAATCAAAAGGTCAATATATTTGTTTCAAAAAATAAAAAACTAAAAGAAAAAAGAAGAACAAACTACATTTTTTCAAAAAAAAAAAAAACGTGTTGAATTAAAAAGTTGATTATAAAAATTTTATAATTCAAAATAAAAATATACAAAAAAAAAATGCAATTTCTCCATTAAATTAAATTTCTGGTATATAAATTTCGATTTTAAAAGAAAAGTGGAAAAAAAAAGTGCTGGCATTTTTCAAAATGCAAAAAAAACAAAATAATAAATCAAGATGTGCTGGAATTGAACACGAGAACTCAAGGAGAAAAACAATTTCCCTTACCACCGTGCCAACCATCCAAATTGTGTTATTCCAACATGGAGGTCGTCTCTTGAAGAAACGACCTCCACGAATTTTATTTTTTTTTTAAATTATGCCACGTCTGCATGTCGTCTCTTAGAGACGACATGCAGACACGCGGGTCATGGTCATCTCTTCAACAGACGACCTACACCTTCAAATTTAAAACAATAAGTTTTAAAACTACTATATTTTAATAATAAGTTTTAAAAATTATAATATTAATAAAAATTGTCCCCCGTTATCCACATAATCTTGAGAAGATCATTTGTTGAGGGAAGCCTAAAATCGGAAAATTAGGGTTCGTTTGGTAGGTGATCTGAAAACAGAAATTTGAAAACAAGAGATTCAATCAAAACATAGTTGTATTTCATGTTTTAAGATATGTGTTTGGTAGCAGATTCATAAATTTGATTCCAATTTCAAAAATTGTTCCAAATGTGTTTGATAATATATTTATAAACCATAAACTATTTGTAGTTATAATTAAAGTATTAAGTTGAATATAAATTATTATTAATTAATTTATAAACATTTTATATGTTATAAATTTTGTATAATTATTATTTTATAATATCATATAATTTATAATACATTATATTATACAAATTTTAATTTCACAAAAATGAATTGAGTTTATAACATGAAAATACTGTATTTATTAAAGTTTTGATTTTTTTTTTTAATTTAATTCAGCATTTAAAATTTTCAAATACAAAATCTGGATAGCAAACATAAAAAAGTTGTTTTCAGAATTTCCGCATCACAGAATCCAAAAACAGTTTTCAAAAACATATGTGTCAAATGCATATTCACCTAATTCAGTGAATCTGAAAGCATAAAACAGAATCCGGATTGCCTACCAAACAGACCCTTAGATAATCGAGTAAAATACACTTTTATCCTTGGGATATGAACTTTCATTTCTATTTGATCAACTTTCAAAACGAACATTGTTATAAAAAAATTTTAAAAAAAATCAAAAGTGATATTTTATAGTCCCTAAGATTTTAATTTAATTCTGCTATGACATTTGAGATTTCAAAAGTGAAATGTTTGGTTCGGAATTTGATTTTTTAATTCATCAGTTTGAAATTTGTTTCTAATATGTCTCGTGAATATAAAAATTCAACATATAAAAAATGCCCAACTCATTTAAAAAATGCATATCCATAAAGCCTAGTTAACATAACACCACGTTATCATTTTGTTAGGTTAAGTAACGTCGACTTTACTTGGAGACCATCTAGAAACCAATTTCAAACTTTAAATACTAAATAGAAATTAAATTCAAATATGCGAGACTCAACATGTCACTTTTGAAACTCAAATACCAAAGGCAAATTGATTTCAAATTTCAATAACCAAAAGTATTTAGTTTTGAAAATCCATGGACGAAGTAGAAACTAAGTTCAAATCTCATGAACCAAAAACATGTACTTTACTGTTATTAATTTATTGAGTTCAACAAACTTGGGGTGAGAATAGAGCCTTCGATTTTTAAATTAGGTAAAAAGTGTTTTATCCACTATCAAGTCTTTTATCTGGTTTGTATTTGAATTTACTGATAAATTTGAATCACAAGCACCAACTTTAGAATAGTTGAGTGGTTGATGCATATTTATGATGTGTTTGTAAGTGATTTTTGAATGATGAAAATAATTTTTATGATGGTTTTTTTTTAGTGATTTTGGACATGACAAATATGATTATGATCATTCTAAAATTACTTCCAAACATATACTTCTTCTTAGGTTTGAATCTCCCCTGTAATTGTATGAGGTATGAAATTTGAACCATACCATTATATAATTGTTAGATTTGTTAATTTATAACGAAAGACGTTAGTATGTATAGGTTTTACAAGTTTATTTATTTATTGAAATAGAGTATATGTTAATTTAGAACCATGTGTGAAGCGATCATAATTTTGACTAAGATATCTCTACTACTTTTTTTTACTTGTTTATCTATATTTGACTAATGATATTAATAATTGTAATTTAGAGTCCATTTTATAACACCTTTTGTTTTTTTTTTTTTTTTTTATTTATATATATGACTAATGATATTAATAAATGTAAAACATCAATCCTCAATAACAACACGAAATAACGTAGTGAAAAGTGAAAGGGAAAGGGAAAGAGAACCTTTTGGTCAAGAGCGTACAAGTTTTATGCTAATTGGGCTATGATCTTATTGACAAGAGAAACTTTATATTCATGACATTTACAAGAATGAAGAAAAATTCTCCTAAAAAAAAAAAAAAAAAAGAATGACGAAAAATTGTTGAAACTTAAATTATTTTAAATAATAATTGATAAAAGGAAGATGAGCCAAACTCAACCTACTTAAGCTTAGCCCAATCCCTAGGCCAACTCTTGAGGTTGAGCCCTAGGACAACTCTTGGAATTTTGTCTTTCTTTAAAGTCAATCGAATGAAAAAAGGATGGTCCAAGAAAAGAAAGAATGTGATTACGAAACCCTAGTTCAAACTCTATAAAATGAACAAAAGATCTTCAACCCAATATTTTTTTTTTTTGAAAAAAAATGTATATAATCGTACTTTAGGTTCTTTAGCAATGCTTCTGCAAATACTAGCTAGTTTAAGCATCTAGTACATTTGGTTTGCCATTTTGTCTCGTCTTTAACTAGATTGTGAAGATTGAAATTCTACATCCACACATTAACAAACGTGATCATCGAGATTGGATAAAATTTGATGTGATCTAGATATGAGTAGCATCATAAAATTTGTAGGATCTATAACTAGAAGATCAAGTCCACCAATCTAAAACAATGATCAAACTCGAGCCAAACTAATTTACTTTCAAAATGGACAATTTATATCCAATTTAATATACTCCAATCCAATCAAACAACACATTGGTCAATATGAGCATAGCTCAACTGACATAAGAGTACTAATGGGCAAAAGGTCTGTGGTTCGAATCTCTCGACTCCACATACTGTAAAAAAATATATATTTTTGTACACCTTTTCAAAACAAGGACATATGCCCTTTTGCTTGCATTAGCATCCTAGTAAAATTATCTTTTACTCTCTACTCTAACCTCGCTACTCTTACTCTAGCTTCACGCTCTCTCTCCAATCTCTCTCCTCTCCCCAGTTTTTCTCTCCAATCTTGCTCTCGCTTCTCACTTATCGCTCTCTCTCTTCAATTTCTCCCTCCAATCTCTTACTCTCTCTCTCATTTCTCTCTCCAATCTTTTGCTCCATCTCCAATCTTGCTCTCGCTCCAACCTCTCGCTCTTAAATGCGCGTTTCCATATAGAAAGTAAAATAGTAATTTTGTCAGGATGATAACGTAAGCAAAAAAACATATATCCTTATTTATTTTGAAAAAAATATGACATTTTTCATTTTTCCTCTCAAAATGGATCATCCACGTAATTATCTCAAAAAAAAAAAAAAAATCAAACAACACATTGACTTTAGTAGGTCAAGATATAAAACTCTTTAATTTTTTTTTTTTAATTATCAACCGACCATATCAAAATAAAATAATAATTTCAATGGATAATGATCATGAAACTCGAAATTGTCACCCAAAGAAAAAAACAGAAAAAACACAAAATAAATAGAAAAAAAAAATTTAAAGGAGAAAGCGGAAAGGCAAATCCGAAAAGGCGAATTCAATTTTTGATTGTTGGAGTTTAGTTCGATCCACGTGGCTTCTAAATGTTGCTCTCCGGTTTTGAGAAGCCATCGATTTGTTTTGTTTTGTTTAATATACCAATACCAGACCTTCTCTCTTTTCCTTCGTCTCCTTTCTTCGTGCTCCACCGAAACCCTCGTCCCATCTTCCTTCACTCTCTGCAACCAGAATTTCGACGAACGAACCAGCAACTGAACTCAATCACGCTCGCAAAAACCCTAGAATTTCCAACTGCGGAGCCCACGCCCCTGTCAATTGACAGATTTTTCTCGTTTTCCCTTTTATATGGCGAGCAATTTCCTGATTAAGATCTGAGTCGCGTTTGATTCTTTCATTTCGACACGCGGATGGGTGCTACGGGCTCAAAGCTCGAGAAGGCTCTCGGTGACCAGTTCCCTGAAGGCGAGCGCTACTTCGGCCTTGAAAATTTTGGCAATACTTGCTACTGTAACAGCGTCTTGCAGGTTCGCTCCTTGTTTGCGGGATGCATGATGCTTCTCGCTTGAATTTTATTGCTACTTTTCCCAGGATCTTCGTTGGTTTGTTGCTAGGGTTTTGTTTATTTATCGATGCATCCGTCGCGTGCGTCTGTTTGGTTTTTTTTTAGGCCAGAATGGCGGTCGATGGATTGTGAGTTTGACGGATTGGATTTGTTAGCCATTGCTGTATATGTTTTCTTTGGTTTCAGTAATTGTTCATTTGATTGAATCATCATCGTGGTGTTGACATTCTTCGTCATTCAAGTGATCGGATTTCGAACTTGTGGTTTCTATTATGAGAGATTATTTTAACCTAAAAGTAGGATTATAGCTTCTTAGTCTGCAGGGTAAGATTTCCCTACCCCTCTTATAACTTTTCCTTGTGAAATTACTTGTTAATTCTCTTGGGAATGACGCTCTTCGCGTATTTTCAGTATTGGAGGAACAAATAGAAATCATACCGAAATTTTCTTATATGCATTGATTGCCTCTTATTTTTTTTATGTTCTATGTATATTATTTTACACATATCATGAGTATTTCTTCATCTCACTTTGTTTTACATATGTTTTACGAAATGCACTTTACGCATTCGCATGCAGATACCTTGGTTTGGGGTTGGTTCGTCTCCAATTTCTTGTGATTGAATACCATCTATGGAATTTCTTGGTTTCATATTTTAAAAAAACATTTGCCTCAATGTGTTTACGATTGGACATACTCAATTGTGAGAAGTTGATTCATCATTTCATGTTTTGATTGTCTTATAAACATGTATGTCTTTTACTTTTTCCAATCGCGGTTGTCCCTTTCGGAGTTGCATTAGTTTTGTTTTTGTTTTTTGTTTTCTTTTTAGGATGTAATTTTACCCCTTATATTTAAGTGGGTACTTCCCCCTTGGCTTATCTTGTAAACCTTTATTTATGCTTTAGACGAATCACCATCCTGGATGAACTACACGACTGTTAGTTGAAAATATATGGATGCCATATTTTTATTTTATTTTAATTCACGTTTTTTGTTTTATACTTACAGTCACTTACCATCATGCTGTTAACTTTTGTGATTTCAACTATTCAAATGTCAGTATGTTCAAAGTGAAAAGCAGAAAAATGGTCATATTTTATTTTTACAATTTGAAAAGAAGATGTTCATTTATTCAGAAGCTTATTTCTAATAATGGGACTTTAGGAGTCTTAACTGAAGATGGTTTTTAGGTTCATGACTTCTATGAGTTTCTATATTTTACTGAGATTTCAAATGATATGTTAGATTCTTTTCTTTGATTGATCAAATGATTCTCTAAAATTTTCAATTGTCTCTCACTCACTGTTTTTCTTTTGTATGCAGGCACTGTATTTTTGTGTTCCTTTTCGGGAGCAATTGTTAGATTATTACTCAAATAACAAAAGTATTGGAGATGCGGAAGAAAATCTTTTAACATGCTTAGCAGATTTGTTCACCCAGGTAATTTTTTGAGGGAGGAATGTTGTGTGTTTTACTTGGTTTCGTTGCTTGTTCTTGCCTGACAGGATTTGTGTTGTTTCTGCTTTGTTGTGGGTGGTTTTATTTTTTTTTGTCTTCAGATATTATTTCATGGAGACTTTAAAAAATCTAAGCCTAGCATAGGAGATATTGATTCTTAGATCATACTGATGATCACGTCTGGAGTTATATATATATATTGCAAATTAACTTCTTCTTGAAGTACTTTTCTTGCTAGTTTGTTCCTGACATTTTTTTCATACTATCCTTGCAATTTCAAAACCACATCTCTATTTTACTAAAGAATAGCTAGTACGGAATTTATTTAATTATGTTTGTTAATTATAGAAGCAAAGAGCATAGGAGGTTAATAGTTCTCTTTGTACAACTTTATTGTTAAGACTATATGACTATTTAATTTGTTATTACTATATAAAGATTTTGGATGAGGTTCTTATTGCCAATGAGGCTATCAAGGGCTACTGAGCTTGTAATTTAGGAGGAGTTAATTTGAAGATTGGTTTTGTACTCATTAGATTTTTTCTTTTTCTTTTTTTTTTTTTATACAAGAAATTGATCTTTTCATTAAGGGAATGTAAAGAGACTAATAGATTGATCGGGGCTTTTTGGATAAAGTTTTTTGAAAGAAGGGATTTGGGTTCAAGTGGACATCTCTAAGTTAATTGCTCTATGCTAGTTAATGGGAAACCTAGTGGAAAGGTATTAGGCAGGGAGACCCCCTGTCCTGTTTTCTTTTTCTTGTGGCTGCAGATATTTTGAGCAAGTTAGTGTCGACAGGAATGGATAATGGTTGTATTGTGGGATTACATGTGGGGGGGGGGGGGATTTATTGGTCTCATCTTTTTTCTGCCATACCATCTTTATTCTTTGATGTTTGTATGTGGCTTCTGTCCTTTCTTGTCCCTTCTTCAGGTGACCCTACTCCGTATAATTTTGTTTTTTGCCACTTCCTGTCCAGTAGGAAAAATTATGATGTTTCTGCATTCCTTTCTTATGTGGGCTGATCTTTTATGATGTCTTGAGATGAAGGATTTCCAGTGGTATTTTTTTTATCCTTTGGAGGCATTTCCTTGTAGATCTATTTTGTTCTTTCTTTTGTGTGATTGATCATCCTTCTAGCCAATCTTTATTTCTCATGCTGTCTTATGTTTTCGGATTCACTGAATTTAGTGAATATGTGTTTGGCAGATATGTTTTTGAAAATTGTTTTTTATTTCTTTGATCTGAAATTCTGAAAACAAATTTTTTATGTTCTCAATGTATTCCGATTTTGAATTTGAAATTTTTAAATGCAAAGTTAAATTAGAAAAGACAAAAACTTTAATAAATATAGTATTTCATGTTATTAAACTCATTCATTTTTGTGAAATTAGAATTTGTATAATATGATGTATTATAAATTATACGATATCGTAAAATCATAATTATATAAAATTTATAACATATAACATGTTTATAAATTAATTAATAATAGTTTATATTCAACTTAGTATTTAGTTGATAACTGCCAATAGTCTATGGTTTATAAATATACTATCAAACACATTTTGAATAATTGGTTAAATTGGGATCCAATTTTTCAATCTGTTACCAAACACATATCTGAAAACATGAAATACAAGTCTTTTTTCATTGAATCCTTTGTTTTCAAATTTCTATTTTTAGATCACCAACCAAACGCACACTTAGTATGCTGACTTTTTTGCTATTTGTGAAGTTTTGCTTGTGAGGAATAGAAGTTTTAGAGATGTTGAGTGTCTTAAGCTAGGTTTAATGCCTCTCTGTTGGAATAAAGAGTTTTGTAACTTTTCTTTATCTCTTGTTTCTAACGGCCGCAGCTTTTATTTTATAAACTCTAGTTCGAATTTGAGTTTTTGTTTGTTTTTTTTTTTTGTCTTTTTGGGTATGGTCAATTTGTATTCTTTTATTATCTCTTATTTCTAACAACTGGATATTTTTATTAACTACAGTTTCAGTTTTTTTTTGTTTAGGCTCCTTTTATAATGAATTCTTTTTGGTATGGTCAATATGCAGTCTTTCACTAAGATAATGAAACTTTAAATAAAATTGTATATGCTTCCTTGTTAAGAACTTAGGAAGTCTGCTCTGTTTCTCATACAGTTCACTGGTAGGGCATAAAACAAAAAGAGGTGATGTTGTAAGTCCGTACGTATATATTTACTTTCACTACAGGTGTGGCTATGCCTTCTTGTAGAATTCTATAAAGATTGTAATCTTACAAATTGTTTAAATTTGTCTGTAGATTCTTTGCATATCCTTTTGTGAATCCTCTACTGAAATTCCATGTTTCTATCCTATTTTGTTTCTGAGATCTATTGTTCACCTTGTGACCTTAAGAAGAGCTAGAGCTTTTTCCGTTGTACAATGATCTTCACTTCTGATTGCAGATAAGTTCACAAAAGAAAAAAACTGGTGTCATTGCTCCAAAGCGATTTGTTCAGAGATTGAAAAAGCAGAATGAGATTTTCCGTAGCTATATGCACCAAGTATGTTCTGAATCTTGTTTCTGAGTGTCCCCACTTAGATTCTTACAATAACATGGACTCATTTTTTAGCATTTTTCTTTCACTTCATTTTCCTCTCCTTTCTTTTTAATTCATATATGAAAAAGAAAATTTCTATTCATATACATAAATCAATTTTGTACTCAAATAAATTTGTTGAAATTTCCCCTACTTCTATTTTCTCTTAATCAGTTGCTTATGTAGGATGCTCATGAATTTTTGAACTTTTTGCTCAACGAACTTGTTGACATACTGGAGAAAGAGGCACATGCTACTAAAAGTGATGCAGAAAGTTCGTCACCATCTGAAAAAATTGCAAATGGTCCTAAGACTGGTCAGGCAAATGGTGCTCAAAAAGAACCGTTGGTGACATGGGTGCATAAAAATTTTCAGGTGATTTAGTTAGCCGTTTTGATGACATGCTCCCTATGCAACTTCGTATTTTTATGTTTCTGCTCTGCTATAGGGCATGGAATATGTATATTGTTGGTGAGAAATATCATATAAGATGAATGTTATTTCAGCCTTCTCGTGTTTGCATGTCTTTGCTTGCTAGTACACCAAAAGTATGTCAAAAGATCCAATCATGAATACAGACAATATTTTTAGAAGCAAACCACAAACTCTATTAAAGATCCAATCATGAATACAGACACCAAACTGTTTCCAGTAGAACTCTATTGTCTAGGGAGATACCTATAGAGTCTCCATTAAGATCATGCCAAACTAGTATTTGAGCCTTGAGAAGTAACTTTGTTCTGTGCATTAAAAACTTTTGATCGCAGCCAGAATCACTTGCAATTCTGTTTTTCAGGGTTTACTAACTAATGAGACAAGGTGCTTGCGGTGCGAGACAGTCACAGCGAGGGATGAAACTTTTCTTGACTTGAGCCTTGATATTGAACAGAACAGTTCAATAACTAGCTGTTTAAAAAATTTCAGTTCCACCGAGACATTGAATGCCGAGGACAAGTTTTTCTGCGACAAGTGCTGCAGGTAGGTTGGTATACATGATTTCATTTTGCCGTCCAATGCTTTTTTAGTTGCTTTAGGAACTGTCATTTATATCAAGTACTTTATGGAGGCAGTTTCCAAAGTAGCCAAGTGCGCTGCCTGTGTGATCCTAGCCAAGCAATGAAATTGAAGTTTTAGTTGGGTTGCCGAATTTTTTAGTTCTTTAGAAATTTGATTTATTCTAATTTTGTTGTCTCCATCGTCATCTCAGGAACAAGCATAATCTCATGTTAATAATAGGAACTGGAACATAATGATACAACATATCACATAACAGTGATTTGTGTGCGTGGATCCATATGTTGATATTGATTGTGAATAATAGTGTAGTTAGTATCTTTACCCCCAACCCACAACTATTAAATTCAAGTAACGAAATCCAAAAAAGGGTACTGCTGAAAGATGGATTCATTTTGGTGTGCAGTTTGCAAGAAGCACAGAAGAGAATGAAGATTAAGAAACCACCTCACATCCTTGTTATTCATCTGAAGCGGTTTAAATACATCGAGCAGCTTGGCCGCTATAAGAAGCTGTTATACAGAGTTGTTTTCCCTCTCGAGCTGAAGCTTAGCAACACGGTGGAGGATGCGGATTCTGAGTACTCTTTGTTTGCTGTTGTGGTCCATGTTGGAAGTGGACCCAACCACGGACACTATGTTAGCCTTGTGAAAAGCCATAACCACTGGTTATTTTTTGACGACGAAAATGTGGAAATGATTGATGAGTCTGTTGTGCAGACATTCTTTGGATCTGCACAGGAATATTCTAGTAATACTGATCATGGGTACATCTTATTCTACGAGAGCATTGGCTCCGGCAACAAGAGCTGATATATGGAGAATTCCCATTCATCGGCAGTCGGGTAATTTATAATTCGACTCTTGTTTTTTTGGCTTCGCATGTTTATTAATGTTATTATTACTTTTTTTTTCTTCTTTTTCCCCCGCTTTTGCCTTTTATAACCATTGGGAAGAGCTGTGAAATATTATTGATGTTATGGACTGTGAAAAATGTATACATGGTCAGTTGCCAGTTGTGGCATATATAGTGTATGGCGGCAGCTTTTCTTTTCCCCTTTAAATAAGTGAAAAGAAAGCAATGTATGATGTTTTATGACTGCTGCTTTAGATGGACTATTTTGATTCTCATTCTCATTCTCATTCTGATGCTGGAGACTAATTAACTAACAACAATGCACGGAATTTCTCATTACATATCCACGAGTGTGAGTGTGAATCGTTCTTGATGTTTTATGACCTCAGTTTATTCCCCCCCAAAAAAAATCGTGTTCAAGAAGCGCCACTTCAATGGTCAATCTTTTCCAATTTGAGTGAGCTCTTTACATTATCAAACAATATGCAACCACATTACTGGAAAGGTTAAAATATATGGATATTGCCTTTTAGATAGATCCTTTGTCAATTTGCTTTTGCTTGATTGTTTCAAGGATTGAATAAACCTATTAACCATTATAGTTTTGGTCAAAATACAAGTTTAGTGCTTAAAGTTTAGGATTGTGTACAACAAGTCCTTAATTTTTGTTTGGTCGATCTTTGACATATTTTATATCTAGTAGGATTGTGATTTTTCAATTTTGTAGTTAATAGCAGTGAATATTGATGGATCAATGTCGGGTTTGGGCACAAATCAACATAAAAACTGACCATCCAATTTTAGTTGGTTAGAGAATGTTGGTTTTAGGAGTTTGTAAAGTGACTCTGCTAGCTGGGGAAGAAAATGCTCATTGTCAACTTGCCTTGTATCTCTTATATCTCCAAAAGATAAAGGAGGTTTGAACTTTCACCTCTTATCAAAAAGAACTTTCACTCTTAAAAAAGAAAAAAGAGGTTTGAATATATATATATATATATTTTTAAATTAAATGTGTATCATAATGGAAAATTATTGGTTCCCGTTGGGTTTTCTTAGAATTACTCTGCCAATCAATTTTTTCTTTCAACTTTAGTTTAAATCGATGGTTTGTTTGGTTGGTTTTAATTGGTTTGATCTATGACTTCGATTCAAGTGTTTCCCCCCATTCATTTGGCAAATGAGTTTTAAAAAATGTCTAAAAGCTTATGAACTTGGTGGTGTACATAAAATTGAAATTTCACATATTTTTAAAGTATAAAGATATATGAGACAAAAATTTAAAGGGTTAAATACATTTTTGGTCTCTACTGTTTTGGTCAGTTTCCAATAGGTTCCTAAGTTTCAATTGAGACCTTGGATCATTAATTTTTTTAATGGTGCTGACTTGGCACGTTAAAATTATTAAAATATTAATTTCTAAATTAAAATAATTAAAAATAATATATAATTAAAAAATAATTAAAAAAAAAACCTTTTCTCTCTGCCCGATGCCCATTTCCCTTTTCTCTTTTTCTTCTCTCTCCCTCCTCTTCTCACCCTCTCCTTCATCTTCTCGCCGGCGCCGCCCTCCAAGACCACCACCACTTTCTTTTTCTTCCTCTTCTCCAAAACACCACCACCCACTTCTTCTTCTTCAACCAAACCCACGCCATTTTCTTTTTCTTCTTCCCCTTCCCCTTCCCCTCATCGTGCCCATCTGATGCTGGTACTTTCTTTCCTTCCCCTTCCCCTCACCGCCGCCATCTCCAACACCACCATTACTTGCTGTTTTTTTTTCAAGTTTTCAGATGTGAGTTTCATTTCCAGTTTGAAAAAAAATGGTTGGAAGATCTATGGTTTTTTTTTTTTTTTCAAGTTTTTAGATTTGGAGGGAGAGGGGCAACGTTGAGGAAGGGTGGTTTTTTTTTTCCAGTTTGAAGAAAAAATGATGGTGGTGGCTGGCGTGGTGGCAACTCGTCGGAGGGGGGTTGAAGGAAAAAAGGGGGAAAGAATGAGGAAAGGAAGGGAAAGAAAGGGACCAAGGGTTAGATTTTGAAGAAGAAGGAAAGAGGGAGGGGCAGCGAATTTTGAAGAAGAACAAGGAAAAGAGATGGGGTGGATTTTGGGTGTTGGATTGGGTTGATTTTGAAGTAGAATAAGAAGGAAAAGTGGGGTGGGTGTTGAGTTTGGAAAAAGAAGAAGAGAGAGGGAGGGGTTTGTTGGGTTTGGAAGGAGAGAGAGAGAGGGGTGTTGGGCTTTAGAAGGAGGAGAGAGAGAGGGGAATTCCGAGAGAACCTCTGACGGGAGAAACTCCGACAACGGGGAGACTGCGATGGCGGTAGGAGGAGGCTCCGGTGGTGGGGGAGAGAGGGTGGGAAGAAGAAGAGAGAAGGTGGGGGAGAGAGAAAGAGTGGTGATTTTTTTTTTTAAAAAATTATTTTAATTATTTTATTTTTTTAAACATACCACGTCAGCATCCGTTACCGTCGCATCAGCACCGTTAAAAAAATTGATGATCCAGGAACTCAATAGAAGCATTTTTTAAATAGTGAAAACTTGATTGTTCAATTTTGAAAACCTAGGGACCTATTGAAAACTGACCCGAAACATTAGGGACCAAAAAGATATTTTATCCAAATTTAAAATTTGAAGTTCAGTAAACATAATTTAAAAAACAGTCATTGGCAAAAAGGTAGGTCAGATTTGTTATGCACTGATTCCACAACAAATCTCGATTAAAAAAGGAGAGAGAAAATATTCAATTTTTATCTCTAAACTCATTTAGTTGTCTCAATTTTCACTATAAACTTTCAATTTCATCGAATTAAAATTTAGACTAAAATATTTATTGCAATTTTGATCTACCATTAAATTCTTCTAATCCATTCACCAATTTTAGCAAAATAATAATAATAATAATAATAATAATAATAATAATAATAATAATAAAATAAAGAAATAAACTTACTAATTTAAATAATATTGAGTTTTATCCAAATTTTAGTCGGATTGGTGTTCAAAGTAACCATTTAATGATCTTTCTAAAACACAAATATTATAGTTGTGCTTCTTCGCAAGCTAAAAATTAAACAATATTTGTCCTCTTTTTCATCAAATTTTGGAAAGATTGGCAAAAGGAAAGATAATGGTAAAAGAGAGAGTAGGCAAGGAGGCAGGAACCTACAAGCTCGAGAAAAATTCTAGTACTATTGCAGTATGGAAAATTTTTCATACTACCTCCCTTCATTGTTTGCCATGGAATAAGTATTTAAGAATTGGAATGCTCTTTAAATGACGTGTCAAATGCTAAATGGAGGAAGTAGGTACCTACAAGCTCCCCTCCAGTCAACCTTTTTTTCCCTTCCTTTCTTCTCAACCTTTTTTTTTTTAAAAAATCATTATTAATTTTTTTACAAAACTTTTTTTTCCCTAATGTAGAAAATGAAAATGAGTACGCTCAAATATGAAATTGTGAACTAAAGATGAATGAGAAATTATTTATTTTTATTGTTATTTCATTTTCAATAAGATCCACTTTACTAGCTAAAACAACTAAGAGAAATATGAAGAATTTTGTATTTGCATCATGATTGAATTACAATAAGTTCATATTTATAGCTCGAGTACACTTAACAACTAAGTTAATTTAAGTATAAAAGAGATAATAGAACAATTTTGTTACAACACTAAAACCAACAATAGTATTTTAATATGCCCCCTCAAAAACATGATGGGAGAGAAGCCATTGGGTTTGTCATGACAAAAGACCGCAAAAGTAGAGCTTTGGTGAACAAGTCCACCTCAGAGACAACAAATAGTGATATCCTTGCAAGTGACTATCTCTCTAATGGGGCGATAGTCAATTTTGATGTACATGTTTTTCCCTATTTAAACCTTACACCAAACATAAACTTGAACCCAAAACATCTAACATATTTTTCTTGGTTACACCATTGATTTTAAAAGTTTCATTTGTTACAATCTACTAACCAAGAAATCTATCATTTCTCACCACGTTATTTTATATGAAATTGTCTTCCCCTTTGCTGACCCTTAGTGTTATCAAGAAAAATATGTTTTGATGACCCCTAGTATCATCAAGAAAAATATGTTGAGATGTTTTTGGTTTTGGTGTAAGGTTTAAGTAGGGAAGAACATGCCCATCGGAATTGACTATCATTATTCACTTTATCTCTTCCAAGGATCAAGTGGTAGATTTGTTCACTAACACTCTACCTTCGTTGTTCTTACCTTTGTCATGAAAAATCAAGTGGCAGATTTGTTCACTAAAACCTCTACTTTCGCAGTCCTTACTCATGACTTCTCTCCCATTAAGAGATATATTAAATACTATTATTGACTTTACCCTTGTCACACAATTTTGTTCTATTATCTCAATTACACTTCACTTAAATTAGCTTAGTTATTACTTACAAATAAGTTAGTTGTTGCATGCACTCAAGTTATAAATAACCTCACAAAATTCTTCACCATTGTCGTTGTCTGTAAGTCTTGCTATCAGATAAACCAAAAATTATTAGAATTGGAAACTGTGAAGTCATAGTACTTACCAGCATTGCAACAAATTGAGTGAGAGGATGTGGCCTTGAAAGGAGCGCCTGACCTGACCCGGGTTGTTGGAGTTGGAACCAAAAGGCCTCGGCCGATCCGCTTCGGCCTGAACCACCAGATAGACACCTAGCTCCTTTAGATCCATGTGACAAGGCTTCCAGGGGCATGAGCAAAGCAACCATTGTCATTGTCGTGGGTATCAGATCTGCAATGATGGTTTGGGAGAAAGAAGTTAGGATAAAGGCAACTTGATATTTTCACGAGACATAATCATTCGAGTCAAGATGGATTTGCACAAGATTACGAATATTTGATAACAAAAAGAGGGATGTTGATGCAACAGGAGTGTTGGCGAGCGAGGAAGAGGCAGAAGTATTAGCCATGAGTGCCTTGCATAGTGTAAATGGGTGGGAGATTGGAACTTCTAACCTCTTGATCGAGAGCACGGACTTTATGTCAGTTGAGCTATGCTCTTGTTGGCCATGTTAACGAGACTCTAATATCAAAAAAACTAATAGAAACATGAAAAATTCTACCTTAGAGCTCGAGTACAAGTAACGGAACAATTTTATTACAACATTAAAGCCAATAAAACATCTAATAACTGCCACATGATTTATGATAACTAAAAATGGTATCATGACTTGGAATAAATAATTTTTTTTTCTTTTGACATCCAGCCTCTAAATTAAATTTGTGCGCCCTCGATATTTAAATATCTAACATTTTCAATGAACAAGGAGGATACTGTTTTCGGACAAGGGAGAGACATTGTATTATTGACCATGAAATGATCTTATGTTGCAGTAGACATGAACACATCTTCATCCAATAGGGCTTCAATGTCGATGAGATCATCAAAATCAGTTGTTTCATCTTCATTGTCTAAAACTTCATCTTTCACCTGAATAGAGAAAAAAACACTTTGATTAATAAACTATTGTTATGAAAAAAAAAAAAAAATAGAAGCTTCTTTGGGGTAATTTCTCGAATAATGTAATTTAAAAAAAAAATGACAAATCTAATGTAGTTTTCAAAATAAAAATATTAATAATGCAATTAAAATAACAAATTACAAAGGTGGGGTGAAGTTTGAAACTATTGACAAAATTAGGGTAGTTAACAATCGTGTACCTTGGACACGATTTCCGTTGGATAAAATCGTGTACGTGGTACACGATTCCAGTAAGCATCGCGTACCAGGTACACGGTTTACGTGGTAACAATCGTGTACCTGGTACACGATTTTACATTAAACTCGTGTACCTGGTACACGATTTTGCATTGAACTCGTGTACCAGGTACACGAGTTTACTTTTTTTTTTTTTTTTTTTTTTTAAATTTTTTAATTAAGTATGCAATTTTGTATACCACATTTAAATATTTTCATATTTAAAATTTATTTCGAAGTAAATTTTTTTTTTTTTAATAATTAATGTAAATAGATATTTTTCTAAAATTTCACTGACAACAATCTTCTGGAATAATTTCGTCTTTTACAAAAACTAGTACAAAAAATAAGTAAAATCCTAAGTGCCACAACGACGTGGTCTTCTCTGACGAGCTCCACGACGAGGTTGAGGCGCTTCCATGTGTGATTGGTGATGAATCACATCATCAATATCTTGTTGAGTTATGTCACCATGTCCAGAACTTGAAGCAATGTCTGTCTGATCTGCTAGTGACTGAACTTGATGAGCTAAAGTGTCATCATCAACTATAGGAGGTTCTTCATCTTCATTCTGCTGTGGAATGTCTGCAGCCTGTTGTCGACGGCGTCTACGACGAGCACGTGTCCGATCAGTGTCAGCAACAGTAAGTCTCCTAGTTTGTTGAATGATATCAGTTATGTTCGTGACGTATTGCTCACACATAGAACCTAACTGTGGTATATTTTGCTCCACAGAAAAATGTTGCACATCTCGAACAAAGTTATTCTGCAAGAAGAAAATAATTAAAATAATAAAAATATTTGTAACTGAAATTCAATAATAACAAAATCAAAGTATATACTATACCGTGCAAACATAATAAGCACCCTCACGCGTGATATACCTCCTCGTGATTGAATCATACCAGTGTAAGTAGTCATCCGACACAACTGGCATGTCTACTATGTCGCCCAGGACACAATGATCACGGCGTGCACGCCACAGTGATATATATGATGCATGATGATGTCGCCAATCGTGATCATGCTTACCTCGCAAGTCTAACTGATGTAACTCTATGACTGTATCGCAAAATGGCGGCACCATTTGTCGCATTCCAAATTGTCTTAGCACTCGATTTGGGTAATGCCACTCTACAATATGAAAACATATGAGAGGGCTTACAGTTAACCAAATCTCTCGTCCATTACGACAATAGTCTGGTAGTAAGGCCATAATCTCAGGTGTGTATGGTGTCCATGTGATCTGAAATTTATAAAACAATAAATTTATTAATGTACATTTTTTTTTAAATAAGAAAAAATTTGATTACTGTTTTACCTGGTTGGGCATAAGACGGTCAAATGTAATACGATACATGATCAACAAATTTGTAGTTTGCTCAGATGCAGCCAAAATCCCATTCCATCTACATTCAATACAATTAAAGCATACTTTTATGCAAATTTATGATAAATTTTAATTATACGTAAATTTAACATACCGAGCACTAAGTGGGCGTCCAGCATAATGACCAGGGGTCGGCAAGTCGTGTAGTGGTCGGACAATAGAAAACCGATCGAACGCCCAAACTTGTAGTAGTATTAGTGGACCGGCTATCTCTAATGCACTGGCACTACTAGCTCGACATAATTCTCTATACAACCATGCAAGACATGCACTACCCCAAGAATATTGTCCAACTGTCTCGAAGTTTTCTAAAAGTGGAAGAAACATGAGATGAACAAGTGTGTTGGACTTGTCAGCAAAAAGAAACCCTCCAATCAATTGCATAATAAAGGCTCTCGCATGCCTCTGTATTGTGATCTCGTCGGCATTGGGGGGCAACTCTGCAAACTGTGCTGCCAACCATGGAATGCTTAATCTAGATCCATGCAATTCAGGGGGTCGAACTCCCAAAAAATCCTCACATACCTGACCCCAATTATATTGCAATGAACCAGTTACAGGTTCTCCATCTATAGGTAATCCGAACTGTACTGCAACATCTTGAAGTGTAACCGTACACTCTCCACAAGGCATATGAAATGTATGGGTTTCTGGCCTCCATCGCTCAACCAACGCAGTAATAAGATGCCAATTTAGTTGCATGAACCCAATCTGTGCAACCCCCCAAAATCCAGCTTGTTGTACGTAAGGCACGATGCGTTGATCTATATTGATATTTCTGTTAACCACTGCCTCTCTTCTTCGACATTGCAAGATAGTAGTAGATTGATCATCCCATATCGACTGTGAACGGTGCGTACGTTGTAAATATAATTGTCTTGGGTTAATTGGCCCAGGTTCCATATTTATACTGAACATTTAAAAACACATAAGTCCATTAGCAACTACAAATCAAGATTCATTACAAAGAAAACATAATCTATTATAAAGTCTATTACAAATCAAGATTCATTACAAACAAACATAATCCATTACAAACAAAGAAAACATAATCTATTATAAAGTCTATTACATAATCTATTACAAACATAATCCATTACAAACAAAGTCCACTACAAATCAAGATTCATTACATTATTACAAAGTCCATTACAAATTAATATTACAAAATCCATTACAAAATCCATTGCACGAGCTCCATACCTGTTGATGAAATTTAACAAAATCAAATTCAATTCAATCAAGCAATAATAATGTTTAGAAATGAAATTTGAATCAAAATAAACCTTCTTCATCCATGGGTTGAAGATGAAGCGCCGCGAGTTGGACAAGTGCGCTTGTTATGGCCTTCTCGCTTACACAAACCACAACGCACTTTTGTACCAGCTTCTCGCCAATCCATCTCATTATGAATTCGTTTAGATTTTGGTCTTCCATGTTCCCTCAACAAATGCTTGTTTGGACGAAGTGTGTCAAATTGTACCTCTGGCCAGTAATCTCTATGTTGAATAGGATGGAATTGACTTTCATAGCATCGCTGGTATTCTGATAGTTTGTATGTTTCATCAACAAAAGGTAAGTGTGCCAAATGAATGTGGTTACAAGCTGCAATTACATGGGAGCAGGGGATCTTGTAGATCTGCCACTTGTTACAGGTGCATGAGTTATCTTTTAAACAAACAACTTGTGTTTGTTGACCTTTATATGGAGAAACCATACTTATTCCTGTTTCAATTTCAAAACTTGAAGTACTTCTATCAACAGACTTCACAGTATGTGCAGCAGCTCTTTTTTCCCACCTCCTGAGTCTATTTAAAGCATATCGTGTATACGTTTCACCACGATCAAGTGCTTCACTGATTTCTTCTCGACGTTGTTCAAAATAATGGATTGTCCGATACCAAGTGCACTTAACCAATGCCGTGATGGGCAACATTCTAGCTCCCTTGAACACACCATTAATACATTCAGCTAGGTTTGTAGTCATCCATCCATAGCGATACCCATTGTCATGTGATTGTGTCCACTTTTCAAGATTCATGTGAGTGAAAAATTCAAGACAGTCAGGATTTAATCGCTTTAACTCTTTCATACATCGATTGAACTTACGCCTTTGGTGCTGACGTCCTGCCCTATAGACCAGGTCTTTGAGCTGCTTCGATTTATACTTTTTATTAAAGTTACTTGCCACATGACGAAGACAATATCGATGGTATGCTCTAGGTTCACTCCAACCATTTTCTTCATCATTCACAGCAGCTAATATGCCTCCATGTCTATCAGAAATTAAACATATACCATCCCTTTGTGTAACATGGGCACGTAAGGCACGTAAAAACCATGACCAGCTAGAAGTGCTCTCCTCTTCCACAACTGCAAAGGCAAGGGGAAATATATGTCCATTTGAGTCAACAGATGAAGCTATCAATAATTTCCCTTTATACTTGCCATAGAGGTGTGTACCATCAATCTGAATCATTGGTCTACAGTATTTAAAACCTTCTATTGCAGGACCAAAGGACCAAAAGACTCGTCCAAGAATTAAATTGTGTGGTACCTCAGTAGGAATGAAGTCCCATTCAACCCTAGATGTTGGATTGTAGTGTAAAACAGCCATCAACCAATAAGGAAGTTCTTCATATGATTTTTCCCAATCACCAAATACTTTTATCAAAGCTTTTCGTTTAGCTTGCCATACACGTCTATAATTAACACTATAACCATAGTCTTTCTTTATAGTTTCTTGCAATAAAGATATAGAAACTCCAGGATCACTTCGAACAAGATTTTGAATTTCATTACACATAAAATCTGAGTCTAGTTGTGAATGGTCTTGGGTGAGTTCTGGATATAAACACGAGTGTTCCCCTTCAAGCTTCGTAATTTCGAACATTCCATGAGTTTTTCGCCGACAGGCACGAAGTCTCCAATTGCACCCTTCATCCCATTGTTTGCACTTCACATACCAAATATCTTGATTTGATTCCACCACAGTAATCTGGTAATGGTTTTTCACACAATATTTTTTTACGGCAAGTTGTAGATCCTTTTTATTCTCAAATAATAATCCTTTGGTAATTATATCTGGGTTCATTTCTACACACTTTGCCCCTTCTTCCAATGTGGACCCTACTTCACATATTGAATTAGTAATCTCCCAATCTATATGTGTGAAAATATCTGACGGTGGCTCCTCATTTGGCTTTCTAGGGGGATGATTAATATTAACATTTTCTCCAAATAATTCATCAACTTCTGTCTCTATATCACTATCCCCACCATTTCCAGGTTCAAGAATCACTAACTTCTCACGAGCCAAAGACATATTTTACCAATTTGACTATAACTGAAAAAATTAGAAAAATATTAATTAAATTTTATTTTTTTCAACAACATGAAAAATATGTCACACTAATCCGGAAAAAATCAAAAAAATAAGTAAACAAGTCTAAAGAGGTTCAACAAAGTATATCTAAGTCCAAAAGATCAAATCAGTCCAAACACGATCCATAACAGTCCAAAAACGACCCAAATCAATCCAAAAACAACCCAAATCGGGTTCAAAATATACCTAAAGTAATATATATCTAAGTCCAAAACTCAAACGGCCCAAATCAGTCCAAAAACAATCCAAAACAGTCCAAAAACAAACCAAAATCAATTAAAAAAGGACCCAAATCAGTCCAAAAACAACCCAAATCGGTTCAAAATATACTTATAAAAATATGTATCTAAGTCCAAAACGCAAACAGCCCAAATTAGTCAAAAAAAACGACAAAAATCAGTCCAATAACAATCAAAATCAATCCAAAAACAACCCAAATGGTTCCAAATAATACATAAATGTTTGAAAGCACTAAAACAGTCCACAAACTAAAAATCTATCACTAAAATCATCCACAAACTAAAAATCTAAACTAAAACAATGTTTTTATATGAAAGAAAGAAAAAAAAAATATACCAAACGGCGTTTTTCGGCGACGGCGGCGTGAACGGCGGCAGCGGCGACGTGAACTGAGGCGGCGGCAGCGGCGACGTGAACTGAGGCGGCGGCAGCGGCGGAGATCGACGGTCGGCGACGGCACAGGGAACGGCTGACGGCGGCGGAAGAAGGAGCAGAGAAGAGAGAAAAACCGAGGGGGGGTCGTTGCGGCGCTTTCACGAGTGGGGTGGGGTAGGGTTTGAGGGACCACGAAATCGTGTACGTGGTACACGATTTCATTAAGTTAATCGTGTACCGGGTACACGATTTCATTAAGTAACTCGTGTACCTGGTACACGATTTCGCTGGCGTGCGACACATCAGCGCCAAATCATCGCCCAACCTGGTGATGTGTGCCTTGTCAGCGTGCCAACATGGAAGTCGTGTACCTGGTACGCGAGTTATCCTTGGAATCGTGACCACGGCCCACGACTTATGGAAATCGCGGCCCACGTACACGATTTATCTACCCTATTTTTGGAAATACTTTCAAAACTCCTCTAAATTTGTTTTTTTTTTATTAAATTACATTATTAATAAAAAAAATCCAGCTTCTTTAATCAGTTAGAAATACTTTTCATTAGCTACACTTCATCAAAATATAGGAACTAAAAATATAATTTAACCTATACAATACAAATCAAGTTTAAATCTTATTTTGATTCCTAAACTACTTTCCTTGTTTTGATCTTGAACTCCCAAATATTTCATTTTTGTTCCTCATCTTTCAATGATTTTATTACCGTCTTAGTCATTACCATTGTTTTTTCATTTGTCATTCAACAATGGACCAAATTTCATTTAAAAACTCGACATCTAATCTACTACTACATATGACTTCAAATATTTGTCCATGACAAAACATGCATGAATGTCAAGTTTCTATTGAATACTTCACTAAAGAAAATTAACTGTAGTTATTTATCCAAAGTTCAAGTACAAACAGAATGTTTGAAAATCTGGAAATTTGGAGACCAAAATAGAAAAAGCATAAAAGTGTATGCCACTATTAATCAAAATCAGTTAAATTTTAGGAATCGCAATGCAAGTTTTGGTATTACCTTTCTTTGTTGCATCTCTGTGACAGTTTTTAACAGCCTGCGGTATTGATCCCTTGCCTCGGGATATTGCACCATCGACTTAACTCTAGCAAGGGCCTTTTGCAACCTTTCTTCTGTTTGCTTTCTGCCCTGTTTTAAAAAGTCATCATCATCCTCTGTCACCGATGAATTTTGCTTGCTAGAATCCTCAGCTGGTGCTTCTGGTTTAAATCCTCGTAAACCACTTCCTTTTCTTCTCCAACGCAAAATAACTTTTTCCAGAATTCCCACTGACCACACGATTTTCCTATAGTTTTTTCGGACCTGGTGGCCTCTTACGTGGGCCTATAAACGAAAAGATATCAGTTATTAACCAAACAACTAACTTTGATAATGATGATGACAAGTTTTAAAGACAGAAAATAAAAACAAAAAAAGATTGGTTAAATTACAATTTAGTTCCTAAACTTTTATGTTTGTGTTTAATAGTTTCCTAAATTTAAAATGTATCTAATAGGTCTTCGGTATATTCAACATTCTTTTAAAATTAAAAAATTTATTAGACATAAAATTGAAAGTTCAATATCCTAACATGATTCATTAATTTTAAAAAATGTTGAATATGTTAGTAACCTGAGAAACAAAATAGAAAGTTCATGGACTAGACACAAAATTGAAGGTGTAGAGACTTATTAAAAACTTTTTAAATTTCAAGAATCTATTAAACACAAAATTTAAAGTTTAAGTATGTATTAGACACTTTTTAAAGTTTGGATACCTATTTGATAAAACTAACTTTGTAAAACCTGCTAGAAAAGCAATAGCTGTCCACGAGGCAACCAAGAGAAATAGATCTAGTTTCTAACATACCTGAATTTTAATAATTCTCTGTCGGATTTTCAGAAAATCTCGTCTGCCCTTCCAACCACGGAACTTCTTTTGTATGCGAATGGCAGCAGCATGCTCATCATATGATCCTGGATTGCGTCTCTTAACTGCTAGAAATGAAAGAGCCTGATCATTCGACGTGCTGCTGCCATTCGCATCCTCGTTGTAGTTCAACTTCAATTGCTTTCTTTGGAAGGACTGCACCCTCATAACCTCATGAATACGAGCAGCAGCCTGGGTAGCATTGAATACGGCAGCTAATGAATCCTTCAGGGACAATGTATGCATGTCATTGCCCTCATGCGGAGTGGCAACACGCTCAGCAGCCGTTTGTACTGCTTTTTCTCCACACCTGTCTGCAGCCTTACTTTCTTGATTATCGACATTCAGAGATTCCAGGTAGGCGCTTAGGGCACACTCTCCAAGATAACCAGCAATGCCTTTGTGCCCGTTCAAGGATGCTAAATCGGCAGGAGTTCTGCCAGATGGACATTTGGGGTTTGGATCTGCTACTGCGCCAGGAGCAGCACCCAGAGAGATGAGGGCAGCAACTGCACGCTCCCTGATTCACACACACACAAAGGAAAAAGAAAGAGTTGATATTCGATGAAAGCCCAATCCACACATTCTATTTCTTATTATAGTTTGAGCTTGATGGACCTTTCCTTATATCAGACGTTACGACCATGTGAACACTATTCAAAAATCAAAACCTATAAAGTCCATAATATTTAGATGCAGTCCCTGTGATTTAGTTGCTAGGTGTCACTACCCAAAAATTGAGTATGGGTCGAGATTATCAAATGAGTGCATATGGACGTGGAGATACCATGGATACATGACAGAAAAATTGTTCTAAGAGCGTAACCCAACCAAAAGATGTCTCTGATACATTATGGATTTTCTTAATAGCAACCATGAGGATGGAAGAAAACTGAAGAAACTAAGCGGGTCATTTTTTCCCGAACAGCTTGAGCCAAAGTACGTCTTCCCTCGGAAAAAGTAGTGTTTTCATTTAGAAAATCTCATTTGGATCTTCTCTGAAACCAGAATCCAAAAGAGGAGAGGACTAAATTGATAAGCCCCAAATAACTAAAGGCATATCTAGATAATTAAGAGGTAGATAATTTGCTTTGCACCCTGGATGAGCAACAAACTCCAGTTTTTGAGGCTTTGTAGAAATACCTACTAACACCAATTTATTGAGATTAATTTTGGGGCAAGAGGAAGTCTAAAACTTTGATTTGATTGAAGATATTAGAAATTTTAAATTTACTATAGAAGAAAAGAATATCATTGACAAATTCTAAAACCTGAAATAAGGAGAAACTATTAAAGGAGACTGCCATAATAAGGTTAGTAGAGAAATTATAAAATGCATTTTGAATTTGCATCTAAGGATTATTAGGAGGCAGTATTGATTTAGTATTTGGATCCAACGGTTATTAGGGAGCAGCCATATTTCCTAGAATCAAACAATCTTCTTCCCATTATTAAGGATACAACTAGGACAACTAGCCACCAGCATGAATGAGAATGGATAGGATCACCTTGGAAATCCTCTAAATGCACAAAGCCTTCCCCCTAGGATGACCATGCATAATAACCAGAATACCAAAGCCAGCTTCTAGGATACTATAAAGAAAATTTCAATTGACTTGATCAAAAGACTTCTCATAGTCCAATTTCAAGATAGCTTCTTTCTTATACTTGCAACGTCACATATCCACAACCTAATTTTCTACCAATATAGGATAATGTAAATGGTTAATTGGTTAAAAAAGGCTGATTTAGACAAAGATACAGTAGTCTGAAGAACAAATCTTAATCCAACCACGAAGAATTTAGCAAGATCTCTGTATAGGCTAGTAGTCAAGCTCATTAGTAAGAAATTAGTGACTGAAATGGCACTAGAACTCTAGGTCTCTATAACATAGGAATTGACAATCCCCTTCTCAAAAAAGTTGTGGAACATTTCTCAAAATCAAACTTGAGGTGATCAACAACTTAAAGAGTTTTACATTATTAACTTTGTGTGTCCTAGGGGCATTATTAGCCCAAATCATTCAGACCTCCAAGTTCCTCTATTACAGCTTCTCAAGTTGAGTACTTTCAGTTGAGGCAATAGGACTTAAAAAGAGCTTGTAGAATTCACCTAGAATCAGCATCTTTGGTATATATATGGACGTAAAAGAACCCATAAACTCAACTTCTTTATTCACACCAGGCTTAGGCCCCTCTTATTAACCACCTTTATTGTTGGGAATTGAAGACTGCGACCAAAGTCCCAAATTGGCTAGATAAGGGGATGATCATGGGTTTATAAGGGAGGACAAGTATCTCCATTGATGTGAGGCTTTTTGGGTGGAGCCAAAAGTAAAACCATGAGGGCTTATGCCGAAAGTGGACAATATCATACCATTGTGGAGATATTAGGGGTGAGCATCATAGACCGAAAAACCGATCCGACCGACCAAAACCGACCGAATCGACGTCGGTCGGTCAGTTTTATAGCAGTTTCGGTCGGAGAGGGAAAAACCGACCGACCCCCTTTTCTTAAATTAAAAAAAAAGGAAAAAAAAAAAAAGAAAGAAAGAGGAAAGGAAAAGACGTCTTTGTATTTCCCATGTAAGAGAAAGCATTAATTACCTATATTATATAGGTATATGTTGGTTTCTGTATTTTATATTTTCCTTAATTAGAGTTATTTGTTGTAATTATATTGTATTCATTTGTGTATCTTTTCCTTTTTGGGAATTAGGTCTTTCTCTCCTTCTTAAGTAAGACCATTTTGTACCTAAAAAAATGAATTATTCAGATTATTTAAATAAGAAAAACCTTTTGCACATGGTATCAGAGCAAAGCAAGGTAAAACCCTAAAATATCTGACCTAACCCTAGCCGCTACAGTAGCCGCCGCCGCCGCCGTCTGAGTCGCCGTCGTCCGCCTCTTACCCAGCTCCGCCGTCCGTCTTTTACCCAGCCGCCGCCGTTCAACTCTCGCCCAGCCGCCGTCATTATCCGAGTGCAAGAAGATCCGCAGCAGTCGTCTGACCCAATCGCGACCCACGACCCGGACTCAGCCCGCGATTTTGCGCCGTGACCCGAACCTCGCGTCACCTCTGCAAGTCGTCCCTTTCTGTCCACTCCGTGACTCGCGGTGTTGCTCCGTCAAACTCCGGCCGCTCGTTTCCGTTAACTCCGACCACTCGCCTGGGATAGATTATTGTTTTTTCGGTTTTGTTAGGCTGTTTGATTGGTGTTGTTTCTGTCCACTCGTCAACTCCGGCCACGTTTTTTGCTGCTTGTTGCTGCTGTTGGGCTGCTTGAAGTTTTTTTTTGGGTGTATTTCTCCTTCACAGCTGGTTCTCAACTCTCCAAAATAGTAACATGTCCGAAGAGAAATCATTGATGTCTAAAATCTCGGACTCACGTACTCATCCCACTGTCCAAATTACAACCATCCGTCTTAATGGGGACAACTTTCTGCTTTGGTCCCAAAGTGTTCGGATGTATATTCGAGGACAAGGGAAGATCGGTTACCTTACTGGAGAGAAAAAAATGCCGAAGAAGGAGGACCCTTTGTTTGCTACTTGGGATGCTGAAAATTCTATGGTTATGACGTGGTTAGTGAACTCTATGATTGAGAAGATAAGTCGCAACTATATGTGTTACTCAACTGCAAAGGATTTATGGGACAGTGTAACTGAGATGTATTCTGACTTGGGCAATCAATCTCAAATGTTTGAATTGAATCTCAAACTGAGAGACATTCGTCAAGGCGGAAATACAGTGACCGAATACATTCACTCCTTGAAAACAATTTGGCAGGACCTAGATCTGTTTGACACTCATGAATGGGAATCCACTAACGATCAAACTCATTACAAGAAAGTGGTAGAGGATGATCGTATTTACAGATTCCTCGCTGGCCTTAATGATGAATTTGATGAGGTTAGAAGTAGAGTTCTTGGTAAGAATCCTCTTCCAAATATTAATGAGGTTTACGCTGCAGTTCGTAGGGAAGAGAGTCGTCGCAATGTCATGCTTGGCAAGAAATCTGTCAGTACAGTTGAAACATCTGCTATGGTGGTTGAGACTACTGCACATAAGGCTTCTACTCAACCCACCAAACCTCGAGTATGGTGTGACTACTGTAATAGGCCTCGACACACCCGTGAGACGTGTTGGAAAATCCATGGAAAACCTGCAAATTGGAAGAGTACTAAGCAAAGTGATATGAGTAACAGTCAGTCCACTTCCACTGCTAATGTTGTTGACTCTCATCCATTCAATCAAGAGCAAATTGATCAACTCCTGAAGCTACTAAAGGTCACTTCGTCATCTGGTAATCCTAGTGTTTCCTTGGCACAAACAGGTAATTATCCTCTAGCTTTATCTTGCCTTAATTCATCTCCGTGGGTTATAGACTCCGGAGCATCTGACCATATGACCAGTTCCTCCCTTCTGTTTACCTCATACTCTCCCTTGTATTGCAGTGAACAAATTCGAATTGCCGATGGTAGTTTTACTCCTATTGCAGGAAAAGGAACTATCTCGTTGACTAAAAATATTACCTTACAATCTGTTCTCCATGTTCCTAAATTAGCTTGTAATTTATTATCTGTCAGTAAAATTTCTAAGGATGCTAATTGTCGTGTTACTTTCTTTGAAACTCACTGCATCTTTCAGGATCAGGACTCGGGGGAGATGATTGGGCGTGCTAGGATGCTGGATGGTCTCTACTATTTTGATGATTCTCCAACTAGTGATAAAAAAGCTCAGGGCCTAAGTAGTGTTAGTTCTCCTTCTGTTAAAGAAACAATCATGCTTTGGCATCGTAGGCTAGGACATCCCAGTTTTTTCTATTTGAAGTATTTGTTCCCAAACTTATTTAAAGGAATTGATTGTTCAATTTTTCATTGCGAAAGTTGTATCTTTGCCAAAAATCATCGTGCCACATATTTACCAAAACCTTACAAGGTTTCCAAACCATTTTACTTAATTCATAGTGATGTTTGGGGTCCCTCTAAAGTTTTGACACCTAGTGGAAAACGCTGGTTTGTTACTTTCATTGATGATCATACTCGGTTAACTTGGGTTTATTTGTTAGCTAAAAAGTCTGAGGTCAAAGATATCTTTATTCGGTTTTACAATATGATTGAGAATCAATTTCAAACTAAAATCAGTATTTTACATTCTGATAATGGGACTGAATACTTTAACACATATTTAGAGGATTTTTTGAAGGATAAAGGAATTTTTCACCAATCTACCTGTCGTGATACTCCCCAACAAAACGGGATTGCTGAGCGAAAAAATAGACATTTACTTGATGTTGCTCGTGCTATTATGTTTTATATGCATGTTCCTAACTATTTGTGGGGAGACGCAGTCCTTACCGCTGCTTATCTCATAAACCGGATGCCTTCTAAGATTTTGGCTTTTAAAACTCCTCTTGATCAATTTAGAAATTTTTATCCCACTGTTCGTTTGTATTCCGATTTACCGATAAAAATTTTTGGGTGTACTGCATATGTTCATCTCTCTAGTCCTTCTCAGTCTAAACTTGACCCCCGTGCTGTTAAATGCATTTTTTTAGGTTATGCTTCAAACAAAAAGGGTTATCGATGTTTTGATCCTTTAACCAAAAAACACTTTGAAAGTATGGATGTATTGTTTGTGGAGAACCAACCTTTTTTCAACCAAAATTCTCTTCAGGGGGAGATTTCTAACTTGGAAGAAAATTTTTGGGATACTTCTCCCCTCCCTAAACTTATATGTCCTGAGACTACTAGCATTTCTATGCCAAATATGGAAAGTTCTATTTCAGGGGGAGAAATACTACAAAATGATCTCACTGATCGAATTCCTGAACTTCAGGTTTATACTAGAAGGACATTACATCAAAAAAACCGGGATCAGATAGTGGACTTGTCACAATACCAATCTAATGCTCCGACAAATGATACTGAAGATTCAGGTAACCAACCTACATCTGATATATCTGACCTTGATATCCCAATAGCCCATAGGAAAGGTGTCCGTAATTGTACCAAATACCCTATTGCAAATTACCTTTCTTATCATAGATTGTCTGATAATCATAAAGCCTTCACCTCTAGGATAACCAACCTATTTATTCCAAGGAACATACAGGAGGCCCAAAATGATCCGAATTGGAATTTAGCAGTTATGGAAGAGATGAATGCGTTGAAACAGAATTGTACATGGGATGTAGTTGAACTACCAAAAGATAAGAAAACGGTAGGGTGCAAATGGGTATTCACTATAAAGTGCAAAGCTGATGGTGATATTGAACGATACAAAGCCAGATTAGTTGCTAAAGGCTTTACTCAGACCTATGGAATTGATTATCAAGAAACATTTGCTCCGGTGGCTAAGATTAACTCTATAAGAGTACTTTTATCTATTGCGGTTAATTCAGATTGGCCTCTTTATCAGCTTGATGTAAAAAAATGCATTCCTCAATGGTGATCTTGAAGAGGAAGTATTTATGGACTTACCACCAGGTTTTGAAGTGGATCTTGGAGCTAACAAAGTTTGCAGGTTAAAGAAATCTCTATATGGCCTTAAACAATCTCCTAGAGCGTAGTTTGAACGGTTTGGGAAAGCTGTTACTAGCTATGGTTTTCTTCAGAGTCAAGCAGATCATACCATTTTCTATAAGCACACTGGAAATGACAAGATGGTTGTTTTAATAGTGTATGTTGATGATATCATTCTTACAGGTAATGATGAGGTCGAACTGAAGTGTTTGAAGGAAAAACTAGCCAATGAATTCCAAATTAAAGACTTGGGAATTTTGAAATATTTCCTAGGGATGGAATTTGCTAGATCAAAAAAGGGTATCCTTGTCAATCAAAGGAAATATATTATTGATCTGCTTCAAGAGACAGGCTTACTTGGTTGTAGGACAGCAGAAACTCCTATTGAACCAAATTTGAAATTACAAGCTGCAACAGAGAAAGAGGTGAGAGACAAGGGAAAATACCAAAGACTTGTGGGAAGACTTATTTACTTATCTCATACTCGTCCTGATATTGCTTTTGCAGTTAGTATGGTTAGCCAATTTATGCATGCCCCAGGGTCAACTCACTTTGAGGCAGTTTACAGGATCCTTAGATACTTGAAAGGAACTCCAGGAAAAGGCATATTTTTTAAGAAACATGATCACTTACATGTTGAAGTTTACACTGATGCTGACTGGGCAGGTAGCACAACAGATAGGAGATCTACTTCTGGTTATTGCTCATTTGTTGGAGGAAATCTAGTTACCTGGCGTAGTAAAAAACAAAGTGTGGTAGCCAGAAGTAGTGCAGAAGCAGAGTTCAGAGCTTTAGCTCATGGCATTTGTGAAGGTATTTGGATAAAACGACTGCTTGAAGAATTAAAATTTGTCCAAATAAAACCTATGCGTGTTTACTGTGACAATAAGGCAGCCATCTCCATAGCTCACAATCCAGTCCTTCACGATAGGACAAAGCATATTGAAGTTGATAAACACTTTATAAAGGAGAAGATTGATACTGGAGTAATATGTATACCCTATCTCCCTACAACGGAGCAAATTGCTGATGTGCTTACTAAGGGTCTTCCAAAACTACGATTTGACAAGTTGATTAACAAGCTGGCAATGGAAGATATCTTCAAACCAGCTTGAGGGGGAGTGTTGGTTTCTGTATTTTATATTTTCCTTAATTAGAGTTATTTGTTGTAATTATATTGTATTCATTTGTGTATCTTTTCCTTTTTGGGAATTAGGTCTTTCTCTCCTTCTTAAGTAAGACCATTTTGTACCTAAAAAAATGAATTATTCAGATTATTTAAATAAGAAAAACCTTTTGCACAGTATAGGTAATGATTACATAGGTAATCATTACTTTTCTTTTATAATTTATTTATTATTTCTTGAACCTTGAAGCTTGAACCCACGCATCTTCTTCTTCTTTTTTTTTGTTTGAAAGACTTTCAGTTTCATCTTCTTCAAAACCACAACCGTCGATTTTCTTCTTCTCTCTTGCATAGCCGAAACTCAACCCACGCCGCCGCTCCTCCGTGCCGTTGAAGCTCCGTCGAAGGTTCGATTTCTCTCTTCTTCCTCACATAGTCGAAGTCGTGCCATTGAAGCTCCCCTTCTTCGTCGTCCTTGCTGCTTCAGCCCGTCGTTCTCGCAGCTTCAGCCCGTCTTCCTCGATGCTTCTGTCATCCATCGGTTTAAACCGACCAAACCGACCGACCGATTGGTCGGTGAAATTTAAGCAAAAAAAAAGTCGGTTTCCAGAAGGTTGGAAACCAACATGGTCGGTTCGGCGTTGGTTTGGAGCCAAAACCGACCCCGATCGACCGATGCTCACCCCTAGGAGATATGTGGAGTGTCCTCGTCCTTAACAAGTCGTATCAGAGTCAGACCCTGACTTAGCCATGCCGATAGAATCCTTAGGTGTCGAACAAAGAATTTGTGAGCCTTGAAGAAGTAGTCATGGGGAGATCCGTAATCTGGCTCTATTGGGCAAGCAGTAGTTGGCCTAAATAAGAGCAAACTCCTTGGTAAAGAATATCTGGATGGATAGACGACTATTTGAGGGAAGGCTCGTATGTGGTACTTTGTTCGAGGAGAGGATTATTGGAAATTGGAGAGTGCGACCAAAGTCCCACATTGGCTAGATAAGTGAATGATCATAGATTTATAAGGGAGGACAAGTATCTTCATTGGTGCGAGGCCTTTTGGGTGGAACCAAAAGCCTATGAGGGCTTATGCCCATGGTGGACATATCATACCATTGTGGAGATTTGTGGAGTGTCCTCGTCCTTAACAACTATAATGAGAGATTTTCTTTCCTTTTCTACATTTGAACTTAAATTTTGCCTGCAACCATTTCTCTTTTTCTTTCTTTTCTTTTCTTTTTTTTTTCCTTTCAAAAAAACCAATTTAAATTGAGAAAAATGAAATAATACAAAAGGGACTACAAGAGAATAGCCTAGAAAGAAAGGCCAACCAAATGTCCAAATGGGAGCATAAAAATCTGACATCCTGTTCCCAAATCTCATAATATCATTGAAAATTGTCCTATTTTTCTCAAGCCAAATCTCCCATAATATGACAAAGAAAGCAAAGTGCCAAACGACACAACTTTTATCATGAATGGGCGGAAGGAAGAGCATCTCCATTTGGGTGTCTTCTTCTTTGACAACACTGGACTTTGAAGCATCCCTTAAGATTTCTACTCAATAGCTTCTCTTCTTGACCGAGACCTAAAACTCTTCTTTGACATCCAATTTCTCAAAAACTTGGACAAAGAATAAACTTCTAGAATGAATATTACAAAAATGATATATATATATATATATTTATAAGAATCTTCCCCAAAATGATTTTCAGAAAACCAAGAAGAATAGCTTTGAGATCTTTTAACTTCTAAATAGTGGAGAAGCTTGAATTTATTTTTACAAAAACTGTGCAAGGTTTGGGAGTTTGGATGGGAGAACCAAACATTTTCAAACTGAAAAGAAATATGGACCCAAGCAAGTTTCAAAGAGTTACTAATTGTTTAACATTCAATTGGGTGACATCTAGAAAATTCAATCGCCTTTGGTCTCTTTTCTTCTTTGTAGACCATAGATTTTAGTATCAAGCTCTAATTTTTGCATTTCTTTTTATCCGTCAATTGTTCTTCTTTCACAGTTTATTGAAAAGATTTTCCAGGTACACAATCCGAATTCTTCACTCAAGATTGCATCCCTAGAACATCATAATCAAAGCATCAAATTCTTACAACTTTGCATTTATCAGTTATGTCCTTATTTCAACAAAAGATTCCAAATAATACTATGTCAGCAAGTAAAAGGACTTTCAGAATTCCCTGTAGGAGTAAAGTTATGAAAGACAAGCAGAAGCAGCAAAAAAGAAGTAATTTAAGGTGCTCACCTGCCAAAGAATGCAGCCCAATGTAGTGCTGTCCATCCATTTGCATCACGAAAATTGACATTTATACCAGCAACTATTGATGGTAGAAGGGCCCAATCATAGTTAAGTGCAGCAGCAAAATGTAGCACACCTTGACCGTGCTCATCTAGTACGCAAGGGCCTTTCCCACCTTCCCTTGCTTTCTGCAATAGCCATACGTGTAACTTCTCTTTAAGTAGCTTTTGAAGCAGCAACTCTTTTCCTATTTCAAGGGAAACATTCTCATCCCATCTAGGCTTTATCAACTGATCCCATTCACTATTGCCATCTTTTAGCAATTCGCTAATTTTTCTAAAGTTGGATCTGTCATCAGAGCTGTTGGGATCAGCAATCAAAGTGTCTGAACAACCCAGGCATAAAAGTTTTACGAAACGCATAGCAAGTGCTTCATTTGTGTTGCTATTATGATCGTACATAACATCCACATCTTGAACGCACTTAACTCGGTATTCAAAGTCTTGTACTTCACTACAAGGTAATCTATTGGAACATGTAACATAAAAGGGAACCTTCCTAGCCTTGTGTATGGGAGTAAAACATCGCAAGACACCATTTGCTATAACTTCAGCCGGTACTTCCACCTCGCCAAACATGCAAGACCATTTAGGATTTTCCACTTCTTCTTGACTCTTCAAGAATCTCCCTGATATCAAAACCTATAAAATAGGCCATATCAAATGATTGGGGAAAGGAAAAAAAATCCTATCGAATTACTGGCAGATATCCATAACTCTGCTCATTTCCATCCCTAACAAAGACAAGAATCAACTTGATTTACAAGAAAATATCAGAAAAGATATGAAAAATAGCTTTTTAGTACCTTGGTTTCAGAACCTTCATATGCCCAGCTTGGCGAAAAATCAATAATGCTAAAGAGCTGTTCATGGGAGAGGGAGGGACTGGACATGCATTCAAAATTGGATGGCATGCTTACCTCCTTCACATCACCTAATTCTCTACTCATCCATTGATCAAAACTATCAATCATCCTCAGAGCTTCAGTAGTAACAGCATCCAATAAAGGCTTTTTTTTTGCGAAGTTGGATTTCCCCTGCAATATTACCTTTCCATCAGAGATTGAGTTTTGATAATATTCGTGCCTTTTATTTGGGAGCACTTTTTGGAGGTATCATTGACTGATCATTTAGTGTCTCTAGATCTGTTTAGGTTGACTCATGATATGATTGAAAATTCTTTTAAAAAAAATTTGAAACCAGAACCCAGAGGGAGAGAGCTAGCGTCAGTATTGTTTATCAATGTCTATCAAATTGTTTTGAAACCAAAAGCATGAAAATACGTGGTTTATTTGATGATATGATTGAAAATTCTTTGAATAATGGAAGCTTCACATGGTCACATTGACGAAAAGTACCGAGTCAATATTTTACTCCTTGTATCTTTGATTGAAGGATATTAAGGACGCAGGAAGCTTGGTTTCTTGTGATCATGCCCCTATTTTAATAGAACAAGAAATTTGAAGTGAGGTCCAATGCCGTTTTCTTTTAAGTGGTTAAACATCATAGTTTTTCAAATAAGTTAAAGAATAGTTGGTGGAAGACTCAAAATAGTTGGCTGGGATTTAAACTTCTTAAAAAGCAATGGAACTTGAAGGTAAAGCAGAAAGAGAAGACCAAGTCGACTGTAGGAAACCTTAAGATGGTGAAGGACGCGATTATTGGTAAAATTGAGGCATTTGATTACTTGGAGGAAGATAGATAAAGTCTTCTCAAGAGAGAGGAAGGAATAAGTTAGAAAGAAGAGCCTATTTACATTTACATTTACTTAAAAGAGGGAAAGACAAATGTTATAGATAAGTAAAATCCAATGGCTCAAAGGAAATGAGAAATCAAAGTGAGCATAGCTTCGTGGTAATTAACATATACTCTAAACTAAGAGATTAGAGGTTTGAATCTTCTCACCCCTATGTTATCAAGATATCAAACATGAGAGAATTCAATATATTTTCTATACACTAGAGCCAATTATATATAGGCATACATAGAAGCCCTAAACCACTAATGGTAAAATTACAATAAAGGACGAAGACTAATAAGCTACTATATTTACATATATACTATAACACTCCCCCTCAAGTTGGAGCATATATGTTAATCATGCCCAACTTGTTACAAAGATAATCTATTCTAACTCCATTTAAAGCTTTCGTGAAAATATCTCCTAATTGCTCTCCGGTCTTCACATATCCAGTAGCTACCAAACCTTGTTGTATTTTCTCCCGAACAAAATGACAATCGATCTCAATATGTTTAGTCCGCTCATGAAATACTGGGTTGGATGCAATATGAAGGGCAGCTTGGTTGTCACACCACAACTTGGTCGGAACTGTAACATTGAAACCTAATTCGATCAAGAGTTGATGAACCCACATTATCTCACATACTGATTGTGCCATAGCTCTGTATTCTGATTCAGCACTTGATCGTGAAACCACATTTTGTTTCTTACTTTTCCATGAAACCAAATTGCCTCCAACAAAAACACAATAGCCAGAAGTTGATCTTCTATCTTCTCTTGATCCTGCCCAATCAGCATCTGAAAAACACTCAATCTTCATATGACCATGGTCTTTATATAGGATCCCACGTCCAGGTGCAGCCTTCAAATAACATAAAATCTGTTGTACTACAGCCCAATGTTCCACTGTGGGTGAAGACATAAATTGACTCACAATGCTTACTGAATAAGCTATGTCTGGTCGTGTCACTGTAAGATAATTCAACTTTCCAACCAATCTTCTATATCTCTCAGGATCATCAAATGGTTCTCCATCTTTTGTAAGTTGTAGATTAGGCATCATCGGAGTACTACATGGCTTGGCTCCCAATTTTCCTGTCTCAGATAGCAAATCAAGTACATATTTCCTTTGTGACATAAAAATACCTTTCTTGCTTCTCATTACTTCGATACCCAAGAAGTATTTTAATGTTCCCAAGTCTTTAGTATGAAACTGACTTTGGAGGAAAGTTTTGAGAGATGAAATGCCTGATGTATCATTTCCAGTAATAACAATATCATCAACATATAGGACAAGTAGAATAATACCACTATTAGTTCGTTGGTAGAAGACAGAGTGATCCGACTTGCTTTTCTTCATTCCAAACTGCTCAAGTGCCTGACTAAATCTTCCAAACCATGCTCGTGGACTTTGTTTCAACCCATATAAAGATTTACGAAGACGACACACTTTATCATTCTCCCCCTGAGCAACAAACCCAGGTGGTTGCTCCATATAGACTTCCTCTTGAAGATCACCATGGAGAAAAGCATTTTTAATGTCAAGCTGATGCAAAGGCCAACATTGAGAAGCAGCCATGGAAATGAATAACCTTACAGAAGTTAATTTAGCAACAGGAGAAAACGTATCAAAATAATCAATCCCATATGTCTGAGCATAGCCTTTGGCAACTAGGCGTGCTTTCAATCGAGCAACTGAACCATCAGGATTTACCTCAATGGCAAACACCCATTTACACCCATTAGCTTTCTTTCCTTCTGGACGAGATACTAAATCCCAGGTACCATTATCATCTAAAGCAGTCATCTCTTCTATCATCGCATTGCGCCAACCAGGATGAGACAAGGCTTCATGAACCGTTTTAGGAATCGAGATGGAGTCAAGAGATGCAACAAAAGAACATGTAGAAGATGACAAGTGGTCATAAGTGACAAATGAAGAAATAGGAAAAGTGCAAGAACGTTTACCTTTACGAAGAGCAATAGGAAGCTCATCACTCGGCCATGGATCCGATGACGAAGAATCTTGTGGTACAAGACATTCACCTGGAGGTTGTTGCCGTCTAGAGTATACTTGAGTAATAGGCGGACGAGTAGGAACAAGTGTCGAATGAGAAGGATCGAGAGAGGGTGTAGGAGACACAAGTGGAGATGGATCGGTAGAGGGTGTAGGAGGTACAAGTGTATAAATAAAAAGATCATCCTCCTCCTCCTGACTCGTACTAGGCAAAGATGATTTGAAAGGCGTGTCCTCAAAGAAAGTAACATCACGAGATACAAGATACCTATTCGAACTAGGACAATAGCATCTATAACCTTTTTGAACACGAGAATAGCCTAAGAAAATGCACTTTAAAGATTTGGGGTCTAATTTTGTTAGATTAGGACGAACATCTCTGACAAAACAAGTACAACCAAATATTTTCGGCTCAATAGGAAACAACGGTTTTGTGGGGAATAGAACATGATGAGGAATTTGACCTTTAAGAACAGATGAAGGCATGCGATTAATCAAGAAGCAAGCTGTAGAAATTGCATCAACCCAAAATTGCTTTGGAACACTCATTTGAAAGGATAATGCTCTTGCAGTTTCAAGGAGATGCCTATTTTTTCTTTCAGCAACTCCATTTTGGGAAGGAGTATCAGCACAAGATGAATGATGAATGATTCCATGCTTACATAGGTAAGACGTAAGTGCTTCAGAAAAGTACTCACCAGCATTATCGCTTCTCAAAATTTTAAGGGAAACATCAAACTGAGTTCGAATTTCAGCATGAAAATTACAAAAGTGAGAAAGTAACTCAGAACGACTCTTCATAAAGTATAACCAAGTCATACGAGAGTAATCGTCAACAAAGGTAACGAAGTATCGAAATCCAGTTTTGGAAACAATAGGACAAGGACCCCAAATATCAGAATGAACTAATTCGAAGGGCTTACTTGCTCGATTAGCTATTCTAGGACTAGAGCTAAGACGATGAAATTTGGCAAACTGACATGAGTCACAATTTAATGAAGACAAGTTATGAAATTGAGGACAAAGTGTTTTTAGCACTGAAAGAGAAGGATGACCTAGACGGCAATGGGCATCAAATGGAGAAACAACTCCAGAACAGGCAACTTTTGGCACTTGATGATCGAAAATATAAAGTCCTCCAGATTCATGTCCTCTACCAATAATCTTCTTTGTCACAAGATCCTGAAACAAGCAATAGCCCGGATGAAAAGAAACACAACAATTAAGGTCATGAGTGAGTTTACTAACAGATATTAAATTAAAGGAAAGTTGAGGTAAATGTAAAACCGATGACAAAGAAAGAGATGGGGTTAGATTTACTGTGCCAGATCCAAAAACAGATGATGTTGATCCATCTGCCAAAGTAACGTCGATAAGGGATGTAGATGAAGAAAAATTGGAAAACAAATCACGATTACCTGTCATAGACTCTGGTGAATGTCGTTGAACTAAAAAAAAAGGCAATGAGAACACTATTTTTTTTTTCATAACTTTTTAGCAGAAAAATAAAGGAAAAAAAAAAATATAGTTTTGAGTTGGTTTCTGAAAATGGCTTTAATAGTTTAATATTCTTCAACAGAACCAGAATTTCAGATTGATACCTTTCTTCGATAATCTATATAGAAAGAAGGAAGGTACCGGATTTAATCCTCATTGGAATTGAACGGCAACAGATATGTATTGATGAAATATGAAGTACTAGCGGCTCGGAAGGACCTGGGTAGATCAGAGGCTCATAGACAGATGGTTTCACAAGTAAATTCCATATAAAGTTTTAGAATGTACTCAAATTAGACATTATGGAAGTATTCCATGATTGATTTCAAAATGGACCCCTAACATCCTTTTATTACTTTGAGTTGTGACTCTTCCTCTTTCAAACACTTACACCAACTCAAAGTGTCAACAAAGTCTTCAAACAATTTTCACCTACACTCTAGTCAACCATGTTGTAGCTTTTCCAATGGTAACCTTTTTGTTCGTCTTCCATTCGTGTATTTTATGACTAGAATACTATTTAAGATTTTACTCCCACTCGAGGTGCCACCCTAGGGAGTAGGGCATATGAACAAAAAGAGATTTTATTCCATTCTTCCTCAAAAAAAAAAAAGGGTCAATTCACTGTGAAAGAAAAAATCAAATGCTAATACCACAAAGTTCTTTTCCAATGGTGCGCTTTTTGAAGCATTATTCCGTCTAATACTTTGACATTTCATTACTGAATAAGTTACAAAGAGAACTAACCTGACAATCTTCCTGGGCATGTAGGTGATTATTACACTCTGTCCTTTTACATTTATCAGAAAATAGCAGCCCCAATATCTCATCACCTTGTTTTGGAACATCGTCTGAAATTTCAGGTGGAGATGCAGAAAATGATGGCTGCAGATGGGATGAATATATTCCAGTAGCACCACTGTCCAAGACGTTCTCAGAAGAGAAGTAAAGGTTCTTCTGGGGCTCGTAAACTAATCCAGCACTATTGCCGTCTTTACTACTATCTGATGTTGTGGGAAAGCCATTCCCTCTAAAGGCTGTGAAGTTTTCTTGATAATTATCTGACAACAATTCAGGGTATTATATTAGTTGCTATGTAACATTAAAACTAGCAAATATTATAACAAATTACTTTTTTTAATAATTAAGAAAAAGCAATGAGCAGTCTACCTGATAATGGTATAGGGTAGTTCGGATCACAGAGCTCAGCACTAGTACTCGCCATTTTAGGCCGTTGTAATCCAAGAAAAGAATGGAAAACAGTACTTTCTTGGTTACTATATTCTGCAAAAGATATAATGTTAACCGGTAGAACATTGTTAAAACAACAGCAAAAATACCCAAGAAATGATTTCAATTCCGGGCTGTGGTAGATTCAGAGTTCATATACAATACAAGCACCTGATTCAGCATCTTCATATTCTGATACCTGCGCACTGTTGAGACTAATTTCAGTAGTTTGTGGAAGTATTTGAAAATTAGATGGATGATAACTAGAGGAGTTAGAAACGTCCATTTCTGAATGGCTCGTAGTTTCTTTGAATTCTCGAGAACAGAGAACAGCTTCATCAGGACCCCTACTACGATTGAAATTTGCTCTACTGCCCTAATGACATTTCAGAAAACTCAAGGTCAAGATAAGCACTAAACAAATGACAACATTTGACTTTTGAGAGGAAAATTAACTTTTTTTTTTTTTTAATATGTCAAGATGAAGTGCTTGTCAATCCTGACCTTCATAAAAGTGGTTGGATTCTCTGGAAGGTAATTTTTTTTCACTATTATTTGGAACATTTGAGAGAGACATATGATAATTTTCAAGGATTTAGAGGAGTCTTAGGATGACGTTTTGAGTGTGTTTTACTTCAATGTCTCATTTTGATGTCCTCTTCAAATTCGTTTGTAATTATCCTTTGTATTCTGTTCTTAACAACTAAAGCATTTGTTACTTAAAAAAAAAAAGAAAAAAAAACTCTGTAATTGTTTCAATTTTGCTCTTCCCTCCCTCAACTCCCACTAGTACACACTTTATTGTTAGATTGGGCTAGTACTCTAATGACAGAAGCAGAACAAGAAGATTTTTGTACCTTTTACTGCCAATAAAATAATTTAGATCCTGTTAGATAACGATTTCTTTTTTAATTTTCCATTTTTGAAATTTGTGCTTGTTTCATCACAATTTCTTTACTATGATTTTCACATTTCTTAAGAACACATTTGATTTCTTACACATAGTCCAAAAACAAAAACAAGTTTTTAAAAACTAATTTATTCTGGTTTTCAAAAATTGACTTGGATTTTAAAACGTGTTTAGAAAGTAGATAACAAAGCAAAAAAATAAAAACTCATAGGTAGAAGTACTATCAGCTTGATTTTAAAAAATCAAATGGTTATCAAATGTAACTTTAATTTCTTGGTCCTAATCTAATCAAAAGATTGTCTCAAGGTCTAAGAATGAATCAAAATACCAAGGATTGGCCAATGCAAAAGTAAACTGACAGGAGATGAATCTATTGTGAGGTATCTCCCTCATTCAGTATTAATTTCACAAAATAACAATTATAAGTCTGAATACAAGCACCTGCCTTTCGAGAGGGTGGTTCTCTCCCCAAATATCACAAAGATATCACAAAATACATAAGAACTACCTAACTGCTCTCACCAAGAGCTACATAAATACTATCCAAACAAAAGATACACAAAAGCCAAAGAACTGTACATTCATGACTATAAACAGTCAAATGCTAACCAAAGGAGAATTTACTTTCTTGCCCCTCCTAGAGTATGTCACAGTAATCGAGGCCCTCCTCGAGGTATCCAGCACCGTGGCCTGAAGGTGCAGTTCAGGAAATCGATAGTGCATGTCTTCAAAGGACTCCCATGTAGACTTGTGCGCAGGTAACCCTTCCCATTCCACCAGCATCTCATATTCCCCCGTGTCTTCAGATTGGCGGTAATCGAAGAGGGTTTTGGGCTGGGCCCGCCACTCGAAATCATCTGTTAACATAGGTGCATTGGGCTGCACTTTTGTGGCTGTCACCGAGGGCCTTTTTTGAGCTAAGACACGTGAAAGACCAAGTGAATGGTAGTTTCATCAGGTAGCCGTAACTTGTATGCAACCTTCCGCACACGTTCAATGATCATATATGGCCCAAAATATTTTGGAGACAATATTTTGTTCCTGCGCTTGGCCACAAATTGTTGTCAGTGGGGCCTTAATTTCAGAAAGGTTCAATCTCCCACCTCAAATTCCTGTTCTTCTTCTATCAGCCATTTTTTTCATTCGGTTTTGGGCAGCATCCAAATGGTCCTTTAGGCAATCGAGGGTCGTGTCTCTATCCGTGAGCAGGGTCAAGAGTATCATTTCGTGTGCCTTGGGATCCATACGAGATAATGGGGGGAGGGTGACGCTTGTAGACTACTCGAAAAGGGTTCGTATTGATGGAAGCATGAAAGGTCATGTTGTACCAAAATTTCGCCCAAGAAAGCCATTGATCCCATTGTTTCGGTTTCTCATTATAAAAGCATTGAAGATAGGTCTCCAAACATTTATTCATGATTTCGGTTTGCCCATCCAATTGGGGATGATAGGTTGTGCTCCGTGGAGACGAGTATCTAGAAGCCGAAATTCCGTCCAAAAATGACTCAAGAAAATGCGGTTCCTATCCAACACAATCGACCTCGGGAACCCATGGAGTCAAACTATGTCCTTCACAAAGGCTACAACCACTATCTTTGCATTGAACGGATGTGCCAAAGGGATGAAGTGAGCATATTTACTCAATCGATCTAGTACCACAAAGATGGTGTCTAACCCATGTGCTCAAGGAAGTCCTGTGAAATCCATGTTGATATCTTCCCATATATGATCAGGATGTTGTAACGGTTTAAGGTCGGTTGGTGAAGTGGCTAATGTCTTATTATGTTGGCACGTGGAGCATTTGGAGACATATTCCTTGACGTTTTCTTTCATTCCTGCCCAATAAAACTCCCCAGTCAACTGCTTATAGGTGCAAGAATCCGAAGTGGCCCCCAAAACCGAGTCATGATAGGCATGAAGGATGGTGCCCGATAATTTAGAATGTTTAGACAAAACTAAACAATTTTTGTATAATAGTGTACCTTGTTAGTTAAAAAATCCTTCGAGATCCTCTTCCAATTGATGAATAATTTTTAAGAGCTCCAGATCGTGCTGAACTCGGCCTTGATGACGTCAACCTCCAAAATCGTGGGGACTGTGATTGTTTGGAATTCCACATACGGAGGCACACGAGAAAGGGCATCAACGGCCTTGTTTTCTAATCGGGGCATGTATTGGATCTTAAAACTATAGTCCAGAGAAGTTTCGACACCCAACGCTAGTACTCTAGTTGGATGGTATTCTACTCCATAAGGTCCTTCAAGGTTTGTTGGTCCGTACGAACCAATAACTTCTGGCCTAATAGATACAGTCAACATTTTTGGATGGAAAGGACGATGGCCATGAGTTCTCGTTCGTGGGTTTCTCTTGAGCTGATTGAGACAATTTCTAACTATCAATTGGGCGTTGTTGCTGAGTCAAGACGACCCCAAGTCAGGTGCTAGGGGTGTGCAGCGGTCGGCCAAAACCGACGCCGAAAACTGACCATTCGGTTTGAATCGGTTGGTGGTCGTCGGTTCTTGATGGGTGGGTGACGCCGACCGATCGACTACACCAACGGTCGGTCGGATTTTGTTGGTTTTGTGCTCCGACGAACTTGAGAACGAAAAAATGTGGGTTCTGTTACTCCGGCGAGCTAGAGAACGATAAAAATGGAAATAAAATAGAAGGAAGAAGTTCGTTCGCAACCGATTCAGAAGAAAAAAAAAAAAAAAAAAAAAAAAAAAAAAAAAAAAAGGGAGAGAAATTGAGGGTTTTGTTACTCCGACCAGATAGAGAACGAAAAAAAATAGAAAAAAAATAGAGGAAAGAAGTTTGTTCGCAACCGATTCAAAAAATGAAAAGAAAAAAGAGAAGAAGAGAGAAGAGAAATGGAGAGGAAGCTGATTCAAGGGAAAACAAAAAAAAAAAAAGAAAATAAGAGAGATGGAGATGAAGAAAAAGAGGAAGGGAGAAGAAACTTGAAGAAGAAGAAGAAAAACATGGTTGGAAGGGAAGAAATTAAAAGAAAATAAAAATTTAAGAATAATATATTTTTTTTTCATATTCCTTGGGAAGACCATGGTGGTTGCATGTGCAGCAGCCATTAATGCTACACAACCCTAAGCCCAATGTTTCAACTTTTTTTTTTTTTAAATATATACCATATTAGTCAATGTCGGTCGGTTTGAGCCTTCATTGGGCTCGCCGACCGACCGACGAATCGATTTTTCTAAGAGAAAAACCGATTCCGATCGAATTCTTGCAAATACCGACCGACCGACATCGGTTCGGTCGGTCGGATCGGTTTATCGGAATATTTTGCTCGCCCCTATTCAGTGCCAACATCAGTTTCCAAGACGAAAGGTTGGCCGAAATCAGGCAAGGCTAAGACGGGCGTTGTGACCATGGCGTGCTTGAGCCTTTCAAACACATCAGCGGCTTGGTCATCCCATGAAAACACCCCCTTTTTAAGCAAATCAGTCAAAGGGGATGCTATCGCTCCATAATTAGCCATGAATCATCTGTAGTATCTAGTCAAACCCAAAAATCCTCTTTAACTCTTATGAGGGATTGGCCACCTCAACATTGCCATGATTTTATCTGGGTCGACCTCCACACCGTTAGCTGAGATCCAATGGCCTAAGTAATCGATTTGCTCTCGAGCAAATTCACACTTTTTTAAATTCGCATAGAGTTTGTTATCCTTCAGAACATTGAATACCAAAGTCAAATGTGTTACGTGCACCTCCAAATCGGGACTATACACCAGGATGTTGTCAAAGAACACCAATACACAACAGCGAAGTAAAGGTCTAAAGACTTGATTCATCAATGCTTGAAATGTAGCCAGGGCGTTTGTCAGGCTGAAAGGCATCACTAGGAACTCATAATGACCCTCATGGGTCCGAAAGACCGTTTTGGAAATGTCCTCTTCATGAACTCTGATCTGGTGATAGCCGGATTTCAATTCTATCTTGGAGTAAACCCTTGAGTTGTGCAACTGATCGAGAAATTCCTCCACCAGGGGAATGGGAAATTTGTCAGGGACCATCACATTGTTCAAAGATCGATAGTCAACATAGAAGTGCCAACTCCCGTCCTTCTTTTTAACCAACAGGATCGGGCTTGAATAGGGGCTTACACTAGAACGAATAATTCCCGAGGTCAGCATATCCGTAATCAAATTTTCAATTTCTGTCTACTGGGCGTAGGATAGTGATGGCTACTCACGGGTCCTTCCCCTTCGCGTAGGATAATTCTGAGGTCAATCTCCTGACTAGGCAGCAATCCCTGAGGCAATTGAAAAATTCATTGGTAATCAGTGATTAATCTGTCTACTGACCTGGGAAGGGGATTCGAGGGGTAGCAGACGATTCCCCAATCAACTCAAGTGGAGCAGTAAAGGCTTGAAGCTCGATCATGAACCCTTGATCATGTTCCTTCCAAGTTCACGTGAGGTTCTTCAGAGAAACAGCTGCCTTAGTCAAAGAGGGATCGCCTTTCAAGATGGTTTTTCCATCCCTTGTTTCCAACTTCATGGTTAACGTCTTCCAGTCTACCTCCATCAGCCCTACGGTGTTCAACCACTGTATTCCGAGTATGATGTCGATGCCCCCTAACTCTAGAGGCAAAAAGTTCTAGTTATCGTGACCCCAGGCAGCGTAACCTTGACTCCCTCACAGATTCCCTTGCCCTTAATGACTCCATAGTGGGAGGTTTCAGAAAGGGGTAAGGCCATGGAGTCCACTAGTCTATAAGAAATGAAATTGTGGGTAGCACCACAATCTATAAGCACAATCACCTCTATTTTCCCAACCTTACCTTTTATCTTCATGGTCCTCGGAGTAGAAAAACCCACCACCGTGTTAATCGATAGTTCGATCGTTTCCCCCACATGGAGATATTCCTCTATACTTTCGGGCTCGTTCTCGCCTACTTGGTCAAGTCCTTCGTCGCCGTGGGCCAACAACACTCTTAGCTCCTTACTCCGACAGCGGTGTCCGATGAAAAATTTCTCGTCGCACCTAAAACACAAACCCTTCTCTTTTCTTGCAAGAAACTCTGCTCTTGTGAGCCTTTTGAAATTTTGATCTCTTTTCAAGGTTGCCAGGGGATGGGATGGATGGGACAAGGGGCGGCATGGCTACTTTTGAGGCCAGGGTTATGGTACGAGTGGTAAGGGGCTCTGGATTTTGGACTTGGGCCTTATTGCCTGGGCCTGGCGAGTATTTTTCCCCGTCTCATTTGGGCTTGGATGGTTTGCTTGTCTTCCACTAATTGGGCAACCTTCATGATCTTCTCGAGCCTAACAGGTTCCATACACAACACTTCAGCTCTAATAACAGGGTTCAAGTCATTCAAAAAACGTGATTTCCATAACATCCTCGGCTAGATCAGGAAGTGGTGCTGACAGCTTTTCAAAGAGGCGTCGAAACTCCACCACAGTATCCTCTTGTTTAATCTTCAGAAATCGAGCACACAAGCTACCCTCCATCGTGGGTTAGAAACAGATGAACGGTCTGAGCTTGAGGTCATTCCAGTCATCAAACGGTCTGCGATTTAGAGCCCAGTGGTACCACGAGCATGCTTCACCTTCAAAGTTTAGCACGACAACATTGAGCTTCTCTGTTTCTGATAAGGCAGTGAATGTCAAAATAGCGTTCTGCCTGGAAAAACCAAGCATCAGGATCGTTGTCGTTGCACACTGGCATCTCCACCTTCCTAAATTTGCTTTGGTCCAACGAATTGACTTCTTCTTTCTCTTGTGCCAATCCTTTCTTGCTGCATCCGCCTTCATCGTCGGGCGACATGAAGCCGAATAATCTGGTGAGTCACTTCTTTTCTTTTCTTTGCTCTGGGTCGCCTCTGAAACTAGGATCGCAAGGGTCTTTTGAGTCTCAGCCATTTGTTTGGTCGGTTTCCCCAAATTCTCTTTGATCCCTCCAATCTCATGACTCTCACACCTTTCCTCCCCCAATTTGAACCCGCTCTGATACCAACTTGTGAGGTATCTCCCTCACAATTCAATATTAATTTCACAAAATAACGATTATAAGTCTGAATAAAAGCACTCGACTTTCGAGAGGGCGGTTCTCTCCTTCCCAAATATCACAATGATATTACAAAATACATAAAGAACTACCTAACTACTCTCACCAAGAGCTACATAAATACCATCCAAACAATAGATACACAAAAGCCAAAGAACCGTACATTAACGACTATAAACAGTCAAATGCTAACCAAAGGAGAATTTACTTTCTTGCCCCTCCTAGAGTACGTCTTAGTAATTGGGGCCCTAACACCTATCATTCGTGAACTTAATTTCTCTCCATCTTCTGCTTTGATTGACCCTGTTATGTGAGAATATAACTAGCATTGCTACTAATTCTTATGCATGTAAGAACCAAGCATATTGAGACCGAACATCATTTAATTCCCCATAATGTTCTCGATAAGAAGCTCCTTAAAGCATGTCCTATCTAAAGATCAACGTACAGATATCATGACCAATAGACCTCCAAGTTAAAGGTTTCTTAATCGAACCAAGCTCATGATAGATGATCCTTAATAGCCATCCTTAATAGCCCAATGAGAGGGGAATATTAAATAATATTCTCAAAGTTGAGTTTTCACCTCATTAAGTTGTGTATGAATTTCACTCTTGTGTATTTAGCTTCATCGTCGCTTATTAATTTATTAATTTTTTTTATTTATAAACCTTGGTCCTGACGTTTGAATTGCACATAGGTTGCTACTGTTTTTTCCTCTAAGCTTTGTGACATGTACACAGGTTGTTATCGTTTCTTTTCCATTTTACCAAACTCACTCATTGAACCTCAGTGCACGAAGATCATATTTCCAATTACGTAAATCTTCTAACCCCTTCTACTTTCCTATTGTGCATTCTAAATCCGTACAGTTACCCACAAAATAGCCAAGACACCCAAAAACCACAAAAACTGCCTCTACCCACATTTAAAATAAAGGGAAAAAAAGGCTAATGTGCAAGATCAATTCCAGAAATCTAGAAGAGCTAGCCAAACGCAGATGAATAATAAACAAGCGTTTACGCTCTGCAATTCTCTAGATGAATAAAAAACAACACACCAAAACAAGCGCTTACGGGCCGCAATTCTCAAAATGTTCTTACATGAATACATTCAATCATCAATACTTGTTGGTACTCGTCAAATACAATCAAGATTTTTTTTTAATATGGCCAAGGTTAGGACAATATCATCAAAATACACCCGATATGCATAAAATCAAGTTACTGATTTTCTTAACCACCAACCTTGAAATTATAATACGATTGCTAATTGAAAAGATATTTAAAAAATTAATAAAATAACCTGCACTTCTCGATAGTGGACAAGAACTATGTGTGATAAATCCCTGCAGAAGCCATTAATACGGTAAGCAAACAAATATATAGCTGTTAAAACAAACCTACTAGTGATCAAGCTACAAGTTGACAGTAGCAAGGCCATTCAAAAGAAAGCTCTGAGTGCGTAATGCATGCTATTGTTGTTGACTCACTCTTCCAACATCCAATAAGTGCGCCTCTGAAAATTTTCGTTTTCTTCCCCATGGGCATAGTAGCAATGCAGCACATACACACTTTCAGCCTAAACCAAAGAATTTAATTGTTTTCTATTCAGAAGCAAAGATTGCTATGACCATTAAACTAGTAAGTTTAAACCAGATTACATTGCCAATACAAAAAAAAAATAACATTTGTAGCATTTACCAAGCTTTTAAAATTGCCTCAACCGTGAGTATGGAAAGACATACTAAATGCATCTTTGCAGCCAATTACCTTGAGCTTCTCGTGAGCTTCATTTATCGACTTTCCATCTTTCTTCTTCCTCCAATTATGTCCATCCTTGCGGAAGTATCTTAACACCTTTCGATCATAAAGAAAAAGTGAACCACCTGTCAATTATATAGAAATCAAGCTAAGATGCAAAAATGCTTCAACCTTAAAGCAAAATGAAGAAGAAATCCAATTGGGGTAACAACTACGGTCTTAAAAACATATACTGTCAATGTGCATAATCATGTTCTCCTTGCAAACCTGTTTAGTTATAGTGTGGGACACCCATGAAAATATAATTGCTTGAGTATCTTATCTGATGTAGCCGATTATATGCCTATTAAGCTAGTTATCTCTTTAGTATGCTATGTGAGTAGCATGTGCCTTGTAACCACTTTTAGTTAGTTCCTTTGCCTATTTAAGGGCTGGAACTTCATTAATAAAGAGCATTCTCTCATTCTAATTAATGACTAGTAATCGGCTACACCATATTTGGTATCAAAGCGCACGATTTTTGGGCGCTTCCACTATGACGACCAAGAGAGTCTCAACCAACGTGGGAGGAGATTCATCTTCGGTTGGAAAAGAGGCGGAGTCAACCACCGTCCTCTCACCACAAGAATCAACTGCACGCTTTCTGTCAGTTGAAAACGACGTGCGTGAGATCAAGAAAACCTTAAGAATAATCTGCGAGAAGTTGGGAATTAAACCGGATCAACAATCAACAAACCCGATGATGCAAGAAAAGCTAGGAATGGAACAAAGAATGGTCCAAGAAGCAGATTTTCCTCCAAGAATCCATCAAGAACGCCGACCAATGCTCCAAGAATTCAACAATAATCCCTTGTATAGGAGACAATAAGATGGGACAGACACCTCGAGAAACAAGGACCTTGGAAAGATGGGAAACAAGATGGAACCAAACTGTAACCTAATGGGGCAATCTACCATGGAGAGAACTTATCAAGAACAAGATAAAGCATCTCGGGAATTGGAAGAAAGGATGGGACAGCGGCAAGAAAGACAAACAATGGAGCAAAGAATAGTTCAAGAAACACATTTAGCTCCAAGAAAGTATCAAGAACAACGAATAATGCAACAAGACTTCCACATCAACCCATTACATAATTGGCAGCAAGAATTCTTCAAGTGGAAGCCTTTAGGAACGCAAATGATTCTGGAAAAAATTGGCAGCAAGACCGAGCAGGTGATTACAAATCTAGCAATGCATACAAATTGGGGAAAAGATCAACAAAACCGCCAAGGAGAATGCAACAAGACAAAATATCAGCAAGAAAACAAGGTAAAATATCAGCAAGAAAGGCAAGAAAGGCAAATTTTTTATCAAAGAACAGTCCAAGAATGGGATGCAGTCCAAGAATGGAATTTTTGGCCGTTTATTACCTAACTCAAGGTCGAGTTATTTTTGTTGGGCGAGGAAATTGATGTAGCCGATTATATGCCTATTAAGCTAGTTATCTCTTTAGTATGCCATGTGAGTAGCATGTGCCTTGTAACCACTTTTAGTTAGTTCCTTTGCCTATTTAAGGGCTCGAACTTCATTAATAAAGAGCATTCTCTCATTCTAATTAATGACTAGTAATCAGCTACACCATTATCTCTTATAAAATCTTGGAATAGCAGTTTCCTTTTGATGATATATACTAAAGTCCAGCGAGAATTATTAGTGTTGTGGAATCTCATCTGTTTAGAAGGACATTATTTCCTTTCTATCTGTTAATCTTTACCTTCATGCATCATTTTAAATATTCACTAGTTTATTCATATGTAAGTAGTTCTCTTCTTATTTGTTGCCATTATGACCATGTATTGTCAAGCATTTCCTTATGAAGCCTAGGATCATTGGTACTCGTGAATTGTGAGAAAGAAAATTAATTAAAAAAAAGAATCAATTGTAATCACAGCATCGTAGAATGGTCTAAAATTTACAAAATAATTCCTGATCTAATGCCTGTAATTGTCCCTACATAAGATTAGTTAGTTAGCTAGCCATAATACCTGTAGTAGCATATGTTATTACAACAGATGATAAGTTTGTCGGTCAAATCTACCATAATTGTACTAGAGCTCAATGACATGCAGGGACCATGGAGCTATGAAACAACACTCAACATGACGCAAATGCATGAGAAATGGGTTTCAAGCCACGGTAATCAATCAACTATTGTTTGGTTCAGTAGAGAACCTATGGAAAGATTGGTGTAACTGAAGCCTTCATTGGTCAAAGTGAAAAAAAAATACCAACTGATGCAACAAATATTGAAAACATTGATGTATCAATTTGGAAAATGAAATGTTTGAGAGCCTAAGCCTAGACAGGGAGTTGCAGAATCTGACAGGAAAGCCTTTCAACCTAGGGGTATGAGGCATCAGAATTGGGAGGAAGGGTAAATCTCCATCGGGGCATCGAATGAGGCAATTCTGCGATATTCTACAACTGTATCAAGAATATGATTCTAGAGAGTCCTACATAAGTGGAGAAGTTTTGGATATTGGGCAAACAAGGCAGCAAAGAGAATGCCACCAACAAATATCGAGATTATATGATGAAGGTGGATCTTTTGGCATCCGAAGGTAGTCTGAATACAGAAGAGTTTTTTGATTTGATGAGGAAGACAGAGAACTTTTTAAAATACATGGAGATTCAAGGGAAAGGATGGTCAACTTAGAAGTGTAAAAATTAAAAGCGGGTGTGCATCAATGAAGAGTGATCAACTTCAGAATACAGGTGACAAAGTAAAAGTCCTATGCATTCATGGCCACAGATGCTAGGCTCATGCAAGAAAGATTTCTACAGACGAATAATGAGAAAATACATTATAAAGGATATTAAGATTAAAAGCAAGGATTTGAAGCAGGATGATTACACTGAAGAGTTTTACTGCCTCAATGCACAAAAATATCCTTTCAGAAATTGAATTACAGCAAGCCACATTCCTCATTGCAGGTATTTAATAGAAACCAAGTAATACCTAAGAAATGTTTTGAAATCATGCCCTTCTATACAATTACGTTAAGCCCACAGGCCACAGGAAGCTTTAAAGTCATTCTTGACGGTATGTAGAAATTCAACAATAATGCTAGAGATGTTCAACTACTATACGTAATCTAACAATAGATCAATATCACTTAGGAGAAACATACTTGAAGGCATATTAGCAGGCTCTGATGCAATAGAAAATTTTTCGTAGTTTTTGAGAATTTCACATATTTCAACCGGGCGCAGCCATCGATGTTGTGCTTCTAAAAGTATTTGTTCAATACCTGTATTTCAGCATGTAACAGACGTTAGCATGTATTACAATATGAGCAGGTAACTAATTCCGTCGATTTCTTATTCCCATACAGAATATCCATATAACCAGCACAAAAATTCAAGTCTACTCCTGCAACTTATTTTCACCGACCAGTATCACGACCTAGTGTATATGGAGATCAGCGAACTTAGAACATTCAGAATTTCTTTAAAACAGCTTAGTGGACAAAACAGCTGGAAAATGGAATAACCGAGCTCCTCAAAGCATTAAGAAAAAAAATCAAATTATGTTTGAAAGAAGTTTATAGGCAGAGTTTCAGAGAGAACAAATCACCAGAGAGCAAATCGTCCAGCTCAGCCAAAACACTCGCGCAAAATTCCCGAAACGAAATGAATCAAATCAGGCGGCAACATAAACAGAGAGAAGCAGAAACTTAAGCTCTAACCTATCGGATTGGCAGGAGTGTCGTAACGCCTACTTTCAGCCATGTTCTCGTGCTCGATTGATGACAACTACGATCAAAGCAAACCGCTCTTGACGCGCAAAATACTGCAGGAGAGAAGATTGCAGAGCTCGATTTTGAAGTGAATCATCGCGGAGAACTTCGCATCGTGTGCTGAAAATTGAAGAAGACGAAGAATTTCAGTGGAATACAGTCAAAGCATTTGCCGACGACTGCGTCAAAGGCTTTTCGACGCAAAATTGAGAATAGTTGGTATATTGATTCCCGATGCTTTTCCTCTTCTCGTCTTAACCGATTTTCAATGCCACTGATTTTATTTTTTTTTTCCCTCTTAAGAGTTTCAATGCCGTTGATTTGTATGAACATCTCTCGTTAGCAAGCCGTTACATTACAAATTTACAACTATCAGAGCATTCAATTGTGCAGTTGATGAACCAACCATTATGGGCAATTGGTACTTATGGGCCCAATTCATTGTGCATTTGTAGAATTGGGCCCGATTTTAAATTTCTCTTATTTGGGGACCTTGTGGCTGTGAAAAGACATGTATACCCTTGCCCTTAAAATCTCTCGACCGTTGGCCCTTCTTCCTTTCTTCCTCACGCTCGTCCCTTCTTCTTCCTCACGCTCGACTGCTGCTCCTTTCTTCATCCTCACGATCGACTAGCGTTTCCTTGCAAACTTCCGCGGAAATCAAGCTTACAGCAACACGAAGTAAGTTTTCCCAACCATTTTCGAGTTTATTAGGGTTTGAATCGCGGGACAATGTTTGAGGGTAGTTGCATTTTTTGGGTTTTGTTAGAAATCTAGGGTTTGGATCGTTTCTTTTGTTTCTGATTAATGTTTATGGTTTATTTATATGCGTCGGCGGTTTCTGAGGAGGGTATAGTGAAGAAGAAGGCAAATAGGTGGTGTAGGCAGTTCGGTTTCTGGAATCGAGATGAATCCCGACCGGGATTCATCATCTGCAGATTCTCGGTCAATCGGGAAAATTGGCAGAAGTTGAGGCCTTTTCTCGGTTGACCGAGAATCTGCAGATGATGAATCTCGTTTCAATTTCGGTTGGGAAATAGGGCAGATTAGGCTTCTTAGGGCAGATTAGCCTTCTGTTTTTTGGTTTAAACATTATTATTATTAATGGATATATAAATGTTGATTCATCATTGTTCTAATGTGTTAGGTCATTAAGGAAATCACTGAAAAAATCCACATCGCTGACCATTTCCCGGCTGCATTGACATGTTGTTCACACTTAAACAAAACAATTAGCAACATTAAGTCAACCCTAAGTCCTACCCAATTAGACCTCTTTAGGCCAACATGTTTCGGCTCTTTAATAGATGTGAATGTTATTTTTAATGGCCAGTTAGTACACTACATCCTCCTTAGGGAAGTAGAGGACAGTATGGCAGATGTGATGAGTTTTAAATTATTGGGTCAGAAGGTCTCATTTGGTAAGAGAGAATTTGACCTCGTAACCGGCCTTCGTCATTCATTTAGACCAATGAGGAGAGATAGAGAGGGCCCTCCCAATAGACTCCTAAGATTATATTTTAGGGAGAATGTAGGTATGAAGGTGGAGGAGTTAGATAAGTCGTTTCCCCTCCTTCGGTTTGAGAACGAATGCGGTTAAGATTGCCCCTTTTTATTTTTTTGAGTTGGCTTTGATGGGGAGGGAACGCAAACAACAAGTAGATGTCAGCACTCTAAACTTGATGGATGATTGGGTTGCATACTGCAACGAGGACTGGAGTACCATCGTGTTTGACAAGACGATCAAAAGTCTAAAAAAGGCACTGAAGGGGAAGGCTGAGTCGTATAAGCGCAAAGGCGGTGGTCCAAAGAAGCAGGAGACATACAGTCTGTACGGTTTCCCCTTTGCTTTTCAGGTTAGTCGATAATTAAACTAATTTTGAAATGTAATCTTCATATAGTATGTACGGTTTATCATTTTTTTTCTTTTATTGTTTCTTTACACAGATATGGACATACTAGACTGTTTCATCTCTCACTGGACGTGTTGCCAATCGAATAAGTGAGACAGTCATCCCACACATCCGTCGATGGTCTTGCTCCCACTCCCCATCATACACGATAATTGTTGATGAGGTTTTTAGATCCCGAGCGGTTAGTTATTATCATTTTTTAAATGTTTTGTCTTCATTATACAACCAACCACTAAATAAGTAATTTTTTTCAAGCTAGAGTTAGGTCGAGTCTTGTTTCTTCTGCGGAGGAGAGTTAATCCATGAATTGAGTGATGCATCCTCCACGTGCACCGGAGCCAGTGCCTGAGCCAGTACTAGAGCCAGGACAAGAACCAGATGAAGAACGAGAGAGTCTACCTATTGTATCCGAGGCTAAACTCCCTGCTGTAGAGGAGGCCACTGTAGCCGATATCCTTTGGCCTATAAGTACGACCGACGTCTTGGAACCTCAACTTGATCAAATTTCCAATAACCCAACTCTTGGCCTGCCTATGATCATGGGTCAACATTTCACGTACACAGGTATGGATATTACAGTACTTCGTGATTTTAAATATTTCACACCCCTTAGTAACAGTCATAGCTCGAACCCTCCATTTGCATTCTTCAATTACACATTCAGCTACCCATATGTTCTTCTTTGATTTTTTTTTACCCTAAACTGGAAGTTCATTCTCATTGCAATCACATACATTCTCATGTACAAGTCTCTTTTACACATGAATACTTCTCCAACTTCTACATCTTCATAAAATGAATACTGACCTGTCATGATGATTGCCTTGGATGAAACATTCGGAACGGAAGAGCATGTCCCCACCTGTTCAGGCGCAGAAGGAACCTCAGTGTACTGTACGTGAATCTCTTCCTCATCGTCTCCCACAGCTACATCAACCTCTGTGTCTATGTCCTCATCATCTTCGTATTCCTCATAATCTCCGTAGTCCCCCCAATCTTGGCCACCATAAAGTTCACTACCATGGTCTTCATCATCCCCCAAGTTATACACAGGAATATTTTTGGATTCATCACATGGGAAGGATGTAGATGCCGATGGTATATTGTTTGGGACCGATGTCGATGATAAATTCGGCTCCACCTTATTTGGCATGGCGCATGGGATGGGAAATGGTCGTGAGGCTTGGTTACTAGGACACTTTGGGATTGTGGATATGTATATGGGTACATCAGAGACCTTATTCCACGTTAAGAAGGTGTTAAGGTTTTCATCGTTCCTAATAACAAACGCAGGGGCCCTAGACACCAACTGGACTACACATCTTATTATAAGGTCAAATTCCTCTGAACTTATACTGGTTAATCTATATAATCGACTTAAGAAGTCACTGTATGCAGTACCAATGTCTATGTCGAAACCCGTCAACTCTCCACCCTCATATTCATTTTCCCTCTCATTCCACAGACCACCATAACAAACCCACACACGAGGCATTATCTGCACGAACGAACAAAAAAAATTAATGGAACTGCCAAAATTCCCGGTCTCGGCGGGCTATGATTCCCGGCCGGGAAACATGAATTTCGATCGAGAAATCCGACCGAGAACTCCGACAGAGCAACGCGAAAAAAATAATTCCTAACCCACGAACGTACTATTAAACGTAAAAAATTGAACAGTCAAAACTTGAATGTGTAGTATTCACGTACCTCCTTCAGAAACTCGAATGTCGGAAGTGTTTTGAGTGCGATTGGCCAATCCAAAATGTGATGAAGAGATGAAATCGTGTAGGGACAAAAGAATTTTGTGTGGGGACCAAAGGACTAAAAGGAATAAGAATAAGAATGAATGGGAATGGGAATGGGAATGGGAATGAGAATGTTTATGTCCTTCCAAATTCCTAATTCATTAAGGAAAATTATGGAAAATTGGTGGGAAATCTAATTTAGTTGGTGTAAGAAATTAATTTCCTTTTTTGAAAATTGAAGAGAGACTAAAATGGTCATTTAAACCTTTGTTGACATCATTAAAGTCAGCAAAGGGTCCCCAAATAAAAGATTTTAAAAAAGGGGCCCAATTCTACAAATGTACAATGAAAGGGGCCTATAAGTACCAATTTCCCAACCATTATTGGGGTGATGCTTGCACGTGTTTGTGCTTATACATCTAAAATATACAAAATAGTATACAATTATTTGGGCACCCTTGGATAACCATTTGGTTTTTTATTTTTAGTTTTAAAAAATTTTGTTTGTTTTCTTCTAATTTCTTTCTAGTTTCATTTTTTTTAAGAGTACATTTGAATCCTTAGTCAAATTCTAAAAACAAAAACAAGTTTTTGAAAACTACTTTTCTTTTTTGTTTGCAAAACTTGAGTTAGTTTTTGAAAATATGGGAGGAAGGTAAGTACAAAACAAAGAAACTTAGGGAGGTAAGTAGGACCCGTTTGGTAACGTTCTCGTTTCTTATTTTCGTTTCTTCATTTTTAATAAAGAAAAATAGAATTTCATGACCGTAACACCTGTACATTCAATAATAATAAACCTATATTCTTATTTATGTTTTGGAAAAAATTGGAAACAGAAACAAAAAATGAGAAACTAGTTTTAGTTGTTCCCAAAAGTTCTATACAAATTTTGGGAGTGTTTCTAAAAAAATGAGAGACAAGAAACATACATAGTTATTAAATGCTTAGATTTCTTAATAAAATTAGAAACAAGAAACGAGAAACGAGAACGCTAGCAAACGGGCCAGTAGTGTTTGTAGGCTTAATTTTCAAAGGATAATTATAATGGGTGGCAACATGAGGGTAAATAATGACAAATATAGCAATTTTTAAAAATATTTGCAAATATGGCAAAATTTTTAAATTAATTTTTTATATTCCTAAATTGCCCCTGCCCCTGATTGGCGAGCGCATCTTCTTCTTCCTCGTCAGTTTTTTTTTTTTTTTATTGATAAAAATCTTCTATCACTGATAAAAATCTCCTATCACTAATAGATTGAATAAAGTTTCTATCACTGATATTTCTATCACTGATAGATTATATCAGTGGTAGAAACATTTTCTATCAGTGATAGAAAGTTTCTATCACTAATAGAATAAAGTTTCTATCAGTGATAGGAGATTTCTATCACTGATAGAAACTTTTTCTATCACCGATAGAATCTATCAGTGATAGAAAAATTAATTGGCATGCGCAACTTCTTCTTCCTCGTCAATTTTTATATATATATTGATAGAAATCTTCTATGCTATCACTGATAGATTCTATTAGTGGTAGAAAATTTTTCTATCAGTGATAGAAAGTTTCTATCACTGATAGAAAAGCTTTCTATCAGTGAATATCAATGATAGAAATTTTCTACCACTAATAGAAAGTTTTATTTTCTATCAGTGATGGGCATTTTAGTAATTTTACTTTTCTGATAGTGAGATTTTGCCATTTTTGCAAATATTTCTGCGGGCTGCTACTTTTGCAATTAGTTTGGGTCATTTTGCTACTTTTGCAACCGAATCATTTTCAAAAACCAAAAAAACAAAATGGTTATCAGATGAGATCTTATTAATTCATTTGCTCTTAATCTTTTAAATTTTTCTATTTTAACTTAAATGTATGACATAATTTACAACTTCAACTTCATTATTACATTCTTTGTTTTACGAATACATTTAGGCATATAAACACATATCCCTCTAATACTATTTGACATATAAAACTCAAATCATCAACTAACAAAATCTATTTCTTTTTAACTGAGACATTTAAAACAACAATTTAATGGCATATAACTCTTTTGTTAATTCTTTACAAGAAAGAAAAAAAAAAAACATTTGTTAATAGATTGTGTTTTTTTTTTTTTTTTTTTTTTGAAAAATAATAGATTGTGTTTTAGTTCAACAATTATAGGGTGAATAATCAAATTGTCAATGATTATTGGTACCTTAACTTCCAAGCTATACTCGATTGACTTAATAGGTTGTTTTCAGGGAATGAACTAATTTGAAAGTTTTTAGTACATTAAGATTAAGAACGTCAAAGAACGTCAAAGGAGAATGACCTAAAAGATTAGGAAGCATTTAATACATTTATTCGCCTATATTATTTTTAACCCAATATTTATATTTGGGGTTAAATTACAATTTTAGTCTATTAATTTTGATGGTTGTGTTTCTTTAATATTTACTTTAAAAAAAAAAAAGTCATGGATAAATCTTAAATTGCTAATTTTGTTTAGGCTAAATTATAAAAAATATCCCTGAGTTATGAGGTTTGTTTAAAAAAAAATGCTCATGAACTTTAAAAAGTTTCAAAAATACTCTTGCTGTTAATTTTGGATGGAAACCGTTAAAGTTTCAGTTTCAAAAGTACCCTTGAACTTTAAAAAAAAATTAAAAAATACTCTTATTGAAAAATGCTTCTTTTTTTTTTTCCTTCTCCCGTCGTAAATTAGCTATTCTTCCATGAAAATTAATGAGAAACTTTACTTATTTGTCATGTATTCATAATCTAAGAGTTTTTTTTTCTCTTTCAACACATCCAAAGAACTTGGCTAGATCTTTGTATCGAAACTTCAAGATGACTTTTGTTTTGTTCTTGAAATTCTACATGTGCTTGACTTCATTTGTTGATAGCCTTTTCAATATTATTTCCTCACCAATTATTACCCCATTACCTTTCTCTATATTCATTTTATGATAAATAAATGAACCAATTGTTGTATACGGGTTCTAACAATTCTTAAATATTAATAAGAACAAAATCATTTATAAAACTTTTGATTAATTAATCTTATAAATTATACTAAACCCTCGGTCTTATAAACACTTCTTCTTCTTATCACTAACATACACAAATAGAGAGAGCAAGAAGAAAATAATATATATACATATATATGTTGTTTTCTCACACTTATCTTCTTTACGCTTTTTAAAAGAGAAAACTCGATTTCAAAGTCTGTTTTTATCTGGTTTTGTGTTGCACGCAACCTTTATAAGCAAAGTTTTGCATTAATTTTCATGGAGAAAGAATTTACGATGAGAGGAGGAAAAAAAGAAGAAACGTTTTTCAATAAGGACATTTTTTAAATTTTTTTGAAAGTTCAAGGGTATTTTTGAAACTGAAACTTCAACGGTTTCCATCCAAAATTAACGGCAAGGGTATTTGATATGAACCAAGACATCATTGTTTTACCTCCAGGACCAATCACACGCTTAAAGGCTAAGCAACTACAATTGGCCTTTGATTCCCACATACAAACAATGGTGAACTCAATTAAGGAAGGTCAAGGAGGGGAAACTGAACAGAGGCTCTATATATTATGTCAAATGTCACTACAAGATGAAAATATAGTTTTTTGTTAGAAACTTTTGGGTGTTTTTATGTTTTGAATCAACATTATGACTTTATTTAGGTTTATTAGTTATTTTAGAATTATTTATTTTAATTAAGTAGGCTTGAGGGTATATTGGTCTTTTTAGCTAATAGCTAAGCAGACTAGGTTTAAAGGATGAATTAGGCGTTGTGTACAGTAGACAGTTTTTGGAATGAATTTTCTGTCTTCTTGATGAAGGAGCCTCATCACTCTCTTTGTAATTCTTGAAACCAGGGTTGCAAGCTTGGACATTCAGGTAGGTTTGATCAACTTGCTTGTGGAGTGTTCAAACCTTGAGTAGGGAACTAGTTCTCCTTACCTCTTGGTCTTTGATCATCAAGGTAATCTCTGTCTAATCCTTCCCTTGGGATTGAAATCAAATAGATGGAGGGTTTTAGCGTTGGTGAATTAAGGGTTCAAATACCCAAAGGATTCTTAATTCCAATTCGTTAGGGTTTTCATATCAGTATTTTTGAAACATTTTTTAAAGTTCAGGGGTATTTTTGAAACTTTTCAAAATTCATGTTCATTTTTTTAAACAAACCTCATAGTTCATGCCAATTACCGCTGAGCTATGCTTGCTTTGACTCAAACAAAAAAAAATTGTCACTATGGTTTGATAAAACTATATAATTTCTTAAAAAAAAAAAAAGATAAAACTATATAAATAATCCCTTCTTAGTATCCATTGTTGCATTGAGTATGTAGGTTAGTGATTTCTAAGGCTATAGACTATTTATAAGGTTTTATGGTTGAAATTCCATTTTTGAAATCATAGGAATTAAAGTCCAACTTTTTTTTTTTTTTTTTTTTTTTTTTTGCCAACAAGAGCATAGCTCAACTGGCATAAAGTTGTATTGATAACCACAAGGTCTGTGGTTCAAATCCCCCCACCCCATATTGTCAAAAAAAAAAAGTCCAACTTTTTTCAAACTTGGAACCAAAATTGTAATTTAACCCTACATACATATTTCAGTCTTCAGTGTGTAGGTATTTTCTTTAATTTAGTCTCGAATGTTAAAACGTTTTAATTTAGTTCCTCGTGTTTTAACATTTTTTTATTGTTATTAATATATTTAATGTATTTTTCCATTTATCATCAATATAAAAAAAAATTACTTTCACGAAATTTGATTGTCTAAACCAGTAGTGCTTATGTTGTTTACTTTTATATATAAATTATCATTGGTAATATTTAAACATTTTAGCCCTTAAACCTCCAAAATATTTATTTTGGTCCTAAAGTTTCACATTTGGTTTTTTTTTTTTCTTTAATTTCCTTCGGTTCTTAAACTTTAAAAATACCATTATTTGGATTTTTTTATTTTACAACATGTGAGTATGAGAATATTCGAACGACATACTTCTTAGTCATTAGTACAACACTTATATACTAATTGAGCTATGTTCATGTTGGCTTTGGTCGCTATTATCATTATTTGATTTTAACAAATTAATAATGTAGCTTTAACCATACGTACTATGACATGTTAACATTAATTAGCATGGGTTTAGACCATATAATCTGGAGGTGATTACCAACTTAAAAAAAAAAAAAAAAAAAAAATGCCTAAGGGGCCGTTTGATAACCATTTCGTTTTCTGTTTTTTGTTTTTTGTTTTTATTTTTTAAAAACATGATTGTTTGATGACCATTTCTGTTTTTGGTTTTCTGTTTTTTAAAAACGTTTTTGAAATTATAAGCAAATTTCAAAAACAAAAAAAAAAAAGTAGTTTTTAAAAACAGATTTCTGTTTTTCAAAAACTCGTTTTTCTTCTAATACTTATTATTTTTTCCTCTTTTACCTATTTCTTTCTGACAAATTCTTTTTTATATTTTTTTCTCTCTCTAAAACATTTTTCTCTCTCTAAAATTTTTTTCTCTATAACTCATCTGTTTCTAAAAAATTATCCATATATAACTTTTCTATTCCTAATAAACATATTCTACATTTTCTTTTGAAAAAAAAAAATCTCCCAAAGTTTTCTCTCGCTACATCTTTTCTTTATTTTTCTAATTTATCGTTATTTTTTATAGCATATATTTTACTCTTAACGTTGCTATCTCTTTAAAAATTCTCTTTTTACTTAATTTTTCTATCTAAAATTTATCTCTTCTACCCTAACTTTTTTTTCTTTTTTTCTATAACTAATATCTTTTATGGAGTCTAACTAATATTCTCTCTCTAAACATTTTTTTTCACGTCTCTAACTTTTCTATGTTTAACTTTTCTCTCGAAAATATTATATTTGTGTCTCTAAATTTTTGTTTCAATGTCTCTACACATCTTTCTCTCTCTAAAAACATCTTTTTATCTCTCTAATTTTTTAAAAACTGAAAACCAAAAACAGTTATCAAACAAGTTTCGTTTTCTGTTTTTAAAAAACAGTTATCAAACATATATGGTTTTTGTTTTTAAAAAACAGAAAACCAAAAACCAAAAACCAAAAACCAAAAACTGAAATGGTTATCAAACGGGACCTAAAATTGGTGAATGAGACGATAGATTAAGGAAAAAGGCACATCCTCATTCTCAACCTATCTCAATGGCATCCATACTATTGACCTATATATAGTCCATTATTAGATATAGCACGTGGTATAAGTAAAAATAAGTAAATTTAGGGTCTTTTTTACAATTAATTTTACGATTGTTAATTTTGTTCCACCTAGTCCTTGCCTCTCCTATATTCCCACTTCAAAAAGCAATTTGTCTAGACATTTTTATCGAACACCATGGTTGCTTTGTCTAGAGAATTTTAACGATCTAGAGTGTTTAGTAAAATGGTTAATTTATCAACTTATATAAAAATCATTCTCTCAATTACTACACAAAATTAAGTAGATTAGTTGCTTTTGAAATATAGGACGTAGAAATTTAAACCTTTTGACTTTTTTTTTTTTTTCTTTTATAGTTGAACAACATGTGGGTGTAAAGATTCAAGCTACTGATTTTTTTTATTGATGATATAATATCTTAATCAATTGAGTTAGGTTCAAATTGACATTGATGTTTTATTTGTTTTGTTTAATGAGTTGTGTTTGAGTCGACATTAGTGATCTTGACTAATTGAATTATGTCCCAAACGAATAATTACTTTTAGGGTTCAAAATCATAATATCATATTAGTGTCCCATGATGTAAAATCAATTCAAAGTCAAAATATTACATTGCCTAGTCTATCCATATTTTAGATTAGATATCTATCTGTAATTGAAGTTTGGTCCAATATCCAACCTGTTAGATTTGAACCTAATTTGAATTTTGAGCCAAAAACCTATTGGTTTGGGCCAAAAACCTATTGGTTTGGGCCATGTGCATAGTTGGAAATTGGATTGGCTTGATCAATGCCCATATTTTAGACTCATAGAGATAAGTTTGGTTCTACTTTTTTTAGTTAGTCTAACCTAATGATGATTTATTTTTTATATTAATTTGCTTTTTGTATACAAAAGAGACCAAAAAAATTTTTGAATTCACACAACTATGTTTAGAGAATAAAAATTAATTTTTTTTTCTAAAATTTAAAATGTGTTTATTAGGTCCTTAAACTTTTAATTTTGTGTCTAATATTTTTTCTCTGAATTTTTTAAGTTGAAAACTTAAGGTTATATTAGACATAAAATTTAATTTTATATCTAATAAACCAGTTCATCTTTAAAAACTTTGAATACGTCAAATACCTATTAGAAACAAATTGAAAGTTCAGAAACTTATAAGACATTTTTCAAAATTTACGAACCTATTACACACAAAATTGAAAGTTCATAGACCTTAGACACTTTGTAAAGTTTAGGAACTTATTAGACATTTTTTTTTAAAGTTTAGTGGCCTATTAGACACAAAATTGAAAGTTTAAAGACTTATTAAACACTTATTAAAATTCAAAGATCTTTTAGTCACAAATTTAAAAGTTTATAGACTAAACTTATAACTTACAATAAATTTTAACATGCCAACATGAAAGTAGCTCAACTGACATAAAACTTGTACTAATGACCAAGAGATATGTGACTCGAATTTCCCCGCCTCCACATGTTAAATTTTAACACCGAAAATGTACATTTAAGAACGAACAAAAAGAAAGAAAGAAAAAAAGTTAAATAAATATTTTAGATTTTCTTTGATTGAAATATTTAATAAAAATGAAAAGTTTGATTTTATTGAATTAATTCAAAATAACAAAGAAATAATAATTAATTAAAAGATACCTTTGAAATCACGAAATTAGTATTTGGACAAAATAGTCCAAAAATGATTCTTAACCTTAGCCACTTTTTAAGATAGTAAGATAAGATACGATAAAATAAGATAAGATTTCTCAAAAATCGAAGAATAAAATGATGCATTTTGAAACATCATGAACCAAACACACTTAAATTTAAAAATTTAGACCCCCTTTGATAACTATTTGGTTTTTGAAAATTAAGCTTAAAAGCACAACTCCCACCCATAACTTTCTTGGTTTTGTTATTTTACATGTACAAGAGAAAAGAGGAAGTGATGGAATATTTTTCCCTTACCCTCATGAGATTAAACTTCTCCATATAAATATACAGAATGGAATACCTGAGGACAATCTGACTAAAACTAACCATCCTAAAATAGAAGGCAACTAACAAAATCTGAACTAATTACTAATTTACAACATAACAAATGTAACAATATTAACAATAAATAACAAATGTAACAATAGTAACAATATCTCCAATATGTTATATACCTTTTTTCACATGGTTTCAAAAACCAAGACAAGTTTTGAAAACTAAAAAAAGTAGTTTTTGTTATAGGTGATTTTGGACCACTCCGAAATTCATGGACTAAGCAGGACAGCGCGACACCAACTCGAAAGCATGATCAGGAAGCGAACCCCGGAGGAGGGTGAGCCGAAGGGATTGGGCCGTCTTGGCCCGCTCATGTGGGCTGAGTCTCCTCCCCTCCACTCGTTCTCTGGTGCCCCTAGACGTCTCGGTTCCACTTGGTTCAGCCCGAATCGTCTCCGAAAGCCTAGAAACCCTAAAGGCAGGAAAAGGTATTTAAACCCTTCTTGGTCACTGAAGAAGGGATCCTGAAACTCATTCTCTAGACTCTCCTTTTACTCTTGCTCTCTTGTTTCCCATCGTTCTGCTTGCTGACTTAAGCATTGGAGGCGGTGTGGCAAGCACCACACCAGTGGACAGATTTTTTTGTCTTGCAGGCCACGTCTTCCCCCATCTCATACAAATTCACTGCTGGTGTCACATGAAGGTCATGTGAGTTCTGCATGTCCAAATTTGACCATCAACTGTTTTCAAAAACTTGTTTTTGTTTTTGGAATTTGACTAGAAATTCAAATGTGCTCTTTACAAAGATGGAAACTGTGATAAGAAAATTGAGAGAAAACAAACTTAATTTTCAAAATCCAAACACCAAATGATTATCAAACGGTACTGGAAGTTTCACTTTTATTTATTTACTTATTTATTATTATTATTATTTTATTTTTAGTGTTTAATTCTACCATTTACAGAAGGCTGGCTTAGGTTGGATTAAATGCAAGGAGGACACCAGGGAGATATTTTGTCAATGGGATATATAATAAGGGCTGGAGCTGCAAAAAAAAAAAATTGCACAAGAAATATTACATTTCAACTTTAAATATAAAAAAAGTCCAAAAGTTTTGAAATAAATCTATGGAGCGATTGGTTAAGGGGTCATTGTCTTGTTCAAGGATGAACCAAAAATAAAAGAGGGACGAGTTTATCTCATATTCAAACAAATATATTTATACAAAAAATATATAAAAAAAAATTAAAATTTATCACTGATTCACCTCTTTAATTTAAAATTAGAATGTATCAAAAAATAAAAAATAAAAAATTAGAATATAAATTTTTGTGAATGAAACTTTCTTAACCTAAACCGTAACTTTTGAAACACCTAACCGTTTATTGTCTCCATTGATTTAGTTCTTGTTTTAGTTTTACGAATGTTATTCAATTGAAAATAAAATTAAAACTCGACATTTTAGTCTCTAAGGTTTGAATTTCAGTTCATTTTGTTCACTTCGAATTTTTCATTAATTATTAATGAATGACTGACGTGACACTATTTTTTTTTTATTAAAAAGTTATTTTTTAAATAAAATAATATTAAATTAATACAAATATTATATATTTTTTTTTAATTTCTTCATCTCTCTCCTTCTTTTTCTTCCTCCTTTCTTTCTTCTTCTTCACCACCACCACCATAGTTACCAACCACCCGCCGTCGGGGACTACTCTAGCGACCGTTTTGGAAACTACCCGCTGCCAGCAACTATTCTAGTGACAGTCGACATTGCAGGAGAATACTTTGGCAATTTTTTTCCCCTTATTTCTTCTTATTTCATTTCGAGAAATAAAAAACGAAAAATAAAGAAGAAAAGAGGTAGAAGAAAATAAAGAAAAAAGAGGAGAAAAATTTTTCAGTCGTCGCTGTCAACGGTAGCTAGCGGCGGGTGGTTGTCGGAATGGTGGTCGGTAACTATGGTGGTGGTAGTAGTGATTGGTGAAGAAGAAGAAAGAAGAAGAAGAGAGATGGAGAAATAAAAATAATAAAATAATAATATTTTTATAATTTTATTTTTAAAAGTTTAAAAACAATTTTTTCATAAAAAAAATAGTGTCACGTCAATAATCTGTTAATAATTAATGGAAAATTGGATGGAGAGACCAAAATAAAACAAACCTCATAGTTCATGGGTATTTTTTTATAATACTCAAACTGAGTCACAAAATCAAGTAAATAAAAAACACTTATATTTAGCAATGAAGTTAAAAAAAAAAAAACACATGTGGTCCCTAAACTTTCATAAAAGTAACAATTTAGTCCCTGAATTTAGTTGTAACGATTTATTCAGAACTTTTTTTTTAGTACAAAAAAGATTAAGTTGCTTTCATTGAGAGTTGAACTCAAGACCTCCCGCTTACTAAACGGGTGCTCTAACCAACTGAGCTATGAAAGCGTTGACATTCATTGAACTTTACTATATAACAACTTAGTCCCGAATATTTAAAACTTAAACTTTTAACAATATTCATTGCAATATTTATTCAATTTCAGAATTCAAATTAACTCACACAACTATGTTTAGAGAATAAAAATTAATATATTTTTTAGTTCAACAATATGTAAAGTGAGAAAATTCGAATTTTAACCTCTTAGTCAAGAATATAAGTATTAACCAATTAAACTATGTTAAAAGCCGACAAACATATTAAAAAAAAAAAAAAACTTATCACATTTAAAAAAAGAATAATTATACTCAAATTTACCATCTATAGAAAGGGCACTATTACCTAACCGTGGTACAATATTTACTTATTTAGATCTGCAAAACAAGTCTTCAACCAAATCTAATCTAAATGAACATAGTTTAATTGACATAAAATTTATACTAATGATGAAGAAGTATGTGGTTCGGATCCTCCACATTTTCACCATCGTGATGTAAAAATAAAATAAATAAATTCAAACCCAAAATTAATATTTGCGAAGACATAAAATCGTCGGTCTATTTAGGTAAAAAAAAAAAAAAAACGTAGTCCCGTGAGGTTTGGTTCGGGAAGAAAAACCTAGGTTCGGACTGAGGTTTGGACTTAGGAAAGGGAGCGCCTGAAACAGTTTGGCAACCCGTGAACATTCATTTTGATTAAGACATTTGTTTGTTTGATTTGTCTCAGCGTTGATTGTTTTCTTCACAAACACAGCTACTCCCGGGCCTTCGCCCTTCACATGCGCAATACAAACAAATCCCGTACGCTTAAACAATTCCCCTTCTAGATCCCCCCTTCTTTTTCCACTTTCCCATTTTGCCCCTCCCCTTTCCCTCTATTCCCCGATTCCCCCTGTTTCCATCTCACGTGAAAAGTTGTCGCTCGATCTCTGGACCCCAATGGGACCCACCCATTTTTCTCATATTTTCTATTCTTATTTTGGTCTTGTGAATGTTACTTACTTTTTTAAAACCTTGTTTTGCTCTCTTAATTAATTAGCCTTGTTGTATTATTTTTTTTTTTGCTACTTGAATTTATTTCTTTTTATGTGGAAATGAAGAGTTTAGATTTATATAGAATTACAAGGAGTGCATTATTGTTTTTTAAGAGGACATTTGGTAGTTTTTTATTTTTTAAGAAAAAAACACAAAAGTGTATTTTTGCTAATGGTTGTTATAAGACAAAATGTTACTTTTATCTTATGTGTTTTTAAAATATTTTAAACTGAAATATTTATGCTTTTTAAAAATATTTTAAAGATTAGAAACCATGACTTTTGAAAATTAAGCTTATAAATACTACTTTTACATATTAGTTTCTTTGTCTTGCTATTCACTTTGTATGTATTTTTCAAAATCCAAGCTAGGTTTTGAAAACTAAACCCCTTTTGATAACCATTTGGTATTTAAAAATTAAACCTATAAACATTATTTCTATCTATAAGTTTCCTTGTTTTCCTATATATCATTTTTCCCATGTTTTCAAAAACCAAGTCAAATTATGAAAACTAAAAAAAAAACAGTTTTTAAAATTTTGTTTTTGTTTTTGAAATTTGATTAGAAATTTAAATGTATTATTAACAAAAATGAAAATCATTATAAAGATTTTGGGAGAAAACAAGCATAATTCTCAAAACTCAAAAACCAAAAACCAAATACCAAATTTTGTTTTTTGGATTTTGGTTAAGAATTCAAATATTTTTCTAAAAATATGAAAACCACTGTAGGAAAATAGTGAAAAACACATGTACCATTTTTAAAATTTAAAAACAAAAAACCGTGATCATCAAATTGGGCTCACATTTTTCTAATGTCTAAAATTTGTTTACAATTTTGACAACTTTTTTAGAGATGGAAACAAGAAATAGAGGATTCTTTAAAGAAAATTATAATTCAAACAAAAAAAAAAATGAAAATCTCAACCACAAATTTTGGGGAGACTACAAATGCGTGACAATTAAATTAGGTTCAGATCAACAAAAATAAATAACATTTACCAAACACGTATTTCTAAAAGCTAATAATAATAAATTATGAAACAAAAAGACATCCTGAAAATTCGAAAACAGTTTAATATTGTTTTCTTTCTTTTTCATACCATAAAATTCAAAAGTTGAGACAACCGAATCATTTCATTGTTGTGTTTATTATTATTATTATTATTTTGTTTTTAAGCGCTTTTAGAACAAATATTGTTTAACACACAATTAATTATGAAAAAAAAAAACCATCACATTGCTAAAAAGTTAAAGATGAGTTTCCAAATTTTCATGAAAGCAACAATTTAGTTCTGGAACGATTTATAACAATTTAGTCTATGTATTTCCAATTTTGAAACAGTTTAATCTTTGAACTTTAACCAAGTAACAATTTGGTTCCTGTACCTTCGAATTTGTAATGATTTGGTTTTTATTGTGAAAATTAATGTTAAAGTTTATTGAAATTTTTTATCTAGATAAATTAATAAATTAATTTGAGATCCAATATGTGTATAAATTATAAAGTGTAATCGTTAAACAATAAAAATAGACATTTAATTTTGATGATTTTTTTTTGGATTAAATTGTTACATATTTGAAAGTATAGAGACTAGATTGTTACTCAATAAAGTTCAAAGACTAAATTGTTGCAAAATTAAAAGTACGAGATTAAATCATTATAAAACAAAGTTTAAAGACTAAATTATTATGTTCACGAAACTTCACGGACAAAAAATGATTTTGAAAAAAAAAAACCTTTTTGATTCTTGAATTTTGAAGAATAGGTATGTTCGGTCCTTAAGTTTTCAAAATAGATCTTTTTAATATGAGAAATAGGTTTAAAATGTCCCTATTATTTTTTAGTGAACTTTTTTTCAATTTATTAAATTAATACTTTGTAATTTTTTTAATTTTAATTTAAAAATCCGTTCAATATTAAAAAAAATAATGCTGAAAGGGCATTTTGGTCCAATAAACAAAAGCATGGGCTGTCGTGGTCGTCGACGTCGTAAGCAGTGGCTCTCTCGCCAAAGCGCGCCAATCAGAAAGGGAAAGAAAAAAGAAAAAAATATATATTTAATTAAATTTATTAAAAACAAAAAAGAAAAAGAAAAGGAAAAAAAAAAAAAAAGGAGCTCCTCCGAGTCCCGATTCCGATGTAACGTCTATATCTATAGCCCCTCCTCTCTCTCTGTTCATTTGATTTTTCGATGTCTTTTTAATGGCCAAGCCCACAGCTGAGGACTCAATCTCTACCTTCGCAGCAATGGCTGTTAATCACTGTCAGGTAAATGGCATTTTCCATTAGTTTTTAGTCGACATTTTCAATGCCTCTTAGCAAAATCACCAAATGCAACTTTCAATTCGCCCTTCCTGCTCTCGATTTCCTCTGCACTGTAATTTCACACTCGCTAATTTCCTTTTTCCGTTCGTGTTTCACTAATTTCTTTGGCGCTGGAGTTTTTGTTTGATTAGAAATGAGAATCTAGAGACTCGTTTTCGTTTAAGCCCTTGTGATTGTCATTTATGTACGAATTTCGTTGTAGGCGCTGCTTTTGATGATGCATTTAACTTTTTCGTCTCTTTCCAGGCTGCAACTGTGTCGAATGGAGTTCACGTCCAAGAAAAACTAGCGAAAGTTACTGGACTTGACGAGGCGGAGCGCCATTGTTCTTTAGGTATTTTTCTTAATTACATTGTGTTAGTTCAGTAATCGGTAGTTTTAGACTTCCTGTTGCATGTTACTGATAATTAGTTGCTATCGCCATTCAGAAATCTTGCCGATTCTCTTTGAGCAGGCGTCGTTCCCCTTTCAAAATTCTTCGGTAAGTTGCTTTTTATGGTGTATTGCTTTTCCACTATATTTTGGTGTTCTTTCTCTCTATTAGTGGTAATAACTTGATGGAGTTCAATTTTTTCTTCTTTTGGACTTGGCGTCCAAGACCATTGTTATGTGCAGAAGAATACAGTTAGGGCAGATGTAGTAATTCAAGATTTTCATTAGTAGCCGGAAAGAAAATTTTTAATTAGAACAAAAGTAGCAAATAATACACTTAGAGTGAGTAAATCAAATATTAATTACGACAAATACTTGATTGATTTTTTTTTTTTCTTTGTTGGGTTCAACTTAAATGAAAATTTGGTTAGCCAATTATAAATCAAATCGCCAACTAGCTAGCTTTAATTTCATCAAATTATTATCTACAATTATTGTCTTAATTTTACTATGTTGGTTACCTTTTGTTTTCAAAAGCAATGTTGATTACTTTTAAAATAGTAAATTATGGTCGAAAATTTTTATTGGTTTTGCATTTTTCTCTCTTTTTATTTTTATTTTATTTATAAAGAGTACTCTTCTTTAAAAACGCAAAAGAAAATCAGTGCACCCACCTCTCACTGCAAATTCCCTTGCAACTAACGGGCAAAGTTTCCTACTTTTGTTTCTCCTTTGCCCACAACCATCAATGCCCAATCAGATTATTCTCCTATTCGAACATTATTGGCTTCACTCCGTATTTGCCCGTGTAGTCTATTTCAATTGAATTTATTTGTATTTTATTTCATAAATTTATAGCTCTCTTGGATTCTTTTATATCTAATAAAAAAAAGATAAACTACTTTGAAAAAAATGCAATTTACTTGTGGCTGTCAATTCCTTTTTGCTATTTGGCCCTTGAAAATTCCCATCTCTGTACTTGTCTGTCTTGGAAGAAACTTACCTTAGTTGACGATTTACACTGTACTGACTTTTAATTTAAAACTGTTATGTATGTCTTGAGAATTCATTATAAATAATGTTAATTTGTTCAGGCCCGTGATTCCTCTGGCTTTTTAAGTACCGAGGAATTCGACAACAGTCCAGATTGTGATCCACATTTAGCTTTCCTCAGCTTCCTGGAAGTTACCCATCCAACAAAAAGTAGGATGTCATTGGAAAGTTCAGATACCCGCTTGACTTGCCAGAACGTAATTGACATACATGTGAATGGTGGAGATGCTTATTCCTCGTGCATAGTAAATATTGATATTGACAAGGACAAGCTCAAAACATCTAAATCCTGTGAAGGAACTTTTGAAAATTTGAAAACTGAGAATACATTGGTGGTAAGTGAACTCATTTATTTACACCAATTTTAGAGTTAAAATTAATACCAAAGATGGATTCATGATCCTAAAATAATAGTGTTGACAGTGATCAACCTAACTCTGCCAGACGTGTATTATTGAAGTGGTTTTTGTTGTGCTCTTCTGGGTAAACATATTATTTCATCTCTTGCAGCGCATAGAAAAGGTATTGCAGAGACAGTCCAGCCTTAAAATGGGGGTGAAACTTGTGCATTACTTGTTGGACCATGGACTAATGTTACTGAAGTTCTCGTCTAAAGGTACGATCGCATTTGCTAGTGCTTAAAAGTTCAAATAGCTTCCTATAGAAAATCCTTCAACAGGGGAAATACTTTTTTTTTTTACTTTTTCTAAAAATTATCATGGTTGTTGGGGCCAATTTCTATGCATCTATGACGTATCTTATCCCAAGAGATAAGTGCCTAACTTGAGAACACCTAGGTTCAAGAAACTCATTAGATATTTAATATTTAGATTGGTTGGACCATTGCTTGAGGTCTAAACCTCAAGGATGTTCAGGATTTATAATTTTTCTTTTCTGATCTCTGATCCTGTCCATTGATTAATAGATGACATTTCTTCTGATCATCAGTTGATCCCCTCACTTTGCAAGTCCGTAACACTCTATTGTTTGCAAAAGTTTTCCAAGTCCATACTTAAATATGATCACGATCTTTATTTTCCTCCATTAGATATCTCTCCTACGACACTAGCTTTCAACAATTGCATATCAGTGCAAGAGCTGTCAAACTTGCTGATGTCTTGAATGTTTACCACTGAATTCTGAAGTTTTCGGTTTCTTGTGTGTGATTCAACAGAAAAATCAGCAACCGAGAGGGTTCACGATATGCCAAACAACAGGTGGAGAAAATATAAACGTGCTGCTTCATTTGATTCAAGAAAGATTGTTATTCTCTTCTCAGTATTGTGAGTACCAAATTCAAAATCTCGTTTATTTAGGTCCGGTCCAAGTATGAGTAGAATTTTGTGCATCTAAGTAGCTAAACCATTACGAAAGAATACAATTTATCTTTAGAAAATCCAAAACACAAGTGGCTTTTTCTACACTGCTATTTGCTATTGATCCTTTGCAATTTATGGTCTGAACATATCCTTTCAATAACTTTGTCACATAATGTTTACTTCCTGTTACACATCCCATCTGTTAAGTCTACTGACACTTTGAAGAAAGAGCCTTTAAATATTTAGACTACTTTTAAATATTCTTAAATCTTTTGATAAGATCTGAAAATTGTTTTTTAGCTCTTTTGGAATATTGTCCTTTTTTTCTTTTCTTCTCTTTCTCTTTCTCTTTTTCTTTTTCCTTTTTTAGGAAAATCATGCTTTTTTTATATCAACTATCATCCATGTAGAAAAACAAGATCCAAACTATCTTATACACAAGAAAGTAATACCACTCTCTTTTTAAAAAGCCCAAAAGAAACACCAACAATAATGATGATTCTCTAATATTAGATTTTGTTTTAATTCTCTTTTTTTTAATCATTACAGGTCAAGCTTGGGAACCTTGATATTGATATATTTGACTCTGAGAGTAAGGCAGCAGAGTGCAGATGGATCTGTTGCTATGTGACAGTTTTGGTCTCTGGTTTTGTATTGTTCTTCTCCTTTGCCTTTCTACAGTCTCTTAAAATAGTTGGGTTTTAATTTTTATGTCCTTATAGAACATACTTTTAGGGATGCGACTGTTATATTTGTACATAAATGTCTTGCACTTTATGTTTGGCTTAGGAATTGATCACACTAGTGAATGTTTTGTTACATTGGAATGAACCTCTCGTTGGCAAAGAACATCAAAATCCTTGATGGAAATGTTGGGAGATCTCGATTTTATAGGAATGCTGGTATAAAAATATTGATGTTGATGAAAATTTGTGAAAATTGAGAAATTTGTAAAAGTGATTCCCATTAATAAATAAGTAATAAGTAATATATATATTTGTTGATATTTCAACTCCTAATATCAATATATTGAGCTCTTTGATGTTTTAAAAATATTAAAAATGTAGGAAGGCGATAAATTCAGTAATCCACCCAAGTTTTTTTTTTTTTGGTTAGTTTGTGGTAGTATGATATTCTTGAAATTATTTCGAAGAGATTTGTTTCGTTTTTATCCTGCAATTTCGATTTTAGTATTTATACTTTCAAATGTCACTTTCAATAACAAAGCTTAAAATTGGTCACTACCATAAATTTAAAGTTAATTTTTATCAAAATTGATTAAATAATAATAATAACTTTTATACGAGAAAAGATACCATGTGAACATATTTTGAAAATGTATAGAAAGAAGATGGACAGAGACTACTTTTTTAAAAGAAAAATTAACAAGGGGGACCAATTTTAAGAAAAGACTAATTGGATATTTGAAATTTTAAGGACTAAAATGGAACAAAATTGATATGTTAACCATAATTTTTTTAAAATCTTTTAAGATTATTGCTCGTGCTTGAAATTATATAGGTTTTGAAGGCAGACGTTAGAGAAGTACTAGCTTGTTACATACTAGATACACGTGTGTGTAAATGCATGTCAAGTAAACTAAAAGTACAAAAAAATATAAGGGAAAAATACATTTTTTGTTCTTAAGATTTGGGTTAAGTTACACTTTGGTCTATGAGTTTTCAAACTCAACAAAAATACTCCTGAGATAAGTAGCAATTTGGTCTCTCCGTCAAATTTACCGTTAAACCCTAACGGATTGCTGACGTGGCACCATAATTTTAATAAAAAAAACATTTTTAAAATTTTCTAAATAAAAATATATTAAAATAATATAAATATTATTATTTTAATCTTTTTTTAATTATTTCTCCTCCTCTCTTACACTTCTTCTTCTTCTTCATATCCCGGGCGGCGGCGACTTTTTTTTTTTTTTTTTTTTCACTCTGTCCTCGCCGGCGAGCTGTTAAAAAAAAAAAAAAGTTTCCCCCTTCGTTCCAGCTGGGTTTCGAAGGGGAAACTCCCTTTTTTTTTTGTTTTTTTAAACAGTCCGCCGGCGAGCACAGAGAAGAAGAGGGAGAGAGAGAGCGTCGGCGACATTGAAGAAGAGGGAGAGAGAGAGAGCGCCGGAGAACGTTTTGGTTTTTCTTTAAAAAAAAAAAAAAGAGAGACGGGGGTTTCTAGCGGCAGCTAGGGAAGGCTTTTTTCTGTTTAATCTATATTTCGTCAGTTTCGAATTTGTTCTGCATATTTGTGTGCTCTGTAAGAGTCAGCGTTCAAGCTAAAGAATGGAGGGTTCGGCTCTCAAGCAGCTGTTGAAAAGTTTTTGCAACAATTCACAATGGATTTATGCTGTGTTTTGGAAGATTAAGTATCAAAGTCCAACGTAAGTTTCCCAATTTGTTTTTTTTTTGGCTTAATTCCATTAACAGTATGCTTAATTTTAAAAGGTGGATTATCATCAGGATATTGACTTGGGAAGATGGGTATTGCAATTATTCAAATTTGGAAAGACATATGGGAAGCATGGAACGAGCCCACCAGATCTGTCCCCTTCGTTCCAGCTGGGTTTCGAGGGGAATTTTTTTTTTTTTTTTTTTTTTTTAACAACTCGCCGGCGAGGACAGAGAAGAAGAGCGAGAGAGAGAGAGTGAAAAAAAAAAAAAAAAAAGTGGCGGTGGCGGCGACAAGCGGTGGCCGCCGGGGATATGAAGAAGAAGGAAAAGGATGAAGAAGAAGAAGATGGAGAAGAAGAAGGGTAGGAGAGAAGGAAAAATAATTAAAATAATAATATTTTTATTATTTTAATATATTTTATTTAGAAAATTTTAAAAATGTTTTTTTTTTATTAAAATTATGGTGCCACGTCAGCAATCCATTAGGGTTTAACGGTAAATTTGACGGCAGGGACCAAATTGCTACTTATCTCAAACTTCAGAGGTATTTTTGTTGAGTTTGAAAACTCGGAGACCAAAGTGTAACTTAACCCAAACTTCAGGGACCAAAAATGTATTTTTTCCAAAATATAATCATCCTTACTTGAAAAAGAAAAAAACATAAATGATGACTATTAAAATGAGTTTTGTAGTGAATCAGAACATAGTTGAGTAGGTAATACTATCATATCAAGGGTTGATGATCCTTGTTGTTGCTAAAATTGTTAATTCACGTTAATTTGTTTGAAGTGAAAAGACGTGGTTTAAAAGATAAGAATGAGTCTTATAAATTGAAACGAGTCGTGACTTCAACCATTTTGGCTCCACATTGCCAACAAAAATCTCATCAAAATTAAGAACTGTTTTTTTAATATGTAATAATTTAGTCTTTGAAGGTTTGTAAATACATTTTGCACCTTATTATTTATCGATCTACATAGACAAGTAATAGAGCTACAACTCCTCAAGGAGGTAGTTAACTTTTAGTGCAAGTATACACTGCTAACAAGTAATATATATAGTATTTCAAGTACTGATCCCACCATAACTATGCAAATTTCAATTGTTTTAGTAAAATGTTTATCAAGTTGAAACAATGGTAAACAAGAAAATATATATAGTGGAGTTGGGGGTGTGAAACAAATAAAAAGAAATGCAGCAAATAAGTGAGCAAAGATGTCAATGGTAAAATGAAAAGGATTCAATTATGTTTATGTACTAACTGAGGTATGTGGTCGATATGTGTCTGCAAGATCGTCGCACTTTACCTTGTGCAATGAATCAGGTTCACCTCCTATTCAGACTTTATTTTAAAGCACTCTTAGGAGTCTAAGCAATTGATCCTATATTTCTATAATTGATGTGTATTTAGATACATAAACTCACAACCCTTTATCATCTTATAGACATCGCCCTATGTCTAGGGTCAACCACAAAGTTTTATATATGTCTAGACTCTTCTTCTTGCATTGAATATTTCATTACAACCACTTATAAGCCTTTCAGTTTTGAGTTCAATTTTTTATGTGAATCTAAATGGCTAGTTTAGACTAACAATATAATGAACATTAAAATCAATGAAATCAAACTCTCCACAAAGGTAAATGGACAAACAAACAAGTGGCTATCTCAAGCTAGCTTCATCTTTTAGAACATTCACATTATCGAATACCAAAAGAAATTCAGCTCATAATTATTGAAATAGAAATGAAGATGTATTTCATAATAAGATGGTACTTGAACATGATTATAGAAAAATAAAGTAATGAAAGATAAAGACAATCGAGAAAAGAAAGAAAGAACTAGCTAGTTTCCACTCGATGAACTCAATTATTCCTTTGTCAAGGAGAATTGAGTTAGTAAAACCTAGGAATTTTGACTCTAAGGACTGACAATTTGGAAGAAAGAGTGGATGAGCTTTCACTCTCTTCTTCTTTACAACAATATTTGGAGGTTGGTATATTTGAACTTCTGACCTCATAGTCAATGATACATGTCAATTACCATTGAAAAACAAGAGTTATCATTGAGAAACAACATTAAATCGTCTTAAAAACAATTTTTAAGATAGGGGTTAAATCGTTACAATTTTTAAACAACAAGAACCAAATTGTTACATGCTAAAGTTTAGGGACCATATTGTGTAACCAATTTGAGTTTAATGGCTAAATTGTTATTTTAATAAAAATACAATGACTAAAGTACTTCTAACTTGAAAATCTTGTTAAGTCTAGGATCCATTAAGCATTATTAGATAATATGAGTTCCATCTCAAAACCAATTGACAATGAGTGGAGTAACTCATTTGTCTTATAAATTGTGAGGTCTACACTTATCTTTTCAACGTGGGATCCTCAACAAACACAACCTTGAAAGTTTATGGATTATGTTTGTAATTTAACGCAAAAACAAAAATTAAAAATTAAGGCCGCATTTGATAACCATTTTGTTTTTCGTTTTTTGTTTTTGAAATTAAGCTTATAAATACTACTTCCACCGATAAGTTTTTTTGTTTTGTTATCCACCTTTTTTTCATGTTTTAAAATACCAAGTCAAAGTTTTGAAAACTTAAAAACAAAAAAAAAAAAAGTAATAATAATAATATTTTTCAAAAACTTGTTTTTGTTTATAAAATTTGGCTAAGAATTCAAATGTCTCATAGATGAAAACAATGGTAAAGAAATGGAGAGAAAATAAGCATAATTTTCAAAAACTAAATGATTATCAAACGTCTAAGTTTAGCATTTCTAACGAGTGGTGTACATGAATTTAATTTCAACCAAATCATTAGCATAAACCAAACAAAATTGATTAATCCTATTAGGGAATTGTGCCTAAAACATGTAACTTTGTAAACAAATGAAGGAAAGGATTGAGTATTTCTCAATCTTATCCATAATTTAAACTTCCTAAAATATGATCTACAAAACAATATAAGGTGTAGTTTATGAAGTAATTGTAATCAAAAGAGACTAATGTATTATATTGATAGGATAAAATTAGGTATTGTATTTTGATATAAATTAGTGATACAACCAAACCTTGTAGAAATCACGAATGGTCTAATGTTAGTTGTCATTTTTCAAATAGAAAAGGCACCCTTCATTTGGGGCGAGAAGAACAGAAGAATTCAAATATTCAGAGAAGAAGTCAAACATCGGAGAAGACTCAAAGAAGAAGGGGGAATATTGAAGAAGCTCCAAAAACACTCTAAATACTAAAATTAACTTAAATCCTCCTAAAGAAATGAAGACTCTGAATACTTGAGGACTAAAATGACTAAAATCTTTCAAGTTGGAAGAGTGAAGAAGTTCCAAGAAGATTATCAAGACTCAAAGACCAAAATAACTTAAATTCTCCTAAATAAATATTGAAACCCTTTTGAAGAGTCGGAAACTTCCAAGATTAAATTTGTTTTTCGAAGACTTTGAATATTGAAGCTTTGACTAAGTCTTCAATAAGCTACAAATAGAAAACCTTCAATAACCTACCAATTGAAGATCTTCAATAAGCTAAAAGTAAAAAACCTTCAAAAAGACTACTTCGACAAATTCGAAGTCGAAGACTCAACCTCCAAAACAAGCATTCCATCCTTTTTTTTTTTACATGTGGGATGAGAGATTTGATCCTCTAACCTTTTGATCAAGAGTGAAGTTTTATGTTCGTTGATCTATGCTCTCGTTGATACTAGAGAAAGAATTAGAGAACGAGATTGTACTACACTTATACAAAAAAAAATCAATACAAATTCAAAATTTATTCCACAAATTAAATTTCTTCGAAAATCTCATCGAATGAATGTTAGATATAGATTCTTAAAATAAATAAATAATAATATTATTATTATTAAAGAAGAAGAAGAAGCATACAAAAACTTAGTAAGAACTTGTTACCACACCATGTATATGTATTTTTTTTATTTTTTTTTATCTCGGTTAAGTTTAAAAAAGAAAAGGAAAGGAAAAAAAAAAAAGTTAATAAACGCATTCTTTTTCTTTCTTTAAGACTAAGAAGGAAAAAAGAAGTTGAAAAACACTTTTGGTCCTCAACTTTCTAAAAGCAACTATTTAGTCTTTAAACTTTAAATTGTAACAATTTAGTCTCAATACTTTCAAATTTATAACAATTTAATCCCTAAACTTTTAAATGTAACAATTTGATCCTTGTAATTTCAAATTTGTATCAACCTAATTCCTACCGTGATAAATTCTACCAAAATTAAGTGTCAATTTTATTATGTAACGATTTAGTTTTGTAGTTTATAAAGACAGATGGTTCCTAATCAATTTTTCGATCTACATATGTAAGAAATCCTGTTAAATTTATGAATATTTTTCATTATAGAGACTAGACTGTTACAAAATTCAAATTATAGGAACTAAATTGTTACATGATAAAGTTCAAGGACTAAATTGCTACAAACTTGAAAATACAAGGACTAAATTGTTTACAAATTTGAAAATACAAGGACTAAATTGTTATTTTGATAAAAGTTTAGAGACAGCAAGTGGTCTCTTAGCCAATAAAAAAAACCATCAAACATGCTCTCAATTATCCTTAATTGTCATAAACTCTTGTAAACATTGGGAACACCTTTGAGGATTAAGAACTTTGAGAAAAAAAAAATAGTTTTGAATATACAAATCACCCCTAAATTTTTTAAAAACAAAAGACGGAGAAGACAAAAGCCGGATTAGAAGGCCAACATACATATAACTCAACTCGCTAAAGTTTATAACCTCGAATCAAAGATTCAAAATTCCATTCTCACTCTTGAACTAAAAAAAAACAAACAAACAAAGAAACCTTTGTCAGTCTAAAGAAGAAGAAGAAAAACGGTCAAAAACTTATTGGGTACATGCTATGCTACCCAGTCAACAAGATGGTATTTTCCTTAAAATATTGGACAATGGACATCTGACATCTAATCCACACACATCCATTGGTTGAGTCATTGTAAAAGTATATGAAGAAAATATGGTCATATCATATCTATACCCAACATTCTCATCTCCCTCATTAATGAGCACAATATCAATCTCCCACCACTGTCTCTGATATTGATACAAGAAATTAATCAGCATTTCCATGGACCCTCTTTAATGAATGCTCCCATCACAGCCACAAACTTGCTTCTCTTGCATTTATTTTCCCCTTGCACTCACCTCGTTTCGAACCAGATGAAATCCATCAGACAAAGAGAGAGAGAGATCATAATAGGAGATGCAGTGAGTCAGAGAGATAACAGAGGAACCATGAACTTGAACTCTCTTGCTGGAATGCAAAATCCCGGGAGTGATTCGGACGGAGCCGAGCAGGTTCACGACCAGAGGATCGTGGTTCCGAACAAATTCATCACGGAAGCTGATTGCATCAACAGAAAAGATCAAGCATGGTAGAATCTTAAGCTTCTCTCTGAATACTTTTATTAGTGTTTTGAATACAATCTTTGGTCTTCCCTTTGCAGGTTTATCACCACTCAGATCCCAACAGATTTGAGAGTGCAAGTTCAAGAGACCACCTTCAATGTTCACAAGGTAACAAACTAGATGCAAGTAAACATGAAATGCAGCAAAAGAAGTCTTGAAGCCAATCTTCCAAAAGAATTAAGATTGAACAACAAAACTTTCTTTTCTATTTCACAATTTTTTTTCCTCGTCTAGAATTTCAATGTATCAGCTCATTCCATCTTTCTTGAAACAGTACACATTGATTTCAAAATGTGGCTACATAGGCCGAATGGAGCTTCAATCATCATCATCAATCTCTACCCAAGGTTACAACCTAAAGCTTGAAAACTTCCCAGGTGGATCGGAAATATTCGAAATGGTTGTCAAATACTGTTATGGTTTCCCAGTAGACCTGAACTCGAGCAATGTAGCCCCATTAAGATGTGCATCAGAGTTTTTGGAGATGACAGAGGAATTTGAAGATGGAAACCTCGTCTCCAAGACGGAGTCCTTCCTCACATTTGTAGTCCTTTCATCATGGAAAGAATCACTGACTGTTCTCAGAACTTGTCAGAGTCTCTCTCCATGGGCTGAAAATCTTCAAATTGTGAGACGATGCTGTGACTCAATAGCTCGGAAACTCTCCAGAGAAAACATAATAGGAGATACAGTCGGTGAAGATGGGTGGTGGTTAAGTGATTTAACCACACTTCGCATAGACTATTTCACAAGAATTATAACTGCAATAAGAGCCAAAGGTATAAAACCAGAGATTATAGGTCAAAGCATTGAGCACTATGCAAGGAAGTGGCTGCCAGGCATTGAAATGGAACCAGGACTCAGAGAATATACACAGGACAAAAATGACCTGCAAGTAAGTATTGTGAGTGGTAGGAAAGATGAACTGGGAATGGGATACAACATGGAAAATAAAGCTATTATCGAAAGCCTACTAAGCATACTTCCTCCTCAAAGAGAAGCAGTTTCGTGCAAGTTCTTGTTGCAGATGCTAAAGATAGCAAGGGTGTATTCTGCATCAGCAGCTTTGATTTCGGAACTAGAGAAAAGAATAGGAATGGTGTTGGAGGAAGCCAATGTGATCGATATTTTAATTCCTAATCTTACAAAAAATGACCAAGGAAACTTGTCAAAGTAAGTATTGTTCTTAGAAGCTCAGCACATACCAATTAGAAGTCTACAACGCTTATCAAATTCACTAACTGGTATATTCTTTGATTTTTCATCAATGACTTGCTCCTCAGTACACAAGAAGAACGGACTATGCATGACATAGAAGTAGTGCAAAGGCTCCTAGAATATTACTCACTGTTCGAACAGCAACAACAGCAACATAGAATTGGGAACTCTAATGTGTGTAAACTCATAGACAATTACCTAGCTGAACTTGCAAGAGATCCAAATCTCTCGATCACCAAGTTTCAAACTTTAGCCAACTCATTGTCAGAAAATGCAAGGCATTGTCATGATGGATTATACAGAGCCATTGACACTTACTTTAAGGTTGCATATTGACTATCTTGCTTTTAATCATTTTCTCATTTGCAGCAATTTATACCTGCTTGGAAGGATAAAAGAATTTTCACTTTAGAGACTTACAGACTATTCTCCTCTACAGACCCATCCTTTACTATCCGAGCATGATAGGAGAAAGCTATGCAAAATCATGAACTGTGAGAAACTATCGCTCGATGCATGTGTGCATGCTGCACAAAATGATCGACTGCCTCTAAGAACTATAGTCCAGGTGACATTATATAAGCCCTACACTTGGTGCAATTTAGTTAAAATCCCAGCAACATATCTACATTGTAGAATTTAACTAAAAGAGCAAGCAAAGATACAAAAGTGTCAAGCTAGAATCGCATAACATATATTTATGGTCAAAGAATAAGTTGCAAATTTAATGTGCCACAAATAGAAAAAATAGGCTCACTTGAACTTGAACCCAGACATTCAACAGATACAATAATCAGAACACAAAGGCTAGCCCCGTAGGCTCTCGAATGGTAGATGTAGACAAAAGGAAATGAAACTTATTAAGACCAACTGCCCTTATTTCTCGACAAAGAGAAGAGGTTTGTCATAAAAACAATATGCGCATAACATATCTCCAAATAAGGTTAAACTTAAGATCATCAACAACAAGCAGATCGTAGAAGCATCTTCACCGAGTCCCATTCCCAACTCCTCATACAATATCAATAATAATCCTTCCATGCATTCTCTCTTTCAAGTTTCATAAAACTACTAGAAAAGACCTATTTACGTTCCATTGTAATACTAAGAAAATTGGCATAAGGAAGAGTGTATTCACTGCTTACTATAATTGATAGTCAGACCCAGAAAATAACTATGGATATAAGAAAACTACATTATTAGATTTCTACATCTTTTCATTTTATATAATCAATAGAGACAGTAGCCAGTAAGCCAGTGTGAAAGACCATCTACAACTAGTTTTGAAAATTTTCACACAATAAACAACCATCTATGATCTTACGATACACTAAAACAAATAGGGTCCATCTTAGTCAATAATTAGAGTCTCAGCTCTCAGAAATTAGGACATACAAGTAGTTGGTTAATAGTTTAGAGTTCTAAGTAGTAATCACAATACTTCTGAGTGAATATGCAGGTTTTGTTTTCAGAGCAAGTGAAGATGAGGTCAGCAATGCAAGAGAAGGAGAAAGCACCCAGTAGTGATAATTCAGGTCAAGATGGAAACCATTTATCAACAGATAGAGAGATTAGAAACCTCAAGGCAGAACTTGAGAGTGTGAAGGCACAGATGGCAGAGTTGCAGAGTGACTACTCAGAGCTGCAACAAGAGTATGAAAAATTAAGCAACAAGCAGAAAAATGTAGCAGGTTGGGGATTTGGTTGGAAGAAGATAAAGAATTCCTTCCACACAAGAGTTGATGGAGATGAACCTGCCCATCGGAGACCCAGACGGACTAGTTCTCGAATGAGCTTAAGACGTAGATTATCAATGACCTGAAGCATTGGAATATGAGAATCCTCTTAAAGCTAGATAATTCAAAGAAGTTGCTATGCTACTTCACTTGTGCATGATTGTCATGTAGCTGCATATAGCTACGACTCCAGGTTTTTTTATATTGCTCACCTTGCAGAATGCAGACAATATATCTTTTCTTTTTCATAAGAATATTTTTCACCAAGAACAAGAAAAATAATAGAAAATGGATTCTTTTTTTCATGAAAAGTTGTATGGTAGACAAATGACAATGGCAACTAATACTCTTTGCAGTGAAAAACAAAAATTTATCAGAAAAATTACTTCTAAGCATTCAGCTTTTCATACAGCATGCGGTGGCATGTGTAAATTCATTCTAGCCACCGTCCACAATATTACTATCGATTTTTTTATGGTGAAACCGCAACACATTCTGGAATTATGCAAGCAGAATCTACACAATACGTGGGAATAATACAAATACAGCTCTAATTTATTTATTGATTTAAGCAACAAAACCGAACTTCCTCCAGCAAAACATCCCATAAGAGGGCTAACAAGAGTTCGTTTCATAATTAGAAAATCAGACATTTATCATTAAGCTCAAAGCCGTCATCAACCTATTACACAATCATCGTTTAGAAACAAAAAAAAAAATCCAAAACAAATCACAATTATGAAGTAACTGGGATAAGTTCTTCAAACTACCTACCAGACCTCATGCTACTCCAAGGAAACTTAGTTGATGGTTCAACAGCTTCAGCGCCTCCAATTCGTCGGCGGCCTCTATCAGCAGAACCCTTGTAAGCTTTGAGTCCCACTGGCTCCTTCTCATGCAGCCAATGCCTCTTGGCCTCCCCCTCCTCAACAATGCTGGACTTAGACTGTTTATTCATATTCCTCTTGTCCTCCTCTATAATCCGGATCGGGTACACGTCGGGAGAAATTGACAAGGGATTCCTGAGAGTAACGTAGGCCTTCTTGTAATCTGGCTTGGCGATCAAAAGCCCTCCGCGCTTCTTCTTCTTGCCCTCCATGTTCAGAGTTCGAACCTTATCGACCTCAAAGCCGTAGAGGCTCTCGAGGACGCGCTTGATTTCGATTTTGGAAGCAGAGGGAATGGTTTTGAGAGCAATTTCAGTGATGTTGGTGAAGGAGGTCGGCATGAGAAGCTTGATTGGAAGATTTGCGAAGTGAACAACTCTTCTTCCGAGTCTGCTTCCCATGTTATTGGACTTCTTTGCTTGTGCAGTTCCTCTCGAAAGCGTCTATGAACAGCAGGCGAAGGATTGAAAATGAACCTGAGCACGGTGATGGGAGATCGGACGTGCGGCTGCAGCAACCATGGAAGAGTGAGAAAGCAAATGTGAAGAAAGAAATGAGTGGTAGGGTTCCTTTTTTTTCTTTTCTTTTCTTTTTTAAATAGAAATATATAACAAAAATAGATTAAAAAAATATTTAATTTTCAAAAATACCCTGAACTATGGAGTTGGTTTTAATCATACGTGAACTTTCAAAAGTTTCATTTGTTTTTGAAGTTTGAAATTTGTTTCAAAACGACAGACATTTTCTGTCCACTAATTTAATGAAAAAAAAAATCTTCAAAGACTAAAATGAAAAATTGGATTTTTTTTAGAAATTTTGGTAGATAGACCGTTTTGGAGACATATTTTCACATATGTCCAAAATTTTCGATATTTATAAGATTAAATTTTCGGATATATTTTCTTACCTTTATATCCTTGTTCTTATCATTTATTCTCAAATAATATTAAAAATGATAATAATATATTCCATAAATAGCCCACCGAATATGCTTCTTAGGAAGGTTAGTTTTCACCAAATCCACTAAATTAAGGAATGTTCCATAATCGTGGTTTACTCTCCTTCATTCTCTGTCCTTCGTTTTGGTTTTATTTCCGACCTCTTCCCATTTACAACATTTTCTCTCACTTTCTGTTGCCCATTGTCGGCGGTTTTCATATTTTTTCCCAGTTTCTGTGGTTTCGGATTGCATACAACAGTTCATATGAACTTTGCTTGTTCGTGGTATTTTTTCCAGTGGTTTCCCTGCTGTATTTAAGTTTTTCTGTAGGTTTCCTGCAATATGTATTCAGTTTTTACGTTCCGTTTTCCAGTTGTTTGAACATGGGTACGTTTTCAGTTTTTATATTTTATATATTCCAAGAGACATATCGTTTTAGTCAATGTAAGTTTCGTATACAATACACATTATAAACATGGCTACGTTTTAAGTTTTTATATTTTAAATATTAAGAGGGATATATCGTTTTAGTCAATGTAAGTTTCGTATATATTTCGTACACATTATAAACATTTTTTATGGCTACATTTTCAATTTTAATATTTAATATATTCCAAGGTATATCTCATTTCAGTCAATATAATAATTAAAAAAAAAGTAAATAAGGAAAAGTTTCCTTCCAAATATGATTTATAATGATGGATTTTTTTTTTTTTAAATCTCTCTCTCCTCATAATCGCACCTCAAAAAAAGGAAACTCTCTAACTTTTACCCAAAAAGAAATCGTGCGTGATGATTTTTTTTTTTTTAAATACTTCCTCACTTCTCATAACCGCACCTCAAAAAAGGAAAACATATCTCCTTCTAATCGTGCAAATCACAACGCATACATGAACGAGATTATTTTCTATATAAAATATAGAATAATTATATAGTACAGGGTTTATATAATATATATATATATATATATATATATATATATATTTGTACAAGTCGTTATACAGTATATTTCTATTCATTATTAACTATCCCTAAATATATATATAATATATTTAGAAACGATATAAATATACAGTAGAACTAAATAATTTTCCAAATAATAAATATATATCATGCATTATAATATATAATCAATATACATAATCTATTATATATTATATATTCATCATTGTGTATTCAATTCATAAGTAAAACGCCAAAATGATAAATATATACCAGACTGTATATTGTATCATAAATATATACTTATAATTATATTATATAAACCTTATTATTTTTTTATAGGTAATAAATCGTGGGTTTTTTTTTTCGTTCACTCTCTCTCACGCCAAAAATCATGGGTTTTTTCCCCGATTGCACGCCCTTTCCTTTTCCGTTCACTCTCTCTCACCCACGGTCTGAAAAATGCAATTTGAAAGGAAACAGTTTGTTTCCTTTCTTGGCTTTATTTTATTTATTTTTTTTAAATAGTCAGTAGTATATATGAGGACTGAATCGTAAAAGGGCGATGATTTTTATGAAAAAAATTTGAACCATTATGCCTTTTATGTAAAAAATGGGAAACTTGGACATTTATAAAATATAGGGTCCATATTTGGACTATCTATGTACTTTTCCCTTTTTTTAGGGAGAAACTTTTGAAAGTTGAGGGATATAATTGAAACCAATCTCATAATTGATGGTTATTTTTTATAATTCAACCTAAAAAGAAGGATAGGCATTTTAATTTTGTGTATGCTTATAAAATTAAAATGAATAATATTGTTAGTTCTTTCTAATTATTTTAATATTTACTTTTAATGATTTGAATTACATTAAAGTCCATAAGGTTCCAAACAAAATCAAGAATTTTAACTCACTTTCCTCTTAAAATTTAGGAATTTAAAATCATTTAATTCCAATTCTAGATGCCAAACAAAAGCAAGCTTTTAAGTTCAGATCGTTAAAGAATCGGGCTGGACCGCGGTTCATGTTACTAAGCCCCGTCCATGGAAGCCCATTAAAACTCATTACATTTGTGTGTATGCATATAAAGCATATATATGAAAGGGGAAAAAGGGAAGTTCGAATTTATTTATTTTAGATTTAAATTTCATTTTGTTTTTGGAGTCCTAGGATTCTTTAATTTTATTCTTCAAAGTTTCAAAATATCTATTTTAGTCACTAAACTTTAAAGATAATTATTTGAGTTTCTATTATTATTTCGTGGTCAATTATTTAACAGATGGATAATGTGGTTTGAATGTGTATTGATATGTTGATGTAGGTATGTATTGAAGTCTTGTAAATGGATAATATGGTTTGAATGTGTGTATTAATATGTTGATGTAGGTGTTTTTTTTTTTTTTTTTTTGAGAACTGATGTAGGTGTGTATTGAAGTCTTGTAAATTTGCGAACGTTGGTATTAAGTGAGTGAATTTTAGGCGGTAAAATAATCACAACCAAAAATACTAATTTTTTAAAGTCCTAGACACTAAAAATGTAATCTTAACTTTTATTTTACTAGTAAATTAGGAAGAAAATATTTTTTAAATTAAAGCATAAATTTAGTGACATACCTTTGAAAAGAAAATTAAAACAAGTAAGTGGTTAAAATGATTTGGATTTTTTTTATAAGAAAATTACACCTAAATTTGTAAATGTCACTAAAAGTGAATCATATGCGACCAATTCTAAAAGGACGAAATTAAGAATAGTTGGAGACATAACTTTAATTTAATAATTAAAATAAATTTAACAAACAAAAACAAGAATAACATATTTTTTTTTCTTTTTCGCCATTCATGGTAGACTTGCAATAAAGGATAATATCATGTTGGTTGCAAATTGCAATGAACAATCACCACTAAATTCTGTACACAAAAAGAGAAAAAAATGACCACAAAATTCTTGATAAAGACTTCGATACATTGAAGTCCTACAATTAGGACTTCAAACTCTACAGTCAGATTGGGAAGAATGAAAGGGTTATTATATAAATCAATCCACCAGAATATGTCTGTATTCAAATATTCATGATCAAAGAGTTATCTTTGATTTACATTTCTTCCTATCATTCAAGATATTGTTGACAAAATTGTACTAACATTGAATTACCTACTACACTACAACGTACATGTACCAATCCTTCCAACCAGCCAAACGAGTGAGTAGAAATTGCACAAGCAACAAAAACCGATCATTTCTGATCTGGTTTCGGAAGCTATCTCCTACTGCTTACAGCTTTGCCTTTGCTCAAATCTGAGAGTTCCTCGATCAACTTCCTCTCGTCGCTGCTCAACTTTTTCGGGATTTCGACCTGCACGCGAACTAATTGATCTCCCCTCATATTCCTTTTATTTAGGAGAGGAACTCCTTTCTTTGACATCACTAGTGTTGTATTTGGCTGTGTCCCCGCGGGGATTTTCAAATCAACCATGCCATCTACAGTTGGAACCTTAATGGTAGTACCCAAGATGGCATCAATGTAGGACACTTTGCACGTGTATAGGATATTGGTATCATCACGTTTTAGGACGGGGTCAGGCGTAACGTCAATAATAACGAAGAGATCCCCTGGAGACCCACCTCGCCTTCCTGCATTCCCTTCGTTTCGAACTCTTAGACGGCTACCAGCATCAACACCAGCTGGAACTTTTAAACTTATTCGCTTTGTCCTCCGTACTCGCCCATCCCCAGAACATGTGTTGCAAGGTGTGGATATTTCCCCAGCTCCGCCACATGAAGAGCAAGTCATTACCTGCTGGAAGACACCCAACGGAGTCCTCGCTGACGAGACAACCTGGCCTTGACCGCCACATGTGCTACATTTAGTTGGTTGGGTTCCAGGTTTAGCCCCGGATCCTTCACAAGTTCCACAGCTCTCCAGTCTGCTGATCTCAATCTCCTTTTCAACACCAAAAACAGCTTCCTTGAAGTCCAATATAAGATTGTAATATTCATCTTGTCCATCAACTGCTCTACTCCTTGAACCTCGGCCTCCCATGCCCATACCGCCCATGCCACCCATGCCCTCAAATAAAGACTCGAAGAGATCAAAAGGGTTACTGAAATCCTGAAGGAACGTAGACGAGAACAGGAGTCAGGACAATGGAAACTTTATAAATATATTTTTCATATTTCCATCAGAGAATTACTTACCCCCATGCCCATACCAGCACCTTTAATGCCAGCTTCCCCATATTTATCATAGAGTGAGCGTTTCTCATCATCAGACAAGACCTGAAACAAGTAAATTCCTGGGACATTAGTTACCATAGGTCACAACTCCAAACTGTCAAATGCAAACACAAACATGAGCTACAAGACTCTTACTTCATAAGCATTACTAATTTCCTTGAATTTTTGTTCAGCCCCAGCATCTCTGATAAAACAGGAAATAACTGGTTATAAGATACAAATTATCCAAATACACTGAACTACTGCTGAAAATGAAACTAAAGAATAACTAAAACTAAGACCACAATAACAAGATTAAAGTGGGATTTTGTCATGTCTGTTAAAGTCTGCACTATTGCATAGTTTTTTCATCCATAAAAAGAAGTTAACTTACTTGTTCACATCCGGATGGTAACTCCGAGCAAGCTTCCGATAAGCTGAAGACCACACACACACACAAAAAAAAAAAAAAAAAAAAAACAAGGGCAATAAGGTAATATATAAAGGATGATAAATATCAGTAACAAATCAATATACGTTAGAAGAAGGTCTTCCAAGAACTTAATCACCTATCATTGGCTTCTACTGGGCTTAAGCAGCAATGTATCATATTTCACAGTCTGAATACATTATTCTTTTTAATAGGTGGCACTCATTCTTCGAAAAAAAAAAAAATTGTTCTTATTTTGGAAGTACCTTATCCTTTCACCCTTACGTACTCTCCTAACAGAACTTTTTTTTTGTTTCTCGTTGTCACAAATACAAATGCACACAAGGCTTTGTTCAATGTGAGATAATATGTATTGTGTACATTCCTCTAGTAAAATCCAGAATCGAATAACCATTCTCCCTAGTATGGGACGTGAAAGAATTATGATGCATCAGTTATTATCTGGACTGTGAGGTAAGTTTATTTGCATGAGGGATTGTGAGAGAACTAAGATTCTCGATTGTTTAGGGGTCCTTGGTAATTTTTATCTTTTTATTAACAATTCCAATAACATATCTCAATCGATGTCTTCTAAAATTCTAGTTCCTATCAGGACACTGAAGGAATCATAGAATAAATGAGATGTTTTTCTGTATAAAAGATTATGGCCATCAACAAGCAGTGAAATACAGCCCAATAACAATAAAAGCATACAAATTGGGATGTTTAAAAAAATAGATAAACAAATAAACAAGATCAAGCTCACACAAAAACAAATCCAACGGAACAAGGATCAAGCTGATGACATGTTAGAGGATAAATGTCACCTGATCCAATAAAGACGTGACAGGATCGACTAAATTATAAAACTGGACACAGAAATGTCAAGTTATTATGTACAAACAGTGAAAGTTCTTCAAACTCTATCAATTCGATTATTTATTGATGAGCTTATTTTCCCTATTTAAATTCTAAATGCAGCAGAGATCACCAACACTCAATGTAATGACTAGAAGAAAAAAGAGAAATAAAGGCCTTTCTTTTTCTTTGACACATGCAAAAATAGCAAAACCAAAAAGTTAGATGAACATCTGAGTAAAAGGCAAATATACCACTTTTAATTTCAGATTTACTGGCGTTTTTGGATACCCCAAGGATAGAGTAATAATCCTGCAAATTAATAAATGAGCGTTATTTTGTAAATAATTGCAGAACAAACTCTCACTCTCTATCTATGTTTTTTTTATTTGTTTTTCCGGTTGGGGTGGGGGAGGGGCGGAGAAACAAAAACTGTACTCACACTATCTGCTCTAACAACAAGCGACCCGCCCTTCCGTCGATGTGAAGTTTGTGAGGATCTTGTGTCAAATAGAACACTCAAGGAGCCCCGAGAGAAGAAGTTTGAGCTTAGTGCTGCTAAGTTGCTGATCCTGCTTCTATAATGTCAAAAACTAAATAAAATAAATATCCTTGACCATTTATTACTCGAATTATATGTGGTTGTTTATAAACCTATTACACTAGCTACTACGACAGGTATTACAAATGACTCAAAAGATAATAAGGGAGTAATGAATCTAATCCTTACACACCACCTCACCTCAGTAGAACAGCAAGCAAAACTCATCCCCAATAAAAAGCTATTAAATCTTGATTTCTAACCACAATTATAATTTTTTTTCCTTTCACATACTTTGGTGGATAAAATTAGAATCTAAGTAAGATCTTTATAAGTTCATGCACACTAAGGATGGTTTGGCAAACTGTTTAAAAAATAAATTACCATTTTCTTTTCCAAAACTGTATTTGAAATTCAAGTTGAATGACTTGGAATGCAAGTTTAGGGTATTGTGCACATTACAATCACTATCCACATATCTCTTTAAGGAATAACAACTTCAAGAAAAATAATTTAAAGTTATATGCTAGAACACACTAAAACAAATTCAATACACCGTTCAAACACATTTTCAAAGAACTTTTGTTCTATAAAATAGAAAGTTCTTCTGGAAATAGTTTCCAAACAAATCCTAGATCTACAAATAGGAATCCAATACACCACTTCAATAACACAGTGCAAGATTTGTGAGATCAGAAACCAAATAGACCATTTAAGGCCTCGATTTAACCATTTGGTTTTTGTCTTTGGTTTTTGAAAAATGTGCTTGTTTTCTCACATTTTTCTTACAATGATTTCCATTTTTCTTAAGGAAACCTTTTTATTCTTAGCCAAATTTCAAAAACAAAAACAAAATTCCAAAAACTACTTTTTTTTAGTTTTCAAATTTTGGTTTGGATTTTAAAACGTTAGTAAAAAGTAGATAACAGAACAAAGAAATTAATGGGTGGAAGTAGTGTTTATAAGCTTATTTTTCAATAACCAAATGATTATAAAATGGGGTCTCAGTAATTCCATTGCATCAGAATAAAATGTTTATAAAATCAAACTGCAATGGCTGTCTTATTTCAATTTCCTAGTGATCTGCTAGCAACAAGAACTATGCACAGTAGGAAACCTCTCTAGTGATGTATGGCTACAAATGAAAGTTGAGAAGGAAAAGATGGAGTGAGAGCAAGAGAAATTTACCCATATTGGATTAGAGATATCTTATTTGTTGAAGGTCTTAGCATGCACTGAGGACGAATTCCCCATTGAGCAATTGATGTACTTCCACAAGGTATAATGGCCATTGAAACCATGTTGAGCAATGTAGGAGATAATGAAAAAGCTACTTACTCTTGATTGGATTCTGCAATTTAACAAATGTAAACATGAATTCTTCCACTGGACACAAGACATTTCACATTATCCAAGCATTAAACCAACGAAAAAGACAATTTGTTTTTCCAATGGACAAATTAAACAACGCCTTGTTACTAATAACAAGTTCCAATAAGATTGCGGACTTAAGGAAAATCTTAAGTGGAGAACAATTCTTGTAGCAACTAATATCATTCTGCGTCTCTAACACCAAATCTTAATCACAATCAAATTATCAAAATCACGAAAGAACAGGAAAAATGAACTCCATTACTAATATTAGTCTCAGATAACACAGTGAAGACAAGTAGTGTTGGGGGAAAAAAGAAACTTCAAACCTGAAGCAACCACACACATGTGAGGAGTAATGAAGAAACTCTTTATAAAAGGCAATCAATACTCGAGACAGAACTTTTTTTCATTCGCAGTATCACATTCTCTCCCTTTTATGTACGTTCGTACTCTTACAGAGACATTCCTTTCTTTCCTCACTCCATTAAAAAACAATCTCACATCGGACATGTCAACGTAGGCCAATCCTCCAGATTCCGATGAACGAAAGGAATAATTATACACTCTCACTTCGAACACGCAACTCATTTCAAACGAACAGAAATTCAAACTCGACCAAGAAATGCTACGCAAAAACGCTAAACTACTGTCTAAACTACTGTCTGATTAGGTTTTCTCAGGCAATAAACAACACATCAACAGAGACAAAAACAATACCGATATCAGAAAAAGCAAAAAACAAAAACAAAAAACGGAAGAAAAAAAAAGGCAATAGAATTGAAGAAAACAAAACAAAAGGCTAGCCTACAAGAAAACTTAGGTACTGAAACAAAAAGAGTACAACAAGAAGCAAGTTTACGAATCGAATGAATTGTTGTCCTTGAATCGGTCGAATAACGAAGAAAGAAGTTAGGGCATGCGAGTGGAAATTAATGGAAGAAAAACCTGTTTGGAGCAAGACTTGTGCTTCGAATCTGTGAAATGTTTAGAGAGAGAAAGAGAAGAGTGGTGTGGAGCAGAAGAAGCAGAGAGCGGCCTCCACGGTTGCAGGCGAAGAGGGAGATGAGGTTAGCGACTTCTCCAGTAATAAGAGGAGAATTGTCGACATTTCTTTTTCTTTTTCTTTTTCTTTTTTTTTTCTAATTTTTTTTTTCCAGAGTTTTCGATCAAAAATTGTGTTAATTTAATTTGCTGTCAGTCAGACTTAGACCGTATGTTTTCGGAGTGGGAGGCAGATTTCGACCGTTGGATTGAAGGGACTGAATTGAGACAACGGCGTGAGATCAACGATTGGGGAAGGAAGCTTGGGTTTGGATTTTTATGGAATTTAACTTGTATTAAAAATACAGGGTTTCTTTATTTTTTTCGTTCAGCATGTGATTAGATATTTAGATTGGCTTTTAAAAATATTAATATTAATATAGGGGTTGTTTTGAAAATGTTTTTTATTAAATAGAAATTCTGAAAATGTATATGAATAGCTTTTTCTTTGAAAGTTTTATTTTTACAAGACAGTAGCGAAAATATAATGCAAAAGATAACTCTTTAAATTACTTTCTATTTAATTAGTTATATGCTTTTTAATTTGAGTAATTTTGAATACAATAAAGATTAATTACAAGTTTAATTGTTTGTCCATCTAATAAACGATTCTTTTTTTTTTTTTTGAAAGGTATAAATGATTCTTTTTAGAATTCAAGAATATACATAAAATTTTTATTTTTATTCTGATATATATATTTTTTCAAGTTCAAATAAATGTGAAGATCTCGAAATTACTTTTTCTTTGATTCAACTGTGAAAGTGGAAATTTGAAAATATATCTTTAATCATATGTCTTCTCATTTTAGCCCATAAATAAATAGGTTAAATTATAAATTTTGTCCAAAAATTGAAAATGTTTGTATCGAATAGCTTCTTGGCCTATTTGACAATTTTCAAAATTCACAAGTATATTGTATACAAAATTGAAGGTTTAAAATCATATTAAACATAATATTCAAGTTTACAACTAATAGATACATTGCCAAAGTGGACATAGCTCAGCGGTAATTGGCATGTACCCTCGACCATGAGGTCAGAAGTTCAAATCCCCCCACTCCCAAATGTTGATGTACTAAAAAAAAAAAAAAAAAACTAATAGATACATTGATTTAAAAAAAAATGAGTAAGTGCCAAAACAAGACAATTGGCATTCTCAACGAAGAGGTTTAAAGTTCAAATCTCATCCTCCCAAATATTTATTGAACTCAAAAAATAAAAAAATAAATATCGAATAAATCAAGAGTCTATTAGACACAAAAGTTAAAGTTCATAAATCTATTAGAAACTTCAAGAATCTAGAGACCTATTTTACACAATTAAAAATTGAAAGACCTATCAGACACCAAACACAGAGCTAAAAGTTCAGTAACTAAACTTGCAATTTAACCAAATAAATATCTCATCTATATCTAATAAACTATGCATTGATTGGCATAAACATAAACTATACTTGGACTGGACTGGAGGATTAAACCACAGAAAATGATTCAACATGATGCCAGATAAAGCAGGCCATCTAAAAAAATCAATGGAGTGAGTGAAGAGAATACATTTTGAACTGAAACTTTTTTACCCATCCTTCCTTGATCCAAACTTGTGCTCCCATAGACCAATTACCAGATATTCTCAATTTCTGAAGACAGATCTTAGTAAGGATCGAAGCCAATAAAATTGAGAAAAAAAAACACAAAAGGCTTAAAAGAGAGCTCGAAACAATCAAACTTGAGGTTATTAACATCAATGTACAATCATCTAGAAATACAATTATAATTGTATAAGAAACGGAAACAAAAAATAGGAGAGAGAGTTGCTACCTCTGTTAATAAATGAAATATGACAGAATTTTATCAGAGAAACAACTTTGTTCTATACATGAATCCACATTCACAGCCTTTCATAAAGATTCAAATCAAAAAGGACCTTTGAGATGGGTGAAGTGTTCTTCACCATAATCAAACAAACATAAATCTGATAAAGAGGAGACAAGGCAGAGGATGGTGAAATCTGTCAATTAGAATTTATGTCAATTCCTTTTTGCTTAAGGTACTCTTTGGCCTCATCAATATCCTACAAAAGGAACTCAAGCTGAGACGTTTGTACAAATATTTGTCTTAAAAATGATAGATATGGACATTCAAAGAACATTTCAGAAGTGCCAAGTAGGAGCATTCAATCTCTGGAATGATACATGGAAATTCAAATAACATTCCAGAGAACGAGAGGAGAAATTTTGTTGTATGATATGAAAGTGCATTTGAGAATAAGAGGGAAGCAATACCTTCTGTAACAACAGTCCTTCTCGAGGACATGTCGGAAATGTCATTAGACCGACTCCAACCATCAATAGACCATAGCATCCCAAGGAGACAATAAAATAGATGGGTAGCTGGAGTGAAAAAACATGTACAGTAAGACCCATTGAGTGAAAGATTATGAAAATAAATATGAAGGATTTAAGAAAATAAGGACTGAATGTTAACTCACCAGCCAAGCATGGCCGTGTGGTAATAAAGACGTCTGCAAGAGGCCAAGCCACAGAGCCGATATGGCCACCAATAATGTCAAAATCTTGACTATATGCTTCATTGATTGGTGGTGAGAAAAGTAAATGTCGAAATCTCAAACAAGCAATGAACAATTACATCTGTCAAAATAGATTGCGATTATTAACTAACTAGATCACACACTGAGCTGCTAAATCTCATTCACAGCACTCTATATTGGCTAAATATGCATTCTCCACATAACGTACAAACAATGAACATTACCAAGTATAGCAGCATTTTACGTTATTGATGATAAAGATTATTTTTAACAATTTTATGTTATTGACAATAAAGATTTAGAAGGCTAAATCATTATAAAGCACAATTCAAACATGAGACACTAAAATAGCCCCTAATATGATATACATACAACAATGTTATGATCAGATGAGTTTTTCTGAAGCTTGTATTTTTTTGGAAAATAAGCTGGCACAAGTTATATGGCAACAAAAACATAAAGCAGCCTAATGTTGTTTTTTTTAGGAGTCGTACTTTCATTGAGAAAAAAATGAAAGAATACACGAGCATACAAAAAAGCCAAGCTCCCAAAAATCGACCCCATTAGATAAAGGGGCTCCAATCAATGAGACCTATAGGATATTTACAAAAAATACGTGTCACTAAAGCAGCATAATGATACTTCATCAAAGCAAAAGACGAGCATTGTATCTCTGATGTCAAAGTCAACAATTTCTCTTTATGTGAAATGTGATAAGTGCAGCATTTCGACACAGGCCCTTCACTAAACACTAAAATGAACAGGCCACTGATCTTTTAAAATGCCAAATCGATATTCATCATTCATGCCTCATTCCCTCAACGCCGTTGTATGGCTCATAAGTTTCCACATAACCAAGTGTCTTGAACTCAAAGATCCACTTAAAGGCAAAAGCAACTACACAATGTCAATTGGTTCATTTTTGGTGCATCAATCAAAAGGTTAAAAAGGAAAAAACTTCTTTGTTGAACCATTAATCCTTTGAAGTCTAGCATCTGGAACTCGAGAGAAAATTAAATTTGAAACAACTTCCACTACCATCAGAGGGGATTTCGTAAAAGATTATTTCACTGCTCAGAGTAACGCGTTACATGAACTCAAAGCCCTTGCGCAATGTCCCAGCATCATTTGGTAGATCAGTGAATTATTAACCAAAAAAATATATATGCATTAAGAATTTTAAATGAAAATAACACTCCACATGCCTGTTAGTACCAAACAACCAATCATTCATTTCTTATTTCACGATTATTTTCTTGCTAGTCGACACATATTTCAAAATAAAATTTGAAAACAACTTCCACTGCCATCAGAGGGGATTTCGTAAAAGATTATTTCACTGCTCAGAGTAACACGTTACATGAACTCAAAGCCCTTGCGCAATGTCCCAGCATCATTTGGCAGTTCAGTGAATAATTAACCAAAAGGAAAAAAAAAAAAAAAAAAAAAAAAAAAAAAAACTGTACACTCATTGAGAATTTTAAATGAAAATAACACTCGACATGCCTGGCAGCACCAAACCACCAATCACCCATTACTTATTTCATGATTATTTTCTTGTTGATCGACACATATTTCAGTTAAACAAGAAGATCAAGTGAAGGAAGAAAACTTACCCAACCGTTGGCCGTGATAGGAAAGAACAGATTTAGAGGAGATTGTCGGCCAGCAACCGGTAAAAGACTGGAAAAATATTAGAATGCAAACGGAGAATCGAGTGAGAGAAATGAAGAGATGCGAAGAAGAAGAGAATAAAACCCTAGCAAGAAGGAAAATCGTGAGGACTAGGGCAGTAAGCTGGCATTGAGCCTAAAACGTAGAAAAATGGGTTTTCTCAGTGAAAATTGAGGTTTTGTCGTAAATCGTAATTATAAAAATGACACTATTTTTTACCCTGAAAACCGAAACTTCGATTAGAATTACAATAGCGCCACGACTTTTTTTTTTTTTTAGAAGAGAGAAGAGACGTTTCTCCTATAGAGAAACTTTATCTCCTCACTCTGCCCTACAAATTTTAAACATATGCCTATTTAAAATGCAAGATGAAAAAGAGAAAGTTATGTACTTTTCTCATTCCAAACACAATTCATTAGAGAATTTTAGGAGACTAATTTCAATTTTCAAAAAACGACTCATTGTTTTAATTCAAACTATATATAAAAGTGGCTATAGAGGGAAACTTTATCTCCTCATTTTGTCTTCCAAATTTTAAACATATGTCTATTTTATCTAATTCCATTGGATATATTGAAATCGGGACAAAATGCAAGATGGAAAAGAGAAATTTATGGACTTTTCTCATTCCAAACACCCTTTAATTTCAAGAGGCAAGACTTCAATCATAAAAAAACTGACTCATTGCCTTCTTACAAAATATTTCAATCCAATAACTCATCAACATCTATTACAATCTATCTACCGTCAAATTAAGTCCTAATTTGAGTTTCCTGATTTTTTGTCAATCCAATTTCTTTTCTCTCTGTCAAGAAATGCAGTGTCTCAAAACCATCTTTATATGTACCAACAGTGCCTTCGAGAACAGTCTCTCCCTTTTTTTTTTATAGGACATTCGGTCGGACGATCGTTTTCCCTTTCTCTCTCTCAAGTCTCAGCCACGGAGGAGTAGTCTTGAGAGGAAGGATTGCGTCTCATCCATTTTTCAGTCTTTCCCGTTTTATTCCCGTTTCTTTGTTACTATTCGGCTATTCTCATTACAAAAAACAAACTCAAACTAACTACTCTATTCTTTCTTAAGCTCTAATCTGTCTTGTAAGCAGAAAGACATAGATGGAGATTGGAAAAATACCAGTAACAGCAAGGGAGTATAAAATCGAATGAGGATGCGGCGGCACGAGCGAAAGAACGGCGGCAGCAGCAGTGACCACTGACCAGGAGAGAGGCGACGGCGCCACTGAGCTGCTGGAGGAGGAAACAGCGTGAAGAAGTGGCGTTGAGGCTGAGTTTTTTAGGGTTTCATTCTACTTTTTCATTTTTGTTTTATTTTAGAGGGTGGGCTAAAAAAGCGGGCTGGGCTTTTTAATAATAATAATAATAATAAATTAAAAAAAAAACAAAAACAAAAACAAAAAAATAGACTGAAATTTATTGGGGTTGGATAGTTTTTTTTTTTTTTTTTTTTTTTTTGAAAAGGGGGTTGGATAGATTTTAGGTTACTTTATTTTAGATAGTTAAATTTGAATTTGGATTCTGTATTTGAAATTGATTTGTTTTAATTTAAATTAATATCGTGTATTTCTAGAAAATTGGTTATCTTATGATCGAGGGTATTTTAATAACTTGATAATTCTGATTTATTAATAGAGAAATTTGATTTGACTATTTATCCAAAAATTAAGTTGGGATGCCATTTTTCAAAACGCTCATTTAAATAGGTCATTCTTGTCGTTAACCCTAGGAAATGGCTTCCAAATGGAAAAATAATAATAATAATAATAATAATATTAGATTTGAAAAAAAGACAAAAAATAAACGTAAGAAAAATAGTTTTTCATGTTGTTAATGTGCCAAATTTTTTGCCACAAGCTGTCTTCAGCTTTGCATCGGTGCCCAAGAAGGTGTTGGGCTCTAGAGCCATCGACACATACCCAAAATCCACCTCGTATATCCAAGAAGGTGATGTAGGGATGAGGATTAAATCTCTAACCTCTTGATCGGAATACAAACTTTATGTCAGTTGAATCATGATATTGTTGACGTTTCTTCTACTTTGTTGCATATCTAAACAAAGTAAAATTTCTTAGATACAGCGGCTGAACAAATATATTTACGGATATGATAAAAGTTTTGGTTAAAAACACGTTTGGTTTTTTTGAAAGAAAGAAGGTAAAAAAAAAACTTACAGTCTTTTTGTTTTTCTGTCATATTCGAAGCATAACTTAACCTCTATGTTTTTGTATATATAAAAGATGGGTTAAAACTTAAAACACTATGTTTTGGGTGGAAAGAACCTTTGGTCTATGTTGATTGTTAGAATTTTTAAATATAAAAACTAAAATATCACGTAGTAAAATTTAGGTTTGAATCATTATAGCACCGTTTGGTAACTATTTGATTTTTTGGTTTTTGTTTTTTGAAATTTAAGCTGGTAAGCATTACTTCCACCCGGAAGTTTCTTTGTATTTTTATCTATCTTCTTCCCACGTTTTTTAAAATCAAGCCAATTTTTAAAAACTTATATTAAATGCAATTTTGATACTACAATAAATTATTAATAATAGTATATCATAAGTAAAATTGGAATTTTTACAACATTAAAAACAAAGTGTTACTTAAATTCATAAAAAAAAATAACTCTAATTATCAAAATGTGCAAAGTGTTCGTTTTTTAAAAAAAAAAAAGGTAAAATAGTTGTCTAACTTGAATATAATTCAAATAGCTAAGACACGAATCTTCAAACAAGAGATCGGATATTTGAATCTCCATCCGACCTATTGTTAAACTAAGAAAACAGACAAAACACCTACAAAGTTTATTTACATCAGTTGGTTTTTTGTTGTTAGTTTCAGTGATCTGTCACACAAACAGTTCAAAATGGAACCTCAATACATGAAGAAGCTGCCCAAAGGAAGGAGAAGGAAAGCAGCCAAAAGTAGGCACCATCTACTCCCTGCAAAATTATATAAGTTACATATAATTTTTGACATGTGACAAGGGTATTTTTCCCTAATTTTTTGAAATGTGACAAAGAAATTGTAGATACTTGTCGACCTAATAAAAAAAAATCAATTACAAATTTAGTCACTGAACTTTAAAAAGTGTTAAATAAGTTCTCAAACTTTTAATTTTGTGTCTAATAGGTCTTTGAACTTTAAAAAAGTATCCTATGTGTCATTAAACTTTCACTTTTGTAATTCAACAAGTCCCTCAACTTTCAATTTTGTGTCTATAAGTCATTGACCTATTCACATTTTTTAAAATTTACAAGCCTATAAGATACAAAATTAGAAGCTAAGGTCACAATAGGCATAAATTCAATTTTTATCTAATAGATTGGTTCATTTTTAAAATTCTTCGATATGTGAGAGATTTATTAGATACAAAATTGAAAATTTGGGGACCTATTAGATATTTTTAAAGTTAGGGACTTATTAGACACGAAATTGAAAATTCAAGAATCTACTAGACACTTTTTAAAGTTCAAGGACTAAATTGACATAACCCTCAAAATTTAGAACTAAACGTATTGTTTAAACTAAAAAAAAAAAAAATGCATGTCCAAACAAATGTTTTGATTTTTTAAAATAAGCTATAATCTTAAAAACTTATTTAGGTAGCTTACAAAACAAATAAACTTGAAAACAAAAAATAGAAAAGATAATCATTTTCAAACTACCCCTAATTTTTAAAATATGAGCACAAATTTTAAAACATTTTAAATATATATATCACAATATAAAAAATTAAGCCTATTAAAAAAGATTCTAATTTTTAAGAAAATAAAATTACTATCCTATTACAACTTTTGAAGAGAAAACACAAAGAAATAAAATGTTAAATTAGAACTTAGTTCATTCACTTCCAAAATTGTTTTTAAAAGGATTCTAAATTTTAGAAGTGTCTAATAAATTCTTCGACTTTTAAATTTGTGTCAAATAAGTTTTCCAACTTTAAAAATATCTAATGGATTTAATTTTAAAATTTGTTTCAAATAAGTTTTCCAACTTTAAAAATATCTAATGGATTTATGAATTTTCAAATGTGTGTCTAATAAATTTAAAATTTCAAAAATTAACTAATCTATCAAATTATAAAATTCAACTTAATGTCTAACAAGACCCTAAACTTTCTATTTTGTGTCTGTTAGGTTTGTAGATTTTAAAAAAATGTCAAATAGATGAATGATCAATTAAACACTAAATTGCCGGTTCAAAAAAAAAAACACTAAATTGAAAATTTAAGAACCTACCGCATACTTTTAAATTTTGGAGATCTATTGAACACAAAATGAAAAGTTAAAAACCTATTAACACTTTTTAAGAGTTTGGTAGCTAAATAAACTCAATCCTAAACATTTAGACTCTGTTTAATAACAATTTGATTGTCGAAAATTAAGCGTATAAACACTACTTCCATAACTTTTTTTTTTAAACCTTCTTCCCATGTTTTCAAAAACCAAGTCAAGTTTTAAAAATTAAAGGTTCGTTTGATAACCATTTGGTTTTTCTTTTTTCGTTTTTTAAAATCATTCTTGTTTTCTCCCAATTTCTTTAGAATAGTTTTCATTTTTGTTAAAGACACATTTGAATTCTTAGTCAAATTTAAAAAACAAACACAAGTTTTTGAAAACTATTTTTTTAGTTTTCAAAACTTGACTTGGTTTTTGAAAACAAGAAAATGATAGATAACAAAACAAAGAAACTTATAGGTGTAAATAGTGTTTATAGGCTTAATTTTCAAAAACCAAAGTAGTCATCAAATGGGTAACAAAAAATAGTTTTCAAAAGTTTGTTTTTGTTTTTGGAATTTAGCTAAGAATTCAAATGTGTCCTTAGCACAAATGAAAACTATTGTATGGAATTTAGAGAAAACAAGCATAATTTTCAAAAATCAACAATCAAATGGTTATAAAACGGTTAAAATAGTTTTCGAAAACTTGTTTTTGTTTTTAGAATTTAACTAAAAATTTAAGTGTATCCCTAACAAAAATGAAATATATTGTGAGAAAATTCCATGATAAAAGCATAAGCATCTGATCCCCTATAAAAAAATCCATTATTTTTAATAGCTATCTAGTACCAAGCAAGGGTATCCACCATAAATATTTTTAAAGAAAACAAAAAAAAACACAGTTAAAATAGAGATCATTCTTTTTTCTTTCCTGAAAAGAACTTCTCTATCTTTTTTCCCCCTAAAAAATAATAATCTATCATGTAAAAATAAAAATAAAAATCGGTAAAAATATGTATTGATAGTTTTTTTTTTTTTTTCCCCAAATGTATATCGACGACATCTAACATTTACAAACCATCATTCTTAAAAAATAATTTAAAAATTAAAATAGTAAACTATTTCCGCTTGCATTCATGATTTCAACAAAAAAAAAATGATTTATACAAAAATTACATTAAATCAATGAAATAATGGTCTAAATCTCAAAAAAAAAAAAAAAAAAAATTGACAAGGGGTCTAAATCTCAATTTTTATTCTTCTTTTTTCTCAAAATATATATATATACTTCTTTTTATCTTGGTGCATAAAATTTCAATTATTCTTATTTACCACTTAGACTTTGCCTAATAATTCATTTTAGTGGTTGTTGCATAATATAAATCAATGTGTCCGTTTGAAATACATTTTGATTTAAATGTTTTTCAAGAATGCATTTTTTAAAATACATTAATTTTGTATAAAAATTATTTAGAATTTAAACACTTATATGTTTGGTTGCATTTCCTCATAGGTGTTTTCATACACAAGTTATTGTATACTAAACACTCTTCTTTAAAAAGTTGGTTCCAAGTGTTTTTTTCAAAATGGTTTATTTATCAATCTCATTTTCTAATAAGTCATTTTTAGTGATTGCCAAACACTAGAAATTTTTTCAAAATGATTTTTTTTCAAAATTAAATTAATTAAACACTTGGAAAGTTAAACCAAACCTACTCTTAGGGTGTGTTTGGTTTAACTTTTCAAGTGTATAATTTTGAAAATAAATCATTTTGAAAAAAAAATTTAGTGTTCGGCAACCACTAAAAATGACTTATTAGAAAATGAGATTGATAAATAAACCATTTTGAGAAAAACACTTGAAATCAACTATTTAAAAAAGACTTTTTAGGTAAACAATAACTTGTGTATAAAAACATTTGTGAGGAAATGCAACCAAACATATGAGTGTTTAAATTCTAAACAATTTTTATACAAAATGTTTTTTAAAAAATGCATTCTTGAAAAACATTTAAATTAAAATGTATTCCAAACGGACCTTTATTATATAAAGTTCCAAACACTTTTAGGTCTCGTTTGATAACCATTTGGTTTTTGGCTTTTGGTTTTTGAAAATTATGCTTGTTTTCCCTCAATTTCCTTTCAATGGTTTTTATTTTTGTTAAGAAGACATTTGAGTTCTTAGTCAAATTCCAAAAAGAAAAACAAGTTTTGAAAACTATTTTTTTTTTTTTTTTCAAAATTTGACTTGATTTTTGAAAACAATGGAAGGATGTAGATAACAAAACAAAGAAAGTTGTGGATAGAAGTTGTTTTTTTCAAAAACAAAAAACGAAATGGTTATCAAACGGGTTCTAAGTTAAGTTATTACTAAATGACTAGAAAATTAATGGTCATAATTAAATATATATATATATATATATATTGTTTTATAAGATTCAGATATAATAAAATATTTCTACTAAAAAAGATATAATAAAATATTTAAAAACATAGAAACTAAAATAATAATAATAATAACTTTAAAGTCTATTCTTCTTTTTTTTTTAAAAAAAAAAACAGCAACTTTTAAAGTCTATTCTATTTTATTAGTTTTTATATCTAATAAATACATGTTATACTTATATATTTACCTTTTCAAAAGTTCAGAAAAATATTACGAAAAAAAAAACTAAAATAAAAAGGAAATATATGAATGGCGGCAACTTACAAAAGAATACTGCAGCCGGAGAGGAATCAGAGCTCCAGAAGAACTCCTGAGTGAGATCATTACTATTGCAGTCCGTCGTCGTATTGAACCCTCTTTCACACACGCAAACGAACGCATTCTCCGGCGGAGCAAATCCACACGCGCCGCCGCTCATTTCGCAGCCCGTACATTTGGTTTCCACCGCACTGCTCTCCAGCGCTCCATATCCGTACTTCAACTCCACTCCGTACTCCCACCGCGCCGGATCCGTCTGATACTCTCCGAGCGACACCACCGACGAGAATCCGCCGCACTTGAGCTCGCGCAGGTCGAGCTCGCCGTCGCCGTCGAAGTTCGCCGGCGAGTAGACGCAGCAGGAGTTCGTCGGCGGAAAGAGCGGCAGGCCGAGGTCGACGACGGCCGGACAGGCGTAGATCGAAGCGCAGAGGTGAGAGTACGACAAATCGCACACGGCGGAGCCTCGAATCGAGAGGGAGGCTGAGGGAGATTCGCAATCGAGGAGGAGGAACACCGATGAGCCGAGTTGGAAGGGGCCAGTCCAATCGATGCCTAGGGTTTTCGATTCCTGCATCTTAGAGCAGGTCGACATCGACGGCGGCGAGATTATGACGGTGGAGTCGGAGTATGAAATCGAAGTGATCGGATAGTCGCCGGTGTGAGTGGTGAGGAGGAGACGGTCGTCGGAGGAGCAGGTGACGTGAGAGGAGAATCTCGGCGAGCCGCAGCCGTAGCCGGTGCCGAACGGGTACTTGATGGTGAGCGCGCCGCATGTGTTCCGGCAGGGAGGGGCTGCGGAGGAGGCGGTGCGGTGGCCGGAGATGGAGGTGGAAGCGAGAATATGGAAGGTAAGGATGAGAAAGCGAAGAAACTCCATTGTTGAAGAGCTCTGAGGTCTGTAGAATTTGAAAGAGAAAGTTTGTGGGAAGTGATAGTGAAGATGAAGAAAGGGAAATAAAACTAAAACTAAAAGTGAGAAAATGGAATAAAGTAAGAAAGTAGAGGGAAAAAAGAAAAACAGAGAATATGTTTGGATAAGGAATAATTTAAAAAGAAGAAAAAGAAAAAGTCCGACCTGCCGGATTCGAACCAGCGACCTAAGGATGGCTATTTGGAATTTCCAACTACAGTCCTCCGCTCTACCAACTGAGCTAAGGTCGGATGTTGATAAGCGGAAGCATATAGTTTTATATATCTATTATCAATATATTAATTTTAGTTAAATTATAATTAGTTCCTAAACTTTAAATAGTATGACATATTCTAAAATTTTAAAAATTAATTGATATATTAAATATAAAATTGAATATTATGTTGATCTCAAACTTTCAACTTTTTTTTTTTTGGTTTAGTAAGCCTATGAATTTTAAAAAACATTGAATAGGTTGATGACCTATTAGACACAAAATTGAAAGTTGGACTTATTGGACACAAAAGTGAAAGTTTAAAGACCTATTGGATACTTTTTTTTAAGTTCAATGATCTATGGGACACAATTGAAAATTTAGAGATTTATTTGACACTTTTTAGGGACTAAATAGACACAACTCTAAAATGGTTAGAAACTAAACTTATAATAACCTTTTTTTTTAGAGCTGAACTTATAATAACCTTTTAAATTTACAAGTAAACAAAACGAAATCATATAAGTCAAAAGATTCTTCTTCTTCTTCTTCTACTACATTTTATTTTTGTATTTAAACTTTACGCATTAGGTCATATTTTTTTTTTATTAGTTATATACTATAAATTTAAGATTCTTCTTCTTCTTTTACTACATTTTATTTTTGTATTTAAACTTTACGCATTAGGTCATATTTTTTTTTTATTAGTTATATACTATAAATTTAAGATTTTTTTTAACACCCTGATATTCAATTTACCTATGGTTTCAAATACTTGTCCATAAATAATAATAAACAATGTTTATGGAGTAGGCTAGTTTAGAGTAAATGAAATTTGATTGAGTCGAACCAGAATACCTAAAAGTTCAAGAATCGAAGGTATCACCAATAAAAAGTGATTAATTTGGTAGGGTATCATTACAATTTTATTTACTATATATTCATCATGGGTTGATGTTAAATTATCTTTTATCTCTCTATTTTTCCTAGAATTATATTGCATGGTTTTTAATAGATCCCACATAAACTAAGATTTGCGAAAACTTAAATTTTATACAACATAGTAATATTTACAAATTATAAATATATAAACCCAATAAAGACGGTATAAACTTATATTCTTATAGCATGTTCCTTTATATAATCTAAATATAAATTATACAAACACAAACTTTCCAACCTTAAATTTTACAAATTCGACTTACTGGAACAGGGTCAAACATCCCCTATGATGTTTCTTCCTGTCACATCTCAAACACACACATAGAAGCACATGATGCATAGATTTTCTTTGCGCGTAATTGAAAATTAGTGATACAAACTACCATAATTCAACTCAGACACGATGTACTCTACCTTAAAAACAATCTTCCTTATTTATAAGGGGAAGACAAAGGTAAGAAAAGCTATTTCCATTCATATTTATAGATTCAATCTTTTTCACAATGTATGATCGAGACAACTATTACAATAATATTTTACATTGAGAGGAGCATCTCGACAACCCAACCTAAGTAACCGTAGACTTCAAGCGCCTCATTTGGGGCCTAGAGTAGGAGTGTGGGGATAAATTAGGACATACATGGGAATTGCATGAGATAATTGAAGCAAATAAATCAGAAGCTACAAACAGAAGAGTTTGATGGAGAAAGGTTGGGGTGGGTGGTGAGAAAAGCCTTGATGTGTTTGTACATCTCTTTTGGCTTCTCTGCATTGATTGCATGTCCTGCTTCTTTTACAACCGCTAACTCTGCATTTTCCCCCAAGTGCCTGAAAATTGTAATTATTCCAATAACTTTACAATGCTTCATTATAAATTTGATATTTTTTTTTTTTGAGTTTAACAAACATTTTGAGACAGGGAATTCGAATCTCAAAGGTACATATCAATTATCTTTGAACTATACTTGCTTTAACTATAAATTTGACATGATGTTTGTGTCATTTCTTAAGTTGATATTAAATTTTTAGTTTAAAATTAATCAAATCATCTCTAAAAAAAAATCTAAATTTAGGTTTTTTTTTTAAAAAAAAGTTTAATGTTTAATTTGATAAAAATTAAGAGTTTGAGGTATAAAATGATTCACACAATTAAATATATACGTCAAATGAACCGTTTTCCCCTAGGGATGTCCATTTGCCCCGCGGGGCCAGGGCCCCGTGGGGACCCGCCCCTAATGGGGTGGGGAATCCCCGTTTAAGCGGGGAATGGGGGAAAAAAATTCCTCGCAAGCTAAACGGGGACGGGGACGGGGAATGTATTCCCCATCCCCGTTCCCCGCTCTCCTCCCCGTTTACTTTTTTTTTTTTTTAATTATTATTATTATTTCTCACTATATATAAATTTAAAGTTTTATTGTTAATGATTTAGAAAATTGGATAGGTTTGAATTATATGGCTTAAATATTTAAATTATATGTATAGATAATTAGATAATTTGATATGAAATATTATTTTGTTTATAATAGGAGATTTGAGAATTTTTTTCTTTAAAAAGAGATTTTTTTTAAGAAATTAACTATCTAAATGAAGAATTTATGTTTCTTCATGTGAATAATTAACTATCTAATAGAAAATTAATGAACATTTTTCATGCAAAGTTAACTATTTGAAAATTTATCAAAAGAATATTTGATTTAATGAAGACAAAAAAAAAAAAGAAAAAAATTAAATGGGGAATAATTCCCCGCAGGGAACCCGATCACCGCAAATTCCCCGCGAGGAATCCCTGTCCCATTCCCCGCGAAATTTAACGGGGAATTTCGCGGGGATGGGGATTGAAATGGGAGGCGGGGATGGGGAGGGACGGGGATGATCCCCGTCCCTGCCCCACCCCGTGGACATCCCTATTTCCCCCCTTTTTTTTAATTGAAAAAAATTGAGTTTCATCATCATTATATTAAAAATTAGGTCAAATTACATGTTTAGTCTTTGAACTTTCAGGATTGTGTGAATTTAGTCCCTAAACATTAAAAAGTTCCAAATAGATCCTCAAACTTACAATTTTGTTTCCAATAGGTCCCTAAACTTAAAAAAGTATCTAATAGGTCCTTAAACTTTCACTTTTGTGTCCAATAGGTAAATCAACTTTCAATTTTGTGTCTAATAAGTCATCGACCTATTCAACATATTTTAAAAGTCACAAGCCTACTAGATACAAATTTGGGAGTTTAGAGTCTTGATAGACATAAAATTCAAAGTTGAAAGTTCAGAGACCTATTAGACACAAAATTGAAAGTTCAGCGACCTATTAGACGCTTTTAAAGTTCAGGGACCTATTAGAAACAAAATTGAAAGTTCAAGCCCGTTTGATAACCATTTGGTTTTTGGTTTTTAACCTTATAAACACTATTTCCAACTCTAAGTTTCTTTGTTTTTTCATCTACTTTCTTCTCATGTTTTCAAAAACCAAGCCAATTTTTGAAAACTTTTTTTTTTTAGTTTTCAAAAATTTGTTTTTGTTTTTAGAATTTGGTTAGGAATTCAAGTGTGTTTTTAACAACAATGAAAACCATGGTAACAAAATTTAAAGAAAACAAGGCTAATTTTCAAAAACCAAATGGTTATCAAACGAAGTCTCAAAAACCTATCAAACACTTTTTAAATTCAAAGACCTAATTGATACAATCTTGAAAGCGCAGGACTAAATTTGTAATAAAACCTAAAAATTATAATTACCGTTAAAAAAAATCTTCCTACAAACCACCGTTAAAAATTTAACTACTTTTTTCTTTTTTTTTTTTCTACATAAACAAAAATTTAATAGTGATCAATAAGAGATTTATGCTTACTAGGTAAGTATTATTCAAAACATTGATGATAAGTAAGAAATTATTCATGAGGAAAATATTATTCTCAAATTAACTCATCTTAAATCTCTATTCATCCCTTTTTTTTTTTTTTTTTTTAATTTGATTCCGAACGATAACTCAAAAGATACCAGTCTTCCATAGAAATTAAAAGGTTTGTGAAAATACCTTTTTAATCTATGTGCCAACTCCAAAGGAAATACTCTGTCTTGTTCTCCCCATATTATCAACGTAGGCTGCATTGGCAAAGTTAGAAATATTGTTATAACATTACAATATAATTAAACGAATAATATATTTTAATTAACTACGGAAGCAATTTGTTTTTTACAATGACTATATATATATTAAAAGGTGTTTCCGAAAATTATTTAAAAGAAAAATTGAACTACTTTCTAAGGAGTGCTAAAAAAATATAGTTCAATTATATTCTAAAATGTTGACAACTATTTTTCATTAAAACACCTTCTTCAATCCACTTAGTTTTCTCTAGACAAACATTTTCAAATAATATCTCTCTTAATAAATACTTTTTATTGCTAACTTTGAACTTTTTTTTTATAAAGTGATGCACTTTATCTCTCTCTAACAAACTCTCTCATCACAAATATCTTTGGTCCCTTTAGCTTTCTATTTATACACTTTATCACAATGTCATTTCATGAGTATTACTTAACTTATTAAGAACGGATTAAGATATATACTCTAACAGACCAGATGTTCGAAGGTTCGAATCTTCCACCTAATATCTATACACATACTTCATCTTTCCAATCTCAACATAATTTTTCTCATCGATCTCTTTGTATATACAAAATTTCCTGCCAACAAGAGCATAGCTCAATTGGCATAAAGATGTACTGATAACCACGAGGTTTGTGGTTCGAATGTACTGATAACCACGAGTACGAGGTCTATGGTTTGAATCTCCCACCGCCCACCCTCATATTGTCAAAAAAAATATATAAATACATACCAAATTTCCTAATATCTTTCTAAATAAACACTTCTCACATGATCAATCTTCTCACGCACACATTCTCTCACTTATTTTAATCTATCTTCTTAAAATTTAATAATTTTCATTATAAACAGTTTGTTATTTCTAAATCTATTTGGTAGATAAATACTGACCATTAACATAATCAAGTAATTTTTACTGAAATACTCGAGATAAAAACACATTTTCAGAGCAATTTAAACAAAAAAATACTTTAAGTTCCCAAAATATATGAATCTTTCAAACCTTATCGATCTTGGGAAGATTAGATAAGTTCCTATCCTTGAGTATTTCTTTAATCAACTCTTCTTTCTCTTGCTTGTACTCTGTGCACATCACCTGTAAGCAGAAACACAATGCAACATCATAAAGAAAGTTATTGGCAAAATGCAATCAACCTAAAAATTAGAACAGAAAAAACAGATGGATTTCTGTATACGAAACTGATTCAGATCAGTTATCAAAATCGTTTTTTTGTTTGCATGACAATAAAAATTCAGTGGAAACATGTTGGGTGACCGTCACAACATTACACTTGTTTGTTCTTCGAGTTTTTTTTTTTTATTTGAAAGTTATGATTCCAAGTGGAAAATAATTTGGAGTTTTGAAAATGCTACAGTCATTGTTCTTGAGATATGATTAGTCCTGCAATCCTGAATCCCTGATCAGAAAATGCTCTAAAATCTGATTGGTTATGACTAAAATTATAACTTACCCTTTTGTTGTAGAAATCTGTTTCTGTAAACCATTCCTAAATATGCAAAAATCATTCCAAAAACTCCAATGTCCTTCAGAAAATTCTAAGTTCATAATGTCGATCAAATTTATGTATGATTCCCCAATTTGACAAACAGACGAAATCCGAATGAGTAAACAAGAAAAATTCAGAAGCACAACCACTCACATCGATGAAATCGTCGATTATACAAGTGGGCAAAATTCGAGCAGGCTTGACGAAGGTGAGGCGGAGGAGTTCCTTGAGCTTCGCCGGCGTTTGAGGCAGCAAAATGCTGGCGGCCTCGTCGACGTTCTTCACGACGAACATCCCGTCCTCCATATCCTTCTCCTCCAAGCAAACTCCAGCGCAACAGAGCACCAATTTCTCCACTCGCTCCGGAAATTGAACGGCCAAACTGTACGTTACGAAGCCCCCGTAGCTAATCCCAACGACATTCACCGTCCGAACATCAAACGAATCCATCAGACGCATCATACAGCGAGCCTGAAACGACTCGGACCTCTCCGGGCGAATCGTGTACGAATTGCCGAAGAAAATTAGGTCAGGAACGTAGACATTGAAGAATCGAATCAACGGCGATATGAACTCGTTCCATTGCCACATCGCGTTGGCTCCAAATCCATGGAGGAGAAGCAAATTAGGTTTCGCTTCTCTTCTGGTTTTGGGCGCCCAACAGTGGATGATCGTTCCATCGCCGAGATCGGTGGTGGTGGATTTGAGGCCCGCCCTAGAGAAAGAGTACCGAAAACACGAGTCCAAGGTGGAAGAGAAACTAAAACAAGCTGCCATTATCGTCAATCAACCGAGAATCTGCGAGAAAAATCGGGGAGAACGTAGAACAGGGAAGAAATTTACGAGCTCGGAATGGGGAAAAAAGTGGAAATCCTTTTGGAATTTGGATTGAGGAATCTGGAATCGGAACACGGAAGGAATTTCTAGTTTCTTCGAGAGAAGAGAACAGGAAAATTTCTCCCCATTCCTGGGGAGATCTTGAAACCGTGAAAATGGCGAAGGGAATTGAGATTAAATAATTGGATGCTCGTTGGCTTTATGCGCACACGATCGAGATGATGATGCCCACGAAAAAGTTTTCATTCTCTCCAACCACAAAGCCGCACTGCAAAAACCGCGCCTCTCAAAAGATGCCACTTGTTTGAAATATAAAATGAAATGAATAAAATAGTTAGGTCCTTTAATGACAAAATTTCTATATTTTAAAAAATCTATGGTCTAGGATGGATTTAGGGATTTAACTTTGTTTTTTTTCTTTATTGTTATAAGTATTCTTAAACCACTCTTTGTTTGGGTATCTATTCTTTCCAAATCTCTAGGAAACAAAAATACTCTCTATTATTGGTAAATTGTATCATTTGGATAAACTCGGTGACGTGGATGGGTCAATTGGGGAAGACTCGACTATACGGTATGAACCTCTGGTATAGTGAGAAAGTTGAACCTCGGTTGGACAAAAGAAAGAGTCTTCCAAGCCAAGTAATTGAAGTAGTGTGGGAGTTCGAGTGACTTTATGAATTAGACGTGAATCGTGATAGACTATTAGGAGTTGCAAGTGACTCCGCCTATGAATATAAGGGGAGATTTCACAATGTATGCAATTCTAATCTCAATCTATTCAACATAAACTCTAGTCTGGTTTAGGTGTTAAAAGGGTGCTAGGCAAGCCAACATCATAATGGTGTGCAAACATTAATTCTTCCCATTTTCACCCAGAATAACGCTTAACTATATTGGCTCAACTTGGTCATTTATTGAGCCAAAATCCAGCATCAACATTTTTTTATACAATTGTATAGTCATGTCAACATTTATAAAATATCATACTCTTAGATGATCATCTATATAAATTGAGAACCATGTGATAATGCTAATATATATTAAATGTTTTGTTCTTAAATAACATAATATTCAAAGAATGTGATGGTAAGAGACAAAACCCTCAACCTTCTTTTCAAAAAAAAAAAAAAAAAAAAAAAAAAAAAAAAAAAAAAAACCTCAACCTTAAGAAGGTACATATTTCTTGACCATGTTATGTTCAAGTTGGCTTTATGACGGGTATTGTTATTATTGTTGTACATCTATAAAAAAAATGGTTATGTCTTAAATGACTATATATAAAGAAACTGAATTTATCTATATAAAAACAACCCATTATTGTACCTAAAAAAATATCGTTACTAAATTATTAATCATTATTCATTGATAAAAATATTTATTTATAAAAAGTTATATGAAAATATAATTGAGTTTTCTAAGAACATGGACAATAGACTCTCCATGTATTGTTGGTTGATGGTGCCTTTTTGGGTTCAGTATTCTTGAGTGTGATCCTAATTTTTGGATCGAATATTTGATTAGACTTCATGAACTATGATACCATATTAGATAAATATGAAATTCTCACCACAAAATTAATTGACAACGAGAGGAGTAATTTATGTATTTTTATAAATTATGAGGTCTTTATTTATCTTTTCGAGATGAGATTCTCAACAATTTTTTTTTTTTTTTTTTTTAGTTTAGATGAGATTCTCAACATTTACCACTACACCTATCACTAATTATATCAAAATTTAATGCACCATTCACAAACACACACAATTTATTTTATTTTATTTTATTTAAACTACAAACACACACAATTTTGTTGTACTGAATAAATAAATTTTTATTCCACTGCCAGCTCAAAAAACTATATAGACCTGTCGAATCTAAAATGTTGTTTAATTGCCAATCTTTACTCTTTAGTTTTTTTTGGAATTTAGTTGGGATTAACCATTCGAACCAACGCATTCCACAATCTCTTTTAAATTTAAGTTCATTAAAAAAATACATTATAAATATGATTTTCATGAATGATATTTAATTTATTTAATAAACATTTTGAAACCCTAAATAATATGACAAAATACATTTTTGTCCTAAAGTTTGAGCTTAGTGTCTATTTGGTCCTTTAAGTTTTAAAAATGACATTTTAGTCTTTGAAATTTGAAAAATTATTCTAAATGATCCATGTCCCTGTCCATTAGTTGACTAATGGACGTTGATATGATAGTTAAAATGTTGTTTGGACTTTGATGATGTAGCAATTTTAACCTAAATGGCAAAAGTATCTTAGGGTATGTTTGGTTTAACTTTTTAAATGTTTAATTTTGAAAAAGATTATAGTGTTTGACAACCACTAAAAATGACTTATTAAAAAATAAAATTGATAAATAACTCATTTTGAGAGAAACACTTGAGAGCAAGTTTTTTTAAAAAAAGTTTTTAAGTATATAATAACTTGTGTATAAAAACATTTATGAAAAAATGTAACCAAACATACGAGTGTTTAAATTCTAAACAATTTTTATACAAAATGTTTAATAAAAAATGCATTCTTGAAAAACACTTAAACAAAAAGGCATTCCAAATGGACTCTTAGTTTTACGTTACTTTTTGTTGATTGAGATAGTTGATGTGGTCATCTCCCCCATTCCCTCTCTTTTCTCCTTTCTCCTCTCTTTTTATCTGATAGAGCTTGCTATCTTAGCCACTATTAGCTGATGCTCTTGTTGTCGTTCATCAGTTCTTATATCATTGTGTCACTCATTGAAATTCCCTTTGATCGACCCTTCCTTTCAGATTTGGAACATAAGAAGTGTCCCAAATCATTGAACTTCCCTTTTTATATTGTTGTGTCGTCGGTTGTTGTTCAGATTGAAGGATTTGATCATTCCTCGATATGAAACAAACAAAGCATTTTAAATTTGGAGGAACGATCCTCGATATGGAACGAAAGAGGTGAGGTTAATTCCTCAATCTGGAAGGGTCCTTGTGTTGTCCACATACGAGGTTTGTCTTTGTAGTAACTCTTCCAAATTTGGAAGAAGGGATTGACACTAAGGCAACAAGCTCTACTAAAGAAGAAAAGAGGAGGAAGGAGAAGGGAGGAAAGAGAGGGAAAGGAATAGACAACCATGTCAATGGTTTGAATTTAGAAAAACAATATAAATTTCATATATTTTTGTTCCAAGCTAAAATTGCTACGTCATGAGAGTCTAATAATAATTTAATTGTCACGATAACATTCTCTTAGGTTAACTAATGGTTGATGACTATTTAGAACTATTTTCAAACATGCTGCAATTTTGAAACTTCAAGACCCAAATAAACATTAAGTTCAAATCTCTAGGACAAAAAATGTATTTTTCCCTAAATAATATTATAAATACCATATACATTTTTTGACAAATAATATGCACATAATATAATGTAAAATTTTTAATGTTGGGCTTTTGGATTGAACCTTGAGTTGAACTAATGGGCTAATAATTTAATGGGCCCAAACATGACTTAAACTAGCCCAATTCAAAAGCAACCAAAAAAATACCTCAACCTCTGGAAAAAAAAAGAAAAAAAAAAAAGGAAATGGATGAAACCCACGACACATCTGCTCTCACGTCTCACCTCTCATTTCAAAAGAAAGACCGCACAAAATCTATCCAACCTTCAGAGTTATAATATTAAAAGAAACACAAGAATAACTCATTCCCTTTGTATACACTACTGTGAAACCAATGAACCATAAGGAAGAAAAATCCATTGCTTCATCTGCACTACTACACTCAAGATCATTCGTCAGAGGGAGAAAAGGAGAGAGAGGAAGAAATGAGTGGTTTTAGGGATTTTGTTTAAAGATGGGGTAATTTTAGGATCTTTTCAAAATTAGAAAGTAAACCGATGGATTGCGAATTTTTTAATATAAAAGAATAAAATATGATTTTTCTTTTTATGGTTTTTTGTTGTATTTTAAAGGCTAAATTATAAAAAATACCCCTGAATTATGAGGTTTGTTTCAAAAATGTTCATGAACTTTGAAAAGTTTCAAAAATACCCTTGAACTTTGAAAAATGTTTCAAAACTACCTTTGACGTTAATTTTTTGATGAAAACCGTTAGAATTTACGGTGAGATGAGGAAAAAAGAACATTTTTCAATAAGAGTATTTTTTATTATTTCTTTTTTAAGTTCAAGGGTATTTTTTAAATTGAAACTTTAACGGTTTCCATAAAAAAAAAAATTAACAACAAGGGTATTTTTGAAGCATTTTTCAAAGTTCAGAGGTATTTTTGAAACTTTTCAAAGTTCAGGAGCATTTTTGAAACAAACCTCATAGTTCAGGGGTATTTTTTTTTTTATAATTTAGCCTATTTTAAATATAAAAATTATGGAAGAGGGTATAAAAATAATTGAATAACAACTTAAAAAATCTAGGCTCTTAGGCTATTTTGTGTAAAAAATGGTGGATTTGTACAAAAATGAAATATAGGGTCAATTTACAGGCTAACCACGTACTTATCCCTATAAATTAATTTAAAGAATTGAAGGGTCGAATTTTGTTGGCACGAATTTATATATTCTTTTAAATGTTAAATTAGAAGTTTGGTCCCTAAACTTTTAGGGCCCGTTTGGTTTAAGGTTTTATAGATGCCTGAAAATACATGATGCCTGGGAATAAGATTGTTGGGAATCAAAGATAACTGTGTTTGGTTGTGCATGGGAATGTCATCAGGATTTTATGAGAACAAATTATGTCTGTATTTATTTTTTAGAATTAATCAGGTAAACTTTATGTAATTTTAATAAATTAATCAATAAAATAATCAAAATTAATTCAAACTATTAATAAAAATTAATGAAATAATAATCATGAAATGATTTTAATGGTATAAACTATGTTAATTTAACAAACTAAAATTATTTAATTAATTTTTTAATAAATATCTTTAACTACAATAATTTAATATATTGTATCCAAAAAAATTAATTAGATAAATATTTAATAATAATATGATTATTTATTTATTATAAGGAAATTTAAAAAAGTAATTAATTGATTATAAATAATCGATAAGTAATTAATTATAATTATTGAAAAATGAATTTTTATACTAAATTCATTTAAATGATTTTAATTCAATAATTAAATATATTTTCGATAATATTGACTAGTTAATTATAATTTTAGTAAATATGTAATTACATCCCTTTAATAAACTTGGACTAATTATTTGTTTAAAAGTCATAGAAAAAAGTGTTTCTTTAAAAAAAATGAAATTCCTGACAAATTATTATTTAATCTAATTAAATAATTTATTATATTATTTTTAATTTAGTATCCATTAGTTAATTAATTAACTATATTCAAAATAAAATTGCATATAAAAATAAAAAAGAAGAGATGGGAAAAGAGAAAACTCATGCTTTTGCAAGGGTATAGAAAACCCTTGCTTGTGGGCATAAATGATGCCTGGGAATGCGTTATTTCCTGGGCCCAAAATCTTGAAACAAACAAGGGTATTAGAAACCCTTGCCCATTCCCATCTCCAAAAACCTGGTACCAAACGGGCCCTTAAGGTTGTGTCAATTTAGTTCTTCAACTTTTAAAAGTGTCAAATATATTCTCAAACTTTTAATTTGTGTCTAATAGGTCTCTGAACTTTAAAAAGTATCTCATAGGCCTTTAAACTTTCAATTTTGTGTAATTAGTCCTTGACCCCTAACATTTTTTGAAATTCACATGCTAACTATATATAAAATTGAAAGTTTAGAGCCTCAATAGACATAAAATTCAATTTTATGTCTTAAAGATTTTTTAGTTTTAAAAAATCTCGAATGTGCTAGAAATTTATTAGACACAAAATTGAAAATTCAAGAACTTATGTACACTGGACCTAATTGATACAACTTTCAAAGTTTAGAGACTAAACTTGTAACGAAACCTCTTTTAAATTACAAAATCATAGCTCGATCTTAATGGCATATATATATATATATATATATATACAGTGGCAAATAATTATACTACCAAACTTTTGCTATTGATGAATTTGCTCACAGCTCATTTTAGGTATTTGACTAATAAAAAGTTAAAATAAATTTAAATTTACGTATAAGCGACTTGGAACCTTGAAACTCCAACCATCAACAACCCATTTTAGCTCGTAATCATGTAAAGATTGACCACTTTAATCATCATTACATTTCAAAATCCTCTTATCAAAGTCGGCAGCTATGGCTCCACTATTTCACCTCTTTTGCCTTGTCCATTTACCATTATTTTATTGAATTATATTGAATTTTCTCCGTTGAATTATAAATTTAGTCTCGACTTTAATTATTGTTATGTCTATTTGAACCTAATGTTTTGTGGATATGGATATTAAACAGTTAAATTTTCGAGATAATAAATATGTATGTGTTGAAATATGAAGGGATATTAGTATTTGGGAATGTTGAACCAATTTTTTGCTTATGAAAATCAAAATTAATTGATTAGATATAAAGTATTAGAATAATATTGATAAGTATTTAATATTTGTAATCAATTGAACTAAAGAAATAATTCTAGTTAATTACAAATTATATTTTAATATAGTAAGTTTATAAATTGATAATATATATAGGGTTGAAATACTATTTTGGTTTCGGTTTTGTTCCATTTTAGTTTTTATACTTTCATATGTCTAATTTTAGTCTTAATACTTTCAATAAATCTTAAAATTGGTCTCTAAGATAAATTTAAAGTTAATTTTTATCAAAATTTGTTAAATAATAATAATAATTTCAATACAAGAAAAAACACAATGTGAATATTTATCAAATTTATAGAACGATAATAGAGATTAGTTTTTTTTTTTTTTTTAAGAAAAATTAACAATAAACTCATAATTATTTTTTTTTTCCATTTATTACAGATCAACTAGAAGACTCTTTAGAGTTGAAAGAACAAAAATAAAAATATAACCCTAAAAGACAATTTGTAACCAATCTTAATAAAATAAAGTGTTAGTCAGCTCCAAATCTTTGTATCTTGTGTGTGTGTGAGAGTAGATAGAAATATTTTTGGACAACATTATTTTCATATTTTTGTTAAATTTCCAATGCATTATAAATTTGATTTCAAGATCCAAAGATTTATAAAATATGATAATTAAATATATATCACTACTAAATATAATATCCATTCAACCATCATAAAGTTCGATATCTAAAACAATGTATTTGAAAATTAACCATTAATATTAAAGACTAAAAATGAATCATGACTATAAAATTAGAATTTTAGAAAATTGATGTTATTGCTAACATAAGCATAATTTAACGGTTAAAACATACTCTCGTCTTCTTGAGGTCAGAAGTTAAAATACTCACTTCAGAATATCAAATAAAAGAGGTGGTCGAGTTCTCTTTTGACAACCCTTTTGATATGATTAGTCTTAAATCAAAAGTTGAGAATCTAATATTTAAAAAAAATAAAAATAATAAATCTATATTTTCAAATTTGAAAATAATGATATCGAATTGGAATATATTTCAAAATTCTTTTGACTCTTGTTGCAGATTCGCAATATAATCATGGTTCTATGTTTGTTTCCTAAGAATTTTATTTGCATCGTCACGAAAGAGAGAGAGAAAAAAAATTAATTAAAAAGAAGAAAACAAGGGGGGGATAAGGCAGAATCCAATCGCACTCTTAGATAAATTCAATTAGTGAGATTTTTTTTTAATGTCTTTTCTATTATAATTCTTTACTTATTATTAATATTAATCTTTTTTTTGAAACAATTATTAATATTAATCTTAAAGAACTAATCCTCATCCTTTAGTTGTCATTATATATATATATTTTTTGACAATATATGGGACGGGAGATTCAAATCACAAACCTTGTGGTTAATTAGTACAACTTTATACCGGTTGAACTATGTTCTTGTTGGATAATTGTCATTATCTTTACGGTGTAAGGAAGCAAGAGAATTAGAGAATCATTTTGGACTATTAGATTACATGGGCTTCCATCTCAAAACCAATTGATAATGAGTGGGGTGACCCTTGTAGCTTATATATTGTGAGGTCTTCGGATCCTCAACATGTCCTCTCAAGATGGTGTCTCTTTGGGTTCACCATTATTGGATCGGATCTCAATTTTTTTTATTGGACCGAATACCCGTTTGGGTTTCATGGGCTCTGATACCATATTAGATAACGTGGGCTTCCATCTCAAAACCAATTGGCAATGAGTGGGGTGACCCTTGTAGCTTATATATTGTGAGGTCTCCACTAATCTTTTCAACATGGGATCCTCAACATGGACATATAGGTTGTTTATATAATTTTAAATTTTCAAGTATGTCCCTTAATTATAAGTTAGATAGTTTATACTTTATTTCTTTTATTATTCTCTATTAAAACTAGAATAATATTTACGCTATACAATTAAATAAATCACGTTAAATTAATTGAATCAAAATAAAATGTTCTTGAAATCTAAATAAAAATTTAAAACGTAAATAAATAGAAGTTTTATTTTTCAAATTGGCTAGAATTCAATACTACTTGAATTATACTGACATCAACTCTTATATATTATTTATAATTTAATATGTGTTCGGATTAATATTCTAAGAGATTTTGGATCGTTATTGTAAAAAAAAAAAAAAAAAAAAAAACAAAGATTTTGTTAAAAGAAAAAAAAAATGGCCCTCCAAAATCTCTTAAAATATTTGAAAGAGCAAACCTCGCATTAAATCAATTTTTAAAAATTATTTTATTATAACTCGGCATTTGTATAATCACTTTTGAATACAGTGCAATCAAACAAATTCAGGTTAAAAATAACTTCTAAGAAAAATGTAACTAAACACAAAGGTTTTACTTAAAAATAAAAGAAAGAAAAAAACACACACCCACCGTACCCACGAAGATTTTAATTAAAATCATTTTTATAAAAAGTATTTAAAAAGGTATGCTTAACTTATGAAAAATTATTCAAGGAGACTAGTATAATGTGACTGATGGGTTTCTATATTGAATGTCAAAGAGCTAAACTAAAAACTATAATTTTATCGTCAACAAAGCATAACTCAAATGAGTTAAAGTCTTTATTAATGACCAAGAAGTCGGTGGATCCAATCCTCCCTCCACATTGTCAATAATTTGATCGTACATCCAAAGATTTAAAGGGACAGTCATAATATGACGATGCGACACAATGAATAATTTTCCTAAACTCATCCTTACCGTATACTACTAATTAGTGTATGAAATGTCAATTTATATGAAATTTAATTTTCAAATTGACGTATCACTTTATTAATTGAATGTCGTGTAAGTTATACTTGTAATCATTGAAAATATTTTTTTTAGGCTTGCTAAATATATCGCCTGTTTATGAAGAATACCATTTTTTAAAATTTTATTTCTATTATTTTAAAATTTTCAAATATACACTTTAGCAACTTTTCTTTTTTATTTCTGGAAAAGGAAAACTAAAATTACTATTTGAAAAATGTCAAATCTCTTACTAGAATGTCTCCCCAATTTCATAAAAGATCAGGCTCTTAGATAAGCCATTTTGGTTCAAAAGTCCAAATAAAACAAAACTATTTCATTTTTTTTTTTTTTTTGAAATAAAGCCATGTTTGTTTGTACCTAGCTCTTTATAGGATCAATTATTAAACAAATAAATAAAAACAATAATTCTACTATGCATTTAAATAATATTTTAAATTATCTTTGTTTTTCTCATTTTGTTTTTGAATTAATTTTAATATTCCAAAAATTTTCCATCCTATTCTAACCTGTTAGTTTCTTAAAAAAAAAAACAGATATTTTCAGGGAAAACAAATGTGGATGGAATTAATTTTTTAAAAATAATTCGAGAAAAATTGAAAAAAGAAAAACAGTTATTTCTAATTTTTTTTTTCTAAAAATTACTATTAATTGCAGCCTAACGCATCCAAAATTTAAAAAATAGACGGTCATATTTTCATTTGTGGGTTAATATTAACGACATGAATTGAAGATCCACATTATTTACACTTTAGAATAGATACAAAGTTTAATTGAAAGAATATATATAGACGAATGGTGTAATTTAATCTACACATCTCTATCATAATATAATTGGATAAACAAAAATGTGCGACTATTTTTAATGCAAAAGTGATGTGATGTTGTTAAGAGAGCACATTAAGTTGCTGTTATTATGATGGTTATACTCTAACTATATTCTGTTTTCCCCTGTATTTATCTTGTATTCACAGAGGTCTTTATATACAAAAGCCTCTGCTTTGATCACTTAATGAGAGGAAATTATATTATGTGATCAGACTGAATTCTTTACTTCTTCCTCTCAATTTGTTTTAGATGGTATCAGAGCAAGAAAGGTTTAACAACCACTAAAAGATCCATTTTTTTTCTCCCGATGAGTTCTTCTGTGTCTCAGCAGAATACGATCGAATCGATGGCCTCACAATCTCAAAAATTCATCAATCCTGGGAGCAAGACTACGACACCGAAATTAGATGATGAGAACTACCTGATGTGGAAGTTTCAAGTGTTGATTACACTTCGCGGTCACAGATTACAGAAGTTCATCGACCCAGAGCATCCGGTTCCTTCCAAATCCATTGCTTCAGGAGAAGAATCCTCTTCGACTAGGGTTTCAAATCCGGAATATGAATATTGGATTCGTCAAGACAATCTGATCATAGCCTGGTTTCTTGGATCCATCTCGAGTAATATTGTTGTTGAATTACTCGATTGCAAATCATCAAGAGAGATATGGTCTTATCTTTCCACTCGCTTTTCTTCAAAACATGCTGCACGAGTTCTTGATTTCAAAACGAAGTTAGAACTGACAAAGAAAGGTAATCTTGACCTCCAAGAGTATTTTACAAAGATTAAGGTTCTGGTAGATGCGTTATCTGCTGCTGGAAAGCCAATGACATTAGATGATCATATCCTAAGAATTCTTGCTGGTCTTGGTCCTGAGTATGATCCCACGGTTTCTGTGATTACGGGTAATGAGGAAATGTCTCCTCTGTAGAGAGTATATTCATTATTGTTGACCCAAGAGAGTCGGCTACAACGTCATTCTACCACCACTGTGAATCCGGATGGAACTCTTCCCTCAGTAAACTTGACTCAATCCAAACTGATACAATCAGGACCCATTCCTAATGACTCTAATCGAAAGAATAAAAACCAAGGTGGCTCGTCTAATCAAGGCAATTAGGGATATCAAGGGGGATCTAACAATCGATCTAATCGAAGACCATGGAATAACAATAACCAGAAACCTCAATGTCAATAGTGTGGAAAATTCGGCCACACTGTGCAGAGGTGTTATTTTCGTTTTGAACGGTGGTATCAAGGCCCGAATTCTCCGTCTCCAGGACAAGGCTTTCAGCAACATCATGGTTTTCCCCTGCTCCTATTCAGCAACAGCAATTCCAGCATCAACCTCAACAACCTTTTACTGCCTACACATTGCAACATGATATGAATAAAGAAAATCAATGGTACCCAGACTCAGGAGCATCTAATCACGTTACAAATGACTTATCCAATCTGTCTATTGGAATGGAGTATCAAGGAGACAATAAAGTTCATATCGGCAATGAGGCAGGTTTGAATATCCAAAATATTGGTTCTGCTATTCTTACAAACTCATCTAACACCATTTTCCAGCTCCGAAATCTATTACATGTCCCTCATATAACCAAAAATTTAATAAGTGTGAGTCAATTTGCTAATGATAACCATGTTTATTTTGAGTTTCACCCTTCTGTTTGCTTTGTGAAGGATCGTTCAACTGGCCAAATTCTACTCCAAGGCAAATTGGTTGATGGACTCTATAGGTTTAATCTCGAAAAAGCAGCTTCTGAATCTCTCATTCGGTCTGGTGGCTCTTTGCATTCGGCCATCTCCCCTGAAGTGCATCATACTACTATGTCCTGTAATACTTCCTTTATCTCTAAACCTTGTACTTCTTTTGAAATTTGGCATAATAGGCTTGGGCATTCTGTTGTTCCTATTGTTCAAAATGTTCTTTCTACTTGTAATATAGCTAATCCAAATAAAAATCAACATTTGTGTTCAACTTGTTCTGTTAGTAAAATACATAATCTTCCATTCCCTAATTCAAATACTATGTATGATGCACCTTTACAACTAATTGTAGCTGATGTGTGGGGTCCAGCCTATAAAACATCTAGAAATGGATTTCGTTTTTACATAAGCTTTGTTGATGCCTACTCCCGTTATACTTGGATTTATTTCTTGATTGCCAAATTTGAAGCCTTTCAAGCTTTTCTTCTTTTTAAAACTCATGTAGAAAAGCTTTTCGGTCGATCTATCCTTCGTGTGCAAACCGATGGTGGGGGTGAATTTCGTTCCTTTGCTCCCTTTCTTAAAACCAACGGAATTGATCATAGATTGACATGTCCTCGTACTTCCCAACAAAATGGGATTGTAGAAAGAAAGCATAGACACATCGTGGAAATGAGTCTTACACTCCTTTCTCATGCATCCCTTTCTTTGGACTTCTGGGATGATGCTTTTTCAATTGCTGTTTACACAATTAATAGATTACCAACTAGAGTCCATCACAATATTTCCCCTTTGGAAAAGATATTTGACACTAAACCGAACTATTCATTTCTAAAAATCTTTGGTTGTTTGTGTTATCCTTCTATAAGAGCATATAACAATCATAAACTAGACCCCAGATCCACTGCATGTTTATTCCTTGGCTACAGCTCATTACACAAGGGATACAAATGTCTATCTTCATTAGGAAGGTTGTACATTTCAAGACATGTCCTTTTTGATGAAATGGTCTTTCCAACCTCCAACTTTATTCAGCAAACATATTCCCTTGTTTACCCACTGGTCATTACTTCTCTACCTATTGTTCAGTCCATTTCAACCGTACCTACTGGCCCATCAGACCAATCCCAGCTCCAGACGCAAACTGCCAGCCTTAATAACCCTATCTGTCCTTCAAACAACAAACCTACCTCACGTACTACCCAACCTGCATCATCTTCTTTACATACTGACTCACACTTGACCAACTCTTCAGCCTCTTTATCTTCCTCACCTTCGCCCGATGCTAGAACCAATAGTTTGGATACAAATTCAAATCCATTGCCTGAAAGACACATTATTTCAAATCAACACTCCATGGTTACCCGAGGAAAAGCCGGGATCTTTAAGCCTAAAGTTCTCATTGCTGAGTACAGTGAAGTTAAGCCACCAAATGTGCGAGAAGCTCTCAAATGTGAGCATTGGGTTCGGGCAATGACTGAAGAGTACAATGCCTTGATGGCTAATGATACATGGTCTTTGGTAAATGCTCCTTCGAATAAAAAGGTCATTGGATGCAGGTGGATCTTTAAAATCAAACGCAACTCAGATGGTTCCATAGCAAGGTATAAGGCGAGGCTGGTTGCTCAAGGCTTCCACCAACAGGCTGATATTGACTATACAGAGACATTCAGCCCGGTTGTGAAACCAACCACCATTAGAGTCTTATTCACTTTAGCTTTGGCCTATGGATGGAAACTTCGTCAGGTAGATATAAATAATGCATTTTTACATGGTGTGTTAACAGAAGAGGTTTTCATGATTCAACCTCCTGGAATAGCATCTTCTGGTAGTCCACATCAGGTTTGTAAGCTAAAAAAAGCATTGTATGGTCTTAAATAGGCCCCTCGTGCCTGGTTCGATAGACTTAGTTCTTTTCTCTGCTCTTTTGGTTTTGTCCATGCCAAGGCCGACTCTTCTCTCTTAGTCTATCATCACAACAATTGCTTGTGTTATGTGCTGATATATGTGGATGACATAGTCATTACGGGTAGTTCTCCTGATTTTGTTGACCATCTTATTAAGTCTCTTGATCGTTGTTTCTCTCTTAAAGACCTTGGTGTTTTGAGCTACTTCTTGGGTGTTGAGGTGTCTAATTTACCTGCTGGTGGTTTATTCCTATCCCAGAAAAAGTACATTTCGGATCTGCTATATAAAACTAACATGCTTCAGGCCAATCCCATTTCCACTCCAATGATGAGTGGTTCCATTCTCTCGGCTTTCCATGGTGAAAAATTCGTTGATGTGAAACTATATAGAAGCACGGTGGGGCTCTTCAGTATGTTACCATCACAAGACCAGAAATTGCCTACAGTGTGAATAAAGTGTGTCAATTTATGCACGCACCGACTGTTCTACATTGGCAAGCTGTGAAACGCATTTTTCGGTACTTGAAAGGAACTATTGATGATGGTTTAGTCTTCAAGAAACCAACTGATCTTTTACTTCAAGGCTATGCAGATTCTGATTGGGCCTCTGATCCAGATGACCGGAAATCCACCTCGGGTCTATGTGTATATTTTGGAGGTAATCTCATTCAATGATCATCCAAGAAGCAAAGTGTTATTTCTAGATCGAGTACTGAAGCTGAATATCGTAGTCTTGCTCATGTATCTGCTGATTTGGTATGGATTAAATCCTTGTTTGTTGATTTGCACATTCATCTTCCTCAGCCTCCAACTATTTGGTGTGACAACTTGAGTGCTGTCCATTTGAGTGCAAATCATGTATTACATTCTAGAACTAAGCATGTTGAGATTGACATTTATTTTGTTAGGGATCTTGTATTACAAAAACATATTAGAGTATGTCATTTACCCTTTTTTGCTCAAATAGCAGATGTCTTCACTAAACCTTTGTCAGCAACAAAATTTCTACCTTTAAAGGCCAAGCTCAATGTTCACTCTTCTTTGACCGTTGGCTTGAGGGGGGGTGTTAAGAGAGCACATTAAGTTGCTGTTATTATGATGGTTATACTCTAACTGTATTCTGTTTTCCCCTGTATTTATCTTGTATTCACAGAGGTCTTTATATACAAAAGCCTCTGCTTTGATCACTTAATGAGAAGGAATTATATTCTGTGATCAGACTAAATTCTTTACTTCTTCTTCTCAATTTGTTTTAGAGATCTAATAAATTTGTATAAGAGAGAGATGAAATAAAAGGTCGCCAACAAGAGCATAGCTTTATACCAACTGACATAAATTTATGTTAATGACCAAGAGGTCTATAGTTTGAATTTCCTCACTCCACATATTGTCAAGATAATGCCAAAGCGAGCATAACTGTAATTGATATGTACCCTTAACCAAGAGGTCAAAGGTTCAAATCCTCCCATCCCGAAATGTTGATGTAGTCAAATATAAATATGTATATATATATTGTCAATATAATAATAATAATAATAAAAATAATAATAATAGGTCTCTTTTATCTCTCAAGTCTGGTCATTAATTATGAAGGACATGGATGGCAATAATTGTAAAATTGTAATTTGTGTTATCTTCTTTCTATTCTGCATTTTCTCCCTCAACATGCAAAGAAAAGGCTTGAAAAAAAAAAAAAACCCTCTCATTACCGATAGGCTATAATTGGTCATGCACCTCTAATAATAATTTACGTAATTTAAAATAAATTAGAATTTAAGTTTAAAAAAAATAATAAATTAGAATTTATATTTTTGGTGTATGAGATTTTGACAATGGATAAATTTAATTTATAAGTTTCAAAATCTTACACTTTTGTCTTTAAAGTTTAGAATATACTTCATTTTGATTCTTGACAATATGTTTTTGTTAGTTAATTTAACGAGAAAAAAAAAGAGGTGTCATATTTAGGAAGTAGTCATCCGGATCTAGGTGTTAAATTATACTGCTTCTTCTTCGTTGGTAAGAAGCCAATAAAAAGGCTAACAAAAGCATAGCTTAACTGGCATAAAGTTGTATTGATAACCACGAGGTCTGTGGTTTGAATCCCCCACCCCACATATTGTCAAAAAAAAAAAAAAAAAAAGCCAATAAAGAGGAGTTGCATTAGAGCTAGGGTGGGGAAGGGGTGCGAGCACGAGCACAGACTGAGGGGAGAAGAGAAGAGATTTTTTTTTTTAATTATTATTATTTTTTATTATTTTCAGGAGTTGACACATTGACAAATTTTATAACAAAATGCATCACCTCATTTTTCTGTCAAATTGGCTAACTGAAACTAAACGTCGATGACAAAAGTGACACGACAATGTGAGATTTTGAAATCTAAAGATTGAAATAAAGTATTTTCCAAACCTTGGTAGGGTGAGTGATGAAAGTGGCACTTTTACAACCCTCCCAACTTTGAACCACCATTTTGGACTTTTTGTCACGTGCATCTTACATGTATTTCATTAATTATTCAAAGTAGTTGTGATTTTCTAACTATGTTTGGTGCCAAGGGCATTGGTACAATTTAAATGGATCAAATTTAAAGTTAAAATCAACATCAAAAGGTAAGAAAACTAACATAAACTAACATGGTCTTTCTTATCCTAAAAAAAAAAAAAAATTAAGAATGAGTTTGTTTATCACTTTTGGAGGTAAGGTTTATTAAGAATTTTTTTGGGGAGAAAAACTACACAAGTGTTTCTTCTAGAAAAAGTTCAAATCAATTAAAAGTACTTTAATTTTTTTTTTTTTCATGATTTTGGAAATGGTAAAAATGTATAGAAAGTATTTACCTTAGAGAAAGTATTTAATAATTAGTGCTTACTTTGAGAGAGGTTTTTTTTATTTATTATTTTTTTAATAATATTTGAGTCGGGGGATTCGAACCACAGACCTTTGAGTTATTAGTACAAGTTTTATGCCTGTTAAGTTGTGCTAATGTTGGATTTCTTTGAAAGTGTTGGTTAAAAAATGTTTTGTTTAGAAACACAATTATTAGGAAGGATAATATTTGGCTATATAGTGGTAGGTATCTCTTCATACACCAACATTGAAATATTGACAACTATGAGGGGAAAAAAATCTCATTTTGCCTACTATTTTCTCCTTGATTGTCAACATTTTAATAGTGATGTATAGTCTGGTATGCAGGCAAGTGTTGTTCTGTTAAAAATTATTCCAACCACACATCTAAAATATTTTGAAAATCTTTCCAAGCACCCTAAACATGATGATAAATTTAAAAATTGTTTTAGAACTATAAACAAATTAGATTTTACATATCAAAGTACCACCAATGAGCTATAATTAATATTTAAAAACAAGGATTATCATCATGTTCATGTGATGATTTAAACAATGAAAAGACTTTTAACAACTTGAATGCTAAGTGTAAGTAAAGGGATTTGGGGCAAATCATTGAAGCTTTGGCCTTTTGAGTTGGCGTGGAGAGATTGCTAATAAAACTTCTCCTTTAGGGCAAGTGGAATCATGGAAATGGATAATTACAATGAAACCCCACTTATTTCGAAATTAATTACATTGTTATAACCTATATTAGGTAGGTAATAAATTTTTTTCCCATAACTTTTACTTCTTTTTATGATGAAATGAATATATATGTATAGTAAATCATATCTTATCTGTTCTAAATTTTAAATTAAATCATACTAAATGGTAAAAATTTGAACGAATAAAAAAATTGCGATGATTGTTAAAGATATTACGAGTTTTCTAACCCACTTGAGGACAATTGTATTTTTCATTGTCATTGCATATGCAACATTTTTGCCCATGAAACAACGAGGTTAGGAGTTCGACAATTTGTTTGAGGAGAAGAAATATATAAGTTCGTAGGAGTTTGGTTCGAGAAAGTTCTATCTTGCAACTTGTTTGGAGACGAATTAAGGACGCATTCGCCCCCTCTAACCAATTCTTTTATTTGTCTTAGTTTGCTTTTGTATTATTGTCTCTCTTTGTTTTTAATATATTTATTTGTATAATTCATATATGTTTGTCCATTTGAGAGAAAGTGACATTCTAAAGAGTTTTTCTGATCTCTTGCTTTTATAATATGTTAGATCACCATTGAAACAAAAATTTAAGTCAATAGCTAACAAGAGCATAGCTCAACTGGCATAAAGATGTGCTGATAACCACGAAGTCTGTGGTTCGAATCCCCCACCCCCATATTGTCAAAAAAAAAAAAAAATTTAAGTCAATAGATTTCGATAAGTATAGTTATTCATTTTTCATATATATTTTCAACACTTTTGATAATAATACTTAATATTTAATCCAAGACAACAAGAAAAAAAAAACCTAATATCCAATAATTACAAAGAGTTGTGTGAACACGACCATGAGATTAAAGAACCATTTCATTTCTTTTTTAGGTCATAGATTCAAATCCCTATGCTCACATTTGTTGAACTAAAAAAATTACTGAAAATTGTATTTTGTTAAAAAGAAAAAAAAAAAAGAAAGGAAAAAATTCTCTTTTTACCAATAAATATGTTAGGTTGTGTTAATCTGCATCCTAAACTTTTAACTTCATCAAATTTAACCCTAGGCTTAGTTAGATATTGCAATTTTTACCCTTTATTAGATTTCCGCTAATTTCACCTACTAATATAAAAATCTTTATACTCGCTAATTTTAATGATATTAAATTTTGCATAAATTTAAGTTTGATTAACACACAAATTAATCATTGAATGAAATTGTCAAAACATACACATTTTAACCAAATTTAACTCGGATGTTCATTTCTTTAAAATCTTATCAAATCTTTACCATACACAGTGTTTTAGAATTCATTAAAAGCTGACTTAAAAAATTATTGAAAGCATATGAAAATACTTTTTTTTAATGAATTTTTAAAGAAAAACTTGCTAGAAAATAGAAATTACAACACTCTTTTTAAGTTTAATGATGAAAAAGCAAACTTATCAGAGTTTAAGGTGTAACTTGATAAAACTGAAAAATTGGATAAAAATTGACATAATCTGACAAGTTTAAGGATAAAAATGATTAATTTTTTTTTTTTTAAATCACTTTGGTCTCTAAATTTTTACTTTGTGATTATTTAGTCTATGTACTTTCAAAATTGTATCAGTTTAATCCCTAGACTTTAGAATGTAACAATTTAGTCCCTACACTTTCAAATTTGTAATGATATTGTCCCTATCATGAAAATTATTATTAAGATTTGATGAGATTTCCTACATATTTATATCAATAAAACTAATCAGAAACCAGCATTTAATTTTGATGATACAATTTTTTGCATGATAGAAATTAAGTTGTTACAGAATTGAAAGTCCATGAACTAAATTGTCACAGAAGATAGCCTTAAGCAACAAATTCTTATTTTTATAAAAGTTCAGAGATGAAAAATGATTTTTAACATTTTTTTTATCAAGCTATAGTTTATTATGCAACTTCTTTCAAAAAAAAAAAAAAAAAAAAAGAAAATTTGTTATATAACTATAATATAACTGGTCAAACATGGAAGTCTGATAATTATAGCATTAAATTACATTATCCACAGTAATTTCCAATAAAACAATGGGTTTAAAAGAGTCGAAGAATTTCCACTTCCCATTGAAAACATGTCAGACCACTCAGACCTAACCGCGTAGGAGTTAGGAGGACTGCTCACTCGAAGAAGAAATTAAAAAATAAAAAAAGAAAAAAAGAAATTGAAAAATCAGTCAACCATCTACAGGTTCTAGACTCCTAGTCCAATAGCTCTGGGGACCACAGAACTGCCAGATCAGCATTTCGCCATCATGAAATGGACTGTAATTGAATAAATTATAAAAATGCCTTGAAATTTTAAAACGAAAAACCCCTATTTTCCAACTTTTATTTTTATCCCCAAAATAAAATAAAATAAACAAATTAATTAATTAAATAAAAAGCCAAAGGACAGAAGAAGCTTTAACAATGGCAGAAGATTTGCTGAATGTGCAGCAGCTTCACTTCACGCTGCAGCAGCACTCCGACGAATTGGTTTCCAGCTAATATTCTATCTACTTCTCTGAGCTTCGTCTTCCTTCCTTCCTTCGCTCTTTTTTTCAGCCTTTTCCAGTTCGTGCTCTGTCGATTTATAGGTCACGAATCTTGACGATCATTCGCCTCTTTCCGCTGCCCCAAATCTACTTCTCCTTCTCCTCAGGTACTTGTTTTGGATCTTCTCTTTATCTTCGAGCTCCTGTTCGTTTTGCTTCCTGTTTTTCTTCTGGAGTTTGTTGATTTGTGATTTGATTTTTGATTCTTGGCTGTTTCTCTCGTGTATTTTTTTTTTCCTTACATTTCTCAATCGTTGATTTGCTGCGGTGAGAGTAATTTCGTTTGCGGCAGAGCGAAGTGCGGAACCGTTGAGAGATAAGAGTTGGAGGATTAGTTTGATGAGTGGTTGGACAATGAGAAATTTCAAAATAGATGTACTTAATTTGATTTCAAAGTCAAAAGATGCGTTTGGTTTCGTGTTAGTCTTTTGGGTTTGGTTTATAAGTTTCTAAAGTTCTTAAAAGTGTTTTGAGAAGTCGTAATGTTTAAATATTGAGAGTGGAAGATTCGGTTTATCGTGAATTTGATATGTTTTTGGTTTAATATTACTTAATTTTAAATATTGAATTTGATTATTTTTTGAAATAATAGAATTTAAATTCATGAAGGAGTTCTTATATTGATCCAACTCGTTGATGTTGACTACTTTTTTTTTTGTTTTTAAGAGTATGAGAAAGAAATTACGATAACAAAGAATTTTGAAATAAAAGCATGACGTATTTCCAATTTTTTCACATGATATGATATTTTCTGAAATGTAATTCTGGTTTATTGTGTCTCTTATATACGATTTGAGGCTTTCCCTATTCAATTGTAACTTTGGCTCATTCTGGTAGTATCCATAGACGCTAATTTAGTTGACTGAGCAGCCATTGAACTTGATATCCCGGGTCGCTCTGTTGTAAACCGCTGTTTCGTCAGGCGATGGCCTATTTCGAACCCCCCCCCCCCCCACTAGATCAAACATTTGTAGTTCCAGCGAGTTAAACTGCCACGCTTGTAGTCTGGTCTATCATTTTTATTGCACCCTTGCCTTCTTGAAGGACTTGTGGCATGACAATGTATCATTAAAGATCTTGTACCAAATAATTTAAGAAATATTACCTTTGGATAATCATCTCTATTCCGATATATTTGACTGTCCAGATGGTTGTTTTTGCAGATATATTGTAGCAATGACTCAATCCATCCTTTTTGCATGGATTTCATGACGTTGACCAATGAAAATGGTGTTAGTTAGGATGGGAGAACTCTATCTTACAATTTTAGTACTGGTTTGCTTTCAGAATTTTGCTCTGTCTGATATTCAAGGTATGAATTGTATCTCAAGATGGCGTTTGAAAATTGAGATGTCTCTTGTTATACTGCTGCTCATAGGCTTGTATCTTGAATACCTGATCTGTGATGTGGAGTTAAGAGTTGTCCATCTCATTAATCTTCACTATGTTTGTAGATTGTTTTTATGTTCTAGAGTGGAACAATTTATATAGAGATTAAAAGTTTGACTTCTTCCTCTTGGTTGGCAAGGACAAATAATGCATATGCAAGTTAAATGCGAGTGGTATTGGACATTCTTCAATGAACTTTATTTTTTGAAATTGTATTGGTGTATCGCTTAAGCTGATAAGAGAAATGTATCTGATGATTTTTTCCCACTTTCTTTTGATATGAAACGGATTCTTTTTGTCACGTGGAACACACCTTTTTCACCATCTTCCTTCTTTTGCTTTATGATTTCTTTGTGGAGTTGTATAAAAGATATTCTGAAGTTATCAACCATTGCGAATGCCTTTTTTCCTGATAAAAGAAACAAATTTGATATATTTTTTTAAAAAACGAATGGAATAATGCAATTTTCTTTTCAATTTATGATTATTATCTAACTGTGCAAATTTATTAATAATTGATATTGTATAGATATACTCTATTTTTTTTTACTGCTTGATGAATGTTGTTCTGCTCTCGTTCAGGTGATGCACTCTTTGCATTGAAGAACGCATTGAATGCAACTGCAAATCAGCTCACAGATTGGAACCCAAATCAAGTCAATCCATGTACTTGGTCCAATGTTATATGTAGTGGAAACAATGTGATCTCTGTGTAAGATATACTTAAATGTACTAATTTCCATATTTTTCTCTTCCATGCTGCTGTATCATATTTTTTACTTGCCAATATAAAAGTTTCCAAATCTGTTATTTACTTATATTGCATCTAACTTTCTCAGATCCTTGTCAACAATGGGGTTTACTGGAACCTTGTCTCCGAAAATTGGGGTTCTTAAATCACTTTCAACCCTGTGAGTAGTGTGCTCTTATGTGTACAAGAACTTGCAGCCCTGAATACTTCACATTGCGTGATTTAAGCTGGATGTTTGATTATACTTTTCTGGATTTTATCTTGTGTAATTTCATTGTTATATATATATATTTTTTTCGTGAAAGGAAGTTTTTATTCTTCAAATAAGGTGCTTAGACTATCTTAAGGTCCGCTTGGATAAAAACTTTGTTTTGTATCAAGTATGTGTAGTATTAAAATTTCATAATAAGAACTTGCTTTTTATCATTAATAACCAAATAAATTGTAATGTAAAAGATAAAAAGTCTTCAACCAACTGAGCAATACTACCATCAATAAAACACTAAGCTTGCCTAATAGCTGCAGAACTGTATTTTTGTTATTGAAGTTTCTGAAATTTACGAAGCCTAAGATTTTACTCTTTAGGAAGGTATCACTTGCGTATCTGACAGTTTTGTTTATGTTTCTAGTTTCAGGAAAGGGTTAGAAATTAGATATGCTTATCTCTTATAACCTAACTTTTGAAAAACATATTACGATTTATTGGCCATTAAATTTATAAACTGTTTTTCTCATAAAAAAAAAGTGTAAAGTGGTTTTTGAAGTACATCTGCTTATTGGCAATGAACTGTAGAGCATCTTCATTAATACATATTCATCTTCTACAGGATTTTGCAGGGAAATCACATAACTGGAGAAATACCAAAGGATTTTGGAAACCTAACAAATTTGGTCAGTTTGGATTTGGGAAATAACAGCCTAACTGGCCAAATACCATCTTCCCTGGGTAATCTTAAGAAACTACAGTTCCTGTGAGTAGTTGGCTCCAAATGATTTGAAATTTCAAAGATATTTTATGAGCGTTTACAATGCATATGGTTTATTTTTGAGATAATGAGTCAATATTATCATGCAAGCAGAACTCTGAGTCAAAATCATCTAACTGGGACTATTCCTGAGTCTTTTTCAAGCCTTCCTAGCTTGATAAATCTGTAAGTTTTCAATTGTGCATCTGAGACTATTATAAAAAACTTCAGACTCTGTTAACTTAGTGTTCTTCAGTCCTTAATTTCTTGATTATGATTCTCCTACAGTCTACTTGACTCAAATGATCTCAGTGGCCCAATTCCAGAGCAGTTATTTCAAGTTCCAAAATTCAAGTATGTAGAACTTTTGAATGCTATCAAGGTAGATATCTAATCACTTTGCACACATACACACTAGTCAGTCCAAGCTTTGTTTTGGTTCCTTTTTTTGGGTTGTCTTTTTGTAGGCTTTTTTTGTATACTTGCATTTCTTCTTGGTTTTCTATATATATATATATAAAAGGATGTTGCTGTTGATGGGTGATCTTATAGAATTAAGAGTCTAAGAAGTCTGTAGACCAGTATTGCTAAATTGGAGAGGTGGTTCAATAGTTGCTATGAAATCAAAGTTAAGAATGGCAGTGCTACCTTTCTCTAGTTGGACGATTAGCTTGATCATGGTTGGAGAAAATTTGATGATTAGTTCCTTAAGCTGTTTATGCTATTTTACGGTCCAGAGGATGTTGAATTTGTTCTGTTTATCACAGCTTTTCTGGAAACAAGTTAAATTGTGGCGGGAAGTCTCTTCATGCCTGTGCTTCAGACAGTACAAACTCAGGTTATTGGATAAGATTTACCTTGGGCTTAGATAACAGTTTTTCCTATATTTTGATTACTTAAAATGTGAATGTTTCTCATCTTGTCAGGTTCTTCAAATAAACCTAAGGTTGGCCTTATAGTTGGAATTATTGCTGGGTTTACCGTAGCTCTTCTTTTGGTCGGTGTATTATTTTTCTTGTGCAAGGGTAGATATAAAGGCTACAAGCACGAAGTGTTCGAAGATGTTGCAGGTAACTGTTGTGGCTATTATTGAATTATTAATATTGAATCATATTATGCAAGCATTTTTTTTTGGATGGGTTATGCAAGCATCTCTTGAGGAGGCTAGTTTAAGGATATCACATCAATTTAAAGTATGTTTTCTTTTTTGGTAATGAACTGGAATTTTTGTTGATGCCAGTATCTTTGAGCGTTGTTTTCCCCTGAATTTTCCAATTAGGTGAAGTTGATCGAAGAATTGCATTTGGTCAGCTGAAAAGATTTCTATGGAGGGAACTACAGCATGCTACAGAAAACTTTAGTGAGAAAAATGTTTTAGGACAAGGAGGCTTTGGGAAGGTGTACAAAGGGGTGCTTGCCGATGGCACCAAAGTTGCAGTGAAACGGTTGACTGATTATGAAAGTCCGGGGGGAGATGCTGCTTTTCAGCGTGAAGTTGAGATGATTAGTGTAGCTGTTCATAGGAACTTGTTGCGGCTGATTGGGTTCTGTACAACTCAGACAGAGCGTCTATTGGTGTATCCCTTTATGCAGAATTTGAGTGTTGCCTACCGTCTTCGAGGTATAAGGTGTTTTGGTTGTTTTTGATAATTATATTTGCAATAGTTGCTCTAAACAAAACATTTGCACCAAACAAATTTTTCTATTTAAGAAAAATTACTTCAGTGTTAACATATTACATGATGCTGTTTAGTGCATGTCTTTGGAATATCACAAACAAAAGTGCATGATATATATATATATATATATTAGATGCTTCATTTTTTTTCCAACTAACTCCTTGTTGGAATTACAGCACGCTAATAATCTGTAGGTGGGGAAATGGGAGAGTGGAGAAGATAATTTGTAGGTGAACTGGTTGAGGATGTTAAATCCAAGGAAAAGACGTGCAGTCCATTAATAAAACTAAGTTCTAAGAGATCAATTAATTGTTCAACTAAGTTCTAAGAGATCAATTAATTGTTCAAATAAGTTCTTAGAGATCAATTAATTGTTTACGTGCCCGAGTAGATACTGGATGTAGGAAGAGGGAAAGTATTGGTTGCAAACTTTTTATTTCCTAATTCCTATATTTTAATTCATGAAACATGGGCACTTATATCCTCATCGTCATCATCTTCTTCTTCATTTGATTATTATGGATTTATAGTTTTAGGAAAGTTTAACATTCAGATGGCATTTATGCCCTGCTGTGAAAATGCACTCAGTGTTTATCCTGTTTCCTTAGAGTCAGCTTCATTTTCATTGTCTAGATAACAACCAAATGTTCTGACTTGTTCTTATTTATGTACTGGATAAGAGTCTTGCAGCATCTTTAGTGGTGAAGGAGGGTGGGGGTTCTCATCTCTTGAATTGGAAGGTGGTCTCTGAGACTGTGTTTGGGATGGATTGGGAATAGGTGAAATTGCGTGTAAAAGCTGGGTAGCTTTAGCCAAGTGGTTGTGGTGCTAGCTTGAAGCTTTATGGAATAAGATCATTCTGTGCAAGTAGGACCGTCATTCGATTCCGATGAGTGGGATTCAACTTTTGTTTTCAGAAGCATCTTTAGGAACCCTTGGAAGGCTATTATTTCACATTGTCTTCCTATTTTCCTCTATTACTTGAAGTTTTTTGGAAGGTGATGGTAACTTTCTTTCTCTGGGTGGATCTTTGGATGGGAAGTTGTACCCTTCAGTCTTCTTAGATTTGACAGGTAGTTGATATTTCCTGTCATCTACCCCTTATGGAACTTTTGGCTTCAGTCTGGCTTCAAGGACTGTTGGGGTATGGTCTTTCTGAATCTGAATCGAGGCATTTTTTAAGTAAATGTCTTGTTCTATTGCTTTGTTCATTACCCTGCTGCTGCTATTCCCATTATTTTTGCTGAGCTGTGGAAGGAGAAAATACCTGAAGAAATTGTCTGCTTGCAATGGTGTGTTTGTTGTAGGAAATGCATTGGAAATTCTGAATCATGTCATGGTTTTTGGTTTTTGCCATAAACATTTGGGCTAAGTTTCTTTAGAGCTTTGGGACATCTCTTGTTTTCAATTGGGACTGACATTGTATCTTGTTTTTGGAGTGCACTCATTTCAACTTATTCCTTCGGATGCCTATGATATAGCTTTTTAGCGATTTCCCACTTTTTAATGATAGCTAACATCTAGCGCTTGTTCTTGTAACTTCTTTTGTCTACACTTGTTTGTACTTTCAATTGGGACTGTCATCCTATCTTGCTTTCATTTAGCCTAATGTTATTGTAATGCCATACTGATAAAGAATTGCTACTTTTTTCCACTGATTTCTTTGGTGATCTCCAATGCAGAACTTAAGCCTGGGGAGCCTGTTTTAGATTGGCCTACTCGAAAACGTGTGGCATTGGGCACAGCTCGTGGTTTAGAGTACCTTCACGAACATTGCAATCCAAAGATTATTCATCGAGATGTTAAGGCAGCCAATGTATTGCTTGATGAAGATTTTGAAGCAGTTGTTGGTGATTTTGGCTTAGCAAAGTTGGTTGATGTTAGGAAGACTAATGTCACTACTCAAGTTCGAGGGACAATGGGCCACATAGCACCGGAGTACTTATCAACTGGAAAATCATCAGAAAGGACTGATGTTTTTGGTTATGGTATCATGCTTTTAGAACTTGTTACAGGGCAACGTGCAATCGACTTCTCACGCTTAGAAGAAGAAGACGATGTTTTACTACTCGACCATGTAAGTAAATCTCGTCAAATCAGTATCTCTAATCGAATATGCTTCCTCATGATAAATTCAATGATTGTCATTATTAAGGATTAAACACAAACTCTGGCGAGATGTTTATACTAAAAAGAATCAAGTTCATGTATTTTCAAGGCCCTGTTTGATAACAATTTGGTTTTGGTTTTTTGTTTTTGAAAATTAAGCTTACAAACACTGCTTCTACCAATAAGTTTCTTTGTTTTGTTATCTAACTTCTCCACATTTTGGCTCATTCTCACTCCTTGGTTGCTAAATTTTCAATTACATCTTGACTCATGAAGGTTAAGAAACTAGAAAGGGAAAAACGGCTTGATGCTATCGTAGATCGAAATCTAAATAACTACAACATTCAAGAGGTGGAGATGATGATTCAAGTCGCATTGCTGTGCACACAGCCATGTTCGGATGACCGTCCAGCAATGTCGCAGGTCGTTCGGATGCTCGAAGGAGAGGGATTGGCAGAGAGGTGGGAAGAATGGCAGCATTTGGAAGTGACTCGCAGACAAGAGTATGAGAGACTGCAGAGAAGATTTGAATGGGGAGAAGATTCTATTCATAGACAGGATGCAATCCAGTTGTCTGGTGGAAGATGATGAGGTACCAAACTTTAACTCCAATTCTTTCTCTCTCTCTCTCTCTCTCTCTCTCTCTAGATATGAGAACATATGACAGTTATTTTTTTTAGGGCAGTTTGATGGGGGGACATCCTTAAAGCATGTTATTCAAACTTAACCAGTTAAGAAATCCTTGCTTTTCCATCTCCCAGTTTGTAAATTTTCATTGGCCTTTGCTTTCATTTCTTGGCTGTGCATCTTTTTGTAATATTGTTTCCCCCAATTAAACATTTGCTGTGGCTGAACTTTGTAATACAGCCAAGTCAACAAAGTCATCATATTCATGTGTGGCATAACATTTGTCATATTATAGTGATTTTTTTTTTTTTTTGGATTTTAAATATATTGTTTACTTCCCTATAGTTAAATTCCAAATTTGTCCTTGAACTTTGATTAGGTTTATTAAAATTTTGAAAATGTTGATTGCATATTTAAATTTTAAATTGGGGTTCTATGTTGTTTTTTAGTTTACATCGTTAATTAGATTTGACATGTTGTGGAAGATAGCTAGTTGGAAAAAAATAAACTCAAAATAAAAAGGAAAATTGCAGCGGGTGGCCATTAGAGTTTTTCTAATTGCAAATATAGCACAATGTGCAAATAATAGCAAATATGACAATTTATTAGAATAAAATGTCATAATTTTCATTTTACCTCTATTTTATTTTGAATTGGGTGCGAATTCTATCTCCGTATAATTTTTTCACTGATAGACTCTGATTAATTTGGTCTATCAGTGATGGACACTGATAGACTTCGTATAATCCTTTCTATCAGTGTCTATCACTGATAGACTCCGATTAATTGAAGTCTATCAATGACTATCAATGATAGATATTGATAGTCCTTTTTATTAGATAGTTGCCGATAGAAAGGGTATTTTTATAACTTAATATCATTTTTTGCTATTTTCATAAATACTTTTACTTTTTGCTAATTTTATAATATCTTTAGCATTTTTTTGCTATCTGTGCAAATGTCCGGAAAAAAAAAAAAAGATTTGATACGAGAGGTTATGAAATTGGCGTTACTGTTTCAAATTTTGTTTTTCCTCTCGGTGTTGCTTGTATTAGCAGAGGTTGTTTCAGCCAAAAGGCTCACGTGGTTTGCATGCCCAAGGTTTTGCATCGATTTTTCGTGGGTGATTCTTTCCCTTCTAGTTCCAATTCATATTGGTCAAAAGTTGGGTCAATACACCTTTTCTTTTAATTTTTTTTTGTTCTTTGGAATAATTCATATAATAATGCTTTTACAGATTAATTAGTAAGGCGTTCTTCAAAAAAAAAAAAAAAAAAAAAAAAAAAAAGGATTAATTAGTAAGGCGATTGTCATCCCATAGTTAACATTAATACTTTTCTTCAAAGGTTGACAGTACATAAAATTTAAAGAAAAAAATTGCAAAACCCACCCAACTACGTAAATTATAATAAATATATTCTTGAACTTTCGATTTGATTGGTCACTCTTCTATAAATTTGTTACAATTAAATTTGCAAAAAATTTTAAGTCTTTGGAGTATATATATATATATATAATATTATGTAGCGTAAAGGATTGAATCATTGATCTTTTGGATGGTTATTAGTGCCTTATTCACTAAGCTGTACTCGGATTGACCTTTTGGGATGATAATTCAATATTATAAATAATTAATCTAAACTTAGATAACTAAACCCTCGTTTGATAACCATTTGCTTTTTGATTTTTGAAAATTATGCTTGTTTTCTCTTAAATTTCCTAACATGACTTTCATTCTAGTTAAGGTTGCATTTGAATTCCTAGCCAAATTTTAAAAACAAAAACAAGTTTTTGAAAACTATTTTTTTTTGTTTCCAAAATTGGACTTGGTTTTTGAAAATAAGGTAGAAGATCGATATTAAAATCAAGAAAATTATAGGTGGAAGTATGTGTGTATAAGCTTAATTTTCAAAAACCAAAAACCAAGGCCCCGTTTGATAACAATTTGGTTTTTGGTTTCTGATTTTTGAAAATTAAACTTATACAGACCTACTTCCACCTATAAGTTTCTTTGTTTTAGTTGATCTTCCTCCTTGTTTTTAAAAATCAAGTCCAATTTTGAAAAAAAAAAAAAGTAGTTTTCAAAAAATTGTTTTTGTTTTTAGAATTTGGTTAGGAATTCAAATGGATCATTCACAAGGATGAAAGTCATGGTAGGGAATTTAGGAAAAAACAAGCATAATTTTCGAAAACTAAAAACAAAAAACCAAATGGTTACCAAACGGGGCCTAATATTTTCTCCTATTTTTGAATAAATAACCAAAATAATTCACCAATAGTATACTCTTTTATTTGAGGTCAAAGGTTCAAATTTACATATTCCACATTTCTCGTACTAAAAAAGAAAAAGTTTATCTCAATATACATCTTGAATAATGGAGTTGGGTAAAAAAAACCCTCAACTCAATCAATCCTATTAACGTCTATATAACGCTAAGGACCATAAGAAATGAGTGGAAGATGGTTAAGGAAGGTGATTGATCTAAATAAACAAGTACAAGTCATTATTATGTTATTACTGATGTCTTTTTTTTTTTTTTTTTTTTTTTTTTTTTTGTGGAATCAATTACTTATTTTTTTCAAAGAAAGTACAAGTAATTATTGAGCCTGTAGAGTTTAGTAATCAAATAGGTTGATTGAAACACACTCAAAATCTGATTAAAAACTAGCATTTTTTAGGTATCCTCATCATTACTTTACTAGGCATTTCAATTTTTTTCTACAAAGAAAGAAAGGTCACCCTTCTTAATTTGTTGTAATTCAAAAAGTAGCATATAAAACGTTTGAGTTTCTTTTCAAAAAAATAAAATAAAAATAAAACGTTTGAGTTTTTATAGTTTTCTTTGATTTTCTCTACTCAATTTTTCGAATCGACCGATTATCTATACTATATTAAAAAGTGAGGATGTTGGAAAAACATTTTTGGACATATTTGTCCCTTCCTTAACTTTCTAATTTACAAAATATGCCATTGATAATAAATTATACAAATAAAATTAATTAATTAATAATTAATTATCAATAATAAGTATATAGAATTTTTTTAAACTAGTAATTATATAGAATTTTAAAGGTTGGAATGCGAAAGGGTTTTCCTATTTACAAAATATGTCATTGATAATAAATTATAAAAATAAAATTAATTAATTAATAATTAATTATCAATAATAAGTATATAGAATCTTAAAGGTTGGAATGTAAAAGGGTTTTCCTACACCTTAAAATATTTTATTTCTTTAATTTAATTCAAAAAGAAAATCTAAAAGTTTTAGAATTCAAAAGGTTTTGTAACTTCTCACATTCTACCACTATAAAAATGAGTTTTCTTTCACCATTTTTTCACCAACACCTAGAGTTTCATTTTTTCTTTATTCTTTATTGGTGTTCCCTCAATGCTCTCAAACGCTCCTCAATCTTCAAAAGATCTCAAGATGTTGGTGTTATATTCAAGGAACAAGGGAAGGGATGCATGTGTATCTATTCTAGACCCTAGGCTTGCAATATTACAACTCAACTTTGATGAAGTTTGTCTATCACAAGTGAGAAGTCTATTTGAAGAAATCAGTGTATAGCTAAGATGTTGAATTTTTTTTACTGTTTATTCTATATTTTTTTTTATAATTATAATGAAGATCTTGAATTCTTTTTTACTGTTTATTTTTTTTTATTGTTCTTTTATAAGTAAGTGTATTATTATTTTTATTTACAATATGTGTTGAAAAATAAAAGTTTATTGATTAATTGCAAACTTATGTTTCTTTTAATTTGTTAAGAAAATAATCATCTAACCTAATGTCTCAAGAAATTTTTAATTAACTACTATAACAATAATAAATTAATTAAAAAAATGTTTTCACTATCTTATGTAAGAAATGATTTCCATAATTTGTTATTATTATTATTTTTTTTTTGAGTTTCATAATTTGTTTTTACTTAGAAGCATATAAAAATGAAGAAATAAAATAAAGGAAACCATAACCACAAAACTATTAATAAATTATTCTAATAAATTTTTCACTCACATCTCACATTTCCATAAAATCTTTCCCACTACCACCATAAAATCTCTCTCCCACTAGCTTAATTACAAATTGTTAATTATTAAAATATTTATCAATAATAAATAAATAATCATCAACCATAATAATTATATACTACTAAAAAACAATAATAAATCTATGGAATCTAAAAGGTTAGAATACACACACACAAAAAAAAAATGTTTTCATTTATTTCTCAAAAATTTAATAATTTTGACTAAAAATAATGAATAATAGAATTTCAAAAGTTTGGAATTCTAAAAGATTTGTAACACTTATAACATTTACTACTATAATAATTTTTTTAAAAAAAATTATTCCTTCATTTTTTCAACAATGTTATGAGCTCCATTTTTTTTTCTTTATTTTTAGTTATCTCTAATTCCCTTCCTCCCAGGAGTCTCCTCTAATATTAAAATCAAATATAAAAATACCATATATAAGTTGATGGGATGCATATATCAAATATGCATCCCAATTTGCCGTTTGGAACTTGGAAGGTTCTAATTCCAATTTGATGATGTAATTTTTTTTTTTTAAAAAAAAAAAACTAGCAAGCAATTTTCAAGAATGTGTATAGAGTGAGGTTTGATTTTTTTCTTTTTTTTTTTAACTATTTTTAATTTTTATTTTATACTTATTATAGTTTTTTTTTTTAATTTTTAATATATTTTTATTATCATATATATTTTTTTTATTTAAAATGTTTGTACATGCTTTATTATTATTTTTTTAGAAAAAATTAAATTATTAATAAAATTATAAATTATATCATATTATATTAGTAATTAATCAATTGTCTGTATCTTACACAAAGTTATTTTATTAATTATAAGAAAAAATATACATAATTTGAAATATAAACGTGCATCGCACGTGCTAAAAAACTAGTATGTATAAAAGGTTAGTGTGTGAATTCAGTGGCGAATCCAGGTTTGGTTTGTGGGACTTCATGTAATATTTTTTTCAAATAATTTACGAGTAAGCAATAAAGGAAAAACATTAAAAAAATTGAGTTATTAATTTAATATATCACAATCGTTTTAGTTGCTGGTCAAAAAATTCAAGAAAAAACTGTGATTTTCTTTGCATAGGCGACAATTCACGTTTTTTTTTTTTTTAACCATCGTCATCTTCTTTCAATTACTATTTTCTTTTTTCTTTTTTTCATCCCATTTGCCCTCCAAATTGTTCATAGCTGCTTCTCCACATCTCAAAGATAAAAAAAAAATGAATCAAAATTGTTATAGGTAATTTTGGACCACCATGGTGTACAAGGAGCTGACGAGGACAACCGGGCGGAGATAGGACCAGGAGACGACCCAGAGGAAGACCGGACCAACAGGCGGGGCCAATGTGGCCCGACCCGTACGGTCGGCCTCGGCCTTGGGCCGAGTCCGTTTGCCTCCGCTCGGTCCCTCCTGCCTCTGGCCGCCCCGGTTCCGCCTGGTTTGTCCCGAAACGCCTCCGAATTCCTAAAAACCCTAGGAGCATGAACAGGTATTTATACCCCTTTTCGCCGCTGAAGAAGGGGACCCGAACTCTCGACTCTCTCCTCTTACTCTCTTGCTCTCCTCTCCCATTTTCTGACTTAAGCATCGGAGGCGGTGTGGCTAGCACCACACCGGTGTGCAGGTTTACTATTTTGCAGGCCACGTCTTCCCCCGCTCTCAAACAAATTCACTGTCGATTATCACGTGGAGCGAAGGTAATTTACCTAGCGAAATTTGATCATCAACAAAAATATTTTTACACTAAGAGGAGTTGAAGTTACAATATTTGATGCCCATCTTTTTTGTAATCTATTTTTATTTTATTTTATTTCATGATTATTTGTTTTTTTTTTCCCTTTTTTTTGAAAAGAAATTCATTAACGAGCACCAACCGAAATAGTTATCAAACAAATTTTTGTTTCTATTTACTTTTTTTAAAGAAAAAAAAAGTTATCAAACATGTTTTTGTTTTTATTATTTGAAAAACAAGAAACAATAAATGAGAAACGGGAACGATAACGTTGTTAAACGAGCCCTAAACTTCCAATTTTGTTGGGTTGCTTGTGAATTAAAAAAATGTTAAATAGGTCAAGGATTTATTAGACAAAAAATTGAAATTTGGGGAACCTATTGGACACAAAAGTGACATTTTAAAAATTTACAAGATATTTTTTAAAGTTTAGGGACCTATTGGACACAAAATTGAAAGTTTAAGACCTATTTAACACTTTTCAAAATTCGAAGATCAAACTGACACAACTCTAAGTTCAAGAACTAAACTTGTAATTGAACCCAACAAAAATTTTAGAGTGGGTTTAACAATTATGATAGTGAGAGACTAAAACATTGATTTTTTGAATAGTAGTAAATATCTTTATCTATTGAATTAATATTCAAATTTACCCAACATATTAGGTAATTGCCTAATAAATCAAACACAAAACTTCTTGTTCACTATTTTTTTTTTTTTTTGACAATTTGTGAGAAAAGGGAATTCAAATCACATACCTCTTAGTCATTAGTAATGTCAGTTGAACTAAGCCAGGCTGACACTTTTTGTTCACTATTTGTGTGTTTTTTTTTTTTACCATGTTCACTATTTTGTTTAAGATTAAAAATGTTCAAAATCCATCCATAACTTTTTTAATTTATTTTTAAATTAAAATTCTTATTATTTAATAATATGTCAAAAAAAAATCTCAAAATATCATAATAAAGTAATCTCGGATTTATTTCTCATTCTACTACGAAGATGATTCCTTATATTTTTTTAAAATTTATTTTAAATAAAAATACTTATTAGTTACTAAGTGTCATATTTGGTAAAAGAGAGAAATAAATAAATAACCAAAACCATTGTTATTTCGGTAATTATCTTATGAAATTATAGATAAGTTATAATGAGTGAGAATATTAATAACACATTTGCAAATTTATTATGCAAAATAAATAACTGAGGTTTATGATGTCAAAATCTGGACAGAACCATCCTGGATTGGTCCTAGTGGTCAACAAGGGCCATACGAAAAATACAGGCCCTAGTGGTTAATATCCAACAAGTTCTCTTGGCAACCAAATGTAGTAGGTTTAGACGGTTGTCCCGTGAGATTAGTCGTGGTGCGCGTAAGCTGGCCCAGACACTCACGGATATAAAAAAAAAATCTGGACAGGAAAAACGTATATGACCTTATATGACCTTCACATGATAGCAACCATGAGTTTGTTTGAGGGGAGAAGATGTGACGATAAGAAAATTGCACACTGACTAGTGTGGTGTTTGCCACACTTCACCATGTTGTGGGTGTCCAGCCCACTTGTTGCACAAGCAAGAGTTTATTTTTAAACTTGTGTTTATGAGCCCAATATGTCGGATTATGTGTTTAGCCCAATTGGGGTTAAATGAGTGGTCTTGTAAGCCTAGGTGGGATGACCTAAGGAAGACAGCAGCAAGAAAAATACAGAAAAATACACATAAAAATGGAGAGAAGCGGGGAGAGCAGTGCAGTTCGGATTTTCAGCGACAGCGTTCACAAAGCTGTCGATTGCCGGACTTTTTACCGTTGGATTTTGCTGAAATTTGGTCAGCCTGTTGGGGACACATAGGGCCTCGTTGTGAACGGTTGGATCGTCGTTTTGAGCTCTGGTTTGTTCGTAATTGCTGCTGGACAGAACCTGTAAAACTGGAGATATTTTCATCTTCTTTATCTCTTTTGTGTGAATCTCTTAGGTATGAAAGTATTGGTGGGTTGTGAATCTTTGTATGACTGATTTGGATTCTTTTTCCCTCAATTTTATCATAATAAGAGAAGGTGACAAGGGTGGACTCCTCACAAGTCCCGTGGTTTTTACTCTTCACATTGAAGGGGTTTTCCACGTATAAATCGTGCGTGTTTTTGCGTTTTTAGTATTCTGAATTTTATGGTTGATTGCTGTCTGTGATTGGTTGTTTTCTTGGTGATAAATTGGTAATTTATTTGTGGTGTTTTTGGAGCACTATTAATTGGTGATAGAATGTCATATTTCTGTAATATGTATTGAGGCCATTTCTCTGGTTTTTGTATTAGGAAAGTTTGTTATTGTCTTAGCCTTTTATTATCCTCCACGTGCCCTCTGTTTCAGCTATATATCTCCTTGTATTTGCTTCTGTCATTATTCAGACAATACACAAAATATACTCTGATATCCTTTATTCTCTCTCTTTGTTTAATACCGTTTTATGGTATCAGAGCTAAGGCTCTTCAATTTTCTGGAAAATGACAACAGAAGCAGGGTCTTCATCATCGTCTTCTTCAGCAGCTCCGGTCACACCAGTAGTATCTCCTAGTACCCCAATAACTACACCAGTCTTCACCCCAATCCAAAACCCCAAGAATCAATCTCTTCCGCCTACTCAGAATGCTGTCCCACAACCAAACCAATTCCCATTCACTCAAAATCCCCTCCCTCGATCATCAGCTACAAACTATCCCTACCCTCAGTTCAACCCACCACAACCTAATCTTCAACCTCATTATTTTGCCCAACCCTATTATCCTCGTCCTCCCCTTTTCCCAGCCCAGCAAGCTTATCCTCAAGTTCCGACTTCTTTCCCCCCTCCAAATCCCTATCCCACATTACCCCAACCCTTAACTGTTAAACTTAACGACTGCAATTTCCTATTATGGAAAAATCAACTGCTTAATGCCGTGATTGCCAATGGTCTTTCTGGGTTTTTAGACGGATCGATACCTGCTCCACAGAAATTTCTCGATCAGAATCAAACACAGCCGAATCCGGAGTATGCTGGCTGGGAACGCTACAACAGATTCATCATGTGCTGGATATATTCATCCCTATCAGAAGAAAAAATGGGTGAGATCGTTAACTTAACTTCTGCCTTTGATATATGGACTTCTCTTACTCGCTCTTATGACTCAAAGACTACTGCTCGTATTATGGGATTAAAGACTCAATTACAAAAAATTAGAAAAGATGGCTTAACTGTTAGTCAGTACTTGGCTCAGATTAAGGACATTACAGATAAATTTTCTGCTATCGGTGAACCCATTTCATATCGTGATCATTTAGCGCATATTCTTGATGGGCTAGGCAGCGAGTACAATGCTTTTGTTACTAGTATTCAAAATCGGTCTGATAATCCTTCTCTAGAAGATGTTAGAAGCTTGTTGTTGGCCTATGAAGCTAGGTTAGAGAAGCAAACAACTGTTGATCAGCTCAATGTTGCTCAAGCTAATTTCAGTAGCCTTAATCTTCAGCATAATAATCGTAAATCTTTTAACAAGTCTCAGTTCAACCAGTTTAATCCATTTTCCAAGCCCCCCTTTCATTCTTCGAACCAACAGCCTACTTTTTCCCAGTCCAGTGTGTTAGGCAAGCCTAATTTTCCTCCTTCCCAGACTCAATCCTCAGCTCGATGGACCTCCAACAAACCTTTTAATTCTTCTCCTAACAGACCTCAATGCCAAATTTGTGGGAAATTTGGGCATACCGCCCTTATTTGTCACCATAGAACTAATCTGTCCTATCAAACTCCACCTCCACAAGCTCTCTATCATTCGGTCCAAGCTACTCCTTCCCCCATATCTGATACCTCTTCTCAAGCACCAACTGAATACAACCATCCTGATGAATCTTGGTATTTTGACTCTGGAGCAACACACCATATGACACCCGACGCCTCTTCACTATGCAATCCCATCCCATACAATGGTGGTGAACAAGTTACAATTGGTAATGGTAAGCAAATTCCTATTTCTCATATTGGTTCCACTTCTTTTTCTTCTACTCCTAAACCAATATTTCTTCAAAATGTTCTATATACTCCATCTATTTCGAAGAAACTTATTAGTGTGGCACGATTGTGTAAAGACAATTTAGCTTACGTTGAATTTTACTCTTCCTTTTTCCTTGTCAAGGATCTCAAATCCAAGAGAGTTCTCCTTCAGGGCAGCATTGAAGATGGTTTGTACAAGCTATCTTCTTCATCTCCTCGGTTTGCTCCAAGTATTTCTTCCGCTCCTGCTGTTTTTTTTGCTTCCGCTCAAGCTTCCTCTCATTGGCATATGCGACTAGGACACCCTGCAGCTTCAACCTTGAAGCAAGTTTTGTCATTATGTGGTGTCTCTTCTAGTTATGCAAATGAATTTTGTAATGCTTGTCAGTTAGCCAAAAGTCACCGTTTTCCTTTTTCTTTAGTTGAAACAAAGTCTTGTGAACCCTTTCAGCTTGTTCATTCGGATGTATGGGGTCCTTCCCCTCAAATTTCTATTAATGGAGCACGTTACTTTTTACTCTTTGTTGATGACTACACCCGTTTTACTTGGATATATTTACTTAAGTCAAAAGATGAGGTGTTTTCTTGTTTTTTGTCCTTTAAAAAGCTAATTGAAAATCAATTTGATAGGCGTATTAAATGTCTTCAAACTGATTGGGGTGGAGAATTTCGCTCTTTATCCTCTTTTCTTTCGACTCATGGCATTTTGCATCGTGTCTCATGTCCATATACACCTCAACAAAATGGACGTGTCGAAAGGAAAAATAGACACGTGGTTGAAATCGGTTTAGCTTTGCTTGTTCATTCTGGCTTACCCCTTTCTTTTTGGAGCTTTGCATTTCAAACGGCTGTTTATATTATTAATAGACTGCCTTCTGCTGTTATTCAGTCTAAGTCTCCATATTTCATGCTTTATCAACACACTCCTGATTATTCTCTTCTAAGGTCTTTTGGGTGTGCTTGTTTTCCTTTCCTACGCCCATTTAATGCTCATAAATTGATGTTTCGTTCAACTGAGTGTTTATTTGTTGGGTATAGTAATAATCATAAGGGTTATCTCTGCTTGGACCCTATCTCTGGAAGGCTATATGTATCTCGACATGTAGTATTTAACGAATCTGTCTTTCCTTGTCTAAAGTCTTCTTTTAATTTTGGTCCTATAAAATCTCCTCAGCCAGATCATTTCTTTCATAATCCCTCTCCGTTTGCCTTACCAATTCTGCCATCCCCTGCTTCCTGTACTTCTGCTCCTTCGGTTTCTCTTTCTCCAATACCTTTGGTGTCCCATCCAGCTTCTCCTTTGTCTCCTGCTGTTCCACCAGGTCTTGCTTCCGTTCCATTGGAGTTTGCTCACCACCATACCCTCCCAGCCACTTCTTCTGTCTCTACACCATCCCCATCCATGACTTTTCTCGTGGCTTCTCCTCACCATGATCCCTCCATCACCAGCTCCCTTCAATCCAATACCACCTCCTCTGCTTGGCCTGAATATCAAACTCATTCCATTCATCCTGAACCTTCTCAACCTCCATCAACTGCTCCAACCAATATCCACCCAATGGTAACTCGTGCAAAGGCTGGAATTCATAAACCCAAAGCTTGGCTTGCCTGTTCCTTAAACTTGGTTGAACCGACTAATTATAAGATAGCGATTAAGAGTGTTGAATGGCGGGATGCTATGGATAAGGAATATACAGCCTTGGTGCAAAATAATACATGGACTCTTGTTCCCAATTCGCCAGAATACAAGCTTGTAAGTTGTAAATGGGTATATAAGATTAAACTTAAGCCCGATGGCTCCATTGAAAGGTATAAAGCAAGATTGGTTGCTCGGGGATTTGACCAAACTCAAGGGATTGATTATTTTGAGACCTTTAGTCCCGTTGTAAAGCCAACTACTATAAGGATAGTTTTATCTCTTGCTGTTCGTTTCAATTGGGAAATAAAACAATTGGATGTGCATAATGCCTTTCTTAATGGCGACCTACATGAAGATGTTTATATGATTCAGCCTCCGGGTTTTGTTGACAAAGATAAACCCAATCATGTTTGCAAGCTTCAAAAGGCATTATATGGCTTAAAGCAAAGTCCACGAGAGTGGTTTATGAAACTGAGTTCTTGTTTGCAAAACTGGGGTTTTTCAGCATCAAAATCAGATTCATCTCTCTTTATTTTCAAGCAGAATTCCATTTTTGTAGTGGTTCTAGTGTATGTTGATGATATTTTGGTGGCTGGTAATCATTCTTCCTTCATTCAGAATTTCATCAAGTCTTTAAACACTTTGTTTGCTCTTAAAGATCTCGGCAACTTATCTTATTTTCTTGGGATTGAAGTTCACCGTGATGCTCATTCTCTACATCTCTGTCAGCATAAATATTTTACAGATCTTCTCCATAGAGCTGAGATGTCCTCTTGCAAGCCCATGTCCACTCCAATGGCTGCTGGTACCACGATTTCAGCTAGCGATGGTGAACTTCTTGCTGATCCAAAGTCCTATCGCAGCATTGTAGGGGCGCTTCAGTTGTGACGCCCGAAGTTAGGAGGGGTACATGAATGAACCGAGATCACATCCGAATGAGAGGGATCCTGAGGACATGAAAGTATGATCAAGATAAGCTTAAAAGAATTGATAGATACTACCTATACCTACAAGGTGCACCTTCTTTTTCGGTGGCTCAATCATAGGAACTTTGAAGTTAAGCGTGCTTAGCTTGGAGAAGTTCTATGTTGGGTGACCTCCTGGGAATTTTCCTAGGAAGCATGTGAGTGAGGACAAAGCATGCTAAAAGGACTCCGTGTTGGTTTGTGGGGACAGTCTTCAATCTTAGAAGTAGTATCAGACAAGTATGGTGGCGTGGCCAGGTCGCAGGGGAATGCCGGGGCCGTTAAGGGCCGAATCCGGATTCCGAATCCTGGGCCTGGGGCGTTACAGATGGTATCAGAGCGGAACCTTTCCCAGTAGGATGTGGTTCGGGGACGAACCAAGGCGGAAGCTGGTGGGCATGTGACGCCCGAAGTTAGGAGGGGTACATGAATGAACCGAGATCACATCCGAATGAGAGGGATCCTGAGGACATGAAAGTATGATCAAGATAAGCTTAAAAGAATTGATAGATACTACCTATACCAACAAGGTGCACCTTCTTTTTCGGTGGCTCAATCATAGGAACTTTGAAGTTAAGCGTGCTTAGCTTGGAGAAGTTCTATGTTGGGTGACCTCCTGGGAATTTTCCTAGGAAGCATGTGAGTGAGGACAAAGCATGCTAAAAGGACCCCGTGTTGGTTTGTGGGGACAGTCTTCAATCTTAGAAGTAGTATCAGACAAGTATGGTGGCGTGGCCAGGTCGCAGGGGAATGCCGGGGCCGTTAAGGGCCGAATCCGGATTCCGAATCCTGGGCCTGGGGCGTTACATCAGTACTGCACCATCACACGACCTGATCTCAGCTTTGTAGTTAATAAAGCTTGTCAGTACCATCATGCCCCAACAACAGCCCACTGGAACTTGGTTAAGCGTGTCCTTCGGTATCTCAAGACAACAAGTACTTTCGGACTCTCCTTTACAAATTCAGGTCCATACTCTTTGGGCGATAATTTAGTTTCCTGGTCTTCTGCTAAACAAAAGGTTGTTTCTCGTTCCAGTGCCGAATCTGAATATCGAGGTCTATCTAATGCTGCTGCTGAAGTGGTATGGATTCAATCTATTTTAACCGAACTTGGCTTTCCTTCTTCTGCTCCACCGTTGCTTCTTTGTGATAATATAAGCGCAACGTATTTAGCTGCAAATCCGGTGCTTCATGGTCGGTCAAAACATATTGAAATCGACCACCACTTCATTCGGGAGAAAGTTTTGCGTAAACAACTTCTTGTTCGTTTTGTGCCATCTGAAGATCAGCTGGCTGACATCTTAACCAAGCCGCTGCCCACTGCTAGATTTCAGAATCTGCGTACCAAGCTCTCAGTCCTTTCTCGGCCGGTTTCGCTTGCGGGGGGATGATAGAATGTCATATTTCTGTAATATGTATTGAGGCTATTTCTCTGGTTTTTGTATTAGGAAAGTTTGTTATTGTCTTAGCCTTTTATTATCCTCCACGTGCCCTCTGTTTCAGCTATATATCTCCTTGTATTTGCTGCTGTCATTATTCAGACAATACACAAAATATACTCTGATATCCTTTATTCTCTCTCTCTGTTTAATACCGCTTTAATTGGTTGATTGTCTTGGAGGTCAAAGAAAGATATTTATGTAGGGAATAAACTAGGGTTTTTCTGTTTCCTATGCAGATTAGGGTCAGAAAGAAATTAAACTAGATGACAGAGGACTCACCAAGCCAAGAGTGTGCAGGACATGTGGCCACCTACTAGACTGAGGTCGACGCTAAGAATTTGGGCTTCAACGCCCAATTCCTTGCTATTCTATTACTCTGGGGCCCGATCATTTTGTGCCTTTTTGACTTTATTCCACGATGGCTCTATCATTTTCTCTATTATCGAGATTATAATGCAAATCACCTATAACAATTTTTTTTTTCTTTTTTACAAAATTTTATCATTAGTATAGTATACTGTTAATATACCTAATAATGAGCAGACAAGGATGGTGGATTTTTGTCCAAATTGAAGAAGGAGATGAGGAGGAGGATTTGTTGAGGAAGAAGAAAGATGGAGAGGGGTATTTATTTATTTATTTTTTAGTTTGAAGAAGAAGACGATGGCAATGGCCAGTAGCAAAGGTGGGAGATGGTAGTTGTGGCCGTCGTTGGCAACAGTAGGAGATGATAGCAACTCGTCGGAGGAGAGTTGAAGGAGGGAAAGAAAGGTTGAAGGAGGGTTGAAAACGGGAGAGGAATAGAGACTTTTATTATTACTAGTCGAGAAACACGTACATTGCACGTGAAGTATTGTAGTTTTAAATTAAAATAAGAAAAATAGTACTTTTTTAGTATGTAATAAGTAAATATTATATAGTTTTTGTTTTAATAAATTTTTAAAAGTTACTCATTGCAAGAATTATTTTAATGTTTTCATATTATCACTTTTTCATGAAAATTCCTATATATATATAGTACAAAGTGAAATTTTAAGCAAGTAATTAATTTATTAAATGATATGTTAATATTTTGATATTGTAAAACATATATGACAGACAATTTTCATTTTAATGATTTCATATTTTTTATGATGTTTCACATATACTATCTAAATCACAACCATACAAGAAAGACAATAAATGAAGAACTAACTCGAATAAAATAATCATATAACATAGTTCAATGCTTTTATACATGGATTGTATTCATATACGAATGAATGCATCTATTGATGTATAACCACCTGCACCCAATAGTCGTGTCTTGTCGGTATTAATTGCACACATTTGAATGAATAGACACATACACTCGAAGAGTCACATCGTAATTTCAACAATCATGTGTTTTATTATTATTATTATTTTTTTAGTATATCAACATTTGGAGGTGGGGGGATTCGAACCTTTGATCTCTTGGTTGAGGCTACATGCCAATTACCGTTGAGCTATGCTTGTTTTGACAAAAAGAAAAGTAATAATAAAATAACTTTTTATTCAAACAAATAATGAATAAAAAAAATAAAAAAATAATAGTTCAGTTTTCTGTTGCCTTATGATATTACGTCGCTTGTGAAATTAAGGACTCGTTTGATAACGTTCCTGTTTCCTGTTTCTTGTTCCCGTTTCTCTTTTTTTAAGAAACAGACTTGTTTGATAACTTATCCCTGTTTCTTGTTTCTAAATTTCTAGAAACATTTCTAAAAAAGAGGTCAAATTTGAGAAACTACAAAAAGTTGTTTCTCAAATTCTGTTTATGTTTTTTTTTCCTATCTTTCATGCATGTATCCATCTCTCCCTCCCCTTCCTACACCAATCTCTTCTCCTCCTCTATTTTTTTTGGCCACTTCATCGTCTTTTTTTTTTCCCGTTATTTTGTTCTCTTCCTTTTTTTAATTTTTTTTCTTTTTTTCGTTATTTCTTTCTCTTTCATTTTTTTTATTATTTATGTTATTTCTTTCCTTTTTTCCTTTTTTTATCACCTCCGCCAATCTCTGGCTATTGGCCGCCGCTGACCTCCACCGCCAGCCGCCATCGTTGACCTTTGTCAAGGATTGCAATGAAACATCACCCATCCATCCGTCACAACTATCAACCACCACATCTACAGCAGATTCATAATCTCCAGCTGTTTGCGATGATTGTGCAATAACACTGCTGTCCAAAATGATCCAGGTTAAATCTTCTTAATTTTGGAATGTCAATTATCTATTAACTCACCTTTCCTTGTAAATAATTTTTCCATGCAAAGATTATTTCTTTCCTTGTAAAGCTCCTTGAGCTCTCTGTATATTAAGGGCATTAGCTCCCTACCAATTACAACAAATACACAAGACCATTCCTCTCATAAACTGTTATTTTTCATCTCGTTCACCTTTGACTATCAGTCGCCGCCGACCTCCATCGACCAGCCGCCACCGTCAACCCCGACTATCGGTCGTCATCGACCAACCGCCTTAGTCCACCTCCGACTACCGGTCGTCATCGGCGACCTCCGACTACCAGCCGCGATCGACCGCAATCGTCGACCTCCGACAACCGGCCGCTACCGTCCACCTTCGACTACCGGTCGTCGCCAACCTTCGTCGACCTTCGATTACCGGCCGTGGCCGACCTCTACTGTCGACCTCCGATGACCAGCCGTTGTCGACCTCTGCTGACCGACTGCTACCGTCAACCTTCGACTACCGGTCGTCGTCGACTTCCACCGACCGACCCCCACCGTCCACCTTCGACTATCGGTTATCACCGACCTCTGTCGACCGGCCGCCATCGTTGACCTCCGACTATCGGCCGCGGCCGACGGCAACAGTCAACCTCCAACGATCGGCTCCGTCGACCGACCGCCACCATCCACCTCTGACTATCGGTTTTCGTTGACCTCCGAATACTGGCTGCGACCGATTGCTACTATCGACCTCTGACGATCGGCCGCTGTCGACCTCCACTGACCGACCTCTGCCAATCGACCGCCACCGTCGACCTTTGTCTACCGGTCGTCGTTGATTTCCACCGACCGACCGCCACCGTCCTCCACCTACTACCTGTCGTCGCCGACCTCTGTCGATCGGTCGCCATTGTCGACCTCCGCTGACCGACTGCCACCAACCGGTCGCCACCGTTGACCTCAAACTACTAGTCCATCGACCTCTACTGACCGGTTGCCACCGTCGACCTCTGACTGTCAGCCGCCGCCGACCCCCGCTGACCGACCGCTACTGTCGACCTCTGACTACTGGGCGCCTCCGTCGACCTCCGACGACCGGCCGCCACCTTCAACCTGCGACTACCGGTCGTTGTTGACCCCCGTCGACCTCTGACTACCGGCAGTGATCGACCGCTACCGTCGATCTCTGACTATCGGTCGCCGCTGACCGACCGCCGCTGTCGACCTCTGACTACCGGGTGTCACCATCGACCTCTGACTATCGGGCGTCACCGTCGACCTTCGACTATCGAGTGCCGTCGACCTCCGCTAACCGGCCGCCACCGACCTCCACTGATCGGCCTCCGCCGACCGGCCGCCACCTTCGACCTCTGACTACCGATCGCCACCGTCGACCTTCGACTATCGGCTACCACCATCGACCTTTGACTACCGGCCGCCGCCGACCTCCGCCGACCAGCCGCCACTAGCAACCTCTGACTATAATTTTAATGTATGTTATACATAATTTTTATATTATATGTACGAAATTTTATTTCAACTAAAAATCAAGAAACGAGAAACAATTATCAAACACATATCTGTTTCTGTGTTGTTTTTTTTTTTAGAGAAACAAGAAACAAAAATAGTTATCAAACATGTTTCTGTTTTTAGTTCTTAAAAAACAAGAAACAAGAAACAGGAAACAAGAAACAAGAAATGAGAAACGGGAAACGAGAATAACGTTATCAAACGAGCCCTAAAAGTTTGGTAAATTTACAATTATGAGTCTACCTACGTCTTTTAAAAAGTTTGAATACCACCTCATTGAACTTAAAAAGAAAAACAAATAGGAAAGAAAATAGAAGTTTCTAATAGATTTTTTTTTTTTTTTTTTAAAAAAACAAATAGGAAAGAAAATAGAAGTTTCTAATAGATTTTTAAGTTTGATATAGGACAACAAAATTGAATTTTTGACCACTCAATCAATTACACACTAGTTGAAGTATGTTTGAAGAGTTAAAACCTCGTTTGACAACCATTTCGTTTTTGGTTTTTGGTTTTTGAGAATAAACTTATAACATTACTTTCACCCATAAGATTTTTTGTTTTGTTATCTACATCCTTCTCATGTTTACAAAAACTAAGTCAAATTTCGAAGAAAAAAAAGTTCAAAAACTTATTTTTGTTTTTTGAATTTGACTTATAATTCAAATGTCTCCCTACACAAAAGATAAAAACTATGGTAAAAAAATTGAGAGAAAACAACATAATTTGCAAAAAGAAAAAAAAAAAAATCCAAAAACCAGATGGTTATCAGGTGGGACCAAAATAATCCTAACTATCAAATTTAAAAACTAAGGGGCTGTTTGGGGCGCTGAATTGGTTATAATATATGGTGGTTATAATAATCTAGGGATTATAATAGTCTGAGGGTTATAATAATCTGTGTTTGGGATGCAAATTATTATAGTCTGAGATAAAATAATATGTGTTTGGGGTGCAGATTATTTTAGTCTGGGATAAAATAATCTGTGTTTGGGATGCAGACTAAAATAATCTGAATCCCAAACACAGATTATTTTAGTCTGGGTTAAAATAGTCTGTGTTTGGATTGCTGATATGATTAACATGAGATTCTGAATCAAATGTTCAAGTTGATTGTTTATTTTCCTGACTTTTTTTTTTTGTTTATTTTCCTCATACAACTTTGTATGTCAAATATTATATTTTGCAAATATCAATAAAAAATTGTTTGGATTCAATTGTAAAAAAAATAAAGTATTGGGCATACAGGTTAAATGATGTGTTTAACTTAAAAGGAAACAAAAATAACCTAAGGTAAGAGTTGATTTTCTTCGTTTTAGGGTCATGATTTTTTCACAAACGAAGTAATTTTATGATTTCATATTGAAAAACCATATTTGTTTCATTTCTGTATTTTCAACGTAAAAATGGTAAATGCTTATGTACAAAGAAATTATATAATAAAACTTCATATTTAATAAAACTCCATATTTATATATGTAGAAAGACAACTGAGAAACTGGTAAGTGTTTCTAACATGGAATGACCAACTGAGAAACTGGTAAGTGTTTCTAACATGGAATGACCAAAAATCACTTTTTTCTATTTCTTTTTTTCTTCTTTTTCATTTTCTTCCTCCATCTTTATCTTCTTCCTCCATCTCCATCACTTCATCTTATTCCTCCATTTCCATCTTCATCTTCATCATCTTCTTCCTCCATTTCCATCATCATCTCCATCTTCTTCCTCAACCTCAAACTCCATCTTCATCGTTTTCTTCTTCCTCTAACCCTAATTTTGGCAACGTTTTCAACGACTTTTCCGGCGGTTGCCTACAAATTTTTCAACGACCAAAATTTTTTTCCTCGTTTTATTTCTTTTCTTCTTTTTTTTTCTTTATTTTCATTTTTTATATTTTTCAAAATGAAAATGAGAAGAAATATGAAAAAAGGAAAAAAAAAAAAAGCGGTTGACGGAAAAGTGGTCGGCGATCGTCGGAAAAGTGGTCGGCGGCCGTCGGAAAAGTCGCCGGCCGACGGCGACCGGCGGTCGTTGGAAAAGTCAAGGACTCGCATGGAAGAAGAGAGGAGAGAGTTACTGTAGAAAATGGATAGAATAATCGGGTGGGTTGAATGATGGTTACTGTAGAGAATGGATAAAATAATCGGGGGTAAAAATAACCCACCTCACCAATTATTTTTGTTGATGCCCCAAACAGTTATAATAAAGGGGGTTATTATAACCTATTCAGTGCCCCAAACAGCCCCTAAATAGTTTTTAGAGTTCAATTAAATATTGCAAAATAGGTTCAAGAAATAAATTTATAATTTATATGTATTTAAAAATAAGCCTTATTTTCCATCGTTGGTCCAAGAACAAACAAAAGACAATAAATAAAAGCAAGCTCTTAAAAGAGAGAGAGAGAAAATAAAAAGGAAAACGCAACTGCCAGGAAGTTGAAGAATCCTAGAAATTGCTTGTATGTGCTGCAGCTTCCCTTCCGGCAGCAGCAACACTCTCTAAAATTCTTCTTCTCTAAGCTTCATCATTTTCCTTCGTCCTTCTTTTCCAATTCATCATCCTTTGATTTACAGGTTTACCAATCTTGAGGATCATTTTCCTCTTTCCGCTGCTCCAAATCTAGTTCTCCTTCTCCACAGGTACTTATTATATATTTTGGATCTATTAGTGATTTGCTTCTTGTTCCTCGTTTTTCGATCATCGATTCGCTGCGATATGAGATGAGAAGTTTGAAGTCATGTGGACGAGTTTGATGGATAGTTGGAAACTGAAGATAGAAGTAGTTAGTTTAGTTTCAAAGTCTAAAAGTGCTTTTACTTTCCATTTTAGTCTTCCGGATTTGGTTTCGGAGTTTCTAAAGCAAATAAAGTTTTTAAAGAAATTGTGATGTTTGAATATTGAATTCCTAGGATTCAATTTCACATGACTTTTGTTTAATTGTATTCTGTTTTGAAAAGTATAATTTATTTAAACGTATAAAAGAGTTGTTATATTCATTAAAGTCGAAGTTCAACCTGAAGGTCAACTCGAGAACTCTTGGGCGAAGTGTGGACTAAGATGAACTTCAAACGCCTTCCGTTAGGTATCTATGACCAACAAGTTTTGTGGTTATCCTTATGAGTATTATTCGCAACCATCAGAGCCCCTTTTCTTTAACTTGAATTTTTGAGTTGGTTAGATTAATAGATTCCTTCTGTTGGTTTGTTTTTTATTATTTATTTATTTTTTAATTGACTACATGTATTCTGGGGTTTTCATAAAATATTATATTGATAAAAATCATTAATCGTTAATTAAATTTTTGTTTGTCAGGTATGAGAAGAAAATTATGATTAAAAGAAAATTGAAATAAAATCAAGAATGACGATGTTTTTCCAAAATCTAATATTTTTTCCACGAAACGTTATTTTCAGAAAGATGAAATTCTGGTGTCACCTGTATAGGAGTTAGGCTTTCCATATTTAGTTGTAACTTGGTTCCGTTCTGGTAAGTATTTATATCTGGAGACGCTAATTTAGAGTTTGCTTTCTTTGTGGTTTATTTATGGGAACATAGTAGTAGTAGTCATATTAAGTAATCTGAAATTACAAATTAGCTGACTGGAGAATCGCTGGCCATTTCTTCTTCATTTTGGAGATAGAAAGTATTATTATTATTATTTTTTTGACAATATGTAGGGTGGGGGATTCGAGTACATTTTATGCCAATTGAGCTATATTTTTATTGGCAGATAGAAAGTAAATTTCCAATTTGTAATTATAATAGTGGAGATTAGAAGTAGATTCCCATCATAACGAAAAGTAAATTTCCAACAGACCCTAACAAATGAGAGAGGGTAATTATTTTAGAGCCCTAAAAAGGCAATTCAACAGACACCAACCACTATCCTTTTCTTAAAAGACAATTTTGCACTCTAGTCCAAATGTCAAATAAGCATTATATGTTGGACATTAATATCTTAACCTCAGTCCTAACTAAGTTTTCAAATGTTCAAGAACTGCTCTGCTTGTAGCAGAATCTATCCTTTTTTTATTGTGGCCTTGCGGCATGACTGTGTATCATTAAAATTCTTGTACCAAATAATTTTGGGACGTATTACCATGCTAATATATTTGACTGAATGGATGGTTGTTTTTGCAGATATGGCAATGACTCAATTAATCTTTTTTGCATGGATTTCGTAATGTTGTCCAATGAAAATGATGTTAGTGAAGACGGGAAAACTCTATCTTACAGCTCTAATTCTCTCTTGCTTTCATTATTTTGCGCGGTCTGATTTTCAAGGTATGACCTGCATCTCAAGATGGCATTTGAAAATTGAGATTCTCTTATTATACTGCTGTTCATAGAATTTTTTCTTAAACGTCTGGTCTATGACTAAAAAATTGTCCATCTCATTAATCTTTATGATGTTTGAAACAGTAGGTTGGGCTTGTTTTTTGTTTTTGCCAGACTCCGGTTTCCCTTAGGCTTGTTTTTTGTATGTCCTTGTATTCTTTCATTTGTTCAATGAAAGTTCGGTTTCTTACAAAAAAAAAAAAAAAAAAAAAAAAAATCATGATATTTGAAACGGTAGGTTGTTTTGATTCTGCACCCTTTTTGTGGTTCTAGAGTGGATCAATTTAAATAGAAACTAAAGTTTGATTTCTTCTTTTGATCGGCAAGGATGGATATTGTATATGCTAGTTAACTTGGTATAGGACATTCGTCTGTGCAATTGAAGTTGGGTTTTGGCAACTGTATATGTATAGAACTTAGAGCTGATAAGCGAAATGTTTTTAATTCTTTTTTCACATTATCTTTTGATATGATACTTACAAATTTACAATTCTTTTGTCACATGGAAGACACCTTTCCCACCGTTTTGCTCATTTCTCTTGCAATTGAATTGCTCATTTCACATGCAATTGTGGAAAAGCTAGTCTAAAGTTATCAACAAACGTGAAAGGATTTTTTCTTACTTAAAATAACAAATTTGAAAATTTTGTGAAATTAAATTCTTAAATCAAGTAATTCTCTTTTCAATTTCTGATTACATCCAGTTGTGCAAATTTATCTGTAATTACTATTACGCTGATATTCTCTAATTGCTTGACCACTTGATGAATGTTGTTCTTCTCCTGTCCAGGCCAGGCACTCATTGAATTAAAGAAAGCATTGAATGCAACAAATAGTCAGCTCACAAGTTGGAACGCAAGTCATATCAATCCATGCAGTAGTTGGACCAATATTATGTGTAATGGAAACGATGTGACTACTATGTAAGACATAAACTAAATGTACTCTTTTGCATATCTTCCTCTTCCATTTTGGAATAATCTTGTGAGTGGTCAGATGATCTATATATATGACTATGTTTATTTGATTTTATCAAATTCTTTTCTTGCCAGTATAAAAGATTTCAAGTCTGCTATTTGCTTAAATTACTTCTAACTTTCTCAGATCCTTGCCAACAATGGGATTTACTGGAACCTTGTCTCAGAGTATTGTTGTTCTAGAATCTCTTTCAACCCTGTGAGTAGTGTGTTATTTTGTGGACAAGAACTTGCAACGCTAAATACTTGATGTTTGTGCAATTTAAGCTGGATTCTTTTACTATACTCCAAATTCTGGATTTTATAGTGCAATTTCATCATTATATATATCTTTTCTTAAGATGAAAATAAGTTTTAATTCTTCAAACCAGGTGCTTAGACTTAAGGTTATCTATTCATGTTGTCTGAGGAAGAGTTCTATATTGCATATGTATATCTAGCATTAAAATTCCGTAATTGGAACTTTCTTTATATCATTTATTTACAAAAGATTGTAATATAAAAGATCAAACGACTACTACCGATTGAGATGTACTATTATCAACAAAGCACTAAAAGCTGTTTTTTTATGATTGAAGTTCCTGAATTTACTAAGCGTAAGAATTAAGATTTATGCTCTAGAGAGATCTAATTGCTCGCATCACTTAGTCTGACATTTTCTTTTAATTTTCTAGTTTCAGGGAAGTGTTGGAAATTAGATATCATTATCCCTGATAACCTTTGGCTTTGACAAGAATATTATGATTTTTTGGACGTAAAATTTGGTTCTCACAACTGGTTTTTGAAGTTGCTCATTGGAAATGAACTGTAGAGAACCTTCATTAATATATATTCATCTACTGCAGGGACCTGAAGGGAAATTACATAACTGGAGAGATACCAGAGGATTTTGGAAACCTGACAAATTTGGTCAGATTGGATCTGGAGAATAACAACCTAACTGGTCAAATACCATCATCCCTGGGTAATCTTAAGAAATTACAGTTCCTGTAAGTAATTGACTTCAAATTATCTCAAATTTCAAAGATATTTTGTGAGCGTTTGCAATGCACGTGCTTTGAAGTTGAGATAATGACTCCTTATTCTCATTCAAGCAGAACTCTGAGTCAAAATGAGCTAACTGGGACTATACCTGAGTCATTTTCAACCCTTCCTCGCTTGATCAATCTGTATGTTTTCTGTTATGCAATAGACTATTAGTGGAAATTTTCAGATTCGGAAATCTATGTGTTCTTCAGTTCTTAATGCCTTGATTATAATTCTCCTACAGTTTTCTTGATTCCAATGATCTCAGTGGCGAAATTCCGGAGCAGTTATTTCAAGTTTCAAAATTCAAGTACGTGGAACTTTTGAATACTATCAAGGTAGATATCTAAACACTTTACACACAGACACACTTATGAGACATTTAGATTGTTCTTGCATTAGTTAGATAAAATAAAAGACTAAGGAAACCTGGTCTTGGGTTTGTGGCGTAAGGCTTGTTATGTGTGCTTAATTAATCTTTCTTGTCTGATTTTAAGAAGGGGATAGAGGAATGGGTATATATTCTTTTTACCCTCAACAAAGGCCTCATGAGAAGTTTCAATGGTCCAAAAACTTTGATTGGCAGGCTGTGGTAGATTTATTCTTTTCATATATTTGCAACAATGATCTTAAGCCTCAATATTAGAAATCTCTCTTATGAGAGGGATTAGAGAGTTACAAGTTGGATAACACAATGATTACATCACAGTCTAGTCCCTCTTCTCTCTTTTGGCTTCATGGGACCCATTTTCTGCCGTGTTTTGTAAAAACTTGTTCAAACTAAAGGTCTCTTAAGATGCGCAAATAATTCTATGGTAGTGCTCTCAGTGGTTTGAACACTAACGAGAAAGTTTAAATTAGAGATCTCTCCAACTACCTTAATCCAAACTGGTGCTGTCTCAGGTAGTCAAGAAAATACTAACCATCTCTTTAGCTTGTTCCCTTTTGTGGTGGTTTTTTGGTTAAATTGTTGGATCTTTTTAATATAGGTCGGGCATTCCCTACATGTGTCTTTAGGTGGTTCAAGGCCTGACTGGTCAGAATTTCAAAAGTTGCTAGAAGGTGCTCTGGTCAAATGCCTTTTGACTTTGGAATGTTTTGGCTAGTGCATAATAGAAAAAATCTTTTAAGAAGAGGAGAAGACTGCTTATCTAATTTAGGACATTATTACTCATCATTCTTATTCTTGTTGTTCAAAATCTAAACCTTTTTTTTTTCTTTTTATAATTATTCTCTTTTTGTTTTGATGACAGATTAGAGACCTTTATTTGTAGCTCAATGGCATTTGGTTGTGCTCTGTCTATGAATGAAATTTTGGTTCTCATAAAAGAATAATTTAAAAAAGAACTGGGAAATACTAAGAGGAAGGATGAAACTTGGCGAACATCTTCTCAGTCTCTACCCCCATTAATATATGTCTAAAATTTCTTTCTGACCCGACCACAGGGTTTTGTGTTTGCTTTCTCTGCATTCATCTAGAGAACCTTTACTTGTCCTCCAAGTTTCTGGCTGCATTACGGATGCCCTTCAGTTTCTATGATTTTCTACAAAGAACACACCAGGCCGGGCTTGAGAAGTTAATTTAGGCATCTTTCTGCACCCTTTCTTCCATGTTAAGACCCTTGCCGTGCACAGTCTAGCAGAAAGTTTTGAATTTTGAGTCCTCTGTTTTTTCATGTTGCTCTGGAAGTCCTTTTAGTCAAGTTCATTTTAGTATCTAGGAAAAAGAGGGATTTAATTGAGAATGGCACTGATGGCTCCAGCCTACCTTCTTCTGTCTTTCCATCTGCTGGGATTAGAATCATCCAATATTTCCAGCAGTCCCCTGAAATTCACCTACTTCCTCCCCAGCCAGATTATCCTTCCAAGCATCTTCGAGTATCATATGTTTTGGCTCTGAAAGCCCGGAAAACTGGGAAATACTTGCATTTGTTTGATTTAACATCGAGAAACTGGGGAGTATCTTTTCGATCTGACACAGAAAAATTTCACGTTTACATTTGTCCCTCTGAGGAGGGTCCAGAAAAAGTCCAAATCAAGGCATTATACTTGTAAAACTCAATATCTTCCACTCAAACACAAATCAGTACCAATGTATTTGGAATTAAGAACTGAAGATGCTCATTAACTCATTCAAGAAGGTCTCCACTTCTAAAACTCAGTTTTCTAGAAAACCGTACTTATGAAAACTTTACTCTAGGAGTTCAGCAGACAAAAATTCCACTTCTTTTCCATTTGATTTAGCCATTTAAACACGCTAATGACAACAAAAAGAAAAAAAAAAGAGGGAGAGAGAAAAGAGAGAGAGTCCCTATAACCAAAAGTTCCTAAAATTAGTAATGTTATCATACTCATATATCTTATATAATTTGGCATTAGGAAACCAATAACAAACTAATGAACTAAATCTAAATACAAAGATAGTAATTCACCTAACAAACCTGATTTTATCTTTTGAGGTTAGAGGTTCAAATTCCCACCTCTATGTTTGTTGTACTAAAAGAAATAAAAAATAGTAATTAACCTAAGAAACTGGAAGCTAACATTCAAAATCTAAAGCATGATTAATCAATAAATGAAAATTAAATACTACGTTGCCTAGACCATAACAAAACTTATCTTCAAAATTTCTCTTGTACATCGAAAGAAAGTAGCCAGAATCATAGTGTATAAATCACTATCACAGTTACTATTTTTCAATAGATCTTTATTGCAATGCAATCGCTGTTATCTTCATCATCCCTTTACTTATTTTGACCTCCCAAATATTTTTGAATTCTTTTGTTTTTCACAGCTTTTCTGGAAATAAGTTGGATTGTGGCAAAAATTCTCATCGTTCCTGTGCTTCAGACAGTCCAAACTCAGGTTATTGGATCGGATTTACCTTAGGCTTAGAGAAAATCTTTTCATTTGTTTTGATGACTTAGCCACCCCTTAACTGGAAGCAAAATGTGAAAGTTGTTGAGATTTGATGTTTTTCTTAATTACATTTTCGGTTTTGTGTTTTTCAAGTTTCTTATTTATTGTTAGATTTAATTATTCAGTTTTAAGTTTTAGGTTTTTAGTTCACTTTAAACATTTACCATGAATATTGTTTTTTAAGTTTTAACTGGTTAGATCTCGAATAGGTTTGACTTTATTTCCTATATAAGAGACAACTTATATGGGAAGATTTGTACCACATTTGTCTATAACATTTTATGTACCACATTTGTGTATTACATTTTATGTACCACATTTTCAGCATCATTAAGTTTTCTACTTCAATTAGAAGTTTATTCATTTTTGGATTCCACTCTCTCATTTTCCATTTTCTCTCTTTGTTCAACAAACATTGAGAGTTTGATTATTGCTTCCGCAATATTTTTTTTAACCTTTCATTTTCAATTTTCTCAACAAAAGTTTCCTCATCTTGTCAGGTGCTTCAAATAAGTCGAAGGTTGGCCTTATGGCTGGACTTATTGCTGGGTTAATAGTTGCTCTTCTTTTGGTCGGATTATTAGTTTTCTTGTGCAAGTGTAGATATAAAGGCTACAAGGGTGAAATTTTTGAAGATGTTCCCGGTAATTGTTGTGACTATCATCGAATTATTAAAATGGATTATGCAAACATCTCTTATGAAGGCTACGTTTCAAGGATATAATATCAATGTAAATGTGATTGTATTCTTGCCACATAAACTTGTATGCCAATTTTTAGTAGTGTTTGCATGTGTACCTGTCTGGAAATACAGCTGTTTTGTATTTGTTTTTTGTTTGGCATTTAAAGCATAGACTATCTAGATGCTAGTTATCTCGATTTTCTACCAACAAATGATTCCTTAAAGCCCGGTCCTTTATAGTATCATACTGAATTGTTTGAGATCATTAGAAATATGCCTTGTTGCATATTAAATATATTTTTCGCAATTAGATTGATGAAGAACTTAGGCCCCGTTTGATAATCATTTGGTTTTTGAAAATTAAGCTTATATACACATACTTCCACCCATAAGTTTTTTGGTTTTAATATCAATCTTTTACCTTGTTTTCAAAAACCAAGTCCAATTTTGGAAACAAAAAAAAGTAGTTTTCAAAAAGTAGTTTTTGTTTTTAAGATTTGGCTAGGAATTCAAATGCAACCTTAACTAGGATGAAAGCCATGGTAGGGAATTTAGGAGAAAACAAGCATAATTTTCAAAAACCAAAAACAAAAAACCAAATGGTTATCAAACGGGGCTTTAGGGAACTAGTTTCACATGTTTTTAACTCTTTGATGCAAGTTTTTTCCCTGTCAACTTATCAACTTAACCATCTTATGCCTTAAACGAAATTACTGGATACTTTCAGTAATTCATCATTAATTTTACACAAACACATACCAATTCCACTTGCGAGCATGCACAAGCTAGAAAAGGTAATCAAAATTCCATACACCTTCCCCCACCAGATCTAGAGTTTTTGTTGATGCAAGTATCTCTAAGTGTTTTTTCTTTTCCTAATCTCACAATTAGGTGAAATTGATCGAAAAATTGCATTTGGTCAGCTGAAAAGATTTTCATGGAGGGAATTACAGCTAGCTACAGAAAACTTTAGTGAGGAAAATGTTATAGGACAAGGAGGCTTTGGAAAGGTTTACAAAGGGGTGCTTGCTGATGGCACCAAGGTTGCAGTGAAACAGTCAACTAATTATGAAAGCCATGGGGGAGATGCTGCCTTTCTGCGTGAAGTTGAGATGATCAGTGTAGCCGTTCACAGAAATCTATTGCGGCTGATTGGATTCTGTACAACTCAGACTGAACGCTTATTGGTATATCCCTTTATGCAGAACTTGAGTGTTGCCTACCATCTTCGAGGTATCCAGTCTTTTGGTTGTTTTAAATCTGAAATTTGCAAAATTTCTCTAAAAAAATCTCGCACAAAATATATTTTTGCTGTTTGAGCAAAAATAATGTTACATATGACATTATATATTAATAATCTGTAGGTGGGGAAATGAGAGAGTGGAGAAGAGAACTTGTGGGTAAACAGGTTGTGGATGTTATATTCAAGTAACAATCATGCATTCCATGAATAAAACTAAGGTCTAAGAGAGCAACCAAATTTTCTACTCGTTTGTATTTAGTACTGAGTAAAAGAGTATTGCAGCTTCTGTAGGGGCCACAAGTTGGAAAGGACTTTTTGTGAGAGGGTGTGGAGGGTGGGGGATGATCACATCTTGAATTGGAAGGTGGTCTCAGATTGTGCCTGGGGCAGGTTGGGGATAGGTGAAATTACTTGGTAACTTTAGCCAACTAGTTGTAATGTTCCCCTTGGAGCTTGAAGCTTTATAGAATAAGATTGTTGTATGAACTTAATTTCAATGAGTGGGATTCAACTTTCATTGTTGCATAGATAGAAACAACCCTGGCTAGTCTTTTGAGTGTTGAGGCTCAGTTAATTTCTTGTTCTATTGCTCTGTTCGTTACCCGACCCCTGGTGCTGTTCCCATTTTCTCAGTTTTTCCTCCTTTTTATTTTATTTTATTATTATTTTTTTTTGCTTTTACTTTTACAAGTTACTGACATAGACTTTTTTAGCCATTTTTTTTAATTGTAATGCCTTACTGATAAAGAATTGCTACTTTCTTTAATTTCTATGCCAGAACTTAAGCCTGGGGAACCTATTTTAGATTGGCCCACTCGAAAACGTGTGGCATTGGGCACAGCTCGTGGTTTAGGATATCTTCATGAACATTGCAATCCAAAGATTATTCACCGAGATGTTAAGGCTGCTAATGTATTGCTTGATGAGGATTTTGAAGCAGTTGTTGGCGATTTTGGCCTCGCAAAGTTGGTTGATGTTAGGAAGACTAACGTCACAACTCAAGTTCGGGGGACGGCTGGCCACATAGCACCGGAGTACTTATCCACTGGAAAATCATCAGAAAAGACTGATGTTTTTGGTTATGGCATTATGCTTTTAGAACTTGTTACAGGGCAACGTGCAATGGACTTATCACGCTTGGAAGGAGATGACGTTTTACTGCTCGACCATGTAAGAAAATCATGTCAAATCAATATCTCCCTTTGAATCTATTTCTTCTTTATGACATATTCAATTAGTGCTACTATTACTCTTCTTGGTTAAATATGCATAAATTTTGGCTTGATGTGTATGCTAAAAGAATCAAGACCAGAAATCACCAACTCTTTAGCTCATTTTCACTGCTAATTTTCGAGTTCATCTGTCGTGAAGGTCAAAAAATTGGAAAGGGAGAAGCGGCTCAATGCCATTGTGGATGAAAACCTGAATAACTATGATATTCAAGAGGTGGAGATGATGATCCAAGTTGCACTACTGTGCACGCAGCCATCTTCTGTCGAGCGACCGACAATGTCACAGGTCGTTCGGATGCTCGAGGGCGAGGGACTCGCAGAGAGGTGGGAAGAATGGCAGCATTTAGAGGTGACTCGCAGACAAGACTATGAGAGAATGCAAAGAAGATTCGCATTGGGGGATAATTCCAATTATAAACAGGAACCTGTCCAGTTGTCTGGTGGAAGATGAGGTACCAAACTTAACTCTCTCATTTCTCTAGCTATCAGAACATATATATGATATTAATTTTGTTAGGTCAGTTTGGTTGGGGGCCATCCTTTAAGGCATTTTCTTAACCAATTATGAAATCCCTTGCCTTCTCATTTCCCAGCTTGTAAATTTTAGTGGCTTTTGTGTATATTTTTTGGCTGTGCTTCTTTTTGTGATCTTAATTTCCTCAATTTAGCATGTGCTGTGGCTGAAGTTTGTAATGTAACCAATTCAATAGAGTGATCATATTCATGTTTGGCACTACGTTTGCCACGTTATAATTATCAAAGAGTTATACTTTGTATTTTGTTTTGTTTTTGTTTTTAGTTCAAACAACAGTGGGATGGGAAACCTCCGACCTCTTTGGTCAATAGCACATATTTTATGTCAGTTGAGTATGCTCATTTTGGCTTTTGTTGATCAAACTTATTTGTTTCTTTACACAAGGTTTAAATTACAAATTTAGTCATTAAACTTTGATCATTGTTTCTATTTAGTTTTTAAAATTTTACAAGTTTCGTCTTTCAATTTTGAATGGTAATTCTCCGTAGTTATTTGCATGATAATGTGATATGTTTATGAGGCAAATGCGGGCAGATTTGGTAGATCGTGGTTCATTATGGGACAAAACACCCCCCCCCCCCCCAAAAAAAAAGAAAAAAAAAGAAAGACTAAAAATATGAATAATTTTATCAAATTTTTTTGATAATATGTGGGGAGGGGGATTCGAACCACAAATCTTGTGGTTATTAGTACAGTTTTATGCCAGTTGAGCTATGCTCTTATTGGCGAATAATTTTATCAAATTAGTGTGAAAGGTTTAAAAAATTATTTCATTCAGTTCTTTGTATTAAGCTCAATATGCCAAAAGGCTCACGTGATTTGCCCACACAAGCATTTGCATTGACTGCTCACCGCTGACTAAGGCTTTTTTAGCTCGGATTCGTCAAATTTGGGTTACAGTTACACAGTACAACAATAACACCTTCTTCCTTTCAAATGTTCTAACAATTCATATTACCCTTTGACCTAAATTCTGAAATCTTTCATAGTTTGTGAAAGATGCAGTTGTATTCCATGTATTACAGATAAAGATTACAGTGCTTATAAAAAACCAAAAACTAACCAATTTACAAACTTCAACTCAATATCAACAGACTATATAATAGAATCTCATAACAATAACTAAAGTTCCCTTTGAGATAACCATTTGGTTTTTGATATATATATATATATATATATATATATATATTCAATTTTCTTATTATGAATTTCATCTTTGTTAAGGACATATTTGAATTCCTAGCTAAATTCCAAAAACAAAACACAAGTTTTTGAAAACATGGGAATGATGTATTATAAAAATAAAGAGACTTGTAGGTGGAAGTAGTGTTTATAAACTTAATTTTCAAAAACCAAAAACCCATGGATGGTTATCAAACGGAGCCTAAATTTTCAATTTTTTGTTTGATAGATCATTGACCTATTTAACATTTTTTTTAAAAAAAAAATTCACGGACTTACTAGACAAAATAAAAGTTTAGGAGACCCATAAGACGTGAAATTCAATTTTATATCTAATAGATCAATTAACTTTTAAAAATTTGGAATGTATTAAAAACCTATTATTAACCATAAAATTGAAAGTTCATTGACATATTAGATACTTTTAAAGTCTAAAGGATCTGTTAGACACAAAATTGAAATTTTAGAGTCCTATTAGATACTTTTTGAAGTTTAAGAGACCAAATAGACATAAATTTGAAGGTTTAGGGGACTAAACTTTGTAATTTGATCTATTTTATAATTGGAGAATTTTTTATTTACTAGAAGAATTGTGACAAAAAAATCTATCATATTTTCTTGCATATACACTAGCGACTTTGAGATAGACAAATTATTCAATGAGGTTGTCACCATTGTAAGATACTCTTACAATTTTTCTCTCATATTTTCAACGTTGCAAAACTTCTAACTTCCATTATGACAGTCTCCTGGAATAGTTTCTCGTTGAGATGACGTTTTTAGAAAATGTGTGAAGTGCTGCTTCTCGTATAAGAACTAGTGAGAGAAGTATTAATTTAGTGTTTTTTCTAAAAGCACTCGATCTCGATGTCTTTAAAGTACTTTTAGAATTGGAAAGAACTTGCCTGCATACTGCTGTGTAGGAATCTCCCTACATACCACCATTAAAATCTTGACAACTAGGAGAGAGATATAATTTTTTTTCTCATTTTCTCCCTTCTTCTTTCTTAGTTGTTAATGGGATATGCACAGAGATACCTACATACCGATATGCAGTCAAGTTTTGTTGAATAGAATTTTTAAAAAGCACTTCTCACTATGAATATGAAAACGCTTTTATTGATTAAAGATACTCTCTATATTTCATAAATCATTCCACACATACAATGATGTACGGGCTACACGGGTAACATAAGAGAATCAGAGGAAAGAAAAGTTGTTCCAAAGAAGACAAAGTTTTGAAAGGTAAAAAAGGGCAACGTTCTCGTGAGATATTATTGAATGTTTGTGTTCCAAGTTCCATTTACAAATTAAAACGACCAATGGATGATCATATGATATTTTATTATTATTATTTTTTTAATATGATTGCATGCATGACGTTAACTTCATTCAAACAAACTCTCCTCACTTTTTCTTCTTTTTTTGAGTTCAACAAGAATTGTGGGTGTGGGATTCAAAACTCTATCTTGATCGAAGACACACGTGCCAATTAACGTTGAGGTAGATGCACTTTGGCTCTTCTCTCTCTTTTCGAATCTAAGCAATCTTCAAAGATTTTATGGATGAGATAATAACTCAAATCCAAGTTTGACTCTAAATTTTGTTGAAGAAATTTGCACAAAAGAAAAGAGAAACACGAAGAATAAAGAAACTTTTATTAAAAAAGTACAAGGTTGGACACTTTTATGGATGGGATAGTAACCGTCGGTTTTTTGACATAGATATACTTTTTATAGTATAATGTATTTGACATACCCTTACCACTACCTTAGTTTTTCTTTTTGAGTTCAACAACATTTGGAGTGAGAGATTCGAACTTCTAACCTCTTGGTCGAGGGTACCACTACCTTAGTTAATCCCAATTTGTTTGAAATTTTTATTCAGAAATTATGTTATATATACTTCATGTCTCAACGACTCAACCGATCAAAAATCAACCTTAAATTATTTGAATTACACTAGCATTTGTATTCCATTTCCCCATCCTGACCCGATCCCAATTTCCAATTTTTCTCTTCCAATTAATTGTTAGGATAATTGTAATGGGTGGCAACATGAGGGTAAATAATGGCAAATATAGCAATTTTTAAAAATATTTGCAAATATGGCAAAATTTTTGAATTAATTTTTTATATTCCTAAATTGCCCCTGCCCCTGATTGGCGAGCGCATCTTCTTCTTCCTCGTCAGTTTTTTTTTTTTTTTTTTTTTTTTTTTTGTTGTTGATAGAAAGTCTTTCTATCTCTGATAGATTATATCAGTGGTAGAAAAATTTTCTATCAATGATAGAAAGTTTCTATCACTGATAGATTCTATCAGTGGTAGAAACATTTTCTATCAGTGATAGAAAGTTTCTATCACTGATAGAATAAAGTTTCTATCACTGATAGAAAAGCTTGCTATATCAGTGATAGAAGATTTCTATCACTGATAGAAACTTTTTCTTTCACTGATAGAATCTATCAGTGATGGAAAAACTGATTGGCGTGCGCATCTTTTTTCTTCCTATATATATATATATATATACGGGGGCTTAGTTTTCAAATTTTGACTTGGTTTTTGAAAACAAGTGAATGATATATACAGCAAACACAAAGAAACTTGTGAATAAAAGTAGTGTTTATAGGCTTAATTTTCAAAAACCAAAAACAAAAAAGGAAATGGTTATCAAACGAGACAGTAGTTTTCAAAAACTTGTTTTTATTTTTGGAATTTGACTAGGAGTTCAAAATTTTGTTTTTGAAAACATGTTTTTGTTTTTGAAATTTGGCTAGGATTTCAAATGTGCCCTCAACAAAGATGAAAACCATGGTAAGAAAATTCATTGAAAACAAGTTTAATTTTCAAAAACCAAAAACCAAATGGTTATCAAACGGGGGCTTAGTTTTCAAATTTTGACTTGGTTTTTGAAAACAAGTGAATGATATATACAGCAAACACAAAGAAACTTGTGGATAAAAGTAGTGTTTATAGGCTTAATTTTCAAAAACCAAAAACAAAAAAGGAAATGGTTATCAAACGAGACAGTAGTTTTCAAAAACTTGTTTTTACTTTTAAATTTTTAATTTTCAAATATCTTATTTAAATTAATTTTTAAAGGCAGATATATTTAGTACCAAAAAAAAAAAAAGCAGATATATTTAGGATAATTGTAATGGGTGGCAACATGAGGGTAAATAATGACAAATATAGCAATTTTTAAAAATATTTGCAAATATGGCAAAATTTTTGAATTAATTTTTTATATTCCTAAATTGCCCTTGCCCCTGATTGGCGAGCGCATCTTCTTCTTCCTCGTCAGTTTTTTTTTTTTTTTTTTTTTTTTTTTTTTTTTTTTTTTTTGTTGATAGAAATCTTCTATCAGAGATAGAAAGCTATCACTGATAGAAAGTCTTTCTATCTCTGATAGATTATATCAGTGGTAGAAAAATTTTCTATCAATGATAGAAAGTTTCTATCACTGATAGATTCTATCAGTGGTAGAAACATTTTCTATCAGTGATAGAAAGTTTCTATCAGTGGTAGAAACATTTTCTATCACTGATAGAATAAAGTTTCTATCACTGATAGAAAAGCTTTCTATCACTGATAGAAACTTTTTCTTTCACTGATAGAATCTATCAGTGATGGAAAAACAGATTGGCGCGCGCATCTTTTTTCTTCCTATATATATATATATATAGAAAGTCTTTCTATCTTCTTTCTATCTTCTATTAGTGGTAGAAAAATGATAGAAATCTTCTATGATAGAAATTCTCTCTATCACTGATAGATTCTATCAGTGGTAGAAAAATTTTCTATCAGTGATAGAAAGTTTCTATCACCGATAGAAAAGCTTTCTATCAGTGATAGAAAATATCAATGATAGAAACTTCTATCACTGATAGAAAGTTTTTCTATCACTGATAGAATCTATCAGTGATAGAAAAATTTTCTATTAGTGATAGAAAGTTTTCTATCAGTGATGGGCATTTTAGTAATTTTACTTTTTTGATGGTGAGATTTTGCCATTTTTGCAAATATTTCTGCGGGCGGCTACTTTTGCAATTAGTTTGGGCCATTTTGCTACATTTGCAACCCGCCCTAATTGTTATGTATACTTTTGTTTCTATTTCCAACCCAATCCTAACTCCAATTTTTTTTTTTTTTTTTTAAAATAAGGTTTTGTACGAGTTGAGTCTCTTAATAATTACAGGATCGATATGGATTAAAAAATCTTCGTGCCTCTAATAATTATTAGATACAAATTCAAGGTATTTTTGTAGTTTCACTATCCCACATCTAATCGTATAAAACTGCCAGTAAAAATTTGACGGTCTCTTCGAATAACTTCTCCTTTAAGAAACGAATATTTTGTATTGAAAAAAGACTAATAAACTCATGAATCAAGAATTGACGTCATGCATGCAATCACACTTGTTACGAACTAATGACACAATAACTTTAGCAAGAAGAATATATCAAAAACATATGGCAAAAAACGTTAGCCTCCAATTGGTGCAAATACCCCACAATACATTCACGAGAACATCACCCTTTATATCTTAATTTTACCATTCAAACCCTAAATTTTCGTTCTTAAATTTTGAACAACCTTTTCAAATGTTTGATTCTTATGGAACCCGTGAATTTATTCAACTTCCTATAAATTCCATCTATATATATATATATATATATATATATACGTACCAATATCATCACCTTCAAGTCTTCAACAAACCCAATTAATCTTTCAAAAATCTCTACAAAGTTCCCAAATCTCCATTTTCCTTAAATTAAACACCATCTCTCTCTTTAAACCTACGACGACAAAAGTACATTTGTACTAGGTTTTCCAACAACCATGTCGGTTTCTTTGGAAGCTTTGGCAATGGCGGGGATTGATTCTAATGAGTGGGCTATGGACGCTGAAGAATGGGAAAGGAACGAAATGGAGAACGACGTTCCGCCGCATTTGTTAGCGGAGGAAGAGGAAGACGACGACGACGAAAACGTAACGAGCACTGCAAGTAACGACTATGAGTTTGCTGCCACCGGATTCTTCGGCAGCTGGCGCCGGAAAGATGGCGGAGCTGATGGTGTCCATTGCATCTCGGGCATGTTGTTTTGTTTGAGCAGAAGCATAGAGAAGAAGGCTTCTAATGGGGTGAGCTCAGTGAGAATAATGGTGAGAACTATTGTAGGGTTTCTGATGGTGATGGCCATGAAGATAATTAGTGCTCAAAGATCCAAGTTGTGAGAGATAGTGATGAATATGGTGGATATTATGCTTCAATTTTTCTGTATTGATTGGTTAATTTGATGTAGATTAAATGATATGTTAGTATTTATTTTATTTTTTTTAGAATAATATAGCAATAGAATGACCGGAGTGAGGCTAATATCCGCATAGCTTAGTGGTAATTGGTATCTACACCTTTCTCTAAGGTCGGAGATTAATTCAATTTTTCGTACCTCATATTTGTTTTGTATTAAAAAAAATGATAAGAGTGAGATTGAATATATATTTTTTTTCTTTTGAAAAGAGTGAGATTTATTACCGTGTTTGATAAATTAATATAAAATTGTTGTGAAATAGTCATAATGACTAAAATAAACATAAAAAAGTTAGTTAGGTATATATTTCAATTAAGTACGTGTGAGCTTGTATTGATATACTAATTATGTAAATTTTATATAATTTATATTACAAATTATATTAAGTTTATTTTAAATATTTTCAAAGTTGTGTCAAGTATCTTCAACCTTTCAATTTTATGTGTCATTACTTATTAATTAGACAACTTCTAAAATTCATGGATTCATAAAATTAAAAATGTCTTCAGCTTATTAGATTTATTTGAAAATATAAAGACTTACAAACTTAAAAGGGTAAAGAATTAACTTGTAATTTAATTTATTTCTTAAAAGTGTAAGGAATTAACTTGTAATTTATTTTATTTTATTCATTGTTTATTTTACTTCTTATACTTTTGAAGTTTTCTTATCTATATATAAAATTAATTTGATGATAAAAAATTATTTATAATTACACTGCAAAAGGAGTAAAAAGCATGTCTAAGGTCGTAACATTTTTTATACTTCTCAATTTGATATAATGCTTTAAAAATATCTCATCAAAATTCATATATTTTAAAACAATCGGCTTGTCAACAGTCCTATCTCCTTAAACAAAAACTAATGTTTCATTGTTGGTTTACTTATATCACATGACATCAAAATCATGATAAAAGCAAATTAAATTAAAGGATAAATTATATAAAATGCTACTCTAAATGTTTATTCTTAGTCTTAAACTTTGAATTTGTTTCAAAACCACTCCTCATTAACTTTTCCATTAAAATGATGATAAAAATCAGACATGAGAGCTATATGTAATATAGTGGCAAAAATGGAAGGTTTCAATTATGTCCTTGAATTTTTAGGGTATGATTCAACTATCCCTTATTGTTTTAAAAGTTTCACATTAATCCTAAAGTTTGAAATTATTCTAAAACAACCATTTCACTAGTTTCCCTGAGTAAAATATGAGGATGAAAATTAAAAAAGAAAAAGAAAAAAGGAAGAGTTCTTATCACAATCAAAATAACATCATATAATTTAGGGACCGGAGGAACAAATTGTTTGAGGCGACCGATTAGGGTAAAACATTATGTTTGTCTCCTCTAACGAATAAATGATTTTTTTTTTTTTTTTTTTTTTTTTTTTTGTGAGGGAGTAAGCATATAGCACGAAAAATGACCAAATATGTGGCCTTTTATCTCACGATCCATTGACAAAAAATTATATTAAGATATAAATGGAGAAAAGAAAGAGAAAAACAAAGAAATCCAAGAAGTGAAACTTAACATAGGAACGCCCATTATTTCTTGATAAATTTCTTATCTTCAAGGATGATTATTGCCCTTCCTCTTATTCTTCGCCTTCAATCATCTTTTTCGTTGTTCCTCTTATGTTTCATAGACCTACGACAACTACCGATTCTACTCTTTCACAATTTTTTCCTCGTAATAAATATATTCCTCTCACAAAGCTTTTTTTTCTAGATTCCTCTCCTCTTTCACTTATCCTAGTTCTATTAAATATGTTTCCTCCTTTAATTTAGATCATTTTGAACGTGATTAAAATCCTTCCATTATTTTTACAACTCACTACCAAATATGTCCACATATAACATCTATTTTTCAACTAATTACATCCTTTCATTTTCGTTTTAACGCGGAAGAAAACTTTTGAAAGGATAAGAACTTAATTGGAACCATAAAAAAAAATTGATCCATGGTTATAATTGAAGCATGTCACTTTTTCATGTGTACCACTGATATACAATCCACTGTTACGTCACATTTTTGTCATTATTTTAATAGAAAAGTTAATAGAAGGGTAGTTTTGAAAAAAAGAAAATTAAAGTTGGAGGGTAAAAATGAAACTTTTGATTACATAAAAGCTTGCCGATTATTGAAAGTTACGGTTAGTGTAAGAGTATCTCATATAATTTAATCTAAATTAATTGCAACTATTCCTAAGGTAGTTTTTTTTTTTTTAAATTTAATCTAAATTAATTGCAACTATTCCTAAGGTAGTTTTGTTTTTGTTTTTTTGTTTTTTTGTTTTTTTTTTAAAAAAATTTAATCTAAATTAATTGCAACTATTCCTAAGGTAGTTTTTTTTCTTCTTCTTCTCTTCTCTTTCTCTTTTTTTTTTTTTTGATGTTCAACAACAATTTGTATTTTTTTTTCTTCTTCTCTTTCTCTTTTTCTTTTTTTTGATGTTAAACAACAATTTGTATTTTTTTTTTAACAAAGGGGTGAGTCAATTTAAACCTCTGACCTTTTGGTCGAGTTACATACCAATTATTGCTAAACTATGATCACTTTGACATTCCTAGGATAGTTGAAGTTTGGTTTTTACATTTTTCTAAAAATGTATACTGAACAAGAATTCTTGACGAGATCTGCTTTTCCCGTAAATTTCTTGCGAAATCCATATAATACCTATCTTCTTTTCTAAAGCACGAGAACAATTTTTGTCTGTGGAAAAAGTTAAGACTCTCTTGAATCACAAGAACTTAACTAACCATCATGCATGTAATCATACAAAATCCTCCATATTTTTTACGAACTAATGTCATTTAGAGTACTACAAAAGTGATTTTGATCCTTCTAAAATCACTCCAAAATATGTATTTATACTTTTCGAGAATATATATCCAAAAAACACTGTCCTCCAATAGGCATATATTACATTCACGAGAAAATGACCCTTTTCATATCTGACCATTCAAACCCTAAATATCAGTTCTCAATTTTGAATAACTTTTTCAATATTTGATTCTTATGAAACTCGTGAACTTATTCAACCTTCATCTTCAAAACCCACGACTTGCTCTTCAAATTCCATCTATATATATACCAATATCATCACCTTCAAGTCTTCAACAAACCCAATTAATCTTTCAACAAAAATCTCTACTAAATTCCCAAACCTCCCTTAGCTCTTCTTTGAACATCTCATCTCTCTATAAATCTACAACAAAGTTCGTTTGTACGAGGTTTCTAATAACCATGTCGGTTTCTTTAGAAGCTCTGGCGATGGCGGGGATTGATTCCAATGAGTGGGCTATGGATGCTCAAGAATGGGGAAGCAATGTTGCAATGGAGAATGACGTTCCACCGCATTTATTAGCCGATGAAGATGAAGACGAAGACGAAGAAGAAGAAGAAAATATAACAAGTACAGCCAGTAACTATACGATTCCGGTCGCTGGAAAGATGACGGTGGTGATGGTGTGTACTGCTTTCCGGCGATGATTTCTGATGTGATCACAATGAAGATTGAAGATCGTATGTGCACAGAGATCCAAGTTCTTACAACTTGTTACATATGGAAATTGATATTTTGTTTCCCATTTTCTGTATTCATACTGTTTAGAAACGATTTTTTTTTTCATTCTTTTTGGAAATAAATGCTTTAGGTTGTAATTGAACCAAGTTCGTTAATATTTTTGGATTGAAGATTTATTCTTTTCGTCAATTTTTTTTTTAATGTAAACTTGATACAATGATGTGGTGTATATATATATAATTGACTAAAATTTCTAGTCCTACAGTAGTACCTACTCCCTCCATTCAACATTTGACACGTCATTTAATGAGCATTTAATGATATAATATTTTATTGTATGGATTCCAATTTAAACCATTATTTATAATGTATTTGTTGATATATTTATAAACCATAAAACTAGTCACTGACTACATATTAGATTGAATACAAACTATTATTAATTAATTTATGAATATGTTTTATGTTATAGATTTTGTATATTTTATCATTTTACAATAGCATATAATTTATAATAAATTATATTATATTTTTTTTAATTAAAAAAATGAATTGATTTTATAGCATGAAATACTATGTTTATTAAAGTTTTTATCTAGTAAACTTTCCAAATTTGCATGAATTTTATCAGAGAAGGCATAGTTGTTCAACCATCTTCAGCCAAGAAAGTTTTGTGGTCAATATCTTTGGTGCGATCCTTTGGTTTATTAGGCTGGAATGAAATGACCGAATTTTCCATGATAGATCAAAAGTTTTTGGGTGCATTATGGAAAGATATATCCTCACCCACGCCATATCTTGGAGCGCTAAATCTAATTCTTTTAATGGACTATGATATCATCTCTTGCTTTAAATTGGAGAGCATTTTTTGTATGGGAAAGTTCTTAGATTATGTATATACCAATGATGTCCTTACTAATTTTTAGCTAATTTACCTATTAGTTTAATATAATTTAAATTTATATAACGTTTTGGTCTTTTCTAGTCTAATGTTTTATTTTTATATCAATTTAATTTATACTGATTTAATTTACCAATAATGTTTTATTAGATTTTCTTTTTGTTTAATAAGGAAATGTATTTTAATGATGAATTAGATTTATTATTTAATTATTAGAAAAGTGTTCCTAGTTAAGTCAGTTAATTGGAAAAATACATTATAATAATGAATTTAGTTCCTTATCTAATCAGGAGGAAACTAATTAATTATCTCATTAGGAAAAGGAATGTCCCCAAAATTAAGTCTATAAAATAGAACATTGGAATGACCTAAAACGAGGGTTAATTGGAAGAAAATTGTACTTTAAAAAAAAAATTTGCAAAAACGAGTTGCTTTGAAAAAAATTAGGAAAAACGAGCAGTTTTTTTGTCGTTTTTGACTGGTCATGTTGACCAGTCAGCGAAATATGTGTGGATCCGTGGGTTGAACCCACGGATCCATTATTTTATACTTTTTTTTTTAATTTTTCTGGCATATATATATATATATTTATATTAACTTATTTATTAATCATTTAATCATGATTTCACTATTAATCATTTAATCATGATTTCACTTTTTTTGTTATTTTTTATTTTTACAAATAATAACCTAATCATTTGTTTTATATAAATTATTTTATTTTAAATTTTATGATTAATCAATGATAATGGTTTTTTTTTTCTTATTTTTGAAGATTAGTAAATGATGATGTTTTTTTTTCCATGATTCACAAATGATACACATTTTGTTATTAATGTATAAATTTAGTTTTTTTCACCTTAATGATAATTTTGTATTAATAATGAAAAAATAATTATGATTTTTCAATTTTATTTTTAATGGATAATATTGTATTTTTCCATCAAATTGTTATAATTGAAAATTTATGACCATTTATATTAATTTATTATAATTGGATAAATTTTATTTTTAAAAGAATAGGAGACTACGTGAAAAATACTCAAACAACTTAGAAAAAAATTAATCGAACAACCTAGTAAAGTACCCCAATACATGGGGACTATCATACAAATATGTAAGCAATCAATCATCTTCATCTGGATTATTGTGATCCTCAGCATGTGCATCATCTTCAACTGGAATATCTCCGACAGGACGTCGAACTCGATAGACGGATGCTAGTTTATCGATCGACTTTCTACCACGGATCGACAAGTTTTCAAAATTTTGCTGAATAAAAATTTGAAAACCAAATCAAACAATGTAGATTATAAATTGTCTAATAATGAACTTATAGTATAAATTCTTACCACGAAATGATATGCAGCTCCTGCCTGTGTGATGAATCGTCTGCTAATCCTAGCATACCATTCATTGTACCCATGCTCAACATCTGGACCTCCGTTGATGGGTGTACCAAGAACGATTGAAGCATGTCGAGCATCCCAGATTGAAATTTGTGGAGCCAAATAGTTGACCCAATTTCGTTCATGTCTGCCTCGTAGGTCATATGTGTGCAGCCTCATATCAGTATCACATGGGGAAGGAATTGGCTGGAGACACCCAAATTGTCGCATCACGCGATCTGGAAATATCCACTCCGCGACATAGAAACAAATGAGAGGTGTTCTAGACGTCCAAACTTGATAACCAACTAGACAATACTGAGGCAAAATGGGCATAAGATGATTATACGGTTGCCAAACAATCTGCATATTTAATTTCAACATAAGTCAGACTTTATCAAATGAAATTTAGAATAAAATATGTAAATTTAATCATACCTGATCAGGAGTAAGTGTGTCCAACATATATCGATATTGCACTAAAACATGTGTCGGTGATCTAGTGACACAAAAATTGTCATTCCATCTACAATCATGAAAAAAGTTTAGTATTAGGGATTATGGTGTTCTAGTACGTAAACAAATTTATGTTGACTAAAAGTTCTTACTGGATTGCAAGTGGTTTATCTCCCAAATTATGTTCGTATCGATGGTGTCGTATAGGTGCTAAGAAAGGAAATCGATCCCACGCCCAAACTTGTAGAAGTATGAGTGGACCTGCAAGAAGCTTATCACCAATAGCTGCACCTTTGCACAACTGTCTGTATAACCATGCAAGACAGCCTGCTCCCCAACTATATGTCCCTGCCGCTTGAAAATCTGCTAGCAGTGTGAGAAACATCAGGTGGACTCTGTTGTTGGATTTGTCGGGAAATACCATACCTCCAATCAAAGTAAGTATATATGCTCGAGCATATCGTTGAAGGTCTTCTGCAGTAACATCCTCTGGTAGGTGGTCGAAGTCATTAAATTGCTCAGCTAACCACTTGAGTTTAAGGCGATCTCCTACCAAAACATTATTATTTGGGGTAACTCCCAGTAGCTGTATACACAATGCATGCCAGTCATGATTCAACGACCCAGTCAATGCATTTCCATCAATCGGTAGTCCAAACTGAATCGCAACGTCCTGTAATGTGACTGTACATTCGCCGTGTGGCATGTGAAAAGTATGCGTCTCCTGTCGCCATCGCTCCACGAACGCAGTGATTAGATGCCAGTCCAACTGAATGAAGTCCATGCATGACACACCGTAGAATCCAGATGCTCGTAGATAAGGCTCAATACGAGGATCTGGTCGCCTCCCCTCCCGTCTAAGAACAGCCTCTCGACGCCTACAATCTAAGGCATCGTCATACTCGTCTGACCAGACCAATTCAGAACGATGACTGGCCTGAAGGTATAAAACTGAGGCATCATACGGTCCTGTAGTAATGTCGTCTCCCATCTAGTGGAATTTAAATATATTAAAAGTAAATGTTACATCAGTAATTTGTGAGGTTATCTTATCAAACAAATGTGATAGGTTGTGTTTCAACAAAAACAAAAAAAATCTGTTGTCTTTGTATTGAACATGAAATTAAGAGAAGATATTGAATTTCACTACCAGTTTCATTGAAATAGAATTCTAATTTCACAACAATTTCATTACATGTTTCATAATAATAAAATTCTACGTTCACAACAATTTCATTACAACACCGAACAAACTTAACTACCATAAGAAATCAAATTTTGAAACAATCCTGATCTACGGTGACGTGTTGGGACCTCGACTAGGACAATTTCTTCGATTGTGTCCCTCTTGTCTGCAAATCCCACAACGGGTTTTGACAACCGGCTCCGTCCAATCCATCTCGTTGCGTATACGAGAAGAGCATGGTCTACCATGAGCTCTCAAGGACGATGGATCGGGATAAATCTTGGGAAAACCAGGATCTGGCCAGCGACTGTGTTCAGGGATGGGTTCAAACTGAGGTGCATAACACAACAAGTACGTTGGAAGTTCATAGTGGGAGTCAATTAGACTTAAGTAATCTATACAACGTTCTTTACATGCAGCAATGGCATGTGAGCATGGGATCTTAAAGCTTTGCCATTTATTGCATGTGCATGTCTTCTCAATCAATCTCACCCTATGTTTGGTTCCACCCTTCAAAGTGATTGGATCGATCGCAGTTGTGATATCGCATCGTCCTCTCCCATAGTCGAACACATTCACATCGTGTCTGTTTGCGCGTTCTTCCCAAGTAGTTAGTTTCTCAATTGCATACCTAAAAAGTATAGGAAAAGTTATTACTCTATCTCGTACAAGCGTAAACATTCGATTTAACTTGTAATGATTCATGGAATATTACCTCGTGAATCGTTGTCCTTCTTGAATAGAAGCTTCTATTTCGATCCGACGTTTAGCGAAGTAATTGACTGTACGATAAAATGTCGCTTCAACCAACGCAGCGATGGGTAACTTTCTGGCCCCTTTAAATATACCGTTCACGCATTCTGCCACATTTGTGGTTAGCCAGCCGTAACGGTATCCACCATCATGTGATTGCGTCCATTGTTTGGGATCTAAAGAATTGAAGAATCGCAAGCAGTCATTGTTTGCAACTTCAAGCTCAGCCATGCAGTCTTTGTACTTGTCAACTTGAAATTGTGCACCTGCGCGGTACACTAGTTTTTTCAATGACTTATCCTTATACCTTTCATTGAAATTACTAGCAACATGACGTAAACAAAATCTATGTTCCGCGTCTGCCCAACCGTTGCTTGCGTTTCGTACAGCTGCTATAATGCCCTTGTGTCGGTCCGAAATCAGACAAAGGTTTTTCCTTTTACCCACCACCAAATGTGATAGGTTGTGTAAAAATAAACAAAAAACGATACATATTATTACATTTAGTCGTAAAAGAAAAAAAAACCTTCCAAAATTCAAATTTAAAAAACTAACCTTATTTTTGAAAAAGAACTCGTTGTTTGGTTGTTTCTATGGTCGCTGTTGTCCAAATAACAAAACATGTTATTAATTTGCCTAAACAAAAAAAACATATTATTTAAGTAAAATCAACTAACAATACCGATTTTTCTCGTGGCTTCTTGGCGAGCATCCACTGAAATTTAAACAATCTCGCTCTATAATAACCAATATCAATCCTAATAGGTAGAGATGAAGATAAAAAAAAAAAAAAAAGATTAAAAACACTTTATATGAACTATAAACATAAATAAACAAAAACCATTACAGAACTTAAAATGAACTCGAAAAAAAAACTTACACAATAATAAAGTGAACTGGAGTTAATGGAGAGAATGAAAACCAGAAGAAGCAAAAAAGAGTTAAGGAGAATGATAAGGAAGGCTGTTGGAAGGGGCAAGGAAGAAAGCTGTAAGGAGAAAACGAGAGTGAGAAAATAAGGGAGAGTGGAGGGGTTTAAAATGACATTTTTCGGGAAAAAAAAAAAAAATTGGTCAACATCCATCTGACCGACGTGACGCGCCGCCGTGTCAGGAATCTTGACAGCGGCGCGTCACTTCCCGATGACCATTGCATGCAATGGTCAACTTAAAAAAAAAAAAAAAAAGAAAAAAAAAAGAAGAAGAAAGCAGATGGAATTCAGAAGTTCGGTCACGTCACATCATTCCGTCAGCGATGTGACGTACCGTTCAGAGTATAACAAATATTTGAACTGAAAATTTTTTTTAAAAAAAATATAAAATAATGGATCCGTGGGTTCAACCCACGGATCCACACATATTTCGCTGACTGGTCAACATGACCAGTCAGCTGGGCTGTTTCCGTGGGTTGAACCCACGGAAACTTTTCTCTTTCCGCGTCTAGAAGACGCGGAAAGCAAAAACGACAAAAAAACTACTCGTTTTTCCTAATTTTTTCCAAAGCAACTCGTTTTTGCAAATTTTTTTTTTAAAATACAATTTTCTTCCAATTAACCCCCTAAAACGATGAATAAAAAAAGTCAAGAGTTTTTCTTGTTTGGTTTTGTTCTAAAAATTAAAGAAGCACCCAACAGCTTTGTGATATCAATGTCAGTTTCTTTGGAAGCTTTGGCAATGGCGGGGATTGATTTTAATGAGTGTGCTTTGGACGCTGAAGAATGGGAAACAAACCGAACGGAATACAATGTGCAGCCGCATTTATTAGCCGATGAAGAAGAAGAGAATGAATACGCCGCCGGATTCTTCCGCTGATGGCGGCGGAGGATGGCAGAGCTGATGACGTTCATTGCATTTCGGGCAAAACGTGTCACTCAAGGAGAAGCATAATTAGTGTAGAGAGATCTAACAAAAAAGTTCCTTTTATTTATTTTTTATTCTTTTTTGGAAATCAACATTTTAGATTCGTTTTTTTTTTTCGAAGATTCATTCACTCTTCATCAATTGTTTAATATGTTGTATTTATTTATTTATTTCCCTATAACATTAAAATGGTGAAGCTGGAGAATTAAGATATTTCAAATTTTTGTTCTTAAGGTCCCGTTTGATAATTGTTATAGGCTATTTTGGACCACCCGACGCACAAGGAGCTGACGAGGACGTCCGGGCGAAAATAGGGCTAGGAGACCGAGCCCGAGGAAGAACCGACCAAAGGGCCGGGCCAACTTGGCCCGACCATTCGGCCCGCTTGCGTGGGCCGAGCTCGGTCACCTCCTCTCGGTCCCTGATGCCTCTAGCCGCCCCGATTTCGCCTGGTTGGTCCCGGAAACGCCTCCGAATTCCTAAAAACCCTAGGAGCACGAGCAGGTATTTATACCCCTCTTCGCCACTGAAGAAGGGGACCCGAACTCAATTCTCGACTCTCTTCCCTTGCTCTCTAGCTCTCCCTTCCGTTTTCTGACTTAAGCATCGGAGGCGGTGTGGCTAGCACCACACCGGTGTGCAGGTTTTTTCTCTTTTGCAGGCCACGTCTTCCCCCTCATCTACAAATTTACCGTTGGTGGCACGTGAAGGTCAGGTGAGTTTCCTCTGACCAAAATCGACCATCAACAATAATCATTTGGTTTTTTTTGTTTTTGATTTTTGAAAATTATGCATGTTTTTTTTCCAATTTCCTTACATGATTTTCATCTTTATTAAGACGATAAACCACCTAACTTTCTTCAACCGCCACTATTATAGTCGCGTTGCCAGCTCCAATAGAGAGTAATCATTTTCACTTGTTTGTGTAAGATATTTTAAAGATTTTTTTATTTTATTTGTTTTAAGGTTAAATTACAAGTTTAGTTCTTGAACTTTTAGGATTGTATCGGTTTGATCCATGAACTTTGAAAAGTGTTGTGTTAATAAGCTCAATTTGATTTAAATCATAAACTAGACTTGAAATAAAATTACCCCAATACTAATGATGATGTCTTGATAACAACAACAAAATCATTATATTTTCAACAACAAAATTTAATCACAATAGGCTCCATATTCTACTTTCAACACACAATCCACACAAAATCATTCCAAAATTTTGAATAACAAGATTTACATCTTATATAAACAATAAAAAAAGCAATCCAACAATTCAAGAAAATTTACTCATCTCTAGAAGCCTCCAACCCAGAAAATCATTTCTTTTCCAAGCAATCCAACAAAAGCTCTGAAAAAAAAAAGAAGTATTGTAAACAAAGAAACAACTCTAAAATGAAGTACAAAGATTGAGGAAAGAATACCCACGACAATGCAAACAGCCTCAGTGTTTCTTTGACCTCTCAAACCACCACACCAAAACCTCTTCTACCTTGCCTCTAACGAAAATGGAAACACTAAATATTGAAATGAAAATGGGAAGAAAACTAGGAAAAAAACGAACAAAACTCGTAAGAAACACAAAATGGGGAGAGGAGAGTCGAGAGATGACCATACCACGACACGACGTTTTTTTGGTGAACTTCGACGTTGATTCCCGCAACTTTCGATGATCTTCGCGCTGGAACCCTCGCTGCTCTCTCTCTCTTTGTCCGAAGGAAGAAGATAGCATAGAAATAAAATGAAGGAAAAAAGGGTTAGGGTTCTTTTTTTTAAGACTTGCAACGAAATCAATTTGCATTGCAAAACCGTGCGACCAAAACACGTTTTCGTCGCAAAAACATGTGACCATAAAATACGTGTTTCTCGCTGCTGTAATTACAACGACACTCTCGTCCATGTCGATGAACAACACTGCTTTTCATCGCACGAAGCCTAGCAACGAATCTCTAATTTCGTCGCACATTTATGCGACGAAAACATTATTTTTGTGGCAATTTGAATTCCTTTGGCGTTAGACTTTTAGGTACCGTATTTCATCGCTTTATTTGCGACGTAAGTATCGTTTCATCTCAAGTTTGTGACGAAGACTTTTATTTCGTCGCTATGCTTGCGACTTTTCTGGTTTCATCGCTATGCTTGCGACTTTTCTGGTTTCGTCGCTAAAGCCCTTCTGTTTTGTAGTGTAAGTATCTTTAATCAATCCATGTCATCTACCATCCAAGAGTCACATATGTTATATATATATATATATATTTTGTTCCAAACGAAAGCTTTATTCAGAGAAAGGATTAGATACAAAGATCATTCTTGGCCAACATATGAGCTCGCTCATTAAGCTCTCTTTTCACATATATCAGCTTGCAGCTTTTAAAACTATTCAAGGCACTATGAATGCAATCATATATTAGTTAAGGGAATTTTTGTAGACAATTTTTTAAGTTTCACCATTGAATTCGTTGTGTCATTCATTACTGTTTTACATTTTAATAAAGTTATTCGTTGTGTCTATACCATGGTTGCCAATTAGTTTTAGGTACTTTCATCTGTGATTCTTAAGCCAACAACTTGGCAAAAAAAAAAAAAAAAAAAAATCTATGTTAGAAATAATAATCGATTTATATAGGATAAAAGAGAAAAACATGTTGCAAGACATTTGTATTTAAAGCTTCCAGGAGTGTCCATAACCTTTTGTTTGCTGTTTTTAGTTTTTCACAACACAACTGTAAGATAATAATCCAATTTTCTATTTCCTATATTTTAAAAAAATTGAAATTATAAAGTAATTCTAAAAGTCAAAATAAGTCATTTAAAAAAAAAATGATATTTCTCATTTTCAACAACTACTCATTTTATCTCCAATAGCTTTTTTTTTTTTTTTTTTTTTTTTTTTTTTTTTTTTTTTTTTTTTTTTGTTGTTGTTATCCTTGACATATCTCTCTGGAACGAAATTTTATCTTTATCTAAAAAGTTTTTCATTCTAAAAAATTTTCATATCTACTTAACTTAAAATTTTCATTTCTATTCATTTCTCAAAAACCAAAACCTGAAGCCAACTTGTAAACACCAAATTTGGTGTTTTGTTCAAACTCCTTCCCTTGAAAAACGCCTGTTTCATAAGCATTCTTTCTAATCTCTCCATCAACAGAAAAAGGGCAAAACCCAATATAAGGGACCACTTGCAAAACCAACTTCAAATTCCAATCCAAATCTTCATTTCCCACCATTACCTCTCCCAGAACGGGGAAAAGGAAAAAAAAAAAAAAAAATCTTTGATGCAGATCCGGTTTTGAAATCGTTAATTGGTCCATTCATTTGCAACATTTTCAACCTACATTTCTTCTTCATTTCATAGTTTCCAAGATTGTTCGAAAGTTTCATTGTTAGATCTTTCGCCATTTGAGGAAGTTTTTGGAAATGGGGTTTCGTGTTTGGTTTGTGGGGTTTTGTTTTTGCATATGTTTCTTCTTTTGTTGTTCTGGTTCAGTAAGCTCGAAGGGTTTCAAAGAAGATGGGTTTGTGAGAGGGAGGGTTTCAATCGATGGAAAATCTGCCATTGGAGCTATTGATGAAGATTTTGTTTGTGCTACGCTCGATTGGTGGCCTCCTGAGAAATGCGATTATGGAACTTGTAGTTGGGGCCGAGCCTCTTTGTTGAATCTTGACCTGAGCAACAACATTCTATTAAATGCAATCAAAGAATTTAAACCCCTCAAACTTAGATTGGGTGGTAGTTTGCAAGATAAGCTAATATATGATACTGAAGATCACCAGCAACCATGCAATTTTTCTTTTTCAAGAAACACCTCAGAGTTGTTTGGTTTCAGTCAAGGTTGCTTACCCACTGATAGATGGGATCAACTAAATGACTTCTTCAAGAAAGGAGGAGCTAAGATTATTTTTGGATTGAACGCTCTCAATGGACGACAAATTGTATCAGATGGGACTGCTGTAGGAGCTTGGAATTACTCGAATGCTGAATCGTTCATACGTTATACTGTCAAAAAGAACTACACAATCCATGGTTGGGAGTTTGGAAATGAATTGAGTGGGAATGGAATTGGAGCAAGAGTTACAGTAGATCAGTATGCTTCTGATACAATTGCTCTTCAGAACATGGTCCAAAGTATCTACGGAGGTGTCGGACCCAAGCCATTAATCATAGCGCCTGGAGGATTCTTTGATGAAAATTGGTTCAAACAATTCGTAAACAAAACAACCCAATCACTAGATGCTTTGTCACACCATATATACAATCTAGGACCAGGAGTTGATGAACATCTCGTTGAAAGGATTCTTGACCCGTCCTATCTTGATGGCATGGTCGATACGTTTTACAAGCTCCATGAGATCCTTAAAAACTCTCCAACTTCAGCTAAAGCATGGGTTGGGGAAGCGGGAGGGGCTTACAATAGTGGCCATAATTTGGTCACAAATGCATTTGTCTTTAGTTTTTGGTACCTAGACCAGCTCGGTATGTCAGCCAATTTCGATACAAAAACCTACTGTCGGCAGACATTGATTGGTGGAAACTATGGTTTGTTGAACACAACAACTTTTGAACCGAATCCAGACTACTACAGTGCGCTCCTATGGCATCGCTTGATGGGAAGCAATGTTCTATCCACGAGCTTTAACGGCACGAAGAAAATACGAGCCTATGCACATTGTTCTAAGCAATCTAAAGGAATCACATTGCTTTTGCTCAACCTAGATGGAAACACCACAATTCATGTCGAGATTGCATTGAACAGAACCAGACGGTTGCACCATAAAAACAAGTCCTACAACCATAAACCAAAGTTTGGAAGCAAAACCTTTAGAGAGGAATATCATTTAACAGCCAAGGATGGGGACCTGCATAGTCAAACAGTGCTGCTGAATGGAAAGATTTTGTCTGTAAATTCATCCGGGAACATACCTTCATTGGAACCTCAGTATGTAAAATCATCTAAACCAATAATGGTGGCCCCCTTTTCAATTGTATTCATTCACATACCAAATATTGTTCTCCCTGCTTGCAAATAGAATAATAGAAAATATATGGAATTGAAAATCAGTTCCAGATTAGTAGTGGTTTTAATTTCTAATAATTGTAATATTTGGTGATTTTCCAATAAGAGAAAACAATGGTAATATTTGGTAAAAAAAAAAACTTTCATTTCTCTCTTTGCTAACCTATCTTTCAATTTTCTCTCTCTAAAATTTTCAATTATTTATTTTACTTTTTTTTTCCTCTTTTTCTCTCTAAACTTATATCTACTTCTAAAATTTATCCCCAATCTCTCTCATTTATTTTTCTCTATCTAAAATTTTTCCCTATAAATTTTCTCTCACTACAATTTTTATTCATACTTCTCTAATATATCTTTTACTGTTAATTTTACTTTCCCTCTCTAAAATTTCTCTCTTTAAAATTTATTTTTTTTCGTCTAGTTTCTCTTTTGCTTTATCTATCAAATATATTTATAAAGATTCCTAACTAATATGCTTTCTTTGACCGGTCTCTCTAACAAAAGTTTCTCCTAGATATTATTCTTTTATCTCTCAATTTTTTCTCTGCAAAAAATTCACCTCTATGTCTAAACTTACATTTCCATGTCTCTGTATATTTCTCTTTCTCTAACATAACTCTCTATTTCTCTAACTTTCTTAAGAGACAAGAGAGCAACAATCGGCCGGTTATGGGCATGTTTTGTTTTCTACTTTATAAAAAGAATAAAGATATGTATCTTTGATAAATTCAACGTAACCAAAAATAGAAAAATAGAAAAGCAAAAAAATAAAAAACATAAATGGTTATCAAATGAGCCTAAATTTAATCACCGCTAAATTTAAGAAATCCATTAGAATAATAATTTTTGGGGGCAACTAGATAAATGACCATTTTAAAAGTAATTTTTTTTTACAACGAATTAGACAAAAATGCCTCCAACCGAAATATGAATCTATCTTACGGAATAATTTGAAAAAGAGAATTTAAGTTAAGAAATCTTATACTAAATTAAAATCGCGATTTATGGATAGAAAATAAAGGTACATAAGAGAAATATGGTATATTGAGAAAGAAAAATCATACCAGTTGAGACTACAATTTCATCAAAATTAAGGACCTGAAAATTCACCTAAAGCATATTAAATCAATTTAACTCCTTCAACTAAAGAAATTGAAATAAATAATAAAGAGGAGAATTTGAAAACCTTCCAAAATCTTTCGCATGCTCCTCTTCATTTTTTATTGAAAAAACCGTTTGACCATTTTTCAAAAATATACTGGTCATTTATAAGGATTTCCCTAATTTTTTAATATGTATGGTTCACAAATTCAAAGTAATAACTTGAACTTCTAATGGGACATTTATAATTATTATATTTGAAAGTTTTTTTTAAATACTGATAACTATCTCTTAAGGAGCTCAAGAGTATACTAAGGCCCCGTTTGGGGTTGATTTTGAAGGCGTAAAAAGTGATTGTAGATCAATTTTAACTGTTTTTTGTGTTTGGTTAAACTGATTCTTTAATAATCTAGAGAAAATCAATTTTTGAATCACGTTGGTTTGCAAAAGCTGTTGAGAGTAGCTTTAGGATTTAGATTTTAGGAAAATCTGGTGTAACTAACCAATATTTAAAATTCTTTTTTTTTTATCCTTCCATATTTTAGGTTTTCAAATATTATTATTCACAATTTATCTAATCTTATCTTATTTCATTCTTTTTATTTTTAAATTTAATTGGTTGCTTCTAATTTATTTTTCTTACTTTTTTTTGTATTTAAACTAAAATTAGATTTTGCTTGACACATTTTTTTTTTTCTATAATTGACATTTTTTTTTCAATTTACTTAAAGTAAACAAAATATAATTTATAAAATAAATTATATAAATTTACCTAATTATCTTAGGAAAGTTTTCAATGTAAATATTAATGCAATCTCATGCTAAATTGAAATATGTCTATTTTGGTCATTATACCTATTTCACAACAATTTAATATTAATTTACCAAACACTGTAACTTGACTTTCCATGTTTAAATCTGAAATTTACCAAACACTAATTTACTTCTTAGGAAAGCAGATTTTCTTAGAAGCACAACTGATAACAATTATTTTAAAAGCTACAGCAACCCAAACTAAGCCTAAGACTAAGTTTAGAATTGATTTTGGGAGCGTTGAAAGAGATTACAAAAGAATCTTAACCTTGTTTAATGTTTGGTAAAATGGATGAATCTTTTTAAAATCATTTTTTAAAGCACATCAATTCACAAAATCTATTGCCAAGAGGTTTACAGGTAGATTCTTATAGAATCAAATATATTCTTAACAAATTTTAAAATATGGATGATTTCATAAATTTAGTATAAATTTCACCACAATCAAATTTTATATCCTAACTTTACAAATTAATTAGTGGAACGAAACCATTTTTTTTTTTAAAAATTAACACTAATTTTCTTTTAAAACCACCATAGGTATGTTATAACCATTGTTTCTCAACGAGTAATTTAGAGCAAACAAAATATAAATTTAAATTGAAATCATGTGGCATTTTTAATTAGCATTTCAAATAATAATTATTAAGAAATATATAAAGTATAAACAACAAGCCAAAATATAAATTTAAATTGAAATCATGTGGCATTTTTAATTAGCATTTCAAATAATAATTATTAAGAAATATATAAATTATAAACAACAAGCCAGACACATTTTCATAGTATATCTATTTTAGTCATTGTAGCTAAATCATAATAATTTAGTATATAATAGGGTTGATTTTTCTAAAAGTACAATTGTCAAATATTATTTTAGAAGCTACAAAACTTCTAAAATAACTCTAATAATACTAGCTCCACAAGTGTGGTAGCATGCGTTAGAAAATTGTTCACAATTTTTAGCCAAGTTAAACTAATTTCTAGTGTCTTATGAATTTAATCAGATGGTTTTTTTTTGGACAACATAAGGGGTTGGAAGGATATGTACTGCCTCTAACCTCTTGGTTGAGGGTACAAGCTATATGTCAGTTGGGTCATGCTCTTCTTGACGAATTTGGTTAGATTTTTAAACGTAATTGAAGTCTCAAATTTAAATTAAAGATGTTAAAATTGCATTTTAAACCACTAAACTAGTTAAAAGATGTTTATTTCAATGTTAAGCTAAGATAAAATAATTGTCAACTAAAAACTTAACGACATTATTATTATATTGACAAATGCATAGCATGTGTTTGTTGGAGAAAGTAATATTGTACAAGTTTTGGGTTTTGAAATTTGTTTTAGTATTACAATTTAAACAGGGAGATATTATAGACTTTCAAAAAAAAATAAAAAAATAGTTTTTTTTTTTTTTTTTTTTGAGAATAAAAAATAAAAAAATAGTTGTCTTCCCTATTAAAGTTTTAATCATTTAATTAAAATCTAACCAACTATATATTATATGGTGTGTAAGACACATTAAATATTTGTCTACGCACAACTTTTCTCTCTATATATATGAACAAAAATGACATGCATGTAATCTCAAGCTTTTATTAAATAGTATGAAAATTTAACAATAAAGACAACATCGCCTTTTCTTGTGAAAAGTTTTTTCTTTTCATTCATCTAACTTCTTTGTTGAAATTATAATGTTTTATAAAACCATTTCAACTATGTTCAGATTGTTTCTTAAATAAACTAAAAGAACTAAAACAAAATGTTTGAACATTTAAAGATTAAAACATATTTAGCATACCAGTAGTTAAATTCAAAAAATAAAATTATAATTTTGTACCAATTTTATGCCAAGTTTTATTATATTCGAAATTTAGGTATTAAAGCATAGTAAACATGAATTTCAAAACTAAAATATTTTTTCCGTCTTTCTCTGTGACATGGTTGTCAATTTTAATTTACATCTCTCTCCTTCATCACACCCTACATGCTAATCCCACAACTTCAACCTAGGTGCCAACATGAATATAACTGAGAAAATTTCTAGTACTACGGTACGTAGTACATACTCCCTTCATTCAACATTTGACACGTCATTTAATGAGCATTTAATGATATAATATTTTAGTCTATGGGTCCCACGTCATTATTAAATACTCCCTACATGGCAAACAATGAATGGAGGTAGTATGAAAAATTTTCTATACCACCGTAGTACTAGAAATTTTCCCATTATAACTCAACATAAAACCTATAGTCTTGATCAAGAGGTCAGAGGTTCGAATCGCATACTCCCGTATTGTTGAACAAAATAGAAATCCACACATCAAATAACGGATTTAAAATAGGTTGACATTGTTGAGGATTCAACATTTAAAAAGAGTTACTCATTTTGTTGTCAATTGGTTTTGAGATAGAATCTCGTGTTTCTCTAATATGATATCAGAGTCCATCAAGGGTATTAATAAAACTGAAATTTTAACAGTTTTCACCCAAAACTTCATGGTAAGGGTATTTTTTAACATTTTTTAAGGCTCATGGTATTTTTGAAACTTTTTAAATTTCAAGAGTATTTTTGAAACAAACCCCATAGTTCGGGGGTGTTTCCTTATAATTTAACCTTCCTTAAAATATTTCAACTTATCATCATCTTTTAATGATAAAGTTTGAGAATTAATGTTTTTTTTTTCAAATTAATTTGAGAATTAACATTCCTTGATGCACAAGTCCCTTTGCTTATGTTCATGTAATTCGATCGGTATGCACAGAGTTATGTAATCAAATCAAACTGAAAGATTCTAAAAATATTATTATTGAAATATTTCAACCGTAATTGGTATGTACTCTCGACTAAGAGGTCAGAGGTTCGCATTCTCCCACCCCCAATGTTGATGTACTAGAAAAAAAAAGAATATTTAAAATAAATAAATGATTTTGTACAGTTAAATATAGGAGAAATTTCAAAAGTAGTTTGAATTTCTATCCGGGTGATTAATTAGGAAAAAAGTATATGTTTTAATTCATCTAACGGTTATTAAAAAACAATCACGTCAGTCTCATTCAATAATTGTTCGTAGTCTCCTATATTGTTCTATGATCTCTCATAGTTAACTTCCCCTCAGAAATACAATATATCATTCCTTCTTTGATCATTTAGTTTCGCAGAAAAAGATAAAATGTGAGACTGAGAGATTCAACTACAAATTAAAAAAATATTGATATAATGATGTTTAATTATCGAATAACTGGAAATAAATCTAAATTAAAACTCCAAAATTTCAAGAATAGAAGATTTATTTGAGAAAAATTCCTTCCTTTTCCCGATGCTCTTACACATTTCATACTTAGGGTGTGTTTGGTTTAACTTTTTAAGTGTTTAATTCTGAAAAAAAAAAATTCTAGTGTTTGACAACTACTAAAAATGACTTATTAGAAAATGAGATTGAGAAATAAATCATTTTGAGAGAAACACTTGAAACCAACTTTTTCAAAAAAAGTTTTGAAGTATACAACAAGGGTCCGTTTGGAATACATTTTAATTTAAATGTTTTTCAAGAATACATTTTTTTTAACAAACATTTTGTATAAAAATTGTTTAGAATTTATGCACTCATATGTTTGGTTACATTTCCTCACAAATGTTTTTATACACAAGTTATTGTATAGTTAAAACTTTTTTTTTAAAAATTAGTTGGTTTGAAGTGTTGCTCTCAAAATGGTTTATTTTTCAATCTCATTTTCTAATAAGTCATTTTTAGTGGTTGCCAAACACTAGAAATTTTTTTCAAGTGATTTTTTTCTTCAAAATTAAACACTTGAAAAGTTAAACCAAACACATCCTAACTTGGTGTATAAAAACACTTATGAGGAAATGTAACCAAGCATATGAGCTGCTTAAATTCTAAACAATTTTTATACAAAATATTTTTTAAAAAATTCATTCTTGAAAAATTTTAAATTAAAATGTATTCCAAACGGACCCTTATTTTTTGTGGATCTCGTAGGAAACATAGGCCACTTAAGCATGGATGAATGTCCTATTTTTTTAATATAAGAATGAAATTGTTTTATTTGAAAATTTTAGGAATCAATCAATGGCAGTGGAGAAATAGGAGTTCATGATTTCTTTCAGCATGTATATAGCTTTTTTTTTTCCATAGCCTCCCACTTTGTGTGTGTATTAATATATGTTTCTTTTTTCATTTTTTTTTCTGTTTTTATTTCCCATTTTTAACCAAATACATGATGCAATTATCAAATATAGGGAGGTCATACGTTGCAATTCAGCATATGATCATTTTTAATTTTTTTAATTTTATTTTTTTATTAAAAACAATTTAATTATATTAACTAAAAGTGAAAAGATTTGCACCAGTAGTCCTTTTTACATTGGATTTTAAATAGTTGGCCAAATTACAATGTATTTTAGTTCATATACTGATTATTTAATCAATAAGATTAATTATATCCCGATGATGATTGACCAGTACATTTAATATCAACCAAATCTAGTTATACTATACTAGTATCTTTGTCAATAATCCAAAGTTTTGTTAGACAATTTTATAAGTTTCACCATTGAATTCGTTGTGTCATTCATTACTGTTTTACATTTGAATAAAGTTATTCGTTGTGTCTATACCATGGTTGCCAATTAGTTTTAGGTACTTTCATCTGTGATTCTTAAGCCAACAACTTGGCAAAAAAAAAAAAAAAAAAAAAAATCTATGTTAGAAATAATAATCGATTTATATAGGATAAAAGAGAAAAACATGTTGCAAGACATTTGTATTTAAAGCTTCCAGGAGTGTCCATAACCTTTTGTTTGCTGTTTTTAGTTTTTCACAACACAACTGTAAGATAATAATCCAATTTTCTATTTCCTATATTTTAAAAAAATTGAAATTATAAAGTAATTCTAAAAGTCAAAATAAGTCATTTAAAAAAAAAATGATATTTCTCATTTTCAACAACTACTCATTTTATCTCCAATAGCTTTTTTTTTTTTTTTTTTTTTTTTTTTTTTTTTTTTTTTTTTTTTTTTTTTTTTTTGTTATCCTTGACATATCTCTCTGGAACGAAATTTTATCTTTATCTAAAAAGTTTTTCATTCTAAAAAATTTTCATATCTACTTAACTTAAAATTTTCATTTCTATTCATTTCTCAAAAACCAAAACCTGAAGCCAACTTGTAAACACCAAATTTGGTGTTTTGTTCAAACTCCTTCCCTTGAAAAACGCCTGTTTCATAAGCATTCTTTCTAATCTCTCCATCAACAGAAAAAGGGCAAAACCCAATATAAGGGACCACTTGCAAAACCAACTTCAAATTCCAATCCAAATCTTCATTTCCCACCATTACCTCTCCCAGAACGGGGAAAAGGAAAAAAAAAAAAAAAAAATCTTTGATGCAGATCCGGTTTTGAAATCGTTAATTGGTCCATTCATTTGCAACATTTTCAACCTACATTTCTTCTTCATTTCATAGTTTCCAAGATTGTTCGAAAGTTTCATTGTTAGATCTTTCGCCATTTGAGGAAGTTTTTGGAAATGGGGTTTCGTGTTTGGTTTGTGGGGTTTTGTTTTTGCATATGTTTCTTCTTTTGTTGTTCTGGTTCAGTAAGCTCGAAGGGTTTCAAAGAAGATGGGTTTGTGAGAGGGAGGGTTTCAATCGATGGAAAATCTGCCATTGGAGCTATTGATGAAGATTTTGTTTGTGCTACGCTCGATTGGTGGCCTCCTGAGAAATGCGATTATGGAACTTGTAGTTGGGGCCGAGCCTCTTTGTTGAATCTTGACCTGAGCAACAACATTCTATTAAATGCAATCAAAGAATTTAAACCCCTCAAACTTAGATTGGGTGGTAGTTTGCAAGATAAGCTAATATATGATACTGAAGATCACCAGCAACCATGCAATTTTTCTTTTTCAAGAAACACCTCAGAGTTGTTTGGTTTCAGTCAAGGTTGCTTACCCACTGATAGATGGGATCAACTAAATGACTTCTTCAAGAAAGGAGGAGCTAAGATTATTTTTGGATTGAACGCTCTCAATGGACGACAAATTGTATCAGATGGGACTGCTGTAGGAGCTTGGAATTACTCGAATGCTGAATCGTTCATACGTTATACTGTCAAAAAGAACTACACAATCCATGGTTGGGAGTTTGGAAATGAATTGAGTGGGAATGGAATTGGAGCAAGAGTTACAGTAGATCAGTATGCTTCTGATACAATTGCTCTTCAGAACATGGTCCAAAGTATCTACGGAGGTGTCGGACCCAAGCCATTAATCATAGCGCCTGGAGGATTCTTTGATGAAAATTGGTTCAAACAATTCGTAAACAAAACAACCCAATCACTAGATGCTTTGTCACACCATATATACAATCTAGGACCAGGAGTTGATGAACATCTCGTTGAAAGGATTCTTGACCCGTCCTATCTTGATGGCATGGTCGATACGTTTTACAAGCTCCATGAGATCCTTAAAAACTCTCCAACTTCAGCTAAAGCATGGGTTGGGGAAGCGGGAGGGGCTTACAATAGTGGCCATAATTTGGTCACAAATGCATTTGTCTTTAGTTTTTGGTACCTAGACCAGCTCGGTATGTCAGCCAATTTCGATACAAAAACCTACTGTCGGCAGACATTGATTGGTGGAAACTATGGTTTGTTGAACACAACAACTTTTGAACCGAATCCAGACTACTACAGTGCGCTCCTATGGCATCGCTTGATGGGAAGCAATGTTCTATCCACGAGCTTTAACGGCACGAAGAAAATACGAGCCTATGCACATTGTTCTAAGCAATCTAAAGGAATCACATTGCTTTTGCTCAACCTAGATGGAAACACCACAATTCATGTCGAGATTGCATTGAACAGAACCAGACGGTTGCACCATAAAAACAAGTCCTACAACCATAAACCAAAGTTTGGAAGCAAAACCTTTAGAGAGGAATATCATTTAACAGCCAAGGATGGGGACCTGCATAGTCAAACAGTGCTGCTGAATGGAAAGATTTTGTCTGTAAATTCATCCGGGAACATACCTTCATTGGAACCTCAGTATGTAAAATCATCTAAACCAATAATGGTGGCCCCCTTTTCAATTGTATTCATTCACATACCAAATATTGTTCTCCCTGCTTGCAAATAGAATAATAGAAAATATATGGAATTGAAAATCAGTTCCAGATTAGTAGTGGTTTTAATTTCTAATAATTGTAATATTTGGTGATTTTCCAATAAGAGAAAACAATGGTAATATTTGGTAAAAAAAAAAACTTTCATTTCTCTCTTTGCTAACCTATCTTTCAATTTTCTCTCTCTAAAATTTTCAATTATTTATTTTACTTTTTTTTTCCTCTTTTTCTCTCTAAACTTATATCTACTTCTAAAATTTATCCCCAATCTCTCTCATTTATTTTTCTCTATCTAAAATTTTTCCCTATAAATTTTCTCTCACTACAATTTTTATTCATACTTCTCTAATATATCTTTTACTGTTAATTTTACTTTCCCTCTCTAAAATTTCTCTCTTTAAAATTTATTTTTTTTCGTCTAGTTTCTCTTTTGCTTTATCTATCAAATATATTTATAAAGATTCCTAACTAATATGCTTTCTTTGACCGGTCTCTCTAACAAAAGTTTCTCCTAGATATTATTCTTTTATCTCTCAATTTTTTCTCTGCAAAAAATTCACCTCTATGTCTAAACTTACATTTCCATGTCTCTGTATATTTCTCTTTCTCTAACATAACTCTCTATTTCTCTAACTTTCTTAAGAGACAAGAGAGCAACAATCGGCCGGTTATGGGCATGTTTTGTTTTCTACTTTATAAAAAGAATAAAGATATGTATCTTTGATAAATTCAACGTAACCAAAAATAGAAAAATAGAAAAGCAAAAAAATAAAAAACATAAATGGTTATCAAATGAGCCTAAATTTAATCACCGCTAAATTTAAGAAATCCATTAGAATAATAATTTTTGGGGGCAACTAGATAAATGACCATTTTAAAAGTAATTTTTTTTTACAACGAATTAGACAAAAATGCCTCCAACCGAAATATGAATCTATCTTACGGAATAATTTGAAAAAGAGAATTTAAGTTAAGAAATCTTATACTAAATTAAAATCGCGATTTATGGATAGAAAATAAAGGTACATAAGAGAAATATGGTATATTGAGAAAGAAAAATCATACCAGTTGAGACTACAATTTCATCAAAATTAAGGACCTGAAAATTCACCTAAAGCATATTAAATCAATTTAACTCCTTCAACTAAAGAAATTGAAATAAATAATAAAGAGGAGAATTTGAAAACCTTCCAAAATCTTTCGCATGCTCCTCTTCATTTTTTATTGAAAAAACCGTTTGACCATTTTTCAAAAATATACTGGTCATTTATAAGGATTTCCCTAATTTTTTAATATGTATGGTTCACAAATTCAAAGTAATAACTTGAACTTCTAATGGGACATTTATAATTATTATATTTGAAAGTTTTTTTTAAATACTGATAACTATCTCTTAAGGAGCTCAAGAGTATACTAAGGCCCCGTTTGGGGTTGATTTTGAAGGCGTAAAAAGTGATTGTAGATCAATTTTAACTGTTTTTTGTGTTTGGTTAAACTGATTCTTTAATAATCTAGAGAAAATCAATTTTTGAATCACGTTGGTTTGCAAAAGCTGTTGAGAGTAGCTTTAGGATTTAGATTTTAGGAAAATCTGGTGTAACTAACCAATATTTAAAATTCTTTTTTTTTTATCCTTCCATATTTTAGGTTTTCAAATATTATTATTCACAATTTATCTAATCTTATCTTATTTCATTCTTTTTATTTTTAAATTTAATTGGTTGCTTCTAATTTATTTTTCTTACTTTTTTTTGTATTTAAACTAAAATTAGATTTTGCTTGACACATTTTTTTTTTCTATAATTGACATTTTTTTTTCAATTTACTTAAAGTAAACAAAATATAATTTATAAAATAAATTATATAAATTTACCTAATTATCTTAGGAAAGTTTTCAATGTAAATATTAATGCAATCTCATGCTAAATTGAAATATGTCTATTTTGGTCATTATACCTATTTCACAACAATTTAATATTAATTTACCAAACACTGTAACTTGACTTTCCATGTTTAAATCTGAAATTTACCAAACACTAATTTACTTCTTAGGAAAGCAGATTTTCTTAGAAGCACAACTGATAACAATTATTTTAAAAGCTACAGCAACCCAAACTAAGCCTAAGACTAAGTTTAGAATTGATTTTGGGAGCGTTGAAAGAGATTACAAAAGAATCTTAACCTTGTTTAATGTTTGGTAAAATGGATGAATCTTTTTAAAATCATTTTTTAAAGCACATCAATTCACAAAATCTATTGCCAAGAGGTTTACAGGTAGATTCTTATAGAATCAAATATATTCTTAACAAATTTTAAAATATGGATGATTTCATAAATTTAGTATAAATTTCACCACAATCAAATTTTATATCCTAACTTTACAAATTAATTAGTGGAACGAAACCATTTTTTTTTTTTAAAAATTAACACTAATTTTCTTTTAAAACCACCATAGGTATGTTATAACCATTGTTTCTCAACGAGTAATTTAGAGCAAACAAAATATAAATTTAAATTGAAATCATGTGGCATTTTTAATTAGCATTTCAAATAATAATTATTAAGAAATATATAAAGTATAAACAACAAGCCAAAATATAAATTTAAATTGAAATCATGTGGCATTTTTAATTAGCATTTCAAATAATAATTATTAAGAAATATATAAATTATAAACAACAAGCCAGACACATTTTCATAGTATATCTATTTTAGTCATTGTAGCTAAATCATAATAATTTAGTATATAATAGGGTTGATTTTTCTAAAAGTACAATTGTCAAATATTATTTTAGAAGCTACAAAACTTCTAAAATAACTCTAATAATACTAGCTCCACAAGTGTGGTAGCATGCGTTAGAAAATTGTTCACAATTTTTAGCCAAGTTAAACTAATTTCTAGTGTCTTATGAATTTAATCAGATGGTTTTTTTTTTGGACAACATAAGGGGTTGGAAGGATATGTACTGCCTCTAACCTCTTGGTTGAGGGTACAAGCTATATGTCAGTTGGGTCATGCTCTTCTTGACGAATTTGGTTAGATTTTTAAACGTAATTGAAGTCTCAAATTTAAATTAAAGATGTTAAAATTGCATTTTAAACCACTAAACTAGTTAAAAGATGTTTATTTCAATGTTAAGCTAAGATAAAATAATTGTCAACTAAAAACTTAACGACATTATTATTATATTGACAAATGCATAGCATGTGTTTGTTGGAGAAAGTAATATTGTACAAGTTTTGGGTTTTGAAATTTGTTTTAGTATTACAATTTAAACAGGGAGATATTATAGACTTTCAAAAAAAAATAAAAAAATAGTTTTTTTTTTTTTTTTTTTTTGAGAATAAAAAATAAAAAAATAGTTGTCTTCCCTATTAAAGTTTTAATCATTTAATTAAAATCTAACCAACTATATATTATATGGTGTGTAAGACACATTAAATATTTGTCTACGCACAACTTTTCTCTCTATATATATGAACAAAAATGACATGCATGTAATCTCAAGCTTTTATTAAATAGTATGAAAATTTAACAATAAAGACAACATCGCCTTTTCTTGTGAAAAGTTTTTTCTTTTCATTCATCTAACTTCTTTGTTGAAATTATAATGTTTTATAAAACCATTTCAACTATGTTCAGATTGTTTCTTAAATAAACTAAAAGAACTAAAACAAAATGTTTGAACATTTAAAGATTAAAACATATTTAGCATACCAGTAGTTAAATTCAAAAAATAAAATTATAATTTTGTACCAATTTTATGCCAAGTTTTATTATATTCGAAATTTAGGTATTAAAGCATAGTAAACATGAATTTCAAAACTAAAATATTTTTTCCGTCTTTCTCTGTGACATGGTTGTCAATTTTAATTTACATCTCTCTCCTTCATCACACCCTACATGCTAATCCCACAACTTCAACCTAGGTGCCAACATGAATATAACTGAGAAAATTTCTAGTACTACGGTACGTAGTACATACTCCCTTCATTCAACATTTGACACGTCATTTAATGAGCATTTAATGATATAATATTTTAGTCTATGGGTCCCACGTCATTATTAAATACTCCCTACATGGCAAACAATGAATGGAGGTAGTATGAAAAATTTTCTATACCACCGTAGTACTAGAAATTTTCCCATTATAACTCAACATAAAACCTATAGTCTTGATCAAGAGGTCAGAGGTTCGAATCGCATACTCCCGTATTGTTGAACAAAATAGAAATCCACACATCAAATAACGGATTTAAAATAGGTTGACATTGTTGAGGATTCAACATTTAAAAAGAGTTACTCATTTTGTTGTCAATTGGTTTTGAGATAGAATCTCGTGTTTCTCTAATATGATATCAGAGTCCATCAAGGGTATTAATAAAACTGAAATTTTAACAGTTTTCACCCAAAACTTCATGGTAAGGGTATTTTTTAACATTTTTTAAGGCTCATGGTATTTTTGAAACTTTTTAAATTTCAAGAGTATTTTTGAAACAAACCCCATAGTTCGGGGGTGTTTCCTTATAATTTAACCTTCCTTAAAATATTTCAACTTATCATCATCTTTTAATGATAAAGTTTGAGAATTAATGTTTTTTTTTTCAAATTAATTTGAGAATTAACATTCCTTGATGCACAAGTCCCTTTGCTTATGTTCATGTAATTCGATCGGTATGCACAGAGTTATGTAATCAAATCAAACTGAAAGATTCTAAAAATATTATTATTGAAATATTTCAACCGTAATTGGTATGTACTCTCGACTAAGAGGTCAGAGGTTCGCATTCTCCCACCCCCAATGTTGATGTACTAGAAAAAAAAAGAATATTTAAAATAAATAAATGATTTTGTACAGTTAAATATAGGAGAAATTTCAAAAGTAGTTTGAATTTCTATCCGGGTGATTAATTAGGAAAAAAGTATATGTTTTAATTCATCTAACGGTTATTAAAAAACAATCACGTCAGTCTCATTCAATAATTGTTCGTAGTCTCCTATATTGTTCTATGATCTCTCATAGTTAACTTCCCCTCAGAAATACAATATATCATTCCTTCTTTGATCATTTAGTTTCGCAGAAAAAGATAAAATGTGAGACTGAGAGATTCAACTACAAATTAAAAAAATATTGATATAATGATGTTTAATTATCGAATAACTGGAAATAAATCTAAATTAAAACTCCAAAATTTCAAGAATAGAAGATTTATTTGAGAAAAATTCCTTCCTTTTCCCGATGCTCTTACACATTTCATACTTAGGGTGTGTTTGGTTTAACTTTTTAAGTGTTTAATTCTGAAAAAAAAAAATTCTAGTGTTTGACAACTACTAAAAATGACTTATTAGAAAATGAGATTGAGAAATAAATCATTTTGAGAGAAACACTTGAAACCAACTTTTTCAAAAAAAGTTTTGAAGTATACAACAAGGGTCCGTTTGGAATACATTTTAATTTAAATGTTTTTCAAGAATACATTTTTTTTAACAAACATTTTGTATAAAAATTGTTTAGAATTTATGCACTCATATGTTTGGTTACATTTCCTCACAAATGTTTTTATACACAAGTTATTGTATAGTTAAAACTTTTTTTTTAAAAATTAGTTGGTTTGAAGTGTTGCTCTCAAAATGGTTTATTTTTCAATCTCATTTTCTAATAAGTCATTTTTAGTGGTTGCCAAACACTAGAAATTTTTTTCAAGTGATTTTTTTCTTCAAAATTAAACACTTGAAAAGTTAAACCAAACACATCCTAACTTGGTGTATAAAAACACTTATGAGGAAATGTAACCAAGCATATGAGCTGCTTAAATTCTAAACAATTTTTATACAAAATATTTTTTAAAAAATTCATTCTTGAAAAATTTTAAATTAAAATGTATTCCAAACGGACCCTTATTTTTTGTGGATCTCGTAGGAAACATAGGCCACTTAAGCATGGATGAATGTCCTATTTTTTTAATATAAGAATGAAATTGTTTTATTTGAAAATTTTAGGAATCAATCAATGGCAGTGGAGAAATAGGAGTTCATGATTTCTTTCAGCATGTATATAGCTTTTTTTTTTCCATAGCCTCCCACTTTGTGTGTGTATTAATATATGTTTCTTTTTTCATTTTTTTTTCTGTTTTTATTTCCCATTTTTAACCAAATACATGATGCAATTATCAAATATAGGGAGGTCATACGTTGCAATTCAGCATATGATCATTTTTAATTTTTTTAATTTTATTTTTTTATTAAAAACAATTTAATTATATTAACTAAAAGTGAAAAGATTTGCACCAGTAGTCCTTTTTACATTGGATTTTAAATAGTTGGCCAAATTACAATGTATTTTAGTTCATATACTGATTATTTAATCAATAAGATTAATTATATCCCGATGATGATTGACCAGTACATTTAATATCAACCAAATCTAGTTATACTATACTAGTATCTTTGTCAATAATCCAAAGTTTTGTTAGACAATTTTATAAGTTTCACCATTGAATTCGTTGTGTCATTCATTACTGTTTTACATTTGAATAAAGTTATTCGTTGTGTCTATACCATGGTTGCCAATTAGTTTTAGGTACTTTCATCTGTGATTCTTAAGCCAACAACTTGGCAAAAAAAAAAAAAAAAAAAAATCTATGTTAGAAATAATAATCGATTTATATAGGATAAAAGAGAAAAACATGTTGCAAGACATTTGTATTTAAAGCTTCCAGGAGTGTCCATAACCTTTTGTTTGCTGTTTTTAGTTTTTCACAACACAACTGTAAGATAATAATCCAATTTTCTATTTCCTATATTTTAAAAAAATTGAAATTATAAAGTAATTCTAAAAGTCAAAATAAGTCATTTAAAAAAAAAATGATATTTCTCATTTTCAACAACTACTCATTTTATCTCCAATAGCTTTTTTTTTTTTTTTTTTTTTTTTTTTTTTTTTTTTTTTTTTTTTGTTATCCTTGACATATCTCTCTGGAACGAAATTTTATCTTTATCTAAAAAGTTTTTCATTCTAAAAAATTTTCATATCTACTTAACTTAAAATTTTCATTTCTATTCATTTCTCAAAAACCAAAACCTGAAGCCAACTTGTAAACACCAAATTTGGTGTTTTGTTCAAACTCCTTCCCTTGAAAAACGCCTGTTTCATAAGCATTCTTTCTAATCTCTCCATCAACAGAAAAAGGGCAAAACCCAATATAAGGGACCACTTGCAAAACCAACTTCAAATTCCAATCCAAATCTTCATTTCCCACCATTACCTCTCCCAGAACGGGGAAAAGGAAAAAAAAAAAAAAAAAATCTTTGATGCAGATCCGGTTTTGAAATCGTTAATTGGTCCATTCATTTGCAACATTTTCAACCTACATTTCTTCTTCATTTCATAGTTTCCAAGATTGTTCGAAAGTTTCATTGTTAGATCTTTCGCCATTTGAGGAAGTTTTTGGAAATGGGGTTTCGTGTTTGGTTTGTGGGGTTTTGTTTTTGCATATGTTTCTTCTTTTGTTGTTCTGGTTCAGTAAGCTCGAAGGGTTTCAAAGAAGATGGGTTTGTGAGAGGGAGGGTTTCAATCGATGGAAAATCTGCCATTGGAGCTATTGATGAAGATTTTGTTTGTGCTACGCTCGATTGGTGGCCTCCTGAGAAATGCGATTATGGAACTTGTAGTTGGGGCCGAGCCTCTTTGTTGAATCTTGACCTGAGCAACAACATTCTATTAAATGCAATCAAAGAATTTAAACCCCTCAAACTTAGATTGGGTGGTAGTTTGCAAGATAAGCTAATATATGATACTGAAGATCACCAGCAACCATGCAATTTTTCTTTTTCAAGAAACACCTCAGAGTTGTTTGGTTTCAGTCAAGGTTGCTTACCCACTGATAGATGGGATCAACTAAATGACTTCTTCAAGAAAGGAGGAGCTAAGATTATTTTTGGATTGAACGCTCTCAATGGACGACAAATTGTATCAGATGGGACTGCTGTAGGAGCTTGGAATTACTCGAATGCTGAATCGTTCATACGTTATACTGTCAAAAAGAACTACACAATCCATGGTTGGGAGTTTGGAAATGAATTGAGTGGGAATGGAATTGGAGCAAGAGTTACAGTAGATCAGTATGCTTCTGATACAATTGCTCTTCAGAACATGGTCCAAAGTATCTACGGAGGTGTTGGACCCAAGCCATTAATCATAGCACCTGGAGGATTCTTTGATGAAAATTGGTTCAAACAATTCGTAAACAAAACAACCCAATCACTAGATGCTTTGTCGCACCATATATACAATCTAGGACCAGGAGTTGATGAACATCTCGTCGAAAGGATTCTTGACCCGTCCTATCTTGATGGCATGGTTGATACGTTTTACAAGCTCCATGAGATCCTTAAAAACTCTTCAACTTCAGCTAAAGCATGGGTTGGGGAAGCGGGAGGGGCTTACAATAGTGGCCATAATTTGGTCACAAATGCATTTGTCTTTAGTTTTTGGTACCTAGACCAGCTCGGTATGTCAGCCACTTTCGATACAAAAACCTACTGTCGGCAGACATTGATTGGAGGAAACTATGGTTTGTTGAACACAACAACTTTTGAACCGAATCCAGACTACTACAGTGCGCTCCTATGGCATCGCTTGATGGGAAGCAATGTTCTATCCACGAGCTTTAAAGGCATGAAGAAAATACGAGCCTATGCACATTGTTCTAAGCAATCTAAAGGAATCACATTGCTTTTGCTCAACCTAGATGGAAACACCACAGTTCATGTCGAGATTGCATTGAACAGAACCAGACGATTGCACCATAAAAACAAGTCCTACAGCCATAAACCAAAGGTTGGAAGCAAAGCCTTTAGAGAGGAATATCATTTAACAGCCAAGGATGGGGACCTACATAGTCAAACTGTGTTGCTAAATGGAAATATTTTGTCTGTAAATTCATCCGGGAACATACCTTCATTGGAACCTCAGTATGTAAAATCATCTAAACCAATAATGGTGGCCCCCTTTTCAATTGTATTCATTCACATACCAAATATTGTTCTCCCTGCTTGCAAATAGAATAATCGAAAATATATGGAACTGAAAATTAGTTCCAGATTAGTAGTGGTTTTAATTTCTAATAATTGTAATATTTGGTGATTTTCCAGTAAGAGAAAACAATGTTAATATTTGGTTAAAAAAAAAAAACTTTCATTTCTCTCTCTGCTAACCTATCTTTCAATTTTCTCTCTCTAAAATTCTCACTTATTTATTTTTCGTTTTTTCTCTTTTTCTCTCTAAACTTATCTTTATCTAGCTAGTATATCTACTTCTAAAATTTATCCCCAATAATCTCTCTCATTTATTTTTCTCTATCTAAAATTTTTCCCTATAAATTTTCTCTCACTACACTTTCTATTTATACTTCTCTAATATATATTTTACTGTTAATTTTACTTTCCCTCTTTGTAACGTCTCTAAATTTAAGGAAGTATTAATTTCTCAAATTATGGTTCATTTGAGTAAGGGTGTGTTTGGTTTAACTTTTCAAGTGTTTAATTTTGAAAAAAATTTATTTTGAAAATTTTTTTAGTGTTTGGCAACCACTAAAAATGACTTCTTAAAAAATGAGATTGATAAATAAACCATTTTGAGATAAACACTTGAAACCAACTTTTTTAAAAAAAATGTTTAGTATACAATAACTTGGGTGTAAAAACACCTAGGAGGAAATGCAACCAAACATATGGGTGTTTAAATTCTAAACAATTTTTATACAAAATGTTTTTTAAATAATGCATTCTTGAAAAACATTTAAATTAAAATGTATTCCAAACGGACCCTAAGCTTGGCTGATTAAATTGTGTTTAGGGGCTCAATTATAGTATTAATTGGAGTAAAAATAGTTAATTGTGATTCAATGGCAATTTTGTAATAAGGAGGAGATTGTAGCCAAGACCAAGCCCTAAATTCCTTATCATCTTCTCCTTCACGTTTCAGCAGCCACCTTCCTCTCCTTCGCGTTTTGGGCAGCCGTTTGGGGGGTTTTTGAGTTGTCGTTCAATGTGGTGTCTCTTCGTCGGCGACCCTCCCCTTCAGCAGTCGTCTTCTTCGGCCACAGGAAGCAGCGGCAGCGGCAGTAGCAGTGCAGTCTGGCGACGTTTTCTTCAGCAGCTGCGGCAGGTGAGTTTCGGCATTATTCTTGCGATTTTTCTTCCGTTTTTCGTGGGTTTTTTCTCTCAATCATTCTCTCTCGACTCATGATTTGAAGCTAGCGGTAGTAGTTTTCGCTCTGGAGATTTAAAGACATTACCTGTATGGTGAAAAGATCCTAATCTTCACAAGTCACAAGGGCCTAACGTATTTATTCACCCAGAAGGAACTGAATATGAGGCAGTGTAGATGGCTCGAGTTGGTGAAGGGTTATGATGTAGAAATTCTTTACCACCCAGGTAAGATGAATGTGGTTGTAGATGCACTAAGTAGAAGGACAGTCCACACTTCAGCCTTAATCACAAACCCGACTTACATAAGGAGTTACAGGGATCATGTAAGAATAGCAGTCCTAGTGGGAGAAGTTGCCTCATAGTTGGCCCAGTGGGCAGAGCAACCAATATTGAGACAACGTGTCATAGACTTCCAAAAGGAAGATCCCAGCCTTAGTGACCTCTTCCACCAAGTAGTGTCAGGTCAGGGGGATGAGTTCTCCCTATTCTTGGATGAGGGTCTTCTCTTTCGAGGACGACCATGCGTGCCTATGAGCTTAGGAACGAGGTTTTGACTGAAGCAACCCAAAAGATTAGAGCAAGGATGAAAACAGCTCGGAGCAGGCAGAAGAGTTATGCAGACACCATACGAAGAGACTTGGATTTTGCAGTTTGCGACTTTGTGTTTTTGAAAGTTGAACGGAGTTTTGAGGTTTGGAAACGAAAGGGAGCTAAGTCTCAGGTTTGTTTGGGCAATTTGAGATTTTAGAGCGAATTGACGTTGTGGCTTATCGTTTGGCTTTGTCACCGTTTCTCTCTTCAGTTCATGATGTATTCCAAGTATCCAGAGCTCTTTTAGGACTACCAACTTTCGAGGACGAAAGTTTTTAAGGAGGGAAGATTGTAACGTCTCTATATTTAAGGAAGTATTAATTTCTCAAATTATGGTTCATTTGAGTAAGCTTGGCTGATTAAATTGTATTTAGGGGCTCAATTATAGTGTTAATTGGAGTAAAAATAGTTAATTGTGATTCAATGGCAATTTTGTAATAAAGAGGAGATTGTAGTCAAGACCAAGCCCTAAATTCCTTACCATCTTCTTTTTCACGTTTCAACAGCCACCTTCCTCTCCTTCACGTTTTGGGCAACCGTTTGGGGGGTTTTTGAGTTTTCGTTCAGTGTGGTGTCTCTTCGTCGACGACCCTCCCCTTCAGCAGTCGTCTTCTTCGGCCACAGCAAGCAGCGACGACGGCGGTAGCAGTGCAGTCCAGGGATGTTTTCTTCAGTAGCTGTGGCAAGTGAGTTTCGACATTATTCTCGCGATTTTTCTTCCGTTTTTCGTGGGTTTTTTCTCTCAATCCTTCTCTCTCGACCATCAGCTGGTTTGTGGGCGTTTAGGTGCTTTGTTTTCGGCTAGTTTAGGCATGGGCAACGGCTGTTGGTTGTGATTTCGGCGGGGGAGGGGAGCAGTGTAGGCGCGGGCTGCTGCAATTTGGGTTGGTTTCCATTGTTTCCGGCTGTGGGTAAGCAATTTTTAGCAAGTTTCGGGTTGATTTTGATATTTAGAATAATACCCATTGGTTTTAGCTTCCAATTTCAAGGTGCCCATAGCATTTGGAGGATTAATCGTCGTTTTGGAGCGAAATTGGAACCCGGACAACAAGCCTAAGGTTCTGTTTTGGTAAGTTTTGGGTGCTTAATCCCCAAAAGTAATTGCTCATGGTTGAATGTTTGATTTCAACTTTTATTTGCTTGAGAATTCTCTTTCCATGTTGTGTAGCTTGCTTGAAGCCTTGGAGTTAAGAAAATTGGTTAATATTTATCAAGAATTGGTTTAGCCAAGGTAAGTAGCTATTTGGATTCAAATTCCATGTTTTAGATTCATTGTATGGTAGTTGGGAATCTTAAGTAGTCGTTGGATTTAACTCTATGCATTGTCTCATGTGATAGAAAAGTGGCAAGACTAGCGTGGTTTGGGTTTGAGCTTAAGTTTTGTCCTTGGTGTAAGTAGCTAATGGACTCAATTCTCGAACTTTAGACCCATTACATGATTGTTGGATTCGATTAAGTCAAGTTCCATGTTCTAACTAATTCTCTTTGTGAATTTAGCATGCTTGTGAGAGATTGTTTAAGCCTTGTGTTTGCTAATGGATTTAGCAAAATTAGATTAAGAGTTGCATTGCGAATCATGTTATGGGCATGGAATGTGGTTTATTAATATAGTATATCTAAGACTACTTCTGGATGGGTTATTACCTTTTGGTTCATTTTTCTTGTAAGCATGTTTGATTGTATGGATTGGTTACTCTGAACATCTGGTTAGTTGTGGATGCGAGGTCTGTCTCGCTTTGGTTGTGGTAGATCGAAGTACCTTGAAGTTTGTGGTTGGACTGTGCTGATTATAGAAGTGTTTTATCCGCTTTTCAGGTGATAGAAAAATTTTGGGTCCCCTATATGTACGTCGTTATGCTGCCGAATTTCGGTAGAACCGCGATGGTCCTAAAGCTAAGTTTAAATACCTTTGGGTATTAGTGTACTAGAGTACCACGTGACTGATAAGGACTGAACCTAGTGTAGGGACCTTAGTCTCGATCAGGGCCTCAGATGGACTTAAAAGATCCTTAAGTCTTATGTTAACTAGAGTGTTTTCCTTCCCCATCTCAGGGCTGATAGAACACAGTTTTCAGACACGTTATCGTGCGTTCTATCAGTTGACTGTTAGAGCCCAGTTACAGGCACGTTGTCGTGCGCTCTCTTAGTTCAGGACGGTGTTGAGCCCATGTTTAGGCACGTTTTTGTGCACCAGCTGCTCCATCGAGTTTTCGATGTTGAGCTCATATTCAGGCACGTTTTCGTGCACCAGCCGCTCCATCGAGTTTTTGATGTTGAGCTTATGCTCATGCATGTTTTCATGCACCAGATTGCTCCACCGTATTTTCATGATTCAGGGGTGTTGTGTTTGAAGGGAATAAAAGTCCCCACGCAGCGGAAGCGCATCGATTGGACCTTACGCCGTATATTAATTAACATTAAAATACCGTTACGAAAACTCAAACAAACTTTAAACACTCTTTAAAGTTGCTGGAAAATCAGTTTAAACATGCTTAAAAATAAATCTAAATTTATTTTCATGCTTTTCTAAAGAAAAGGGGAAGAACCGTTACAAACCTCCATTGTAGACTTGACCGTTCGTCGCCAACGATGCTCCAACGAACAAAACGCAGCAGCCTCCTTTGTCTTGTGATCGCTGGAAAATTCTTCTTGAATGACACAATAACCACAGAGGTTACACCGGTATGACTCTAGGTCTAGGAGGCAAAAGACTTGTGGGAGTCTTTCTCTAAGAGGGAGGCTAGAGAGAATTCTAGGTCTTGTCTTGAGAGTCTAAGAGCAAGAGCAAACTGTCAAGTCTCTTGGACCAATTAGGTCTAATGTTCTATTTATAGAAGAGAGACCATGAATAAAATATTCAATTAAATCAATCTTTTCCAAATTTGATTCAATCTTATTCCTTAATTAATCAATCATGATCAATCAATTCCATAATTGATTAATCTTTTCCACAAATGACTAATTACTTCCATAAGTGATTAGATCATTTCCATAAATGATTAATCACTTCCTTAAGTGATTAATTATTTCCATAATTGATTAATTCCCGGTTAATGAATTCTTTAATTAATTAACCACCAATTAAATATCACATATTTAATTTCCGGCCTAGAATTAATTAATTTGCCCAAACACATTTTAGGCCTTAAATTAATTAATTCATTATTTGAACTCTTTCAAACTTCCATAAATTTATATTTGAATTTCTTCAAATATTAATTTCTCTCATAATAATATATCAATATATATTATATTTGTTTCCCTTAGTAAATTGAACATTTTCAATTTACATTTATTACTTAGTTGCCTCAAATTACTTTATGAGCTACCAGTGGGACCTAATGGACCTGCAGATCAGAAGTTCCAACGATGTGAGATTAATTGGTCAAACTCATTAACCACATTAATCAATATTCGTTAACTGTGTGTTCATTCCACTATAGACTCACAGTTGCACTCTTCTCACTGCAGACATATTTTCTGTGTCCACGGATATAGACCAATATCGACTAGTTAGTCCTTCACGAGTGTCCGTAACACCAGCTGGGTCAAATTACCGTTTTACCCCTGGGTTACCTCTATTTCCTTAAGTACCAATTCTCCTCTAATGAACAACCTGTTTGTGGTCCAACCATCAAACAGAAAATCCTCTCGTGCCATTGAGAGGGTAGGGCCCTTTGTTCAAGACTCGGAGTAACCACTTAAGGGAACACTCATCTGCTTCCCTAAAGTCGGGAAGGAGTGAATTCCATCTTGTACGATTATGTTCCCAGCTCCCCATTCGGTCTTGTCCCCAAAGTGGTAGGCTTATTGAGTCGGCGTATTGGCCACTCTCACCCATACAAATCAAAGGACAATCTCTCATGAGCAGGAGTCCATAATCAACTCAGGATTAAGACTAAGTTGTCTAGGTCGTCCTAGTGAAATAGAAAACCAACTAGTTAACGGTGTTATAACCAGTGGTTACTATTTCGCGGTCCGGTCTTATGCAAACTCATTGCATAGGATACCCCCACTCGCATGTCTCCTACACGAACGCGTTGGATCGCAGCGTTTGTATCAAATACAAAGTGGGTCGTATCCATAGTGTCACCAGGATAAGGCACCCAGACTTATCCCTATACTATAGACCCTTTAGGCTGTTTCTTGAACAATGATCCCATATGTCGCTACATATAGTTCAAGACTCATATTACAGCCTTGGATGTCTAGTTTATTGGATTAGGGTTATTATTAGGCAAAGACAAATATAAAATAACTAATAACAATTAATGAAAAAATATATCAATATTATTTCATTAATATCCGGTCAACGGTTACATTCACTATCTACGAGTTTTAGGGCATAAAACCCAACAAACTCTCACTTGAACTAAAACACTAGTTAGTGGGATGTAAATGCAATAATCTAAAGTTGGAAATGTCATGTATATAAATAATACAATGAACTAGGGCATCCTTATACCCATTATACATTTCTCCCACTTGCCCTAGATTAGATGGCATACATATCTCGTAGACCTAGACCCTCTAGATGACCCTCAAACACTTTAGCCGTGAGAGCCTTCGTAAATGGATCAGCGATGTTGTGCTCCGAGGCGATCTTAGTGACGATCACATCTCCTCTTTGCACAATTTCCCGTATCAGGTGATACTTCCTCTCGATGTGTTTACCCCGTTTGTGGCTTCGAGGTTCTTTTGAGTTGGCTACAGCCCCACTGTTGTCACAGTATAGTGTTATGGGCACGTTCATATTCGGAACCACTTCCAAATCAGTCAAGAATTTTCTAAGCCATACTGCCTCCTTAGCTGCTTCGCAAGCTGCTACATACTCAGCCTCCATGGTTGAGTCTGCTATGCATCCTTGTTTGATGCTTCTCCACACTACTACTCCTCCATTGAGGGTGAATACTCACCCTGATGTGGATTTCCTTGAATCCTTATCAGCTTGAAAGTCAGAGTCAGTGTATCCAGTAAGAATCAAATCCTTAGCTCCATACACAAGCATGTAGTCCCTCGTTCTCCGAAGATACTTGAGGATATTCTTAACCGCTCCCCAGTGGTCCAACCCTGGATTAGACTGATACCTACTGACTACTCCCACTGCATAACATATGTCAGGCCTAGTGCAGAGCATAGCATACATTAAGCTGCCCATAGCTGAGGCGTAGGGAATGTGTCTCATGTTCTCAACTTCTTAAGGTGTCTTAGGAGATTGTTCCTTAGACAGGTGTACCCCATGTCTGAAGGGTAGTAGTCCCTTCTTGGAGTTTTGCATCGAATATCGAGACAACATCTTGTCAATATACGTTGCTTGAGACAAAGCTAGCGTTTTGTTCTTACGATCCCTAATGATTTGGATTCCCAGAACATATTGAGCCTCTCCCAGATCTTTCATTTGGAATTGGGCTGCTAGCCATTTCTTAATGTCAGTGAGGTGTCCTACATCATTCCCAATGAGTAGGATATCATCTACATAAAGTATTAGAAAAGTTACTTTCCTTTTGTTGACTTTCTTGTATACGCAAGGCTCATCAACGTTTTGGTCAAAGCCAAAAGATTTGATTGCAGTATCAAATCTAATGTTCCATGATCTGGACGCTTGTTTCAATCCATAAATGGATCGATTGAGCTTACAAACCTTTTGTTCCTGACCTTGGGCTATGAACCCTTCGGGTTGAGACATGAAGATATTCTCTTCAAGATTACCATTCAGAAAGGCAGTCTTGACGTCCATTTGCCATATTTCATAGTCATAATATGTGGCTATGGATAAGAGAATTCTTATGGACTTTAACATGGCTACAGGAGAAAAGGTTTCCTCATAGTCAACCCCTTCCTTTTGGGTATAACCCTTTGCCACTAGTCTAGCTTTGAGGGTCTGTACCTTTCCAGCTGCATCTCTTTTTCTCTTATAGATCCATTTGCACCCTATGGGTTTTACCCCATTTGGTAGATCTGTAAGTTCCCATACAGAATTGGAGTGCATTGACTCTATTTCCAGGTTCATGGCTTTGACCCATTCATCCTTATCTTCGTCATTCATTGCCTGTCGATAGGACAATGGATCCTCAATGCCATCATTAGGTATGACAACCTGAGTTTCAGTTACACCCAAGTAGCGATCAGGTTGTAATACAACCCTCCCACTGCGTCGAGGCATTCCTAACGTTTGAGATGGACGGGATGGATCTGAAGAACTAGTTCCTTCATCAACCCTTGTTGAAGGTCCAACTTCATCAACAACTCTTGATGATTCTTCAGTAGCTTCTCCTAATATTATTTTGCTGCGTGGTTTATGATCTCTCATGTGGTCTTCCTCTAAGAAAGTGGCGTTTGTCGATACAATCACCTTATTTTCTTGTGGGTCGTAGAAATAACCACCTCTCGTTTCTTTAGGGTAACCAACAAATTGGCACAGTTTTGAACGAGGTTCCAGTTTCTTAGGATTTGTCACAAGCACGTGTGCTGGACAACCCCAGATGCGAAAGTGATGCAAACTAGGTTTACGCCCCTTCCATAATTCGAAAGGTGTTTCAGAAACACTTTTCGAGGGAACATTGTTCAAGATGTATACTGCAGTCTCCACTGCATACCCCCAAAACGAGCTAGGCAATTGAGCATAGCTCATCATTGATCGAACCATGTCTAACAAGGTTCTATTTCTCCTTTCTGACATACCATTCTGCTGAGGTGTACCAGGGGCTGAGAGTTGAGATTGGATTCCATGTTCTATCATATAATCCTGGAATCTTTGATCCATATACTCCCCTCCTCGATCAGATCGAAGTACTTTAATAGATTTACCTAATAGGTTTTCAACTTCAGCCTTAAACTCCTTAAACTTTTCAAGGGCTTCAGACTTATGTCCCATTAGGTACAAGTAACCATATCTTGAATAATCATCTATAAATGAGATGAAATATTCGTACCCTCCTCGAGCTTTTACATTCATTGGACCACATAGATCCGAATGTATTAACTCTAAGGGTTCTTTGGCTCTGTAACCTTTTCCAGTAAAAGGTCTCTTTGTCATTTTTCCCTCGAAACAAGATTCACAAGGTGGTAGTGAATCATCTTCTAACTTACTTAGAAGTCCATTCTTTACCAAACGACCGATCCTATCGATGTTTATATGACCAAGTCTAAGATGCCAAAGATGAGTATTGTTACTTGTTGGAGAAATCTTTTGCCTTTTCCTTTGAGTTTCAGCAGTTTTAAATAATTCGTGATTTAAAAGTGCTTTATTTTCGGTTGGTCTTAAAACATACAAGTTATTTTCCAATTTGGCTGAACAAATAAGTACACCATTTTTATAAATGAACGCTTCATTCATATCAAAAGTAACTGTATACGATTGTTCAATCAAACATGAAATAGAAATTAAGTTCCTCTTAATCTTGGGAACAATTAACAAACTTTCTAAAAGTAAGAATCTATTTCTAAAAAATAACTTCGCAGCTTCCACTGCTTTAGCTGAAATGACTTCTCCAGTTCCGACCCTGAGTGTCATTTCCCCATCGTTCAACTGCCGAAAGGAACTATTTTCCTGAAAAGAAGAGCAAACATGATTAGTTGCTCCTGAATCAAGTATCCAGGTAAACTTATCATGTTCTACCAGGCATGTTTCTAAAACAAGTAAATCAAATTTACCTTCCTTTTCCTTATTTTTCTCAGCAAGGTACTTTGGGCAGTTTCTCTTCCAATGTCCATCTACATTGCAGTGGAAACACTTGCCCTTATCTGCCATAGCTTTGGCTTTTCCCTTGCTTTTAGCAGCAGTACTGGGAGCTTTCCCCTTGTTTCCTTTCTTCTTCTGAGTTTTCTTTGAAGAAGTGGCTACAGATTTAGTTCCAGAGGATGAACCCTTCTCGAACTTTCTTTTAGAGTGAACAACGTTTGCCTCTCCTTCTATCTGTCCCTTGTTCTTAAGAAGAGACTGATAGAGTTGTAGCTCATTCAGGAGGCTAGTCAGGTTGAATGTTATTTTATTCATCATTGCATTGCTTCGAAACTGCAGAAAACTCTTCGGAAGAGATTCTAAGATGAATGCAACCTGACTACGCTCATCTATGACCGCCCCGTTTGCTTCTGCCACGTTGAATTGGACCATCATATCCAGGACATGCTCCCGAACAGACGTGCCCTCTTTCATGCGACAGCTATAAACGTATTTGAGAGCGTCATGGTGGAGTTGGTAGGACGGTTGTCCAAACATCTCCTGGAGAGAGTTCATAATCTCCCTCGCTGTTACCATGCCCTCATGCCTTTTAGCCAAAACTTCAGATAAGCTGGCTAGGATATAGCCGCGAGTCTTATCATTGGCCTTTGTCCAGCGGTCATAAGCATCCTTAACTGCTTGGGATGCATTACGAGCAGGGGCTGGAGGACAATCCTCCGTTAAGACGAACTGCAGATCATCGACAACAAGAATCGTATTCAGGTTCGACTTCCACGTAGCATAATTTTCGCCGGTTAATTTCTCATTTTTAAGCAGAGAGACAATTGAGGAAGACATTGCTGAAATTTAAACAAACAATGACCGTATTAGTTATCTTTGCCTTAACCCATCATACAAGCAAACAATTGCACACAATCCAATCAATTTAGCAAAACAGACAATCACAGAACCCTAAAACTATTGATTTAGTTTTGCAACGATGTTTCAGAGGTTTAGAATATCAGCCACCGAAGGGTGATCAGGCACTCCTCCTTTGAAATGAGACACCTCTCAGCTAATTCTAATTCCAGAATAACTCATATTCCTATAGACATTAGCCACCGTTGTTCGATCAAGGATTTGTTAACACTTTTAACTCATCCTCGTAAGTGTAACCCTCCCACTTTCAGATCTCAGAGGCACGCACCAACAGGCTACCGAAGGGAAAGACAACTGTTGGTGATTAGCCTAAGAGCTCCTATCCTATTCAGGAGTTCACGATGTTCCGAATCCTATGATCAGGCCCTCCGAAGGGATGGTTGCGCCAGGACAACTTGCAGGCGGATCATAGTACTCTCACGGTGTGAACTATGGGCGGAGACCGAGGGATACGTTGACACGTGTCCCGCTCCCACTTACTTTAGACATTTTTCCCATTCACCCTGATATTGATTCACGCAAACACTTTCCGAAGGGAGGCCGCTCCTAAGGCGACTCGAAGCCGAGCATGAACCTCACGTTGTGAATATAGGGACGTAGGAGCAAAACTTGATTTAAATCTCGTTTTGTAATTTTTCTCCCACTGAAAATGTCATACGGTTAATATAGGGTTGTTTAACTTAGATAGTATTCGGCTAAGTCAATCTATCTAAGTCTGATCATATTTTAACAATTATGGAAAGGATTCAACTCCAATCTTTTGGGTGAATTAAACTTCTTTTAATAAACCCAACATTGCAAGTCAACATTACTATGGTTAATTCAACTCAATGTTCGGGTCAGTTCCCAGGTAGGAGGTGTTCCGTAAACCGTCAACTTAAATACCCCCAACCTTAGACAGAACTTTACCGAGAGAGTTCCCTTATAACCTCAGTAATGTAGGGTCTTTACTCTAAAGATCTAGGTGCATTAAACACTTTTAATAAACCTAGTGACATTGCATGCTAACATTTAACTATGATTAATTCAACTCCGGTATTCCAGGTCAGTTCCCAGGTAGGAGGTGTTCCGTAAACCGTCAACTTAAATACCCCCAGCCTTAGACAGAACATTACCGGTGGAGTTCCCTTATAATCACAGCAATGATTTTCCTACTTAGTCAATTAAAACTATTTTTAATTCTAAGTAAGAAAAGATTCTAATCCTATTAGAAACTGATCTAGGTCTAATTAATTTTAAACAATTTAAAATTAATCCAATTTATCCTATGATCTTATGTTTGCATGCAAATCTTGATTATAGATTGACGGTTTCTAATCATTAATATTAAAGAACTATTTCAAATTTTAATGATTAATCCTATAATCAAGAATCTAGGGTTTAATTCATTTAACAATCTCATTCAAATTAAATAATTAAACCACACTTATTGCATGAATAATATAACTATTATATTATTAACTATGGATGTTTCATGCTTCATGCAATATTGATTTTCAATTATAAGCCAATCAAGAAAATCAATCAAGCATGCTTCATTCATCACATTAAACATAACTATTTATATTTAATTTAAGTAATGACATGCTTCATGCTTTCCAAATTTTTCATATAATCAATATACACTTATATTAAAAATATGAAAACAATTCCATGCATTTAAACATACATTATAACTATTTATAATATATAAAAAAAATGCATGAGCATGTTTATAACCTAAGGTGGGATTAAATATTCTATATGACATCCATAAAGCATATAAATAGCAATTGAACCGGTTAATTTTGGCCCCTAGGATAAAATAAAGCATTAAATTACAATAATTTTAGCTAAATTCTATCCTAAAATCCCTCTGCAGCTCCCAAAATTGGTCTAGACAGCAGGAACCGCCCCGAACCACCTCGAACCGACTTCCAAAATCACGAACCATGCCAAAAATTGGCTGAACCGAACCAAATAGGTCCCAACCCAGCCGAACCGGTCCGAACCGGACCGCCCACAGCTTGAACCGCGCCTGTTGAAGCCCTAATGCGCGCCGCCATCGTGACAGCGTCTCGACGCTGTGCGCTTTCCATATCTGGCGCCTGCGGTATCGAGACAGCGTCGAGACGCTGTTGAGGTAGCGTCCCGACGCTGTTGCGTCTGGAGGCAGAATCTGGGCAAAACAGCAGTGTTTTCTTCGGTTTTGGCCTCGATTTCAGCGGCGATTGCTTCGATTTTCATCTCATAAAAACCTATTCTAGACCCGGACTTACATAGGACTCGATTTTACATAAAATACCCGAAACACCGGGCCTTACATGATCAAAATCACATAAAAATAAAATCTATGGCCATAAAATTAACCTAAACAGTTCAACGCAAACCGAACATACATTATGCATAAATCCCACCTATTAGAGCCTATCGCAACTTTTAATATTAATTAATAGGGACAGCGATGGCTCTGATGCCGATTGAAGGGAATAAAAGTCCCCACGCAGCGGAAGCGCATCGATTGGACCTTACGCCGTATATTAATTAACATTAAAATACCGTTACAAAAACTCAAAAAAACTTTAAACACTCTTTAAAGTTGCTGGAAAATCAGTTTAAACATGCTTAAAAATAAATCTAAATTTATTTTCATGCTTTTCTAAAGAAAAGGGGAAGAACCGTTACAAACCTCCGTTGTAGACTTGACCGTTCGTCGCCAACGATGCTCCAACGAACAAAACGCAGCAGCCTCCTTTGTCTTGTGATCGCTGGAAAACTCTTCTTGAATGACACAATAACCACAGAGGTTACACCGGTATGACTCTAGGTCTAGGAGGCAAAAGACTTGTGGGAGTCTTTCTCTAAGAGGGAGGCTAGAGAGAATTCTAGGTCTTGTCTTAAGAGTCTAAGAGCAAGAGCAAACTGTCAAGTCTCTTGGACCAATTAGGTCTAGTGTTCTATTTATAGAAGAGAGGCCATGAATAAAATATTCAATTAAATCAATCTTTTCCAAAATTGATTCAATCTTATTCCTTAATTAATCAATCATGATCAATCAATTCCATAATTGATTAATCTTTTCCACAAATGACTAATTACTTCCATAAGTGATTAGATCATTTCCATAAATGATTAATCACTTCCTTAAGTGATTAATTATTTCCATAATTGATTAATTCCCGGTTAATGAATTCTTTAATTAATTAACCACCAATTAAATATCACATATTTAATTTCCGGCCTAGAATTAATTAATTTGCCCAAACACATTTTAGGCCTTAAATTAATTAATTCATTATTTGAACTCTTTCAAACTTCCATAAATTTATATTTGAATTTCTTCAAATATTAATTTCTCTCATAATAATATATCAATATATATTATATTTGTTTCCCTTAGTAAATTGAACATTTTCAATTTACATTTATTACTTAGTTGCCTCAAATTACTTTATGAGCTACCAGTGGGACCTAATGGACCTGCAGATCAGAAGTTCCAACGATGTGAGATTAATTGGTCAAACTCATTAACCACATTAATCAATATTCGTTAACTGTGTGTTCATTCCACTATAGACTCACAGTTGCACTCTTCTCACTGCAGACATATTTTCTGTGTCCACGGATATAGACCAATATCGACTAGTTAGTCCTTCACGAGTGTCCGTAACACCAGCTGGGTCAAATTACCGTTTTACCCCTGGGTTACCTCTATTTCCTTAAGTACCAATTCTCCTCTAATGAACAACCTGTTTGTGGTCCAACCATCAAACAGAAAACCCTCTCGTGCCATTGAGAGGGTAGGGCCCTTTGTTCAAGACTCGGAGTAACCACTTAAGGGAACACTCATCTGCTTCCCTAAAGTCGGGAAGGAGTGAATTCCATCTTGTACGATTATGTTCCCAGCTCCCCATTCGGTCTTGTCCCCAAAGTGGTAGGCTTATTGAGTCGGCGTATTGGCCACTCTCACCCATACAAATCAAAGGACAATCTCTCATGAGCAGGAGTCCATAATCAACTCAGGATTAAGACTAAGTTGTCTAGGTCGTCCTAGTGAAATAGAAAACCAACTAGTTAACGGTGTTATAACCAGTGGTTACTATTTCGCGGTCCGGTCTTATGCAAACTCATTGCATAGGATACCCCCACTCGCATGTCTCCTACACGAACGCGTTGGATCGCAGCGTTTGTATCAAATACAAAGTGGGCCGTATCCATAGTGTCACCAGGATAAGGCACCCAGTCTTATCCCTATACTATAGACCCTTTAGGCTGTTTCTTGAACAATGATCCCATATGTCGCTACATATAGTTCAAGACTCATATTACAGCCTTGGATGTCTAGTTTATTGGATTAGGGTTATTATTAGGCAAAGACAAATATAAAATAACTAATATCAATATTATTTCATTAATATCCGGTCAACGGTTACATTCACTATCTACGAGTTTTAGGGCATAAAACCCAACAGTGTTGGGATAGGTGTAGTTCTGCTAGTGTTGTGTTGGGATAGGTGTAGTTCTGCTAGAGGTTGCCAGCTAGTCACTAGTTTACTTGTCTTATTCGACTGACCCACACAACGCTCTAGTTGACACAGGTTGGGGATAGGTAAACACCCTAGGCAGAACGTCTCATGTACTCAGTTATGGCCCTAGGGTTAGAAACTCGAATGAATGAGTTCAGTTAGGTCCCTATGATGATAAGACCCAGAATCAGGTTTCATGCTAATAGATTTTATGTTATCAGATCTCATGTTTTCAGTTTCAGCCCTTAAGTGGGCTATTTACTGAGTATATTCTTATATACTCATCCATGCTACATGACTTTCCTTTTCAGGTGGTACTTGACGACATCAGGCGAGTGGCGAGAGCAGTGGCTTGGCTAGGCTATGGGATTCAGTTGCAAATCATGTCTCTAGAAGTCTAGGATTGAGTTTCCTAGTTTCATGCTTTCAGATGTTATTAGTTTTCAACTTTACGAAAATTGCCTATCATGTTTTGACTATTTTGTTATTGTAAACTGACTTATGGTTTTGGCCCAGTTTATTAAGTAAAAGATTTTTATCTATGGTCTCTTCCGCTTTTAAAGTTTTAAAATTTTTACGTTTTCATGCATGTAGTAGCGACCCCTTTGTATGTTTTTATTCCCTTTTTAGTCGGGTCGTTACACTCTCTAAAATTTCTCTCTTTAAAATTTATCTTTTTTCCTCTAGTTTCTCTTTTGCTTTATCTATCTAATATAATTATAAAGATTCCCAACTAATATGCTTTCTTTGACCGGTCTCTCTAACAAAAGTTTCTCCTGGATATTTTTCTTTTGTCTCTCAATTTTTTCTCTCCAAAAAAATTCAAAATTCACCTCTATGTCTAAACTTACATTTCCACGTCTCTGTATATTTCTCTTTCTCTAACATAACTCTCTATTTCTCTGACTTTCTTAAGAGACAAGAGAGCAAGAATCGGCCGGTTATCGACATGTTTGGTTTTCTACTTTATAAAAAAAAATAAAGATATGTATCCTTCATAAATTCAACGTAACCAAAAATAGAAAAATAGAAAAGCAAAAAAATAAAAAACATAAATGGTTATCAAATGAGCCTAAATTTAATCACCGCTAAATTTAAGAAATGCATTAGAATAATAATAATTTTGGGGGCCACTAGATAAATGACCATTTTAAAAGTAATTTTTTTTTTTTTTTACAACGAATCAGACAAAAATGCCTCCAACTGAAATCTAAATCCAAGCACTAATTAAATTAAATTACACTATAAAATAATAAGAGAATCTAGAATTTACAGATTAATTCAAGTCTAATTAAATCAATGAATTTCAAAATAAAAATATATATATATAAGACTGATATTAATCTATTTTAACGGAATAATTTGAAAAAGAGAATTTAAATTAAGAAATCTTATAATAAATTAAAATCGCGATTTATGGACGAAAAATAAAGGTACATAAGAGAAATACAGTATATTGAGAAAGAAAAATCATACTGGTTGAGACTACAATTTCATCAAAATTAAGGACCTGAAAGTTCACCTAAAGCACATTAAATCAATTTAACTCCTTCAACTAAAGAAATTGAAATAAATAATAAAGATCTTTTCAAAATAAATAAATAAATAATAAACAGGAAAATTTAAAAACCTTCCAAAATCTTTCGCATGCTCCTCCTCATCAATTTTTATTGAAAAAAATCCGTTTCATTTCCCTAATTTTTTAATATGTATGGTTCCTAAATTCAAAGTAATAACTTGAACTTCTAATGGGACATTTATAATAATTATATTTGATAGTTTTTTTTTTTTTTTTTAATATTGATAACTATCTTAAAGGAGCTCAACAGTATATAAAGCTAAGTTTAAAATTGATTTTGGGAGCCTCAAAGAGATTACAAAAGAATCTTAACCTTGTTTAATGTTTGGTAAAATGGATGAATCTTGTTAAAATCATTTTTTTCACAAAATCTACTGCCAAGATCTTTTAAAGGTAGATTTTGTGAAAAAAAAACATTCTATTAAATGCAATCAAAGAATTTAAACCCCTCAAGCTTAGGTTGGGTGGTAGTTTGCAAGATAAGCTAATATATGATACTGAGGATCACCAGCAGCCATGCAATTTTTCTTTTTCAAGAAACACCTCATAGTTGTTTTGTTTCAGTAAAGGTTGCTTACCCACTGATAGATGGGATCAACTAAATGACTTCTTCAAGAAAGGAGGAGCTAAGATTATTTTTGGATTGAACGCTCTCAATGTACGACAAATTGTATCAGATGGGACAGATGTATGAGCTTGGAATTACTCGAATGCTGAATCGTTCATACGTTATACTGTCAAAAAGAACTACACAATCCATGGTTGGGAGTTTGGAAATGAATTGAGTGGGAATAGAATTGGAGCAAGAGTTGCAGTAGATCAGTATGCTTCTGATACAATTGCTCTTCAGAACATGGTCCAAAGTATCTATGGAGGTGTCGGACCCAAGAAATTAATCATAACACTTGGAGGATTCTTTGATGAAAATTGGTTCAAACAATTCGTTAACAAAACAACCCAATCACTAGATGTTTTGTCACACCATATATACAATCTAGGACCAGGAGTTGATGAACATCTCGTTGAAAGGATTCTTGACTCGTCCTATCTTGATGGCATGGTCGATACGTTTTACAAGCTCCATGAGATCCTTAAAAACTCTCCAACTTCAGCTAAAGCATGGGTTGGGGAAGCGGGAGGGGCTTACAATAGTGGCCATAATTTGGTCACAAATGCATTTGTCTTTAGTTTTTGGTACCTAGACCAGCTCGGTATGTCAGCCAGTTTTGATACAAAAACCTACTGTATGCAGACATTGATTGGTGGAAACTATGGTTTGTTGAACACAACAACTTTTGAACCGAATCCAGACTACTACAGTGTGCTCCTATGACATCGCTTGATGGGAAGCAATGTTCTATCCACGAGCTTTAACGACACGAAGAAAATATGAGCCTATGCACATTGTTCTAAGCAATCTAAAGGAATCACATTGCTTTTGCTCAACCTAGATGGAAACACCACAGTTCATGTCGAGATTGCATTGAACAGAACCAGACGGTTGCACCATAAAAACAAGTCCTACAGCCATAAACCAAAGGTTGGAAGCAAAGCCTTTAGAGAGGAATATCATTTAACAGCCAAGGATGGGACCTGCATAGTCAAACAGTGTTGCTGAATGGAAAGATTTTGTCGTAAATTCATCCGAGAACATACCTTCATTGGAACCTCAGTATGTAAAATACTCTAAACCAATAATGGTGGCCCCCTTTTCAATTGTATTCATTCACATACCAAATATTGTTCTCCGTGCTTACAAATAGAATAATAGAAAATATATGGAACTGAAAATCAGTTCCAGATTAGTAGTGGTTTTAATTTCTAATAATTCTAATATTAGGTGATTTTCCAATAAGAGAAAACAATGGTAATATTTGGTTTTTAAAAAAAATAATTTCTCTCTCCTAACCTATCTTTCAATTTTCTCTCTCTAAAATTTCCCTTATTTATTTTTCTATTTTTCCCTTTTTCTCTCTAAACTTATCTTTGTCTAGCTAGTATATCTACTTCTAAAATTTATCCCCAATCTCATTTATTTTTCTCTATCTAAAATTTTTCCCTATAAATTCTCTCTCACTACAATTTTTATTTATACTTCTCTAATATATATTTTACTATTAATTTTACTTTCCCTCTCTAAAATGTCTCTCTTTAAAATTCATCTTTTTTCCTCTAGTTTCTCTTTTGTTTTATCTATCTAATATATTTATAAAGATTCCTAACTAATATGCTTTCTTTGACCGGTCTTTCTAACAAAAGTTTCTCCTAGATATTTTTCTTTTGTCTCTCAATTTTTTCTCTCCAAAAAAATTCACCTCTATGTCTAAACTTACATTTCCATGTCTCTATAGATTTCTCTTTCTCTAACATAACTCTCTATTTCTCTAACTTTCTTAAGAGACAAGAGATCAACGATCGGCCGGTTATCGACATGTTTGGTTTTCTACTTTATAAAAAAAAGAATAAAGATATGTATCCTTCATAAATTCAATGTAACCAAAAATAGAAAAATAGAAAAGCAAAAAAAAAAAATAAATAACATAAATGGTTATCAAATGAGCCTAAATTTAATCACCGCTAAATTGAAGTAATGCATTAGAATAATAATTTTTGGGGGCAATTAGATAAATGACCATTTTAAAAGTTAATTTTTGTTTTTTTACAACGAATCAGACAAAAATAATGCCTCCAACCGAAATCTAAATTCAAACACTAATTAAATTAAATTACACTCTAAAATAGGGAGAGAATCTAGAATTTAGAGATTAATTCAAGCCTAATTAAATCAACAAATTTCAAAATAAAAAAAAAAACGATAAGACTTATATTAATCTATCTGAATGGAATAATTTGAAAAAGAGAATTTAAATTAGGAAATCTTATACTAAATTAAAATTGCAATTTATGGAAGGAAAATAAAGGTACATAAGAGAAATACAGTATATTGAGAAAGAAAAAGCATACCGGTTGAGACTACAATTTCATCAAAATTAAGGACCTGAAAATTCACCTAAAGCACATCAAATCAATTTAACTCTTTCAACTAAAGAAATTTAAATAAATAATAAAGAGGAGAATTTGAAAACCTTCCAAAATCTTTCGCATGCTCCTCTTCATCATTTTTTATTGAAAAAAACCATTTGACCATTTTTCAAAAATACACTGGTCATTTATAAGGATTTCTCTAATTTTTTAATATGTATGTTTCACGAATTCAAAGTAATAACTTGAACTTCTAATGGGACATTTATAATAATTATATTTGATAGTTTTTTTTTTTAATATTGATAACAATCATAAGGAGCTCAAGAGTATACTAATTGTCCAGATTTTGACATCAACATGTATCATTCATAAATTCAAAGTAATAACTAGTTTGAAGTAATAACTTGAACTTCTAATGGGGATCATTTATGATAATTATATATTATAGTTTTTTTTTTTTTTTTTAATGTTGATAACTGTCATGAGGAGCTTAATTATATTAAGGCTTGGTTTAGAATTGATTTTTAAAGCCTTAAAAGTGTGTTTGCAAAACAACCTTAACCGTGTTTAATGTTTGGTAAAATTAACTGTGAATGAATCTATTTAAAATCACTTTTTAAAACATATTCATTCACAAAATTTATTCACAATAGCGCGCTTTTAAAGGTTGATTATCATAGAATCGGATATATGCCTAACAAATTTTAAAAATATCAATTTTAACCTTCACGAAATTTAAATTGATTTCATAAATTGAGCGTAAATTTCACACCATCCAAATTTTATCTCCTAACTTTACAGTTTAATTAGTTGAGCGCAGCCATTTTCTTAAAAAAAATATTAATACTAGTTTTTTAAAAACCACCATATGTTAGAACCATTATTGTTTCTCCTAATACTTAACAAGTTATTTAGAGCAAACTAAGGGTCGGTTGTATAGATAACAAAATGGATCAAAATATTAGCAAATATAGTAACTTGGAAAAATAATTACAAAAATGGAAAAAAAAAATTACCTTCAGACCGTCTAAATGACCAAAATACCCTTCTATTGGCAATAAAATTCTATTGCTGATAGAATCTATCAACGATAGTGAAAGAATTCTATCAGGCTGATAGAAATCTATCAGTGAAGAATTCTATCGCCGATAGAATTAAAATATTTTTAATGATTTTTTAAAATTCTGGTTTTACTCCTCATTTGATTTTAACATGCATTTTCTCCTTCATTTTTTCCTTTTTTGTTTTTCCTTTTCTCTGATAGACTTCTATCAGCGATAAAATTTTAAAAAATCATTAAAAATATTTGAATCATATCAGCGATAGAATTCTGTCGTTGATAGAGTTATATCAACGATGGAATTCTATCACTGAACGAAGTCTATCAGGGAAAATAAAAAACAGAAAAGGAAAAATTGCACGGTAAAATCAAATGAGGGGTAAAACAAGAATCTAAAAAAATCATTTAAAATATTTGAATTCTATCGGCGATAGAATTCTATCAATAGAGTTATATAAGTGATATCAACGATAGAGTTGATAGAAGTCTAACATAGAAAAGAAAAAAAAGGAAAAGGAAAAAATACGAAAGAAGAAGGGGAAAATGCATGCAAATGAGGAGTAAAAGGGAAATTTTAAAAAATCATTTAAAATATTTGCAATTTCTTTTAAAAGTTGCTATGTTTGTTATTTCCTTATTTAATTTAGACATCCATTACAATTTTCCGCCAACTAAATATATATTTAAATTGAAATCTTATAGCATTTTAAGCATTTAAAATAATAGTTATTAAAAAATATATAAATTAAAAAAATCGTGCAAATTTTAATAGTATTTCTATTTTAGTCACTATAGCTAAATCATAACAATTTAATATTGTTATCTAAAAAAAAAAAAAAAAAAAAAAAAAAACAATTTAGTATTTATCAGAACACACCAAACAACACCATCTTCCTAATTGATTGCTTCTCCTCCTTGATTGCAGTTGCCACCTCGTCAAATCAAGGCTCCACAATTTCAGCTGCAAATTACCTTCCTTTGACAGCAAATTCATCAGATAAATAAGGATATATTCTATCAAGAATGTGTTCCATTATTTTGTCAATTACAGCAGGAAATTATTCTCTGTCAATTACAGCAAGCAACCAACACCTTCCATAATCAAAGGATTGACTTCTCCAAATAAGGAGAGAATAATCAAAGGGATTTTATTCAGAATGTTGTCATGTTACCGTTGGATGTAGTTTCTTCTGTCACTTATAAAAAGCATGTATTTGGATTCTTTGTAAAATAACAAGAATTAGCTACTGTGAATGAGAGTATTCTTTGATTCATACAACTCTTGATCCAAATCTTTTAGTATTGATTTGCTAAATACTGCTACCTGTTTTTTTAGGTTTAAAATTGAATTTTACTCCAATAAAAAAAAAAATTGAATTTTACTAAACACCAATTTGCTTGTTATTACATTTGATTTTTTTAAAATTACAGTTGCCAGCAATTATTTTAAAAGCTACAACAATTCCAAAATACGTCTAATACTGGCTCCAAATTAGTGAGGTAGGGACGACGAATAGTAACCACTTTTATGCCTTAGTTGGGATATTTTAAAGTATAGGGACTAATATATAATGAAATAAAGTAGAGAGACCAAAATGATAGTTTAATGATCGGAAAAAAAAATCCTCTTCTTTAGTTAAAATAAATAAATAATTATATTTACCATTTTTCCATTTTAAAAACTAATCTTGTTTATTAATATTTTCTCTATTTGTACTTTTTACATGCTAAAACTACTTTTGAAATCTTAGACATAAGAAAAGGTTAAAGAGAGCATATACTCAGTGCTAGTTGACATGTACCTGTCATTGAGATAGTTTAGGATTTTGGTTAATTATCTCGTGTTGAAGCTATTGGGTTAATTATTAATTATTTGGGGGCATTTGCATCAATAGCAAAAAAAAAAATCAATAATTGCAGGCGTGTCTTTGATTTATTGGGTTTGCAGATATAGCAAAAAAACGTTTGGCCCAGCCTAGACAATAACGCAAAAAGACTAAAATAACCTCAGCTCGTCGTCCACTGATATACCAAATATCTAGTAAATATATAGTATATCAGATGTATATTTCGTGAATATAATGTATTAGATATTTGGTATATCAATCAATTCATATACTAAATATATAGTATATCAGATGTATATTTCGTGAATATAATATACTTTACACATGAGCTTTCATTAGTTTAGATATTTTTGATATACTTCATCAATAAAGAATTAGATATATTAGTTTTATTTTGGGACAATATGTGTGGGAGAGGATTTAAACATCTAACCTCTCGGTTGAATGTGTATATATCAATGATTTTTTTTAATAACAAGTTTATCATTGATGTATTTAGCTACTCATAATCAGGTATATTTATTAATTATTTGACTAGTAAAAAAAAATGAGGTATATCAACGGTGTATCAACTTTCATAACAGGTATAGAAGACAAACATTTATTTTATAAAAGACAAACATTTCATTTAAAATATGTAAATAATACAACATAATTCAATAAAGAGAAAAGAAAATATAACAAATATAAGTAAAGAAAGTAACATATCAAGTATATCATTGGTATATCAAATATTATGTTTATCAAATCAAGTATATATTAGATATATCATTAGTATATTAGGTATATCATTGTATTCATTCGAGTATATCAAATTTGGTATACTTTATATTTCGTATATCAGTAAATATAAAATATATCAGATATACTACTAATATACCTATTGATATACCAACAAGGGTAAAATTGGAAAAATAAAAAAAACGGAAATCAGATTTTTAAAATTTTGCTATATTTGCAAACCTAATAAATCATAGTTAAATTTGCAAATATCCTAATATTTTTTGCTACCCATTGCAATTCCCCTAATTATTTTGTATGTGCATATATATATTTTTTGTGATGAAAAATCCCTTCATTTCAGGTTTTTTTTTTCTTTTCTTTTACAATCGTGAACTAACCAAAAGGAAAGAGGGAGAGAGGAGAACAAAGGGGAAGAAGGGAAAAGGGAAGAAGAGAGTACGAGATCGATTCGAACCGAAACGAACAATCTGGTTTGTTTAATCTTTTTCTTTTTTTTTACAGTCGAAAAAGACCTTAGAGGGAAGAGGGAAGAAAGAAGAACAACGAGATGAATAGGGAAAGGAGAAGAAGGGGCAAGGGAAGGAGGGAGAAAGAGGCATCTATGGAGGAGGAGAGATGAGGAAGAAAAGAAAAAAAATGTTTTTTAATTAAAAATAAAAAATAGGAAATAATTAAAAAAAATTGTCACGTCCTGTCTGTTAGTAATTAATAGAAAAGTTGATAGAATGACCAAAATGAAACTAAATGCAAACCTCAAGCGAATATTTGTTGAATTTGAAAACACATAGACCTAAATGCAACAATCCAAACCTTTAGGACAAAAAATATAATTTTCCCAAAATTTAAATTGAAAGTATAAAAAAAAAATTATTTTAAAAATATTTAAATTACCAACAAAAAAAAAAAGGAGAAGTTATATTTTTTGTTTATGGGGTTTGAGTTATTAGGTTGCTTTTAGGTTCTTAAGTTTTCAAATCCAACAATTTTATCTTTGCATTTTGTTCCATCTTGGGTCCCTCCATCAATTTTTCTGTTAATTATTAATGGAATGTTGACGTTTTTATTAAAAATTATAAATTAAGAATACATAAATACTTTTTAATTTCTTTTTTCGTCGTCGTATTCTCCTTCTTCCACCTGTTTGCAACCGGTAAATTTTCAATAGGTTCAAACTGTCGACTTTCCTAGTGATTTGGTGAGCAGTTTGAACTGACGATCGGCGAAAGCGTCTAGATAAGCCCATCCTCAGTTCGCCTTCGACTACTGCATTTTAGAATGAACTGAAGTGGAGATTCCTTTCGACTTTTTTTTAAAGAAAAAACATGGGGAAGAAGGAGAGACACGAGGAGAAGGGAAAAGATAAGAAGAAGAAAGGATAAGGAAGAAGAGAAAAAGAATAGAGAAAAAAGAGAAGTTCAAAAAAAGGAGAACAACGATCAACGCCATATGAGAGGAGAAGGGAGAAAGAAGAGAGATCGAGGAGGGAGAAGGAAGAGGGACCAAAATGGAAGCTGACGAAGAGATCAAAATGAAACTAAATGCAAATCTAGGGATATATTTGTTGATGAGTTTCAAAATTTAAGGATCAAAATGCAACTATAAACCAAAACTTTAGTGACTGAAAGTGTATTTTTCCAAAAAAAAAAAAAAAACTATGCAAATTTTGATAGTATGTCTAGTTTAGACATTATAACTAAATTATAACAATTATTTTAATAGCCACTGTCATCCTATAAATTTCTTGTGAAACTCCTAATACCTATCTTCATTCTCTAAAGTATGAGAATAATTTTTGTTTGGAAAAAAGTTAAATCTCTCGAATCACAAGAACTAACGTCATGCATGCAATCATCCTAAACCCTCCAAATTGCTACCAACCAATAGTGACACTAAAACTTTTCAAGAAAATATATCCAAAACATAGTAGCAAATTAACACGACGCTATCCTCCAATATAATTGGTTCAAATTGGCCCATTACATTCACGAGATAACATCTCCCCCTTAGCTTTATATCTGACCATTCAAACCCTAAATATCAGTTATCAATTTTGAACAACTTTTTCAATGTTTGATTCTTATGAAACTCGTGAACTTATTCAAATCCCATCTCTATATATACCATTATCATCACCTTCAGCAAACCCAATTAATCTTTCAAGAATCTCTACAAAATTCCCACACCTCCCTTTTCTTTAAACATAATCTTTCTGTAAAGTTCGTTTGTACGAGGTTTTCTAATAACCATGTCGGTTTCTTTGGAAGCTTTGGCAATGGCGGGGATTGATTCCAATGACTGGGCTATGGATGCTGAAGAATGGGGAAGCAATATTGCAATGGAGAATGACGTTCCGCCGCATTTATTAGCCGATGAAGACGAAGTCGAAGAAGAAGAAAATATAACAAGACGGTGGTGATGGTGTGCACTGCTTTCCGGCGATGATGTGCCTTTTCCCGAAAAATCATGGAGAAGAGAGCTTGGAAGTTGGAATGGCCTGAACCCAGAGATCCAAGTCTAACGACAAGTGATGGATATTGATAGTTTGCTGTCGGAGATGATTTTTGTTCTTGTTTTTTTTTTTTTTGGACATCAATGTTTTAGGTTGTAATTGAACCAAGTTTGTTAATTATTTGTTTATTTTTTTGGTTGAAGATTTATTGACGTTTTGTCAAATCTTTAATGTAAAGTGGTTGATATGTTGTATAGTAATTATTCGGTTGAATTACAAGTTTAGGCTGTGTTTGATAATTCATTTAGTTTTTGGGTTTTGAAAATTAAGTTTATAAACATTACTTTCGTCTATAAGTTTATTTATTTTGTTATCTACCTTCCTCCCATTTCCATATTTTCAAAAATGAAGTCAAATTTTGAAAAACTAGAATATATATATATATATATATATATATAGTTTTTAAAATTTTGTTTTTGTTTTTGGAAACTGGCTAAGAATTCAAATGTGTCCTTAACAAAGATGAAAATTTCATTGTAAGGAAATTGGGAGAAACCAAATATAATTTTCAAAGACCAAAAACTAAAAACCAAATAATTATCAAACGGTACCTAAAATATAAAGTTTGTGTTTAAAAGGATCCTGAAGTTCAAAAATTTCCAAAAAGACTCATAACTTTCAATTTTGTGTCTAATAAGTCCCTTAAACTATAAATGTGTGTCTCATTGGTGGTTGAACTTTCAATTTTGTCTAATAAGTGTTCTTATTGTATTCAACAATTTAAAAAAAAATAAATAATAAATCTATTAGACATGTTGAATTTCCAATGATCATAAATTTTTAATTTCATGTCTAATAGGTTCGTGATTTTTTTTTAAAAAAAATGTCAAATAAGTTGAGGATCTATTAGATATAAAATTAAAATTTTAAGGACAACCTATTAGATTGGACACTTTTTTAAGTTTAGAGACTTATTATTAAATACAAAAGTTAAAAGCTCTAGAGGACCCTTGTTGGACACTTTAGAATCTATCGATTTATTAGACATAAACTTGAAAAATTCAGGGACTAGAATGGTAATTTAACCTAATTATTATTATTCCCTTTAATTGACATATATAATTTAAAAATAAATTAAATGTATTATTTAATTATTTTGTATATATATTTTGAGTTCGACCTTTTGTATTTCTAATTGAAAATATATTTTAATAATGAATCGAATCGAACTTAATTAGCTAAACTCCTTTTCCTAATTAAATTAGTTAATTAGAAAATATATTACAACAATTAATAAATTTAGAAGAGAAGGTTTTCCCATTAGGAGAAGGAAAAGCTCCAAAAGGCCTATAAATATAGAACCTTTAGATCACTCTAAATGATAAATCATCAATTAAAGAGCTCTTCTCTCAAAAGTCAAGAGAAGAATTAATAAAACTTTCTCAAATTTTCTTCTGTGATAATAATAATGTTTTCTTTGGAAGCTTTGGCAATGGCGGAGGTTGATTTTAATGAGTGGGCTCTGGACGCTGAAGAATGGGAAACAAACCAAATGGACAACAATGTGCCACCGCATTTAGTAGCCGATGAAGAAGAAGACAAGTTTCCGGCCGCCGGATTCTTCCGCAGATGGCGGCGGAAGATGGCGGAGCTGGTGGTGTTCGTTGCAATTCCGGTATTATGTGTCACTTCACTTTAGGAGAAACATAATTAGTTTAGAGAAATCAAAGTTCTGAGAAAAAGTAGTAATGGATTTGAAGATTTTGCTTTCGATTTTTCTGTGTCGAATATAGTCGAAAAAGTTCGTTTTTTTCTTTTCTTTTTTTTAATTAAATTCTTTAGATTGTAATTTAATCGAGTTCGTTAGTTTTTTTTTTTTTTTTTTTTTTTTTTTTTTTTTTGGAATGAAGATTTATTCACTTTTCATCAATTGTTTAATGTGATGGAGTTAAAATGAATATGTTGTATCTATTCATCTCTATATACTCAATTAAAATCTTGACAACCAAGAGAGAAATGTAAAAAATGAGAAATTTCTATCTCTTCTAGTCGAGGTTTTAATGGTGTTGTGTATGATGGTGCGTGTGCATCTAAACATTGTCCTTCATATATCATTAGAATTGTGAAAGGAGGGATTCAAATAATCGTGGTAGATTTTGATTTTCATGACCTCCTTTGATAACCATTTGTTTTTTGTTTTTGAAAATTAAATTTATTTTTTTCGAAAAGAGATACTTTATTGATGTATGTGAGTTTGTTTATTAACACTACTTCTCCACATATGAGTTTGTTTATTTTGTTATCTATTTTTTATAAATGTTTTTAAAATTAAACTTAGTTATCTACCATATATTTTTAAGTCAAAAATGATAAAATAATACTTTTATTTATGTTTTAGAAAAAACTTAAAAACATAAACAAGTAATGAGAAATTTAATTTTATTGTTTCCGAAATATCTACATAATTTTGGAAATGTTTTTTGAAATCTAAGACACAAGAACATTTATTAAATACTTTTGTTTCACAAAAAACCGAAAACGAGAAACTAGAAACTAGAAACGGTGATGTTACCAAACAACTCCTAAGTCTAACTTTAACAATTCTATTTTTTGTACTCAAAAAAAAAAAAAAAAAAAAAATTCTATTTTGAAGGTTCATATAACACATATAAAATATATCATTAATATTTGATCTCTAAATCATCAATGATATCATCATGACTTTATATTTTTTTTTTTCAGAAAAAACATGACATATAATTAATAAACTTAAAATTTTATCGCTTGATTTCCCATCATATAATTTATAGGCTAAAGAAAACAAGCTAATATTTTAGATCCTATTTAATAACCATTTGGTTTTTTAAAATTATGCTTATTTTCTTCCAAATTCCCTACAATGATTTTCATCCTTGTTAAGGATCCATTTGAATTCCCAACCAAATTTCAAAAACAAAAACAAGTTTTTGAAAACTACGACCCCGTTTGATAACCATTTGGTTTTTGGTTTTTGGTTTTTTAAAATTAAACTTATACACACCTACTTCCATCTATAAGTTTCTTTGTTTTGGTATCAATCTTCTTCCTTGTTTTAAAAAACCAAGTTCAATTTTGAAAAAAAAAAATAGTTTTCAAAAACTTGTTTTTGTTTTTAGAATTTGGCTAGAAATTCAAATGAATCCCTAACAAGGATGAAAGTCATGATAGGGAATTTAGGAAAAAAACAAGCATAATTTTCAAAAACCAAATGGTTATCAAACGGTCGGAGCCTACTTTTTTTTGTTTTCAAAATTTGACTTGGTTTTTTAAAACAAGGAAATAAGGTACATACTAAAACAATAAAACTTATAGGTAGAAGTAGATGTGTATAAGCTTAATTTTAAAAAACCAAAAACCAAAAATCAAATGGTTATCAAAGGAGCCTTAATTATTGAATTTAAAATAACAATCCTATAGCTAATAGTGTAGTTCTAAATTTTTAAATAATTTTAAAATTTTGGATTCAAGTATAATATAACAACTCATTGTAACAACTATGAGTAGGAAAATTTTTGGCAGGGGTGTTCAAATTTAGACCGAAAACCGATCCGACCGACCGAACCGACGGCGGTCGGTCGGTTTTCCAACATGGTCGGTCAGAGTCGATTTTACCATATGGTAAAATCGTCGGTCGGTCGGTCGGTTCACTATTGATGCATTAGACCGTCCGACCGATCGACCATATAATAATTTTAAAAAATAAATTTGTAATTAATTAATTATAAAAAAAATACAAAATAGAAATTAAGAAATCCAAGTCAGTCACTGCCTTCTTCTTTCACTTTTGCAATCGTTCGTCAGCACCTCTGTTCTCACAGCTTTCTCTTTAAATCTCTCATATCTCTCTTTCAATCTCTCCTCTCAGTTGGCAACTACCTATCATCAATCTTAACTGTAGTTAAGCTACCCTCCCGTCGTCGATGATTATTTCAATCTCTCAACCTCAATCGGCAACTAAGAAACCTTTGCTCACTCTCTTTCAAGCTTTCAGTGTCTCTCTCTCCTTCAATCTCTCCTCTCGGTTCTCAGACCTCACTCGGCACTCGACAGCTACTCTCTCTTCTCAACGATTATTTCAAAATGTCTGCTCTCTCTCTCTGTCTTTCGATCTCTCAGACGGCAGCACTATTCTCTCTCTCTTCCGATCCATTTGTCTCGAGGTTGAAGCTCTGTTTTCCCTCTCTCTTTCGATCTCACTCGCTTTGTAACGACCCGACTTCTTAATAAGCCTTAAAGGGACCGTTACGACAATGCATGCTTTGGGGGCCTTCTTAAATAAAAATATTTTAAAACATAAACAACTAATTTAAGAAAAAAATTCTAAAACAACTTTTATTCGGGATCCCAAATTTTAAAGGTTATAAATAAGCTTAAATAATTTCTAAAATATAAATGTTCATGGCCTCTGAAAAATATCTCAAAACAAATTTGCAATTCATGAATAAAGTAAAACAGAGTTCTTAAAGCGGAAGAAAAATAAAATATGAAACTCGAGTCCTCTCATGGCTGTCTATCGGATTCTCATCAAACGCTTTTCATTTGCCCTTGGTTTTACCTGAAAAAAAAATATTTTTTGAAAAGAATGAGTATTTTAAGTACTCAGTAAGTGACCCTACTATTGAGGTTGGGTCACGCTTTAAAACACTTTAAAATCAACAATAAATAAAATTTTGGTGGCTTTAAACTTTATTTTTAAGCTTAGGATTTACATCAATTTCATGCATATCCTAAACACAATTTCATGTGTATTTCCAATGAGAGAGAATATGCATCACTTTCATACATATTCTAGACACATCAATTTCATATGTCTCCTACAGAGGCCGTCAATTTCACGAAACCTCGAGGTCGTCAATTTCACAAACCTCGACTTAGGTACATCAATTTCATGTCCCTAAGCCCTGTGTAGGCATCTCTGAACGTACATCAATTTCATGTACGCTAAATTACACTTATAAATAATTTAAACCAACCCCTTTAATGGAATTTTCAAGAGACCACCAACTTGATTATTTTAAACATGAACAAGTACAAACAATAATAATAATTTTCATGCTTTCAATAAACTCATGCATATTTGAAATATGCTCAACCTTCATGCTATTAATAAATAATAATAAATTTCAAGTATGCTCAACTTTCATGCTTTTAATAAATAATAACAATTTCAAGAACAACTCACGAGCACGAGAAATTTAGAAAATCAAGTATTCGCACCCAAATTTAAAAGAGTTCAACAATAAGTTCACTTACCTTGGCTTAATCACTTTTGCAAAACTGACTTAATTCCTTAGCTCCCACGCCTTCAATCACACCAGAACAGAACGGTGCTTGTTGTTCGGGGTCTTCAAATCCACTCCAACCTTCCTATTGATTCACCAACCCGCTAACGGCCGGAATACGCGAACACAACGAGCTCGCCAGAAAACGAACACCACCGTGCCTGGACTAGTTGTCGCTGGTCGGAGAAGGCCCACCGACGAACCCCGCAAGCTATCGCCGCCGCCTTGCTCGCCGGAAATCCACGAACACCACGGACTTGCTGCAGACGCCGCACGATGAAGCTCACGTCTCTGTCGAATAGCGTCGTCGCGGAGGGGATACTGCCACCGCCGCTGTCGGGGATTACGCGTCGCTGCTTGCCGGAAGTCGCCGCTGGTAGATCGCCAGAGATGGTGCTGCTGTGTTGACTGCCGGCCGAGAAGAAGAAAAACAAACACAAGGCTGCTGGCTGCTTGTTTTCGAGTGGAGAAGAAGAAGGGAAAGTGAAGTTCAGCTTCCCTAGGGCTGCGTGTAGTCTTTTAAAAGACCTAATGGGCTTGGGCTTGGTTCAATTCTCAGCATAATTACAAGTATGCCACTTAACCCTAAATTTTCTAAAACTCCACCAATTTCCCTCCTTTTAATCCTTGAAAATTTCCACCTTAACTCCAAATCAACTCCAACCTAATGAAGTTTGAATTTTCCTTTAATTATAGGCGTTACACGCTTGCTTCTTTCTCTTTCAACAACCCTCACCTAATTCCCATTACCGCCATCTCCTCGCTCTTCCTTTGTCTCTTCAACCAAATATTTTTTTTGTAAAAAAGATATATATAGCAAACCGACCGAATCGACCAGTCGGTCGGCCGACTGCTATCACACCGGTCGATGTCGGTTTTAGAGAAAAATCGACACCAATCGACCGACGAACACCCCTAATTTTTGGTACCACCGGGAGTGTCATACTTCATTTGCTCACACTATAATTTTGTCTTTATAATTATTTCTTTAATGAAAGTGGACCTCACATCATTTCTAAAAGAATATTTACACAATAAATGAAAGAGAATACGATACTCTACCTCACATTTTCCTCAAAACTATATTTAACAATAGGGACAAATTTCTATAAAAAAAAAAAAAAGGACAAATTTTGATGTGGTATCTCCATTCTCGACAAATTTCTCACAAAATCCCAGACCCTAACTCCATTTTCTAAATAATTATGTGAACTTTTAACTAGTTGAGGCCAGAAAAATATTGGGTGCTGAGATGGAAGTGACTAATCCACATAGGACCAAAACAAAATTTGATCTGAGAGAAAGATAAATTTGGTTAAATTGCGAGTTTATTTCCTAGTTTGTTTTTATTTTGGTCATAAATCTTAAAAAGGTTCCAATGGGTTTCAAAATTTTTTAATTTGTATCTATTTGATCTCAAAACTTTTAAAGTGTCTAATAGATTTTAAACTTTCAATTTTGTATCTAAGTCTTTGCATTTTTAATTGTGTATCAAATACACGTCAACCTATTCAATATTTTTCAAAATTTTCATGGACCTACTAGCCCCAAAAAATAAAAAGTCCTATTAGACATAAAGTTCAATTTTAATTTATATCTAATAGATCAGTCAATTCTTAAAAATTTCGAATATGTGAAAAACCTATTTGACACAAAATTGAAAATTGAAAGACCTATTAGATACTTTTAAAGTTCAGAAACCTATTAAAACATAATATTGAAAGTTTAGGACCTATGAAACACTTTTCAAAGTTTAAGAAGTAAATAGACAAAAACACTGAACTTGTAATTTAACGTTTTCAATCCAAGAATTAACGTCATGCATGAAATCATACTAAAACCCTCATGATGTGACATGATAACATTTCCAAGAATATATATCCAAAACATATAGCAAACAAGAGTTTCCTCCAATTGGTGCAAATAGGCAAATTACATTCACGAGAAAATCACCCCTTCATATCTGACCATTATTCAATATTCAAACCCTAAATTTATCAGCTCTCAAATTTTGAACAACCTTTTCAATATTTGATTCTTATTGAACCCGTGAAATTATTCAGCCTCTCCTTCAAAACCCACGTCATGATCTTCAAATTCCATGTATTATATATACCAAATCATCATCTTCAACTCATCAACAAACCCAATTAATTTTTCTAAGAATAATCTCTACAAAATTCCCAGATCTCTCTGTAAATCTACAAAAAAGTTCGTTTGTACGAGGTTTTCTAATAACCATGTCGGTTTCTTTAGAAGCTTTGGCGATGGCGGGGATTGATTCCAATGAGTGGGCTATGGATGCTGAAGAATGGGGAAGAAATACTGAAATGGAGAACGACATTCCGCCACATTTATTAGCCGACGAAGACGAAGACGAAGACGAAAGCTTTCCGAGTACTGGCAATTACTATAAGTTTCCGACCACCGGATTCCTCCACCGCCATTGCTGCGGAAAAGATGACGGTGTTGATGGTGTGTACTGCAATCCGGTGACCATTTTCCATTTCAGAAAAATCATAAAGAAGAGAGCTCTGCATTGCTTGAGTTCAGTGGGAATAATGGTGACAACTATTGTGGGGTTCCTTATGGTGATGACCATGAAGATAATAACTTTACGAGGATTCAAGTCCTAGCAAGAACGGATGAATATGAATACGTCAATCTGAACATAGTTATTAAGGTATACACTTCGATCAGAAGGTTAACGGTTCGAATTTTCATATGTATTTGTTGGAGAAGAAAAAAATATTCTTTCTCCTTTCTTGAAAATCCATATATTCAAGATTGAATCATGTGTAATAATTATTTTTTGGTTAAACTACAAGTTTAGTCCCTAAATTAATTTTCTGGTTTTTATCTATTTTGATCTCTAAACTTAAAAATTAACCGATTTTTTTTTGGATTCGAACCTTTGACCTTTTGGTCGAAAGTATAAGTTTTATGTCAGTTGAGCTATGCTCTTGTTGGCCAAATTAACCAATCTATTAGATATAAAATTGAAATTATGTCTAATAAAACCTTGAACTTTCACATTTGTGTCTAGTTGGCTTGTGAATTTTAAAAAATGTCGAATAGGTCAAGGACTTGTCAGACACAAAATTGAAAGTTGAGAGACTTATTGGACACAAAAATGGAAGTTTAAGGACCTATTGGATACTTTTTAAAGTTTAAGCTAAGGACCTATTGAACATAAAATTGTAAGTTGTAAGTTTGATGACCTATTTGACACTTTTCAAAATTTAGAGACTAAATAGACACAACTTTGAAAGTTCAAGGACTAAACTTGTAATTTAACTTTTTTTTTAATATCATAAACTTTTAATCACATTTGTTTATACAACTGTAAGTGATTAATTAGATATCAGTGACCCATACCTCTTTCTAAAAAATAGATATTAGTGTTTTCCAAAAAAAAAAAAAAAATAGATATTAGTGATCCATAAAGGAGATGTAGATTTGCACATAATTTGTGTATATATATTTTGTAAGTTAAAATATCATTTTATGTTTCTCAAGATTTCGGGTAAAATGTCTAACTTATAGCATTATTTCTAGAATTCAATCTCATGGATTTTCTATAAATATCCATCCATATATAAACATTTTTCCAAATTTTTTGAACCCTTATATATACTTTCAATAAAATTGAAAATTAGCTTAGATATAAAACGGATTATAATTATAACAACACTGTCATGTCACCATGAGTATTGATAGATTTTGCATAAAAAGAATATTCACAATTATATTCAAAACCTAAGAAAAATAACTAGCAAAGTCAAGTTGTAGAATTGGAAATAAAGGGCCCGTTTGGTAACATTCTCGTTTCTTGTTTCCGTTTCTTCATTTTTAATGAAGAAAAATAGAATTTCATGATCCTAACACCTATACATTCAATAATAATAAACCTATATTCTTATTTATGTTTGAAAAAAATTGGAAACAAGAACAAAAAAGGAGAAACTAGTTTTAGTTGTTCCCAAAAGTTCTATACAAATTTTGGGAGTGTTTCTAAAAAATGAGAAACAAGAAACATACATAGTTATTAAATGCTTAGATTTCTTAATAAAATTGGAAACAAGAAACAAGAAACGAGAACGTTACCAAACGGGCCCAAAGGATTCAAATCCTATACTCTTAGTCTTAGCTACATATATTTGTAAGGTTTTGTCAAAAGAATAAAAAATAAATAAATAAAGACACCTAAAATCAAAACCTTTGAACTTAATTAGGTTTCTTCTAAGAAGAATTTGGTCTTGATCCACAAGACTAAATGCAATGGGTTTATTTTAACGCTATCACTCATAAGCATGCCTAAGCTTTTTGGATGATTACTTCATAGGCTCATCTTAAATTTACTTTTTTCATATATATATAAAAAAGAATAATCAATTATACATGTAAGTAACTTAAATCAATTAGTCAATTTTAACCTAATTTCCATTTGACAATTTTGCTAGAGAGACTTGGGGTGGTAGTAAAATTTAAAAAACCTCATCAAAATTAAAATAGAAAATTTCTTATGAACCAAACTCATAGATCACATAATATTCAAACAATCCAACACTCAAAATCAAGCTAAAAATACTCCAACTCCATCACTAAGACCTCATTTGATAACCATTTGATTTTTTTTTAAAAAAAAAGAATTTATGCTTGTTTTCTCTCAATTTCCCTTATAATGGTTTTTATCCCCGTTAAGGACATATTTGAGTTCTTAGCCAAATTCCAAAAACAAAACACAAGTTTTAGAAAACTATATTTTTTAGGTTCCAAAAACTTGATTTGGTTTTTGAAAGCATGAGAGGAGGTAGATAATAAAACAAATAAATTTATAGGTCGAGGTAGTATTTGTAAGCTTAATTTTCAAAAACAAAAAACCAAATGATTATCAAGTGCGTTAAAAATACCCAAATTTAGCCACAAAATCAAGCAAAAGAAGTGCCCCAAGCTTAGCAATAAAACACCCAAACCTAGCTAAAGAAACATTCAACATGAAGAACCAATAATACTTCAAAAATTGTTTACTAGCCACATAAATGATCATAGCTTTGTCCAAGTTCATTTTAAAGTTTAATGCAATAATATTGAAAGTTTAAAGAACTTCATATACATAGGTAAATATATATATATATATTTTTCTTCCATTGTATTTTAACTTGAAAATCATTGATAGTCTTAATGCTTTTAAATTATTGGGACTTAATAATGTTTTGACTTTAATCAGTTGGCAACTTGCATTTGTTCTTGCAGAAAAGATGGATGTAGCTTAATGACTGGACGCAGCCATTGCAGACCTTTAAAACTAAGGGTTTGAAAATAAAAATGGAAATATTATAACCATTTAATTATTAATAGAATAGAATAAGGTATCTGCTTTTGGTTGGTGGATTTCTGGTTGTTTATCTTTTAATTATGGCGATTTAATTAATATACAATATATAAAATGATTAAGAAAATTGAGCTTGCAAGTTGCATTGAAATGGAAATGTGATCTAAAATTTGCACCCAAGATTTTCACTACCAGAAACCAAACTAGCTAGAAGAATTTGAAGGAAATTTGAAATTTTTTTTGTCAGATTTTAAAAAGTATGTTATTTATGTTAGTTTTAATTTTTTTTTTTTTTTTTTTGAGAAATGTTAGTTTTAATTCTTATACTATCACTTATATTTACTATCAATCAAATATCAATCACAAAATTGTCAATCTAAGTAGCTCAATGAATTAAAATATATATTCTCGATTAAGAGGTTAGAAGCTTGAATTTTTTATGAACTAAAAGAAATATGTCAAATCAAGTTATTTTTGTAATTTTGCAATTTTTTTAATTGAAAAATTAGTCATTTCTCTCACCAAACATGAGGTTTTTTATTTTATTTTATTTTTTGAAAAACCAAACCTGAGTTTTAATATAGCAAATGGCATTGAATGTATGTGGGTTATGTTGAGTTGAAATTTACTAGTATTTCTGTTTAGAAGGATGGGTTCATTTAATTTTACATTCCATATGGTTATCTAATTGATGTCTCCTTTCAGAATAATTCTATTTTTAGATTTCTATTTTGAAAATAAAAATGTTTAGTAAAATCTCTAATTTATTTTCTAATTTTAGAAACATTCTTCAAATGTTAATTAAATTTCAAAAATAAAATCCTTTGAAAACTTCTCTTAAATTCTAAAATTTTTCCTAGATTTTGAAGTTATATTTTTTGTTTTCCCGAAAGAAATCATTGATAAATAAGCTTATTTTAATTTGTTGTTGAATTGAATCATATCAAATAACTTCATCCTAAAGTATGCAAGTTAATTAAACTTAAAGCAATGAATTCCAAATGCTAAGAGTGTGTGGATTAACTTTATAAGTGATTATGAAGGGTAAAACGGTTTTTTTTTTTAAAAAAAAAATCAATAGTGTTTGACAACAAAAAAAAAAATAATCACTTTAATCTCAAATAATTAGATTGGTTAATAATCAGATCGTTTATAAGTGATTATGAAGGGTAAAAAATAATTAGATCGTTTTAAAAATTTTCATAAATCACATTAAAAAAAATCAAAGGACATTGAAATTTAAAAATTGTCCTCAAATTTAAAGCTTCTCCTCTTCTTCTCGATCTTCTCTCTTATGGTAATTTGGCATTTTAAAAATTACTTTGCGTAACCAAACAAAAGTTATGATTAAAACCAGGTTTTAAAAAATCTAACCAAACACACAAGTCTTTAAATAAAAATCATTTTAATGAAAATAGTTTAAGATTAAATAAATAAAGTGTTTAAACTAGTAATAGGCATGTCAAGTGAAACTCACCTTTAACCGATTATTATTAAACTTATAAATTATACAGAAATTTACATCAAACTCATGAGACACGTTTTATAAAGTAGATATGACTCTCTATAGTCAAATATTTTCTTCAATAAATATAAAATACAATACAATGCAAATAATTGCTAACTGCTTGGGTCTTGATTCTTATTTTTTTTTAGATACAGAAGAAGCATCATAATTTCTGAATAAACAAGAGGAAGACGACCAAAAACCGGATAAAGCAGTAATGTTCTCCTTGATCTGATGATAAGAACGCGAGATCCCTTTGAAAATATGGTTGTTTTGTTCATTCCACAGAGTCCAAACAGCAGCAGAAAAGAAGGCCTGAATAAAGATTTGTCTCTGAGAATTAGGCTTCCATCGAAAGAATTCTAGACACAGCTGATCGGCATGATAGGCAATCGGGAAATGAATACTCGAAGCCTGGAAGAAATATTGCCAAATACAAGAAGCCAGCTCACAATGAACTAGGATGTGGTCTAAAGATTCCGAACTGTTATAGCAGAGGACACACCAATTCGGGCTAATCGAATGGGAACGAAGCTTTCTTTGCATCTTGTCTGCTGGATTGAGGCTCCTATGGATGATAGACCAAATAAAGAACTTGCATTTTTTTCGGGGGTCTTGATTCTCTTAAATGTCTTTTGAATCTGTGTTTTCAACCAAAATGACTTTTAGAACTATTTTATTTAAAAGGAAATTACATTTGTGGATTACGGTATCTCTTCATTTATATTCCTACTATTTTTCGTTTTTAATTTTTTATTTTAAAATTTTTATAGTTCAACATCATATAGTGATGGAGATTCGAACCTTTTGATCGTAACATACGCTCATTTTGGATTGTTTTTAATTCTTCTTAATAAAAGATTTTTCTTTGTTTTTTAATTGAGGGCGACCCTTAGATATATAATTCAATCAGTTAAAAAAAATAAAAAAGTTTTCTATATTTAGAAGTAGAAGACAGTTTTGGTTCAAAAATTTGAATTAAAAAACTACTATTGAAGCATAAAGATTATATAATTTCACTTATCAAATTGGACAACTCTCTCTTTGGATTTAATGATTTTTTTTTTTTTTTTGAAAATATGGGGTTGGGGGATTTGAACCACCGACCTCGTGGTTATCGCTACAACTTTATGCCAATTGAGCTATGCTCTTGTTGGCTTGGACTTAATGAAATTGTCACCATATATTATTCAATCATTTTAAATCCTAATAAAAAAATTAGATAAAGAGCATGTAATAAAAAACTTAGGCCTATAGAGTTGGCATTTAATAATGACTAGAGGACAATGATAGAGAAAATAGTGGTGATAGTGGTATAGTAGTTACGTTGTAAATCTTCTCAACCACGGAAATAAAGAGCGCATCAACGAATTATGGCTCAACTAAATTTCTGTTGGCACCCTTTGTACACATACTTAAGGAAACACGAATTAAAGACTAAATCAATCCGAACCCAACGATAGCGTTGTTTCCTTAAGACAATTTTGTTCCCTCTATGGTGCTCAAGGTATCACGAACAATTGTCTCCCAGGATAGGACGAATTACCCACCTATGAATGTAGCACTCCAATCACAGAACTCTCGAACACTGGTATTTAAGTAATCGTACAGAGAAAAGTAGGAGAAGAGTTTTTGAAAGAAGTGTTTGTGTCTTGTTCTTATCTTCAAAACTCAAAATGAATCACATATTTATAGACTATTTGTGGTCATTCAAATAGTCACATCTTTTCATGTAAGGGTTGTGTCTTTTGATAAATGGACACATCCATTCACATAAGGTTGTATCATTTTACAAAAGACACACCCTTTCACATAGGGTTGTGTCCTTTACAAAAGACACACCCTTTCACATAGGGTTGTGTCCTTTACAAACGACATACCCTTTCACGTAAAGTTGTGATTCTTTATTTCATTAAAATAATTTTATTCATAAATCCAACAATCCCCCACATGAATGAAATTTATTTTAAAAACGTGTACGATTACACATGAAGGATAACTACGTCAAGATAAGTAGTCTCAGACTTTGAACTTTCCTTAGTAAAAACTATGGAGTTTACATGGCTGATCAGTAGTTAAAGAACTTTGAACTGTCAACTGTAGGAGTAAATCAAATCCATAATAATTACATAGATATTCTTCGAAATACGCTTGGTTCTCATGTTTGTATTCATTTTGGCCCTGAATACCGCCTGGTTTCATGAGTGTTTTTAGATAATTCGGCCTTAAAAATTCTTATAGAAGCGGCCCCTTCACACCCACATAGGTGACTTCTTTAAAGAGTATCCTGGTAATACCCCACTCTTATAAAAGAGCTAAAGAGTCATTAAAAGTATATCTTAACCTCATCCGTTTCCAGGTTAGCACTATTATAATAGGAATGGTTAGGAATTCATGATTCCTTCTTAGTGCTCCACTGAGTTGTATACATAAATTTGTTTTCCCTTTTGAACCTAGATCTTAGGATCTCCAGTCAGCTAGGTTGGGTTACCATTATGTTCACTCTTATTTTATAGGCTTCAAACCCATTCCTATTGAAGACAATTTCACTTGCTCTCTTGCCAAAGCTTTCGTAAGCGGATCCGTAATATTATCTTTTGATTTCACGTAATCAATAGATATAATTCCATTCGAGAGCAATTGTCTTATGGTATTATGTCTCCGACGTATATGTCGAGACTTACCATTATACATCAAGTTTTGTGCTCTTCCAATAGCATTTTGACTATCCCAATGTATACATATTGGGGGTACGGGTTTAGTCCAATTAGGAATATCTTCCAAAAAGTTACGTAGTCATTCGGCTTCTTCCCCTGCTTTGTCCAAAGCTATGAATTCGGATTCCATAGTGGACCTTGCTATACAAGTTTGTTTAAAAGATTTCCAGGATATAACTTCACTTCCAAGTGTAAAAATATATCCACTTTGCCAATCACCCCCACACTTTCATAAATTTATAAGTCGGTTTTTGACATTTCCATAATTCATATGGAATTTTCTGTGTTTTCTTATACAGAATTCTATTCAGGATATAATTTGTTGCAAGCAATGCTATCCCCCCACAAACTTTGTGGTAATCCTGAACTAATCAACATAGCGTTCATTATTTCTTTCAATGTTCGATTTTTCCATTCTACTATGTCATTTGATTGTCAGAGTTAGGAACGCTAGGGGCGCACTCGGTCCCCTTATGATGGTTCACTGACAGACATTTTTCCAGCATGAATCTCATGTAAGAGAACTTGAAGTTCTTGAACCTGGCTTATGACGGTTCTGGAATCAACCATTTTATAGTCTAGAAATTTTCCAACTATAAATTTCTTTGCTCCAGCATCCTCCGTCTTGTATTTCTTTTCCAGTGATTCCCAAAGACCTTTTGCCGAATCAACCCCACTATAAACATTATATAGTGTGTTGTCCAGTCCATTCAAGATATAGTTCCTGCACAAATATTCTGCATGTTTCCATGCCTCAAGTGCCAGCAACTTTTCTTTGTCGGTTTCTCCTTCATCCAGAACAGAAGCATCTTCTTTGAGAAATCTTGCCAGACTCAATGTTGTGAGATAGAACAACATCTTTTGTTGCCAACGTTTGAAGTCACTGCCATTGAACTTCTCAGGCTTTTCCCCATAATTTCCACCACCTTGTGGTATGGGACTCGGTGTCTTCGGTATTATTGAAGACATTTAAAATTGTCTTAAGATTGTTGGCACCCTTTGCACACATACTTAAGGAAACACGAATTAAAGACTAAATCAATCCGAACCCAACGATAGCGTTGTTTCCTTAAGACAATTTTGTTCCCTCTATGGTGCTCAAGGTATCACGAACAATTGTCTCCCAGGATAGGACGAATTACCCACCTATGAATGTAGCACTCCAATCACAGGACTCTCGAACACTGGTATTTAAGTAATCGTACAGAGAAAAGTAGAAGAAGAGTTTTTGAAAGAAGAGTTTGTGTCTTGTTCTTATCTTCAAAACTCAAAATGAATCACATATTTATAGACTATTTGTGGCCATTCAAATAGTCACATCTTTTCATGTAAGGGTTGTGTCTTTTGATAAATGGACACATCCATTCACATAAGGTTGTATCATTTTACAAAAGACACACCCTTTCACATAGGGTTGTGTCCTTTACAAAAGACACACCCTTTCACGTAAAGTTGTGATTCTTTATTTTATTAAAATAATTTTATTCATAAATCCAACAATTTCTTATAAGAGCCAAAAAGATTTGAAGTAAATTAAGGGAGCTTTTGTCACATCTACGTCGATGTGATATCAACTATAATGCCAAAGCAAATAAAACATCCCTTAAAGTTCAAAGTAGCTTTGGTTTCAAAAAAAAAAAGTTCAAAGTAGCTTTTTTCTTAACCCTCCTATCAAGAGGGTTTAATATCAATAATTTAATAAATTTAAAGTGTTATTTCTCAAATTTAAAGTGTGTAGTTTTACTTAATCCTTTTTTAAAAAAGTGAAGAACAATAATTTAATATCAATAATTTAATAAATTTAATGTTTTCCCACTACTTTTTTTGACAAGGATGATTTGGTCAACCCCTTTTTCTTTTACGTCTTCAACAGTGTGAACTTTTTGAAAACAAAAACAAAGTAAAAAAATAATAATAATAATAATTTAATTTAATTTTCATATAATGCTGTAATAAAAAAAAATTAAACAGAGACATTTATAATTGAGGTGCTGACTTTTGGATCCAAACTGAGTGGTTGATTAATGAAGGGTTGAAATTTGTTGATTTTTACTAACCCAATTCGGAAATTGATTAATAATTTGTGGAATTTTTAATCTATAATAATGAAGCTTCTAATATTTCAAAAAAAAAAAAAAAATGAAGCTTCTAATCCTGCCAACCCAGGCTGTTTCAGGTGTGAACAAAGGGATATGAAGAGCAGGACTTTGCCGTCATTTAATTTAATCATTTCAGCCATTTTTCAAACATTTTTCTCCAACTTAAAACTTTATATTATAAGAAAATTCTTACAAATTCAAAAGGGCATAAGTTGCAAAAACAAACATAGATGGAAAAGTGAGTCCAAAATTTATTTTTTGTCCATGAACGTAACTCTTATATTTATTATATTCTATTAGTCCAAAGCGAACATAGCTCAGCGGTAATTGACATGTACCCAAATGTTAATGTACTAAAAAAAATCTTATATATTCATTGGACCTAATTAAACATGGTATTTGAAGGGATTTCAAGTTTTCAAAGAAATTCTGTTGTTTTTGTTAAATGATTAACCAAAAAAAATTATCAGTGAGCATTAAAACGAATTTTTTATGCAATGTTTAGAGACTAAAACAAAATATAATTAAAAAAATTTAAGATCAAAATATAAATTATTTAAAAGTTTAGAAATCAAAGCATAAGATAATATTAGAGAATATGGTTTTACAATAATGAAAAATATGTAAGCTTATACATTCTCTCTACTGTATATTCTATAGATAAGAATTAAAATAAAATGTCATCACAATTTTTAAGTTGAAGAAACAATATATGGAAAGATCTTTGAATCTACTTACAAAGGCATTTGTGACTTGTGAGATGTGTTTGGACACATCTCCCTTCATGCAAAACAAACATATGAATTTGAACAAAAAAAAAAACTGCCCAAAAATTATTTATGATTTTATTTCTCAATAAATTTTCAAAAATTCTAACATGTGCTTCACCTCAACCAACAAAGACAGTTTTGAAGACCAAAAATGGTCAATATCTCTTTTACTAGTTGAATAAAAACATGCAATTTTTTACTGTTTTCTTGGAGGCGTGGTTGGTGAGTTTACCATTCTATAAAACAAATATATTTTCTTTTTTAAATTTCAACGGACATATGTGGACTGACACTTTCCAACCTACCTTCTGTTGAAGATATAATATTTTAACCGGTTGAGCTATGTTTAGTTACTAACTTTTGTCCTAAAAATTAGATTTTAAAAACATCATTGTTGTTTGGAGATAAAGAACTCTCTCATCTAGAAGGAGAAAGACATTTTTATTTTCTTAAGTTTAACAACATTCAGGGATGGAAGGATTCAAACTTCCGATCGACCTCTTGGTCAAAGAGACATGTCAATTACCTCTAGATTGTGTTCACTATGATGAGGGGAAAGACCTTTACGAAGCAAGTCATAATATATTTGATGTTCATATTTTATTCAGCTTGTTTTCTCTATTATTATTATTTAAATGCCCTAGTTTATGCCACAAGTTCTATAATTGAGGCTATCACCCATTTAAAGTTTCAATTAGATAAAATTAAGTACATGGAAAAGAAAAGGAAAAAAAAAAAAAAAAGAGAGATTTTGATACCAACATTCTAATACTATATATACTTTCAGATCATTTTATAAAAAAAAATGCATATATATTTACCTATATTAAAAATATGAAAGTTAAATTACAAATTTAGTCCCTGAACTTTCAAGTTTGTGTTTATTAATTGGTTCTTCAACTTTAAAAAGTGTCCCATGAGTCTCTGAACTTTCAATTTCGTGTCTAATAGGTCAACTTTAAAAATGTCTAAGAAGTTTGTGAACTTTCAATTTGGTGTCTAATAATAGGTTCATGACTTTATTCGAAATTTTTAAAAATTAATCAATCTATTAAATATAAAATAGAATTTTATGTCTAATGGGACACTAAACTTTTAATTTTGTGTCTTCTATCAAAAAAAAAAAAAAAACTTTTAATTTTGTGTCCAGTAGCTTGTAAATTTTTTTAAAAAATGTCTAATATAGGGGTCAAGGACTATTAGGCACAAAATTAAAACTGATGGACCTATTGGCCATGAAAGTGAAAGTTTAAAGATTTACTCAATACTTTTTAAAATTCTTACTGGAAATTGAAAGTTCGGAAATCTATTTGACACTTTTAAAGTTCAGAGACCAAAATAGACACAACTCTCAAAGTCTAGGAACCAAACTTGTAATTTAACCTAAATTTAATTCCCTTAATTTTAAATGGTATATATTAAAACCAAAATGGAAAGTTTAGGTCCCGTTTGATAACCATTCCCTTAATTTAATTCTCCGTTTGATAACCAAAATGGTATATATTCTAAACTACCTTTTTTGGTTTTTGAAATTTGCTTATAATTTCAAAAACGTTTTTAAAAAACAGAAAACAAAAAACATAAATGATTATCAATCACCTCTGTTTTTAAAAAATGAAAACAAAAACAGAAAACAGAAAACGAAAACGTTATCAAACGGCCCCTTAGTCATGGGTAAAGTGTAATTAACTTATGTAATTTAATTTAAAAAATCCAAACAAAAAGCAATAATTTACACGAATCATGATTATTTTAGAGCACAAAGAAAAGCTCTAATTTACATACATCAATGCATCCCATATCCATATTATACATATCTATAATCTCAACGATTTGATTTCTCCTCATACGTTTAAGAAAAATAAAACAAAACTAAAACAAAGGACTACGGATCCATCTGACTAAACAAAGAATAATCCTCGAAGATCAGCATGCCGGCCGACGGAGCTGATTCCGATTCGGAGTTAGCTTCCGCCGGCGGAGCGATTGAAGACGAAGAAGAAACCCACATGGAAGCTCCACCTTGGCCGCCGGAAACTGCCGCCATATCTGGTTGCCGGTGAACGGCCGTCGACGTTGGATCATCAGAAACTCCATAGACCTCCAAGTCCGGCAAATGGGCAAAAGGGGTAGACATGTTCCGATCATATTGGAGCGGTTGGAAAGTAGGTGTAAAGGGAGAAGGTGGAAGTTGGAGAAGATGCTGTAAATATTCTGTTGAAGAACATGGATAAAAGAAGATTAAATTTTTACTCCTACAATAATACTGTTTTTTCTCGGATTAATGTTAATATAAAAATAATTTGTGTTGACTTTATGATGCGTTTTTTCTTCTATCTATTCATATTGCATTTAATAGATAAGTAGATCTCACGAAAAAGTTTTAGTCACTAAAAATACACCACATTAGAAGTTTAGAAGTTTCTGGTGTGTAAGCACAAGAGTAGAGTTAGAAATTTTCGTACCAAAGAAAACAATAGTTTTTCATTTAAAATTTGTGTAAATAAAATCTTTTAACTTGAGGAATTTTTTAACCAAAATTTTATGTATAATCTTTCAATTCAGAAAAAGCAAATTAAAAATAAAACTTCAAAATCTTAGACTCGTTTGATAACCATTTGGTATTTGGTTTTTGGTTTTTGAAAATTATGTTTGTTTTCTCCGAATTTTCTTACTATGATTTTCGTTAAAGACATATTAGAATTCCTAGCCAAATTTCAAAAACAAAAACAAGTTTTTAAAAACTAATTTTTATAGTTTTCAAAAATTAGCTTGGTTTTTTAAAACATGGGGAGAAGGTAGATAAAAAAACAAAGAAATTTATAGGTGGAAGTAGTGTTTGTAAGCTTAATTTTCAAAAATCAAAAACCAAAAATCAAATGGTTATCAAACAAGGTCTTAACTTTTAAGTTCGAGACCAAATGAGAGATGGAAATTGTCCGTTTCTTTCTCCTTCGCTCCGCTCTTGTAGATATTTATTGGGTAAATTTTAAGCCTATAGGAAAGTGTTGAGAATATGAATAAAGAAAGAGTGAGTGTTTACCTTGTAAGGTGGCCATTTGAAGAGCTTCAACTTGGTGTTCCAATGGAGGAAGGTCAAAAAGCTGGAGATTTTGGAGATTTGGGAAAGGAAGAAGATGAGGGGAGATGGTATTATTCAAAGTTGTGGGCATGTGAGTAATGGGATCAAAACCCATTTGGATAAGCTTTTTCTTGAGATGGGTATTCCAAAAGTTCTTTATCTCATTGTCTGTTCGTCCCGGTAGGTGGCTTGCAATCACGGACCATCTTCAAGCCAAAAAGAGAGAGAGAGAGAGAAAATGGATTTTCATATATGGAAAAAAAAAAAAAAAAAAAAAGAGATTGGTAAAGAGAAATGGATATTATGTTAGGTTATATTACTTGTTTCCAAGGATTGAATGGAGATTGAGAATTGTTTGTTGTTCTTCTTGAGAAAACTTTCCTCTCTTGATATCTGGCCTAAGGTAGTTTGTCCATCTCAATCTACAACTCTTCCCACATCTATTAAGCCCTGAAGAAAGCAAGAAAAAAAAAACCAAATGAGGATAAAGAAACCAAAAACAAATCCACCAACACGAAACTCGTTGCTAGTCTTGAATCGAAAAATGAGAGAGAGAGAGAACAGAACGAGAAAAAGATAGAGAGACTATTAGGATGAAAGGTGAAGCCACCAATTTCCATAAAGGACAAAATTTTACATTCGAACTTTTCATATGTATATATAATCTTTCGATTTTGAAGATTCATCCCTCTCTCTTTCCTTCTTCGCTCTACTCCCAGAGCAATCACGGAGAGAGGGACGCGGGTTGCGTCGGAGAGGGGTTATATGAATTACCAGCAAGCTTGGGGAGGGCTCGCCAGCTGCCATGGCCATGTTGTGTAATAAAAGAAACAAGTTTTTCATCTTCTTCAGGAGTCCAAGGACCTCTTTTGAGGCCAATCTCATCACAAGAAGAAGAAGAAGGAGATCTTCCCATATGTTCTTCTAACTGTTTCCTTGTTTGATTTTGAATTCCCACTTTCAAAATTAACCTCAAAACTTGTGTTTATAAAGGGAAGTGAACTTAGCCATTTGTTTCTTCCTCTCTTTTTAACTTTTTCAAGTTTTTCAAGGCAGAAAAAGGAAGGCTGCTGCTGATCAAGTGGTGGCTCCCCACTTGGAAGCAAAATGTTTTTGTTTTTTGTTTTTGTTGATCTAAATGTCAATGGCATCTTTTTATCTACCTTTCCACAATACCAACTGCATTTCTTTATTTTAGATGCATTGCTTCCCTACTTCTTTAAGTTGACCCATTTGTATATTTACTTCTTAATTTTGAGTTTACAAAAGAAAATTATTGCATAAAAACCATTTGATTGGTGACTTCCCACTTTAGGGTTTTTCATTTGGTTGAATGGGTCGAGTTCTCACGAACAATTTTCTAATTTAGTTTTTAGGGCTATCAATTTCACTGATAATTTAAGTTAGATCCCGTTTGATGAAATTGAAGTTCAATTTTAAAGTTGGTTTATTAAGTATGGAAGTAAATATGAACTTTTCTCTTCTTTTTTTACGTGATTCATTTTAGTTGATCTGATCAATTATAGATCTCACGACGAGTAGGAATTTTGACACGTTGAGGGTGGTTAAATTTTTTTCCTTGAGAGGGAAAGAATTAGGTGATATCACTTCAACAATGTATTACTTTTGTTACTTTTTTGTCCTTCATTGTTGTAAAAGGAGAAAAAGAATTGTAGTATGTCAGCCAAACAACTAATCAGTTGCTTGCTTTGTTAGGTTTCTACCCAACACTTCTCAACTTTGGACTTTTTTGTATCTAAAATGTTTTCCATTCCACATCTTTTAATACCTCCAACTAATTATTACATCACACATCATTTCCTTAAAATTATATCTAATAGAGCATCATATCAATATTCTGTCCACTAATATTTAACTATAGGAACTAAATATAATCATAACTCAAAACATAGAGACATAATTGAAGCATTTTTAAATTTAGAAATCAAAGATAAACTCAAATTTGTAATTTATCCTAACTTTTATATTGAAAAATATAGTTATATTTGCCATCAAAGTTCAAACTAGATATGTTTGCTTGAAACTTTCACATGACATCTACATACATCAAAGCCAACTTTTTTTTTCAATGTGATTAATCAACTTAGAGAAAGATATAAATATTCATTTCCGTACTTCACCAAAATTTTAAAGTTAGATTAGGGCAAAGCTTAGCTTAGAGAGGTCTAAAATTAGGGAGGAATACCTTTTTGGTCCCTGAGTTTTGAAGAATAGGTGCGTTTGATTCCTGAGTTTTCAAAATGGACCTTGTTAATCTCTGAGTTTTGAGAAATAGGTTTAAAAGTCTCTATGTTTTCAAAATGACATTTTTAGTTCTTGAGTTTTGAGAAACAGGTTTAAAAATTCCATCATATTATTTTTTCAATTTGTTAATTTTTTTTTATTTCTTTATTTAAAATACCATTCAATATTAAAAAATAAATAAATAAATAAATAAATAAATAAATAAATAAATAAAAAAAAAACTATTTCTCAAAACTCAAATACTAAAAAGGTTTCTTTTGAAAATTTAGCTCATGTTTGATAACCATTTGGTTTTTTGTTTTTGGTTTTTGAAAATTATGCTTGTTTTCTCCTAACTTCTCTATCATGGCTTTCATCCTAGTTAAGGTTGCACTTGAATTCCCAGCCAAATTTTAAAAACAAAAATAAGTTTTTGAAAACTACTTTTTTTTTGTTTCCAAAATTGGACTTGGTTTTTGAAAACAAGGTAGAAGATTGATACTAAAACCAAGAAACTTATAGATGGAAATATGTGTGTATAAGCTTAATTTTCAAAAACCAAATGGTTATCAAACGGGGTCTGGCGATCTTTTAAACCTATTACTCAAAACTCAGCGACTAAAAAGATCCATTTTGAAAATTCAAGGACCAAAGACACCTATTCCTCTAAACTCAGGGACTAAAAAGGTAATTTATCCAATTTTATATCAGTAAAAAGTATTGTGAATTTATAAAGAAGAACAGTATCCTTGTTCACATATAAAACCTTTTAAATAAAATTGAAAATTTAGAAGAATTTGGCAATGGAGAGAAACAAAAGACAATGTCTGATGGATTTGATAAGGCTATTGATAGATGGACTACCTTTTCTTGGACTTGCCATCTAAATGCATTATTTTGATGGTAAAACAAGAAAAAAAGAGTTGAAAGGTACAAATGTCAATGTCTCCAATTGAGATGCCAATAGAGATATCAATGATTGCTTGTAGATGCCTAAAATTTGTTTTGAAATAATTAGGAGAGGAATGTGTGATGACAATCTAACTGAAAATAATAGTAAATTTAGCCAAGTTAAAAATATTTGTAAGTATGACACAATTTTAAGTCCAACAAGATTAATGTGTGAAAAGTAAAAAAAAAAAAAATGTCTATCAACATATCTCAATGTTGTAAATTAATTAGTGATAGACATTTATCATTGATTTGAGGTCTATTAGTGATGGGTGTCTGTCATTAATTATTTGCATGTTTGTTTGCTATTATCTTTATTATATAAAGAAAATATAATGTATCAAATTTTGTTTTTCTATCCACGATTATTTGTATGCCCATTTTTTGTTATTAGGTTTATCACTTGTATATCAAATCAATAGAATTAAAATGGTATGTCAGTGCGAACAAGAATATAATTCAATTGGCATAAAGCTTGTATCCTAGACCAAAAGGTTAGTGGTTCAAATCTCTCATCCCGCATGCTGTAAAAAAAAATGGTATGTCGGTGATATTTGAAATTGTTTTCTACTCGTGATTGTTTGATGTTCACTTGCTTAGAGGTATATCATTGATAAGTCTATCACTAAGGGATCGTTAGCCCACTCAACATTTGGAACGTCGGTTTAATTAAATGGGGGTTGAGTTATTTTACCCCCGTTTTGTTATTATAACACACTCACATTCTTTCAGCCCCATTGCCACCAGCAACCACCTCCGATGAACATTCTAGTGATTGTCATTGACGCTGGCGATAATTCTGGAAAAAATAAAATTATGGCGATCATTGTTGGAGAACGAATTTTTTTTTCTTTCTTTTCTTTTATTTCTTTCTTTATTTTTCGTTTTTTTATTTTTCGAAATGAAAATAAAAAGAAAGATGAAAAAATGGAAAAAAAAAAATTCTAGTCACCAGTGGAGGCAGTGGTTTCAAGTTCCTCTTACCCTTACGTACCTAAGAAAAACCTTGCTTTTTTTAGGTTGTGGTTACATTCTTTTGACATTTTGATTGGAAATATATCATTTGTTTGCGACCAACACATAGATTATGCACTTTTTTTTTGTTCAATTACATGTAGGATTTGTCGTGTACTCTTTTTCTTATGGTCGAAGGTTCAAATTTCCATACTCCATATTTGTTGTATTAAAAAATGTTAATGAGTGTTGCATTTCTTGCTTTTTTATTGGATTTTTTTAGATGTTAAACATTGGAAAAGTTTGAAAGATTTATTTAATGGTCTATTTATTTTAGTTGGAGTTAAAATAAGATGTCTCACTTTATGTGTTAGGCATTTAATGATTTTTTTAAAAAAAATTAGTACATTTTAGGAGTTTTTTTTTCTCAAAAATTAGAATAGATTGTCATATTTATCATTGTCATCACAATAATAATAATAATGATAATAATAAAAGAAATAAAATAGTTATAACCCAACTCTTATAACCAACTCTGCACCCCAAACACAAACTATTAAAATACTCTTCACCCCAAACACACTATTCAACCCCACAAACTATTATAATCCCTAGACTATAATAACCACATACTTTTATAAATCAACCCTACGTCCCAAACAACCTCTAATAGACTATAAAAATGGTATATTAGCAATATAGTCTATTAGTGATAGACAGGGTAAAGAGAGAATTATGTAAAAATATTTAAATAGAAGCACGAAAAATTGAAAAAAGAACACCTATCACATTTGCAAATTATTTATTTATGTGACATATTTGCAAATATATTCTTCCACCCATTATAATTTCAGTGACATATTTCACGATCTACATTGTTCAAAATCAAGATAATCTAGATCATCTCTTCCATTCTCTCGTAAGCTAATTCTTTAGTATTACATTAAAATTTTGAAATGTTGCTTTAACAGCAGTATACTGTCTTCAAAAGCCCTCCAAAGCATTAGTCCTGAGAAATTATTTGGTATTAAAATCAAATCTCAAAATCTCTAATGTTGCCTGCTAATCCTTGATCTTATTATAGTGACAAAATACACTATTGCATACATTCCTCAATTGCAATTGTCAACCTAAAGACTATGATTGTTAATCCAAACATAGTTAAGTAGATAAGAATCTACTACCATTTTCAAAGTCGATAGTTTGTTACCTAAACCTAGAAATTGTTGAACTAAAAAAACTGTTGTGGTCTTGCTCCAACAAGTATATATCATCATATATATCTATGTAACTTCTAATGAATACACTCCTTTTCAAACCAACCAAGTCCCATTCATTCTATTAAACACATTGAGAAGATTGTGGTGGAAAAGAATCGCACATTTTTTTTTTCAACTAAGAATTAATCCATATAATTGCAGTCGAATATAATCGACTGATTCAATCTAATCATAACGATTGTTAAACCTTTTTTTTTTCGATAGAACGTCACTCGAAAAATAAAAAACCCAAAAAATCCAGAAACAAAAATGAATCCATATACATTTATCAAACCAATTCCCTTCTCCAAAACATCTAAACACATTGGCTGTAATAGATATTCTACCATGACAACCACAAATAATCTTTTTCCTCCACAAAAAAGTTTTATATGCTCAAACCAAGCCACTGACACAACTCAAAAGTCACCAAACAGAAACTCAACCCACTAAATCTGCATCTTACACTAGCTCATTTCCATTCAACCTTGGATTTCATTTCATAGCTCAAAAACATGAGGTATTGACAGTTTAAGTACAGAACAGCTCACTTCTGCTCTAAAAGATCTTGGGTTGCTGAGAAACTCTCTATTGAAGTTCCTCACTCAGCTAAGGGATAGCATAATTTTCTTATAATCAAACTATCAAAGTATGTTACTAACTTGCTAAAGAAACTTAGAAAAAAAAAATGTTTGAAGGTAGTCCGACATCAACTCCAATGGCGAACGGCTTGACTATCTCAACTGGAAAGAAGAATTCTTTTTCTAATCCACATATGTACAAATATATTGTTGCTGTTCTTCAATATGTAACTAGTACCAAACTTGAGCTAGCACATTCAGTGCACAAAGTTGGCCATTTTATGCCCTCGCTAATTAACATTAGAAGGCTGTCAAGCAAACACTACATTACTAGAGCTAATTCACTCATTTTCTAACAAGCTTTGCTGCAAGAGTCATGGGTCTATGATACAAGGCTGCTATTATCTTGATAATACAATCAATGTAACTTAATCTAAGTGCAAATCTAGTTACTAACCTAAGCATAACTCAAATGGCTAGACAAAGCCCTCCATGGATGCCTTTTATTAGAAAGTGCAGGTTCAAATCTCCGCTTTATTTATTAAGCAATGCTCTAAGAAAAAAGTGCAAATCTAGCTCTATATCCAAGATAAAAGCATGGCATTTATTTTGTTCGACCTCATTCTCTAAAAGAAATAGTTTGTCCGGCATCTGAACTAGTGCTCAAATGGCAGATGTAATTACCAAATCTTTTTTTTTTTTTTTTGTCTTAAGTTTTCATTAGATGGCATTACAAACTAATTATTGTGTTGTGTCCTCTTAAGACATCTATTAAGAGGTGTTTGGAAACCTCATGCGTTTAAGCTTGCAGTTGATCATTTTGTGAATAATAATCTCAGTTATGCTTATGATCACTCTTTGAACTCTCTCCAATATTGTTTACTCATACTTCATCCAAATTCGCTACGATGCATCTATATATTCCTGAGAGCTATAGTGCTGATGCATCTATATATAACTAGAAAATATATCCAATTTTGAGATAATGTTTCATTCATACAAGTATAAATCTTAATGGTATGAAAAATGGCAATAATATTCCACCAGTCCAAGTTGTCATGTGGCAATTGACACAAAGGCAGCAAGAAAAACAGCCAGGCCAAGAAAGATTTATAAAAAATCAACCAATTGAAAGGGAGAGAATTTGCTAGAATTCCCAGTTTTGTATACAAGGCTCACATAACACAATCATAGCAAAATAAACACATGTCTATTGATATTTCTCTACTGTCTATGATGCAACCTGCTCTATTAACCGAACTAAACCTTGAAAAAAAATTTCTTTCCTGAATAGAGAACTTTGGCTTTAATCAAAGTAGAGACGAAGAACTTACATCTCATGAGCTCAGCCTTCTGTAGATGAGATTTTGATGGTGTCAATCCGCTCATTCTCCGGCAAAATTGACCAGTTCGGCGACTGCACGGCCCGCAACCAACGAAAATCATCTACATTCTCCCAATTTCCTGTCTCCTCGCCGAGGCTCGCATCTTTGAGATCTTCTTCAATCCCTTCGTAGTTCACACAATATGGTGCGAATCGAACGCTGCTGCTATCTTCAATGATCGGCCTACTCCTCACTCTGAGATAGAAATCGCTGTTCTTCGCATTGTGAATCCGGATTTGATGGGAGGCCATTGCAAATGAACATCCCTCAACATCATCGATTAGAATCGAACCCATTACGGGTCCCGTATAAATTCTGCAGTTTCTTAGTTTATGAATGAACAATGCCCTAACGCTACCAATCAATCTGACCTCGCAGGAACTAAGACCCGAGATGGTGAACTCCCCAACATCCGATCCCTTGAAATTCTTAATCAGAATTTCACCTTCTTTGTCTCTGATTCCTGGAGAATCTCGGGCGTTGTAACTCGCTTGCGGCTGCTTGTTCGTTAACACAGAATCAGCATTTCCATGCTCTGTATCTTTGGACTCCGATTTTGGGTCTTTCTTCGTTCCTTTGTTCTTGAATGAGAATTTCTTTTTAGGTAGCAACTCGGAAGTTAAACTCTCGAGGCTTTGCTTCAATTCCGAAATCGATTTGAGCGAAGCGCGTACCTCATACGAGGGCAAGAAGTAAGAGGTTTCGGCGACAAGTTTTTCGAGGTCGGAGATGGAGGCGGAAATCCCATCGAGGTGAGATCTGAGTTGGGCGGGTTCCAGCGGCGTGAGGCGGCATTGGGAGAGTTCCGACTCGATGGCGCGCTTGGAGTCGGAAAAACGGACGAGAAATGACGATGTGGAAGAGGAAGAGGAATCGGACTCGGATCTGCGGGTTATGGAGTTCTCTAAACGAGTTTGATTGCGATTGGCGAGGCGTTCGAGGACTGAAGCTTGCTTCTTTTGGAGGTTGGCGTCTGAAGGATCTGAAGGGCCAGCGTCGTCCGCCATGAATGGGAGCTTCAGTTGCAGGGGACTACACCCAATCTACACCGTTTTCGTTTCTAGCTTTCATTGTGTATGGTGATTTCTGGAATAATTTGACTTGTAAGGGTAATTTGGGAAGAAATAAGGTATTTTGCCCCCAAATTTAATGTTTGGGCTTTTAATCAAAATTACACCTCTTCTGAAATCTGAATTTAAAAAGTGTATATATTTTTTAAAGAAAGGGTTAAATTTCAAGTTTAATAGTTGAACGTATAGATTTGTCTATTAGTCTATTTGGTCTCTAAAACTTAAAAAGTGTCTATTTAGTCCATGAAACTTAGAAAGTTGATAGCACTCCAACTTTCAATTTTGTGTCTAATAAATTTTTGGCATATTCTAAATTTTTAAAAAATAACAAATCTCTTAAAGAATTTTATGTGTAATAAGACCTTAAACTTTCAACTTTTTATCTAATATGTCCATGAATTTTAAAAAAGGTTAAATGGGTCAAGAACCTTTTAAACACAAAAATAAAAATTCAGTGGTCTATTGGACATGAAAGCTTAAAGACCTATTAAAATAAATAGAAACCTGAAAATGTATATACTTATTAGATACTTTTAAAGTTTAGGAGTCAAATAGACACAAACATGAAAATTCAAATATTAAAGTTGTATATATACATACATACATATTTTATGTTTTTCAATTACAGAGTTCTAATGAAATGTTACATTACACCCGATGAAATTTTACCCTACATGTAAAATAAGATTTCTTAACTTTTAAGATGCTTTATTAAGATCAAACCATATTAAATCAAGGGCCGGTTGCAAATATAGCAAACCGGCCCAAAATATTTGCAGATTTAGCGGCCCGCAAAAATTTTTGCAAAAATGGCAAAATTTTAAGTTTTTGAAATGTGTATTTACTAAAATGCCCTTTCTATCTGATAGAAAGTCTTTCTATCACTGATAAAATCTATCAGTGGTAGAAATAGATTCTATCTGATAGAAAGACTTTCTATCTGATAGAAAGTCTTTCTATCAGTGATAGAAGCTTTCTATCACTCATAGAGATAGATTCTATCAGATAGAAAGATTTTCTATCAGTGTTTGGTAGGTGTTTGGTTTCTATCATTTCTATCACTTCTATTCTATAGGTGTTTGCTTTCTATCATTTCTATCACTTCTATCCTATTAATCCTATCTGTGTTCTTTTTTATAAGGTGGTTGGTTGTTGTTGTTTGGTAGGTGTTTGGTTGGTGTTGTTTGGTAGGTGTTTCGTTTCTCATATTTTCTATGAGATTCTATCTGATAGAAATAGAAGCTTTCTATCACTAATAGAGATAGACTCTATCCTTCTATCCTATTTCTATTAGTGTTTGGTTGTTATATCCTATTTCTATCTGATAGAAAGTTTTTCTATCTGTGATAGAAAGCTTCTATCAGTGATAGAAAGACTTTCTATCACGGATAGAATCTATCAGTGATAGAAAGACTTTCTATCACGGATAGAATCTATCAGTGATAGAAAAACTTTCTATCACAGATAGAAAAAACTTTCTATCACAAATAGAAAGTCTTTCTATCACCGATAGAAAGCTCCTATCAGTGATAGAAAAAACTTTCTATCACTTTCTATCAGTGATAGAAAGACTTTGTATCAGTGATAGAAGATTTCTATCACTGATAGAATCTATCTGTGATAGAACTTTCTATCACAGATAGATTCTATCACTGATAGAAACCTTCCTATCACTATAAGCTTTCTATCATAGAAAACTTTCTATCAATGATAGAATTACTGCTCTGATAGAATTCTATCCCTGATAGAACTCTTTTTCACTGATAGATAGATTCTATCACTATAGTAACAGAATTCTATCAGATAGAATTATATTATTGTTGATAATAATAGAATTCTATCACTACATTAGAACATACAATAGAATTCTATAGATAGATTCTATCACTAGAGTGACAAAAATCTATCTGATAGAATCCTATAGATAGGACAGAATTCTATCTGATAGAATTCTATACCTGATAGAACTCTTTTCACTAATAGATAGATTCTATCACTATAGTAACCGAATTCTATCAGATAGAATTATATTATTGTTGATAATAATAGAATTCTATCACTACATTAGAACATACAAATAGAATTCTATAGATAGATTCTATCACTAGAGTGACATAATTCTATCTGATAGAATCCTACAGAGGACAGAATTCTATCTGATAGAATTCTATCCCTGATAGAACTCTTTTCAATGATAGATAGATTCTATCACTAGAGTAACAGAATTCTATCAGATAGAATTCCATTATTGTTGATATCTATTCTATCAGATAATAGAAAGTTGATAGAAAGAAACTGATGCGCGCGCAATTAGGGGCAAAACGGGGATAAAAAAAATTAATTCAAAATTTTTGCCATATTTGCAAATATTTTTAAAAATTGCTATATTTGCCATTATTTAGGCTGATATTGCCACCCATTACAAATATCCTTAAATCAATTAAACTTTCTTTCATTCAATAAATGTGGAAAGTACAAATTGAACTTATGGTAATAGATATCTTATCCACTTTGTTATAATCCAATTGTCGTCCGTTATAATTTGACGGTCAATTTGAGCTTCTTTCTAGTGCTTACTTGGACGTGGGCCTGCGTTATGAATCTTAGATTTTGGCATCATTGTTAACTTCCCTGCTCATACGTTCTAGACTTTTTTCATCATACAATAATGGAAACCCATATCAGAAACTCCTTTGATATTGAAAGCAAGCACAGACAAAAATCTGATTCAATCAATGTCAAAAATAGGGAAAAAAAACCAATATCATGACTTCATATAAACTATGAAGATCTAAAGCTGACCATTAACTCCATATAATTCAGCAATCAATATCCAAATGTCATCCAGATAAATCAGATTACATAAAGAACAAGAATTGTTTGTTGAACTTGTTTTGCTAGGCTGGTAAAAGTCCAGCCATGGCACCAAATGGCTTTCGAAATCTAACGATAAGTCGGGGGACTGATTTGGTCAGTCTGCTGATCAGTATTGGAGTAACGAGCAGAACCAGCAATCTAGCAGCATGATTCTCAGATTAGAAACGCCATTTCAGCTATGACAGTACTTGTTTCAAAGTTATAATAGCCTCATGTTTGAATGTTAGATACAACAGATGACCGAAACGACTCCTCGTCTAGTATCAGAGGTGGCATACTCCACGATCCGAATGGATGTGCTGACACCTTACCACCTGATTACATGTCAAAGTTATTTGTATGCCTTCATATGTTAGGAACTAGTTCTTTAAAATGTTAAAACTCACTTACCTTCTTTAGTGGCCTCTTCACATCTCCTTTGGTAAAGTGAGGATAAATGAGGATCCAAAGCTTTTAATAATATGTCATACTTCTCCTCAGCCTCGCTGATATATTTTGCCTGAAAATGACTACCACACAAACTTAGTAATGAGGACCAAACACGTTGTACAACCTGAATGTATGCTGGTTACAATGAGCAATCTGGTAATAGGGATTATATTTTGATTCAACTACAAATTTAATCATTGAAATTTGATAGTGTTGTTGGTCTTTGAATTTCAAAAAGCTTCAATTACACTATTCAAAAGCAGTATTGTCACTAAAACTATGCTACTAAGTATTGAACAAGCATTTGCTGATTGCCAAATAAACGATAAGAGGAAGTTGACAATTGGACAAAAATAAAGTGACATGTATAACGTAGCATTTTTCCAAAGCAACCAATTAGATCTCTTTTATGGACTATGTCACTTTATTTTGTCCCACTGCCCAGTTTCTTTCACCATTTATTTGTCACATTAAGTTAAACTAGCCTACAATATTCCAATAGACATATCATGTCAATATTTACTTAACTATGTTTCAGACTACTTAAAATCAAAATTTAAATTCAAAATTTTTATTGTATAGGGACTGAATAGGTATAACCATTAAAGCTCAAATACTAAATTTTTAATTTAACCTTAATAATGAATTGCTACGAGTTAAAATGCTAACTACATTTTTCCCAAGACCACTCAGAAATTCAAATTTCATAAAGGAACAGAAATTAGAATTGATGAACTCAACCATAGGAGCATCTAGATAACCTTATGACATCATAACTATGTTTTGTTTAAAAACAAAACTACAATACAAATTGGACAAGGTTTATGATTGTTAGAGCTAATTCAGCAATTCGATGCTTATTCTATTAGCAGGAAAGGCTTCATTAAATCCCTAATACCTGATCAGGCAGGTTCAGAACCCAAACAAATTATAACTTTTTAAGAAATGAAAAATAAAGCTACCTTTAGCACTCACCAGCGCAGTTGGAGCTGAAGATCCATATATCCGGACAAACATGCGCAGAATATTGAAATTATTTTCTAGTACATCATCCTACATGAAGATCATAGCTCTCAATTGCAGCTAAATGGGTCAAAAAGTATATTTGCAAACGGGAATCCATTTATTATAGACTCACCTCATAATCAAACCTAACTCATTGAGTCAACCCAGCATTCAAGAGAAACCAGTGTTATGCTTGCCAAATGAATATATTCAAATTAATTATTAGTAGACAATCAATTCAGTAAATAAGCAAAGCTAAGAGCAGCAATCCAAATGGGAGATTGTTAGAGGAAAATACGTAAAATTTCACAATATCAATTACCAAGAGTGCTTAGTGCTTGGAAGAAATTTTGTTTGATAATAGGAGGAGAAGAAGGGCAGAATACTTACAAATCGTCAGCTATCTCAACTAGCAATTCTGAGATTGATAGAAATTCCATGTGCAAGTCCTTAACCTTCACAAAAGCTTCGGCAGAACACAGTCAGACTGATAATGTATGGTGAAAAACAAACAAAAAGAAAATTTGCAAAAAGAACACATCAGTTAAAACAAAAGAAATAATATTAAGAAAGCACGGTTACTTTATAATATTGACAAAACTAAAGAACATGGGAACACAGTCCATATTAGGCTTGTAATTCAACCACTGGAAATCCCCAGATATTGAAGTTTTACATCAGTAAGACATTAGATTTAAATATGAACTTAAACAGATAACGGAATATTATCTGTAGTGCTAGTACATACATGATACAATAATACAATGATATATTAACTCTAGTAAGTAATTCAAGAAAAGTTAGATTATCAAGCTTATACAATGAAAAATTAAATAAGATAACAACCACGTTCAAAATGGAAAGATAATCTACCTTCTCTCCTCTCAACTGATACAAAAGAAGATTCAGCACTCTATAATCAAATGACTTTAGATGAATAGCGCGCATTACATCTTCAACATAGATCTAAACAAAAAAGGTGGGATCAATCACGTGCACAAGGAGTCCCTACATGAAATAAATAAAAATAAATTAAGATTACGACAACTACCTTCCCTTTGCTCACCAATGCACCACATAGGTCCCTTTCCAATGCCCAATACTCCTCTCCACATCTTAGTTCATGGATCAATCTTAGCTTGGAACAAATAAAAAAAAGCCAATATTATCATTAAAATTAAGTCCCCAACTTCTCAAATGACTGAAGAACATTATTTGGAGCAAATCATCAAACCTGTCCGTCACTAAGCCATGCGATTTAAGGAGATTAATAAGAGGTTGAAGAGGATCTGATTTGATAGCACTGAGAAACTTATGGCCCCTATCATTTGCTTCCTAAATTTCAGTGGAAGTACAAAATATGAAAGTTCGTCAGTTAAATGCACGAAGTACTCAACAACCATGCTCCATACTATCCAGTATTAACACCTGAGATTCTCCGGAAGTTAAACCACCAGAAACTATCTTCTCATTCAAAGTGTCCAGCTGCAGCATGAAGATAAAATCACTAAGCAGAAAAACAGAAACCAAAGTCACTGAGATCATAGTAAAGAGAAGACTGGTTATATGGGTACTATTACTTCAAATAAGTGTGTGCTTATATTCACCCCACACTCGCTGAAGTTTCTTCATTCTGCCAAGTTTATTCTAGCAACAGATATTCAAATATTCTCCAGCCACCAAATTGTTGTAGTTTTTGAGGTTGAGATGAGAGCAAAATTTAACTTTAGTTTTTCTTTTTTTTCTTTTCTTTTTTTGGATTTGAAATAAAATTCAATTTAGTCTTCCTCAAAAAAAAATAAAATAAAATATAAAATAAAATAAAAAAAATCAATCAATCAATTTAGTCAAGAACCCTTTTTTTCTAACTCTTGATATTCCATCCTAAATTTTCTTGGTTTATTTTTTCACAATTCTGGCATTGTGTGCGCTTGCCTAACAAAGGCTAGCACCAAGCTGCACATTTATGATCCAAAAGGCTTGTTTTTCAGCTGCCTTGTCACTAAATAATTGACTCATTGCTCTGAAGCAACAGCCTTAAACCCATATGGATCCACAACCATAAAATAATAACTGATTGATCCATTCTTGATAGGATCTAAGGAAGAATCTTGTATAAAGGATACAAAGTTTATGATCTCCAAATATATTAAATCTAATTTGGTTTCCTTTTCTCCAACTGAGAGAGCTTCAAATCTAGTGTATTTAGTTGAGGAAAATACTATGTTAGATGTTTATTCCATAGTAATGTCTTTCTATGGATTAAGGGTAGATCGTTTGACTCTATTCTTAGTTCAATTCAATATGTATGATTGTGAGATTTTAATTTCAGCTTTAGGTTTAAAGCATATAGCTTTCAAAGTTTCCGTTCTTCCTAAAGCTGAAAGTTTTCATTTTCTAACCCTTTGTAATATTATTTCCAAACAAAAAATAGTTTAAACATCCTCCAACTTTCCGCATTTATCATTGAAGAGCAATTTTTTTTTTACTGCGACAACATTATCCTTGAAGTATGCACTACAAATTTTCCACCAAAAACAATTAATTTTAAAGAACAGTGTAGGGCATGGGCCTCACCTGATATATGTAACTTTCTGTAAATGAAAGAACCGGTAAGTATTTGAATACAGATTGAGGCTTGTTTACATCCATTCCATGGAACATGAAATAAGATCTGAACTGCAAAATGTATTTTAATGTCAGCTCGTTATATGGCAGAACTGTGACAGCTCTAGGTTTGCTGATGTAAAAGATTTTAGAAATAAAAGAATAAACTTTAAAGTTAAAAAAGGCCCAGAAAGGAAAGCATTATAGCAGTTGTACACCTTAAGGCTTGAATAAAACAAGAACAAAGTTGTTTCCCTTATCTAAAAAAAATAAAACAAGAACAAAGGTTACCAAAAGGGGAGAGGTGATTAGACATCTCCCAAAGCCCAAATTATGACTTACAACAATAAATAAATAAAAAAAACCCTCCCAGATTAGATCATAAGAAAAGGAGAATAATTTTTTTTCATTAAAAAGAAGGTCCCCCAATTGCCAATTAACCACTTTAGAGACCAGGCTTTCAAATATTCACTCAGATTCAGACACCAACAATTAGACAACATATTCTCCCACTTCTCAATTTGCACTCCATGTAACCACCTTCTAAACCTGAGATTCCAATGTGTGGAGAGGGAAGACCGGCAATCCACTACAAAATCAGCAAGAATGAAGCCTTGGGTGAGCACCTCAAAAGTACCTCAGTTAAACCAATTAACCTTCCAAAACCTTAACTTTTCTCCATCAACTGATTTACAAGAGGAATATTGACATAAAAGAGTCCTGCACTCAGCTAACTTGAAACCCCTTAGGTTTGGAATAAAGTGGGGGCAGCAGGGAAGAACTGAACTGACCAAACCGATATAGACCATACTTGCTGATATGACCATATGCCTTCAGTGGTATTTTCCAACGGAAGTCTCCAAACCCATTGAGCTACAAAAGAAATATTTTTCTTCTTTAAGCTGCCAATGACGGCGGGAACAGGTAAAGGAAAATATAGCCCACTTCCTCATGGCTACCAGTACCACTATCACAACCCCCCCCCCCCCCCCCCCAATTGAAGGAAGAAAGTCATTAGTGAAAAGACCTATCTTCTTGACTCGTAATCAAGAGGGTCAACAATCGAAGAAATTTTACCTATTGAGGCTACAAGATTCTGGGCTTTGGAATACATATTTCAATTGAACTGCGTTTAAGAATACTGACAGAGGAACTAGAGGAAACGGGACTTCAAACCTTCCTCTTAGGAAGTTTCATACTGGAATAGTCCTTAATCAGAGACAAGAAAGACTTCCATCAAGCTACCATTCTCACCAATTGGAACCAAAGTTCCAGCTTTCCTGTCATTGTTTTCTGACTTCATTGTTTATGGAAGGAGCCTCTTCCATTTGAGGTCCTTTCAACCCGAAACACACAACAAGAGGTTAGAAAGTTCCTAAATAACTCAAAGTTTCCTGCAGGAGAAACTACCTACTAAACAACTTCCATCAACAAGTCAAAGCTTGTTCCAAAGATAAGGAACAATAATTTTTTAAACCATCCTCCGAATTTTTTACTCAAACTTTTCCCTGAACATAGCATCTACCTCGATGCTAAAAAGTAAAAACCTTCTGTTCAACTAAAGAACTTTCAAACTGGATAACACCAATTTGAAATGATCAAATGTGGAAGAAAAAAGTTGACTAAACCAATCCTCTCATGCTGAGAAGAAGTGCTCCATGACCTCACTCAAAATTATCCTCCCCATCTCTCCTGCATTATTTTTTCCTTCTCTACTACATTTGCAACAAACAATGAGGTTGTTTAAGCAAAATGTGAACCAAAACCAGAAGAGCGTGACAATCAACAAAAACGAGGGAATTAGTTTTGCATAATTACCTCCACGTTAACAATAGAAAATTAGTAAAATTTTAATATTGGATTTTGATTTGTTTTATTTATTAGTAACATCAGTGTGGCACACTATAGCAAATTTTTAATATTCAATAAACAAAATTATACTACACACTTACAAAATCTTCAAGTGTAGAATTTGCACGCTGCATTGCATCCAAGCCAACCATAGCAATTTCCCCATAATTGTTCTGGATAGAACCAAAATCCAGCTTATTGTCACAATAAGGCTTCAAAGTGTTTTCCAACTCCTTTCCTCTATAGCCTAAGACAAATTCAACCATGAAAATCAATCTTTAGTAAGGCCACTACCTCCGAAATAAATAAATAAAATTTTTCTCCAAAAGTAAGTATTGACCTATGCCTTAATAAACGACTATAAACAAGGTCATTCTGCAACAATTCTTAGTTAGTTAACCCATATCTCCTGATCATTTTGATCGTAAGAATAGATTACCTCCATCAGTAAGCAGCAATGATGCATCGCCAAGAAACTCTTCTGAAAACTGTAGAATAAAAGAAAAATCATTGCCAGTGCAGATGTAAAGTCCTCCCAACGGTTACAGACACGAATAAGATCAATCAAATTCGTCAGTGGCTTTGCTTGAACTCACCTTCGGAATGTATTCAGAAACCAAATCGAATTTATCGTCAAAGTCAAGCTCTCCACATGGTTGCACCTAACAACACAATTTAATTTGCAAATAAACTCACATCAACACAGCAATTCATCAAACACCTTTTATGCAAGTTAGTTAACGAGAAAAGATGAGGATACAACGAAGAAATTTAATGGGAATGTTGAGAGAAACAAATGTCGCCACTCAACACGGCATATCGCATGAATAAAATCCATATTCCATTCAAGTAACGTAATCGTTGTCTCAAATTTGGGGGAACTGGAAGAATAACAAAGTTTCAAGCTCGGCAAGAAGTATAAAGACATGGTGAAGCAGAGATGATTTTAACGGAGAAAGTACCAAAAGGAGAACGAAATTGGCAAGGAATCGATTGGAGGAAGATAAGGAAGCCGTGGCGATTCCGCGAGACTCCATTAACGTAATGAGTTTCTGAACTTGTTCCAGCTTCCTTAGTTCTTCCATTGTTTTCCGTCTGTCTATGTTCTTCTATCACCCAAAGAATGAAAACAATGGCGAAGCCTATTGGAACTTATGCGCCATTTGAATTGAGAATTTGGAGTGGGTGGAAAATTGGACCAAATTAATAGTAAATATAGCAGTAAAAAAAATTGCAAATATAGCATAATGTAAAAAAAAATTGCAAATATAGCAAAATCTATCGGAGTATATCACTGATAGACTCTGGTTAATTAGAATTTATCTGATAGACTTTGATTATCAGAGTTTATGACTCTGATTAATCAGAATCTATCAGTCTACCGATAGACTCTGATTAGTAGTGTCTATCGCTGATAGACTTCGATTAATCAAAATCTATCAATGACTATCATTGATAGACTTTGATTAATCAGAGTTTATCAGCAATAGTCACTGATAGATTTTGATTAACCAGAGTTTATCAGCGATAGACACTGATATACTTTAAATAATCAGAATCTATCAGTGATAGACACGGATAGAATCTGACAACAGTTTTTTGGTCTTGTACAATTAATTTTGCTATATTTGCAATTAGTTTGCAACTGTGCTATATTTGTTATTAATTTGGTCCAATTTTCCATCCATGCAACTGCCCCATTTGAATTTTGGTTTGTAAAAATGGGCCCATGTTTAAAATCTCTTATTTGGGGACCCCTGTGGTTGTGAAAAGACAAAATTAGCCTAGCCCTTAAAACTTCCCTCCCTCTCGACCGTTGCTGCTCCCTTCTTCCTCACGCTCGACTGCTCCCTTCTTCTTCCTCATGCTCGACAGCATCACTACCGTTTCCTTGCAAATCTTCCGTGGAAATCAAGCTTACAACAACACGAGGTAAGTAACTACTACCATTTTCGAGTTTATTAGGGTTTTAATCGCGCGACTGAGTTAGAGGTTACTTGCATTTTTGGGTTTTGTTAGAAATCTAGGGTTTGGATCGATTCGCTGGTTTCTGATTAGGTTTTAGGGTTTATTTAAATGCGTCGGTGGTTTCTGAGGAGGGTAGAGGGAAGAAGGAGACGATTTTGTGGTGTAGCCAAGAGTTCGGTTTCTGGAATCGAGATGAATCCCGGTCGGGATTCATCCTCTGCAGATTCTCGATCAACCGGGAAATTTGGCAGAAGTTGAAGTCTTTTCTCGGTTGACCGAGAATCTACAGAGGATGAATCCCCTCTCGATTTCGACCGGGAATAGGGACCGAGAAATAGGGCAGAGTAGGCTTTTTTTGTTTTTAAACATTATTATTATTAATTCATATATAAATGTTGATTATAATTGTTCTAATGTGTTAGGTCTATTATGGAAATCACTGAAAAAATCTCCCTCGCTGACCATTTCCAGGCTGTGTTGACATGTTGCTCACACCTAAACAAAACAATTAGCAACATTAAGTCAATCCTAAGTCCGAACCAATTAGACCTCTTTAGGCAAACATGCTTTGGGCCTTTAATAGATGTGAATGTAATTTTTAATGGCCAATTATTACACTACATCCTCCTTAGGGAAGTAGAGAACAGTAGGGCAAATGTGATGAGTTTTAAATTATTGGGTCAGAAGGTTTCCTTTGGTAAAAGAGAATTTGACCTCGTAATCGGCCTTCGTCATTCGTTTAGACCCATGGGGATAGATAGAGTAGGTCCTCCCAATAGACTCTTGAGATTATATTTTAGGGAGAACGTAGGTATGAAGGTGGAAGAGTTAGATAAGTCGTTTTCGAAGCTAGAGTTTGAGAACGACGAAGATGCGGTTAAAGTCGCAGCTTGCTGTTTCTTTGAGTTGGCTTTGATGGGGAGGGAACGCAAACAACAAGTAGATGCCAGCTGTTTAAACTTAATGGATGATTGGGTTGCATTCTGCAACGAGGACTAGAGTACCCTCGTTTTTTACAAGACGATCAAAATTCTTAAAAAGGCACTAAAGGGGAAGACCGAGTCTTATAAGCGCAAGGGTAGTGGTCCAAAGAAACATGAGACATATAGTCTATACGGTTTCCCGTTTGCTTTTCAGGTTAGTAGATAATTAAACTTTTGAAATGTAATCTACATATAGTCTGTATGGTTTCCAACTGTTTATAATGGTTTTTTTATACAGATATGGGCATATGAGACTGTTTCGTCTCTCACTGGGCATGTTGCCAATCGAATAAGTGAGACGACCATCCCACGCATCCTTCGATGGTCTTGCTCCAACTCCCCATCTTACACGATCATTGCTGATGAGGTTTTTGGATCACGAGCGGTTAGTGATTTTGATTTTTAAATGTTTTGTCTTCTGTTGCCTTGTGCAAAGTGATTCTAAATATGCAAGAAAAACTCACAAACACACGTGCAAGTGCACACGATCAGCAGCAAGTGATAAGTATTTTTATATCGTTCTCCACAGGGATTGATGCAACGAAAATCACTATTCTTAAGCCTATTTTCAATGAAATTCAATGTAACTGATAACTCTTAGAAATAAGAGTTATTAGTCATGATTTTGGGGGCTTAAAGGCTTAATTTTGCCTTAGGAAATTGTTATTTGAGCTGGAATTAGTTGAATTTTAATGTTATTAAGTGAGAGTGCTGATTAGAGGCTTTGGGCTTTAATTTCACGTTAATTTCGTACTTAAACTGACTTGGAGCTCCAGTTTTCTTTGCAGACTATGCTGTAGCATGAGCTGGAAAAGGCAGAATAGCAGCTGGAGCTGATTTACACGTGGAAGGCTTCATTAATTGATGTGGCATTCCCAGCTGGAGGCTGAAGCTATTTTCAGCCATTAGAATGATTTCCAAGTGGGCAAGGCTTGTCTAATCAGCCCTGAATCCCACAAATATGGCTGGGTATAAAAGAAAAGAGGCCCTAATTTGGAAAGGAGGCTGAAAAGGGAGGAGACTCACGATTGGGAGCTGTTTTGGAACACAAAAACAGAGGAAAAACAGAGGGGAGCTGCCGAGGAGACCATATTCAGCTTGGGAAAGCTGGATTTGAGCTTGGGAGCTTCTTCTTTGGCCTTTTCTTCTTATCTTTTATCTTCCCATTGGTATTAGTTGTGTAAAAAGTTGAAAAGTATGTTGAGTATGAGCATTTTCTGCTGTATTGAACTTATTTTAGCTTTGAACATGAACTAATCCTCTTTAGGTGAGGATTAGGGATCCTATATTGTAACGAGGGGTTGTTTATAGTTGAACCGTGCTATTTTCATCTTAAAGTAAAATGTTCTTCATTGTTTAAGCTGGAATTTCGACTGGCCATCCATTTTCTAGCATTGTTATTGGGTGTTTGGGAAAACATTTACCGATTGTTTTACCTTACCTTAGTCTTTTATGATCATGAAAATGAGTGGGTATTTAGGGATAAATCACCACCTAGGGCACTAATCAGATTGAGCTAAAAATAAGGGGTTAAATGGGAGTTTAATCGCCTTAATCTTTGGAGAATTGGAAAATTCCCGTTGAAAAATCTGGGTGAGATGAATTAGCACAGTTTTTGCTATAGCAATCCGTGGAAACAATACTGAGTATCCCTAATCCAAGCCTTAATTCTCCTCTGCTTTCAGCAGTTTTTCTTGTGTTATTTACTTCAAGTTCTCTTTAATTTCACTCATCTTTATTTACGTTAGTGCATCTTAGTTATTAATTAATATTTGGTCCTTGGTTACTTTGAATTTCATCGAAAATCACACTTAGACGTAGTAAATTTCATTAGCTTAATCCCTGTGGAGACGATCTTGAATTACTTATCACTTGCTGCCAATGATGTGTATACTTGCACGTTTTTGAGCTTTTTGTGAAGATTTCTTGCATATTTGTAAGCGCATTGCACAAGGCAACAAGTTTTTGGCGCCGTTGCCGGGGATTGAGTAGATTTTCGCTATTTTTAAGTTGAAATTCGGTGAAATTGGTGCTAAAACAGAATTTAAACTTTGTTGTTTAATTTTGCAGGTGTTGGTAGCTGTTTATGAACAAATTCCCTGATTTGGAATTCAATTTTGATCCCGAAATCGAAAGGACTTTTCACAGGAGAAGAAGAGAGCAAAGAGAAAGGAACATTAGGATGGATCCGCCGCCCCTTTTACCTCCGGGAGTTCAAGGAAATCAGCCACTTAATCCTGAGAGAAATCAGCAATAGGGGATAGATATTCAAGCTGAGAACCCTGTCTTGATAGCCAACGATAGGGGAAGGGCTATCAGAGCTTATGCAGTCCCTACTTTCAATCAGTTGCATCCGGGGATAGCAAGGCCAGAGATTCAGGCTCAGAATTTTGAGATAAAGCCTGTGATGTTTCAGATGCTGCAAACAGTGGGTCAGTTTCATGGGTTACCTTCAGAAGACCCGCATTTGCACCTTAAATCTTTCTTGGGAGTAAGCGACTCATTCAGAATTCAAGGAGTTTCCCAAGACGCGTTGAGGCTAACTTTATTCCCTTATTCTTTGAGGGATGGAGCTAAGGCTTGGTTGAATAACTTTGCCCCCGGTTCCATCACTACTTGGAATGAGCTAGCCGAAAAGTTTCTTATCAAGTACTTCCCTCCCACGAGGAATGCCAAGCTCAGAGCAGACATAGTATCTTTCAGGCAGTTTGACGATGAATCATTTAGTGAAGCCTGGGAGAGATTCAAAGAATTATTGAGAAAATGTCCTCACCATGGTCTCCCCCATTGCATTCAGATGGAGACTTTCTATAATGGGTTGAACATGGCCACTCAGAACATGGTAGATGCTTCAGCCAATGGAGCTTTGTTGTCCAAGACCTATGATGAAGCGTATGCTATTTTAGAGAGAATTGCTACAAACAGTTGTCAATGGTCTGATTCAAGAAGCATGACTGGGAAGAAAAATAAAGATATGCTTGACGTTGACACAGTTACATCCTTTAATGCAAGGTTTGATACCATGGAAAGTATGATGAAAAAGTTGACTTTGGGGCTTGAAAATTTGAATATGCTGAATTCTGGTGCAAAACAGAATGCTGCAGCAATCAATATAAACCAGAATTCCACAGATTCATGTGTTTATTGTGGAGAGGATCACACTTTTGAGTTTTGTCCAAGTAATCCAGCTTCAGTGTGCTATGTTGGAAACCAAAATGCCCAATGGAATAACCCTCATTCCAATACCTATAATCCGGGTTGGAGAAATCATCCTAATTTTGCTTGGGGAAATCAAGGAAGTAATTCCAACTCCCAACAAGCTCAACAAAAGATGAATGGTCCACTTGGATTTGGGCAACAAAACCAGCAAGCTAATGCTCAATACCAAAACACCATGAACCAACATATCCCAGGTACTTCTTTAGAGAATATGTTCAAGGAATATATGGCCAAAACTGATGCCGTCATTCAAACTCAGCAAGCTTCTTTGAGGAATTTAGAGGTTCAAGTGGGTCAAATAGCTAGCGAATTGAAAGCAAGACCGATGGGTAAGCTTCCTTCTGATATTGAGAGTTCAAAGAGAGAGGGTAAAGAACAGGTTCAAGTCGTAGAGCTGAGAAGTGGGAAGCCTTTAGTGGAGAAAAATGTGCCAAAACCGCAACCACCAGCTGCTTATTTGGGTGCTGACTCGCCAAAGACAGCAGGGGAAAATGAGAAAATAGATGCTGGAATTCAATTGGAGAAGAGTTCCGAGAGTGAGGAAATTGAAGAAATCCTTAGAAAAACCACTCAAGCTTCCCCTAAGCTGGTTCTTACACCTTCCCCTACATTTAAACCGCCCCCACCACCCTTCCCTCAACGGTTGAAGCAAAAGAATCAAGATGCCAACTTCAAGAAATTCTTTGAGGTATTTAAGCAACTCCACATTAATATCCCCCTAGTTGAGGCCTTGGAACAAATGCCCAACTATGTAAAGTTCCTCAAGGATATTTTAACCAAGAAAAGAAGATTGGGTGAGTATGAAACCGTGTCTTTGACTGGGGAGTGTAGTGCCATTTTGACAAACAAAATTCCACCCAAAGTGAAAGACCCTGGGACTTTTACCATTCCTATTTCTATTGGTGGCAAAGAATTGGGAAGAACTTTGATTGACCTTGGGGCTAGCATCAACCTCATGCCATTGTCCATCTTCAAGAAGCTAGGCGTGGGAGAAGCAAGACCAACCACACTGACTTTACAACTTGCTGACCGATCTATCACCTATCCCGAAGGAAAGATTGAGGACATTTTGGTGCAAGTAGATAAGTTTATCTTCCCAGTTGATTTTATCATTTTGGACTATGAAGCGGACAAGGATGTCCCCATAATTCTAGGAAGGCCATTTTTAGCAACCGGGAGAACCTTGATAGATGTCCAAAAGGGTGAGCTAACTATGAGGGTGAATGACCAAGAGGTGAAGTTTAGTGTATTTGATGCCATAAAGTCCCCCACTGATATTGAAGAGTGTTCTGTCATTCAAGTGAAAGATGAGTTGGTTGATGATCAAGTTGAGGAGGAACTGCTACAGCATCACATACAGCAGTTGGGAAAAATTGGAATCGAGGATTTGGAATTAGACAAATTGGAACTTGAGCTTAAAAGTAGTGCAGGCGAGGTTTTTGGTTTTAGAAGGACTTTTGAATCCTTAGAGTTGATTGATAAGAAAAATCCACCTATACAACCATTCAGTTCATTGGAGTTGTTTCAACAACTTGAGTTTGGGAATTATTTCCTTGATGAGTTGTTTTTTACAGTAGCTCACACTAAAAAAATGAAAACACTTTGGTATGTTGACCTTACCAATTACCTTGCTTTTGGAACATTGCCCCATGGGTTATCAAAGCAACAATTGAAAAAGTTTTTCCATGAGATAAAGTTTTATTTTTGGGATGATTCATTTGTGTTTAAACAACGTGTTGATAATAATGGCAAAGAGTTTAAGGTAAATGGGCAAAGGTTGAAGCATCATTGGGAGAAAATTTCCAAAGATGCCATGCCTCTTGCATTTTAGCTGAAAATTGAGTTGTGAGCTAGAAAAAAAAGGGCATTGTGCTTTCAAGTTACAGAGTCTATGTTGAGCCCTAAAGGTGGTCTGAATAGCAAGTTTAAATGTCTGTTGTGATTTCTTTTATTTGTAGCCATTAGTTATTAGTTAATGTTTTAAAGTTAGTTTCTCTTTTATTGATAATTTGCATTAGTTATTGAGTTTAATGTTTCTGTCAAGCTTTGGTTTTTGGTAGGGAATCTCATGCAAAATGTGGAAGAAAATCTTGATGCAGCAGATTTTGAGGTTGCAATTTTTCAAGGAAGGAAATTCTGATGAGCTGCAGCAGATTGACAGTAAGCTCATATCAGAAGCTGCAGCAAGCATGGAGCAGATTAGGCATTTTTGGAAAGCTTTAATTTGATGGGAGGAATTTTCAAATTTGGCTATAATCAAGGGAGGAAGTTTTAAGTTTGCTTATCTGCTATCTATCATGCTTTCTGTTAGCTTTTGTTGTGAAGAAAAAGAAAAAAATTCTGCTGGGTGTTTAATGTTTTTATGGAATTTAATGATATATCACCTTTGTCTTTCCTTGGCAAATCTCTTTCTTGCATAAATTTTGATTCTGTGATGTGGTAATTGAGCTGCTGGGTATGGAGTTAAAGTGCTAAATTTTTAATTCTTGCCCAAATGGATATGTGTTGAGCTTGCCCATACATTAGATCATGTTGGAATGTTGCATAATTTGTTTGGGTATTGGCTCTGTTTTGAAGGCAGTAGCTAGCATCTTCATGCAAATTATTTGGGCTTCATGCATAATATAGCTCTTAAGTTTTACATGATTTACCCATTATCTGAAGGCCCAAATTGGTCTTGTTTGAGAGCTTTTTGGATGTTTCACAGCTGTGCTTTTGTCTGAATTTCCCTTAATGAATGTTGCAGCAGCTGAATACTGGGTTAAACCTAAAATTCTGTTTTAATTTGAAATAGCTTTATGTCTTTTGATCCTTAGCATCTTAGCCTCTTGCTTAGTTAGATTATCCTATTGTGTTGTAATTCCTTAGGCTGATAATAAGCTTCCTAATTTCCTTTCTTTAGCTTAGCTCAAAAACTTAGGAAAGCTTGTGCCAAATTCTTTGCCCAAGGTCATAATCTCCCTAAGCTATAGGCCTTAGCTTCTCTCTAAAAAGAAAATAAGTTTGGGGGTTCTTACCTTACTTTTTCATTCATTGGGGACAATGAATAGTTTAAGTTTGGGGGTGAGGTGCCCTTTCGAACAAAAAAAAAAAAAAAAAAAAAAAAATTTAGAAAAAAGCATCTTAGAAAGCATTCCTCTTTGTCCTAGTTTTGCCTAAGATGTACTCCTCTCCCTTTGTGGAATTTGTGCTTTTCTTGAGCTTGCCTAGTAGCCAGGGGGATTTATGATACCCATAGTTTGCCCTTGCGTCAAAAAGTAGCTCTTGAAAGGTATGAGTTCCTATAAAAAAAAAAAAAGAGAAAGAAAAAAATCAAAAGGTATGATTGAAGGGATGAGTGCTAGCTTGAAAGTTGCAATTTTCCCAAAGCTTAGGTGAGCTTCACCAAAAAGTGTCGCCACTCTGAGAAGCAAGGAAAAGTTGCTAGATAGCTATCCTAGGTAACTTTAGGGGATATGAATGCAATGCTCGTCAGGTGATGAGACTTGAGGCTTGGGTGAGCTTCACCATAAAGTGTTGCCATTCCGGGACCAAAAAGGCTGTAACGCCCCAGGCCCAGGATTCGGAATCCGGATTCGGCCCTTAACGGCCCCGGCATTCCCCTACGACCTGGCCACGCCACCATACTTGTCTGATACTACTTCTCCTTTGAAGACTGTCCCCACAAACCAACACGGGGTCCTTTTAGCATGCTTTGTCCTCACTCACATGCTTCCTAGGAAAATTCCCAGGAGGTCACCCAACATAGAACTTCTCCAAGCTAAGCACGCTTAACTTCAAAGTTCCTATGATTGAGCCACCGAAAAGGAAGGTGCACCTTGTTGGTATAGGTAGTATCTATCAATTCTTTTAAGCTTATCTTGACTATACTTTCATGTCCTCAGGATCCCTCTCATTCGGATGTGATCTCGGTTCATTCATGTACCCCTCCTAACTTCGGGCGTCACATGCCCACCAGCTTCCGCCTTGGTTCGTCCCCGAACCACATCCTACTAGGAGAGGTTCCGCTCTGATACCATCTGTAACGCCCCAGGCCCAGGATTCGGAATCCGGATTCGGCCCTTAACGGCCCCGGCATTCCCCTGCGACCTGGCCACGCCACCATACTTGTCTGATACTACTTCTAAGATTGAAGATTGTCCCCACAAACCAACACGGGGTCTTTTTAGCATGCTTTGTCCTCACTCACATACTTCCTAGGAAAATTCCCAGGAGGTCACCCAACATAGAACTTCTCCAAGCTAAGCACGCTTAACTTCAAAGTTCCTATGATTGAGCCACCGAAAAGGAAGGTGCACCTTGTTGGTATAGGTAGTATCTATCAATTCTTTTAAGCTTATCTTGACTATACTTTCATGTCCTCAGGATCCCTCTCATTCGGATGTGGCCTCGGTTCATTCATGTACCCCTCCTAACTCGGGTGTTACATGCCCACCAGCTTCCTCCTTGGTTCGTCCCCGAACCACATCCTACTAGGAGAGGTTCCGCTCTGATACCATCTGTAACGCCCCAGGCCCAGGATTCGGAATCCGGATTCGGCCCTTAACGGCCCCGGCATTCCCCTACGACCTGGCCACGCCACCATACTTGTCTGATACTACTTCTCCTTTGAAGACTGTCCCCACAAACCAACACGGGGTCCTTTTAGCATGCTTTGTCCTCACTCACATGCTTCCTAGGAAAATTCCCAGGGGGTCACCCAACATAGAACTTCTCCAAGCTAAGCACGCTTAACTTCAAAGTTCCTATGATTGAGCCACCGAAAAGGAAGGTGCAACCTGGGGCGTTACAGATGGTATCAGAGCGGAACCTCTCCTAGTAGGATGTGGTTCGGGGACGAACCAAGGAGGAAGCTGGTGGGCATGTAACACCCGAGTTAGGAGGGGTACATGAATGAACCGAGGCCACATCCGAATGAGAGGGATCCTGAGGACATGAAAGTATAGTCAAGATAAGCTTAAAAGAATTGATAGATACTACCTATACCAACAAGGTGCACCTTCCTTTTCGGTGGCTCAATCATAGGAACTTTGAAGTTAAGCGTGCTTAGCTTGGAGAAGTTCTATGTTGGGTGACCTCCTGGGAATTTTCCTAGGAAGTATGTGAGTGAGGACAAAGCATGCTAAAAAGACCCCGTGTTGGTTTGTGGGGACAATCTTCAATCTTAGAAGTAGTATCAGACAAGTATGGTGGCGTGGCCGATTTTTCTAAGATGGTAAAAGCCAAAAAGAGAATAAGAGTTGAGAGAAGTTTGGGTTGAGCTTAGAGTTTTTATAACTTGGGCAATAGGATTTTAGGCTTGCTTAGCAAGCTTGAGGATTAGATTGTTGAGCTAAGAAAGAAAGAAAGTTAGTGGCTTGTTTGATGCCTTTAGGTGGGCACAATTAGATATGATAGCTAATCAAGGTGGGCTAAGAGCATGGATTAAAAGCATAATGTTGATTTGGAGATGCCAAGTACTGTTGCCTAGTTGTTCTTAAATGTTGAATTCTTTTTGGAGCTGTGAGCATTTATTAAGGGAAGTTTTGAGCAAGAAGTAGTTGTGCAGCATCTGAGAAGCTCTAGTGTGAGGCTAGCCGACTTTTCCTGTTTAGCTGAGCTTTTGGCCTAGCATTGCTCGGGGACGAGCAATGAGCTAAGTTTGGGGGTGTGATAACTCTTAGAAATAAGAGTTATTAGCCATGATTTTGGGGCTTAAAGGCTTAATTTTGCCTTAGGAAATTGTTATTTGAGCTGGAATTAGTTGAATTTTAATGTTATTAAGTGAGAGTGCTGATTAGAGGCTTTGGGCTTTAATTTCACGTTAATTTCGTACTTAAACTGACTTGGAGCTCCAGTTTTCTTTGTAGACTATGCTGTAGCATGAGCTGGAAAAGGCAGAATAGCAGCTGGAGCTGATTTACACGTGGAAGGCTTCATTAATTGATGTGGCATTCCCAGCTGGAGGCTGAAGCTATTTTCAGCCATTAGAATGATTTCCAAGTGGGCAAGGCTTGTCTAATCAGCCCTGAATCCCACAAATATGGCTGGGTATAAAAGAAAAGAGGCCCTAATTTGGAAAGGAGGCTGAAAAGGGAGGAGACTCACGATTGGGAGCTGTTTTGGAACACAAAAACAGAGGAAAAACAGAGGGGAGCTGCCGAGGAGACCATATTCAGCTTGGGAAAGCTGGATTTGAGCTTGGGAGCTTCTTCTTTGGCCTTTTCTTCTTATCTTTTATCTTCCCATTGGTATTAGTTGTGTAAAAAGTTGAAAAGTATGTTGAGTATGAGCATTTTCTGCTGTATTGAACTTATTTTAGCTTTGAACATGAACTAATCCTCTTTAGGTGAGGATTAGGGATCCTATATTGTAACGAGGGGTTGTTTATAGTTGAACCGTGCTATTTTCATCTTAAAGTAAAGTGTTCTTCATTGTTTAAGCTGGAATTTCGACTGGCCATCCATTTTCTAGCATTGTTATTGGGTGTTTGGGAAAACATTTAGTAACCGATTGTTTTACTTTACCTTAGTCTTTTATGATCATGAAAATGAGTGGGTATTTAGGGATAAATCACCACCTAGGGCACTAATCAGATTGAGCTAAAAATAAGGGGTTAAATGGGAGTTTAATCGCCTTAATCTTTGGAGAATTGGAAAATTCCCGTTGAAAAATCTGGGTGAGATGAATTAGCACAGTTTTTGCTATAGCAATCCCTGGAAACAATACAGAGTATCCCTAATCCGAGCCTTAATTCTCCTCTGCTTTCAGCCGTTTTTCTTGTGTTATTTACTTCAAGTTCTCTTTAATTTCACTCATCTTTATTTACGTTAGTGCATCTTAGTTATTAATTAATATTTGGTCATTGGTTACTTTGAATTTCATCGAAAATCACACTTAGACGTAGTAAATTTCATTAGCTTAATCCCTGTGGAGATGATCTTGAATTACTTATCACTTGCTGCCAATGATGTGTATACTTGCACGTTTTTGAGCTTTTTGTGAAGATTTCTTGCATATTTGTAAGCGCATTGCACAAGGCAACAGTAACCAAGGACCAAATATGAATTAATAACTAAGATGCACTAATGTAAATAAAGATGAGTGAAATTAAAGAGAACTTAAAGTAAATCAAGCAAGAAAAAAGGCTGAATGCAGAGGAGAATTAAGGCTCGAATTAAGGATATTCTGTATTGTTTCCAGAGATTGTTATTGCGATAACTGTGCTAATTCATCTCACCTAGATTTTCAACGGGAATTTTCCAATTCTCCAAAGATTAAAGCAATTAAACTCCCATTTAACCCCTTATTTTTAGCTCAATCTGATTAGTGCCCTAGGTGGTGATTTATCCCTAAATACCCACTCATTTTCATGATCATTAAAGACTAAGGTAAAGTAAAGTAATCGGTTACTAAATGTTTTTCCAAACACCCAATAACAATGCTAGAAAATGGATGACCAATCGAAATTCCAGCTTAAACAATGAAGAACACTTTACTTTAAGATGAAAATAGCACGATTCAACTACAAACAACCCCTCGTTACAATATAGGCTCCCTAATCCTCACCTAAAGAGGATTAGTTCATGTTCAAAGAGAAAATAAGTTCAATACAGCAGAAAATGCTCATACTCAACATACTTTTCAACTTCTTACACAACTAATATCAATGGGAAGATAAAAGAGAAGAAGAAAAGGTTAAGGAAGAAGCTCCCAAGCTCAAATCCAGCTTTCCCAAGCTGAATAAGGACTCCACGGCAGCTCCCTTCTTCTTTTCCTCTGTTTTTGCTCTGAAAATCAGCTCCCCAACCGCAACTCTCTTCCTCTCCAGCTTTTTTCCAAATTAGGGTCACTTTCTTTAAATACCCAGCTTCAAAATGTGGAAATGAGGGCTGATTAGACACTCCAAGCCCACATGGAATACCCACTTTGAGATGGAAATAGCCTTTTGCACCAGCAGGGCATGACACCTCATTAAATGAAGCTTTCCACGTTGGAGACAGCTCCAGCCACCAATCTGCCTCTGCCAGGTCATGCTACAGCATAACCTGCAAAAACTGGAGCTCCAAGTCAGCTTAAATACGAAATTAATGTGAAAAATAAAGCTCAAAGCCTCTAATCAGCATTCTCACTTAATAACATTAAATTCAACTAATTCCAGCTCAAATAATAAATTCTCAAAGCAAAACTAAGCCTTTAAGCCCCAAAATCATGGCTAATAACTCTTATTTATAAGAGTTATCACACCCCCAAACTTAGCTCATTGCTCGTCCCCGAGCAATGCTAGGCCAAAAGCTCAATTAACAAGAAAAATCAGCTAGCCTCTCACTAGAGCCTTTCACATGCCACACAGCTACTTTCTGCTCAAAACTTCCCTCAACAAATGCCCACAGCTATAGAAAAAGAATGCACTGCCTAACGACAATTAGGCTACAAACTTGGCAACTACCAAATCAGCATTATGCTTTTGATCCATGCTCTTAGCCCACCTTGATTAGCTATCATATCCAATTGAGCCAACCTATCGGCATCAAACAAGCCACTAACTTTCTTTCTTCCTTAGGTCAAAATTTAATCCCTAAGCTTGTTAAGCAAGCCTAAAATCCTAACGCCCAAATTATAAAAACTCTAAGCTCAACCCAAACTTCTCTCAACTCTTATTCTCTTTTTGATTTTTACCATCTTAGAAAATCTCTTAGGTCATAGCCTTTTTGGTCCCAGAATGGCAACACTTTATGGTGAAGCTCACCCAAGCCTCAAGCTCATCACCTAACGAGCACTGCATTCATATCCCCTAAAGTTGCCTAAGATAGCTATCTAGCCACTTTTTCCTTGCTTCTCAGAGTGGCGACACTTTTTGGTGAAGCTCACCTAAGCTTTGGGGAAATTGCAACTTTCAAGCTAGCACTCATCCCTTAATCATTCCTTTTGATTTTTCTTTTTGTTTTTCATAGGAACTCATACCTTTCAAGAGCTACTTTTTGACGCAAGGGCAAACTATGGGTATCATAAATCCCCCTGGTTACTAGGTAAGCTCAAGAAAAGAATACATTCCACAAAGGGAGAGGAGTACATCTTAGACAAAACTAGGACAAAGAGGAATGCTTCTAAGATGCTTTTTCTAAATTTTTTCTTTTTTTTCTTTTTTTCTTTTTTTCGAAAGGGCACCTCACCCCCAAACTTAAACTATTCATTGTCCCCAATGAATGAGAAAGTAAGGTAAGAACCCCCAAACTTATTTCTTTGAGAGAGAGCTAAGGCCTATTGCTTAGGGAGATTATAACCTTGGGCAAAGAAGTAGGCACAAGCTTTCCTAAATTTGAGCTAAGATAAGAAGAAAATTAGGAGGCTTCTAATCAACCTAAGGATTTACAACCCAACAAGATAATCAAACTAAGCAAGGGGTAAAAAGCTTAAGATCAAAAGACAATATGCTATTTTCAAATAAAAATAGAATTGTTGGCTTAACCAAGCAGTCAGCTGCTGCAGCATTTATTAAAGGGAAATCAGGCAAAAGCACAGTTGTACGAAAATAAAAAGGCTCTCTGATCAAAACCAATTTGGGCCTTTGAAACAAAAATGAATCTTGCAAAGCTTATTACTAAAATATGCATGAGGCCCACATTAAACTTCATGATAAGCTAGCTACTGACACTCTAAAATAGGCCCACTATCCAATTTATAATGCACAATTTCACAAAAGTTTCTTTATGGGCATCCACCATGCACCTCTATTGTGGGCTGAGAATTTAAAAACAATAAGCATTCAATAATTTTTCATCAACACAGCAGCCGCTCAACACAATTCCAAGTAGCAAATTGCACAGACATACAAGAGAACTTTCATTGAAATTAAGTAGCAGAACAAAAGCACATACATATTTTCTTTTTCTTCCTTCTTTCTCTATTTCTTTTTCTTTTTCTAAACAACATCACAACATAACAAAGTAAACAAACAACTTTCAAGCAACAGGTTTAACCCACACAAGCCAAGCAACGAAAACAACAACAGCCAAACACACAACAAAAGACAACAACCTCCCTTTTTCAATTTTCATCAGCATCTTCTTCTTCTTCGGAGGGGGGACACCAAGGGTTCAGCACGTCATGAGGGAATGTAGGAAAAGGTGATAGAGTCTCCTCTGGATCAGTGTTGAAAGCCTTCTCTACCATCTTGTCCCTCTTCCAAGCGTAATCCCAATAGACTCACTGCTGCTCGCCTTGGTACTGCATAAGGTGCAGCAAGTCTCTTTGTTGCTTAAGAATTTCTTCTATCCCACTAGCTACTGTTGAAGCTTTTCTTGCCTTGTCATCTCCCATCAAGCGCTTAATAGCCGTCGAATCAATAATGCCTTTGTCGACTGAGAAATCATCTTCTTCCTCTAGTTGCACGCCGACCCTCAGACACAAAGCCGTAATGAGGTTTGGAAAGAATAGTTTACCCGCTTTCTTCCGGGCGCATGAGGTGATTTCTTTTGCTATTATTCTTCCCACATCTATGCTTATTTGGCTCATGATAGAAAAGACCAAAAGCATTCTTTCTTTTGAAACTGTGGTGTCATGCGTGGTGGGGAGAAGACGATTCCTCACAAACCAAAGCCATACATTAGCTTCCGGAGTAACATAGGCGGAAAGCAAAGAGCGATTACCATTTTTACCCGTTTTCCAACTAGCGCCCTCCATAGCATAGTATTGCAATGTGGCCTTAAGCTGATCGTCTGAGGGAGCCACCATCATTGCGTTGAAAATGGCAAAGGGGAAGTCTGGCACATCATAGAATTCGTTAATCGCTGTTGGGCTCCATACCACAAGCTTCCCTCGTACCGTTGTCTTCCATACTCCGCTGTCTTGAAAGTTAGCATAGAACTCCCTGACGATGTTGGGGAGAGCTGGGTCGGGGTGATGACATAGCTTTTGCCAATTTTGGTTTGTAATTGTTACCGCCAACATATGCGGCAAGCTTTCTAAATTCGCATCAAAACCTTTTTCCAACATTAAATCTCTGCTTTTAAGCTCCTCAAATCGTGCGGCTGCAGCATTGCTTACAAACTTCCTTGGTCCTTCACTCACGGCCTCCAGTGGAGCTTTCCCTTTTCCTTTTTGATTACTTCTTGGCGGAGGAGATATGGGCTGCAGAACACTAGGATCTTCAAGTATAGGCTGCTTGCCCCTATTTTGGGCAGATGAAACGCCCTCTCCTGCTGCTCTTGGCTTGAATATTTTTCGAGCAATTGAACGAGGACCCATTTTTTTTTCTTTTGAGCAACTGAATTTGGAATAGAAATGGGGATGAAGGGAAACTCGAACAGATAGTAGATGAAGAGGGCCAAAACCGAGAGCTTGTTTTTCCTCTTCATGGGCGCTGTTTTTTTTTTTTTTTTTTTTTTTTTTTTTTTTTTTTTTTTATGAAGGGAATTCAAGTGCTTTCAATGCCACCAGCTGTAGCATGATCTCCACTTGTCCACTCCCCCAATTACTCTTAATTTTCTTTTCATCTGCACCCATGCAAGGTCTAATCAATTTCTCCCTAGAGCCACGCAAAGGCTGGCCCCTTTTTCTTCCCAATAAGTTCTCTTTTCAACTATCATCCAACATCCCATCAAATATTGAGAGAATCCTTCTAAAACCGAGAACCCATCATCCAAGAAGGCTTGTGCAAGATTCTTTTACTCTGTCACATGCATGAGCTCTCCAACTAATAATATTGACTTATACAAAAACAACTAAAACCAAAGATTAGCAACAAAAGGGGGCGGGATGCAATCACCAAAATGGCCAAAGCAAGAATTAAGCAATGAAAAATTAAATGCAACTAACATCAGCAAAATACAGACCAGTCATAACTAAAAATTAACAATTAAAAACTGAAAATTAACTTGAAATTAAACACTATTTAACCAATCCATGGACCAAAATTGCTACTGCCACATGAAGCTCAGTGTCCCACCTTCTTCTTCAATTTTTTTTTTTTTTAGATTTCCATCAACTTACAAGAAGCAAAGCACCTTTGGAAGTCTTCATCCCAATAGTGCTTAAGCCTTTGTCCGTTGACTTTGAATTGCCCCCATCAGCCTCATCTTTCAGCTCTACCGCCCCGTGCTCAAATACTTCTATCACAGTGAATGGTCCCGACCATCTTGATTTTAGCTTTCCGGGAAATAATTTGAGTCGCGAATTAAATTATAACACCTACTGACCTTTCTCAAACTTTTTGGGCACTATTTTTTTGTCATGCCAAGCCTTGGTCTTCTCCTTGTACATCTTGGCATTATCATAAGAAAGCTGTCTAAATTCGTCCATTTCTAAAAGCTGCAGCTTCCTCAGATCGCCGGCTGCTTCATGGTTGAAATTGAGCTTTTTAATAGCCCATAATGCTTTATGCTCCAATTCTAATGGTAAATGACATGACTTTCCAAATACCAATCGAAATGGGGACATGCCCAAAGGAGTTTTGTAGGCCGTTCTATAGGCCCATAAGGCATCATCAAGCTGGATGGACCAATCTCTTCGATTTGGCCTCACCATTTTCTCCAATATATTTTTGATTTCCCGATTTGAAATTTCCGCTTGCCCATTAGCCTGTGGGTGATATGGTGTGGAAACTCTATGCTTCACATTGTATTTGCTCAACATATTGCTCATCGTTCTGTTTACAAAATGAGTCCCCTCGTCACTTATCGACGCTCTAGGAGTTCCAAAACGAGTAAAAATATGTTCATGGAGGAATTTCAACATTGTTTTGGCGTCATTAGAAGGACATGCAATCGCCTCTACCCACTTTGAAACGTAGTCCACGGCCACAAGAATATATAAATTCCCGAAAGATGGTGGAAAAGGACCCATAAAGTCCAAACCCCATACATCAAAGAGCTCAACCTCCAGAATAAATGTGAGGGCCATTTCATCTTTTCGACCCAAATTTCCCTTCCGCTGACACCTATCGCACACTTTACTGAATAAATGTGCATCTTTGAACACTGAGGGCAAAAAATATCCCGACTGAAATACCTTCGTTGTTGTCTGTTGGCCGCCGAAATGCCCACCGTAAGGAGATGAATGACAGTGAGTGAGGATGGAATGGATCTCACTTTCGGCCACACACCTTCTAAAGATACCATCAGCACATTGCCTATAAAGAAATGGGTCATCCCAAAAGTAGAATTTCACCTCAAAGTAAAATTTTTTTAACTGTTGCTTGGTCAAATCTGGAGGTGAAATCCCACATGCTAGATAATTAGCAAAATCTGCAAACCAAGGGATACCCACTGCTTTTACATGCGCCACTGTAAGTAATTGCTCGTCTGGAAATGCATCTCTGATTTCACTCTGCTTCAGCAATTTTTCAGTGTTTTCCAGCCTTGAAAGATGGTCAGCAACCAGATTTTCGGATCCCTTTTTATCTTTAATTTCTAAGTCAAATTCTTGAAGGAGCAGCACCCATCTTATCAATCTCGGCTTCGCATCCTTTTTAGCTAATAGATACTTAATAGCGGCATGGTCAGTAAACACAATTACTTTAGAACCCGCTAAGTATGGCCGAAATTTTTCAAATGCAAAAACTATGGCCAACAATTCTTTTTCTGTAGTGGTGTAATTTAATTGTGCGCCATTAAGTGTCCTACTAGCGTAGTAAATAGGATGAATGATTTTTCCATACCTTTGCCCAAGAACCGCACCCACTGCATAATCGCTCGCATCGCACATCAATTCAAATGGAAGCTTCCAATTCGGGCTCGATATAATGGGTGCAGTCACTAACGCCTTCTTTAAAGTGCTGAATGCCTTCAAGCAATCTTCCCCAAACTCAAAGGGTTGGTTGGCGTCTAGCAACAAACAAAGGGGCTTTGAAATTTTGGAGAAGTCCTTGATGAATCTCCTATAAAACCCGGCATGGCCAAGAAAACTTCTCACTCCCCTCACTGTTGTAGGCGGTTCAAGCTTCTCAATTAACTCAATTTTCGCTCTGTCCACTTCAATACCTTGCCTAGAAATTTTATGCCCAAGAACAATTCCTTCCCTTACCATAAAGTGGCACTTTTCCCAATTGAGTACCAAGTTGGTCTCTTCACACCTTTGTAGAACTTTTCCCAAATTGGTGAGGCAAGCTTGAAATGACTCTCCAAAAACCGAAAAGTCATCCATAAATACCTCCATGATAGTCGCCACCAAGTCGGAAAAGATCGCCATCATACATCTTTGGAATGTAGCCGGTGCGTTGCAAAGACCAAACGACATCCTTCTAAATGCAAACGTGCCGTAGGGACAAGTGAATGTAGCCTTCTCTTGATCTTGGGGTGCTATAGTGATTTGATTATAACCCGAATAGCCATCCAAGAAGCAATAATAATCTTGACCCGCCAACTTGTCTAACATTTGATCAATGAAGGGTAACGGAAAATGATCTTTCTTTGTGGCCTTGTTCAAGCGCCTATAGTCCATGTATACTCTCCATCCCGTCACTGTTCTTGTAGGGACCAGTTCATTAGCTTCGTTCATCACTGTTGGGTTCCTAGAGTGAGTAAAAATATGGTATAAAAGGACTCTAGAACTCTGTGCAAGTATACACAGTCCGCAGCAAGTAATAAGTATTATCAATCCAAGGCCTGAACTAGCTTCCACTTTATCTGTTTTGTATAATCCTTTAATGGTTTCAACGATGGTAAAAATGATTGGTTTTTATAAGAATAATGCTGAAGCAAAATAAATGACAGAACAAAGAATAAACAAATAGGCAGACAGATTAGAAACAGGCGCTGGTCAGGATTTAGTAATTGTTTTAAAAGATGCTCTAGCAATATTATTGATCATGCAAACTCTCGCAGTATTATTAGCGGATTCCTCCCGGAACTCCGGATTTTTTGGAATGTGTTTCAACCCCAATGAAGTACGACCGATCAAGCACTAGGCAACTGGCTATCCCTAGCTCAGTCACTGGCGTTCACCAATACACAATGATCGTAGTGTGATTAATCGCCACACACTCTCTAAATCATCCCTGAAACTAGAGAGAGGTATTCATACCGGCTGGCCAAGCGGGCATAAAATAGAAATGAACACAACAATTAATCAAGATGCATAGAATCAATATTTATTACTAAAGTTAAGCACGACAATCACATTGTTTCTAACCAACGCCTAAGCTACTTAGTTCATAATATGCATGAAAACGCACGCTACAATCTGAGTAGGCATGTCCATAATTACAAGATAATAAAAGGAAATACTAATCTCCTCGATCAGCTTGCAATGATGGTCTTCTAGGTGGTCTCCAATCTCTCTCCTTTATTCGGCTCCCAAAGGTGGAAGGAACTTCCCAAGAATGGAATGTTTTCTCCCAAAGGTGGAATGAATTTGACTTGGGCGGCTATCCCCTTTTATAGAAGGATAGGAGGCTTGACTTAGGTCAACCTGGACACGTGTAGGGCTCTCCTTGCTCCTTTGTCACGAGAAAAACTCAACAGAATTCAGTTTGGCAATTTGGCTAACGAGCTGTGACGTGGCAGTTTTGCTCCCAACTTTGCTGCAGCACAAATTTTGCTCCCTCAAGTCGCCCAGCAACAGATTCTGCACAAAATGATTTCCAAAGCTTCCATTCTTCCAAATGGGTTAAAACATGTAATATATATCTAAAACCAACCCTATTAAGCACAAAAGACACGCAAATCAATATAGAAATAAGGTCTAAATAAGTCCCTTTTGGAGAGTTATCAATCACCACTGTCATGCCCCCCTTTTTCGGTACACACTGAACCGGACTCACCCAATTACTATCGGATATGGGGTAAATAATCCCGGCGTCTAACCACTTGATTATTTCTTTCTTTACCACCTCTTTCATGGCCGGATTTAACCTTCGCTGATGCTCAATGGACTTGAAATTTCCCTCCTCTAAATTAATCTTGTGCATGCAAAAGGAAGGACTTATACCTTGGATGTCGGCTAGAGTCCACCCAATAGCTTTTTTAAATTTTCTCAACAATTCCAGCAATGCCTTTTCATCTTCAGGGAGTAGTTTTGAAGATATAATAATGGGTAATGTCTCTTGCTCCCCCGAGTATGCATATTTCAAATGTGAAGGCAGTGGCTTGAGTTCCAATCTGGGAGGGTCCACAATTGATGGTTGCATCGGTTTAACTGTTCTGTCCGCCAATTCCAGTGATTCAAAGGCTCGTTTGAACTCAAAAATTCATCTAAATCCTCTGTTTTCGGCTGAACACATAAAAATTCCAGATCTTCCACGCTGATTTCCCCAAACTGCTCAATGTGATGCTGTAGCAATTCCTGCTCCCAGTTCTGTGTTACTACCTCATCCATGACCTGAATCATCGAACACTCTTCTGTTTCAGCTGGGTATTTCATTGCATCAAACACGCTGAATTTCACCTCTTGATCAAACACCCTCATGGTTAATTCACCCTTTTGCACATCAATCAAAGCTCTCCCCGTTGCTAGAAATGGTCTACCCAAAATAATTGGAACATCCTTGTTGGCTTCATAGTCTAAGATAATAAAATCCGCTGGGAATATTAACTTGTCCACCTTGACTAAAATGTCCTCAATCTTGCCCTCGAGATAGGTAATGGATCGGTCAGCAAGCTGTAACGTTACTGTGGTTGGTCTTGCCTCCCCCACGCCTAGCTTCTTGAATATGGATAGTGGCATAAGGTTGATACTAGCCCCAAGATCACATAAGGCTCGACCCAACTCCTTGCCACCAATTGAAATGGGAATTGTAAATGTTCCGAGGTCTTTTACTTTGGGTGGGATTTTGCTCTTCAAGATCTCACTACATTCCTCCGTCAAGGCCACTGTCTCATATTCACCTAACCTCCTCTTCTTTGATAAAATGTCTTTGAGGAATTTTACATAATTGGGCATCTGCTCTAATGCCTCAACTAAGGGAATATTAATGTGGAGTTGCTTCAGTACCTCAAAGAATTTCTTGAAGTTGGCCTCTTGATTCTTTTGTTTCAACCTTTGAAGAAAAGGGGGAGGAGGTGGTTTAAATGTAGGGGAAGGTGCGGGAGCTGGCTTAGGAGAAGTTTGAGAGGTTTTCCTAGGAATTTCTTCAATTTTCTCAGCCTCGGAATTCTTCTCACACTGACTTCCAGCACCATTTTCCTCAGATCCCCCTGCTGTTCTTGCCGAATCAGTACCCAAATCAGCAGCTGGTGGTTGCGGTTTTGGCATACTTTTCTCAACCAACGGCTTCCCACTTCTCAGCTCTACGGCTTGAACTTGTTCTTTACCCTCTCTCTTTGAACTCTCAGTGTCTGAAGGAAGCTTACCCATCGGTCTTGCTTTCAATTCGCTTGCTATTTGGCCCATTTGAACCTCTAAATTCGTTGAGTCTGAATGACAGCATCTGTTTTGGCCATATATTCCTTGAACATATTTTCTAAAGAAGACCCAGTAGCTTGCTGATTCACATTAGCTTTCTGAAATTGCCCTTGCTGATTTTGATTCCCAAATCCACTTGCCATTTTCTGCTGAACTTGCTGATTGTTGGCGTTACTCCCTTGACCTCCCCAAGCAAAATTGAGATGATTTCTCCACCCGGGATTGTAAGTATTGGAGTAAGGGTTGTTCCTAGGGGCATTCTGATTCCCAACATAGCATACCGAAGCTGGATTCCCTGGGCAAAACTCGAAAGTATGGTATTCTCCACAATACACACAAGAATCTGCTGCATTCTGGTTTATGTTAATTGCTGCAGCATTCTGGACTGCACCAGAATTCGCCAATTGCATACTTTCAAATCCCGAATTTAATTTCTTCATCATGTTTTCCATTGAATCAAATCTTGCATTGAAAGATGTAACCGTATCCACTTCAAGCATACCCTTGTTTTTCTTTCCACCCATGCTTCTTGAATCCGACCACTGACAACTATTTGTAGCAATTCTCTCCAAAATAGCATATGCCTCTGTTGGGTTTAATGTCCTATAAACTCGTAGTTTGTAAATCATTAAACATATTCTATTTTCAATAAAGACGTTATTGAGGTTATTCAGTAAAAGATGTTATTGAATATATACATTGCGAATGATTAACCTAAATCCAATAAACTAAGATCCTTGACTATAAAATGAATACTCGAACTATATGTAGGGACATATCGTAGGATCAAGTTCAAATTTATAGTCAAAATAGTCTATAGTCTAAGGATACGGTTGGGTGCCTTATCCTGGTGACACTATGGACGCGGCCCACTTTGTATTAAGTACAAACGATGAGATCCTAAGTCGTTCATGTGGAGACATGCGAGTGGGGGCGTCCTATGCAATGAGTTTGCATAAGACAGGACCACGAAATAAGTCACTTTCTCTTTATAACGCCGTTTACCGTAGAAACTGACTATTTCTCATAGATGACCTAGGTAACTCGTTCTTAATCCTGAGCGAGCTATGAACTCCTGTTTATACGAGATTATCCTTTGATCTGCATGGGTGAGAGTGGCCAGCATCGCCGACTCAACAAGCCTACCATTTTGGGGATAAGATCGAATAGATAGCTGGGGACATAGTTTCGCAAGACGGAATTCACTCCTACCCTTTTCAGGGATAGCAGAGAGGTTGTTCTCTTAAGTACTAACTCCAGGACTTGAACAAGGGGCCCCACCCTCTCGTTGGATCGAGAGGGACTTAGGTTTGATGGTTGGACCACAAACCGATTGTTCATTAGAGGATTAGTGGAACTTAAGGAACAATAAGTACTATAGGGGTAAAACGGTTATTTGACCTAGCTATAGCTACGAACAACCTGTGAAGGAACGACTTACTGAACATGGTTAAATCAAGTGGACGGAAATATATCTATAGTGAGGGGAGTGCAACTATCGGGCTATAGTGGAGTGTCCCGGTAGTTAACGAATGTTGGCTAGCTTGAATAATGAGATTAGTCGGTTAGTCTCGAATCGTTGGAGCCCATGATCTATAGGTCCATTAGGTCCCCCTACTAGCTCATATCGGAATATAGCCTAGAACAAATTGATAGGATTCTTTGAATTGTTCAAAGTCGGGAAAAAGGGTATTATCGTAAAATTGTGTTTGACACAATAATTTAATTATGAATTAAATTAGAAAATGAGAGATAAAGTATTTAAAAGGGTTTTAAATACTATATACATGAATTAAGATTCATATATAAAAGATGCACCATATTAAGGTGATTAACTTGCTTAATCATTTATAATCAATTGGGCAAGGTTCAAATATGATCTTATATATTAATGTCACATTTAGAATTGATATTAATATCATAAATGAACATTTGAAATCTGATTTTGAATCATGGTAAGTGGAAAATGATGTAATTCCACTCTTGCATGAAGATTCAAAGTGGAATTACACCACAAACATGCATACTTGCATGTAATGTTGTTTGAACACCTAGCTTCCACTTTCACCCTTAAAACCACCATGTGTCTTGCATCTCGAGGCTTCTTCTTGCATGGATTCTCTCTATAAGTAGAAGAAGAATCAGATTGGAGAGGGAGATAGCATTTACCTTAATGTTATGCTGCTGAATTTCTTCCTCAATCACTCTCTCATCTCATATCTCCATAGAGCTTGAACCTTCAAGCATTCCCTTCCCATTCCCTATCACTATAGACTCCCACAAGTCGTTCTCGGCCCGGAGAATAGTAGGGAAGACTCTAAAGGTTGTCCAAGAGAAGTTGGAGAAGGAAAACACCACAAGGAGTACCTCATTTGTGAGCTACAGAGGTTGGTTTTCTCTAAACTCTCTTTTCTGTCTTTTATAGAACATGCATGCTTTAGGAGCAAAATTGAATGTCTTAAGTGCTTTCGATCTTCAATTGCTTCCGCATGTGTAATATGTACACCTTCAGCCTCATCATAGGTTTTGGACAACAAAGCTCCATTGGCTGAGGCGTCTACCATGCTCTGAGTGGCCGTATTCAACCCATTATAGAAAGTTTCCATTTGAATGCAATAAGGGAGTCCATGGTGAGGACATTTTCTCAACAATTCCTTGAATCTCTCCCAAGCTTCGCTAAACGATTCATCATCAAACTGCCTGAAAGATACTATGTCTGCTCTGAGCTTGGCGTTCCTCGTGGGAGGGAAGTACTTGATAAGAAACTTTTCGGCTAACTCCTTCCAAGTAGTGATAGAGCCGGGGGCAAAGTTGTTTAATCACGCCTTAGCTCCATCCCGCAAGGAATAAGGGAATAAAGTTAGCCTCAAAGCGTCTTGGGAAACCCCTTGAATTCTGAATGAGTCACTTACTCCCAAGAAAGATTTAAGGTGTAGGTGTGGGTCTTCTGAAGGTAAACCATGAAACTGACCCACTGTTTACAGCATCTGAAACATCACAGGCTTCATCTCAAAATTCTGTGCCTGAATCTCTGGCCTTGCTATCCCCGGATATAACTCATTGAAAGTAGGGACAGCGTAAGCTCTGATAGCTCTTCCCCTATCATCGACTATCAAAACAGGGTTCTCAGCTCGATTTTCTACCCCTTGTTGCCGATTTATCTCAGGATTAAGCGGCTGATTTCCCGGAGGTAAAAGAGGCGGTTGATCCATCCTATTGTTCCTTTCTCGTTGCTCCCTTCTCCTCCTATGAAAAGTCCTTTCAATTTCTGGATCAAAATTGAATTCCAAATCAGGGAACTCGTTCATACACAGCTACCCGTACCTGCAAAATCGAACAATAAAGTTTAGATTCTGTTTTAGCACCAATCTCACCGAATTTCAATTTAAAAATAGCGAAAATCTACTCAATCCCCGGCAACGGTGCCAAAAACTTGTTGCCTTGTGCAAAGTGATTCTAAATATGCAAGAAAAACTCACAAACACACGTGCAAGTGCACACGATCAGCAGCAAGTGATAAGTATTTTTATATCGTTCTCCACAGGGATTGATGCAACGAAAATCACTATTCTTAAGCCTATTTTCAATGAAATTCAATGTAACCAAGGACCAAATATGAATTGATAACTAAGATGCACTAATGTAAATAAAGATGAGTGAAATTAAAGAGAACTTAAAGTAAATCAAGCAAGAAAAAAGGCTGAATGTAGAGGAGAATTAAGGCTCGGATTAAGGATATTCTGTATTGTTTCCAGAGATTGTTATAGCGATAACTGTGCTAATTCATCTCACCCAGATTTTCAACGGGAATTTTCCAATTCTCCAAAGATTAAAGCGATTAAACTCCCATTTAACCCCTTATTTTTAGCTCTGTCTGATTAGTGCCCTAGGTGGTGATTTATCCCTAAATACCCACTCATTTTCATGATCATTAAAGACTAAGGTAAAGTAAAGTAATCGGTTACTAAATGTTTTTCCAAACACCCAATAACAATGCTAGAAAATGGATGGCCAATCGAAATTCCAGCTTAAACAATGAAGAACACTTTACTTTAAGATGAAAATAGCACGGTTCAACTACAAACAACCCCTCGTTACAATATAGGCTCCCTAATCTTCACCTAAAGAGGATTAGTTCATGTTCAAAGAGAAAATAAGTTCAATACAGCAGAAAATGCTCATACTCAACATACTTTTCAACTTCTTACACAACTAATATCAATGGGAAGATAAAAGAGAAGAAGAAAAGGTTAAGGAAGAAGCTCCCAAGCTCAAATCCAGCTTTCCCAAGCTGAATAAGGACTCCACGGCAGCTCCCTTCTTCTTTTCCTCTGTTTTTGCTCTGAAAATCAGCTCCCCAACCGCAACTCTCTTCCTCTCCAGCTTTTTTCCAAATTAGGGTCACTTTCTTTAAATACCTAGCTTCAAAACGTGGAAATGAGGGCTGATTAGACACTCCAAGCCCACATGGAATACCCACTTTGAGATGGAAATAGCCTTTTGCACCAGCAGGGCATGACACCTCATTAAATGAAGCTTTCCACGTTGGAGACAGCTCCAGCCACCAATCTGCCTCTGCCAGGTCATGCTACAGCATAATCTGCAAAAACTAGAGCTCCAAGTCAGCTTAAATACGAAATTAACGTGAAAAATAAAGCTCAAAGCCTCTAATCAGCATTCTCACTTAATAACATTAAATTCAACTAATTCCAACTCAAATAATAAATTCTCAAAGCAAAATTAAGCCTTTAAGCCCCAAAATCATGGCTAATAACTCTTATTTCTAAGAGTTATCATCTTCATTATTATTTGGGAACTTCTAATTGTAACTAAGTATTTTTCAGGCTAGAGTGAGGTTGAGTCTTGCTGCATCTGAGAATGAGCGTCGATTCATGGATCGAGTAATGGAGCCTCCACGTGCACCAGAGCCAGAGGCGGAGCCAGTGCCAGTGCCAGAGACTGTACCTACTCTACCTAAGGCTACACTCCCTGTTGTAAATGAGGCTACTGTAGCCGATACTGAGATGGTGGATGCCATTGAAGATTTTCCAGAAGTTTCAAATAAGAGATAAGGGAGAAAGACGACGAAGAACATGGGAAAGGGAAAGGGAAAGAAGTAGAAGAGGAAAATGAGAGGATAGAGAAAAAGACGAAAAAGAAGAAGACAAAGCAGAGGTGTGAGTCTCAACCAAGTACAGACCCAGTCGAATTAATTGCACGTAAGACTGAGGTAATTATTTATCGTTACGTAAACAATATTATATAAATCTTACTAATATACAAAATGTATGTATGTAGCCTATTGAGTTAGGTAATGAAGAGGTTGAGGAGGTTGAAAAAGTAACCGGGCCGCATGAATTGGTAAAAGAACGGGGAAAGCGGACCCGACAAATATCTTGGAAGCTTCGGTCTCCATGGGCTGACACCAGGCCGGACGGCATAAGGTGGAAAGTTAAGAAATACAATCTCATGCGTGCCATTTCGGAGGAGTACGAGACCAAGTTTCAGAAATGGGAAGGATGTAGATGCCGATGGTATATTGTTTGGGACCGATACCGATGATAAATTCTGCTCCACCTTATACGGATTATTTGGCATAGCGCATGGGATGGGGAAATGGTCGCGAGGCTTGGTTACTTGGACACTTTTGGATTGTGGATATGTATATGGGTACTTCAGAAACTGACTTCCACGTCAAGAAGGTGTTAAGGTCTTCATCGTTCCTAATAACAAACGCGGGTGCCCTGGACTTATACTGATTAATCTATATAATCGACTTAAGAAGTCACTATTTGCAATACCAGTGTCTATGTTGAAACCCCTCAACTCTCCACCCTCATATTCCTTTTCCCTCTCATTCCACAAACCACCATAACAAACCCACACACGAGGCATTATCTGCACGAACAAACAAAAAAAAAAATTTAGCAACTGTAATTTTTCCCGGTTCTCGGTGATAATTCCCAGTCGGGATGCTAATAGTATGATTCCCGATCGGGAAATATTCTTTTCGACTGAGAAAAGGGGCAGCGGAACATAATTAATTTTCCTAAACCACAAACGTACGTAAATAATGGTCAAAACTTGAATGTGTAGTATTTACATACCTCCTTCAGAAACTCGAATGTCGCAAGTGTTTTGAATGTGATTGAGCAATCCAAAACGTGATGAACGTGACAAAATCGTGTGAGGACCAAAGAATGTTCACTACTACAAATTTGGCCTTTGTTGACGGCTAAAAGTATCAACTATCACTTTCATTGATGCTTTTTAAAAGTCAACTGAAGTGGTATCAATAAAACTAAAGCGCTAATATTACTGTTTTCATTGACGCTTATAGGACGTCAACGAAGATGTCTTTGTTGACGTTTATAAGCCATCAACAAAGACATTATTGACACGTTTTATCCGTCAATGATATTCATAAAGCGTCAACGTAGGCACCTTTGTTGACGTTTACTAGCCATCAACAAATCGTATTATTGACACATTTTCATTGTCAATTATAGGACCTAAAATGTCAATATATCTATCTTTATTGACACCTTTACACTGTCAATATAGTCGTTTATTGACGTTTATTAGCTGTCAAGTTACCATGCTAAATTGTCAAATATTATATTTTCATTGACAGTTAATATATATCAATTATTGTATTTTTAATGACATTTTTTAACCGTCAATATACATATTTGGAAAAAAAAACCTCCCGATTATTTTTACCCCTCTTTTACAACCTGTGATGCAGCAAGCTACCAACTGTATTGCCCCCAAAATTTATATTACTAAACTTTACCTCGTAATCAAGTTTGATAATACCAAAAATCCGGCAACATAACAACATAATTATTACTAACCAAAAAATTTAGGCACCTGAAAAATAGGAATATGCACTTCTAAACCCATAACACAACCTTCACTTCACTTGACAACAATACAACATGCTCAATACACTATGAAGCTAACACCAAAACTCAAGTATAAATAATACGAGTCAGATCTCGTAACAAGCACATTATTGTTCATCTAGAAATACAAAATCAAATGAATCCTAATTTCAACCAAACATAAAATCATAATGAACTAATAAATTTCATCACAATGGTTGTTTGAAATTTCATTATCACAACTTGCTTGCTAGCAAGCAATTACAGGATTTTTCCATCTAGAAATAGAGTTCAAAAGAAAAAAAAATCTATAAAAACTGTATATTCAAACACAATTTCATCCAAAAATATAATACTAATGAACTAACAGATTTTCGTTAACCAATAAGTTATCTAAGATCTAAAAATCAACTGAAGAAAAGCATCACATCAGGTCTTGTGGATACATTTGCACCATCTCCAATTTAGGAACTCCTGCTGAATAAAAGAATTAATATTAGTATGCAAAAATAATCCTCACTATGAACCGAATAATCACAATCCCTCAAATATAATCCAATTTGTCAAAAATGTGAGGAGAAGAAAAAAAAATGGAAATAATGAATAAACAACTACACTCTAAAAAATTGAAGTACTTCAAAACTGAGGAAAGACACCTGAAAATGTGAAAGCAAGTATAGAATTACATGAACAAATGATCCAAATAAACATGAAACAGTAACTCCAAATCATAGTTTTCTCAACTCAATTATTTTGCACAAATGGATCCAAGACTGGAAAAGAAGATACTCATAAGCATAAATCTAAATACAATCAATACTTGATATTGACCATATTGGCAGAAACAATAGAAACTACTTCAACTTTAGAGAATATTGGCAGAAACAATAGAAACCACTTCAAATTTGTAGAGAAAAAGGACATATAAATTACATTCTACAGTCACACAAAAACCCATAGCATGTTTATTGAGTAGCAATGATAATGCTAAAGAGAAATTGGTAAATAACCTAAACCCACAAACCTCTTCCACACATCTAACCAAATTCTTTTACAATATGCAAAAGCATCAATCTATATCAGTATTGGTCACTCCAAAACTATAAAGACATCGTGCTAGTATATATCACCAAAAGACAAATTCCAATAGTGCATTTGGAACTAATTGATTGACTTCAACATGAAATAGTCATAAAAAACACAACTTACTTTCTCACCTGCCACTGCTAACCGTATGTTAACATATTTTTATCAAATCTTGATCAGCTATTCTTTAGAGTGATATATTCCTTATTTAAACATTCTAAAGGGGGAAGATTGAATTAACCACATTCCATAAATGCAACCATCTAAGTCAGAAAAATGTATATATAGAATCAAAACAGAACTTAGGTCTCCACTGTCTTTTTAATTATGAAATAGTGCCTAGTAAGACAATATACACTCACTTTTAGGTGTTCATGTGCTTCTATTATTGTCTTCCCATCCTATTTTTTTTTTCTTCCCATTATGTCCATCTTTGTGGAAATTCCTAACCACCCTTGTTGCTGCAGGTGATAGTTTTGCTAATTAATGGCCAGCGTTAACTTGGCCATTATGTTCCTAACTTCTCTGATCTCCCGCCATCTTTAACCTAAGAAATAAGAATGCTAATCGTCTTTTCCGCATCTTTAATGATCCTTTTGGTGTTAGCTTACCTAGCCTTCGAGGCCAAACGCCAAAGCCCTTCATATCCTCCTTTTTTGTCAAACGCTTCAAAGACAAGGCAAGGACTCTTTCACTTAATGCTTCTAGGGCCATTTTATGGGAAATTTGGTTGGAACAAGATAGAACTTTCAGTGAGAGGAGATGGGGAGGAGATGGGGAGAGGGAAGAATTTGGAATGTCAACCCAGTGAACTTATGGGACCAAAGGACAAAAAAAAGAATAAGAATGAGAATGAGAATGCGAATGTTTTTGTCATTCCAAATTCCTTATTCATTAAGGAGAACTAATGGAAAATTGGTGGAAAATTTAATGTGGTTGGTGGAGGAAATTAATTTTCCTATTTTGAAAATTGAAGAGAGGATATAATGAACTTTTTACACCTTTGCTGACATCATTAAAGTCAGCAAAGGGTCCCCAAATAAGAGATTTTAAAAATGGGCCAATTTTTACAAACCAAAATTCAAATGGGCTCATAAGTTTCAATTGCCCAAAACGTCACTAGCAGGCCGCCCAAGTTCGAAACTTTGCACAAAACCCCACAATTTTTTCTTCTTGGGGTTACTCTAAATAATAATAACCGGTTAAAATATCATTTTCATCTATGTAATTTCAATAAATTTTAAAATCAATCATTATTGTTAGTGATAAGTTTTTTTTTTTTAACAAAATTGATTAACTAATAATAATAATTTTTATGCAAACACAATGTAAACATAGTTCGCTCTGTTGTACTAAAAAAAAAAAAAGCATAGTTCGCTCTGTTCGCCAACATTTGAGATAGTTGGTGGATCGGGTTCTCGCGTCATATTTTCTCCTGAAAAGAAGAATTTGGTACAGATATGATTGAAGAACTAGGTTCTTCATATATGGGCAATGGCACTTCGACTGTAATCAAAGGCCGAGGGAATGTGTAATTACTGTTGGAAAATAGAAAGTTCTAACACAAATTCTATACTTTTTTTTGTTTTAATCACAAATTTCATCTATAACCAACTTTAGTATTGTGTTGAAAATGAAACAAACAAAAAAAAAAAAAAAAAGAGAGAGATAAAAAGGAGACAGATTAAAAGGATCACTCCAATCCGAACATAGCAGATAAAACACCAATTACCATCCTAAAAATAAATCTTATCAGTTATCACTGATTATAACAATTCAGAGTGCCTACTTTTAAAAATATATAATTGGTCACTGTTGCATTAAAAAATATTAGTTAAATTATAAAGGAGTTGTTCACAGGAATTTTTTGGAGAAATTTTTAAATCATGGAAATAAAATTTTAAACTCAGTATTCAAAATCTCCTAATCTTAAAAAAGATTTTAGTTTTCCAGTCTTCGAGTCCGTTTGGATTACATTTTAATTTAAATGTTTTTCAAGAATGTATTTTTAAAAAAAACATTTTGCATAAAAATGATTTATAATTTAAACACTCATATGTTTGATTGCATTTCCAATAAATATTTTTATACACAAGTTATTGTATACTTAAAAAGTCTTTTTTAAAAAGTTGGTTTCAAGTGTTTCCCTCGAAATGGTTTATTTATCAATCTCAAACGGAAATTTTTTCAAAATGACTTTTTTTTTTCAAAATTAAACACTTAAAATGTTAAACCAAACACACACTTCCTAAATCTTTGGCCTTTCTGAAGTAGAAAATATCTCAATGTTCTTAGAGTTTTCTAAATTCTCTACCTTCAACTTCTTATTTCTCATTTAATGCTCAAATGAAGGATGCACTTCACTCCTTATACAGTTTTTGATAGACCTTATATGGTCTTGGACTTGATTGACTTTAGGTCTAAATTCAACTAGCTTGAATCATTGTAGTGTGGACAACACTTTTAGTGAGTTCGAGTTAAATTAACTTGAAGTTATCATATGATATAATTTGATTGGATTAACTTACATAGTCTAATAGATAGACACAAGTAACATTATTTGATTTGTCAATTTTCACGTATATTAATTTAATTTAAGAACATGTGTGAATTTGCAAACCTACTTTATCCCAAAATCGATTTGATATTATAAAATAGATGGATGGCAGAATAAAGTAAACTGGACAACTTTTTAATTTTTTTTTTTTTTAAGATAAGCAGACCCAACTTAAATAAAATAAAGTGAAGTGCAACATTTTCTCATTGAAGGTTTTTTTTTTCTTCTATCGATTTTCTCATTGAAGTCTTTAACTTACTTGATTTGAAATCATGTTCATATTACCAATCTAATACACATACTCAAAGTTATGTCATTAATTTGTTAAAATTGAAATAAACGTAAGGATCAAAATAGTCATTTTTTGAAAGTTCAAAGACTAAAGTAGACATTTTAAAAGTTTAGGGACGAAAATGGAATAAACTTTAAAGTTTGGGGACTAAAAAGTACATTTTGAAAGTTCAAGGAATAAAATAGAATAATCCAAAATAAGATTTGAACCTTTTTTCAATTCTAAAATATACTTACTTTGGTTTGGAGGCAATAAAGATAGCAACAATCTTCTCAAAAGAAAAATAATAATAATTATTATTGCATAGAAATAGTTCCATAATGTTACCTACTAAAGTACTTGAAAGCCAAGAAAATAAAAAGGGCAATGTAATACCCGTATCACATTACATTATATCTTGCTAATGTCCAAATCATTATTGATTCCAATAGAACATTATATTTTACTAGTGGTGAAATTAGATTCTTAGTTATTATACTTTAACTTGTACATCAATCAAAGGTTAGAAGTTTGAATTTCACCCACATATTGTTAAATTTAAAATTTAAAAAAAAAAAAAAAAAAAAACCTTACATATCAATTTGGTCATATAGTTTTAAAAGTTTAATATCATTCATACCCTTTATTTATAGCTTACCTAACATTCTTGTTAATTGATAATAAAAATTCAATTAATGAGTTTTTTTTAGTTCAACAATACGTAGAGGTGGAAATTTGAACCTATACCTTTATCATCTAATAAGGTAATAAATAAACACTCTTGGAACGTGTCATCTTTATTAATAAGTAAATATTTAAAGGTTAAAAATCACTTTTGATCTTTGAACTTTCATGAAAGTAACAATTTAGTCCTTAAACTTTGATTTGTAACGATTTAGTTCTTGTACTTTCAATTTTGTAACAATTTAGTCCATTACTTTCAGTTTTGTAATAATTTAGTCCTTGAACTTTAATAAGTAACAATTTAGTCCTTGAACTTTAATAAATAACAATTTAGTCACTGTACTTTCAAATTTGTAACAAATAAGTCTCTATCATGAAAATTAATGCAAAGATTTAATGAAATTTCTTGCATGAATAGATTAATAAACTAATTTATGACCCAATATGTTTATAAACTTCAAAGTTTAATCATTAAATCATAAAAATCGACATTTAATTTTGGAGATTTTTTTTGCGACAGGGATTAAATTATTACAAATTTGAAAATATAGAGACTAGATTGTTACAAATTGAAAAATACAGGAACTAAATTGTTACTTAAAATTTAGGAACTAAATTGTTACAAAATTGAAAGTACAGTAACTAAACCGTTACAAATCAAAGTTTAGGGACCAAATTGTTACTTTCATAAAAATTCATGGACCAAAAGTGATTTTTAACCATATTTAAGAGACTACAATAGTTTAGTGATATGAATGTGGTTCACAATTTAATTTCAACCAAAACAATGTTCTAAAATTTAACTCAAAGTCATATTTTTCAAAGAGAATATATTCTACCTAACAAACTCTCAATCGCATTATAAAGTTGATTATCTTTTTTTAGTTCAAGATGCATATTCGAATCTCTAACCTTATAGTTGGAGATATAATGTCCAAATCGGTCATGCTATATACTCAAGTTGGCGTCATAAGATTCGTTTGTCTTTTTATCTATAAATAACTTTTTTTTTTAAACATGTAGGTATGAGAATTTGAACCACAGACCTTCAGATCATTAGTATCATCAGTACAAGTTTGATGTGAGTTGAGTTATAAATAACTTTTACATACTTACAAATAGTAACATCTGATAAGGTTAAATCAACATGTAGGAACGATAAACAAAATTTGTAACATACACCAACTTAAAAAGGGGTAATTTAACCTTATTTTATATGATCACAGACTGGCCATTCACTACCCTACAGTTCCTTCTTACTTCCCCGGGCCGGCCAGACTGCAAGTCCCCCATCTTCAGCATACCCTCCACAAACGCCTTGAAAAATGCCCTTTGATTTTTGCTAAAAAACCTCACATACCTTCTAGTTTCAGCAAATGTGTAAAGAGTTTCATCAGAATTCAAGAACCCTCTCCCACCAACCAAGTCCTTGAAGTACTGATTGTCAAAAACATAAGGTGTGGAGTCAAGGTTCATCGTGACATTTTCATCCCCACCTTGAGGGCATCGCTTGAAGAGCTCTTCTCTGAAGCTCGGCTCGATGGCCGGGTCCGGCCGCCCGGTACCAGACTGGTTGTAGAGCCGAAACATGACGGAGAAACACCGACCTTGGCCGATCGAGTGCGAACCCGAAAGAGAAACCAGATCTTTGACAGAGAGGTTGTATTTGCTGAAGAGGTCAATGAGAGAGCTTGCATTGGCTCTTGGACTTGGCATGATCTGGTTTGAGTCCTCTTGGCTTGCTGTTAAGCTGTCCAGCCTGCCCAATCTCACTGTCCAGTTGGGGCCGCCCGTCTGAAAAGAGACAAAAATGATACAAGAAGAGATATCATAATAAGACAATAATGAATGTTTTCGAGACTTGTAAATGAGAGGATGCCATTTGGCGAAGTAGTTGGGCGGATGGGGGCCAGTTTGTTATGAATTTATGGCAGCTTTGCTGGTGGAGCCTTAAACTATGGGAATTACTTGTTTATGCAAGGTTACTGTCCCACTCTGCTTTACTAGTAAGCTACTGGGTAAGTTACCAATTTAGCACAGGGTGTGTATTTACTCTCTTGAAGCTTTACAAACAATTTATGAATCACTTTGAATTGTAATTCTATATAATTCTTATCCATATTGCTATAAACAAAATGATGATGCGTAGTTTGAATGGTAATTCTACATAATCCTCATTGACAAATGCTATAAATTAATGGACTATGCGTCGTGTTGACAAGTAGATTTGTATTGCATGATAGACTATGGAACGAAATGGAAAAATAAACAAAATAAAATAACTCGTGTTACCACTTTCTTCCTAAAACAATGTAAATCGCTTTTATAAATCTAATTGCTCTGATTTGTCAAACTAAATCAGCAAATGTTCAGATGAGGTCAACAGAGATTATACAGAATTAGTTCAAACTATAAGACCGCAATTGAAATTCTACATTACAGTACTAAATTTATGATTTAGAGTTAAGAGTGATTTCTTTCCCCCTTTTTTCTGGGTGTGTGCGGAAAAGTAGTTCTGTTTTGTGCATTTCTATGAGGGATTTTGCAGGAGAATTGAATCAAGCAAACAACAGAAAAATCAGGGAAACAAATATGCAAAGAAATTTCCTCTCATCCAAACAGAGCTAGAAGAATCGAAACCACTAACCAGAGCAACGGCATCTCTAGATGCCATGATAATGATATCTGCACAAGAGACAATTCCAGGACAGACCTTCTCCACAGCCTCCTTCACTTCATCAACAACTTCGTAAGATCTAAGCGAATTTATGTTCGACAGAGAGAGTTTCTCTCCAAGCATCGTCGGCGTATCATCCAACAACATAGAAGCATCACAGCCCTAAATTCACCCAAAAAAAACAAAAGAAACGCCGATCCTCAGAAGCCAAACAGGAAAAAAAAAAAGGCAAAATCCAAAAGGAAAACGAAGAGAGTTGAAGAATTACATTAACGAAGCAATCGTGAAACTGGAAGCGCATAACAGAGGCGACACTCCGAGGCTCTCTGATCAGAGCATTCCGCATCACAGAGCGGACGACGGACTCCGCCTGAGGGCATGACTGGGCGTAGAAATCGGGGCGGAGTTTGGCCGGAGAAGCGGATGGGAGGTGGAAGAAGAGAAGCAGAAGGAAGAGAGGGAACATGCTGTTGGGAATGTAAATTCTGGGGAAGAAGCTGTTTGGCTACGGAAGTTTTTATAGCAGCACGATCGGAAGCTTCAAGCAAAGTTGTAGACGACAGCTCTGTGTGCTTGCGTAATAATGGCGAGTTTTGGTCCTTGTTCCTTTGATCAGTAATTCCACTGTCAACCAATTATACTCTTCAAGTCTTATCAACCTATTTTTTCAATTATTCTCCCATTGTGAGTCTCAATTATGAGCAAAACTTAGCTACTAACGAGCAAAACTAGACACGTCGGCACGAGTCATTACATATATTATATTCGGCTAAATTATAAAAAAATGGTTAAATTACAAGGTTGGTCTCGATCGCTCTCAGGTTTGTGTCAAATAAGTACTCAAACTTTTAAGAGAACATGCCTATTACCGCTGAGCTAAGCTCGCTTTGGCAATTTTTTTATTCTTTTAACATTTTCATTTAAGGAATATATATTCCTATATGTCATCCAATCTAACCCTAATAGATAACATTTTTTTTCCCATGCTTCATTACAAAATCTGTGACAATATCAATTTCATTTTTTATTTTTTAATATTTATTTTTAATTACCTTCTTCATCTACACAATGCCATTTACTTTCAAGTTTTCAACTAATCAATTGCAAATCGTGGGTTAAAATAACAGCAATGTAAGAAAGACCTTTCATAACCTAAACGAAATGACAACTAGCGTGGAAAAAGTGAATTTAAATTTTTTGGTTCCGTTGATTTATAGTTTTTAATATTTTTTTTTGTTTATTTTTTCTTTCTTTTTATTAAATATGTTCACTTATTCTTAGTTCCATAGTTGCTTGATCTATGGCCTCAGTACTAGATATAAGTTTTATATTGAGAATTTGGAGTGAGTGGCAAATAAGAATTATATAATTGCAAATATAGCACAATGTAAAAAAAAAATTGCAAATATAGCAAAATCTACCAGAGTATATTACTGATAGACAATGATAGACTATGGTTAATTAGAATCTATCTGATAGACTTCAATTATTAGAGTTTATCAACGATAGGCTCTGATTAATCAGAATCTATCAGTCTACTGATAAACTCCGATTATTTAGAGTCTATCAGTGTCTATCTCTGATAGACTCAGGTTAATCGAAATCTATCCGTAATTATCATTGATAGACTTTGATTATTCAAATTCTATAAGTGATAGTCACCGATAGATTTTGATTAATAGGAGTCTATCAGCGATAGACACTGATAGACTTTGAATAATTAGAGTCTATCAGTGATAGACACGGATAGAATCTGACGACAACTTTTTGGTCTTGTACAATTAATTTTGCTATATTTGCAATTAGTTTGCAACTGTGCTATATTTTCTATTAATTTGGTCCAATTTGCCATCTATGCAACTGCCCCTTTTATATTTATTATAATCACATAAAAATATATTCGCTTTGACAAATTTTCAAATGAAAGTCTATCCAAGGGTAAAATTTGAAACCCTCATTTAAATTTAAGGTAACGATTACAACAATATTAAAGTTGGAGATGCAATTTAATGAAATTGAAATTATAGAGTAAAAATTGATATACTTTTTTCAACCAGAAAGTAAAATTTTGATACTTTTAATAAATATCGACAGATCCCTAATAGTATTTTGACATCATTGTTAATTAGAAAACATTTAAAATCAAATATAAACAAGAGAAAATATTCTAAATTAAAAAAAAAAAAGGAATACTTCTAATTGATAACAAAAAGTCAAATAATATAGGTGGAAACATAGTAGAGATTTTATTTTAGTTTGGAAGTGAGGAAGAAAGTAAAGTTTGTTGTGAGTAAAGGAAGCATAGCCAACCAATTGGCAAATAAAATTAAATGGGAAGTGGGAAAGAAGCCACAATTCACACTCACTTGCCTTTTTTCTCATGCCATTGATAGCGATGTGATGTCCACTTTCAAGATTCCTTTTGGCCTCTATAGTCAAACACATCTCATTTCCTTTACAACATACGGGTTGAGTTAGGGGTGTACACGGGTTGGGTTGGGTTGGGTTGGGTTGGGTTGGGGGGATTTTTTGGACCAACCCGAAAATTCGGGTTGGTCGGGTTGTCAACCCGAATGAACCGAATATAAATGGCAACCCAACCCAACCCTACCCTTCTATTTTCGGGTTGGGTTGGGTTGGGTTGTCGGGTTGTTGTTTTTTTTTTTTAATTATTTAAAATTATTTTTTAAAAAACGTTTATGTTTATCCACAATACTATAATGTAAATCTCAATACATAAAAATCTAAATTATTTAGATTAAATAAAAAAGAAGTTAAAAAACAAAACATAAAAGGAAAAAATAATATTTTACTTTATGGAGTTTGAAGGAAAAAAAAAAGTTTATATAATTATTTGAAGTTTGAATAAATAAATAAAATAAAAAAGATAATTTTTTTTTGTAGCTAAGAACAAGTTATCATTGAAAAACATCAATAAATAATATATAAAAAATAAAAACGCAATTTGTAACTTTGGGGCTCGAACACTGGACAACCACCATCACAAATAGGAACTTAACCACTACACCAAACAGTTGACATAGAAATAATGTGGCATATATTATATATATTTCGGTTCGGTTCGGGTTGAACCGAGCCAAAAATTCTCAAACCCGTGAACCGACCCGAATTTTCGGTTTTATAAAAATTCAACCCAACCCAAACCGAAAAAAATCATAACCCAACCCAACCCTTACGGTTTGGGTTGGGTAGTCCGGGTTGTTCGGGTTGTCGGGTTTTTTGAACACCCCTAGGTTGAGTATTTAAACCATAGTCCTTGTAGTCATTAGTACAAACTTTATGTCAATTGAGCTATGCATCTCATCTAGAGTCTAATATATGTAATGAAAAAAGTCATAATTCTAGTGACATGCTTTTATTTCTTATGAGTGAGCAAATAGTAACTCATTAAAAATATATATATAGCATTTCAACGAAAGGATAGAGATCGAATTGAACATATCTCGAAATAGTCATATGAATTGTAGATTATTTAAATTTTTTTTCTTCTCATTTGTGTTGTAACTTGTAAGGATGGATTTGAAATTTTATATATAATTTTAGAGAAAATTATAAAAATCTATATCCCAACCCTTAAGAGTTGTTACAATTACACTCTTGAACTTTTCAATTTGATCAATAAGCTCTTAAACTTATGAAATTGTTAAATTGTTAAAAACATTTTAAAGGGTTAGTATTATAATTTTTAAATTTTATAGAGTAAAAAAAAATTGGTTAAATTGTAATAATTTTATAATTTGAGGGTTAGATTGAAACAATCATTATAGTTTATAGGTGGTGGTGCATTTTGCAATATATCTAAAAGCTTAATGTAAAATTTCGTAAGTTCAGGAGATGATAGATCAACTTGAAAGTTTGAAGGTGTGATTGTATAATGACCTATATAGTTTAGGAGTGATTTTATTGCAATTTTCCCATAGTTTGTAAAATTGAAATATATATTTGGACACTCTATTTTATGGTTTTGTCCATTTTCTTATGAAAAAATTTCAAAAGTGCCCTATGTTTTTTTTTGAAGAAATAACTTAATATTATTAAAAGCTTATTGTAGCTTTCATTGGGTAAACACTTGTGGGACAGGAACTCCCACCAATGTTATCAACAACACCCATGTCAGCATCATTAATTGAGATCAACCATAATGAAAATTCATCTAACCAACGACCCGAGGAATTTAAATTACACGTGGTTTGGGCCAATGTGTGGACCATCACATTGTGTCTTTTGTGAACGTGAACGACAGAATCAACATTACGGTTGGAGATTAGGTTTTTAGCTTCAAAAATGAATTTCTCTACCTCTGTATCATCTTGGTCCTAACCAGTGTGAAGATTAACGATTTGTAAGGCATCAAGTTTAATCCTCACCTTTGGGGAGTTTTCTGGAATGGCTTTCAAGCCTTCAATGGTTGCTAAAGCTTCGAGCCAAGCAATTTTTCAAGTTCGGTTGATGACTCGGAATCCTGCTGTCACCGGCATGTAATCCTTCCTACGAATAATCCAACCAATGCCACCTTGAGGCCTTGAGTCGCTCCAAGATGCATCACAGTTTAGTTTCCAGCCGGCCTTCAAGAAGTTAAAGAAGAGGTTGAAGAAAAGAAGAAGAAGAATAAAAAGGAGGGGGAGAGAGAATTAAAAGAAATGATAAAATAACAATATTTTTATTATTTTAATATATTTTTATTCAGAAAAATTAAAAATTATTTTTTTATTAAAATAATAGTGTCACGTCAGCAAACTGTTAGGGTTTAACAGAAAATTGGATGGAGGGACCAAAAGTGTAACAAAATTCAAACCTTAGGGGCTAAATTGTTGAGTTTGAAAACTCAGAGACCAAAGTGTAACCTAACCCAAACCTCAGGGACTAAAAGTGTATTTTTCCTAATTTTATATGTATTGAAGTCTATCAGTGATAATCACTTATATAATTATATTTGTATTGAAGTCGCCTTTTAGTGACTATCAACGATAGACTCAATACAACTAGAATTGTATTTGTGATAGTCATTGATAAACTTCAATAAATAAAATTTAGTCCAGTTTAAGCATTACTAATGTTTAGCTGATAGACTATCATTGTGAGTAAAATTTAGTAGTGATAGAAACCTATCACTGATAGACTTTAATCAAAATTGCAACAATTAGTGATTAAAGTTTATCACTGATAAGTGATAACTCAATTGATAGACTTTCAATACTATCATTGATAGTCACCAATAAACTTCAATATAGATAGAATTCTATATGTGATAGTCATTGATAGATTTCAATATAAAAAATTTAGTTTAATTTGAGCATTTCAATTTCTTTTCATTTGGATTCCTCTTGCAACAATTAGTGATTAAAGTTTATCACTTATAAGTGATAATTCAACTGATAGACTTTCAATACTATCATTGATAGTCATTGATAAACTTCAATAAAGATATAATTCTGTATGTGATAGTCATTGATTGATTTCAATATAGAAAATTTAGTTCAATTTGAGCATTTCAATTTCTTTTCATTTGGATTCCTCTTGCATTTGCGTTTTTCACTGGTGGCCATGAAAAAAATATAGATAAAATTCTAATAAATGATATCAGTCTATCCGTGACTATCAGAATTGTTCAATGATAATCACTGATCGACTTCTATCATTGACTATCACTGATCGACTTCTATCATTGACTATCACTGATAGACTTCTATCAGTGATTATCATTGATAGAATAAAGGGAAAAATGAGAATAACAAAAATTCATTTAACAGATTTTCCATATTTGTAATTTTTTTTTTCAATTTTGCTATATTTATAAATAGGAAAACATAAATTGCTACCCATTACAAGAATCCATAAATTATGGTCATTTTAAAGTTTAAAATTTTAAACATTTTGACATTTTCATTTGTTCACACGACATTTGAGAAAGAAATTCGGTGCATGCAATAAGGGCATGATATTTGACAATGGTGTGTAAGTGAATTTAGAAACATCCAAAATCACTTTAAGTGATTCTCGGTTAATAACTTTGGAGGAGGTGATTCCCAATTGATTTTTGTTAAGTCACCATGAATGATTTTGTTTTTAAAATTATTATTATTTCATATTAAAAAAAATCTCATTCTATTATTTCATATTAAAAAAAATTCCATCCTATTTCACTCTATTTTCTCCTAAAATTTTGAGCAAAACGTTTTTTTTTCGGGCCCGTTTGGTAACGTTTTCGTTTCTTGTTTCCGTTTCTTCATTTTTAATAAAGAAAAATAGAATTTCATGACCCTAACACCTATACATTTAATAATAATAAACCTATATTCTTATTTATGTTTGGAAAAAATTGGAAACAAGAACAAAAAAGGAGAAACTAGTTTTAGTTGTTCCCAAAAGTTCTATACAAATTTTGGGAGTGTTTCTAAAAAATGAGAAACAAGAAACATACATAGTTATTAAATGCTTAGATTTCTTAATAAAATTGGAAACGAGAAACGAGAACGTTACCAAACGGGCCCGAATTCTAGATCTCTAACTTTATTTATCTCTAATTTTTTCTTTCTCTAAAGTTTTTATAATGTCAATCTCGAACTTTGTTTTCTCTTTTAAAAAAGTTTAAAATGTATTTTTCTCTAGAATTTATGTACCGAGCTCACAACTTTGCTGGCGGGAAATGATAAAATGCTATTTATCATAATATTTGTTAGTTCTATTTCTTAGGTTCATATATTTCTTAGTTTGTTATAGTTTATCCTATCTTTAAATTATCACGTGGCTCTCCACAGTTTTTTTTTTTTTTTTTTTTTTTAATAATGTATGTGAATTTTGTATCATTTCCACTCAAAGTCTATAAGAGGTGTGGTGAACACATGAACATAGTTCAACTGACATTAAGTTTGTACATACTTTCAAGAGGTCTGTGGTTCAAATCTCTCCACTTTACATGTAAAAAAAATAGTCAATAAGAGGTGTCCTTGACAAATATGACAATCATGGTAAGGAAACTGAAAGAGATCAAACAAAATTTTCAAAAATAAAAAACTAAAAATCAGTACCAAAGAAATCGTAAGAAGGCAAGTATACTTTTCACTACAAGAAAAGGATGTTTTGCTGATGCGGAAAAGATTTTGCCGACGTACAAATAAGCGTCAACAATGGTGTCAAAATAGACCAGTCAGCAGAAGTTTTGCTGACGCCAAAATAGGCCCGCGTTGGCAAAAAAAAAAAAAAAAAAAAAAAAAAAAAAAAAAAAAAAAAAAAAAAAACTTCTGCCGCCGCTACTTCATTGGCATCGGCAGAAGTCATACAAAGTAGCGTCGGCAAAAGTTTTTTTTTTTTTTCCCTTCTTCTTAAAGCTCCTTTTGAATATTAGTATAATCCCAAATTTAAACTCAAAACATTTTCCAATTCTCATTCAAATAATGAACTAACACCTAAACTTCTCGTACATGCATCTTGTGTAACGCCCCAGGTTTTAATAGAATCTAGCCTTGTGACATTACTAAACTCCTATTCAAACTAACCGAGAGCTCTGAAAATTTTGGCAACATAACGACATACATAGAACGAAACCAAAATTTTTAATCACCTGTTAAACTCAAAACGACACTTCTATATCATTCTATTCTACTCTACAACTCCACAGAAACAACTTCATATTAGAATACGAGTCAGATCTCACATTTTCAACCAACAACAGAACCTAAATTCTTCTAGTGCAAGCATACCCTTAACTTTCTAAAAACAGTTCGACTTTATTAATCATAAACATATTTACAACCTAGTGGGAAACATGAAATCTAAACATGCTCAACAACAAGAAAACTAAACCAACCTTGCTACAAATAATAGATTCAACCTATCAACAGTTGATTGAGAACTACCCTATCCAACAGAAAAAAATATAAACAAACAATGGGCCCTTGTGGTCATCCCTCGTGAAACTCCTCGTCTACATCACCGGGCACATAAAACTCGTCACCTGCATAATCTGAAAATGTTGGGGGAAAAGGAAGGGGAGGGGTATCAGTACAACCACAGTATTGGTAAGTAGCTCACACCCGGTGAGCCACCAAACAACAAACAACCACAACAACATCCTATCCACACACATCATGCTTGTAAAGCGATAAACAGTCCAACATGCTCTTAAACATGAAAATAACAACGCCAACACATGTTCATGCAAAAATGGGACGACAACATGAATCCACGCATCATGCTATGCACCCCCACATGGTTTCTGCGCCATGCCCGCACACTCACACGTGATTTCCGCGTCACGCTCCGCACTCACATCCCACACGTGATTTCCGCGTCATGCTCCGCAAACCCACCCAACACATGTATTATCACGCGTCATGTGCAGCGCCACTCACATGTGATTACCACGTCACGCTCCGCACTCACATCCACACGTGATTTCCGCGTCACGCTCCGCACACACACCCATCACATGATTTACGCGTCATGTTTCGCCTCTCCCCAATGTACACACACTATGTAGACACGACTCATTTGCAGCATAGCCCACTATCAACAACACCTCATGCTTATGAATTAAACAAGCAACATGCCAATGAATCAACATATCATTTTGCTTAAGAATCCAACAAAGCATCATGCTTATTCACATAGCGAGCTACATACATAATAAACACAACAAACAATAACAAAGCAAGAGAAGCAAACGACATGCTCAACAATCAAACGAACAAACAAGCCCAACCAGATAGAAACTACTTACCTAAGCTAAAAGCGCTCCTAAACCCAACTATAGCTTGCTGGAAAATACTAGGATATGCTCTAAACGGACCTACAGGCACAAGAGAGACCTTCTAAAGGTTAGGGAATGGCTTGGCCCACCTGCCAACACTCTAAATGAGTTTAACCGAGTCTAAAGCATGCTAGAAGCCACTCAAGCTTACCGAAATAACACTGAATGCTTGCTGGAAATTACTGAACAACACCAAAATCCTAAGAAGACGCGCTGCCCGAGATTCGTATTGAGTTTAGAACTGAAACTAAAGAACACGCAATGGTTAAAAAGAAGCTAACTAGGACAATTTTTAAAGACTTTAAGGCTGCTGGAACTTACCAATCAGCACCAAACAGAGATGCCTACGTGTTGTACAGTGTTCGAAAGTGGCCAAAACCTGCAATTTAGGAGGCGATAAAGAATGTGTAACTCAGTTTAACGCCTTTTGGGTCATGGGTGACTTGAATTCAATGCCAATAAGGAATGGGTTAGGCTAAAACTTACTTTAATCGCCAAATAAAGCTGAAAGAGGGTTGAAACCACATCCAAATCACACTGGACAGAGACCAATCCGCGAGAGAAACGAGATCCGAGATGCTGGACTAACGGGATCTAATCCAAGACGAGAGAGAGGTAGGTTAGATCGAGCTTGATCAACTAAGAATGAGAGGAAAAAGAAAGACTTACACGGTGCCGGACGAGATCGAGGGGAAGGCGGCTGACTCGCGTGCGATTTCGGATCTACAGTACCGAGAGGGAGGAACGGGGGCAACGACTCGGGCTTGGCCGTCGGAGAGAAAACGACAGCAAGAGGAGGTCGGCGGCGTGCTGTGCGAGGCAGCGCTCGCGAAGGGGGAAGGCGATGAAGGCGTTGGGAGTTCGGCACGGCTGGGCAACGCGAGGAGGACGGGGTGAAGGGCGGCGATGCGAGGCGGCGACGGTGATGGACTGCAGCAGGCGACGACGTGAACAAAAGAAAGAGAGAGAGATGTGGCCGAAGATGGAAAAATCGCAAGGAAGGGGGAGGCGGACGCACGCGAGAGAGATGAAGGGAGAGAGAGAGCTTGGATTTCTTCATTTTCTTTTCTTTTTTTTAAAACCTAACTGAATACCAAAACTACCCACTAACCAGGAGAAAGTAATGCTGACTAACTTCTCACTCAGTCTGCACGATAAACTGAAAAGATCTTAATGAATGGGGAAAAAATATCTTAATCAACCTAACATATCGATTAATTAAAACAAACTTGGGTTACCTGGAATGTGGGGCATTACATCTTGATTCTCGTCGACGATATAATTTTGCTCTTACATTGACCTCGAAGAACCTAAAAACAAGAAATATTAATTAAGTTCAATATATACTAAGTCAATAAATTTTCAACTTAATGAACATAATATGAAAACATAACCCAATTATCAATTTTTCAAAACCCATAAATGTCACAATTAAACTAACTCCAATCATACAAATAAGCTTTAAATGAAACTTTAAACATAGAATAGACTCAAAAATAAAATATAATAATCATGAAAATATGAATAGACTCAAAATCACCTAAGCCTCCAAATTTGATTTACTCTTTTACTCCTCATGAAAATGAATTCTTACTTTTCTACATCTCTTACCACACATCCTCCAACAAAAACAATCTCAATATCATACAAGCATAAATTCAATCTCAATCTCCAAACTCCAACAAACAACTATAGTCTCAACATTTATAAACCAAATTTATAAGTAAACACTAAAATAAAGAGAAGAAACAACTTACAAAGGCACTATGAGCTCGTTGATATGACATTTTATTGGATGGAAGATAACCTACAGAGAGGGGAATTCGCAAACATCAAGTAAGTTCATTTTTGTCAACTTTCTCACAACATCAAACTACAATACTTTTAAAATAAAATTCAAACAAACATACCTCAAAATTTTCCGCCGATGTACCTTTGTCGTCGAATAAAGAAGTCAATATCGTCAAACAAACACATGTTTTTTTTCTTTAGTTCACTACTTCTCTCACACTCTATTTTCTTCTCCACACGCTTGCTTCAAACACATCAATATGACATCTATGAGCCCAATGAAAAAAATTTGTAAACATTCAAACTAAATGCAATAATAACGTATAAAACGAACTTCTCAAGTTTCATAAACTTATAAACATAACTGCTAAATTTATCGAAAAAAATCAATATTACCAACAAGTAAACACATACATATACTAATCTTCCTTACTCACAAAAACAAAAACCATGTTTACACTTAACATCAAAACCATTAACTTTAATCAACAAAAACCAAAAGCTCAAAATACACAAAAAAAAAAAAAAAATCACCATATTTATACTTTCTTTTCTCACCATTTTTCACCAAATGAACAAACATCAAACAAGTTTTTGTTGACTCACAATCCCTAATGCACACAACACACACAACCATAAATAACACAATCTAGAGAGAACAAAATAATGACAAAATAGATGCAAAGAAATGAAAAAAAATAACTGACAAAAAAAAAAAACAGCCATCAAAGAAATGTAAAACAAAAAAAAAAAAGAGAAACAAGGAAGGAAAAATTACTTACTAAATGAGAGGGAGATGACGACCCATACAACGGTGAAAGAAATGGTAATGGTGGAATCAAGTGGTGAAAGTTGCGGCGAGGGAGAGAAACGGAGTTGGTGATGGAAAAAGAAGAAGAAAACGCTGAGGGGAGGGGTTAAAATGAGGAAGAAGACACGAAATGAGGGGAAAATTTGATTAGGACTTTTAATGAGTTTCTGCCGATGTAGTTAAAATGGCGTCGGCAGAGGCTATACTTCTAAAAACGATGTCGGCAGAAATCCAAGTTTAGAGGGAAAAAATGTTGGCTGTGAATTTTTAAATGACTCTTTGCCGACGCCATTTTAGCCGCGTCAGCAGAAGTCCAAGTTTGGAGGGAAAAAAAATTTACCATCGAAATTTTAAATGACTCTCTACCGACGTCGTCTAGGCGTGTCGGTAGAGGTCACTTCTTGCCGCTCTCGATGCAGATATAAACGATGTCAAGAGAGAAGGCCTCTACCGACACGGTCTTAACGACGTCGGCAGAGATAGTTTGCATGTCGGCAGAAGGTTCTTCTCCCGACGCATTTAACGGCGTCGAGAGAAAACGCGTCGGCAAAAACAATTTTTCTTGTAGTGTTTAATTGAAGAAATTAAAAACAATATCATTATAAAATTGGATCTAAATATATTGCTACGAAGTGGAAGACACTATGAAAGCTCTTATACCCAATAATGTTGTACTCAATCCTACCACAAGTGGTTTGATAATCTTTGTATGAACAAACATGTTCTAGACACACATGGTAACAACACCTAGTACACACACAAAAGAGTGACTAAGGGAAAGAAGAAAGGATTGACTTTGATGGTGAAACTTTTGGAATATGGGAAACACGTTCTCAATATACAAAGTTGAAATACTTCACAACTTTGATGACCAATCAAACTTTGAATGTTTCTATAAGGAATGAGCAAACCTAAGCTAGGATATATGCAACATGCTCTCAATTTGGAGCAAAAGGAGGAATTCACCCCATTTTTATTGTCCAAAATATCTAACCTCCTTACATTTACAAATGAAATCTTTAAATAGACTTTTTTTTTTTTTAAAAGTTTAATAGCATATGGTTGGCAAACTAAAGGAACTAAAAAAGCAAATAACCAAACTCCTAAAACTAACCTAACATGAATAGTATTTAAGAGGATGTCTAAAATGGACCAATTAAACACATTTGTCTCCACTCTTGGTCCTAATAACTCTAATTATCCCTTAAATGACACTCTTGTGTTGGTGTTTTCTAAGCCAAAGTTCTTTTTTCCACTTATTCTCCTTTCTCATAGAAGATTATGATACTTCAAATGTGAAAGGGTAGATCTCTCCTTCTTTTGGTTGATCCATGTGACATGATATATGTGTCTTGTTTGAAGCATATCGGCTCCACTTTTCTTATGCGCGAAAATGTGAGTGCAACCTACTTAGTTGTAAATTAGGTACTCCGCAACAATTCTAAACATATAGAGGTTGATCACCACTTCACTTAAGGGAGGGGTATCATACAAACAGCTCCTAGTTCGGCTTGTACCACCTAAGGACTAACTTGATGACAAAACTTTTACCTAACAACTTGTTTTAGAAGTTTACCTACCAAGCTCAAAATCCATAGTAGTCCAACTTCACTTGTGGGGAATGATAGAATGCAATTTATCATCATATTTGGTGTTCTATTTCTCATATTAATTATATTCATCCTTCAGGGACCGTTTGTTTTTTGGTAATCAAGATAGCTGAAATTTTTAGATGCCTTGAATTATATATGCCCGAAAATATAGATGTCCGACATTTTAGATAACTGTGTTTGTTTTGAAGGAATAATTTATAGGGATGTTCAGAAATATTTAGATAATCATGTTTGTTTTGTAGGATTTTTGGACGAGAATGTCTTAAAATGATGTATTATTCCAACAATACTCTTTCCTATCTTCAAATCATTTATATATTAATTTAATTTGTATAACATTTTTTACTTTAATAATTTAATATTGTTATCAATTCAATTTGTATTAATTTTATATGTTATTTTGTAAAAACAATAATTTCTATTGTCTTAAGATTTGTATGAAAAAAAATTAGAATTAAATATTAATTTCAATTTAAACTTGAACTACTTGAACTTATTTTAAAAGAAGACAATTATATGGTTGATAGCATTTTTTTAGTGGATTATATTTATAAATTATCAAAATAGAGAAAGTTGGGAGAGAAATAATATCAATTTGTGATTGTATTTTTTCAATAAAAAGATATTAAATGATCGTTATTGGAAAGGGAAAATAAATAAAAAATTCACTTCAAATTTCAATTGAAAATAGTTTCAACTATAGGTTATACAAATTAAATGAAGTTTATTTTATATATTAATAAAACATATAAATATAGTTAATTTCATATAATTGTTTATTAGTGAATGAATACACTAAATTTTTAAAATCCTAAAATAAAAAAAGGGAGAAATAAAGAAAATTGATGAAAGAAAATATAAAAAAACGAAGGACCAAAATGTCAATAGTTGATTCCCTGAGCATGGGAATCTTAGAAACCCATGTATCAGGAGGGCATCCAAATCTTCTTAAATGCCTCTCATGTGGGCATCCTAGGATGTCCGGGCATCCCGAGATGTCTGGACATCTTACATTACCGCAAAACAAACGGGGTAATCCAGATGCTCATTCCATGGGAATCTTGGATTACCGCAAAACAAACGGCCCCTCAATGGTTTTTTATATTTTGTCGCTCTCTCCACTACTCTCTATTCTATTGATTGTTTTTTTTATCCTCTTTTTTGGAGAGACAAACAACTCAAATGTATGTGAAATTTATCTCCTTTCTATTTAAAGTAATAAGAGAGGTTGAGAATACACAAAAAAAGCTTTGGTGACACCATTGAATATGGTCCACAAAATTGCTCATACTCAAAATACAAACACAAATAAGGGCCAACAAGAGTATAGCTCAGCTGGTACAAAGCTCTTGTACCCTCAACCAAGAGAGTAGAGATTCAAATCTCTCATCCTACGTATTGTCAAAATACGTGTCAAAGGCAGAATGGAAAGCATCTGCCAAGGAATTTGAAACTAATTAAAAGCTAAACTTGTATCATTCTCAAGAACGGTGAGGAATGTATACAAGAATACGTTACACATAGCCAAAGAAATTCAAAATTCAAATGGTAAAAAAAAAAAAAAAAAGTAAAGTTTCTCAAAAACAGCATCTAAATTGAAGTTTAGGCCGATCACTTTCCCTTGAGCTTCTTTGTAATGCCAGCAATGTACTTTCCTTGGTGGAAGGCTTGCTCCAACTCGAGAGTTGTTGGTTTTCTGGAGCCATCACCTGCGTAAGTTCCAGCTCCATAAGGACTTCCACCTTTAACCTTCTCCATCTCGAACATGCCAGCTCCGAATGTGTAGCCAATGGGTACGAATATCATTCCTTGATGAACCAGTTGAGTGATGGCAGTCAACCTATTGTGATGCATAATTGCAATTTTCAAGGTCAGTTGATATGTATTCCTCTTATGTTATTTGACATACGTTTGGCTTATCAATATGATATGTCGTTGGACTTACGAGAAATTATTAGGTGTTTCCAGTGCAATCAGACGGATAGATTCGTACCGTTGGATTTTAGGGAGAGAAATTGTAAAAGTACTTCGATTTTGTATCCAACGGTTATTAGGAGACTGACAAGTTTGAAGATTTACATCCGATGATTTTAAAGAGAGAGTCTCATTGCACCAAGAGCACCTAATAATTTGTCTGAACTTACGCGGTAGTTTCTTGCCCACCTCCTTGGGATCCGGTACTGTAAAAGATACCAGCAGGCTTGCCTGCAAGCTCTTGGGTTTTCCAAAGGCCTCCGGTTGCATCAAGAAATGATTTGAATTGGGCAGCCATCATTCCGAATCGAGTCGGGAAGCCAAAAATAAACCCATCGGCATGGGGGAGTTCGTTCGGGGTGATTATTGGTACATTACTCTTTGGTGGCGCACTCATCTTGCTAAGGACATCCGTGGATAATGTTTCGGGAACCTAAACATAGAGTTCATCATGTAAGGAATTGTAATTTAACATCCTATCTGAATAAGAGAGGTCATGAGTTTAAACCCCTATAATGTCATTTCCTACGGGTTAATATTGAAATCCATTGGTTGGACCTTCTATACATATCCAAACTCTTTATTTGAACACTTTGTTTTTCAAATAGTGTTGGTTTTTGAGACATTACCTGCCACAACTTGACTTCAACACCTTCTACAGATTGAGCCCCCTTTTGAATCTCTTGTGCGAGTCTCTCAACATGTCCATACATGGAATAGAAGCTGTAGCAACACCAACAAATTAATTTTAGTATTGGACCTCTCCTGTTACACAACATGTCCATATATGGGAGCACATTTATGTAAGTAGAATAATTTTTAAGTGTAAAAATTTATAAATGTATATGAAAAGACGAAAATATAGTTATAAATATGTAATTTCAAATTACAATTAAATTTAGGTTAAAAATCACTTTTGGTCCCTAAACTTATGTGAAAGTAACAATTTGATCCATAAACTTAGATTTGTGATGATCTAGTCCCTGTACTTTTAATTTTGTAACAATTTAGTCCATGAACTTTAATAAGTAATAATTTAGTCCATGTACTTTCTAGTTTGTAACGATTTAGTCCATGTAATTTCAAGTTTGTAACAATTTAGTCTTTATACTTTCAAATTTGTAACGATTTAATCCTTGTCGCAAAAAAATTCATCAAAATTAAATGTTAATTTCTATTATTTAATGATTAAACTTTGTAGCTTATAAACATATTAGGTCCCAAATTAGTTTATTAATCTATCTAGATAAGAAATTTCATTAAATCTTTACATTAATTTTTCACAATAGGGATTAAATTGTTACTTATTAAAGTTCAGGGGCTAGATTGTTACAAAATTGAAAGTACATGAACTAAATCGTTACAAAATTGTAAATATAGGGACGAAATCCTTACAAATCAAAGTTCAAAAACTAAATTGTTACTTTCATCAAAGTTAAGGATAAAAATGATTGTATTTAAAATATTATTGTTTTTTTTTTTTTTTTTTAGTACATCAACATTTGGGATGGGGGGATTCGAACATTCGAACCTCTGACCTCTTGGTCGAGAGTATATGTCAATTACCGCTGAGCTAAGCTTGCTTTGGCATTTAAAATATTATTGTTTTCATAAATTATGTTGGTGCTTTTATATTCATATTTAACCATTAGAAGTTTTTATTTTCAAAAAAAAAAAAAAAAAAAACCATTTGAAGTTTTTTATTTTTCAGCACCAACTTTTAGAATTTTATGATGTTTGGAATAAAGTTTAAATAATATTTATTTATCATATAAAAATTTTAAAAAATATATTAATTAACTGATCTATTCTTTTTACTTTAAATTAAAACTATGAGACTTCAGGTTGTTTCTAGTGTTCTTTTTATGAGTAGAAATATAAGGTAGTGTTATAATCTAGAAAGCTTATAACTTGTCCATAAATTTCTAATATATTGAAGCCTAAAAGTGCCAAAACTAAAATATGATATGACGAGTCAAGGTTGCCATTCCCTACCTTATATTTCTTTTGACGAATTTTAAACAAATAAACAAGAAACACCAAAAGAAATTAGGAAAGAACTGCCAAAATATAAATGAAGGGTTCAAATCAAACAACAAAACCGCAAAGAAGAAAGTTATCAGAATGTGAAACGCATCGGCGAAAGAACATTAGAGAAAATCGGAGCGAGAAATAAAAAAAAAAAGAAACAAATTGAATCAAATGTGAAGAATAAAAGAAATGAAAAGAGGAGCCAGAGCGATGGACATACACAATGTACAGTTTGGTTGCCATTGATGCAGGAGTGTGAGAATTGGTCTTTGTGAATTTTTTAGCTGTGAGATTTTGGTTAATTGCAAAATGTGAAGTGGTGAACCAATGGGATTATTTATAGGTTAAGGATTCATCTCCGATCTAAAATACCTTTGCCTACTTTTTTGCTCTATTTTTTATAAAGAAAATGTCTCTCTCTTTTTTCAACCACTAAATTCTTTTACAAACCGAGGAAAGAAAAAGTCTCTTCTTTTTGTGTACCACTCAATTTTTGACATGGCTATATAAGGTCCTAGGTCGATTAGAGTTCGAGCTCAGTTTTTTATGCTAGATGACTAGAAAAAGTCGTTAAGTTTTTCGTTTGGCGAAAATAAATTATATATAGTTATCAAGTAAATACTAAGTTGAATATAAAATATTATTAATTAATTTATAAACATGTTATGTGTTATAATTTTTTTTTTATTATTATTTTACAATATCATATAATTTATAATACATTATATTATACAAATTTTAATCTTACAAAAATAAATTGAGTTTATAACATGAAATACTATATTTATTAAAGTTTTTATCTTTTTTTAATTTAATTCTGCATTTAAAATTTTTAAATTCAAAATCTGGATACAATGAAAACATAAAAAAATTGTTTTTAGAATTTCCACTATTTGGATCACAGAATCCAAAAACAGTTTAAAAAAAAACATATGCCAAATTCATATTCAAACACTGAATTAAGTGAATCTAAAAACATAAAACAGAATTTGGATTGCCTACCAAACAGATCCATATGCACTACAGTTTGAGAAAACGCGAGGCGGTTGGCGATTGAGCTTGAGGCGGACAACCATTGTGGCATGCGGTGGCATCGAACTACAACCATACATGCAACACAGGTGTTTATTGATACATGTGTAGGTCTTTATTGGCGACGGCGACGTGGGTCTTGTAACAGGTCCGTTGATCTGTGAGAGTCATAGTTTTTTTTAGTCGTGTGAGTATTTTGATGGCATCGTGGGTCTTTCAATGGCGACGTGGGTCTTGTAGGACTCATTTGATAACGTTCTCGTTTCCTATTTCTTGTTTCCATTTCTCATTTTTTAAGAAACAGATGTGTTTGATAACTCATCTATGTTTCTTGTTTCTAAAAAAGAGGCAAAATTTGAGTAACTTTGAGAAACTACAAAAAGTTGTTTCTCAAATTCTGTTTTTGTTTTTGTTTTTTCCTATCTTTCATGCATATATCTATCCCTCTCTCATTTCTACACCAATCTCTTCTCTTCCTCTCTTTATTTTTTTTTACCACTTTCTTCTTTTTTTTTTTAATCTTTTCCGTTATTTCGTTCTCTTTACTTTTTTTTTCTTTTTTTTTTTTCGTTATTTCTTTCTCTTTCATTTTTTAAAATTATTTCTTTCTTTTTTCTGTTATTTCTTTCCTTTTTTTTTTCTTTCTTTAACACCTCCCCCAACCAGCCGCCACCGTTGACCTCTAACTACCGTTCGTCGCCAACCTTCCCTAATTGGCCTCCATTGACCGAACGCCACTGTCGACCTCCGACTACTGGCCGTCTTCGACCTCTGCTGATCGACCTCCACCGACTGACCGTCCTCGACGACCTCCGACTATCAACCCCCATCGACCTCCGCCCACTAGTTGCCACCGACCGACCGCCACCTTCGACCTCTGACTATCGGCCACCACTGACCTCCACCCATCGGTCGCCACCGTCAACCTCTAACTACTGGCCGCCACCATCGACCTCCGACTACTGGTCGCCACCGACCTTCACTGACCAGCCTCTGCCGACCAACCACCCCCGTCAACCTCCGACTATCGACCTCCGCCAACTTCTGCTGATCGGCCTCGACCGACTAACTGCCACTGTTGACCTCTGACGACCGGCCTCCGCGAACTTCCGCCGACCAGCCGTCACTAGCAACCTCTGACTATAATTTGAATGTATGTTGTATATAATTTTTATATTATATGTACCAAATTTTATTTCAACTAATTAATCAAGAAACGAGAAACAGTTATATAGTTATCAAACACATATTTGTTTCTGTTTCTTTTTTTTAGAGAAACAAGAAACAAAAATAGTTATCGAACATGTTTCTGTTTTTAGTTCTTAAAAAGCAATAAACAAGAAATAGGGAACGAGAACATTATCAAATGAGTCTGTAACTGCGACGTCAAACTGTGATTTTATATTTTTTATTTTTTATTTTTAGTATGGATTGTGGTTTTTTCCCTCAATTTAAATTCAAAGAAATTGAAAAGTCAAATAACATATTGAATACCTTATTATAAGAAGCGTTGGTTAATTATAAGAATTAATCCCCTATGTAGAAAGTTTTTTAGTTCCCTTGGTGAGATATTATTAGCTTAGGTGAAATTTGTAGGGGTGGAGGCTGTATGCCTGTTAAGCTTTATGCTCTTCTTCTGTAATCGTGCTTGTTATGTTTATGAAGTTTTAAAAATGGTGAAAAGAAACTAAAGATACTTGATTATCTATTAATTATAGAAGAATGTTATTATTTGCCGCAATATGGACTTTACCATTCAACAATTCATATGAAAATTTGGATGTTATTAAATCACTAAAAGATTTTAAATATCTTAAAAAAAAAAATTTAATATCAAATCCATGACTAAAAAAATTTATTGTAATTTGGAATATATTTTAAAATTAGAAACCATTGAATTCTTATTAGTGCCAAATTTGAAATAGTAGTGCAAGCACTTTATAAAATTGAAAATTGATGCAGTTTACGATTAATGTTTTAGTTATGAAAATGTAGCCCCTTTTGATAACCATTTGGGCCCCGTTTGATAACCATTTGATTTTTTGTTTTGGGTTTTTGAAAATTAAGCTTGATTTTTTCCAATTTCCTTAAAATAGTTTTCATATTTGTCAAGGACACATTTGCATTCCTAGCCAAATTCTAAAAACAAAAACAAGTTTTTGAAAACTACTTTTTTTAGTTTCAAAATTTGAGTTGGTTTTTTAAAACATGGAAAGAAGATTAATAACAACACAAAGAAACTTAGAAGAGGAAGTAGAGTTTGTAGGCTTAATTTTTTAAAACTAAAAACAAAAAATCAAATGGTTATCAAACGGGGCCTTGGTTTTTAGTTTTTGGTTTTTGAAAATTATGCTTGTTTTCTTCTAAATTTCCTACCATGGTTTTCATCCTAGTTGCATTTGAATTCCTAGCAAAAATTTTAAAATAAAAATAAGTTTTTGAAAACTACTTTTTGTTTGTTTTCAAAATTGGACTTGGTTTTTGAAAAAATATTGATACTAAAACCAAGAAACTTATAGGTTGAAGTATATGTGTATAAGCTTAATTTTCAAAAACCAAAAACCAAAAACCAAATGAAACGAGACTGTAATGTTTGAATTTACAAAATTTTCAAAGATCTGAAATGATGTTTTTTTTTATACAATTGATCTTTGAAATTTGGGAAGTTCATGAAATTTAATTGTTATTTGAATTTGGAAAATTCATAAAATTTAGATAGAATGAGAAAATGTGGAAGTTTGAAAACAAATTATCAATTGTGAAATATATTATGAAGGCTTAAATTTAGAAAATGGTAAGGGATTTGAAAATGGGTTAAAATGTTGAGAGATAATTTGAAAAATAAAATGGAAAAACTAGCCCGTTTGATAACTTTTTGGTTTCCAAAAATTATGCTTGTTTTCTCCCAATTTCCTCACTATGATTTTCAGAGGACACATTTGAATTCCTTGCTAAATTTCAAAAACAAAAATAAGTTTTTGAAAACTATTTTTTTTAGTTTTAAAAAATTAACTTGGTTTTTTAAAACATGGAACACAGAGTAGATGGAAAAACAAAAAAACTTATAAGTGAGAGTAGGTTTATGTTGATGATCAAATTTCGCTAGGTAAATTACCTTCGCTCTACGTGATAATCGACAGTGAATTTGTTTGAGAGCGGGGGAAGACGTGGCCTGCAAAAGAGTAAACCTGCACACCGGTGTGGTGCTAGCCACACCGCCTCCGATGCTTAAGTCAGAAAATGGAAGAGGAGAGCAAGAGAGTAAGAGAAGAGAGTCGAGAGTTCGGGTCCCCTTCTTCAGTGGCGAAGAGGAGTATAAATACCTACTCATGCTCCTAGGGTTTTTAGGAATTCGAAGGAGTTTCGGGACAAACTAGGCGGAACCGGGGTGGCTGGAGGCTGCACGGACCGAACGGAGTCGGTGGGACTCGGCCGAGGCCGAGCAGGGGGGTCGGGCATATTGACCCGTCCCATATGCCGGTTTCGCCTCTAGGGTCCATCTCTTAGCCCTATTTTTGTTTAATAGGGAGTGCATATCCCCTTTGTAGCCCCCAATCCCAAGTAGAACTTCACTGAAACATAAAGTATAGTTGGGTAAATAGGAGAATACCTTTAAAGTTTGTGCTCGGCCTTGGCAAGAGGTGCTCGGTCTCGGCGTCCGCCAGGTGAGCTTGACTTACATGAAGTGTTTGAGCAAGTGTTTGAGCTCTGAGGTGAGGTAGACTCGGTAGCCCGGACTCGTGAGCAGTGGCGTGGGCTCTAAGCGTGGAAGCCTAGGCTCGCATGAGAAGCGTGGGCATTAAGCTGAAAAGCCTAGGCTCGCAAGTAAGCGTGGGCACTATGTTGAAAAGCTTAGGCTCGCATGTAGGCGTGGGCACTATAGGCTCGCATGAAGCGTGGGCTCTATAGGCTCGCATGTAGGTGTGGGCACTATAAGCTCGCATGAAGCATGGGCACTATAGGCTCGCATGGAGGCGTGGGCACTATAGGCTCGCATGATGCGTGGGCACTATAGGCTCGCATAGAGGCGTGGGCACTATAGGCTCACATGAAGCGTGGGCTCTATAGGCTCGCATGTAGGCGTGGGCACTATAGGCTCGCATGGAGCGTGGGCACTATAGGCTCGCATGTTTGAGCGTGGGCACTAAGCAGTAAAGCTTAGGCTCGCATGTAAGCGTGGGCACTAAGCTGAAAAGCTTAGGCTCGCATGTGGGCGTAGGCACTAAGCTGAAAAGCTTAGGCTCGCATGTGGGCGTGGGCACTAAGCTGAAAAGCCTAGGCTCGCATGTGGGCGTGGGCACTAAGCTGAAAAGCCTAGGCTCGCATGTTGAACGTGGGCACTAAGGAGTAAGCTTAGGCTCGCATGTTGTCTTGATACATTCCTTGAAACACACTCTAAGCCTTGAAAGGGGGGAAATCTAGGTCCTAACATTAATGATAATGCTTACATTTAATGGCAAAGCGAAAGAGAAAAGTCTACTCCTACCCACCAAAAATAAAGTGAGCGACAATGCTCTGATTACTTGATAAATGCAGCAAAATAAATACAACTAGAATCCCCTAAACTAAGGCTTAGTGTGTTCTCCAGAATGTTGTCCTTGACCCTGACATGAAGTGTGGTAGGGCTCGGCCTCGGCCTCAGCCTCGGCAATAGGAGAGTCTGTTTTGGTCCTCAACGGATTTCCAGTTGAGGTCCACCATTGTCTTTGCCTGGGTCGTCTCTGGTCGGCCTCAGCCTTAGTGGTGAACTCCTTCAGGTATCCGTTCCGAATCAGCGCTTCAATCTCGTCCTTTAGCTGAATGCAGTTCCTGGTTGAATGTCCATGATCTCGATGGAAGAGACAATACTGGCAATTGTCTCTGTTATCAGGATTGGACTTCAGCTTCCTGGGCGCGTTGAGCAGATTTGTATTCCTTATCTCCATCAAGATCTGCTCCTATGGGATTGAAGTAGGGGTCTACCTTTCAAACTTCTTCAAGTAGTCTTCTTGGTCTGGTCGGCCTCGGCTATAGTCTGGTCGGCCTCAGCCTCCCTCGTCGGTCCGCTGCTTTTTGTCCTTCCTACTGTCGCGGTCAGATGAAGAAGGCCTCTTGTGTTCTCGTTCTGACTTCTTTGATTTGAGCAACTCCTCTGCGCTCATGTATTTCTGTGCCCGGGAGACGAACTCTGCATAGGTTCGAGGTTGGCTCTTACCTATTGAATTGAGCAGTCTTTCGTCTTCCAGACTGGTTGTGATGGCTACTAGGACTGCTCCCTCACTGTATCCCTCAACCTGCAGTGCTTCGTTGTTAAAACGCGTTATGTAATCGCGCAAGCTCTCACCTGGCTGCTGCTTGACTGTTAAGAGGTTGATGTGGGGCTTGCGCTGTTCTCTGGCTCCCATGAACTGTGCAAGGAATGCTCGGGCTAACTCCTTGAAAGAGTTGATGGATCTTCTCTTCAACCTTTCAAACCAATGCTTGGCTGATCCTGTCAAAGTGAAAAAGAAGGCACGACACCTGATTGCGTTCGAGACGCCGTGGAAGTCCATCCAGCTTTTGTAGGCATTTAGATGCTGCACAGGGTCTTTCTTGCCATCATACGGTGTGAATGTAGGTACTTTGAACTTCTGAGGCACCTCGGCTTCCATGACTTCTTCCGTGAAGGACGGGTCAACTTGGTAGTGAAGGGATAAAAGCCCTTTCGCAGCGGAAACGTACAGAACCTTAACTCAGATTTTAATAGGAACTAAAATACCGTACGTTGGCAAATAAAATACAGCAGAAAAATCATAATAAAACTATTGAATTTTAATTATAAAACATGCTAACACTTTAGATCTAATCTAATTAGGATCCTATTGATCCAAGATCAAGAACACTATACCTTTGAAGACGTTCTTGACCCGATTCACCAAATTCCCTTGGTTCTCCACCCAAAAACAGCAGCAAAAGTCTCCTTTTCTTTGCTGGAAATTAATCACGAACACCACCAAAGGGTTGCACCGGTATTCTCTTGAAGGATATGCGATAGGTGCTTGTGGGGGCGTGATTTTCTAAGGGTTAGGAGTATTTTTCTTCTCTGTATCCTTGAGAGAATAATCACAGAGTGTTCTTCAGAGAGCGCGAGGGAATTGCGTGTGAGGGCTTGAAGAATGGTAACCAACTCAACGAATGAGATTATATTGGGGAAGTGGTTATTCTACGGATAAAACTTCCCACTCCCTAAATAAACTCCCCTTCACACGTAAACCCTAAGTAAGTGGAAGATTTTATCAGTTCAATTAACTGATAAACAAAATTAATTAATAATTCAAAATCATTAACTAATCTTTAATAATATAATTAATTTAACAATTAAACTAACTAATTATTATAATTAATGTACATCATATTTACATAACATTCCCACATAACCTAAAGTTTTAATCTAATTCAATTAAATCAAATTTAATTGAACTGAATTAAAACAATAATTAATTAATTCTCCAATTAATTAATATCATAATTAAATATCTCATATTTAATTATATTTCTCTCAAAAATAAACTATAGTATTAATGTACATCTAATGTGCATTAATTATAACCTATAGTTTAAAATATAAATCAAATTCATATTTTATCTTAATATTCGAACACCTTCGAATATTCAATTCTCCCTTAGAAATTTACCTCAACGCCCTTACAGAGCTACCGGTGGGACCTAATGGACCTACAGATTAGAAGCTCCAATGATGTGAGATTAATTTACTAAACTCATTAACCAAGTTAATCAATATTCGTTAACTGTGGTTCACTCCACTAAAGAACCACAGCTGCACTCTTCTCACTGCAGATATATTTCTGTGTCCACGGATATCAACCATCAACAGCAAGTTAGCCCTTCACGTGTGTTCGTACCCCAGCTAGGTCAAATTACCGTTTTACCCCTGGGCTACCTCTTCATCCTTAAGTACCAGTGCTCCTCTAATGAAAAACCTGTTTGAGGTCCAACCAACAAACAAAAGTCTCTCTCGTGCCATAGAGAGGGTAGGGCCCATTGTTCAAGACCCGGAGACACCACTTAAGGGAACACACCTCTACTTGCCCTAAAGTTGGGAAGGAGTGAATTCCATCTTGTAAGACTATGTTCCCAGCTCCCCAATCGGTCTTGTCCCCAAAATGGTAGGCTTATTGAGTCGGCGAATAGGCCACTCTCACCCGTACAAATCAAAGGACAATCCCTCATGGACAGGAGTCCATAATCCACTCAGGATTAAGGCCAAGTTGCCTAGGTCATCCTAGTGAAATAGAAACCGAGCTAACTAACGGTGTTATAGTTAGTGGTTAACTATTTCGCGGTCCGGCCTTTGTGCAAACTCATTGCACAGGATACCCCCACTCGCATGTCAACTACACGAACGCGTTGGATCATTGCGTTTGTATCAAAATACAAAGCGGGCCGTATCCATAGTGTCACCAGGATAAGGTACCCAGCCTTATCCCTATACTACAGACCCTTTAGGCTAAAACTTGAACATCGATCCCCGTATGTCCCTACATACTAGTTCAAGCCTCATTCTATTAGCCTTGGATGTTTAGTTTATTGGATTAGGGTTAATAAGACAAGATATAATGCAAACATTGAATAATACATCACTTTTATTAATGTTCGGTCAAATGTACATTTACTATCTACGAGTTTTAGGGCATAAAACCCAACAGGTCGATCAACTCTTCCAAGTCTTGTGCTCCAGGGTTCTTCGACTTCCACAGGTCTCCCTGAGGATTTCCAAGTCCTTTTTGCGTGTCCAGTAGCTCGGTCTTCCTAGGGGGATTGTCTTTTTTGGCCTCGGCCTCGGCCAATCTAGCCTCGACCTCGGCTGCTCTGGCCTCGGCCTCGGCAGTTTTGGCACTTCTGCGCTTATCCTCGATCAGATTCCTCAGGTCTGTCTTGGTATGACCGTAGCTTGGTGTTGAAACTGTGTGGTCACGATCCTTTAATGTGCTTGGCTCTGGGCTCCTCAGAATTGCACGATCTGTAGGTCTGAGCCCCCTGACCTTGCTGGTCATGCTGTCAGTCTTCTTTCCCTTCGATCTCGTCCCTGATTCTGCACTGTGCTCCACGGGCTCCTTCCCCTTCCTCGGATCCCTAACCAACCTCTCATCATAGGTTTTAGTGCTAGGACCAGGTTTATCCAGGATGCGAAGTATCCTGGACAAATTATGATCCATCGCACTTACTTTGTTTTCGAGAGCAACAATTTTGAGATCAGCTTGCTTCTCTCGGGATGAGGGTAGTGGAGACCGAGGACGAGGAGATTCGGTTCGAGGCCGATCTCGGCCTTCTTCCCGTGACCTCCGCTGGTGACGGTCACCATCCGAATTTTCTGTGTTTATGTCTTGATTTCTCTTCTCCATCCTCTTACTCATGGAGTGACCGATATGCAGATTTGGCAAGCTTTCTTCCCCACAGACGGCGCCAACTGTTGATGATCAAATTTCGCTAGGTAAATTACCTTCGCTCCACGTGATAATCGACAGTGAATTTGTTTGAGAGCGGGGGAAGACGTGGCTTGCAAAAGAGTAAACCTGCACACCGGTGTGGTGCTAGCCACACACCGCCTCCGATGCTTAAGTCAGAAAACGGAAGAGGAGAGCAAGAGAGTAAGAGAAGAGAGTCGAGAGTTCGGGTCCCCTTCTTCAGTGGCGAAGAGGGGTATAAATACCTGCTCATGCTCCTAGGGTTTTTAGGAATTCAGAGGCGTTTCGGGACAAACCAGACAGAACCGGGGTGGCTGGAGGCTGCACGGACTGAACGGAGTCGGTGGGACTCGGCCTAGGCCGAGCAGGGGCCCGACCCCTTCGGTCTTGACCCGTCCCATTTGTCGGTTTCGCCTCTGGGGTCCATCTCTTAGCCTTATTTCTGCCCGGTTGTCCTCGTCAGCTCCTTGTTCATCGGAGTGGTCCAAAATTACCTATAACAGTTTATAAGCTTAATTTTCAAAAACAAAAAACCAAAAATCAAACAAGGCCTAAAAAATTAGGGTCTCGTTTGATAACCATTTGATTTTTGGTTTTTGGTATTTGAAAATCAAGCTTACAAATACTACTTTCACCTATAAGTTTATTTGTGTTGTTATCTATCTTCTTTTTATGTTTTCAAAAACCAGCTCAAATTTTGAAAACTAAAAAAAAGTAGTTTTCAAAAACATTAGTTTGTTTTTAGAATTTGGCTATAAATGCAAATATGTCCTTAACAAAGATCAAAATCATTCTAAGGAAATTAAGGAAATTGAGAGAAAACAAGCTTAATTTTCAAAAACCAAAAACCAAGAACAAAATGGTTATCAAACGGGGTCTTGGTTTTGATTTTGTTAACCTAACCACATGAAAAGAAGCTATCAAGAGAGATACTTCTATCTGATGGAAGGACAAAAAGGAAAAGAATATAAAATTATCAAAAAATATACAGATTAACCATTTTTAAAAATTTTATATGATTGAGTCAAATTTCAAAACGGTTATTTTAATTTAGCCGTTAAGTAGAATTTTCGAAATTAAAAACAGATTTCTGTACTGTCCGATTAAGCCTAATGGGCCGCAGAATGTTGTTGGGCCGTGAAGTGGAGTAACTTTTAAGGGCCCAACGATTCCGATTCTCTGCAGTTCTACGCATCGAACGAGGAGATTTCTAGAAACGAAAGCGGAATTGCGAGCGAAAGAGAGATGGAGGAAGAAGAGCACGAGGTGTACGGTGGAGAGATCCCAGTCGAAGGGGAGATGGACGGAGACGTCGACATGTCCGTCGGCGACGATGACGCCGTCAAGGTTGCCATTCGTTCTTTCTCTTTCTCTTTCTGTTTCTTGTGCTTGAGAGAGAACCAGAAGAAACAATTCTTGTGATTCGGGTCTTTGTGTGATTGTGATCGTGTATGTGTTTCAGGAGCTCGACGAGATGAAGAAGCGCTTGAAGGAGATGGAGGAGGAAGCAGCGGCTCTCCGGGAAATGCAGGCCAAGGTTGAAAAGGAAATGGGAGCCGTCCAAGGTAGTTTTGTTACGGTTACGTGTAATTGTTTTCGTTTATTAAGCCTTTGGTAATGGAATTTGCTGAATTGAATGAGTACGTTTCGTTGCTGTGATATTGTTATCGAGCTGGAAGGAACTATGATTTTGGGCTTGAAATTTTTTATGCATTGGTGATTTATTCTACTGGATTTACCTCGTATTATGTTTCTTGCATTAGAATTGTGCATTTTTTCCCCCATGTAACATCTGGGGAATGTTTTGGATTATTGAAATTTTATACCATGCTTATTTGAATTGTTTGCTATTGTGTTAGGTGTAGAATTGAGTTATCGTTTCTGAAGTGGGTTATAGTTTATGAAATTGGTATTGAGGATTCTGTCGTAATTATTAATTTCTTTGATAGTTCCATTGCGGTAGCTCTCCACCTATCCAAAAAAAAAAGTAGCTACAATATACTGTTTCTGCATAACAGATGCAGATATATATACTGTTGCCTTGGCATTTTGCTGCTTAATTGTTAATTTAAATTTAGAATACATTTAAGCATGGAAGTTTAGTTTTATGTAGCCTTCGGAAGCAATAATCTTTTGTTATGTGGTTTTAAGGTTTGTCCATGTCATAATTTAGAAGGAATGGCAAAACAGATTAGGATTATGGTTTTTTACAGAGTTTAATATTGAGTCATCCCACCATGTTGGTTGAGAGTTTCTTAAATTGGGTATGTTTCATAATATGCTAGCTTAAGAAGTTTTTTATGTATTCCTTTTCTCTAATTCGACCTATTGTATCTATGACTGTTATGTTTGATGCAGATCCTGCTGGTACATCTGCAAGTCAAGCAGGCAAGGAGGAGACTGATTCGCGATCGGTATTTGTTGGCAATGTGAGGAGAAAAATGTCCCTAAAGATATTCTTTAGATTTGAGAAAAACTTGTTTGTTGTTTGATCTTTGAAAAAATGTTGTTGAAATGAGGAATTTCTGCAAAAAAATTTCAAAAAAGGAAAAAGGAAAAAGAAAGAAGAAAAAGAAAGTAGAAAAGAAGAAAGAAGAAAGAAAGAAAGAAAAATGTGAATGGTGGCTGAAAGACTGGTTTAACGGGAAAAAAAAGTCAGAGAGAAAAAGAAATAAAGAAAAAAAATCTGAAATATCAGAAACCATTAGTGAATTCTTGCATTTAGAAAAAGGGGACTGTTTTTAGTTGAACTTATGCTGCTGAAAGGCATGCCTTCTGGAGGCTGGGACTGTTAAATGTGGAATAACAATGTCGATGGTTCAACTACCGCGTCTCCAAGGAAGCAGAGGCAAGTCAAGGGCATGCAATTTTAGTTGCAGAGCCTTGTCAATGCTCGCAGTATTGTCGTTTGTGTCTCGCAAATGAGCCATAAAGGAAGAGGCGAGGGTGTAAGATAATCGCTTTTTTGTGGCATTATTTTTCTAGTTTGTGCTTCATTTGACCCAGTTAGACAAGCTATAGGATTTTAATGCATTCGTTTCATCTTAACCAACGACCACTGAAAGAACTATTGCGCCTTTTGTTAATATTGAGAAAATATTAACGAGATTTACTTAACCATAACAATATATTAACTTAATTATTGCACACTGGTCTTTTCTCAAATGGATTACTAATAATTTTTTCAAAGAACATAGAAAACGTAGAACTTTTATTGATTGTTGATAGCACTTTGCTATTTTATGCTCAAAGCTCTGCTTCAAGAATCAAAATCCTTTTTTGAAGGTTGACTATGCATGCACACCCGAAGAAGTACAACAGCATTTCCAATCCTGTGGTACTGTCAACAGGGTAACTATTTTAACAGATAAATTTGGTCAGCCGAAGGGCTTTGCCTATGTAGAATTTCTTGAAGCTGAAGCTGTTCAAGAGGCCCTCCTTCTGAATGAATCTGAACTACACGGACGGCAACTGAAGGTATCTTTCTTGAAGAAATTCTTTCATTGCTCTTAATGAATGCTTGGTTTTGCACAAAACAGAATCTTTCTTTGAAGGAGAAACCATCCTGGTTCATTAGTTTGGTATGAATTTGGGTATCGTGCAACGTTTAGGAACTTTAATATTTCTCTGACTTTCTTATTTGCTTGCATAATCCATTCCAGGTTTTGCCCAAGAGGACAAATGTTCCTGGTATGAAGCAATATCGTCCCCGGCGATATAACCCGTACATGGGATTTAGGAGACCATATGTACCACCATATTTCTATTCACCTTACGGCTACGGGTACAGTTTCTAGTGTCCTAATGTTGCACGGTCACGAAGTTCTTGATTTTGCTAATTGCTTGATCCTTCGATATCCATTGCAGGAAGATGCCCCGGTTTCGAAGATCGATGAGATACATGCCCTACTATTAGATGTCAAGATTGTTCAGGTTTGATAAGTTTGTCCTGAAAGAGTTGGTACTTGCTTCTGATCCTTGAGAGAGTACAGAAAGGATGCATGTCTATATTCATAATATCTTTTGTTGCTTTTACTATCTTGGATATTTACAATAATCAAATACTTTGCCATTTGAATAATATTTTTGCTCTATGACCCGTTCAGAAATCAGAATACACTGTCCTGTTTTAAGATGACTTTGGAGAATGATGCAAATAAATCCATTGTGTCAACTAAATTAGCATATGCATGTCTGTTCTGAAGAATTTGCAAACGAAACCATCCCTGAAGTAATATGGATATATATGCATGTATTGTAAGATAGGTTTTGTCTTGGAAGTTGGTTAAAAAAAATTGTTATTATATTATTTTAGATCCCATACTTTGAGTTTTATTATAAAAAAGTCCGTTTTGCAAAGTAGCAAGTGAATAGAGGTTAAAATTGGTCTCTACGGTTGATTTACCTTTTCTTAAAAAAGTTCATTTTCTTTTATTGCAGAAAAATTATTGTGATTATTTAACCAATTTTGAAAAAAGTTAATTTCAAATCATTGGTAGGGATCATTATTCAAAGTACAAGGTTTAAAATTAGACATTTGAAAGTATAGAGACTAAAATGTAATGAAATTTAAAATAGAGGACCAAAATGGTATTTTTTAAATTAAGAAACAATCTATATATGAAATATTAAATTTGGATAAGTTAATAAAACTGGACTATTCAAAACTAGATTGTGATTTAATCATGAGTTGTTAAGTTAATTATCAAATTGTTTAAAATAGTAGTAAATTTAGTATATTTATATAAAAGTATGACCAAAGTAGCAGTTAAAAAAAATGGTTAAAACAATAAATTAAAAATACAAATAAATCATTGATTATTGCATCAATCAAGAGGTCCGAGTTTCAGTTTCGAATTGAATTTTCTCAATGTTGTTGTTTTTTTTTTAATATTTTTTTTTGAATCAGAATTTTCTCAATGTTGTTAGAATGGAAAAAAAAAATGATTTATTAATTTGAATAATGACCATATTTGCCATGATTATTTTGAAAAATAATGTATTTGTCATTATTTAAAAAAACCATTCATTTTCACCTTGAATTGACAAAGTGTATTATCCATTTTTATCATAAACTTTTAATGTCATCAAATTTCAGCTTAAAATTCATTAATTCCAACCTTAAACTTAAACAAATGTTGCAATATATATTATTTTATAGATTGCGAAAGTAAATATTATCATTCAATTTTTTTTTCTTTTCGAGTATGGGGGGAGAGATTCTAACCTCCAATCTCTTGGTCGATAGGACATGCCAGGGATATAAAACATGTCTAATGTAAAATTGATGGCCAACAAGAGTAAACTCAACTGACTTAAAACTTGCACCCTCAACCAAAAAGTCAAAGGTTCAAATCTCTCAATCTATTTGTAAAAAGTTGAAATTGATGAAGTTTAAAAAAAAAACGGCACTAGTGTTAAAAAAAACGAAAATAAAAAGAAAAATGCCACTAGATCTAGAATTTGGTTAAAGTTTGTGAAAGATTTATCCAATCACTTGACATTGTATATTAATGGAGCTTAATTTTGTGTGGAGCTTGATTTTTATTAAAATTATTGAGTATAGAAAGATTTTTACCAGTGAAAATCGAACATGCCATAAAAATTGTACCACCAAAATGTTCAGAAGGGGCCACACTCCACAAGGCCATTCCAAACTCTCATTCTCTCTCACGCTTGAAATTTGTTTCTTCGGTCCACTGTAAGTACCTGAGCCACCAAGAATCTCCATCGATGGTTACGATGCTCTTGCTCATCTTCATTCCAGAGAAGAACCATTAAACCATCTTCAACAAACTCAAATTCCCATCCCCATTTCTCTACAAATGTCGCTGCCTTCTCAAAATCTCTTCAGATGTTCGAGCCGTTTGAAGTTTTGTTGCTTTACAAACTCCCTTCCCAGGAACAACACCTCGTTTTCTCTCCCAATTTCATCTCCACGCCCCACGAATCTCCATCAATTCCACTTTCATGCGCATAAGCTACAGAACCCTCACAATTCAAGCTCCCGCCGGAGTTATTGTCAATATGGCATTGGAGTTTTTGAATCCGAAGACGTTGCGCAGAGTGGCGACGGGGGTGCTGGTTTCAATTTAGAATCGGTTCTTTCATACTCTGAATTGCTTTCTCTGTTTTCTTCTGCTGTTTTCTTGGTTGTCTTTGTTGTGAATTTCGTGGGTTCGAGTTCGAAGAAGGCGCTTTGGGTGTTGATGGGAGATAGGGGTTTGGTGTGGGGGTTTCCATTGCTTGTGGCTACGGTTGTTCTTAATACGTGGATTCGAAGGCGGCAGTGGAAACGAGTGTGTGGGGTAAAAGCGAGTGGTGGGTTGAAGTTGAATTTGTTGGATAGGATTGAGAGATTAGAGGAGGATTTAAGGAGCTCCACGACTGTGATTCGGGCCTTGTCTAGGAAGCTTGAGAAGTTGGGCATAAGGTTTAGGCTCACACGAAAAACTCTGTGGGATCCAATTGCTGAGGTATTCTTATTTTCTTATTTTGTTTGTGCTTTGTATTGGTACTCATAACATGTTGCTTTGGTAGTTAATAACTGGCCATTGGTGGAAATATGTTTATCATAGGTGAACTGAATTGTCTGATTCTCCTTCCGGTTTAAACCTGTTTAATCCAGCCTCTTTCAAGAGAATATATTAAGTTCTGCCATTTTTCATTTGTTTAAAACTGAATTGCATTCAGCATTTTCATAGTCATGCTGAATATCTTCCAATTTTAAGTATACTTGAGAGACTTGGTAAAGATTCAAGTAATGTGAGTATACAGTATCAAGAATGGAAAATGGATATCTTTCTATAAGCTCATCAGCTCACTGTTGGAAATTAAACATGTTTTAGTTCTAGATACATTATACATGTACATGAATAAATATTTAATCAAGTGTTCATGTATCTAGTTTTTTAAGATGGATTAATTGTGGGTACGTATGTATGGATTCATATGATGAAAATTATTGTATGGTCTAGATTTTTTCTTTGCGCTCCTATAAATAGGATGTCTTTTATGTGTTTGAAGCAAGTGTGTGGAGAGGAAAGCAGAAAGAGTTTGAGAGAAGTAGTGAACTAATTTTGTAGTTTGTTGAAGAATTTCAATATAAGTGACTTTGTTTCTTTTCATTCATGTAAGTCTTATTTGATTACTTTTTATGAGTGGCCGTCACACGCTTCCAACACTCACTGTGTCTAACTTCAATGAAATTTTGAGTGGATGTTTTGTTTTTCTTTCTTTTTTGTGTTTTTGTGTGTGTGTCCATTTTTCTTTAAGAATTTGTGTGAAATCTGACTTTTACCAACTCTTTTCCACAAACCTCTAATTATTTGTACGCTATTAATAAAGACTGCAGCTTTATCTCAAAGAAATTCTGAGGACACTCGAACTTTGGCTATGCAAGAAGATATTCTTGAAAAAGAACTCCTTGAAATGCAGAAGGTCTTACTAGCCATGCAGGTAAAAGTTAAAATGATTATTAAAACTGATACACAGAACTCTGTAGTTATTTGAAATTTAAACCCTTTATATGCTGTATATTGGATGTATGTTTGCCTTCAATGTGTTATATAGACTGATTTCACAATTAATAGGCAACTATAGACAAGCTTTTATAATTTGAGGAATTCTTAATTTTGCCTCCGTACTCTTATCCGAAAAAAAAAAAAAAAAAGAAAAAGCCTTCATACTAATTTAATTACAGAATCTTCTGATACAAGTGCGATAAGTTATTAGATTATATATGCTCTTAAGATAGTTTTTCTTTATTGTGATTCTGAAGTTAGTCTACATGACAAAACAGGTCGACTTTGATAAGATTGCATTGTTTGATGTGTCAATTTTGCACTATCTTTCTAAAAATGAGGTTAAAGGAGCTTGCTATAAACTGATTGGAATTTCTGCAATGAGTTCATGTGTAGGAGCAGCAGCAAAAGCAACTTGAGCTGATTGTTGCAATAGGAGAAAAAGAGAAGCTGATGAAAAGCAAACAGACACTTGATCAAGAACGAACAAGAATTGAAAGACACAATTCTGCCAATGAGGATTCAAAAGAACTGGAAGAAGCTTATGAAATCTGAGTTAGGATCCTCAATTCTTCATCAAAACTTTCCCATTCATTATCACTGTTTCCTGTTGTGATTTTAAATTCAAACTTCTCTTCCTTAAATTTATAATTGAAAAAAGTAATAATTTAGGTCTCGTTTGATAACCACTTAGGTCCCGTTTGATAACCATTTCGTTTTTGGTTTTTGGTTTTTGAAAATTAAGCTTATACATACCTACTTTCACTTATAGGTTTCTTTACTTTAGTATCAACCTTCTTCCTTGTTTTAAAAAACCAAGTCCAATTTTGAAAAAAAAAAAAGTAGTTTTCAAAAACTTGTTTTTGTTTTTAGAATTTGGCTAGGAATTCAAATAGATCCTTAACAAGGATGAAAGCCATGGTAGGGAATTTAGGAGAAAACAAGCATAATTTTCAAAAAAAAAAAAAAAAAAACGAAATGGTTATCAAACGGGGCCTTAGTTTTTTGTTTTTGGTTTTTGAAAATTAAGTTTATAAACACTACTTCCACCTATAAGTTTTCTTATTTTGTTATCAACTTTCTTCTCAGGTTTTCAAAAACCAAATCAAGTTTTGTAAACTAAAAAAAGTAGTTTTCAAAAACTTGTTTTTGTTTTTGGAATTTGGCTAAGAATTAAAATGTCTCGTTAACAAAGATGAAAACCATTTGTAAGGAAATTGGAAAAAAAACAACCTAATTTTCAAAAACCAAAAATCAAATAGTTATCAAACGGGACCTTAATTAATAGAAATGTAGGTAGCATCCAAAACTTATCAGGTCTAAGCTTTCACTAAAACTGAAGACAACAAAAATCTAACTAACCTGTGGCACTTCACTGCTGGTGGTTGTGGTCCTGTAGATTTCACTGCGGCACGAGGGTTCTAGCAGGAATTGCTTTTTTTTTTCTTCCTAACTTTAATGTGATTTTTCCGGATTGGTGAAAAAGAAGTGATTGATATGCTACCACTTAGAGCAGTAATCATAACAATGGTATAGTAATTGTTTCATATTTCTTTTAGTCCTTTCACATGTGGCTCTATAAATACAACATGGCTACAGTGCAGGTGCATCATGATCCTGTGGCTGCTGTTTCAAGTTATTGATTTGGTTGTCTACCTATCATGTCTTTGTGTGGAAGGGATCTCACTGGAGAGAGTGATAGAAATATGAAGGTGATATCTGGGCCTTTTGAGCGAAGATATAAAGTTTGAAGTGTTTATGATGAGGTATGTGAATTGTCTGATAGTAGCAGTGAGTTTAGTGGCCTCTAGAATGAACATGTGGATGATTATGAAATGAAGAATGTAGACAACCATATATTTTGGAAGTGACAAAAGAAAAATTCAGGAACCAATGGGAATGCAAGGAAGAACAGTCAGTGGAAAATAGGCCTCACCCTCTTGACATGTTCATTAGAGGATTAATCAAACTAAAGAAGCAACAAGTAATCATAGGTGTCAAATGTAATTACCTGGCTATAATTGTAAATCACTGGTGAAGGATTGACTTCTATTTTTGTGGACATAAAATTGTTAGAATACATGATAACTGTACTTTTTAATACTTTTGGTTGTATCTCCACGCTAGTCACTAGCTGGAAATCCTTTCTGTAATTCACCATGGGTGGTTGGAAGTTCCTCTTCCTTTTCTTTGTAATTTCATTCGTCAATAAAATCTTTCATGTTTTAGAGTTCAGGATTTATAGGTCTGTTGAATTTGGCGAGTCACTAAAATCTCATATTCAAACAGCTTGTTAACAATTTAGTTAGAAGAGTTAAAACTAAGTCAATTGTTTCACGGTTAAGATTCATTACTATTATTGAATGAGCCCCATCCAGGACCAATAAGCCTTGGGCATGTAAGATACAGGTTATGGGGCCAGCATTATTGAGCAGTTCATAAGCTAGTTTGATTAGATGTAGGACTACCCAATGTAAGTTGCAATTAAGAAATATCTTTTATTCAATGTGTGGGACAAGTGTGGTTGAGTTTGGTGCGGAGTTGATTGCTAAGGTCCCGTTTGATAACCATTTGGTTTTTGGTTTTTAGTTTTTGAAAATTATGCTTGTTTCCTCCCAATTTGCTTACAATGGTTTTCATCTTTATTAAGGACACATTTGAATTCCTAGCAAAATTCTAAAAACAAAAACAAGTTTTTGAAAACTATTTTTTTTAGTTTTCAAAATTAGACTTGGTTTTTGAAAACAAGGGAAGGACATAGATAACATAATGAATAAACTTGTAGTCAAAAGTAGTGTTTATAGGCTTAATTTTCAAAAACCAAAAACTAAAAACGAAATGGTTATCAAACGGGGCCTAAATGATCAAGGGTTTAAGGTACAGTTTCCCTTCCCTCACTTGTTGTTTGTTAGTTACTTCCAGGTATAGGTGCCCACTCATTTAGAGGTCCCATGAGGAGTCATATTCGAGAAGTCTCGATCGAGTCCATTCATAATCTAGATGTACAAAGAAAGAAGTTTTTTCTCATACCGGTATTATCCCTGCTTGATTTTTCAATGTTCGAGACATTGAAGCAGGCGATGGTTACATAACCGGTGTTATCCTTGCCTGATTTTTTTCTATCGTTTGTAATTGAGACAGACGCTTCAAGTACTAGAATTGGGGTTGTTTTGAGTCAAAGACAACGCCCAATTGCTTATTTCAGCTTGTCGTTATCACAACAAGCAAGAATGAAGTCGGTTTACGAGAGAGAACTAATGGCTATTGTGTTAGCAGTTCAAAAATGGCGCCACTACTGCCTTGGGCAAAGATTTATGGTTCTAACCGACTAAAGGGCACTGAAGCACTTGCTTGAGCAACAGGAAATACAGTCCGAGTACCAGAAATGGCTTACCAAGCTCTTGAGGTTCGATTTTGAGATCAAGAACAATCCGGGCCTCTTAAACAAAGTCACTGATACCTTATCACGAATTCCCCATGATGCTGAATTGGCCACAATTATAGTACCTTCAGTGATTGATATGGAGATTATCCAAGGCGAAGTCAAGCAAGACTCAGAGTTGCAGAAGATACAGTGGCAGAGTACTGGAAAAGGTTTGAGGTATATTCAGCACCTTTACCGGAGTTACTGGAGACCGTACTAGAGAATACCTTCCTAAACGTCTTGAAGCCAGCGATTAAGGCCGTCGTGGTGAGTTGGAGGCCAGTAGGGCTCAACGAGATTATGATAGAGGCCCAGTTGATCGAGGATCGTGATATGGTGATCCAAATGGTCGTTGATTCGATAAGTCCAAGGCCCACAAGTGAAGTTAAGTATAGCTCAAGTGGATCAGGAAAACTTGGGCTTGGCTCGATTAGTAAGACGAATTTGAAGGGAATAGAGAATCCTACAACGCATACCGTGATCTTACCAGAAAAAAATGGATTTTGGGGAAAAGGGACCTGAATCATTGAAAGTTAACTGACGCCGAGTTCCAAGCTAAAAGAGAAAAAGGATTGTGCTTCAGATGCGATGAGAAATACAACCGTACTCGCTGTTGCAAGAATCGAGAAGTGCGAGAACTACGAGTACTTTTGGTGAACAGAGCAGAGGAAATCAAAATAGTGCAGGGCTCTTCGTCAGAGGATGAGTTGGAAGAAGAAACTGCCGAAGTGGGAGAAGTTGTGGAATTAGACCTGAGTTATCGGATTTTCCACACCTGGTACCGTGAAGTTGAAGGGGAAGATCAATGAAAGAGAGGCAATAGTTCTCATCGACTGTGGGGCTACCCACAACTTCATATCTCAGAAAGTGGTTGATGAACTCGAGCTACCAGTGGTCCACACCACTCATTATAGCATTGTGCTTGGAAATGGAGTTGCATCCAGGGGGAAGGGGGTATGCAAGGCAGTGGTGCTAAACTTGTCGGAACTAACTGTTGGGTTTAATGTCCTATAAACTCGTAGTTTGTAAATCATTAAACATATTCTATTTTCAATAAAGTCGTTATTGAGGTTATTCAGTAAAAGATGTTATTGAATATGTAACTTGCGGATGATTAACCTAAATCCAATAAACGAAGATCCTTGGCTATAAAATGAATACTCGAACTATATGTAAGGACATATCGTAGGATCAAGTTCAAGTTTATAGTCAAAATAGTATATAGTATAAGGATACGGTTGGGTGCCTTATCCTGGGGACACTATAGACGCGGCCCACTTTGTATAAAGTACAAACGATGAGATCCTAAATCGTTCATGTGGAGACATGCGAGTGGGGGCATCCTATGCAATGAGTTTGCATAAGACTGGACCACGAAATAAGTCACTTTCTCTTTATAACTCCGTTTACTGAAGAAACTGACTATTTCTCAAAGATGACCTAGGTAACTCGTTCTTAATCCTGAGCTAACTATGAACTCCTGTTTATGCGAGATTATCCTTTGATCTGCATGGGTGAGAGTAGCCAGCATCGCCGACTCAACAAGCCTACCATTTTGGGGATAAGATCGAATAGATAGCTGGGGACATAGTCTCGCAAGACGGAATTCGCTCCTACCCATTTCAGGGATAGTAGAGAGGTTGTTCCCTTAAGTACTAACTCCAGGACTTGAACAAGGGGCCCCACCCTCTCGTTGGATCGAGAGGGACTTAGGTTTGATGGTTGGACCACAAACCGATTGTTCATTAGAGGATTAGTGGAACTTAAGGAACTTAAGGAACAAGAAGTACTATAGGGGTAAAACGGTCATTTGACCTAGCTATAGCTACGAACAACTTGTGAAGGATCGACTTACTGAACATGGTTAAATCAAGTGGACGGAAATATATCTATGGTGAGGGGAGTGCAACTATCGGGCTATAGTGGAGTGTCCCGATAGTTAACGAATGTTGGCTAGCTTGGATAATGAGATTAGTCGGTTAGCCTCGAATCGTTGGAGCCCATGATCTATAGGTCCATTAGGTCCCCCTACTAGCTCATATCGGAATAAAGCCTAGAACAAATTGATAGGATTCTTTGAATCGTTCAAAATCGGGAAATAGGGTATTATCATAAATTGTGTTTGACACAATAATTTAATTATGAATTAAATTAGAAAAAGAGAGAAAAAGTATTTAAAAGGGGTTTTAAATACTATATACATGAATTAAGATTCATGTATAAAAGATGCACAATATTAAGATGATTAAATTGATTAATCATACATAATCAATTGGGCAAGCTTCAAAGATGATCATATATATATGAATGTCATATTTAGAATTGATATTAATATCATAGATGCATTTTTAAATCTGATTTTGAATCACAACATTTTGTAGCTCAAGTAGATGGATCTCCTTAAGTACTAACTCCAGGACTTCAAAGTGGAATTACACCACAAACATGCATACTTGCATGTAATGTTGCTTGAACACCTAACTTCCACTTTCACCCAAAAGACCACCATGTGTCTTGCATCTTGAGGCTTCTCCTTGCATGGATTCTCTCTATAAGTAGAGGAATAATCAGATTGTGGAAATATACAGCATTTACCTTCATGTTATGCTGCTGAAATTGTTCCTCAATCACTCTCTCATCTCATATCTCCATAGAGCTTGATCCTTCAAGCATTTCCTTCTCATTCCCTATCTCTATAGACTCCCACAAGTCGTTCTTGGCCCGGAGAATAGTAGGGAAGACTCTAGAGGTTGTCCAGAGTTGATTCGAGAAGGAAAACGTCACAAGGAGATCCATCTACTTGAGCTACAAAAGGTTGGTGCTTCCTATTTCTCTGTTCTGTTTTCTGTAGAACAAGCATGCTTTAGGAGTAAAATTAATAGAGTTAAGTGTTTTCGATCTTCAATTGCTTCCGCATGTGTTATATGAACACCTTCACTAACGACCACTGACGAATTTCTACCTCTGGAACTGAGTGGAGTAGAGGTCGTTCTAGGGATGCAATGGTTGCGTACCATGGAAACAATGCAGGTAGATTGGTCGACTTTGACCATGAGTTTCGAAGCAGGGAACTAGAGGGTCACCATCAGAGGAGACCCGTCCTTAACTCGAGCAGAGATATCGTTGAAGATGATGGCAAGGTCTTGCCAAGAAGAAGACGAGGGGTTCCTGGTAGAGTTGCGAGATCTAACTATAGAAGATGATCATGAGGAAGAACTTGAGTTAAGCAAGGAAACAAAATCGAAAAAAGTAGCAACGTTGATACAAACGCAATGATCCAACGCGTTCATGTAGGGGACATGCGAGTTGGGGTATCCTATGCAATGAGTTTGCATAAGATCGGACCACGAAATAGTAACCGCTAGTTGTAACATCGTTAACTAGTTAGGTTTCTATTTCACTAGGATGACCTAGGCAACTTAGTCTGAATCCTGTGAGTGGATTATGGACTCTTGTTCACGATGGATTGTCCTTTGATTTGTATGGGTGAGAGTGACCAATACGCTGATTAAATAAGTCTATCATTTTAGGGACAAGACCGAGTGGGGAGCTGGGAACATAATCACACAAGATGGAATTCACTCATTCCCGACATTTGAGGAAGTAGATGAGCGTTTCCTTAAGTGGTGTCTCCAGGTCTTGAACAAACTTCCCTACTCTCTCACTGGCCCGAGATGAGTTTCTGTTTGGTGGTTGAACCACAAATAAGTTGTTCATTAGAGGAGCACTAGTACTTAAGGAGGTAGAGGTAACTCAGGGGTAAAACAATAATTTGACCTAACTGAGTTACGAACACTCGTGAAGGACTAACTTGCTATTATTGGTCTATATCCGTGGACACGGAATTATGTCTACAGTGAGAAGAGTGCAACTGTGAGTCTTTAGTGGAGTGAACCCACAGTTAACGAAAATTGATTAATTGGTTAATGAGTTTAGCCGATTAATCTCATATCGTTGGAGCTTCTGATTTGCAGGTCCATTAGGTCCCACTGGTATCTCGTAAAGAGACTTGAGGCAATTAAGTATTAATTGTAAATTGAAAGTGTTCAATTTATTTAGGGAAATCATATAATGTAGGTTGATGCATTATAATATAAAGTTTATGAAACTTTATAATATAATTTTGAATTAATTTCAAAATTAATTTTTTGAGAGAAAATATTTGAAAGAGTTCAAATAATTAATATGAATTGGATTCGTATTAATAAAATAAATAATTTAATAAAATTCCTACAATTAAATATATGATATTTAATTGGGTAATTAATTAATTATGGAATTAATTAATTATTTATTAAAATTATATATGAATAAGATAATATATTTGATTAGATCTTATTCATGACCTTTTCCTATAAGGATTAGATCTTGACTTTTTTCTATAAATAGGGGGTGAAAAACATCTCATCCATTCTCCTACTCTTAGAGAATTTTCCTGAAGGCCCACACCAGTCTCCTACCTCTAGAAGTCTCGGAGTCATACCGGTGTAGCCATAGTGGTGGTGTTCACAAGACTTGGTCGCTGAATTTACAGCGAAAGATCATGCTTAGTTGCTGCGTTTTTCATCCAAGAGAAGGATCAAGAGTTTAGGTGAAACAGTTAAGTCGCCAACGGCGGTATGTTGGTGAAAATATTTTTTCTCTAAACTTGCATGAATTAAATAGACTTTAATTCAGTAAATTCCAACATGCTTTAGATATATTTACAATAGATTATGCATGATAATTATTATAAATTTTGCCCATCGTATCGATATTTTAATCTAGATTAAAACACAGTCATAGGTCCTCTGATAAATCTTCCGCTGCGCTAGAGATTTAATTCCTACACATTATACATTTTTTTCCCCAAAACAACATTAGAATCAAATAAGCCAACATTGAAAAATTTAGAACCAACAATACAATTGTAATGCAGAGAGGTATTTAGATGGAAGTAATAAAAAAAAATCTATGACAAAATCAAGGAGGCCTCAAGCGTTAAAGAATATCATTGGCATAAAAAAAACCTCAACTCATTAAACAGATTCATCATCATCAGCCAAAGGTTAAAGAAATGAACCTATTCAGTGGACAATGAAAGTCCCCCCCCCCAAGCTCCACTCGTCCGACCACATCCCTCATACCAAGCCTCGGACGCTACCTCGCAATCCCATCGAGAACAAAGAACATTGTTTTTGAATGGGAGGAAGCTACGATACAAGGCAATTGATGGAAATTTGGAGGCTTGAGAGAGAGTCGAGCTTATGGAGTGGCAAGGGAGAGATAGAATCATGTCCACTACATGCTTCACAGTCCCCCTCCCCACTCCAATCCTCGCCAGAATCCACCATTCCTTCGTCGTTAGCGAATACAACATGTAAAAAACAGAGGAATGAGAGGCAGATAGTGAAAAAATGGGTTCAAATCAGCAACAATTAGAGACAAACAACAAATCTCATCTCAGAATGGACAGAAAAATGAGAAATTGAGACAGAGTGGAGAGAACACAAACCAGAGTCAACAAATCTCGCACGTTCATCATTCCTCTGCGATTGATCCCATGTTCGATCTGTTAAGTCTCAACAACATAGCTCGTTGTTTGGTGAAGTACTAATGGAGAGGAGGCAGAAGACGAAAAGCCATTAAGGTTAGAGTTTCTTGGACGAGGAAAGGAAGAGTCAAGGGAGAAGGGAAGAAGATGAAAAAATGGAGGAGCAGAAAACACGTGAAGAGTGAAGGGAGGGAGAGAAGATGCAATAATGGAGGAGCAGAAAACACGTGAGGGAAGAGAAAATGAATAATGAAGAGAGAGAGGGAAACGAGTAAAAACCTAAGAGGTTGTGTTTCAAAATTGACCAATTCAAAACCGTGGGGCTGTGTTTCAAAACCGACCCATTTGAACACAGTGGGCCAAACATGGTTTTGGGTTTCAAACCCAAAACCATCCCAACCCTAGACCATGGGCCAAACGCCCCCTTTTAGTTCCTGAAGTTTGGGTTAGGTTGCATTTAGATATTTGAGTTTTCAAACTCAACAAATATACTCCTAAAGTTTGGATTTTGTTACACTGTTGGTCTCTTCATTCAATCTTCTGTTAATTGCTAATGGAAGGATGACGTTGCACTGTTTTTTTTATTAAAAAAATTATATATATTTTTTAGTTTTTAAAAATAAAAATATATTAAATTAATAAAAAATCATTTCTCTCTCTTCTTTTTCCATCATACCACCACCACCACAAGTTTTTGAAGTCGTCGGTCGTCGCCACTCCTTTTTTTCTTTTCTTTTTTTTTTTCCTCTTTTCTTTTTCTTCCCTTTCCTTTTTTCCTTCTTCCCTTTCCCCTTTTCATTTCTCCTTCTTTCTTATCCATTAAAAGGAGGAAAAAAAAAACAGAACAAAGAGGAACCCCTTCGTTTTAGATCTGGAATAGACTAAATTGAAGGGGTAATCTTCCTCTTTCATTTTTTTTTTCTTTTTTAACCGTGGAAGAAAGGGAGAAAGGAGGAAAAGGAGAAAGAGAAGAAAAAGGAGATGAGAGGGAAAAAGAAGAGAAGAAAAAAATAGAAAGAAAAGAGGAAATAAAAAGGACAACATTGGCGTCAGTAGGTTTTGGGAGGGAAGAAAAGGGAAGTGAAGAAGATAACAAAATAGTGTCACGTCAGCATTCCGTTAGTAATTAACAAAATTGGACGGAGAGACCTAAAGTGTAACAAAAACCAAACTTCAGAGGTATATTTGTTGAGTTTAAAAACTCATAGACCTAAATGCAACCTATCTCAAACTTAAGATACTAAAAATATAATTTCTCAAAAAAAAAAAAAAAACGAATTTAGTAATATTTTAGTAAATCAATTAATTATTATTGATTTATTACAACAAAATAATTTAGCTTGGCGTGTACATCAATTTATATCCTAAACTTTTAAATTTAGTCAAATTGAATTCTAGATTTAACTAATTGTTGCAATTTTTACTTTTTTTCAAATTCTTTTAAAAATTAACAATAAAAATACAAACTTGTTAATTTCAAGCTTTACACAAACTTTGAATAATACACATCAACCATGGAATTAATTTGCTATAAGGTGCTAATTTCAACCCAACTTTTAGCAAATTTCAACCCAAAAAAAAAAAATCTAATGTCACTTTTCTATGACATTCTATTTGATTTTGTATTAAATATATGTTTTATAATTAATTAAACACATATGAGAAACTTGTTTACCACAATTCTTTAAATGAGAATCTATTCAAAGATAAAATCACATATGGGATGAAATTGCAACTTTAGAATAAAAAGTAAAACACTTTGTACATTTTTTTTTTAGAGAAAAATACATTTTTGGTCCCTGAGGTTTGAGTTATGTTTCATTTTGGTCCCTGAGTTTTCAAACTAAAAAATTTAGCCCCTGAGGTTTGGATTTCGTTTCATTTTAGTCCCTCCATCCCATTTTTCGTTAGTATTTAACGGATTGCTGACGTGGCATTGGTTTTTTATTAAAAAAAATTATTTTTAAATTTTTTAAAATATAAATGTATTAAAATAATAAAAAAATTATTTTATATTAATTTTATTTCTTTATTCTTCTCTCTCCTCCTTCCTCTCCTCAATCATCATCTCCACCAACCCTCTTCTCAACCACCATCACCACCAACTGTTGCCGCCGGCCGCCAACGACAATTTTTTTTTTCTCTTCTTCCTCCTTTCTTCCTTTCTTCTTCTTTCTCCTCCCTTTTTCTTCCCTCTCTTCTTTCACTGGTTTTTCCTTAAAAAAAAATTAGAAAGAAGGGGGAAACCCCCTCGAATCCGGTTGGAACGAAGGGCGCGAAATCCCCTCGTTCCAGCCGGATTCGAGGGGGTTTCCTCCTTCTTTCTATTTTTTTTAACTTTGTAAAACTCGCCTGGATCGTCGACTCCGATGGCAAAGAAGATCGAACGTGAAAAAGAAGAAACGCGAAGCAAAGAACGTGAATCGAACGTGGACGACGCCGACGAAGAAATACGCAGCTTACGTGGGTTTCGAAGAAAAACAGACTGAACAGAGGTGGGTTTCGTGGTTCTTCGAGAGATTGCTGCCTACGGGAGGGGACGGTGGCGCGAGGTCGGCGGCGGCAAAAGGAACAGAGCAAGGAGGAGGTTTTGGTCACATGCGGGGGAGAGAGATCGGAGACGATCCGTGACCCAAGACCTTCCATTTCAGATCTGCAGTTTCTGGCAAGTTTGAGGCTATGGCGGTCCTCCGACTCCGACACAGCCTCCTCAGCTTTGTTATTTAAAAAAAAAAAAAAAAAAAAGTCTCTGGCGGAGGCCAGCCGTCGGTGAACGGTGGTCGCCGGCCGGCCGCCGATGTTGTTAAGGAAGAAGAATGGTTCCAGGAGAAGAATGGAGATGAAGAAGAAGAAGAGGGGATGAGAGAGATGGGGGAAAGAAATAATAAAAATAATATAAAATAATTTTATTTTTATTATTTTAATATATTTTATTTTAAAATTTTCAAAAAATAATTTTTAATAAAAAAATTAGTGCCACTTCAGAATTCCGTTAATTATTAACGGAAAATTAGATGGAGTGACCAAAATGAAACTAAAACCAAACCTCAGAGACTAAATTGTTGAGTTTGAAAACTCAGGGACCAAAATGAAACCTAACCCAAACCTCGGGGACTAAAAGTGTATTTTTCCATTTTTTTAATAATTAATTAGATTAATTCAATACATTTATCATCAAAATTTTAGTATAAGTATTATTTAAAAAAAAATTATTAAAATTTATTGGTATATATGTGTCTATATATAGATAGACACACATCAATTGTTGAGTTTGGAAAGTCTAACAACGTCATTGGACGAAAAAAAAAGTAAGAATAAGAAAATGAGAGTAATTCAAATTTATTACAAATATGGAAGAATTTCAATATTGCACTTAACTTAAAAGATTTAGACTCAGGGCATTATGATCAGGACATATGCCTAACGTTCATCACACGCTTGCACACATACACACACGCAGTCGTGCAACACAATACATACATAATGTTCACACAAGTATACTAAAGATCCCAATGCTACCATGTCGGACATTGCAAAATTTTGTCTTCTTATGTGCAAACAAATATACTTCGCATATAATTTGTAGGTCATACCATAATTCATAGATAATATCCATTAAAAATCATAAATATTTTGAAAGTTTTAATATTAAACATGCGGAAGCAACTTAGGATCTTAGGTACTTAATTTCATCAATTTAATTCAAGAAGACATGTTGTCCATAAACCAAAAACAGAGTCAAGTTGCACCTACTCTCTTGTAGCTCCCAATTCACGCAATCCTTGAGTTGTTTCTTCACACCAATGGATTTCTCAACTCTCCTCAAACCTTGGAACGGATTGTGGGATCCTTAAATGATAGGAATTAGAAGAAAAAGCTCGTGGGTTCAAGTGTATTTGAGAGTTTGAACTATGGAAGTTCTAGAGAGAATTTGGTAGCACTTTAGGTTGAATTTTCTCATAATTTTCCATCAGCTCATCCTCTATATATAGAGGAATATCATGCATTCAAAATGCACAAAAAACAGCCAACAAATTGGGATTGATTTGAGTCATTAAAGAGGTGGAGCAAGAAGGATTAAGCTTAGTGATTAGTCAGTAAGCACCACCTCCTAAAATTGTGAATTTTTGAATTACTTAAATTCAAAACTTCCAATTTTATTTTTATATTTTCTCAATATAAAAAATTCAGATTTCAATTTTTATTTTTTTATTTTAATTAAATATAATTCTTAATTATATTTAAATTAAAATTAAATTATAATTATATAATAATTATATTATATTAAATTAATATTTTTCACTCAATCCCAACTTTTCTCCAAATGAAATTTCTCGAACGTGAATTCCTATTCACGTATTTAATATTTAAATCATATTTAAATACAACAAACTCTCAATTTTTGTTTAATTCGAAATTAAACCAATATGTCGTATGTGATCAACATTTACACCCTATTTCGAATTTGAACGTTTCAAACACTCCTATCATATTGTTCCAAGTTTTATTCCTATATGAGCTAGTAGAGGGACCTAATGGACCTACAGATCATGGACTTCAACAATCCGAGAATAACCGGCTAAACTCATTAACCTAGTTATTCAACATTCATTAACTATCGAGACACTCCACTATAGCTCGTAGTTGCACTCCCCTCATTGTAGATATATTTTTGTCCACTTGATATAACCATGATTAATAAGTCGACCCTTCACAGGTTGTTCGTAACTAGAGTTGGGTCAGATATCCATTTTACCTCTAAAGTCACATCTTGTTCTTTAAGTCCCATTGATCCTCTAATGAACAATTGGTTCGTGGTGCAACCACTGAACCGAGTCCCTCTCGGGCCAATGAGAGGGTGGGACCCCTTATTCAAGACCTGAATCAGTACTTAAGGGAACAACCTTTCTACTATCCCTAGTATGGGTAGGAGTGAATTCCGTCCTGCGAGACTATGTCCCCAACTATCTATCCAGTCTCATCCCTAAAATGGTAGGCTTATTGAGTTGGCGAACTCGGGCCACTCTCACCCATGAAAATCAAAGGATAATCCTGAATAAACAGGAGTTCATAGTTAGCTCAGGATTAAGATCGAGTTACCTAGGTCGTCGTATGAGATAGTCAGTTTCATCAATAAACAACGTTATAAAGTGAAAGTGACTTATCTTATGGTCCAGTCTCTATGCAAACTCATTACATAGGACGCCCTCACTCACATGTCACTACATGAACGATTTAGGATCACATTGTTTGTCTTAAATACAAAGTGAGTCGCGTCAAGGTTCATGTATTCATAATATAGCCAGCCTTATCCTTATACTATAGACTGTTTAGACTATTTTATACTATAGACTGTTTAGACTATTTACTTAAACTTGATCCATATTTATGTCACCACACAAAGTTCAAGTATTCATAATATAGCCAGGGGTTCAAGGTGAATATATATATATATATATATATATATATAAACCTGTTACATTTATTATCTACGAGGTGTAGGGCATAAAACCCAACATATTTGTCCATCAATTTTAATGTGAATGTAAACTCAGCTCAACAATTATTATTTTTTCTAAGGTTGCAGGTTCTAATCTCCACTTCATTTTGTTGTACCAAAAAAAATAAATAAAAGAAAAAAAATCTTATTAGGTCCCGCTTGATAACCATTTGGGCATCGTTTGATAACCATTTGGTTTTTGGTTTTTGGTTTTTGGTTTTTGAAAATTATTGCTTGTTTTTTTTTTCCAATTTCCTTATCATGGTTTTCATCTTCATTAAGGACACATGAATTTCTAGCCAAATTCCAAAAGCAAAAACAAGTTTTTAAAAACTATTTTTTTTTTAGTTTTAGAAAATTGGCTTGGTTTTTTAAAACATGAGAAGAAGATAGATAATAAATAAATAAATAATTAAAAAAAAAAAAAAAAGAAAGAAGAAGAAGAAGAAGAAGAAAAAAAAAAAAAACTCAAGGTGGAAGTGTTTGTAAGCATAATTTTCAAAAACTAAAAACTAAGGCCCTATTTTAACCATTTGGTTTTTGGTTTTTGGTTTTTCAAAATTAAGTTTATAAATCCTACTTCCACCTTCAACCTTCTTTGTTTTTCTAGTACCTTTCTTTCCTTGTTTTTAAAAACCAACCAAATTTTGAAAACTAAAAAAAGTAGTTTTCAAAAACTTGTTTTTGTTTTTAGAATTTGGCTAGGAATTCAAATGTGTCATTGAAAAAGATGAAAACCATGTTAGGAAAATTGGAAGAAAACATGCCTAATTTTGAAAAACCAAAAACCAAAAACCAAATGGTTATCAAACGAAGCCTTGGTTTTTGGCTTTTTTTTTTTAATTATGTTTTGTTTCCTCCTAATTTCCTTACCATGATTTTCATCTTTGTTGAGGACACATTTGCATTCCTAGCCAAATTCAAAAAACAAAAACTAAGGCCCCGTTTGATAATCATTTGGTTTTTGGTTTTTGGTTTTTGGTTTTTGGTTTTTGAAAATTATACTTGTTTTTCCCCAATTTTCTTATCATGGTTTGCATCTTTGTCAATGACACATTTAACTTCCTAGCCAAATTCCAAAAACAAAAACAAGTTTTTGGAAACTACTTTTTTTAGTTTTCAAAATTTGGCTTGGTTTTTGAAAACATAAGAAGAAGGTAGATAACAAAATCAAGAAACTTATGCGTGGGAGTATGTTTTTAAGCTTAATTTTTAAAAACCAAAAACCAAATGGTTATCAAACGGGGCCTAAATTTTTTATTTTTTTTTTAATTTTCAAAATTTGACTTGGTTTTTTAAAACATGGGAAGAAGGTAAAAAAAAAAAAAACAAAGAAACTTAGTGAAAGCAATGTTTATAAGCTTAATTTTCAAAAACAAAATACCAAATGCTTGTCAAAGAGACCTTAAATTTTAATAGTTTTATTTAGTCTTTAAACTTTAAAAAGTTTTGTGGGTTTTCTTAACTTTAAATGTTAATTCAAATCAATTTTTATCATCTATATTGCTATTTAAAATATTGATATGACATATTGACTGAACCAACGATAGATAATATATTCCCCTTTACACGCCACATTAAAAAGTAAAATTTCAACATTCCCTGGGTGTCGTTTGGTTTAAGGTTTTATAGATGTCTGAGAATAAAGAATGCTTGAGAATACTATGCCTGGGAATAAGATTGTTGGGAATCAAAGATAACTGTGTTTAGTTGTGCATGGGAATGTCATCATGAATTTATGAGAACAAATTATGTCTGTATTTATTTTTTAGAATTAATCATGTAAACTTTATGTAATTATAATAAATTAATCAATAAAATAATCAAAATTAATTCAAAGTATTAATAAAAATTAATGAATTAACAATCATGAAATAATTTTAATTGGATAAACTATGTTAATTTAACTAATTAAAATTATTTAATTATTTTTTTAATAAATATCTTTAACTACAATAATTTAATATATTTGTATCCATAAAAATTAATTAGATAAATATTTTAATAATGATATGATTATTTATTTATTATGAAGAAATCCAAAAAAATAAATAATTAATTATAAATAATCAATAAGTACTTAATTATAATTATTGAAAAATGAATTTTTATACTAAATTCATTTAAATAATTTTAATTCAATAATGAAATATATTTTCAATAGTGTTAACTAATTAAAATTATTTAATTAATTTTTTTAATAAATATCTTTAACTACAATAATTTAATATATTTGTATCCATAAAAATTAATTAGATAAATATTTTAATAATGATATGATTATTTATTTATTATGAAGAAATCCAAAAAAATAAATAATTAATTATAAATAATCAATAAGTACTTAATTATAATTATTGAAAAATAAATTTTTATACTAAATTCATTTAAATAATTTTAATTCAATAATTAAATATATTTTCAATAATGTTAACTAATTAATTATAATTTTAGTAAATATGTAATTGCATCCATTTAATAAACTTTGACTAAGTATTTGTTTAAAAAAAACTTGAAATTCTTGATAAATTATTATTTATTTAATCTAATTAAATAATTTATTATATTATTTTTTAATTTAGTATTCATTAGTTAATTAATTAACTATATTCAAAATAAAATTACATATAAAAATAAAAAAAGAAGAGATGGACAAAGAGAAAACTCATGTTTTTGCAAGGGCATAAAAAGTCTTTGCCTATGACATAAATGATGCTTTTTATTCCCAAGGGTCCACCACAGAAACCTTGAAACAAACAAGGGTATCAGAAACCCTTGTCGATTCTCATCTCTAAAACCCTGCACCAAACGACCCCTTGACTAAACCAACTATAGATATTATTCCTCTTAAATGCCACATCATATTTTTTTTTTTTTTTTTGTCAACATTCTCTTGTTGATTGAATTAACTAGAAATAACAAATTTCTCTAACACCACATAAAAAATAAAAAAAAAAAAAAAAATCAATATTCCCTTATTTTTGTCCCTCTTTTGTACTACCAATGGGCTACCTTCAAATAGTCGAAAGGAACCTAACTCAAGCATATATAATCGACTAAGAAGCCAAAGGTTCGAATCTTCCACTCCAAATGTTGAACTTAAAAAAAAGCATTGTCTCATAAATATGTACCAAAACCATACACGTAACATATTCTTTAGTAATCGAATGGAATATTAAATGTCAAACTCCATCCTTAGTTAAAGTTAAAAAAATATGATGCCTACACAATACCAATCTAACTAGTTAAAGTGACAAAAATATTAAAGTTTAGATATTGAATTAAGATTAAATTTTTTTCCCATATTCTATTTTATAGATTAAATTATCGGTTGGTTTTAATTATTACAAGTTTCATTATAACATGTTTGGAGTTTGTTTCAAAACAACCGAGAATGAAAAATAATGTATTTGTTTTTAAAAGTTCTAAAGTATAATTGAAATCAATCCATTTTCAAAAAAAAAAAAAAAATTGAAATCAATCCTATAGTTGAGTTATTTATTAATTTAACCCTATTTTGCATTGCAAGTTTGTTCCACATTTGTCAAAGCAAACATAGTTTAGCGACATATACCGACCATAAAGTCTGAGGTCACAGGTTCGAATCTCTCGCTCTAAATTTTGTTGTACTTAAAAAAAAAAAAAAAAAAGTTTGTTTCACGTTTTCGTTAGGTTCCCTTTCAATTCACACTATCAAAGACAACGTCATTCGCGTGAAAGAACGGATAAAATAAAAGCGCGTGGCAGCGGTACACATATAAAATCCAAACCCACCGATTAGGCTCCTTCGAACCGCCATTGATTCCCTTACACGATCACTCCACTCCACATTCCTCTCATTCTCAACCTCTCTGCTACAGAATTTCTGCATCCATCTCAGACCAGCCAACGAGATTTCACTTCAATTCGAAGTTACAGAATGTCATCGGTGGTGGAGTTCGCCTCGTCGCAGGAGGATCGAGAAGGTGGAGGAGGAGAAACAACCGAGCAGCTCGATTTGATTCCGGCCAAGACGATTCTGCTTCCTCGTGAAACGTTTCTCTCTGCGGCGGTCTCTTTGAAGAATCAGGTCGGTTCCTTCTGCTTACTTCTTTTGTTCTACTCTTGGCGGAGCTCGTCGTCGTCTTCGTCCGTGAAAAACGGTGTAGATTGGAATTCTTTGCCCTAACGGTGTCTGAACCTGAACTGAAAATCTTTTGCTCTCTGCGCTTGGATTTGATAGGTTGTGGAGGTCACCTGGAAACGACGACGTAACGATAACCTCGGCGTGGATCCGACGGCGTACAGCGGCCTCCTTGGAACGGCGTTAACCTGCCTGAGATCGTACGAGGCCACCGGTAACCGCCAGGACTTGCTCTTGTGCTCCGATATCGTCGATACCTGTACTGTTGCAGCACGTGCCTCTCACAGGTGATCACGTGATCTTGCTTTCCTTTTCTCTATGATGATTATTAGGTCGGTCGTTTCGTCTATATCACTTTTACAATAATAGTAACAAAAGAGAAACTAAACGTGTTTGCCTCAGAAAAAGTAAAAAAAAAAGAACGAAAATAGAAAATTTAGTTGAAGGTTTATGGATCAAAGTTCAATTTTAAAGCAAGTTAGAAACCAAAAGAAAGATGTTTTTTACCCTGCAGTTCTTGTGTTTGATGTTCATGGAAATATTTTATTAAAAAACTTTCCTCTATTATTCGGAATCAACTATAATCATTTTCTTTTGCCAATATTCTCTCAATTTGTTATAAAAAATTCAGATATTCTCTCAAAGATCAAATATACGGATTATTGTGATTTAACATGTAAATAAAATTTGGATATTTCCACAAGACTTCTGGACCCAGCACCAGGCGTTTTGGGAAAAAGAAGTCTGGAAAGAAAATCCGAAACCACAAAATAATATTGTAGTTTACGGAAATAATTTCTAGAAAAGACAACTTATTTTGTCATGTTAAAAACGCCTCTTGATGAGGCCACTTGCAACTGTTTTTTTTTTTTTTTTTTTTTTTGTTAAATTATAAAAAATACCCCTGACTCATGGGATTTGTTTAAAAAATATCTTTAAACTTTAAAAAGTTTCAAAAATACCCTTGCCATTAATTTTTGGATAGAAACCATCAAAGATTCAGTTTCAAAAATACCCTTAAACTTTCAAAAAAAAAAAAATTTAAAATACACTTATTGAAAAATGATTCTTCTTTTTTCCTCTTCTCAACGTAAATTCTAATGGTTTCCATCCAAAAATTAACAACAAGGGTATTTTTGAAACATTTTTCAAAGTTCAAGGGTATTTTTGAAATTTTTCAAAGTTCAGGGGAATTTTTGAAACAAGTCTCATAGTTCAGGGGTATTTTTTATAATTTAGCCTTTTTTTTTTCAATTTTAAGTTTTGGTTTTAATAGGTTCTCCAACTTTAAAAATATCAAATAGGTTTGGAAATTTTTCATTTTGTGTCTTTCATAATCTTATTTTTCAAAATATTATGAAAATTATAATATTAATTAAAAAAAAAAAAAACTTGTCAAACATCAAAGCTCTATTATGCACGTGATAACTTTTCATGAAGATAATATCTCACCAACATCTGACAGATGTCACAATCTTGGTAGCATATTGGTGAAGAATTGGACGGAGTAATTAGAAGCTATTTTGCAAAAAAATAAAATAAAATAAAATAAAAAATAAAGGTGATTAGAATAGAAGCTAATGGTATGGTTTGGCTTTATTTGAAGCACATATTCTTTCATTCTTTTTCTTTATTTATTTCTTTCTTTCTTTCTTTTTTGAAATAATTTGAGCCATATAATTCTTGGAACGGTTTGATGTGAGATAATTAACTATTATTTTATTCCCTCTCAAATAGAAAAGATAGTAATAATAAGCATTAAATTATGTTGTTTTTCCACAGGCACTTGACGTTTTTGTGTGGTAGAGGAGGAGTCTATGCTCTTGGCGCCGTGGTATCTCATTACATGGGGGACCGCCAAAGGCTTGACTTGTTCTTCAATCTTTTTCTCCAGGTCTGATCTCTCCTCTTTTCTCAATTTTATTATTTATTATAGGTTTAAATATCATTTTACTCTTTTTATTTTGGGATTTGTTCTATTTTACTTCAGGTATTTTTAAATGTTCAAATTTAGTGTCCATGCTTCCATAAATCTTAAAATTAGTTCTTATATTTATTTTTTAAAAAAAAAATAAATAGTCTCTATTATCATTTTTCTATAAATTTCATAAATATGTTTACTTTGTGTTTTTCCTAGAATAGTAATTAGTATTATTATGTTAACGAAGTTCAACAAAAATTGACTAATTTTAAGATTTATTGAAAGTATAGAAACTAAAATGAAATATGACTTAAAGTACAAAGACCAAAACAATATTTTACCTTAATTATGTCTTTTCATTTTCCATGTAGAGATGGTTACAAACAAAGAAGTCCTTTCATCATCCACCCTATAGATATTTTTTTATTACAATGTGAGGTCGTCCTTCTTTGTCCTCGACCCTACAAAGATACTTTTATTTCTGTCCACGTTCCATATAAAGTGTTTTGAGCAATTATTGTGGATTTCAGAAATTATAATTCTATACTGGAGATTCTCCATGGCAATTCTTTTAAAAAACTACATATGAATTGAAAATTTCCTAACATAATGGAAAAATGAGTTTGGATAATTAGCTTTTAGAAAAGTATCTAGCACTTTTCATAAAGTGGAAAAAAAATGAACGAATGAAAAACTTTTGGATGAATTTGGCAGTGGTAACAAGTTTGGGCTAGGAACATAATTTCCAGCTTGTAGAAGGCAAGTCTCTGAGAGGTTCTTGTATGTATAATGGTCCAATTTTTTTATCTTAACAAAAACAACAAATTGATATTCTTTTTCAAGAATTGTTTTTTTAGTGCTATGACAAATATAAGTAATATGGATAGTGTATGTTAGAGGGGGAAAAGAAAAAGAAAGATATCTATGAGGCAAGAAAGTATATATATAGATTCCATTCATGAATTACTCATTACGAATTTCTTAATCAGTTTTCATCTTTCCCTCAAGTGAAGTGGATAATTCTGTAGTCACAGGACTCTAAGCTTTGAGAATCTTAAAAGGCAAAAGCTAAAAATCTAACGATAGCGACATAAAGCAAAGAAATGCATTTTAAAAAACTGAACATAAAACAGCAATCGATTAGATTCTCAGTTCCTTAGTTCCTGTTTATAATCTTTCAAAATATAATGAACTTTTCATGTTTATCATTTTTGGCTCAGCTGGCATATAGCAAAAGCTGAAGAAAACATAATTTTTGTTTCAGTAATTTATTTAAAAAGATCGATTTTCTTGTGAAACTTTTGGAAGACAAGAAAGAAGAAATAGTAGTTAAATGCATGTTTATAACTAAAAGGAGAGCATAAGAAACAGGAATAGTGAGCAAGCATTTCCTTGTTCTGTGTGAAAAAGTCATTGGAGTGTCCTAAAATACTTAATAACCTTGTATAGGCGGCACAAGAGAAAGCCCTGCCTATAGGACCTGAGGAAGGAGGCTTTGGAATGTCATATGATCTCCTTTACGGGCGAGCTGGGTTCTTGTGGGCTGCCTTATTCATAAATAAGCATCTTGGAGATCAGCGGTTACCCCATGATCTTCTCATGTCTGTTGTTGATGCTGTATTAGCGGGTGGCAGGGCAGGTGCATCCGACAACCCAGACTGCCCTCTAATGTACCGATGGCACGGGACTAGATATTATGGGGCAGCCAATGGGCTTGCTGGTATCTTGCAAGTACTTCTGCATTTCCCACTTTCAAAAGAGGATGCTGATGATATTAAGGGCACATTGAGATATCTGATGAGCAAAAGGTTTCCGCATAGTGGCAACTATCCCTCAAGTGAAGGAAACCCCAGGGACAAACTAGTGCAATGGTCTCATGGGGCAACTGGCATGGGCATTACCCTCTGCAAGGCTTCACAGGTTTGGTCCACTTGTACATGTTTTAACTTCTTACTGTGGCATGGCTTCATGGTTTATACTTTTTAGTACCCTTTCCATTGTTCTATGTAGGATGTGATACAGGTTTAGTAGTCTTGTTTATCCATTGAAATACATACAACATATATACAACAAAACAATATTTAAAAAAAAAAAAAAAAAAAAGTACTTGGCCTTCATGTTTGAGAAGTTTAATATATGTTGTTAAGCTTAGACCATGTTGATTAAGGGTAGATGTGATTGCTTAATGATGATTCTCATCTTTCTTTCAACATGGTATCATACTTCTGTGATGTCATTTTCTCCTCAACTAATATTGATTTCCACTTATTGGATCTTCTTCAAATTTTCAAAGTCACAAGTGAGGACAAGTATTAGCATAGATATGAAATTTACTGTAGCTCATCCGCTAAAGCTTTTTGGTGATTTAACAGAGTTGGACTGATTGAATAATTAACTCCAATCTGGGCTCCTTAATAAGGAATCAGTTTCCAGCTAATTTTTCATTTATGAAGTGTATTGCAAAGATTATATTCCTGGAATACATGAGGTAAATGAAGTTTTGATTACAAGTCAAAAGAAGTGAAATTCATGGAAGCTCTTTTACTCGAGTTTCAGGTTTTCTGCGAAGACAGGGAGTTCAGGGATGCTGCAATTGAAGCAGGGGAAGTAGTATGGAAAAATGGATTGGTCAATGAAGTTGGACTTGCTGACGGCACAACTGGGAATGCGTATGCCTTCCTTTCCCTCTATCGCCTTACTGGAGAGGGTGTCTACGAAGAAAGAGCTAGAGCATTTGGAACCTACTTGTATCATAATGCTAGCAAGCTTGTTGCTGCTGGTGACCATGTCGGAGGCGACCGTCTTTACTCTCTCTTTCATGGACTCGCCGGAACTGCCTGCCTTTGGTTCGATCTGCTTGAACCTGAGAAGTCAAGATTCCCAGGTTATGAATTGTAGTTCAAAGCTCAACTGTTATGGTAAGGCATCTTTTTCAAGTATGAAATTGTGTATATTATGCCACTGATATTTTGATGTTTTGATGTCATGGACTTGATAGTTTTAACCATAAGTGCCTTACCAAAGAGCAGCAATGTCAATCAAATTGTACAATTGGCAACACACCAAATGAAGTTGTACAATTGAGTTTTCAAGCATGGAAAATAATTTAAGGCAGGCTTTGTTAATTTTTTGGCCTCAAAGTTTTACCCTATATGGACGGTACATCTGATCTTTTATGCATTGTCTAGTAAAACAATAAAATCGACAAATTGAATAGAAAATCACTTGGGGTCTGAAGAAATAGAAATAGCATGTATTTCCTTTGTTTAGTACTGAGAGGTTTCATTCCATTCCTTATATCGTTCCTAGCTTTGAAATGTCGATATTAGGAGTTACACTATACAAAAGTTTTGGCAACTAAGCAAAGATCGAGACTCGAAGTTTGAAGTGATTGGGAGACTCAAAGTTTGAAGTGATTGGCTGCCTCAGGCCTCCTTTGGTTGAAGATCTTCACTGCTTAGTTTGCTATTAATTAGTTGGAAGCAAGACTTGTGTTCTACAACTTTGTTTTCTTCTATGACTTGCATTAACTCACTCATAAGATTTGCCCAATGCTACGAATAACAAGTAACAATGAATAATGTCACAGTTTAGTAACACAACATAAGCCTCATGACATTTTGAGAACTTCCCTAAGGAAGATGGATATTGTTATACAGCTTAATAATTTTTCTACATCATCTTCAAAACATTTCACAAGTTAAATTAATTTTGAAGCATCTGTTTCCTTTTTCAGAATCAAGAAATGAAAATATGCAATCATTCCAGATTTTCTGAACTGATGAATTTAAATAGATGATTTTGTTTGCTACCAAGGCAGAACAAACGTACCACAACCACATCGCTCCATTACTACTCGGGGAGAAGGAAAGACTTTTGAACTAAATATTGGAGGGATGCGCCAGGCCCAAGCAGTAGTGCAACGCATGGTCGATGCTCGAGAGCCCCAGTAGCAAGCTACTGTGATGGGCCCTCCCCCTAGAAAAATAAATTTAATATCATGTGGGCCGATGGCCCACGTATCAGATATTAAACTGATAAGAACAGATACTACACTTGATCTTAGCCAAAAGGCCGAGAAAGGTATGAATTTTCATGGCATATGCACGTCTCTTTAATACTCGGCTTCTTCCTTTCGCTTCTGCAGCTTAATCGATGTGGGACAAATTGATACCCTCATCCTCACGGCAAATCCTATTCCATCTTTCTTCTTCTTTTCTGTTTTAATAATTTCTCTTTTATTTTAATGATTATTGCAGTTTCTTTGGACGATTGATTTATTCTTGTTCAATGAAATGACTCCTAACAAAAAAAATTAAACAAATATATATTATTTTATTTTATTATTCATGAAAATGGTTTTTTTTAGTACATCAACATTTGGGGTAGGGGGATTCGAACATCTGACCTCATGGTCGAGGGTACATGTCAATTACCGTTGAGCTAAGCTCGCTTTGGCAAAAAATAACAATAAGAATGTGTAGTATAGCAATTCTATTTAATATATTAGTTAACAAATTGAGGCTGTGACTTTAAATGTGTATTGATATGCTAACATGAACCTATAATGAAACCACATATGTCGGTTGAGATGGGTATTGGGTAGAATAAATACTAAGGTGATATATTCAAGGGCAAAATGCACTTTTGGTCTCCGAGGTTTGGAGTTGATGTCTATTTGGGTCCTGAAGTTTTAAAACATACATTTTAGTTCTTCAGGTTTGTAAAATCATTCTAAATGGTCCCTGACTTAACTTTAACTTAACGGAATGCTGATTGGACCGTTATGTGTTGACGACGTGGATATGATGACAAAGCTACCTCATTTGCTTACTAGGCAAATCAATTAAAAAAATAAAATAAAGAACTAAACTCTTAAAAAAAAGGTTAAAAATTAAAATTGTTTTAAACGAATTTCACTTCCCAGCCCTAACAAGTCCGTCAAGTACCCTTGGTTTCCTGTGAGGATGGTGGATTTGCAACTTCTTTCTATCCATCATCTGTGTTGCTCTCTATGCAAACGTTGGAGATGGAAATCAAGTAAGAGCTCATGATTATGCTGAACTTGTTTGCTTTCTTCCACTAAGGGTCGGTTTGGAATACATTTTAATTTAAATGTTTTTCAAGAATACATTATTTAAAAAACATTTTGTATAAAAATTGTTTAGAATTTAAACACTCATATGTTTGGTTGAATACTCACAAATGTTTTTATACACAAGTTATTGTTTACTTAAGAATCTTTTTTAAAAAGTTGGTTTCAAGTGTTTCTCTCAAAATGGTTTATTTATCAATCTCATTTTCTAATAAGTCGTCTTTAGTGGTTGCCAAACACTAGAAATTTTTTCAAAATTAAACACTTGAAAAGTTAAACCAAACACACCCTAATTTTTCTACTGGTGCTTTCGGTTTATGGGAAGACGGGCATAGTTTTCGTTGTTCATGATGGCTTGGTCGGCCCTCTTCTCCATGGAAATTGCTCTAAGCATGCTTATGAGAGGGCAAATCTTCTGCAACTCGTTACCTTCGCATGGCTCAATCCCCTTTTCGCTTTGGGATACAAGAGACCCCTCGAATATAATGACGTACCAGATGTTTGTAGAAATGACTCTGCCAAATTTGTATCCAATTCCTTCACGAAGAAGCTAAACTTTGTAAGGAAGAAGAATGGAGACACCCATCAATGTATGAGGGTTTTTTGGCAGTGTTAAGTGTTGTAGCATCATAGGTTGGATCATATCTTATTTGTTTAAACAATTTTGATTTTTAACCTTTTTTTTTTAAGAGTTTAGTTTTTTATTTTATTTTTTAATTGATTTGTCTAGTGTATGTTAAGTCAGGGATCATTTAGAATGATTTTACAAATCTGGAGGATTAAAATGTATGTTTTGAAACTTCAAGGACCAAATAGATATCAACCTCAAACCTCGGGGACCAAAAGTGCATTTTACTCTATATTCAATGATAAGAGACTAAATTGAAACTTTCTAAATAATGAGTAAATTGAAAAGATATACAAACATCGGGGACATAAACATATATTTAGTATTTTTTTTTTTTTTAATGTTAAGGAATTAAAATCGGATAGAGGATCAAATGAAATTTCAACTCAATTCTGACTCGGTGGTTCTAGCCAAATTAATTTTTAGGTGAATCCTGTGCAGTAAATTGGACAAACACTCCCTAGCATAATCCTTAGTACTTAACATTAATGAAAAGTTGTTCAATATGAAATATGGTTGTTATTGAAAAATATTAAGTTTAAATCTCATTTTGATCACTAAACTTTTATACTTATTCCATTTTAGTTCTTCAACTTTAAAATGTCCATTTTGGTTTCGAACTTTCAAGCTTTGTCCATTTTGGTTTCAAACTTTCAAGCTTTGTCCATTTCTATTCTTAACTTTCAAAATGTCTATTTTAGTACATAATTTTTCTTTTTTGAAAATAAATAAATGCTCATTAAAATAAAATATAGTTAGGTACAATTATTCCTTCCTCTAAAATTGAGGAAAACCAATTTAGGATACGTTGTCACTACCCACATCTTCCATTCTCATACTCTAAGAAGGAAAATCCACAAAAAAAAAAACAAAAACAAAAACAAAAACAAAAACAAAAACAAAAACAAAATTTCCATGAGCAACAGCTGTGTGCACAAGATTGTGCGCCAAAACATTGCTCTAAGAGATTTTGGTCCTAATTGAGGGAGCGATGGAGCTGGCGTTGAAGGCAGAGGTCATCTCTTTTATTATGTTATTTTTCATCCAATGCAATTGTAACTTGTCTATTCTTTATATGATTTGAAATCATACTCATATGCTAGTACTACTTGAAATTATGTTTTTATTAATTTGTTAAAATCAAAACAAATGTAGGAATCAAAATAATTCTTTTGAAAAGTTCAAGAATTAAAAGAAATATTTTAAAAGTTGATGGATCAAAATGGAACTAAAATAAAGATTTTGAAAGTTGAAGACAAGATTGAGGAATTTTTTTTTAACCAAATCTTTACTAACAATATGAATATTGAAAATGAAATAGTAACACAGACTTTCAAAACTTCTCATATCTCAACAAATTCTTCATTTTTTTCTCCCCTCGAGAGCAAATAATCTTTTTCTAATATTTTGAATTTATGGAGCATTTACCTTCCTACAAACACAATGAAATAATCATAATTAAAATTGTGGAATCCACTGGATTACGATTGATGGTGTTTACCAAAATCTATAAGCGTAAAAAGTTGGTCAATATCATTCTTATTCCAAAATCTGTAATCTCATTCACATTCCTTATTACGTTAAAAAAGTTGGTCAATATCATTCTCATTCCTTATTATGTGGAACCCACACCACATTTTTTTGTTGATTTTACAATTGCAGCTCTTTCGTTCTTGTTTGTTTTACATCAGTTTTCATTTTTGTTTCATTGGTAGTTTGGTTTAAGAAAGATGTCTGGAATCGATAGTCTGCAATCAACAGGAGCTAGAAATTATCGCTCCCTATTATTTTTTATTTGTCTTTTTCTATGGTATTCTTGTGGATCATTAATAACACGAGCAAGAGCCAAAGAAATAATAGTGTATTTAATTTTATCATTGAAAATATAGATGGGTTATATGCATAAGAGGAGTCATTCAAAGTCGAAGGAGATGCCAATCACCATAGGAGATGATACATCCCTCTCTTTTCTTCTCCTCATTGGTCATTTGGAAGATTGAGAGTCTAAGGATATCTCAACCAACCTCATATTTCTCCATCCCTTCAAGAATCTCGATGGATGGTGGAGACGACAGGTCATCGTTCACGATGGAGGCATTTTGTTGCTTTGTGAATCAGCAATTGTCTTGTGCAGATGCAGGACAAAATTTTGCAATTTTCAAAGCGTCATCGAGGGGACAACAAAATCGAGAGGGAAAATGATATCAAGAATGAGAGTTTATGTGTTCCTCAATACAATTCCAAACAAAACCTAACAATCAAAGATTGTGACGGCATTCTAGTGAAGTTGTATGGTTATATCATAAGACAAGCAAGAAGTTCTTTTTTTTTTTTTAATTCAACAACATTTGATGTGGTAGTTTCAAACCTTTAACCTCTCAGTCAAAAGTACATGTCACATGAGCTGAAACATTGTATAAAATTAAAATTATCATAACCCACCAACTTAAACTTTTAGGTTAATTGGTGATTTAATATGGTATCAGATTGAGATGTCTATGAAACGAGACGAAGACGACAATTTCGGTGCTTTCATTGAATAATCCTAAATGATTTAATTTCGGACCAAATTCTCGCAAAAGAGCATGAGTAACTTTTTTCTCAATCTAAATATTTTCCACTCTAGTCTTACTTCAGGCTTTTATCACTTTACAAGGAATTTGGATCCCTAAATCCTAAGAACCGATTTTTCGAAGTACAAAAATGCCGAATTATTTAGTATATTTATGTGAATTTAGATTAAACGAAAACTTAATAGTTTTGTTATCCTTTTTTCCATTTTTTGTGAGAAGGGCTCTGTCAGCTATTTTCCTAAGCTAAATTCAAAGTATTTCATTACAGAATTCTAGTAAACGTCGAATTTGATAAGAGCTGCAGAATTTGTTTTGCTTCAAAGGCAAAACGAATAGAACCACAAAATCCCAATACTGAGTAAAAGCCTTTTGAACTGAAGATTGGAGGGGTGCGCCAGGCCCAAGCAATAGTGCAACGCATGGACGACGCTCGAGAGCCCCAGCAGCAAGCTACTGTGATGGGCCCTCCCCCTAGAAAAATAAATTTAATATCATGTGGGCCGATGGCCCACGTATCAGATATTAAACTGATAAGAACAGATACTACACTTGATCTTAGCCAAAAGGCCGAGAAAGGTATGCTTTGAAATGTCATATGCACGCCTTTTTTATACTCAGCTTCTTGCTTCCGCTTCGCTAGCTTAACCGATGTGGGACAAATTCATTCCATCATCCTCGCGGCAAATCCCATCTTCATTTTCTACAAATTTACATGGAGAATGGTTGTTTAAAATTTAAATTTCTTTTTTTGTTTCTTTTATTCAAATCATATTTCACGATTTTTGAAGTGTGTGTGAACGATTAATTGATACTTGTTCAATAATATGAACCCTAGCAATAAAATCATAATGAATATGTATATATTTTCCTAATTTAATTTCTATTGTTCTCAAAAAATAACAAACTTATTAATACTTTTCAATTCCATCTTTTCATCATTGGTAAATGTTAAACTTTGTTGACAATTAAACTTATTCAACATAATACTTAACCAATTAGTAGAGAATTTGGGAGAGAATGAATGTAATTTAAGAAAATAAATTTCAAAATTTCTACCAATTTTTTAGAAACTTTGAATATGAATTAGAAACTTTCCTCTCTTGGATTATCTTCTTGTTCTCTAGATTTCTGTCCATTCTCTTATAAATTTTATGTCAATTAAGTTTATCATGATCTAATTTTAACATTTATTAGTAGAGAAAGATTATATTAAAAATTGTTAAAATGCATGAGACTAAATTGAAACTTTTTGAACCATTGGAAATAACTTTTAAAAAAAAAATCTAAATCTTATCGTCTACCTTGTTAAAATGTTCATTTTGAACTTTCAAAATGTTTACTTTGATCCACATACTTTTAAAAAGTGACCTATTTGATCCCTTAAATTTTTATTTTTTTTTATCACAATTCTAACATGCCACTTTAAGCTTGGTTTAATAACCATTTGATTTTTAGTTTACAGTTTTTTAAAATTAAGCTTAAATTCTTCCAATTTCCTTACAATGGTTTCATATTTGTTAATGACACATTTGAATTATTAGTCAAATTCAAAAAACAAAAATAAGTTTTTCAAAACTAGTTTTTTTTTTTTTTTTTGTTTAATTCTCCAAACTTGACTTGGTTTTTAAAAACATGAAAAGAAGGTAGATTTAAAAAAAAAAACAAATAAACAAAAGTCCAATAATTATCAAATGGGGTATGACTAAATTTATTGACATGTAGTCATACATTTGTTTTAAACGGTTTCCACTGTACTGAACCAAAAAAAAAAAAGGTTTCCACTATACTAAAATTTTGCAAACAAATACTAAATTGGGCACTTTTTAAAAGGAAAGAATCAAAATTAATGTTTTGAAAGAATATGGACTAAAATGAACTAAAGTCAAAAGGTACATTCACCAAAATAGACGTTTTGAAAGTAACCAAAATCTCAAAGACCAAAATAGTATTTAAACCATTCCAGTTTAGACAATGGTTAGAAATGAAATTTCAACATTTCACCCTTAGTTTTATTTTAGTGATTTTATCCCAATTAGTTGTTAGGGAACTTTGGGGTGCAAATTGGAACTCCACGTAAACCTTACACAGATAAATGAAAAAAAAAAAAAAAAAGTTAAATTACAAGTTTAGTCATGAACTTTTTAAAGTAGTGTCAATTTAGTCCCTGAGCTTTCACTTTTATGTTTAATAGGTCCCTAAATTTTAAAGATGTCTAATAAGTCCATAAACTTTCAATCTTATGTCTAATAGGTCCTTGATAGGGGTGTAAATTTTTCGGTTCGGGTCGGTTGTACGGACAACCCGACCCGGCTCAAGATTGACCCGAACAGGGGGTCGAGTCATCCGCGGTTTTTTTTTTTCACTTCACTTCACTTCTCTCTTTATTGAAGCCCAGATGAAAATCATCACCGACTATTCAATTGGTTTGAGAGCAAAATTAGTAAACCAAAACTCAACAGTTCATGACTATTGGGTGTGGTTCATTTAAACTTTAAAGGGTATTCCCAAAAACTCAACACCAATTCAGTAGAAGAAGATGACTGCATCAAATGCCAGAAAAAGATTTTGAGAAACCCCACATAAAGTGAAGTGAAGAGCAACAACCCCAAGAAGATCACAAAGCAAAAGAGAGAAAAGTAAAAAGGGATAGTAGAAATTAGGCAAAAAATTGACTAAGTATAAACAAAATTTTGAGATATCTGTACAAAAAAACTCGTAGACACACCGAAGCACAACAGAGTTAAGAGGAAAGGGGACCTAATTACAGAAGTGACAACACAATTCAAGGATTAGATCAACTGTTTTAGTACTAGATTCTACCAACTCTCAATTGTACAAGTGACAACACAGAAGAATTTATGTCTTGACAAATCCAACACCCACCCACGGCAAGAATAGAGAACAAACCCCATAGAGAACTCCCAATACATAAATGAAAGCACAAATCCTTACCCGGCAATTTAACAATGAAGCACGCCGGCAAAAGAATGTCCCTAAAATCGAGACCCACACGATAAACAGACCCACGCCGACGATTCTAACAGTCCCTGAAACCGAGGCCCAAACCAGCACGAAAACAGACCCACTACGCCTCCCAACTGAGACCCACTGTCGTGCTTAATTGGAAGGAACCCACACTGACGACTAACTACCTCTGAATACCGAGACCCCCGACATTTCGTGACCGGCGGCTGGATTTCTACTTCTCTGTTTTCTGCGTATGTCTTCTTCTCTCTCTGTGTCTTCTCCAACGGTGGCAAGCTCCAACGAAGAGGAGAGGAGAGGCGAATAAAACCAGACGACATAGCTTCGACGGCAGAGAGGAGAGGCGAGGCGACAATTACAAGCATAGGCAAAGAAGATGCGAGGACCAAGCCACAAAGAAGATGAAATCGTGGGAAACCCTAAGCGAGAAAAGGCGAGAAGAGAAAAGAGAGGAAACCTAAGCGTACGAATGAAACCCTAAGCGCCTATCTTCAGTTCGAGCAAAGAAGATGTGAGGACCGAACCGAACCTATCGGTTCTATTCGATTCGGTCAGAAATAAAGTCGAAAACCGAATCGAACTGGTTCGGTTCGGTTCGCCGGGTCGGTTCGGTTTTTTACACCCCTACAGCTTATGGTTTAAGTAAGCCATTGAGCTGAGAAATTTCTCTTGCCGAAGCAAGCCAAACAAGCCTTCCAAAAAACTCAAAAATGTTAGAAATAATTGATTTCCAGGTGGTTCAATCCCCCACCCCACATATTGTCAACAAAATATATATATATATATGTCTTTTATAAGTGGCTTTAGAGGAGCATTAAAAGTGTGGTTTTCAAAATTCTGTAGTGTTTGGATAAAATTTTATATAGCCTATTTAATCAAATTCAAACCAAATAAAAAAGTGCTTAAAACACTTTTAATTGAAGTACCTATATAAAAATGGTGTTTGGTTAAAAAAAAAAAAAAAATCAGAACGTGTTCTAAACCTGCTTCATTTTGTGTCAGACAGGGGTATAAAGAATAGGACAAAAATATATTTATATACTTTTTGTTTTTGAGACAAATATATTTATACTCTTAAATTTTGTGAGTTGTATCAATTATTCTCATACTAATAATTATCTCAATTTAAACTCAAAACTTTCACAATTTAGATCCTTTGTTAGAGTTATTTTCACTTGATTCCATTTAAGAATAGTTCAAAATTACCTAAATAAAACTATTCTTCTCCCAAAGTTCTTTTGAAGTAACAAGAAAAATTGTCACGTAATTCTTTCTAAATAAATGAGAGAAGTAGAGGAAGATGAGAGGATGAAAAAAACCTTTCCTATTAAAGAAACACCGATGCCATCTTTTTTATTATATTATAACATTTCTCTGCCAAAGTTAGTCTAGCTCAGCGGTAATTGACATGTACTCTTGACCTAGAGGTCAGAGATTCGAATCCCCCGACCTTAAATGTTGATGTACTAAAAAAAAAATTATAGCATTTCTCTAATTTAGATTTTTTTTTTTACAATAATAAGAAAGTTCATTAAACGGAAGGTACTCCCTAGGGGATACAAAAAGAGAACACTCCCGACACATCAAACTGGGATACAAAAAGAGAACACTCCTGACACATCAAACTAATTATCCAGTCAGGAAAATTTGACGTCCATTTCTGCAGAGCAAAAAAAAAGACCCGTCTTGGCCAACTCATGGGCCATCTTGTTAAAATGACGATTTACATGACAAAAATTAATGAGAAATTTTGATAGATAGACTGTTTTATATACATAATTTCATTTATGTCCATAGTTTTGTAGATTTCCAAGATTAGATTTCCAGCATTTTTTTCTTACCATTTTACCTTTCTTGTCATATTTTATTAGATATTATCTTAACTAAATCCTTAATATTTTGAAAATATGATGATTGAGATTTGATTTATTGTCATAATGATCCCAACGTATTTTCCTTTTATTTCATTCAATTACCGACAATTTCCATCCATTTTCGTTCTCTTGTTTGGTAATTTTCGGTTGATCCATTTTTTCTCTTTTTTTTATATTTTTTTTCCGGCAATCTTCTTTATCTATTTCTTCCTTCACGATTTTTTCTTCGTGGCAACAATTTTATATTTTCTTCATTAACCGGACAAAAGCTAATCATTTTTTCCTTCTCGTTTTTTTTCTTCGCGACAGCAGTATATAATATAACATGTTCGCTAGAATATCTAAAAAATGTGTATATATTTCGATTAATATTCATTTTACTGACATAACTATTTCGGTTATTATTCCCAGTAATATACCATTTATAATTTAGGCATATATTGCATTGATTATTATATATTCTGGTTAATATTCAATATATAGTAGTTTAGTATATATGTCCCATAGTCTAAGTACTTTTTTGGGAAAAATACACTTTTAGTCCTTGAGGTTTGAGTTAGGTTTCATTTTGGTCCCTGAGTTTTCAAACTCGACAATTTAGTCCCCGAGGTTTGAATTTCGTTTCATTTTAGTCCCTCCATCCATTTTTCCGTTAGATTTTAACGGATTGCTGATGTGGCACTATATTTTTTATTAAAAAAATTATTTTTTCATTTTTTTAATAATGATAAATAAATAACAATAAAATATCATTTTTTTAATATTTCTTCTTCTTCCCTCTTATCCTTCTCTTCAACACCAACCCATCTTCTTCTTCCTCAACACAAAACCAGCCCACCATACTAGCCACTGTCGGCCGACGACCGCCGACCGCCGTTTGCCGGCGATCGGCCGCCGACGACGACTGCAGTTCGCCGGCGATCGGCCGACGCCGACGGCTAATATTTTTGTTCCCCTCTTCTCCTCCGTTCTTTCTTCTCCGTTCCCTACATTTCTTCTTTTCCGGCATGAAACCCATGGATTCAAGCTTGAACGAAACCCACGTCCCGCCGCTGCTTCACCCCGACCGCCATCGACCACACGTTATAGATTGAACAAAACACACTCGATTTCGTTACAGATCGAAAGAAACCCACTCAATTTCCTTCCAGATCTGAAACGAATGGGCTTTCCCCTTCGTTCAGATCTGGATTCCAACCATTTTCTTTAAAAAAAAAAACAAAGAAAGAAACGGGCTGTAGAGATCGATGGCGGCGAGAAACAAGGTCGACGCAAGCAGATCTGGGCGGAGATCATTCTGAGCGAAGGTACAACGAATGGTGTAGACAATGGGTTCGCGCGTCGTGGACGACGACGGGCGTTCTAGACCTCGCTGTCGCCGTGGACGAAGCTCGCCGTCGATCTGCTCACCGTGGATCTGCTAACAAACACAGATCTGGGTGTTTAATTTTTTTTAAAAAAAGTAATAAACATAAAGAAAAGAAGAAGGAAAGGAAAGAAAATAAGGAGAAGAAGAAAAGAAAGGAAGGAGAAGAAAAAAAAAAACCCACCGTGGCCGGCGGTGGCCGGTGCTGCCACCGGCAGTTACAGAGATGGTGGGTGGTGGTGGTGGTAGGTGGGTGGTGAAAAAGAAGAAGAAATGGGGGAGAGAAAGAAATAAAATATTAAAAAATAATGATTTTTTTTATTAATTTAAAATTATTTTTACTTTAAAAATTTAAAAATTATTTTCTAAAATAAAAAAGAGATGCCACGTCAGCATTCCGTTAATTATTAACGGAAAATTGGATGGAGGGACCAAAATGAAACTAAAATCAAACCTTAGGGACTAAATTGTTGAGTTTGAAAACTCAGGGACCAAAATGAAACCTAACCCAACTCAGGGACTAAAAGTGTATTTTTCCCTACTTTTTTTTAAGATTTTTGCATTTTACAGAAAAACATTTATATTCATATATAACTTCATATATACCAGCTTATATATACTATGTACATAAGTTTTCCTTTTTTTTACTCATTATTGTAGCCACGTATACCGAGTTGTTTTTTTTCTTTTCTCATGACTATAGTATTAAATATACACTTGTATATTTAGTTATTTGCCAATATATATTTTATATATATATATATATATATATATATATATATATATATATATATATATATATATATATATATATATATATATATATATATATATATATATATATATATATATGTATGTATGTATATTAAATATACCAATGCATTTAGGAGAAATATAGATATTGGAAAAAAAAACCTATATATAACTGTAAAAAAAAACCTTATTTTTTAAATAATAAATACATATGTATATATTAAATATACCACGGCGGTAGTAAAGTCCAACGATACCCACGATAAAAACAGCGGCAATTTGAAGGCAGTAACTAGGCTGGCGGTATCCAATGATGTGTGGGTGCTACTTGTTCGAGTTTGCAACGACGATGGTTGGGCGGCGACGGCGCTTCCGGTGGTGGTTGGTCGACGGCTGCAAGAAAAGGATCGGAGATAGGGAGAGAGACCATGAGGGAGAAAGATCATGATGGAGGAATGGAGGGAGGAAGAAATCTTGTGAATCGGGAAAAATAGTGAGTGATTTTAGGGATTTTTTTATAGAAAAATTGGGAGTGATTTTAGGGATCTTCCAAAATTGGAAAATAATTAAATGGATTGAGAATTTTTAAATAGGAAAGAATAAAGTATGATTTCTCCTTTTATGATTTTGTTGTTTTTTAAATATAAAAATTATGAATAGGGCATAAAAGTAATTGAATAACAACTTATATGTAAAAACTCAAGACTCTAAGGCTATTTGTGTAAAAAATGGTGAATTTGAACAAAAATAAAATATAGGGTTCACTTATAGGCTGAATATGTACTTATCCCAAAATTAATCCTATGAAAAGAAGTCTGTAAACTTCGTATGTCCCACAAAACTGATGTAATACTCGAATCACCTTGGTCCACCCCTCGAATGGCTTGGACCAATGAGAGGGAGTCAGACATCACCGCACACTTTCCACATCCAATCTACTTGCAAACCAAAGCCCCCCTAGCACTACTACCGCTTCAGCACATAAAGGAGTAGAGCAAATTTGGGATGACAAAGAAAAACTTGCCTTCAATTCACCCTGCTTATCACGAAGTACTACCCCAAATCCAGACTTTCGGTTTGGCTCATCAAAAGATGCATCGGTATGCATAATGGTCTCCACACCTTTATCAATCAGGTCTTGGATTGGCGCACCCAATGAGGAAAAAAAATCACTAACCCCAACGTTATGGTAGTTATATATATGTGTTAAAGTTATGTATCAATTGTTTTAAAATAAAATTCTAATGGAGGGTTTGAATTGATTCACTTACAAAAATTTAGGGTTTTAATTGATATAATTATTAGTGTGGGGTGTTAAGCAATACCACCCCAACGTTTAGGAATATAAATTGATTCTTTTTTCCTAAAAAAGAATAAGTGAAAGTTCAATTCTATATCCCTAAGCTTCGAAGGTTGTACCAATTTTCATCTTAAAACTTTCAATTTCATCAAATTAGTCGTTAGATGACTCAAATAATTGCTGCAATTTTTACTTTTATTCAATTTTTGCTAATTCATCTACTAATTTTAACCGGAAAAAAAAACAATGTAAAAATCTCCATGAACTTATTAGTTTGAAGAATATTAAGTTTTGCACGAATTTAAGTTTGATTACTGTACAAATTAACCATGAAAAACTTTGTCAAAACTCTCAAATTTTAACAAAAATTTAGTGTTAATGTCGTTTTACTTTAATCTTAATAAGTTTTTTTTTTAAATAAACTTATTAATTTTGTGCCATAAATATGTTGTATAATCAATTGAAAGCACATAATGATGCTCTTTTTAATGAATTTTCATACCAATTCTTATTAGAGGATAAAGATTGCAACTCTTTTTCAAGTTAAGGTTTAGATTCAACACTTAATTTGAAAAGTTTATGATAAAAATTGATACATCTTGACAAGTTTAGGAGTAAAAAGGATTTTTTTTTTCCCCAAAAAATAAAGAAACTTCAAACTTTCTAAAAATTCTCAAGGAAAAAAATCAAAATTTTCTTCTAAACTTGCCGAATTGTAACAATTTTCACCCTAAACTTTCAATTTCATCCAATTGGATCCTAAACTTAGACAAACGTTGCAATTTTAACTTCTATCCAATTTCTACTAATTCACCCACTAATTTTAATAAAAAGAAATGTAAAAACTTTCATATACTAAATAAAAATAAAGTTTGTACAAAATTAGGTTTGATCAATGCACAAAATAGCTATTGAATAACCTTGTCAAAATTTACAGATTTGTCCAAAATTTTAGTTCTAATGTCTTTTTTCTTTGAATTTTTTTCATTCTTGTATCGTACATGTATTTTAGAATTCATTAATTTCATAGGAGAATAAATTTTTAACCATCTTTCAACCAAAAATTTATTATAGGATTAAAACTACAACACTCTTTAAAGTTTAATTTTTTTTTATTTCTTTTTGTTCAATAATTGGAAGGGCATGGATTTGGGATGGTAATTGATGTCTTATCCAATGTATTATGCTTAGATTTACTAAAGTTTAGAGTTAAGATTGCAACAATGGAGTGCAATTTGATGAAATAATGAAAGTTTATGATAAAATTTGTAGTTTTTTTTTTATTTATTTTTATTTTTTTATGTATGTGTGTTCAAATTCTTAATTGGATTGACATTGGTTTTATTTACATCCTTCTTTTACAAAAAGAACATACTACAATTTCCATCGCCTTTTTTGATCACTTCCCTATTAATATTTTATTGAGACAGTTTTATTGTGATTAGGAGTAGATACTACAAGTGAGATTTCTACTTATTGCAGTCACCTTCGGGATTCTTCACACCTAAATAGTACCAGGACCCTTGTGCCCCGACCTTGATCAGATAAACCTCCCTATGACCCACAACTCAAAATGAGCCTTGCAACGAGACGCGAACATTCTCCATGTTGTGATTCCCTCCAATCCGTTCCTAGGTTGGGTTAGGAGAACATCCAAGCGATTGCCTTCGCGGATCCAAACACACTCATAAAGAGCACAATAAGAATAAGACCAAAAGAGACTTCATAAGGGACCATTTGAGCTATAGATCATAATGCTCCTAGAAAGGCATATTACGAATACAGAGGAGTGAAAGTTCCCAACAATCAACGAATTGATCATACCCTTCTTTGAACCGTACGAGCACGTCCTCTGATACCCCCCACCGCACTTACGGCTCTTTACCCCAATCCAACTAGCTCTAGTTCCAGTTCTTTCCTTTCTATTCCTCAAAAAGTGGATTGGGGGAGCAGAGGGGTGATATTTGCTTTTGCTTTTGATTTGAGTTGATTGGGTGAAAGAAATTCCTACTAACCACCATTAAATTTTAGAAAGACAATCACATTTATCAAAAACACACCACTAAAATTTGTGGGGAAGAGAGTTGGTAGAAGTATTATTCTACTTTAGAAGAGGAAAGTTTGGGATGGTCTACAAACTTCATGGGATAGCCTCAAATTAGAAACAATTGAAACCAAGCTAAATCGAACTATTCTCATTTCATTCAAGAATACAGACATCTTTGAAGAAAAAAAAATGATAATAAATACACAATGTAATGTAAGCTACTTGTATGAATTTACAGTTTACAAAACCCAAAAAAGATAAGAAAAGAAAAGTTCAAAACTGCTTGAAAGATGAGAAAAGTTCATTCTGGTGATGGTTCCTTCTTCTGCTGAAAACTCCTCCTCCTCATCAAAAGATCCCCAAATCTCCTCATCAATGCCTTCTTCTTCCTTGAATTCCTATCACCTTCCAACTCATCCAAATTCCCCTCTTCCAACTGTTCAAATTCACTCTCATCATTCATCATCTCCCCATCTTCACTAAAATTACTCAACGACGGCTTCCTCTCGTGCTGCACCCTCCTCGCCGAGCCGGGCGAGTCGACGTCCTCGTCGAAAATCGACCCTTTAAGCGTCTCCTCCACTTGAGGCTCTTCCTCTTCCTCCTCCTCCTCCACCTCCTTCTTCTTCTCTGGTGCGATCCTCAACTCCAAGAAACTAAAACTGAAAGCCTTCCCTAGCCTTTTCCCAAATGTATCTTCCTTCTCCACCGGAGTCGGAGTCGGATTCGGATTCGGACTCGGACTCAACGGCGGCTTCGCATTCTTTATCTCCCCTTGCTCCTTCCCTTCTTCTTTGCTCTTGTGTTCCTCTTTACTATGGTTTTCTTCTTTCTTGTTTGCCTCTTCTAGCAATTGCTTCAGCTCCTTGATCTCCTCCAAAGCTGCAGCTTGGCTGACTTTGAGTGTCTCATTCTCACTGCTGACAAAATCCAATGCATTTTCCTTCTCTGCCAAGCAATCTTTCAGCTGTGAATTCTCTTCAATTGCAATCCCTGCAGCTTCCTTGGCCACAGTGGCTTCATTCAAGGCCTGTTTTAGAATGTCCCTCAATTTCTTGATCTCTTCTTTTGATGTCATGTTCTTCAACTCTGCCAGCCTCAGAGAATCCATCAACCGCCGATTCTCTTGTTGGGCATTGAATCTGTCCTCTTCAGCTCTTCTTATGCAATCCACTAAGCTCGTTTCTCTTCCACTCCATGCCACTAGAGATTCCTCTGCTTCCAATCTCAGCCTCTCCACTGTGCTTTTGTACAAATCTGCCTCTCTTTTTGCTTCTTGTAACATAGACTTGTACTTTTCCTCTATGTTTTTCAATGTCGTTTTCAAACTCTCTGCTTCCTCTTTCGTTTTTTTTAATTCCTCTTCGGTTGTGCTGTATTTTCCCTTCAAATGGTTGGCTTCTGTTGCTACCTCTTTCAATGCCATTGCCAGATCGTCCATGGCTTTCTTGTTGTTCTCCTCTGCCTCTGTGGCCAATTTTAGCTCGTTTTTCAACAGACCCAGATGGTGTTTTGTCGATTCGAGCTCGAGTTTTAGGCTTTCGGATTCGTTCTTCGTTGGAATCTTGTGTTTTGGGAGTAGGTTGAAATGGGTGTTTGAAGAACAAGTCTCAAGCTTTTGGTGGAGTGATTGGATCTCCAGCTTTGATTCTTCGAGCAAAATCTTCGTCTGTTCGAGCTGCTTCGTTTGTTCCGCTAATAAATCCTTGGTTTTCTCTTCTGATTCTTTGGAAATTAGGTACTTCTTCTCGAGCTCTTCGATTCTCGTTTGGGTTTGCGATTCAGAGAGTTTCAAAACAGAGAGCTCCTCTGTTATCTTTGCCAAATTAGAACTCTTCTCTGCCAATTGAAGCTCCAATTCCTGAGCCTTTTCCATGGCGGATTCTTTTTTTCTCTTCACAGATTCCAACTCGTTACTGAGCTTGGTATTGGCCTCGTCCGCCATTTTCTTCATCTCTTCAAGCTCCTCGAGCTCCGACGAATCATTCTCTTCGTCCTCTGCCGCGTGGAATTCCTCCTCTGTCTTCTCCATCTGTTGATGCATCTCAAAAACTCTGATCAAATCCTCTGTTCACTGAAAAAACCAAAAACAAAAACACAAAAACAAAACAAACCCAGTTTCCCAAGAAATCAAAATCGAAGAAATTTACAGGAAAACTCCATTGAAGGAAGGGGAAAGGGTCAATGGCAGAAAAGGAAAAGAGAGAGAGAGAGAGAAACTTACAGAATCGGAGTGGTTGAAAGAACACGCAATTCCATTAAAAGAAAAACAGCTGCAAAAGCGAGAGAGAAAGTGGGGAATGAATATTTGAGCAAAAAATGGGAGAAGAAGATGAATTGAAGAGAAGAAAATAGAAGGAAAATCCGAAGATGGCGGATGTTCCAGTAAAGGAACTATTGGGCTTCAATCTTTGTCGATGCTGAAAATTTAAAAAGAGAGAGAGAAGGAAGAAGTTAATTAGGCATTGGATTTGACGTTGTCAATTGGCCCTTTTTCTAATGGTTTGGTTTGGATTGGGCACTTGTTAATTCTTGGTATATTTTTTTTTTTTTGGGTAATAAATAATTAGATTCTTAAATTATGGGGTTTTAGTATTTAGTGTTTTGGGTGTTTTCTTAAATTTAGTAGAATGTTTTATTTTAGTTGTTTGTGTTTTAATATTTTCTAATTGTAGTTGTGTTATGTCGGTGAATGTTAAGTTTGGCTAATGGTAAGTTTACATGGTATGATATTAAGCAAGTTGTCAAAAATTTTGAGGAGAATTAGAACACTCAGAAAAGAAAGTCAACCTAAAATGAATTTGAATTTAAACTTTCCGTTTTGTATATAATGTATCCGTGAACTTACAATTTTGAATAGGTAAAGAATGTAGGAGAGACAAAATTGATGTTTACAAACTTATTAAATACAAAATTGAATATTTAGAATATATTAGAAATTGGAGTTGAACAAAAAAAAAAAAGAATATATTAGAAACATTTTAATGTTGGTCAAGTTATTAGACAAATATTTAAAAATTAAAAGACTAATCTTGTAATGAATTATCAAATCTAATTTAATACGAATACTTGTCTATTAATGATGAAATCTATCCCATTGGTTATCAAACCACCCCATTTCATCCACATGTCATGAAATGGGAAGGGATGAATGTGATCTAGGAACTAATGGTATATACTAAGGATAAATATTATTGAAAGTGTAGAGACTAATTTAGAACTTAAATAAAGTAATGTAGTTTCAACTGTCACAATCGCGGTCTTTCGGGTCTCGTAAAGCGATTGTGCGGCACTTACTCTCGCCACGAGTAAGTTAGCCAACTCAAAAGCGAATCCCCGGTAGCACAACGGGCCTATCTTGCAACCTCCGCCCCCGTTCTTGGAAAATGGTTTTAGAAAATGGGGTTAGAGAAAAAGGTTTTGGAAAACATTTGAAAGCATTTTGAAAGAATATATGTGTGTTGCAGACTATCAAGTAAGCAAAGGGACAACAACAGCTTGATAGCAAACAACTCAGAGTAGGAAGGATTGACGACTAGTCTTACCCTCCTACAGTATATTATTAAGCATTTTGGCTTTGGTAGGCTTGAACATCAAAACTGTCGAGGAATCATACACTATAGAAATGCAAGAAAAAATAAATGAACAACAAAGGAAATCCATAAAGCATGAGGGTGAGGTGTTGTCAAAGGCATGCGGTCATAGGCAACACGCCTTGGACAAGCATGACCGTGACATCCTCTCCCACTTAAATGGTTGACGTCCCTATCAACCGACGCTGCTCGAACTCTGCGATTTGGAGGGCAGCAGTCTTTAGGTCTTGGGTACGCTCCCAACTGATTTCTGCATCTGGGAGCCCCTTCCACTTTACCAAGAACTCTTTTAAATCTCGTCGTGGTTTGCCGACACGACGAGTCCTCTTAGCTAAAACTTCTTCGACTTCTTTATCAACAACATTCTTCATGGTGACTGGAGGTCGTGTTACTTCATTTCGGGCAGTGTCCTCAAGGTCGAGGTGGTAGGGTGGTAGGGTTTAAAGTTGCCAACAAGAGCATAGCTCAACTGGCATAAAACTTGCACTTTGATCAAAAAGGTCAGAGGTTTGATCCTCCACCCCTACGTTGTCAAAAAAAAAAAATAGGTAAGGTAGTTTTGTCACTCAACTTCCAAATTTAAGACTTATTGGTTAGTTATTAAATTTTAAAAAGTTTAATAAATCTCTAAAGTTTAAAAGTGTTTGATAAATGTCAACATGTGCATAGTTCAACTGACGTAAACATTGTACTAGTGATCAACAGATTTTTGGTTTGAATCTCCATAACCCCCACAATCATATATATGATTATGAAATAAAAGGTTTCTGGCCTACAATAGAACGCAAATTGGTATCAACCATAGTTTTGTAACCACAATAGAAAAGGATAAGACCATAACATAGCTCACTTTCATGGGTCGCATTTTGCTAAGACGTCCACTAGCTTGTTCTCCTCGCGAGGTATATGAACAAACTGAATATCTAATTGGCTCTTGACCTACAAGACATTTGTTAAAGAAATTTATGGACAATTAGACACAAAATTAAAAGGTCAATATTGTATTAGATAAATGCACTTTTGTGTCTAATAGATTCATTAAATTTTAAAATACGTAAAAAAAAAATGTTCGGTTTCTATTAAACTCAAAATTAAAAATTCAAAGACCTATTGATCAACACTTTTAAAGTTAAGTGACATATTTGACATAAAATAGAAAGTATAAGAATCCCAAGGGTCCAGTTGTTCGCCGATTCAAGTGATACGTGAGTTGGGTTTAGAACATCGTGAGACAATTTGGTTCCTATCTACCATTGGTGGTAAAGGGAGATCTACGAGGAGCCAACCCTAGTATGAAATGACGGCATAGGAATCTATTAGACACTTTTTAAAGTTGAAAAATCTATTAGATACAATCATTAACTTTCAGAGACAAACTTGTAATTTAACTTTGATAAAATAATAAATAACATATGACTTATACCATTTGTCCATTTTTTTTTAGTACGACAAGTGTGGAGGTAGAAATTTGAACCTTCGACTTCAAAGAAAACAGAGTATATGTCTTAACCGTTGAACGGTTTCATCCAACCATTAAAGAAGAAGGGAGAGGAAAACAATGATTTTGTTGAATAAGAAAGAAGCACCTAATTTGGCCTGAAGCAGCCGGCTTGGAAGGCAACAATAAACCGCCTTTTTTTTTTTGAGACAGCAACAATAAACCGCCTTATAGTTATAACTAATTTTCAACGCGGATATTTATATATATATATATAATAAAATAAATAAATAAATAACTTTTGGAGGCCAATTTCGGATATTATAAAATTAAGGTTAAATCATCATTTTTAATTTTGAGGTTAAATTATAAAATTAATCTTTTTCATTTGGATATAGTTTCAACTTATTTACATAGACCAAATTGAATACTTGTTAAAAAATCAGGGAAAAAGAAAAGTAATTTATTCCAATATTAATATAGGCTAAATAAGTAAATATATGGTTGTTGTCCCTATTATTTGAATTATATTTCAGTTCTGTCTATGGTTTTTTAGAGTTTCAAATTTCTATTTAATATTGTTACGGGTGAATTTGGACCTAGCTCAAAGAAAATCAGAATGATAGAAGCCCAAAGGAGAGACAAGTCCACGGAGGCCCAATGGACCTGAATCAATCTCTAGGGCTACTCCCTCTTCTAAAAGGAAGGGGAAAACCCTAATTTCATATATAAATAGAAGAGGTTCACCCCAAGGTAAGGGGACTGAACTAGGTATTTGTTCTCTTCCTCTTAATTTACTTGTTTTACTCATGAACTCCTAACTGACTCAAGTATCGGAGTCGGTGTGGCAAGCACCACACCGGTGCTTAGTTTTCTCTTGTTTTGCAAATTTACCGTTGATGTCACGTGAGGGTCAGATGAGTTCTCCCCGTCCGGATTTTGGCATCAACAAATATATAGATTTTTTTTCCTTACTTGGCAATGGTTACTAAATGTCAAAATTCAATGTAGATGAAAGCAAACAATAATAATATCAAAATAAATTTTACTAATCAAGTTAGGATACTATATTTTCAATAAACATGTTCATCCATAAAATTTACAACCTACCCACAAAAAAGAAAAAATCCGGATGTTATGTTATGACATGCTCATTTAAGAAAAATACAACTTCTTAATGAATTTATCATTTAGTATTACTAAATGAGATCGTCAACATGAACATAGTTCAACTGACATAAAACTTATACTAATCGCGAATGTTTTTAAAAGAAAAACAACAACAAAGAAATGATTAAAATATTTATTCAAATTGGGCTGCGAAGAATGGTATTAATAAGTTAGGGGAAATGTCTTTTTATTTATATATTCAAATCAAAGGAAATTAACATCTGCTTTCCAATAAGGAATTTTCAACTTTCCGACGAACTATTTTATGACCAGAAGGTTGTTCAGTTTATTAGTTTCTTTTTATTTATTTTATTTTATTTTTTATTTTTTTTTGAAAAAAGTTTCTTTTTATTTATGTATTTATTAACGGCAATAATTTGTTGATTTTATATTATGAACTAGGTCATGTTGAATCTTTTTTTTTTTTTTTTTTTTTTTTTTTTTTTGAAGAGAGTCATGTTGAATCTGTTGATGAGCTTTAATTTTATGATTTCATTGTAAAGTGACATCCATTGTTAAATAAAAGTTGTCAATATAGACTCATTCTTATTGACCATTGACACAACTATTCAAGGTCAAACTATTTCTTTGAGAAAGATATCCCAACACAGAAAGAATAAGAAAGAACTTGGGAAATTTATTTTAAATTTCAAAATGAATTTGTCTGTGAATTTATTCTAATTGTTGAAAAAAAAAATCCTCAATTTTAGGAATGATAAATATTTTATTCTTTCTACTTTTATAAAACTAATGACAACCTCAATATTTTATTCTTTCTACTTTTACTATATATTGTATGAAGTAATATTTATGATATTCAAACTATACCCTATGGTTTCCTAAATCAAGAAATCCATTAAGATTTTTTATTATTATTATTATTTTGAATCTTTTTGTAGAGATGATATACTACAAAAATACAAAGAGCAATGATTTAAATAAAAAATAATAATAAACTGCATATATATAGATATTGAAATAAGTTAAGGAAGGTGGCTTTATAACACAAATGGAAGTTGCCTAGGAAGAGATTCTAAATTGAGAATGCAATTTTAAAGATGGAGATAGGCACCGCTCCTATCTAATTCTCGACCTGCAGAATTCTCTAATTTTGGAACCCTTGTCCATTCATATTTTAAAAATAAAATAGAATATGTTGAAAAATTTCTATAAAAATAATTAATTTCGAATGAGAAAAGAAAACAAAATAACATTTCATGAAGATCTAGAAAAGAAAACAAAATAACATGAAAAAGAAAACAAAATAACATTTCATGAAGATCTAAATTTAGAATTCTTTTAGGGACTGTTTGGCCCAAGGGATTGGATTGGAAAGAAATACCCTTGTTTGGTGGGCCGGATATGGGTGGGGTTGGAATGGAATTGTGGACAGGTGGATTTCAACCCATTTTCCATATTTTGGTGGGTCTCACTATTTTTCTTCGTAAATTTGATAATTTTGATGAGACCTACCCTTTCTTTTTCTATTTTCCCACTTTTTTGTGGGTCCCACTATTTTTCTCTCCGAATCCAATGCACCAGGCATCATGATTCCCTTGAATCCACACGCCAACAAAATATTCCAAAATCACATTTCATTCCATTCCAATGCACCAAATGTCCCCTTATATATAAGAGGGACCTCGAAGGTCTCCGTCCTTGCATTAAGGGTGGGCCTCTGCAGGATGGATAAGGCAACAAAATGTAAAGAGAACAGTTGGAGCATAAGCGATGAACCCAAATGGAAGAGTAAGTTAAGTTCTAGGGAGAGAAATGAAGCGAGCATCACAATTGCAGGTTCTTGATACAAATTATAATCGATGCCAAAAACCAAACCACCACCAAGATGCTGCAATAATAATCTCTTGTTTTACCATCTTGATATTTAATTTGCAACCATTCTTCCAGTTAAAAGATTCGACTACTCTGGTCAATTTTACTAAAACAAGTAGAATTTCATCCTGGATATTCCACCACGTCATTCCCTCTTAAGCTCAAAAATAAACACGAATGCTAGCAGAGACGTGTTCATTCAACTCAGCATTTACCATCAATCGTCAATCGCTACAACTTCAACAAAACACCACAAACCAACCAATTTTAATGCTATCAATAATGAGTGCTGCATCGATCTTCTATTCATGATCAGTTCGTATAATTAACATATCATACTAATCTAAAACAGAATTGACATTTTAACCATCGCCGAACAATTATATTCAATGAAAATAAATCCCTCACAAGTTGAGACATGAATGCAAATGACAGATCTCATGAACTTGAAACTTACAAACCTGAACTACAGAGATTAGATGTGATAGGTTATCCAACAATATTAGTTTGGCTGCATACCCCAAAACACAATTCAATGAAATACAGAATTAAGCTCCTCCATCCTTTAAAAAGAACAAAAAACAAAAACAAAAATCATCCACAACACTAAACATTAACATGCACAAGCAAAGCATTATGCCTTTTTACCATATTCACTACAAGTTTTCTAGTATTTCTATCTACCAACGTTGCTAAAAACAAAAATAAGAACCATCCTTCCATCATCATCATCAATTAGGTCTTTGATCACCTCCTTGCAGCCAATACCATCATCCACCAAACAATACATCTTCTAAGCACGTTCACCCCGGATTCTCCGAGCCAACTGGATATCTTTAGGCATTATGGTAACACGCTTGGCGTGAATGGCACAGAGATTGGTATCCTCAAACAACCCAACAAGGTAGGCCTCGGCTGCCTCTTGCAAGGCCAGAACAGCATGGCTCTGGAAACGCAGATCAGTCTGCACCAACAAAATTAACAAAAACCCTTAATTACATCAGACCCAATCAAATCGTCAGGCATGAGATGCATTAAGTTGACAGACTTAATAAAGACCATACCTTGAAGTCCTGAGCGATTTCACGAACCAACCTCTGGAATGGCAACTTCCTGATCAAGAGCTCAGTACTTTTCTGGTACTTACGAATTTCACTGCACGAGTAAAAACATTCAAAAGTAAATCACTTGTTCATTGCAACAAAAATGAAAACCGCACACCTCCCACAAATGGGAAACAAAACCAAAGAGACAGAGACCAAGCCAACTCACCGAAGAGCAACAGTACCAGGACGGTATCTGTGAGGCTTCTTCACTCCTCCTGTGGTTGGGGCGGACTTACGGGCAGCCTACAATTTTAATAAATATAAGATAACAATCAAGTCCATCCAGAGTATTTCACTAAAGAAAATTGAACAAACCTTAGTGGCCAGCTGCTTCCTGGGAGCCTTTCCTCCTGTAGACTTACGAGCAGTTTGCTTGGTACGGGCCATCTGCCAAAAGTAAACCCCAATTCCCGAATTATTCACAATTCTACCTTACCCAACTCGAATTTAGGTCAACGTAATCAACACAATACTCCCATCAAATTCCTCATACCTAATTGATAGCCAATTCAATTTCCTAACAACCCCAGACTCACATATCTCCTCACAAAATGGTGAACAACTAACACAAAAACCCTAAAGAGATCACATATCAGGGGAAAACCCTAAAACCTAGGGAAATTCTAAAAGCTCTAATATCTCGAACCTAAATCTGGAAACACAATCCAAAGGAGAACGACGAACAACGAGATGAATCATCGATGAAAATAGAAATATCATGGAACAAATCCACCAATCGAAAGAACACCAAAAGAAACTAAAACCCTAATCAAATTCCGCAGTAATAGAATCAATGAATCAAAAAAGCAAAAGAAAACAAAAATAAAATAAAATTCAGACATACCTCGTGTCGCTTCGCGCTTCTTTCTTCTTCCTCTTCTTCTCTCTCGGGCAGATCCCTCTTTCCGTCAAAGAAGCCAAAAGTTCAATAATAAGAGCAGTTAGGGCGTATTTATAGCGTCGTATAAGAAGATAGAATCTGCAGATCGGACGGTTAAGAAAGCATATCCGTGTGTTTTTTCGGTGTACGAATCTAACGGTAAATGAGGGCCTGAGTTGTGTTTTCTCGAGTAGAGTGAACGGCCAGGATGTGATATTGGAAGGGAAGACGAGGATCGTGAAGATACAATACTCGTTTTCTATTGGCTGGAATTGCGATAATCTGTGGCTTTTTCTTTTTTTTCTTTTCTTTTTGGGGGATTAAAGAATCAAACCGTGAAACGTGAGTTGGTTGGGGATTTTACCCAATTTTAAGGGCTCTTTTCGTTTTGAATTTGTCAACATAAAGTTGGGCAATTTGGTGCTTTCTTTTTTTTTTTTGGGAAAAAGGGAATTGCAAAAAATGGACCTATCAAATTGTGCCATGTAGGATTTATCCAGTTTTGGTATTGGAATTACAGTATTTAAAAAAAAAAGAATTACAATAATTTCCAATATTAGAGTCATTTTATTTTGGTCTTTCGATTTCCCTGAACTTTATGTTTCAATTACGCTTTAAAAAGTTTTATTTTAACCGTTCAACTCTAAAATTGATTTAAAATAATGCATTTCAAGAGTTTTTCTATTAGAGGGGAGGACAATAATTGACATATAACAATTGAAATGTATACCTAACATCCTCTACTATAACTTAGTTTTAACTATATAGAAAATTAAAATAATTGATACCATTCATTTCATTTCAAAAGATATGGTTGACTTGCCAACAAAAATTTAACTCAACTAGCATAAAGTTGTACTGATTACTAGGTCTGTGGTTCAAATCTTCCCTCCTCACATATTGTCAAAAAAAAAAAAAAAAGATATGGTTGACTTCATTTACAACAATACTTACAAAATCAATTTGTACACATGGGCTACCTCATCATTTTTTTTTAGAGTCAACCCCATCATTTAATTGAAGTTATGTATAACTTACTTGTTTACGTATCGACTATTATGCCAATTTTCATTTATCATTGTAATTGAGAATCTCCGAGGATTTTTTTTTTTTAAATAATTTCGAAGTTGATGAATTAAATTGAAAATTTTTAAAGTCTAATGTTATTGAATCGATGGATTTTATATAAAGATTTATTTTAGTCCTAGTCATTAATTCTGAGAAATATATTAATAAAAACTTGGTGAAGTATTTTTGAAAAACTATATAAATAAAACATTTCATTACAAAGTTTGATGTATAAACAAGCATTTCACATTTTCTAAATAGATTAAAAGGTTTCGTTAAATGCTTTAATTGATACTTTTCATAAAATCGTAAAAATATCAATTTACTCCTTATATCCATGACATGTCAGTAAACGAAAATTTAGGAAGTGTTTGGTACTAAGAGTTATAAAATTTGAAGTTATTTTGTCATAGGAGTTGAAGCACGAGTAAATAAGTTTATGTGACCCACAATGAAATGTTGGGATGAGAGTTAATAAGTTTGTAAAATCCACAATACAGTGTTGTACTTGGTTAATAAATTTGTTGACTTCACAACTTCTTGTCCTAAACACTCCCAAAGTGTGTTTGGTTGATGATCTGATAAAAAATACAATGAATTCAATGAAAACAAAACTGTATTTTGTGTTCTCAAGTATATGTTTGATAGCAAATTTAAAATTTTGATCCTAATTTAAACTATTATTCAAAATGTATTTAATAATTCTCTCCAAAAGAAAAAAAAAATGTATTTGATAATATATGTATAGACCATAAGACTAGTTGTAATTACTAACTAAATATTACATTGAATGTAAACTATTTTTAATTAATTTATAAACATTCTATATTTTAAATTCTACATAATTATTGTTTTACAATATCATATAATTTATAATATATTATATTATACACATTTCAACCTAACAAATATGAAGTGATAAATGAAACATTACATTTATTAAATTATTTATCTTTTTTATATAATTATGCATTTTAAAATTTTTTCATAACACACCTATACAATAGATATTCACTTTAACATGTCCTTAATATCCTTACTAGAAACCAAATATCCCCCCCCCCCCCCAAAAAAAAAAAGAAAGATCTTAGACTACAAGAACCACTCCATGAACTTCGAAAATGTGATCAACATGAGCATAGCTCAATTGACATAAAACTTATACTCTTGACCGAGAGGTTAGAGGTTTAAAAAAAAAATACTTCGAAAATGCTTTCTCATAATATTCCGATATTAAACAAACTCAAGTTACAAAGACGGAAGTCGAACTTCTCAAGATCTGCCACTTTTGTATAAGAGTCCTAGAAACCGAATTATACATTCCCGATTGGCCAGCATCTACAAGTAACTTGAAAGATGCCGATTTAACGGGGTTTGGAGGGGGAGGAGTTTCATTTCTCTGTTACAATTTCTTTTTTTTCCCTTTTTCTTTAACAGAGAAATGAAAAGGAATTGGCCCAAAAAAAAAAAGAACTAAAATGAATCTTCAAGAAGGCTTAATAGAAACCTACAATAAATTATCACACTCTCATCTAACTAAACAGTAAACCCACCTTGAAACTTAAGAAACCAATAGGCTGCACATAAGCATTAAAATGGAAGGCAACCATCATCAAAACTACCAGTGTTTCATAATTTTAGCTTCAGAACAAACACCAATTTGTGATCCTACTGTAACTCTCAATAGGGCCAATGGTGTTATGTATTGGTTGTGAACTGACCTTTGAAGCAGACTTTGAGCTCGAATTCAAGTTTTCACAATATATGGATCGTGATTATACTTTGTGGAAGTTAAATAAGTCAGCAACGTTAAGGTGCTTTGCGAGACGGCGAATTGCTGAGCTGACAACTCCAGAATTCGAAGCAACAGAGTCAGGAAGACAAGGCAGGCAAACAGGAATGTTGTCGTCTTCATTAGTACTGAAGAAAGATAGCACGGATCGGCAGAATATAAATCTGCATATTAATGAACAAAAGAAAGAGAACTGTTACTACTTTCCATGGTTCGTGTACATGTAGTATTTGCATAAATAACATAAAGCAAGTCGACTGGAAAATACCTGAGAATGAGACGGCGTAAAAAATTATCAGACAAAACTTGGGCCCAAACGATATTTAAGCTAGTTGATGTACAAAGAATTATTTCCCACTCGGAAAATGCGGAGGAGAGTATGGTCTCAGCATCATTATAGACATCCTATAGATAGGAACAAAACTTTTGGATCAAATGGAAGTGCCGAACATATTTGAAGAGAAAATCTTGACTCTTATAATGAACTTACTATATCCAAATTGGCCGAGGACAGGCCAACCATTTCGCAAAATGCAGGCAGAGGGGCAGTCAAGAAAAAGGTAAATTGACTTCCTGATTGAATTGTATCAACATTTAAGGGATTCTTGAATGCAGGCCTCAAAGGTGAAAGAAGTATGGCGGCAGTCTCTCCTCTCTCTGCTCCATGTAGAACCTGAAAATCAAAAACATTGTTTCCATGTGAGCAGTCAGATTGACTTGATAGTAACAACATGATTGAGTATCGCACTTTAGATGGAACATTCAATGAGGTGAATGCGAGAGTTATGGTTGGTCAAATAAAATTAACATTACACAGACAAAATGCATCATAGGAAAATTGACAAATTGAAGTGAATTCTTCTTGAAGCCTTGTATCTTTAAAGACCACATTAAATTTACTCAAGACCAGACAGGTCAACAAGAAGCTGTCAGTAAACTATTGGTGAACCAGCTGTTTTGTGAAAATGAGAAGATTCAGACTGAAAGTGTAACATGAAAGTTGCATGCAATAAATATTTTGCCTCAAACACCTGTTGTTTTATAAGGAAAACAAATCAATATAATGCATCTAATGGTCGTATCTATCTCATGCCATGCTCAAAGCCGCAATATAATCACATTATATAGAGCAGATATGATAACACTGAAGAAAAATGAGAAATGTCCACCTATCAAGAGGAAATTTAATTTTCATTATAGCAGTGTGAAGCAAACCATTATGACCTGGCAACACTTGTATAAGTTTTGACAAACCTGCCTTGAATGCATGGCTGTTGTTACTGTCAACTATCAAGAAAACAGGTCTACGTGTAAAAGGTATTATATCACCAGGGTATAGAACGTTTGGACCTGAACATTTAAAAAATAGTTTTTAAGTTATCAATGATATTGGAAACAGCAAAGAACTGAAATAGTCGAATATCCACATTATTCGATAGCAAAGACCACTGAAAGAGAGTATAAGAGGACTGTACCTCCATTACCCCTATGCCCAAACCACAAATACTCATCATAAAGGTCACTTGATCCTGGCTTGCCACTCTTACAGGATTCAGGCAAAGCATTACAATTTTCTCGTGAATTTTGGGCGATGGCTTCATTTTTCAGGGATTTTCTTGATTCCCCATGACTTTGATTGACACTGTTTTGACAGCATTTCCCTGGCCAAATTATCATTGAATCACCACTGTCAATAAATAATAGTAAAAATGAAATTGAAAAAATCACATCATTTTCACAGGAAGCAATGATAGAAGGAAATTAACCTGCTGCAGATAGATAAATCAGCATGATACTATCCGGAAGGAGCTCCTCACATACCGTAGCCATGACCTGCTCACAAATCAAAAGGTTCAATTGAAAGTTCTTACTAAATATAGGACAACAAAAAGAAAATAGGAGGTAGAGCAACCACACACTCCATCCGTCAAATATGATACAGAGTAGGCATTATTAGAACAAAAACTCTGTACCGATTCAGAAATGGCTTATTGATAATTAATTAACTAAGAATGAAAAGGTCTGAACTCAAAAAGTTACTTTGCAATTTGCCAAAAGGTAGATACTGAGTGTCAATTATTTGATAGTCATTGGTGAGTTTGGTTGGTACAGGGGTGGGTTAATATGTGGGTGGTTATAGGGGTAGATTAATACGTGGGTAGTTATATGAGATTGATAGAGTCTATTAGGAGCTGTTAATTACCATTGGTTTAGGAAAAGTGAAGTTGGAAAATATTTGGGTATAAAACTTTGGGCAAGAAATAGCCCTCTGGAAAGACTATCAACCTTTATATTTGCCTTAGCTTAATATATATTGGTTCCTATTAAATCGGTATCATAACAATCATTCTTGGGGATCTAGATTTTGGTACAGTGTGTGAAGTGTGAATTGGGTGAAGATAGAGGTTGAAGAAACTTGAAGACTAAGGGCTCAGAATCCACGTTGAAAGAGGGTGGCACAATTTAGAAAGGACATCTAACAATGGTGAAGGTAGCACAAGAGCTGCAATGAACCAATCTTGAACAAATGAAAACCACACCAAGCGCCTATTTTACATATATAGAAGGTGATGGAGTAGACGATGATAGGTCAATCTTTGTAGAATTTGGTAACTAGTGAGTAGATATCTTGGTGGCATTGACAACATAATAGAATAGAGTATAATGGATAAGAAGAAATTTTCTGATAGTTTTGGATGTTACTACATGGGCGTGAGTCATTAGAGACTCTGGCCACTAAACCTCATGAGTGGCTGAGAGTGTGACAGTATCAAGACCTAAAACCCCATATGGAAAGCCGATTTCCACATTCAAACATAGATTTGACAGAGTAGGAAAGTGAAAGCTCCAAATGGAGGATGGGAAACTAGAGAAGATCCACAGGCTAAGACACCATGCTTGGGTACCTTTCAGAGGTGTGAAGATGATTGAGAAATGCAAATGTATACTAAAGAAGCTGGCATACTTTCTTTACCGACGTGGAGGTCACTGCCTAAAGTTATAACAGTCGTTATGAGGAGATTTTTTCGGAAAGAGAAACAATCGTTATGAGGAGATTTGGCATGTCTTAATTTTGTAGTCATCACCTTGTGGATAAGGTGATACGTGAGCAGAAGGTAGTGATAGGATTTGGAGTTTAATTAGAATGAGCCCAGGAGTTAGTTGGTATATGGGCAGTTATGTGGGACAGTACGAGTTCGTTAGCATGTATTAAAGGGAATTGTTAGTTGCCAGACCAGAACCATACATAAGGGAAAAGGAAAGTGAGTAAGATAGGAAAATATTTGGGTTCAGAACTGTGGGAGAAATATCCCTCTCTAGATGCAATCAACCTTTGTATTTTCCTTTGATTTAATAAAATGCATAAGTTCCTGTCTTTTTTTTTTTTTTTTTGAAAAATAAGTTCCTGTCATTATTAGACCACATTCAAAGCTAATCCAAGATAATAAGTGCAAGTAGAACCAATTCAGAGCTTCAGGGCATTATATCACATGTAACAAAGCTATAGGGCATAACTCGCAATCAGTTCAGATTCAGATGAGCAATAAGACAATATCCAATCAGAGCATATGAGGAAATCAAATGCAGAAATCGCCTAGCTTAAAAATTAAAAATTCATCGACACTCGCTGAACAATGGAGAAAAGGCTAAAAATTGAATAAAACAAAAACTCTACCATGTAACTGAAGCACTAACAATTTCATGAATAAATCAAAACTTACAGCTATCAAATGAGTCACAGAAGGCCGATAGAGGATAGCTTTCTTTGGATTTGGAGGTAAAGATGGATCCGTCATATCGGTAGCTAAGTTAATATCAATTATTCCAGACGCCCCAGAGTGATCAATGGTAGCACCATTTTCATTTGGTTCAATTGGATGCTTTTGGTAGAAGAAACCAGGCTCCCATTCTAGACATTGTAGCATTCTATAAGTGTCCAAAGTAATTTCCGCAAATTTAACCTGAAAGTAATAGCACATGAAGTCAGTAAAATTTAATAAATTTCTTCTCATTCAAGATCAATATTTACTCTTGCGACAGACAAAAAAAAAAAAATAGAAAGATAATTCACCTCATTTCGGTGGTAGCTTGTCAGAATGGCATCTCGGAATTTAAGAACCCTCTTTGCATGGAAACGAGCCACAAACGGAAGGGATGACGAATGGGAATCAAATGGAGCAGAGTAACGCAAAGGTCTAACATTCATTGAGATTGTTGCTACTTTCATGAAGCAGAAAATTTCTTGTACAACTAGCCTCCATTCTTTAAAGTCAGTACCCTAGAAGCAATAGTTAACGTGCCTCAGTTATGCAAGTGAAAGGCTGTATTGATATCCTTGTAAAACTTTTCTGGTGAAGAAGATATCTATACTTTCTAACGGGATAAAGTGAAATAAAAAGAAGTGCTCGTTTATCGGATCAAGCAGGGATGTTAAAATCATTCTCATTCTTCGAAGTTTACACATGAAACTCTGTTAAGTATGAATATACCCATGTTTAAATCGAGAAAGTTCTCTAACAGCACGAGATCCAGACAAATCTTAAATACAGCAAATCAACCGTAATTCCAATATATGGAGACCTCATATTGATCTCAGCAGTCATAACAAGAAAATCTCCAAATATCTTATAATGGTAAGTTCAATTCCAAAGCTGCCCATAAGCCAGCACAAAAAAAAAAACGGTAAAAGAAAAGATATGACACTGTTCGCATCAGTTGCGAGCATGAGAAAACTTCTTAACACAACCCTTTCAGCTATAAATTATCTCCGGGACATAAATATGACAAATACTGTAATCATATCATAAATGTTTTTACAGTATGTTGGGTTCGGCAGCTGAGAAGAAACAAAAAGAAAGGGGAACAAATATAGATTTGCTCTTCAATTCAACGAAAAGACAATTAAGCTTTTAAATATTATTCAAAATTATGATAAAGAAAGAAAAACAAGCGAACAATCTAAGCCATACAAGGTCTAGACAGCATTCTATCAGAAGCCAAACGAAGAAAAGAGAAGCTGGATCGCGAAAAAAATATTTTCATTTTCCCAAAAATAAACAAGTCGACAGAAAGGTCCATCAGCAAACTGAAAATCTTCAACATAATCCAAAAATTCAGTTATAATTATCGAGCAAATGAGAAATTACCCGAAAAGCGGCCTTGCTATCATCCACCCGAGCCTTCAACCGTTCCGCGAGGACCTGAACCGTGTCCGAGCGATTCAAAAACAACGAAACCAGCAAAAACCTGGCGTAAAACCTCAGTTCCTTGAACCTTACTCCCAGATCCTTCCTCGAATTCTTCGATCCCTCAAAATAGCTTCGATTAAGAATCGCTTCATAGAAGACATACGCTTCAATTAAAAACCTGGCCTCACTGGTTCTCATATAATGCCCAAAGTAAAGCTGACCGATCCGGCTAGCGATCTCGCCAATTTCCGAGCGGTTAAGACCAGATTCAACGAGCGTGGTGCGGTGTTTCTGCTGGTACTTCCAGAGCTCCAAATAGGCCTTGAAAACCTTATGAAAATAGTGATGGTTGTCCACACGGCCGTAAGCCGGGACGTCTTGGACCCTAGCGAACTCCCGGTTGGCGCTCTCCACCAGAGCTCGGAACTCCGCTACAGAGCCGTTGTCGGTCATTCCGGAGGTCTCAATTCCCAGACCGGCAGTGACAATCTCCGGCTCTCATCGAACAACGACAGAACAACCGAAACCGCAAAGTTAAGTTTCAGAGAAAAAGAAAGAAAGAGCGCTTCCTTCAGAGAAAGAAAGAGACAGTGCCGCGCGCGCGAGTATGTCTACGAGCTTATACGATTCACAGCAACAGATAGAGAGAGAGAGAGAAGTAGTTGAACTTTTTCGCTTGGGGACTCGTGTGGAGTTTGATTCTATCGTGGTCGTGGCGTCATAAATCGAACTACTTTTTCTCTTTCATCCTTCTTCTTCCTTGTTCCTTCCTCCTCGAACTCCTCCGCTTTTACTTTGTCGTATGAAACAGAATTTGGATTTGAAATCCGGCAAAAAGGGGTTGCAGAGGCGGCGGAGAGGGGCCGGAAATGGCAGGAATTTTGGCGGCTATGGCGGAGAAAGGAGAAAGGATGAGAGAAGTGGGAGGTGTGTTTTTTGTGAACTGCCATTATATTTTGTCATCTCGAATCGTGGCCGTTGATTCGTGCCATGCAGGTTCTGATCCGACGGTCACTTACTGAACCGGACTTTCGGGCCTACTATTTCCCACGTCGCTGTTTTTTTCTCTATGAGTCAATTCATTACATGGGGTCACAATTTTTCTCTTCTCTTCTTTTCTTTTCCTTTTTTTCTCTTGCTAAATATAATGGTTGCTATATTTTTTAATTTGGGTTGTATTCTTTTTAAAGTTTTATTATGGGTCCTTATCGTTTGAAACATTTTTGTTATTATTGAAAAGTAACAAAAAATGTCTAAAAAAAAAAGGTAACTGTTATAGGCAATTTTGGACCACCCTGATGTACAAACGAGGACAACCGAGGAAAAATCGGGCTGGGAGATGGACCGAAAAGGCGAAACCGGCAAGAGGGACGGACCAAGACCGAAGGGGTCGGGTTTTTGGCCCGACCCCCTACTCGGCCATGGTCGGCCTCGACCTCGACCCGCTCGCGCGGGCCGAGCCCCGTCCGGCTCCGTTTGGTCTCTCCCGCCTCTGACCGCCCCGGTTCCGCCTGGTTTGTCCCGAAACGCCTCCGAATTCCTAAAAACCCTAGGAGCATGAGCAGGTATTTATACCCCTCTTCGCCACTGAAGAAGGGGACCCGAACTCTCGACTCTCTCCTCTTACTCTCTTGCTCTCCTCTTCCGTTTTCTGACTTAAGCATCGGAGGCGGTGTGACTAGCACCACACCGGTGTGCAGATTTACTCTTTTGCAGGCCACGTCTTCCCCCGCTCTCAAACAAATTCACTGTCGATTGTCACGTGGAGCGAAGGTAATTTACCTAGCGAAATTTGACCATCAATAGTAACAAAAAAATCTAATATTGCAATTTATCCTTGGAGTTAAAGTTAACAAATGAGTTGATTTTACCTCAAAAACTAAAAATAAAAAAACAAAGGAGTTAATTGACTCGATTAATACATTGTTTTGACATGGGTCTAGCAAGTTACATTCTAGTTGAAAAATATGAATTTAGATTATATTTTAAAATATTAATTGGATTAAAAATGTTGAAAGAATATGCCAACAAGAGCTTAGCTCAACTGACATAAAGTTGTACTTGTAACCATAAGGTCTGTGGTTTGAATCCCTTCTCCACATATTGTCAAAAAAAAAAAAATGTTGAAAGAAGATAGGCCATGACTAATTATGTTTTAAAGTGCAATCAGTAATGTTCATTGAATTTTGTGTTGTAACTAATAATGGAGGTGTTTGGTAAATTTAATCAAAGGACATAAATAGTCATAAGAATTTTAAAAAATATAGAAATAAATTGAAGCTAATACTTTAGAATGAATGAAGGTAAAATGTAGCCTAGATATATAGTTATTTTCATTTAAGTCTTTATCATCCCTAAACCTTAAAACCTATTAACAAGAATGATGGTGTTGAATGAATTGAATATTGCACATACTTGTAAGATTAAAAATAAAATGAATTACAAGTTTTGTCTATAAATTATTATGTTTATATCTAATGTGTCTCTAAACTTTAAAAAGTTCCCGAACCTTCGAGCTTGTGTCTAATAGGTCTATAAATTTTCAATTTTGCATCTAATAGGTTCTTTAACTTTTACAATGTTAAATCGGTTCATGAACTTTCAATTTTGTATCTAATGAATTCCCGACATATTTATCATTTTCAAAATTAAATAATCTACTAGACATAACATTGAATTTTGTGTCTAATATGACATAAAACTTTCAATTTTGTATGGATTCATGAATTTTAAAAATATATCAAATAAGTCAATGACTTATTGGACACAAAATTCAAAGCTCAAGAACTCATTAGTCACAAAATTGAAAGTTTAGGTACTTATTAGACATATTTTTTTTAATTTAAAATATATTAAATACAAAATTGAAAGTTTATAGATCTATTAGACACTTTTTAAAATTCATGAACCTATTTTGACACAAGTCTCGAATTTTAGAGATTGAACTAGTAATTTAACTTTAAAAAAAAATTGCCAACATGGGCTCATCAAATGACTAATTTGATCCTTTAAGAATGAGGGGTTGTCATCTAGATATAATTGACATAAAATAGGAGTATGAAGATTTGAATTTACGACGGAATTTCATCTAATTATTATTTATTAGAAAATTCAAAAGAAAGTGGAGTATATTTTAAATCATAAAAAATTGCTTGTAAGTTGTAAGTAAAAGATATATATATATATATATATATATATATATATATGTATATATATATATTTGACAATAGATATAATATTAATTTAGTAAATTAAAAAATGCAAACAATATTTAATGCGACTTTCAATGAGAAACAATATAGCTCAACTGGCATAAAGTTGTACTGATAACCACGAGATCTGTGGTTCGAATCCTCCCATCCCATATATTGTCAAAAAAAAGAATTTGACGTTAACATTTTTTTCTCAAAAATAAAAAATGATGTTAACATTTATTAAGTGTTAGAGAGGAAAATAAATCCATCTTATTCATGATTGATGAAATCCTCTCATATAAATAGTGAAGGAGGGATTAGTTACAAACTGAATAAATAGTGAAGGAGGGATTAGTTACAAACTTACAAACTGAATACAAGTATATGTAATATGTAATATGCCCTCCTCAAGATGGACTGTGGATGTTTGTAACACCCATCTTGACCATGAGAAGGTGAAGAGATGACTCCAATGGCTTCGTGAACATGTCTGCGAGCTGCAAATGGGATCGAATTGGCAGAAGTTTTAGGAGACCTTTCTCGATTTTGTCACGGACGAAATGACAGTCGATTTCTATGTGTTTGGTCCGTTCGTGGAATGTGGGATTCGAGGCAATGGATATTGTTGCTTGGTTGTCACAATAGACAAGTGCTGGAGCAGGACAGGAGATGCAAAGATCTGCTAGGAGTTGCGACAACCAAGTAATTTCGCTGGATACAGAGCTAATGCACGGTATTCAGCCTCAGCTGAAGAGCGAGATACCGTTTGCTGCTTTTTGGTTTTCCATGAGACTAGGGAATCTCCTAGGAAGATGCAAAATCCGGTAACAGAGCGTCTGATATCCAAACATGAGCCCCAGTCAGAGTCCACGAAAGCTTTGAGCTAAAAGTTTCGTGATGCCTTTAGCAAAATACCCTGTCCTGTTGTCCCTTTTGGTTGGCAGCTGCAAGGTGAGCCGATAATGGTCGTGATATAAACTGGCTGAGCTTATGTACTGCAAAGCAAATATCAGGCCTGGATATTTGAATATAAAGAAGGTGGCCAATGAGGCGCCTATAATGAGAAGCTTCCTCGTTTTGCAATGGAGTACCAGAGGAGGCAGAGAGGCGGAGATTGGGAACCATTGGGCAAGTGGCTGGTTTGGATGCTAGAACACCGCAATCTTCTAAGGTTTGGAGGCAGTATTTTCGTTGGGACAAATAAATCCCGTGTGATGACCTTGATAGCTCTAGACCGAGGAAGTATTTAGCACTTCCAAGATCTTTCAACATGAAATTAGATCGTAAAAGATCCTTCACAGAGCTGATACATGAAGGGGAAGGGCCAGTGATCAGTATGTCATCGACATACACTAGTAGAGCTATGAAGGTAGATCCTTTTCCCTTAGTAAACAGAGAGTAATCAGCCTTCGATTGTGTGAATCCATTAGCCAACAGGACTGATGAGAACTTGAAAAACCACTGTCTAGATGCCTGTCTAAGGCCATAGATCAACTTGTTCATTTTGCTCGCCAAAGGGACTTCAGAAGCAGCCTTTAAATCATTGTAGTATCCCAGAGGTAGGGCCATATAAACTTCTTCAAAAAGCTCTCCATTCAAAAAGGCGTTGTTGACGTCCATTTGGGCAATCGACCAATTGAAAGAAGCTACAAGGGTCAGTAAGATTTTGACAGTGGAAATCTTTGCAACTGGGGAAAAGGTATCAATGAAATCAATGCCCTCATGCTGACTATATCCCTTTGCGACCAGTCGGGCTTTATAACGATCATTGCTGCCATCGGCTTTGTATTTGATTCGATAAAGCCATTTACAACCGACTGAATGTTTGCCAGGTTGTAATGGGACGATGGTCCAGGTAGAAGTTCGCTCCATGGCATGTATCTCAGCATCCATAGCTTCCCTCAACTCTTTAGATTTGACTGCCTGATGAAAGAAGGCCGGCTCATGATCAGTAGAAAAGGATATAATTTCTGTGATCAGGAGATAATTTGTCATAGGACAGGTAACAATTAATGGGATTTGTTGGCTGTTTCGAAGGTAGTGAATGCTCTGTGGTATTGCAGTGATAAGCTTGAAGGAAGCTTGGTTTATGGTGAGATCGAGTGGAGCGTCTAAGAGGGGCAGCAGCGGTAGGTGGTTCATATGTGTTCATTTCAGGCATATCATCAGAATGAACATTACAAGGAATCTCATCACTCTGAGAGATATCAGTTGAGACTCCAGGTGAAGAAGTATTAGTATTCAGCAAGGGGGTCTCAAGATTTTCAGATAAAATGGGGTTTGTAATCGGCATAGGTAGAACATGACTTGAAAATCAGTCAGATACATCAGTGTCAGTGATCATATGTTGATCATGAAAGGGAAAATAATCCTTAAAAAACACAACATCCGTGGATATAATGACTTGTCTCTTAGTGATGTCATAGAGGCGATAGCCCTTCACACCTGGTGGATATCCAATGAAGACACACAAAGAGGCTCGAGGGTCAAATTTTGACCTATTTACTGTTAGTGTGGATGCAAAGCATAAGCATCCAAAAACTCTCATAGCATAATAGTCTACTTCTTTATCAAACACCAGTTGAAACGGAGTTTTATTTCCCAACAAAGGGGCTGGAACTCTATTGATTATGTAAGAAGCAGTGAGTATGCAATCCCCCCAGAATCTTAATGGTACTCTAGACTGAAAGAATAATGCACGAGCAACATTAAGCAGGTGTTGGTGTTTTCTTTTAGATACGGAGTTCTGTTGGGGTCTTTCGACGCAAGAAAATTGGTGTAAAGTACCACTAGACTAAAAAAAAATCCTTGAACCGAAGTTCTTGAGCACTATTAGATCAGAACACTTTTATTGTCTTATTAAACTGTGTTTGTATCGTGCGAAAGAAAGTAGGTACAACATTTAAAGCATCTGATTTAGCACGTAACATGTAAGTCCAGGTGTATCTTGAGAAATCATCAACAAGTGTAAGGAAAAATTTATAACCAGCATATGTGGGGGTCTTGAATGGGCCCCAAATATCACAATGCACAATGTCAAAGGCTGCTAATGCAACATGATTATGTGATGCAAAGGACAATCTACGTTGTTTAGCTAGTGGGCAAATATGACAGGGATTGCATTTATTAGAAGAATTCGAAAATAGCAATGTATTCTTCAGTAATAGCAATCGTTGAGTAGAAGTGTGCCCAAGTCTATGATGCCATGTACTGATATCAACAGAACAAATACGGGTAAGAGACAACTTATCTGGAGGTTGTAACAAGTATAAACCATTTGAGGACTCAGCCTTGCCAATCATCATCGATCGACATTTGTCCTGTATTGTGCAAGAAGATCCAGAAAAGTTAATTTCTAAATTTGGGCAACTTACTGACAGCAGATTATAGGTGAACTTTGGCACAAAAAGAACATCCTTGAGTGTAAGGCAATCTGATATTTGAATGTCTCCAAGGAAATCAACAGACATACGAAAGGCAGTGGGGAGAACAATAGTAACACCATCTACTTTGCGTCAGTTATGAAAAGAAGCATGGTGATGACTTATATGCCTAGATGCACCAGAATCTAGGATCCAATCACCAGATATATGAGGAGAGCCAATAGAGCAATTACCTGCAGTGTGTGTTGTAGAATAGGCTGCAGTAATTGTCTCAGTCTTGGCTGATTGGAGGTGAGAACTCAATAGTTCCATCAACTGAGAGTATTGAGTGGAGTTGAGGCTGGAGAAGAAATTGCCCTGAGGTTGAGCAACAGCGTTTGCATCCACGACCTTTGAAACAGGAGCTTCATTGACAGAATTGTTCGAGTTTCTGAATTTATAACCCGGTGGGTATCCATGAATTTTGTAACATTTGTCAATGGTATGACCTTTGATATTGTTGTTGCCTTGTGCATAGTGATTCTAAATATGCAAGAAAAACTCACAGACACACGTGCAAGTGCACACGATCAGCAGCAAGTGATAAGTATTTTTATATCGTTTCCACAGGGATTGATGCAACGAAAATCACTATTTCTAAGCCTATTTTCAATGAAATTCAACGTAACCGAGGACCGAATATTTTTCATTAACTAAGTGCAAGAGATTAAAATGGTAACAAGCTTAAAATGACAAGAACTTAAGTAAATTTCAATAAAAACAGTGAATCAACACAGAGAAGGCAAGGTTCAGATTATGGGTTGTCTACTCTCACAAGCTGCTTGCTGTAGCAGAACTTTATATTCACAACTCACCCAAGATTTTCTACGGGAATTTTCCAACTCTCCTATAGTTTAGGTGATTAAACTCCCATTTAACCCCTTCTTTTTAGCTCAACTGATTAGTGCCTTAGGTGGTTATTTATCCCTAAATACCCACTCTTTTTCATGACCTAAAAAGGCTAAGGTAAGGCAAAGTAATCGGTTATCAATTGTTTTCCCAAACACTTAATAACATTGCTAGAAAATGGTTGGCCAAACGAAATTTCAGCTTAAATCATGAAGAACACTTTACTCTAAGTTGCAATATATAAAGTTCCACAAAAACAAGCAACAAGTTCAAGCTTAAGCACCCTAATCCTCACCTAAGAGGATTTAGCTCATGTTCAAGGTGAAAATAATGAAAATACAGCAGCAAACTACCATATCAGTCATGGTTACAGCCTTAAATACCAACTAAACACTAGAAGAAAGAAGAATAAAAGAAGAGGAAGGAAGAGAAGAAGCTTCCAAAGGAGATTCCAGCTTTCCCAAGCTGGAAATCCTCCAAAACAGCAACCTCCTTGTCTTTTCCCCTTCACCGTTAGCAGCAACTTCTAGGTCCAACTTCTCCAGCTGAATCTCCTCTCATTTTGGGCCAAAGAACTATTTATATCAGCTCCTAGCATTGAATTCAGGACTGATTGGACATATGCTTCCACATGGATCTTCCCCAATTGGTTGAGATGGGACAAATCAGCTCCCAAAAGATGCCAGCTCATTTAATGAAAGCTCCCACGGGTCCAACACGTGCATACATTTAAATTCCAGACTTTTGGCCTTCTGCTTGTGAAACCAGCTGCTGTAGCACAACCTGAGTGACCATACACCAGAAAATCAGCTTAAAACATAAAAAACCTGCACCAAATTCAACTCAAGCTTGACCTACTGATATGTAAAAATGTTCATCAAAGAATACTCATTTTCATGCACAAACCACAACTCAAACACATCAAAAGTAGAGTTTTTAAGCCTAAGAGAAAGCCAATAGCTCTTATTTCTAAGAGCTATCAATTGCAGTGGGAGCAAAAGGGACGCTGATTTTCTTTTCTCCGAAAACGATCATTGCCTTGTTTCTTAGAGGCTTCAACAGCTAAGAGAGCAACATTATCGGGAGCAGCAACTGTATTGGATACAGAAGAGGTATTGATGGATCTTTGGTGTTCTTCTTGGATAATCAGAGAGAACACGCTCGTGATTGAAGGTATGGGCTTCATCAGTAGGATCTGAGCACGGACTGTTGCATAAGAATCACTGAGTCCCATCAGAAAGATCATGACAAACTCAGAATCCATATGTTCAATGAATGGCTTGACTCCTCCACAAGTGCACTCATGAATTGGTCGATAATCGCATAGTTCTTGCCAAATTGTCTTCAATTTGGTGTAATACGCTTCCACAAACATATCTCCTTGATTTGTGGTGACCAATTCCTTTCGTAACTGGTAGATATGGGGGGCCATTGCTCTGTTTGAACCTAGAATGTAGTTCATCCCAGACAGCTTTGGCGGATCTCGTGTAGTTGATGCTTGCAGAGATTTCTTTCGACACAGAATTCAGAATCCACGAGGTGATTATGTAATTATTGCATTTCCAAGAGGTGGATTTCCTTCCTTCAGGTTTCTTGATTGATCCATCGATGAATCCCTCTTTATTTTTTCCAGAAAGTGCGATGAGCATCGCCTTGCGCCAAGAATTGTAGTTGCTTGCTCCGATTAAGGGTTGGGTAACAAGGATTGCTGATGAACTGTAGGAGTGGTGAAGATGGAAGGGGTTGAGCTGCACATCGATTGCTGAAGAATCATCGTCGGAAGGAACCTTGTCAGCCATGGATCAAGGAAGAGCGATGGGGCAAGAAGATGAGCAAAAAAAAAAAAAAAAACTAGCTCTCTGATACCATATTAAGTGTTAGAGAGGAAAATAAATCCATCTTATTCATGATTGATGAAATCCTCTCATATAAATAGTGAATGGGGGATTAGTTACAAACTGAATTTACATAACTGAATGTAATAATGATTGTAACTAATCCTTTAACTAAAATACAAGTATATGTAATATGTAATAACATTCTTTCGTGTGGGAACAAGTATATGATTAAGAAATGGTTTGCCGAGATCGTCGTTGAAATGAAATTGGGAAGCTAAATTTTATTAATTTTATGAGAGATATTTTTAAACGGTTATTATATTTTATTGATTTTATAATATATCATCCATTTCATTAACATGAGCATAATTCAACTAACATCAAACTTATACCAATGACAAGAGTGATGTGGTTCCAATATTCTCTATGAATTTTAGTCTTGGATGAAAAGAAATAAATAAATGACTTGTAAATCTATTTTGATCTTTAATTTTTGGTGTTTATTCTACTTTGATTTCTATTAATTTAATATTTTAGTATTTTTCAATATATTTTGTCATCAATTATCTGTTAATAAATGGATAAGGTGATAGAGTTGTTTTTCAAGCACTAGAATGTGATTTTTCCATTTTCCAAAAGAATTTGTATGTTACTCTCAATATAATATAATGATTTTGACTGGAAAATGAAGGTTTTTGACATGTTTAAAAAGCACTCCCAAATATAATTTAAATAATATCATATAGAGATGAAGAAAAATGTTTTTTTTTCTCGATATTGAAGATATTGATTTGAGAAAAAAAATATATATGAGTTAATATGACCGTAAACGTTGAGACTTTTCGCCAAAGCGAGCTTAGCTCAGCGGTAATTGGCATGTACCCTCGACCATGAGGTCAGAGGTTCGAATCCCCCCACCCCCAAATGTTGATGTACTCAAAAAAAAAAAAAAAAAACGTTGAGACTTTTCAATTTCAATAATAAGATCAGTTTGGAAAGTTTAGAAGATATTGCGATCGATAATGTTTTTTTTTTTTTTTTCTTTTTTCTGTAATTTGTCTTTTTTATTTCGAGTCCAAATCAAAGATAATGAAATGGATTAACTCAATTAATGTGATTAAAAGGACTTTGGATTCTTTGCAGCTGGCAGTGGTAGACATTCCTATATGGTTAGGGTAGGAATTAATACTACCAAAGAAAGATTCTCTTAATTATTTTGAGAATTGGACCATTGATTGATTTGAATTTAAAAGAAAATTCAAATGGGTAAGAGACTATTTGAGAATTGGACCATTATTGGTTTGAATTTAGAAGGAAATTCAAATGGGTAAGAGACTAAAATTGGGAAAATGGTGTGGCTAGGCAAAACTTGAAGATATTATACAACATTAATTAATTAATTGTACATCAAGTTTCCAATATTTTGAAAGAGTGTACAATTTTCTAAATTAAGTGGAGGGAAAGCAATGGATGATATGAAGCGTGGTTACGACCAATGATACCTAAGGCCCCGTTTGATAACCATTTGGTTTTTAGTTTTTGGTTTTTGATTTGTAAGCTTATAAACACTACTTCTAACTCTAAGTTTCTTTGTTTTTCAATCTACCTTCTTCTCATGTTTTAAAAAACCAAGCCAATTTTTGAAAACTAAAAAAAGTAGTTTTCAAAATTTTGTTTTTGTTTTTAGAATTTGGTTAGAAATTCAAGTATGTATTTAACAAAAATGAAAACCATAGTAAGGAAATTTAAAGAAAACAAGTCTAATTTTCAAAAACCAAAAACCAAAAACCAAATGGTTATCAAACGGGGCCTTAGAAATTGCATTATAATTGATAGTAGTTGTATATCCAACATCGTCGATAACAATTAAAATAATAATATTTCAAAACTTTTCGGATACCTCATATATTTAGAAAAAGTAAAGAGAATTAGATTTTTATTCTCTTGATTGGATCGAGGGTTTTATTTCATTGTTTATCCCAAGCTATCAAGTTGTGATACTTGGAAGTCAATAGCTATTGTTGGACTATTGATAGTTAGTTTGTGGCGTTATTAAAAGCTTCCTGTAATCTCCCATAGTTCTATCTTTTTTATTATTTCCGTGACTATTATTTTTTACTTGTTTGGCTTAATCTGTGGAGGGAAGATAGTTATAATATTATTGATTGTCGTCATAATATTATTGTTATTTGTATTCCACATTTTTCTCCCAACAGTTGAGCTATGCTTTTATTGGCAATAATATATACTTGATAATCATTAAATAAATTAAAAAAAAAAATTGGAGGAACTGTTTTTTTAGACCACAATGAACAAATAAAAGAAGGGGTTTACATAATAATATTCAATTTTGATTATAATTATGAGTTATATCATTAACACCATGATTTAAATGTTAATATGACCGATTAGTTAAATTATAAGTAATGGTCATTTGACACGAGTAACACAAGAGAGTAAGTAGATTTGAATAAAACAATGGTGAGTAAACCAAAAGAATTCGATGGAACAAATATATTTTAGACCAAATCACCAGTCCTTATTGTAATAGGTCTACTTACTTTTTTGCGTCAACCACTAGTTCAATTAACAAGTTGTAGCTTGTAACAACATTTAAATAATGATTGTTAATGATTAAAATTTAAAATGGACATAGAAAAGATTAGGGAAATATAATTTTGTTTTGATAATAATTTTGCTTTTAGTTTTCTATTTTTTTTTATATTGTACTTGCTTCATCATCATTTCTTTACTATACTTAATTTTCATGTTTTCTTTTAAAAAATGTTTGAATTTTTAGTCAAATTCAAATATATATTTTGTTAATGTCAAATACTTAAAATGGAAATTGGAAGATTATTAGAGATATATATAATTGAAACGTTTTAAAATAAAAAAAATAAGTTCATGTTTGATAACCATGAAAATGTGCTTGTTTTCTCACATTTTCTTAACAATGGGTCGTTTCATTTTTTTTTAAGGAAACATTTGAATTTTTAACTAAATTTGAAAAACAAAAATAAGTTTTTAAAAACTTTTTTTTTAGTTTTCGAAACCTGACTTGAATATTTGTAAAAAGTAGATAATTAAAACAAAAGAAACTCATATAGAAGTAGTATTTATAAACTTAGACCCCATTTAATAGGAATTTCATTTTTAGTTTTCGAAAATTATGCTTGTTTGTTGTGAAAAAAAAAAAAAGAAAAAAAAATTACGCTTGGTTTCTCATAATTTCTATATTTGATTTATTCTTAGACCAATTTCAAGAACAAAAATAAAATTTTAAAACTACTATTTTACGTTTTCAAAATTCGACTTGAATTTTGAAAACAATTTTACGAAGTAGATAGCAAAGCCAAAAGAAACTTATAGGTGCAAGTAATATTATAGGTTTAATTATAAAAAATATTTATATAGTTATTAAACTGGATCTAAATTTTCAAAAACCAATTAAATGGTTATCAAACAACGGCTAAGGAACCATTTGTTAACCGTTTTGTTTATAATTTTCTATTTCTTGAAAATTGTGCTTGTATTTTCCTCCCCATTTCTTTACTTTGGCTTTAAGTTAAAATTTTTAACTAAATTCTAAAAAACTTTTTTTCTTTTTTTTTTCAAAATTTGACTTAAATTTTAAAAACATTTAAAAAGTATATAACAAAATAAAGGTGAAAGTAGTGATTATAAATTTAATTTAAAAAAACCAAATAATTAAAACCCAAATTATCAAACGGATCCAAGTAAATAGGGTAACAAAGTTTAGAAACCAAATTAATTTGTAATCTAACTTAAATTTATAATTTAATATCTTGATAACAATGGAGTAACTATATATAAAAAAAAAAAAGAAAAAAGTAATAAATTAATGAAAACAGGAGAAATCGCCCTGGCATGCATGCAGGTAAGCGTGACAACAATGTCGTTTTCGTGTTCTTTGAAATTATTTTTTCCAAAAACCAAATCGATCATATATTAAATATAAATATGTTATACATTAAATAATCTACGAAGGCCAACGAAGGAAGAAGAACAATAATAATTGGCATCGTGGATGTACAAAATAATTAAATACAATCAAATAATATACATTATTATATATAGATTCTATATGATCTGTTTGGTTGACAGCATATTTTAAATCTTAAAATTTATTTTTCAAGGGTCAGCCACCAAATGCTGCGCTACACATTCTCCATTTTCAGTATATATAAGAATAAAAAATAACTTATATGTCAAAAGAAAAAAAAAAAAAAAAAAGGAATAAAAAAGAACTGATAATTGGTCGGCAGATAATACAGAACAGTTTGGTAGTTGTTGACGAGAATACAATAATTGAATTGAAAAAAAAAAAAAAATGCAACAAATGAACTGTTCATATTGGACACTGCCACGTGGGAGCATTGACTTGAGTTATGAGTAATGATTTGGAAAGAGAAAATATTTGGTTTAAATTCTTTTAATTCATTTTAATTTCGTTAATTTATTGAGTGTATATATATGTGCATGAATTAGGATGAGTTGAATAAAAGAATTTTGAAAATATTATTGGACAACACAAGCTTAATTTCATATTGGGTTTAGTTTAGATGACTTAGTCTTAATAAGGCCTTTGTTGATGTAGCTATAAATAGATAAACGAAGAAGAAGGATAATTTGAGTTTTTTAAGACTGATTATTTGTAAAAACTTTGAAACTAAGATGGAGCGGTTGGTCATTTGAGTTTAATGTTGTCACATATAGCCTTTTGATTGTAGAAGCATCATCTATGAGGATCCTTTTGAAATTAATTTCCTTAAAGTCTTCCACTTGATTTCAAAAAACAAAGCAATCACAATTTCGAGAGTTTTTTTTTTGACAATATGTGGGGAGGGAGGATTCGAACCACAGATCTTGTGGTTATCAGTACAAAGTGATGCCAGTTGAGCTAAGCTCTTGTTGGCCACAATTTCGAGAGTTGATTGGTCATCAAATGATTATATTTTGGAGCTAAGTGGAAAAAAGATATATAAAGGGAGATCAATAAATATGTGCTTTGGTCTTTAATGTTTGAGTATTTTTTCAATGGTCTTTATTGTTTAAACATTCTTAATTAGTTTTCAATGTTTTAGGCTATGTTTGGGAGTGATGATTGAATTATTGATTTTGGGAAAAGAGATTTTGTAAAATTGATTTTATAAAATTGATTTTCATACAACCATATTTATGTTTGGTTCCAAATTTTTAAAAGTGATTTTCATGTATTTAAAAGTGATTTTGAAATATTATGTTTGGTTTCAAAAGTGATTTTAGAATTACCAAATTACTAAAAATGACATCTTACATTCAATAAATTATTTAACTAAATAATTATGATAAATATCAATTTTTATTAATTATTTTTTCATTTCTTTTATTGTTAAACTTTTATAAATTATGTTAGGTAAGAAAAACATATAATACATATCAAAATAAAAATTCAAAAGTCATATCTCATTTAATCTTGAAATGTTCTATGGTAGAAAAATCCTTATACGTCTTGTTATGCAGTCGAGTATTGTTCTATTATGCCAAAGTGAGCTTATTTCAATGGTAATTGGCATGTACTCTCGACTGTTGAGGATCCCACATTGAAAAGAAAAGTGGAGACCTCACAATTTATATGTCAAATGATATATACTTTTGACTAAGAGGTCAAAATTGGATGTTAAGTGAACATAATAACACGAATAATTCAACGATAATTGATATATATTTCAACTAAGAAGCTAGACGTTTGAATCTTTTTGTTTTCCAATGTTATCCAACTAAAATGTTTCAAGTAAAAAAATTAATAAGAAAAATAAGAATCCCAAAAGGAAAAAAATAAAATAACAGATTGTGGAAATAAAGAAAAATTAATAAGAAAAATAAGAATCACAAAAGAAAAAAAAATAATAATAGATTGCAATTTTTGGGACATGAGAAATAGAGTTTCACATGGCAATTAGTGAAGTTAATTCAATGGGAGGTGATTCCCGGTCCAACACCAAATCCAAAATCACCTCCCAACTAATTCTTTAAAAATCAATTTAAAATGATTCCAAATTTTTTCAAAATCAATTTATCTTTTTGCCAAACATGTTTATTTTAGATGAAATTGATTTTGACATTGATAAAATTGATTTTGGCTATGCCAAAATCACTCCCAAACATAGCCTTAAGCTTCCTAGAGTATTAGATTGAAACTTTTTAAATTACAAGGATTAAATTGAAAAAATATATTCAAACATTAAATATTGGTATATATTTAGCTGCTAAGAAATTAGGGATTTTTTTTTTCCCAAGAATTCTAGTGGCACAAAAGCTAGCTAAGTGTGCATGAGAGACAGTCAAGCATCACCACATTTTGGATTTGAAGAGTATCCTCGTGGTTTTCGCTTTCTTTTTGTTCAATTTTTTTTTTATTTCTATTTGTATTTTTTTAAAAAAAGGAAGACTAAGTTTTGTTTTTGATAAGACTTATTGTTCATTATGAATCTATTTAAATGCATGAAATGATATTTTAGTTATCAAAATCCGAATAGGAAAAACGCATCGGACCTCATGTGACAGTGAGTTTGTTTGAGAGGGTGAAGACGTGACCTACAAAACAAAACAAAAGGAAACCACACTACTAGGAGAATTTTAGGTGTGGTAAGGATTTTGATTGTCAAGAATGACTTGCACTCTTAGGTTGAAAAAGAATATTTATACTGGATCTCTTTAGGGGTTTCCTATACCAATCAGGTTAGGAAAGAACCAAATCAGGCCGAACCAAAGATTTAAGGGTCGGGGGCATAACATTGCACATGCCTCCTTAGTGCGTCGAGGCTAGGGAAATTTGGCCCTATTTCCTCATTCTTTTTTCTTCAAGATTTAGACCTTCTATATTTTTCCAAGTCCATTCAGCGCACTCGAATCTTTCTACATTTATTGGGCTTATGTCCAATACAAAATTACCTATAACATATATAATGACATAGTACCAATAAACCAAATTTCACTCATGTGAATTGGTTGGAATTGATTTAATAATTAATTCATAAATGAATATAACAATTTAAAAGACAATTATATGTTAGACTAAGTGGTCTAAATTATAGATTCAGAAACATATCTTTTAGAAGTGTGGCTCACTAAGTTAGAGACTAACTTGTCAATCTTGAGAGAGATTACGAGCAACTATAGGTTGCCTCATTGGTAAAGATTATAGATTTCAATACATTATCTCTCTTCTTCCTATTTCATATTAAATAGAGAAAGTCACTCATTTTTTTGGTCTATGTTGTCTATTTGGAAAAGAAAAGAAACTCAAAATATATATAGGGAGGGGTTAAATTACAAATTCAATCCTTATGATCGGGAGAAAGTTAGAATTTAGTCTCTATGGTTTTAAAATTAGAATTTTGTCCCTATGGTTTGATAAAACTTCATCAAATAGTCTCTACTGTTAGAAGCCACTAATGGATTGAGTATGTAGTAGGATAGGAACAAAATGTTGGAATTTATTCATTAAATCTCAATTCATGATTATTCAAGAATAAATAAATATTATTCAACAAGAACAACCATGAAAAGAGTTATAATAGGATCTAAGCATGGAAGCAAGCTAAAATAAAATTAATTAAAGATGTATAAATACCTGGATCTATGAAACACTCTATTGTAGAACGTGCGTGGTTTAGGTCATCCTCAACTATGCAACTTAGACCTTGAATGGGCAGTTCTCTCTATATAGGGAATAGGAGACTAAAGAGGCATAGTGTATTGGGGACCATAACCTTGTATTTATAAGTTGATTCTAGGGTTTCCCATAATCCCCTAGGATCAACAGGCTGGTTTCTGCTCAGCAGGCCACACTCTTTATGAGAAGTCATGAGCCCATAATCAAGACCACATAATATGCCCATTAAATAACCCAAATATAATTGTTATTTAATTTGTTACCCACATATGAATTAATTGTTAAAATTAATTCCAACACAAAATTCTAATTGAAAAACCATAAGGACTAAATTCTAACTTTCTCTAAATAATAGGTACCAAATTTGTAATTAACCAAAAATCCATTTTCAATTTTTTCTTATAAGTTTCATCTTCAAATTTATAATATAGTTTCTTAGACACAAAAGATCACATTGGAAAAAGAAAAATCTATTAGCATAGATCCAATTGATTCTATTTTCTATTCATGATTTTGGTTTTGTTCCATATACACCATATCTTGATTATTCTTGGAACACAAAGCTTGCTATATTCTCGAATGATCATAGATTAGGGCTTAATAATTTTCTAATAATGAATGTTCAAAGTTGAACACTTTTATAAAATAGACTTGCCCATTAATAATTGAAACAATCTTTTTTTTTTTTTTTAGAAATAATGTTGTCCATAATTATATATAAATCCTAGATGTTGAGAGATGAAAACAAAATCCACATACATAAAGTCCTCACCCTTTTAAAATGAGCAAAAATCAAGGAGAAAATCTTTTTAATGCAAAAGTCCACTTTCCACAAATTAATCTGCCATCAATTGATAGGACATATGTGTATGGAGCTAAGCATTTTTTTTTTCTCTTTCTTTCTTTTTTCAACTTAACTATGGCTCTTTAGTTTTGATCTATTTCACATCAATTATTTTAGTAGACATTTGTAAACAACTCTCCAATAGGTTGCAAGTTTAGGGAATTATATTATTCTACATTTAAATGGGTTTAAACCTTCTTAAATTTGTAAAATCTAGGTTAAAAATCACTTTTGGTCTCTAAACTTCCATGAAAGTAACAATTTGTGCCCTGAACTTTGATTTGTAACGATTTAGTCTCGATACTTTCAATTTTGTAACAATTTAGTCCTTGAACTTTAATAAGTAACAATTTAGTCCCTATACACATTCAAATTTGTAACAATTTAGTCCCTATACTTTTAAATTTGTAACAAATTCAATCCTTGCCGCAAAAAAAAATCATCAAAATTAAATGTCGATTTTTATTATTTAATGATTAAACTTTGTAGCATATAAACATATTGAGTCCCAAATTAGTTTAATAATCTAGATAAGAAATTTCATCAAATATTTACATTAATTTTTCACTATATATAAGGACTAAATCGTTACAAATTTGAAAGTACAAAGACTAAATCGTTACAAAATTGAAAGTATAGGGACTAAATCGTTACAAATCAAAGTTCAGGTACTAAATTGTTACTTTCATGAAAGTTTAAGGACCAAAAGTGATTTTTAACCTAAAATCTATAAATTAACACTAGGCTACACGTATGTACAATTCTTCCATCTCTATTGAACTGATAGATCACAATATCTCATCTATAGTTTAAAAATATAATCAAAATCTAAATTTAATTAATAATATAAAAAAGACATGGAAAAAATCACATGAAAAATATGATCATAGAACCATTACGAGATTCTCTCAAAAAAAAAAAAAAAAAAAAAAAAAGAACCATTAGGAGAAAAAGGTGTATATATTTTTTCAAATAGTGAGAATAAATTTATTGATCGGATGGAATGTTTGAATATGTGTACTAAAAGAGGTGTGTTCTTGATAATTATGCTATTTTTATTAAAGCTTAATTATTATCTAAGGTTGACTTTAATAAAGGCAAACAAAAAAGAGAGCCAATATTTTTTCACATCACCCATCCCCATTAAGATTCTACCAACAAAGTTCATCATCTTCCAATGTGAAAATAATGCAAGGTAGTCATAGGATACTTTTCCATATTATTTAATTAATTTGGTGAGTAATTTCAACCTCACACATTGAAAATATAAGTGGAAACCTTACAATTTATAAGATACAAGGGTCACTTCACTTATTTGCCAATTGGTTTTGAGATGGTATCAGAGCCCATTAAACCCAAATGGGTATTTGGTCCAATAAAAAAAAATTGGGATCCGATCCAAGAATGGTGAACCCAAAGAGGCACCATCTTGAGGGGACATGTTGAGGATCCCACATTGAAAAGATAAGTGGAGACCTCACAATCTATAAGATACAAGGGTCACTCCACTCATTGCCAATTGGTTTTGAGATGAAACCTCATGTTATCTAATAAAATTAAAATGTAAATCTAAGAAATAGAAACATAAAAGTAAAATTACTAAACATGGAATTTTGGATACTATAGCGAGATACTTTTGGAATGTCTAGCTTAAAATTGAGTATAGTTTGAAACTGGACATGAATAAATTTAAGAGCCAAGGGGATCGATGTGGAGCCAAAAAAAATTGATGGGGAAGAGAGACGGACAAAATATATTTTAAACCAATTTTTTTAGCTTGTCGGATTGTATTTTGTCTGGCTGACTTACTCTCATAAACTATATCATGTCATATTATCATTTAATCTAATCAATTTGTCACATCAATAATTAAATAATGAAATCAACGAAAGTGACTTAAGAAACGTAAATGAAAAGTTTTGAAAATTAAACAAAACTCAACCATAAAAAATTATGTGAAAAAAAAAAAAAATCAAGGTCCTAACTTTTTGGTGTTTAGATTTGAATAGAAAATAAATAAATGGTCCATGAGTTTTGGCAATTTATGGAGGAGTCCTTTTCCTTGTACTTTATTAGGTGGAAGCTTTTTCTCTACTCTCCAATTTTGTATCCTTTGTGTGGGACATCTTAAATAATCATCATCACCCTCCTAATTAAATTCATTCTCTCTTTCACATGGCTTACCCCAATAATATTCCTTTCTATGTTTTTATAAACATTTCAATTCTATTATATGGTCCTTATTTTTCCTATTTAATTTGATTTTAGTGTTAACTTTCAAATTATGTTTTGTTTTATTTTTTAAATAAAAACTTATTTTAGCTTTTGGTATTCATTTTTTCATTAATCATTTAAGGGAATATTTTGGTTCATTTCAAACTAACAACTCTGATGCATTACATGTGACTCTTCTAAAACTTGTTTACAATAGTTTTGTGTTGGATTTCTAGTGTACGATGCATGAAAAATTAGTTGAAGGACCAAAATGAGTTTTTGTCAAAATCTCTAGGTCTAAAATATATTATTTAAAAATTTATGAGTCAAAACAGAATTAATATGAATGTTTAAGAACCAAATTCAAATTGAATACTATTTAATTGGGAGGAACTCAATGATTTCGTTTGATCAAAATATTGTGTGAGTTCATTTTTGCACATTTATTTGGTATAGTTATTATTAATAGATTTTTTTTTTTTATTTCAATAACATGTAGAGGTGGAGATTCAAACATTTGATCTTTTAGTCGAATATATACTGTCTTACTCAAACTGACAATGTAACAATTAAATTAAAAGAACCTCAAGTAAACATTAGCTTACAAATGAGTCTAACGACGTATAAGTATTTGAAGTAATAAGAAAGAGGTTTTTATTACATCCAAATACACGATGTTTTTAACCATTAGCATAAAATGTTGATAATGTTAAAACTATTGTATATAGCTATGCATAATGCCTTAACCTTGCTCATAAGGAAGAAATTAAAACTCCAATCATCTAATAAACATGTTAAAAGAGTAACTTTTTTTAGTTTTTTTAAAAAGTTAAAACATATTTTTGTTCTAATCATTTTCAGGAAAATAATTCCACTAATCCAAATGGTCCAAAAATTCTTATCTTTAGATATCCATCAATATCTGAAGATTTGAAATCTTGACATTTTATTTGACAAATGTGCATGTTAACATTATTTTTATTAAAGAAGGGTCATGCTTTGTTTTTGTGTCTATTTTTTTTGGAATTATTGGGTCCCATTTTCTAAAATATATATGTAAAGTACTTTAATTATAAGCTTTTTGGTTCAATAATTACTAGGTGAGATCAAACTATCAACGTTTCAAAAAAAAAAAAAAAGATCAAACTATCAACATTTAAAATGGTAATTGGTGTTTTATTCACTAAATTATGCTCGGATTGACTTATTACAACTTTCTAACTTTTTGTTTTTGAAATATACAACTTTCTTACTCTATCTATTTATTTGTTAAATATAAATATATTAATACTCTTTTTCATGTATTTCTTTCCTTTTTTTTTTCATTTGCAAAATTAACCCTATAAAAAAATAAATTAATATGACATTTAAAATTTTAGGTTTTGGAATAGAAATCACCTTATTAAGGCCCCGTTTGATAACCATTTGGTTTTTTGTTTTTGGTTTTTGAAAAGTATGCTTGTTTTCTCTCATTTTTCCTACCATGGTTTTCATCTTCACATAGGGCACATTTGAATTCCTTAGCCAAAATCCAAAAACAAAAACAGGTTTTTGAAAACTACTTTTTTTAGTTTTCAAAAATTGGCTTGGTTTTTGAAAAAATGGAAAGAATGTATTAGGAAAACAAAGAATTTTGTAAGTGGGAGTAATGTTTATAGGCTTAATTTTCAAAAACCAAAAACCAAAAACCAAATGGTTATCAAACGGGACCTAAGGTGTAAAATTAAGAAACTACAAACCTAACTATCAAATTGGAAAAATAGTTAAACCAAAAATTGATTGACATCTGATATACTAACCACGATTGAAATTGAATAGAGTGATTAAATATAATTAATAAGATATATCGATTCAAATGGTATATGGACTAAAATTTACAATAACTTTAAATCACCATAAAACTACCCTATTTTCTGATTAAAAAAAAAAAACCCCTATTTTCAAAAATCTAATAACATAAAAAAGGATGAAACTACCCACTAGTCAAAATTTTAAGTGTTTAATGTTTTCCAATATTATAAAGGTTAAAGAAAAAAAAAATCTATTTTATTCTCTGAGCCTCCGTTTTGATAACCATTTGATTTTTTAAAATTATATTGTTTTTTCCCAATTTCTATACCATAGTTTTCATCTTTGTTAAGCACACATTTGAGTTCTTAGCCAAATTCTAAAAACAAAACGAGTTTTTGAAAACTACTTTTTTTAGTTTTTAAAATTTGACTTGGTTTTTAAAAATATGAGAAGATTGTAGATGAAAAAACAAATAAATTTATGGGTGGTAGTGTTTATAGGCTTAATTTTTAAAAACGTCCAAAAACCAAATGGTTATCAAAAGGAGCCTAAATTTTCTTGTTCATTTATTTTTATTGTTCAAACTCTCAATTCTTCTCTTTCACTCCTTCACCTTTCAAATATTCTATTTTGTTAATCATTGTATCATCAATTTTTCATTAACCATTAAACGGAACTCTAAAGCATTTTTGAAATCAGACATTTAACCTACTACATATAATTTCAAGCACTTATCCATATTGGGTCAAGTAAATGAATAAAAAAGCATGTCTATGTTAAATTTATGTAAATTAGGAGGACTACCTTGCCTTGATGTGGATTTGGCCGAGGGTATGGTTTTTCTTGAAGGGGTTAAGCTGGCTATTCAGTTGGGGTTCTTTGGTATCCAGGTTGAATCAGATTCACAACGAATGAATCATATTCACAACGATTGATTCGGGTCCTTCTTGGTGATGTGGAAGATATCTCTGAAGTGGGTGCTCTAATGCAAATTCTTCTTAGCTTGGTTCAAGATGGTTCCCTTCTCCATGCATCATACGTTCTTCGAGAAGGTAATCGTGTAGCACATACATTAGGTCAGTTAGCTATTTCGCGTTCGTTTGATAATGTTTGGATTGGGGACTGGCTGATGGAGGTCTTTGATTTGCTTGTTTTGGACTGCGTTCCTTAATCTATGATATGACTTTTCGCAAAAAAAAAATTAGGACTAAACTTTAGAAGATATCAAAGTTAAGTGACAAAAAGAACATAGAAGTTACTAGGATAAGAAAATGACTTAAAACAAACTTTAGCCTTTGGCTAATACTTAATAGAGAAGGAGTAAATTAAAAAAAGTGGGAATGGGAGAAGTTGAAGTTGATGCCACGTGTGGCATAATGATTGTGAAAGAGAAGAAAAAGAAGAGCAAAGAGTTGAACTTTGGAAAAAGAAATTAGATGCCAAAATGAAAGGATCCTATGGGCCTTCAAAAAGGAAAGTGGGAAGAGGAAGCCTTCTCAATTTTAGGTTGAGAATCTTCCAATTCCCATTGTCTTTTAATTCTTATCCAATTTGAGACTAAAAAAAGACCATAAAATTTGAAGCTTTCCTTCATCCACACCAAAACCAAAAAGAAGAGGGCCTTCTCTAATGATGATGATGTTGAACAAAAACAATCTTCTACACTTTAAAGAGACCTTGGATTGTGCCTTTTCTTTGTCACTTTACCTCTCAATATATGCCCATTTGGAGGTTTGCTTTTGGATGGATTTGATAGCCTCAATGTAGAAACATTATTCACTTAGAGAGTTTCAATTTGTAGCGTTTGTTTTTTAGTTACTTTGTTTGTTGGGTGAGAAATGATGACAAAAGAAAAGGGAAAAAAGTTGTAAAGCAAACTAAAATAAACTTTTTGAAAGAGTTTGGTCAAATAAATTAGACTTGTAAAGATAGTCTAGAAAAGTTTGCTAAAGAATGGTTGGTTTTGTGTTTGTTTGCACTATTAAGGTCTAACTCAAAGTTATATGTAATTGATCTCTTACAATAGTAATGTTATTGTGAAAAGTTGTGTTATTGAGCATCTGTTATTGTGAAAAGTTGTGTTATTGAGCATCGAGGCAAAGAGATGTCAATATAATAATTTTGTTTGTTTCACCGAGATGATTAGATTTATATCGCTCACATTTTCCTTAAAAGATTCTTTTCAATACCTTGAAAGCAAGAGTGCATAGAAAGCTATGATGTGAATCATGCAATCCTACAGTAATTCAACAATGTCAACATTAGCATAGCTCAACTGACATAAAGCTTGTACTAATGATCAAAAGTGGTTCATATCCCCCACCCCTTACATATTGTCAAAAAAAAAAAAAAAAGTAATTCGACAATAGTGTGTGTATATATTTGGGAGTTCAACTACATGTGAGGGTGAAGAGTGTAGGTCGAAACAAATACTAATTATGAAATGATATAAATTATATTAGAACAACTAAATTATATTATATTTTGGTGTGTGTATGAATATGCATCATCTTTTTCCTTTTGAAGCCCAAAGTCCAAAGTTTACATGTGAAGAAAAAAAAATGGATCCATCTTGTTGAAGAGGATCCCATAACTTGGAGTAGTTGGAGTAAGTAAAAGGATATCCATTATTAAAATGGGTCCATTTTGGTGGTTGCCATTATCAATGATTAGTTATTTGGTTATTAAATAATCACATTATTCAATTCTATAAATTTGGACTCTTCAATTTATTTATTTAATTTAAGCAATTTTTTTAAGAAGGTACTTTAGATCCACATTTTTTTTTTTTGAGAAGACTTTAGATCCACATTTTATAACGTTAAATTATCTCGAATTAATTAAACAAACTCTTTTTTTTTTCTTTTCAAAAGAATTAATTCACATTTGTTAACCTTAATATTATTCCATTTAAAATTGAGATTAACACTTTTGCGCTGAAAATGTATATCAATTCATTAATATAATCAGAACTCAAAAAAAAAAAAAAAAAAAAAACAAAGCGAGTTTAGCTCAGCGGTAATTGGCACGTACTCTCGACCATGAGGTCAGAGGTTCAAATCTCCCTACTCCCAAATGTTGATGTACTAAAAAAAACATTAATATAATCATTTTAAAAAATACAGAGTAAATCTCGTCATTTTTAAGGATTTCCCTTTCCCTAATTCCAATTCATTTAAGTTCACTAATTGGACTTGGCTTGTTGGCCCATTGGATAATAGCTAGGCCCATGGTCTAGGTGCATGGCTTGGCTCATTAAAGTTGAAGAATAATCTCAAATAACCACTTTTTTCAGATGTCATTTTAAGAAATATATTTTTAATAAATGGTCATTTCATATATTTTAGGTTAAATTATATAAAATAACTCCAAACTTTGAGATATACTTCAATTATGTCCCTAGATTTTAAGAAGTTTCATTTTAACCCTGGAACTTTGGAACGGTTCAAAAAAAAAAAAAAAAAAATACCCTTAGAGATTTTTCCATTAAAATGATGAATGGAAATTGACATGACAATATTCTAAAAAAAAAAAAAAAAAATTGACAAGACAATTGATGTGTAAAAATTGAAATGCATACATGACATCATTCATGTAAATTGGCGTTGTATAGTTGAAATTCAGTTGTAAATGATGATGCAATTGCTTTTCAATTTTTACAATCATTTTTTGCGCCAATTTATGTCATTCATGTTAACGTGAAAAAACTCTTCGGTGGTAGTTTTAAAACAATTTCAAAGTTTAAGGATTATAATGAAACTTTTCAAAGTCTAGGGACAACGATTGAAACCTATCCCAAAATTCTAGGGTATTTCCTATAATTCAACCTATATTTTGTTATTTATTTTCATATTTATTGTGCCTATTTAGTCTTTTTTTTTCTCTTTATAAATAAATGACATTTACTTATTGATTAGTCCAAATACGATATTCATTATGTTGATTTTTTTTTTAATTTACTTTTTGAATTCAAAAACATTTGAGGTAGGAGGATTTGAATCTTTATCCTGTTGGCCTATGCTCACTTTAGCCATTATGTAGACCATTGTTTATATTTTGAATAATTAATCTAAACTGATATATTTTTTTTAATTAATAAAAAAGCCCTTCATGATATTTGTTTTTTAGTTTAACAATCTTATTAAATTTTATTTGATTATATATCTATTTTTTTTTTAAGAAATATTTATTTTCATTAATGTTGAAAACTGTTTTTTCCCTTTTCCATCTTTGCACACCATTCTTCATTCTTACACATTGTCATTGGTTCTCATGTTGTACATTTTTTATTTTCAGTACAATGAACATTTTAGCTTTTTTTTTTTTTTTTTTTTTTTTTTTTTTTTTTTTTTTTTGATAAATATGAACATTTTAGCTTTGTATGATGTACTTTTGTTTTTCAAAAAAAAATACTTGATTTGAGATTAAGAAATACAAAAATATAGATAACGTAATTGAGAAATACAGAAATATAGATAACGTAATTGAGAATAAGACTATTGATATACGTGATAGATTTATATATACTACATTAAAAAAGTACTTGATTTTGAGATTAAGACTATTGTATGATGTACTTGATTTTGATGGAAAAACAATTTTTCTATATGTTGGAGAATGATCTTTTTTCAATCATACCATAATTGAGGAAGTTGTTATATATATATATTTTGTACAGAATATTCTTTATTTATATTAGATATATTGTTTATATATTTGATGTTTATACCATTATTTTTGGTGCTTTAAGTATATATATTATGTATATTGTTAAAAGAAAATATTGATATGTATAAAATATACCTTATTTACATTATGTTTATTATTCATATATGATTTTGTGTTACACATTCATTTTCATTGTTGGTGTTTCTAGTATATTTATTATGAAAATTATTTCCAATTTAATGTATTTTCTTATTTAAAATTGCCAAACATGAATCAAGGAAAGTTATATGGAAAGTTTCTTTTTTCCTTCCTTTTTTAACGGTTAAGAAATTGTAAAATGGTTAAAACTAAAAGGGCTGTTTTGTCTCTTTAACAATATATGTTTAATGAGTTAGGGGTTATTTTCATTAAAAAAAAAAAAAATGAACAAACAAATACTTCATATATCTTTTAAAAAACTAGTAAAAAGATGATTATCCAAAGTGAGAATAGTTCTACGCTAAATTGACATGTATTATGAGCAATAGGTTAGAGGTCCGAATCCCTTACTTTCAAATGTTGAACTAAAAAAAGGGTTTTAAAAAACAATGTCAATTCATATCAATAACTTGATGTTTGGATCGAGTCTGGACCAACTCATTGAGTTGGCTCATAGCTTATGCTAGTTTCATAATACTTCATAATATATCCAATGGTTTGTTTTTAGTACGATATTTGCATACTCACTAACAATAGTTAAGGTAGCTAGTTTGTGGTTATTCTAACCACATAAATAGTGCAACTATGCTCATCAATAAATTTCCTAATTAACAACATATAGTCTCTTTGTATATCGGTATCTAGACTCTCAATGACCAAAACAATGCATTAAACTGTAAATTGCTTCTTGTTTGATTTTAATGTTTTAAATTGAATGCTCCCTTTTAGAGCTAATGTGTAAACAATCTTCTTCAAATTTTCTTTGCACGCAAAAACGCAATTCCAAAAAATGCAGAAATTCTTTGTCAAAGGCATTAATTCCTTCAAAGTCAACTAAATGAAAATTTTCTTGCATTGGCTTACATTCCTTGGTGGATTTGGTCCTACACCATCGCTGTGTATATCGATATCTATACATCTGGTTTTGATATCCACCGAGCACTCAAAAAACATCCATGTATTTAGAAAGACTTATAATCAACAATCTATTTTTTGCTTCTCGTGAATAGATACCCATATACTAGGTGTATTGGTTTTAGCCATGGTTTATTTTGAAATTAAACTTTTTTTTAAAGTTGTCGGTGACAATTTCCCTTTTTTCTCGTAGTCATTAGTACAACTGTATGCCAGTTGAGCTAAACTCTTGTTGGCTGTGACAATTTCCCTTGATTATTCCATTATTTACTTATATAATATTTTTTTTGTGTGTGTTACTTATATAATACTTTTTAGTTCTTCTTAAGTCAAGCACCTTTTTAATGCGTTGTATTTATCTATTAACCAGTTTGAGTTTACTATAGATTAACCTGATTAAAAGTTTTTATACAACCAAAACTCAAAAAAAAAAAAAGGGCAAAATGCACTTTTGGTCCCCGAGGTTTGGAGTTGATGTCTATTTGGTCCCTCAAGTTTCAAAACATACACTTTAGTCCTCCAGGTTTGTAAAATCATTCTAAATGGTCCCTGACTTAACTTTAACTTAACGGAACGCTGACTGGACCGTTATATGCTGACGTGGATATGATGACAAGGCTACCTCATTTGCTTACTAGGCAAATCAATTAAAAAAAAAAAAAAAAAAAAAAAAAAAAAAAAAAAAAAAACTCTTAAAAAAAGGTTAAAAATTAAAATTGTTTTAAACATTAAAAAAAAATCTTTACAATTATTTTAAACAAATAAGATATAAAAAAATCTTCACTTCCCAGCCCTAATTTCTCGAATGGCTTCTTCTCCAACAATCGACCGACCATTTGCCATGTCTGTCCCGTAGCCGACGAAGCCCCAACCGCTGTCGCTATCCGCCGGCAATCCTTCAACCGTTGTCGTCTGTCGTCAACCTGCTAACAACGTCCACCAAAAGCCTTTTTCTTTTCTCATCACTCTCATTCAAAGGTATGATTCATTTTCTAATCTATTAAACAATAAAAATGGCTTTTCATTGCAAAAAGTTTTTTTTTTCTTCTGGTTTTTTTCTTCTGCTTTAATCTTCACGTTTTCTAGTTTAGTTTGCTTGATTAGCCTAAACTCAAAAAAGTTTATTGAACTTCATAAGATTTTCTTTTTGTTGATAATTGTTTTCTTTTCTCAAGATTTGATTTCGTTGTTTTGTTAGTATTGTTTTTGAGATCTTAACCAAAGTTTTGGAAGAGGTAAATTCAGATATTCTTTTTAGATGGAGTAATTTGAATTTTGGATGTCAAACAAAAAAACAATCTGTAGAATCTTTGAGAAATTTGTCATGGTTCCTAATGTTCCTTTGTTTTTTATTTTCTCTATTGGTTTGTGTGCTTTGACCCTTAGGTTCATATTGAAGAAGGATTGTACTTGTGGTTAGAGGTTTTGTTGGACATGCTAATTTAGTGAAAATCTTGGAGAAATTTGTTATGGTTCTTAATGTTGCTCTGTTTTTTTTATTCTCTCTTGGTTTGTCTGCTTTGACCCTTATGTTCATATTGAAGAAGGACTGTACTTGTTGTTAGAGGTCTTGTTGGACAGGCTAATTTAGTGAAAATTTTGGAGAAATTTGTCATGGTTCTTAACGTTACTCTGTTTTTTGTTTTCTCTCTAGGCTTGTCTACTTTGACCCTTAGATTCATATTGAAGAAGGATAAGGATGGTACTTATAGTTAGAGGTCTTGTTGGACAGGCTAATTTAGTGAAAATCTTGGAGAAATTTGTCATGGTTCTTAATGTTGCTTTGTTTTTTATTCTCTCTTGGTTTGACCCGTAGGTTCATATTGATCAACTCTATGGTGATCTAACTTTTATGAAAAATTTTAGGGTTGTTATTCTTTCCTTTTGTATGCTATACTGCTTTTTTCCCCTTTTAATTAGAATTTTAGAGTAGGCATCAACTTTCGATTTTTAATTCACAATCGGCTTTTCTAACTTGTTCAAGTATTGTTTTTCAATCACCTCTTCAACTTATTCATGTTTGGCATATGTTTGATGCAATCTTCATATTATGTTTTATTTTGCAGGGATTAATAAGAGTAGGCATCAATCTTCAATTTCTATTCTTTGAAGGCTTCTTCAAATTGTGTTTTGTAGCAAGAGATGACTTCGCTAAGGCTTCTTCAAATTGTGTTTTGTAGCAAGAGATGACTTCGCTAAGGCTTCTTCAAATTGGACTTGTACATCCAATGCAATATGGATCTAAACATTAATTTTGTAAAAAGAATTTTTTTTTTTTTTTTTGTTAAAAGGAAATCCATTTGTTGGTTGAAGAATTTTGGGACCAATGCAATATTTGTAAAAAACATTTCATTTTATTCTTTTGAGAATGGAATTGATAGATTTGTTGAAACATTACAAGTTGGAGTAATAGATCTAAAATGGATTGGTACGTTGATGAAATTTCATTTTCAAAGGAATACATAAAGCAGAATGTTTTTTTTTTTTAATCTTTGGGCATTCTATTAGTAAGTTCTGGTTCACAACCAATATCTTATGTGATTCTCTTGATACTTTATAGATTATTTCGATGGTAAACAAAATCTCACAATAAGAAAAACAATTGTGGTTGGACTTTGTGTGCAAGTCCATCACCTACCTATCACGCTTCAATAATGGCAGTGACCTTAGATCTCAAATGGTACACATCCATTTCAAACATTAAATCCAGAAAATAGCATAAAACAATGATAATCAGGCTCCTCCCCCTCAATTTCAAAAAAAAAAAATAATAAAAAAATAAAAAAATAAAAAAGAAAAGCTCCTCCCCCAGTTTTGATTCCATATAAGCTCTAAAGCTCCACTTCAGCCTGCTTCAATTTTTTTGGGTTAAAAGAATCTTGCTCTCTGGTCATAGTTGTACTCTAGAATCTCGTGTAATTTCTCAAGTTTTTGTTCCACAAGTTTGTGTCTCTGCAAGATTTAAAAGTTTGAACTATAAGCTAAATTAGAAAGATCATTTAAATCTAGTCGAAGACATATGGATCTTCGGGCATGATCAATAAATTTGATTATTTAAATTCAACAATTTTAAATTCAATAGTAGTGCGAAATAAACCCAATCCAGCACAATCAAGTTGAATGTGGTTCACATACGAAAGTGTCCATCTATTTAAAATATTTTTGAAAATTTTGAACAAGAATTTAGAAATATAATTGTGAAATGGTGGGACACACGCTTTGTCTTGAGCATCATGGAAGAGAGCAAGGCATAAAAATGTTGCTTCAAATTCAACTTCAGAGACAACGAAAAAATATCTTGAAGATAAGTGTCAAAGAAGACAAACCGAGAGAAAATAAAAAAACAGACCAACATTAAGAACCATGACAAATTTCTCAAGATTTTCACTAAATTAGCCTGTCCAACAATACCTCTAACCACAAATACAATCATTCTTCAATATGAACTTAAGGGTTAAAGCACACAAACCAAGAGAGAAAATAAAATACAGAGGAACATTACGAACCATGACAAATTTCTCAAGATTCTACATATTGTTTTTTGTTTGACATCCAAAATTCAAATTACCCCATCTAAGAAAGAATATCTGAATTTACCTCTTTCAAAACTTTGGTTAAGATCTAAAAAACAATACTAACAAAACAATGAAATCAAATCTTGAGAAAAGAAAAAACTAAAAAGAAGACAATTATCAAGAAAAAGAAAACCTTATGAAGTTCAATAAACTTTTTTGAGGTCAGGCTAGCAAACTAAACTATAGATAATGTAGAAAACGTGAAGATTAAAGCAGTAGAAAAAAAAAAAAACAGAAGAAGAAAAGAATACTTTTTGCAATGAAAAGCCATTTTTATTGTTTAATAGATTAGAAAATGAATCATACCTCTGAACCAAGGAGATGAGAGTGATGAGAGAAGAAAAATGCCGCTGGTGGAAGGCTGACGACAGACGACAACGGTTGAAGGATTGCCGGCGGATAACAACGGCAGCTGGGGCGTCGCCGGCTACTGGACAGACTGGCAAATGGTCGATTGTTGGAGAAGAAACCATCGGAGAAATTAGGGCTGATTTTTTTATATCTTATTTGTTTAAAACAATTTTAATTTTTAACCTTTTTTTAAGAGTTTAGTTTTTTTTTTTTTTTTAATTGATTTGCCTAGTAAGCAAATGAGGTAGCCTTGTCATCATATCCACGTCAGCACATAACGGTCCAGTCAGCGTTCCGTTAAGTTAAAGTTAAGTCAGGGACCATTTAGAATGATTTTACAAACCTGGAGGACTAAAGTGTATGTTTTGAAACTTGAGGGACCAAATAGACATCAACCCCAAACCTCAGGGACCAAAAGTGCATTTTGCCCAAAAAAAAAAAAGTATATACATATATTCAACAAATATCTCCCAAATGAATGAATTAAATTAAATTCAATGTAGAGATGGTTTTGATTGGGTTGCGTCGAGTGATTTAGGCCTCGTTTGGGGTTGTGTTTGCTGGCGTAAAAAAAGAGAATCTTAACCGTCTAGACTGTTTGGTAAAACAAATGATTAATTAATCTATATCCAGAATCACTTACCAATTTACTCTACCGTGCAAAAGTTCATAATACTAGGTTTTAGATTTAGCTTTTCTATAAATCTGCCCATTCTCTAAACTTTAACCTTTTTTTTACAATATGTTAGGGATGATTTAAACTCTGACCTCTTGATCGATCGGTACAAGCTTTATACCAATTGAATCAGTTGTTATTGACATTGGACGGAGTACAAGATTCAAAGGTTGACTTTGGACTAGTATTTAGGCTACTAACACTTTGACGGGGCTGTTAAATAGTCGGTGACAACTGACAAGATATTTTCTTAATTTGCTCTGAACTCCTCTTTGAGAATGAATGAGTAAATAAGGAAGGAGAAGAGACCATTACCCTTTTTCAGCTTGTCTTACATTAAAAAAAAATCTTATATAAAAATATTAAATTTTAATTTTTTCTTTATTTTAAATTTTCCAATCTTCCAACTTCCAAAATTAAAAGATTATACATGTGAAAAATTAGAAATAGAATCATAAAACAATAATAAACAATGGTTAAAAATCACTTTTGGTCCCTGAACTTTCATAAAAGTAAAGTTTTAGTTCATGAACTTTCGTAGATTTAGTCCATGTACTTTCAATTTTGTAGCAATTTAGTCCATGTACTTTGAAATTTGTAACAATTTAGTCTCTGTATTTTCAAATTTGTAACAATTTAATCATTGTTAAAAAAAAATCATCAAAATTAAATGTCGATTTTTTATTATTTAATGATTAAACTTTGTAGCTTTTTTTTTTTTTGAAATAGATTAAACTTTGTAGCTTATAAACCTATTGGATCCCAAATTAGTTTATTAATCTAGGTAGATAAGAAATTATTACTTGTCCAGAGACTAAATTGTTACAAAATTGAAAGTATAACTAAATTGTTACAAAATTAAAAGACTAAGGTCGTTTGATAACCATTTGGTTTTTGAAAAATATGCTTGTTTTCTCTTAAATTCTCTATCATAACTTTCATCCAAATTCTAAAAACAAAAACAAAATTTTAAAAACTATTTTTTTTAAAAATTGGACTTGGTTTTTGAAAACAAGGAAGAAGATTGGTACTAAAACAAAGAAATTATAGGTGGAAGTATGTGTGTATAAGTTTAATTTTCAAAAACTAAATTATCAAACGGGATCTAAATTATTATTTTTTCGATAGTTTTAGAGACCAAAATTGATTTTTAATCGAAAGACTATCTATCGAAAACGACGTCCTCAACTTGCTCAAGACCAATTGTCCCTGCAGTGCTCTCATTCAATTAAAATTTTGCACATACACGTAGACTAACCATCCTACAAAGTCTACTTTTTTTTTTTCCTTCTTTATTCATACAAAGTCCTTGGCACTTTATCAATGACTTAATTGATTCATTTAGAAAATCAATAAAAATTTTAAAGATGACTTCTCAATTTAATTTATTAATTAATTTATTTTTAATGTTGAACTTGGTTCCTTCAAAACCCAAAAAACAAGTAGCTAAAATTAGGTGAATTAGCATTAATAAATATTGACTATTTCGTAGTAGCCTTCTTGATCTGCCAAAACCCCAATTACGATTGATCGTGATTTTCTCTTTCATTTTTTTTTTCTTTCTTTTTTTCAGTTTTCTAAACCCAAACAAATTCAATATTTATTTTTCTTTTCTAAAAAAAACCCCATGAACAGAAACAAAAATCTGTAATTGCGATGAAGTAACAAACGATTAAAAGAACAACACATAAGGGAAAAAAAAAAAAGATTTGATAATTCATTTACTAAATAAAACTTTAACAATCGTCCCAAAAAAAAAAAAAAAAATACGGAATGAATCAATCAACCCAAAATTTCTCTAGACGAAACTTTGGGCTGCGAATGAAAATACAAAGCCTTGGGCCGAACTAACAACCTCGACCAAAACCCACCTTTTTTCTTGGCTCCGCCGCCGTGGGCAGCGGCCAAGATCCCAATGGAGCCGCTCTTCTTCAGCCTGTTCCCAAAGAAATCCGGCGCTGTGGAGGCGGTGGGCATCTCGGAGGCGTTCCTCCGATGATGATGGCGGCGGCGGCATGGAGAGTCGCCGGAGGAGAAGAATTCGGAGGAAGAAGAGAAGCTGGAAAGGGAATCGGAATAAATTGAAGATTGGTGGAATTGTTGAAGCCTTTCTCGGAGACAGGAAGGGCAGATTCCGGGCAAGAGCTTGTGATTTGGGTGCCTCTTGCAATCTTTGGCCGACTCCGATTTGCCCATCGATCTTGATTTTCTCTTTCTCTCTCTAACTTTTTTGTTTTTGTCTCTCTTAGTTCTTAAGCTTTTTGGGGCTCAGAATCAGAATTAGGGATTTATATAAAAAACAGAGACAAACAGAGACAGAGTGGCGTGTGAATTAGTTTTTTTTTTTTAATAATATATAATTTTGGAAATATGAATTGGTTAGAAAATTAAAATATATGGTTTTATTATTTTTAATGTCGGTCTCGTTTTTCGATTTTTCTTTAATCTTATTAAATGTTACCATTTATTAACAATTCAATGTTTTGACTTCAAAATAGTAGTGCAACTGTTCAAATATCAGTAAATTAAATTCAAATTCTCGCCTTTCATGATTATGATGTTTTATACTGAATATAATTTTAAATATATTTTACGTTTAATTGTTTTTTTTTTTAAAGAACTACAATGTGAAATATAAGTTTTATTTATTTATTATTAAAATTGATTTTTAAAATGCGGGATGATAGATTTGAATACACAATCTCCAAGCTAAATGCATAATGTCTTAATCAATTGAATTGTGGGATGAAAGATTGAACAATCGACTTTTGAGATAATAATTAGAGTCTTTATTTATTGAATTATGCTTAGATTGACAGTTGAATACGAGTTATTTGAATAGAAAGTAGTCATAAAAATGTTGTTACATAAACAAATGTTCACCATATTAAAAAATATATGATTTTTTCTTCACAATATCATATATATATATTCCTTCAACAATGGTACGAATTTGATTGAAAATTTTAATATATAAAAAGCCATTAAAATATTAGAAATGAAAGCGAGACATTTGCTACTTATTCAAACTTATATATATATTGAAATAATTCAAACTTATATTTAGACAACATATACTAAAAAAATCATCATTCACTTAACCAATTTAAACTTTGACCTAGTAAACGAGTGGATAAAATATATGAGTATTGTTTACTAATACTGATGATATATGCCATACATTCTAAATAAGAATGATGGATTAAAAAACACTTTTAATTCCTAAACTTTCATAACAGTAACAATTTAGGCCATGTTTGATAACCATTTGGTTTTTGGAAATTATGTTTGTTTTCTCTCAATCCCCTTACCATATGGTTTTCATACTTGTTAGGATGATATTTGAATTCTTAACCAAATTCAAAAAACAAAAACAACTTTTTGAAAACTACTTTTTCTTTAGTTTCCAAGACTTGGCTTGATTTTTTAAAACATGAGAAGAAGGTAGATATCATAACAAATAAACTTATAGGTGGAAATTGTGTTTCCAAGCTTAATTCTCAAAAACCCAAAACCAAAAACCAAATGGCTATCAAACGGAGCCTTAGTAATTGAAGTATACAGACTAAATCGTTACAAATTAAAATTTATGGATTAAACAATTACTTCCATGAAAATTTAGGGACAAAAAATGTTTTATTAACCAAAATTATACAAGGCCATTGCATACTCTCTCAAAAAAGCAAAGCAATATAAATATGAAAAAAAAAGTTATTAAATGATATATTGTTTAAATCCCATTTTAGTCCCTAAACTTTTAAGTTTATTCTATTTTGGTTCTTCAACTCTTCAAATGTTCATTTTAGTCCCTAAACTTTCAAGTTTGTTCTATTTTAGTTCTTGAACTTTTAAAATGTCTATTTTAATCCTTGAACTTTAAAAAATTAACTATTTTGGTCCCCACTTTGATTTCAATTATAACAAATTAAATATGTAGTTTCTAGTATATACATTAGCATGTTAATATGAGAATGGTTTCAAGCCAAATAAGTTAGAGATAAGCTCGACCAAAGCATATTTAAGGTAGAAAAGTAACCCAACAATGACCAAAATGGTTATATTTTTAAAAAGTTCATAGACTAAAATAGACATTTTGAAATTCCAGAGATTAAATTAGAACAAACTTGAAAGTTTAAGAACAAAAATAAACATTTTGAAAGTTTAAGAACTAAAATAGAAAAACACTTGAAAGTTCGGAAACTAAAATAAGATTTAAATGATGATATATATAATTAAGCAAATTATAATTTGTATTAAGGCGGATTTGATTGGGTCATTCGTGGGAGGAAGAACGTGTGACCTACGAACTGCGTGTGATTCGAAGCATCCTAGAATTATAGTTCCCAAGTTTGGATATACACACACAGACCACAAAATCTTAAAAAAAAAAAAAAAAAAAAGTCAAAATTTTGTTTTTTGTTTTTGGTTTGAAGATGAAAATTGAATAAGTATTTAATATTTCTAGGTATTGAAGGAAAAGAATTTAATAAAGACGGCACGTGGGAAGGAGAGATTGACGAATAAAAGGAAAAAAACATGGAAGAAAAGGCAGCGGGATTTAAGGAGGTGCGCACGTGGGGAGAATTAGAAGGGTTAAAATTAAGCCACGTACGAAAACGACGTCGGCGCGAGTCGCAAGTCGCAAGTCGCAACGCATTGGTTTGAAAAATATAAAATAAAATAAAGTCACGACCTTCCAGGAAGGCGAGGGACAAAGGCATTGTTGTAACACGTGGGGTGCCTTGACTCGTGGAAAAAAAACAAACGAACCCATTTTTTAATTTTCATTTTAGGATAAGCGCGTAAAATATACTTTACCTAATTCAATTGTCTTGGTCCTCACCGTGGTTTTATGACTCTATATCAAAGTTTTGTATGACGTCATCTTTTTTTTTTTTTTCATTACCATGATCGAGTAAATCATAGGTTAGATAGGTTATTGTCAATTGTTGTGTCGTGGATGAAACCACTGCATTGAAATCAATTTCGACACGACCACGGTGCTAAATTTTTTTTTTTTTTTTTTTTTTTTTTTTTTTTTTTTTTTTCGGTTGCTCCCCAAGGTTAACACACTACAAGAAAGAAGAGTTTAAGCGACGAACTCTTAGCAACGAAAAACTAAAAGTCGCATGTTTTGCGATGAAATAGCAAATTTGTCGCAGGACTTGGAATCAAAGGAAAACGTAGGAAGATTGAAATGAATTCAGTGATCTTCCACTTTGCTTAGAACTGCTTTTATAGGGAAGGAGCACAACATCTTTCCCACAAAAGATGTGTCACGTGTCACTGCAAGATCGGTCAAAGGAATGTGTGGACGTGAGGACGCCACGTGTCGGTCAGCGGACAGACTCATTCTTGCAATGACACGTGGTGATGAATACAGTAGTGACACGTGAACGGGAATAAAATAAAAATAAAAAAATATTTTGACCCAAAAAGTAAAACCCATCACTTTATTTCGCGCGGGCGCAATTACCCAAACCCACCCTTCCAACCGACCGACCAGCGACGACAACATGCGCGTGTGAGAAAAAGCCTTGGTTCCACCCTTAACCACATTTACAAAAGTAAGGAAGAGTGATATTATAAAAACACTCTTTCCAATTCAAAATTTATTCATGTGGGACAAACTACTCCATGCATTACTTCTAAAGGTCAAAATCAAGTCATTCCCAACGGTTATTATTGATGTTAGAGGTTGGACTATTATTGGTGATGGACTTGAATTTTTGTTTATTATGGACTTTTTATGATGTTTTAGATTACCAAAGTCCTCGAGTTATTTTCCAATAATGGAACATAATTAGGTCGGGGATGATGTTGTCTATTTTTAGGTTTTATTTAATTTAAATTTTAAAATTTAAATTAATTCAAACATATAGTGTAGAACATATTATGTTTATGGATATAATTATTATGTGCAAATTCATTAACACTTCCGGAGTTGTTTTTAAATATGTGGGAATAAATATATTTGCTTTCCCTTTATAAATGCACATTTTTTAAGCATTGTCGATATTTTGTAAGGGTCACTCAAGTCAATGAAATGTATATCTGAGAATTATTTTATATTCGCAACATGTTATTTTATAGACGAACCATAAATATTTAAATGTGTTTGGTTAATGTTTTTTTTTTTAATGTATACATCAAATAAAGTTTTTTAGGTTCTAAATCAACAAGTTGAAATGATGTAACTCATATATGAGGTCATGTTTCAACACATTGTAAAAATGGTTTTACTATCTAATAGATAACTCTTGATGAAGAATTGAAACTTCAAATTTTATCTTTTGGCCTTATCTATTAAATTATACTCATAAATGATATCATTTAATTAACTTGACTTGGATGTATTTACTTGTGAGACAATCAAGTTTGTCATTGATTTCTAGACCTATTTGGATTCATGGACACCATTATCCTATTTTGATGAGAACACATTAATACTGTTGTGGGTAATTCTGGACCACACCAGAATCCAAGGACTAAGCAGGACAATGCAATACTAGCCCAAGGAGACAACCACGAGACGGGTCCAGAGGAGGAACATGCCAGAGGATCGGGCCAAGGCCAGAGGGATCAGGCCTTGGCCCGAGCATTATGATAGGCCTCGGCCTACCATTTGGCCCACTTGCATGGGCCGAGTCTTTATGCCCCCGTTCGATCCCTGCTATCTCGGTCCATCCCGATTCCACACGGTTCAACCCTAAATCGCCTCTAAACGCCAAGTAAACCCTAACGAAAGACAGGTATAAATGTGGCCTCCCACACCCAGAAAAGGGGTTCGAAAATCTATCTATAGAAATACTTTTGATTGTTGATCTGACTTAGGCATTAGAATGCAGGTGGCCTACACCACACCGATGTGCAGCGGTTCTTACTGGTCTTGTAGGTCATGTCTTCCCCGTCCTCAACAAATTCACTGCTGGTGTCACGTGAAGGTCAGGTGAGTTGCTTGGCCAGATTTTGAAATCAACAAATACCAAAATTAAGTGCCTCTCTGGAATGAATTTTTAAGTGTTTAAAAACATTTTTTTGCACTTAAAAAACATTTTTTTAAACACTCAGAAAGTAATTCTAAACGGGTCGTCCGAAATTTGGGTTTAACATTTGAGTTAATTATGACTAGAATATTAAACTTTTATCAACATTTCTTGGGATAGTAAATATCATTCTTAATAGTCAAACACAAGTTCTTTCGGCATGCTTTGACTTTACTCATATGCTTCTTAGGAAAACTTTTTAAAAGCCACTTAACATAAAATTGCTCTAAGTCAAGCACACTCAACTTTTAAGTTCTTGGGCTAACCCTTGCTAATATAGGAAGTAATTACTATCTATTCATTTTCTACATGTCCATAAGTTTGGCATTTAAATAAGAGGTGAATCGATATTTTTATCATACCACAAAGAAAAATTAATGAAACATTAAAAAAAAATAAATCAATATTGATCATAAACTTGTTTGGCATCAATTTAGACCATAAACTTTCAATTTCATCAAATTGGACCCTAAACTTGAAAAGGTGTTGCAATTTTTACCATCGATTCCATTTCTATTAATTCACCCACAGATTAAAATCCTCATAAACTATTAACTTCAATAAAATAAAGTTTTTCATAAAGATAAATTTATAACAAATGCATAAATTAACCATTGAATGACTTTATCAAAATTCATAAATTAATTAAAAAAAAATCTAGCTCTCTTATGTTGTTTTTCTCTAAAATTTTATCAATTTCATATCGTAGGTATGGTTTATATAATTCATTGAACACATAAAGAATAATTCTTTTAAAAAAAATTTAATTTGGAGTGAGAACTAGGGTTAAAATTGCCACACTTTTAAAGTTGAAGGTTAAGATTGCAACACTCATCTAAATTTGAGGTGCAATTTGATGAATTTGAAATTTTAAGGTGAAAATTGATATAACTTGACAAGTTTAAAAGTCAAAATCGATTTTTTTCCCAAAAAAATAAGTAACAAGAGAATGTCATTAATGTATATATAATATTGATAATAAATATTTTAACTTAGTTACGAAGTGTAAAATGTATATGTTGTTGTCAAAATCCGAATAGATAAAAACACACATGGGTCTTCACGTGACAGTAACTGTAAATTTTTTTAGGGGAGAGACGTGGCTCACAAGACAAAAAAAACTAAACAATAGTGTAGTGCTTGCAACACCAACTCCGATGCTTAAGTTAGTTAGAAGGATTTTAGTGTAGCAAATGAATTTATTTAGAATGAACAAGAAACTTACCTCTTCCTAGATTGAAAAATGATATTTGTATCATGTTTCTAAGGTTTCTTCCTATTTACTCTGCAGATTAGAAGTTGAGTGAACCGAACCAGAAACTCACCAAAACCAAAGTGTGCAGGATTAGTAGTCAACAATTTCAGGCCATGGTCGGCCTTGGCCTTGGGCTAAGGCTGAGAGTTTGGGCTTCGGCCCAACTCCCTTGGCCCTCTCTTGTTTTGGGATCAATCACTTTGTGACTTTTCCAATCAATCCCATGTCGACTTTGTCCTCTCTTTTATTGTCGAATCAATCCTATGTCGACTTTGTCCTTTCTTTTATTGTCGAAATTATATAAAATAACCTATAAGGGGGTATGTTTATTAATTTTTTTTTTTTAAAAAAATCTATTGATATTTTATCAATATTTTAAACTTGGTAGGGTTTGACAAATATTTTCTATTTGTGTAAATGGACCAGAGGTATAATGGACATATACCTTTGAGAAAAAATTTTGCTTGTAGAATTCAAATAATAACGGGAAAATGTGTCTAATGCCTCGTGACCTTGTGAATCTATTGGGCTTCCAAGTTCCAAATACACATGGGCTTTCTCATTCTTTTATGGAATGGAAAGAACAGCTTACATTTATGGGGTTTTTATAAGAATGGGCTGAAATCAACCCGTTTTAATTAATTGTAGCCCATTTACCATTTTGACCCTCTGATATTCAACATTAAAAAAAATAAAAAAGAAAGAAAATACATAAAAGGAAACAAAAGGTTCGTATATTGCATTTGAAAAAAATCCCCAAAAACACGGTTCCTTCCGAAAACACTTCCATCGTCTTCTTCCTTTCTGAAATCACTGCTATCGTCTTCTTCCTTCCGAAATCACTGCTATCGTCTTCTCCATTGTATCGTTTAGGACTTCGTATTCTTCACGGCGACAGGGATTCACGGCGAAGAAAGGTACTGATTTTGGGGTTTTTGGTTCTTTTTATCCGTAGTTCTTAGGTTCGAAAAATCAATTTTGCATGTTGCTCTGTTTTCATATCTTGAAAATAATGTCGATTGCAGTGATTTGTTTCTGCTTTTATGTTTCTGCAATATTGGAGGTTTTCGGTTGCTTTGTTTTCTCCATGAAAAATCATTTCGATTCCAGTGTTTTTTTTCACATAAATACCTCGTATTATTCCGAAAAAGCATGTCGATTTTGACATAAATACCGCGTATTATTCAGAAATCGTATTATCCCTGTTCATCGTTTCCTTTCCATTTTCCTTCACCGTCAGTAAGAATAAATACAGTGCATTCCAGGCACTTGGTGTTCCTGTTAACAGGCTTGTGCAAGCAACTGATTTTGTATCGGTATAATGACCCACCCAGCTTTGTTTTTTAGTCAATCTCGTTCTTAAAATTTTCACACTCTCTTTTGTTCGTCCATTTTTCAATCAAATAACGTCTAATACTGGAAATTCTTAAGGAAGCTCTCTATTAAACTACTACTAAATTCAATAGTTTGAGCTTACAAGCTGTATACGCTTAAAAATCAATGCCACATCAGCTATCCGTTAAATTCGGCTATAGGTTGTTATTGTTCATACCAGGTATGAATTCAGGTATATAAAGGGTATTAAACACATACATTATAAATTTGTAAATATATATACCACATACAAACATGTATGAAATTAGCCAAATCATAATTTTAACGAATTCCTGATAATTCTGTATATATACCATTTACAAACATGTATGAAATTATTAAGTTCTGGATGTATATACCTACTGATTATTAAGTTCAATTCGGCTATAGGTTGTTATTGTTCATACCAGGTATGAATTCAAGTATATAAAGGGTATTAAACACATACGTTATAAATTTGTAAATATATATACCACATACAAACAGGTATGAAATTAGCCAAATCATAATTTTACCGAATTCCTGATAATTCTGTAATGATATATACCATTTACAAACATGTATGAAATTCGTTAATTTTATACCCCTCCTTATAGAATATTGGGGTCCTATGCATGAAAAATAAGAAAATGAACAAATACACAACAGAGATACCTATGTACAAAACTGAAAAACGTAACTTGTGAAAATCCTAAAAGAATGAGCTGCAAATTGGTGACGGATAGGGACGAAAATTGAGAACAATGGCATAAGCCTTCATGGCTTTGCTTTTGAATCACCCCAAAAGACCTCATACTAATGAAGATACTTGTTCTTCCTTATAAATCCATGATCATCCCGTTATCTAGCCAATGTGGGACTTTGGTTGCACTCTCTAATTCACAACAGAGTAGATATGGGCATGTGAAGAAAATTTTTGTGGGAAAAGTTTTAATTATATAAGATTGAAGTGTTTTGACTTAAACGTTAAGTTGGTTTGGCAGAGTGAGGCATACGTATCACACAGTTTCTGTTGTGTGCAGCCTTCACAAGGATGTGTGCGTGGGCACTGGGCAGTGTCTTTTTCAACGCTTAAATTCAAAACATTTTTACTTTACCCACTGTAAGTCAGAGCGCATTAATTTTAATACACCAAAAATTAACCCTCCTTTCCACAAAAGGACAAAAATCTAATTGAAAGAAAAAGGAAAGTTCAGATTTTGCAATGAAGATGCCAAGGTTAAATGTATATATATATATTCCTCAAAAAATTTTAATTTCATCTAATTAAATCTTAAATTTTATTTGTATTGTAATTTTTACCTTTTTATACAACTTTTGTTGCATGCACACCGATCTCTTGAATGCATGTGAGGAAGTTTATGATAAAATTCATAACAATTATCATTATTATTAGCCAACAAGAACATAATTCAATTGACATAAAATTTGTATCTTGACCTCGGTCATAGGTTCAATCTCCCACTCCTACATGTTGTCAAAAAAAAAAAAAAAAACCATAATAATTATGAAGGTTTAACATCCAATTGGATGAAATTGAAAAGTAGAAGTTCAAATTTCTAACCCTACATATTTTTAAACTAAAAAAAAGAAAAAAAAAGTTCCATAACAAGTTTAGTCTATAACTTTGAGGTTTGTGTCAATCCCTAAACTTTAAAAAGTTTCTAAGAGGTCTTTTTTAACTTTTAATTTTGTATCTAATAAGTTCCTAAAAATTAAAAATGTCTAATTAGTCCCAGAACTTTCAATTTTATTTGTATCTAATATTCCTTGTATATTCACAATTTTTAAAACTTAATTGATCTATTATATATAAAACTGAATTTTATGTCTAATAGAACTCTAAATTTCTAATTTCGTGTCAAGTAGGTTCATGATTTTTTTTAAAAAAAAATGTTGAATAGGTCAATGACCTATTAGATACAAAATTGAAAATTCAGAGACTTATTAGACACAAAATTGAAAGTTTAAATACTTGACACTTCTTGAAATATAAGAATCTATTAAACACAAAATCAAAAGTACTGAAATCTATTAAACACAAAATTAAAAGTCCATAAATCTATTAGATACTTTTTAAAGTTTAGGTATCAAATCATTCTTAAAAGGAAAAAGAAAAGATGACCTCAAATAGAAAATCAGGTACCTATTTCTCATTGCATACCTTTTTCCCTTGTCTTCATTTGTATTTTCCTTTCCTATCCTTTATCCTTTGCACAGTTTCATCTCTTCAACTTTACTGCTCATTCTTTCTTCATAATCTGTTTCTCCTCTTCAACAATACAGTTTCAACCCTTTTTTTTTTTTTTTTTTTTTGAAAATCAGTTTCAACCATTTTTAGGTGCAAATGGAACCTCCTTTTGATCTCTATCATCAATTCCATTTTTTTTGTTCTAATTACGAGATAAGTATTTGTGGACGACTTATGTGTATTTTTTTTTTAAACTTCCTGAACGATGAATGAAGACTACTAAATAGGCCAACATAGGCATAATACAATTGACATAAAATATCTGTCCTTGACAAAGAGATCAGAGGTTCAGATCTCTAACTTCACGTGTTATAGAACTCGAAAAAAAAAAAAAAAAAAACAAAAACAAAACACTCAAGACTAACAGTGGAAGCATGTTGAAAAATGTAGTATTTCAGTTGTTTTAATTTGTAACGCTTTACAAACAAAGGTACACTGAAAAAAGTAATCTAAAAAGTCAATGAACGTCTTCTATAAACGTACTCCGACGACTGTGTTGGAAAATTAAAGGCTTTTGCTTACTTCAATCTTTTGCTTCCACCATTGATTATGTTAGAGATTTATATAAGTTTCACCAAATACATATACATAGTAGGGGTATAAAAAATTTGGTCGAGTCGGTTGTACGGACATACTGACCCGACATGACCCGAACCAATCGGGTCGGGTCAGGTCGGTTGTCTTTTCTTTTATCCCCTTTCTTCTATCGGAAGAGGAGTGTGCGATGGAAGGGAACAACAGCGGCCTGACGACGGAGTGAGCGATAGAGGAGAAAGCAGCAGCCCGACGACGAAGGGGAAAGCGACGGAGGGGAACAGCAACGGCCCGACGAAGGAGGGGAAAGCAGCGGCCCGACGACGAAGTGAGCGACGGAGGGGAGAAATCATGAGATTCGAAAACAGAGCGGTGGAGAGACGGAAAGAGAGAGTAGATGAAGATGAAGATGAAAGGAAAGTTCAGAGATTAGATATGTTTGTCTCTGAATTTCTCAAAACAAAAACCCATAAATTGAAGATGAAGATGAAAGGAAAACTCAGAACTTACACCACAAACAGTCAACACCAGCTTGAGGAAAAGAATGCGGACGACGATGTTCATCTAAGAAGAAGGGAAGCGATTCGATGTTCAACTGAGAAGAAGGGAAGCGACGACTGCAACATTTTATTTTTTAGGGCAAAAGTTGTCTCGATTAAGGAAAAGACCCAAACTGAACCGACATGAGTCGATCGGTTCGGTTCGATCTTGTTTGTTATAGCCTATACAACCAAACCGAACCGGTCAGGTCGGTTCGGTTCGGTTTATTTCACTCCTAATACATAGGGTTACTTCAATCTTTTACTTCCTCCAATGATTACGTTAGAATTAATGAAAATTATCTACGAAAACAATAGAGAGTCACATGTAGAGAAAATTATTCAGTGAGACCACTTCAATGTGTGGCTGCTTCTTTAATTAAAACATTGGAGCCTTTAATAACCGTTGGATACAAAATCAAGATACCTTTATAATTTCTCTTTCTTACATCAACGGGTGCAAAACTCCCCTAGCTTCTTATGAAATCACACACAAGAGTTCTCTCTATCTCTTATTTTCTTTCAAAATAAGCCTTGGAGCCATGCATAGAAAACACCACTATCTCAGCAACCAATATGAAAAGCTGATTCTACCATATGTAAAGGTGGACTGAGGAAGTCATTTGATTGGACTCTTTCGTGTACCTCCATGGTTGAAAGTTGAAAAACAAAATAATCTTAAACGAGACGTTTGGATTGAGGAGTTGGGTAGAATACCGTCCCGTGGATCTATCCAACTCTTTGTTTGGTCTAAATACATATAACATCCAATCATGTGACTCACAAATTTATTTACCCCTATTTCAACACTTTATTGTAGGTCCCACAAATTTATTAACTCATTCTCCAACTTTCAATATTAAATAACTCCAAATTTCGCAACTCCAACTCTTCAATCCAAACACTTCAATTTCTTCCATGGTCTTTAGTAATTGAAGAAAGAAAAAATGGAAAAGATTAGTTATTTTTAAGAAACATTTATGTCATGTGATTATATTAATTGGTATAAAATCAATTTAAAATAATGTCACATAGACATACGTAAACACCACATCAATATTCTATTAAACTGTCTGACTTTAATTGCAAAATAACTCAAAAAACCATTTAGACTTATTTTGAAGTCTAAGAAATCTTAACATAGTTTTTTTTTTAAGTAAAAATCTTTAACATAGTTAAACTAAAAATTCGTGTTTGAAAGATCTCTCAACTTTAAAAAGTAGGAGTTCGATTTTGCATATACGCAATTTACAATGAGTTTAAAATGTCAACAATAGCATAGTTCAATTGACATCAAGTTATACTAATAACCACAAGTCTACCTCACATATTATTAAAAAAAAAAAAAAAAAAATTAAAAATATTTAACATTAAACTTATAATTGAAATTTGATTTGTCTCTTCTGGAAAGGAATATAAGGTCGAAGTTTTACGAAATTGGTGAAGAAAAAAAGAGTATTATTATAATATTCTTAATATATCCGTACCCATGTTGAATAGAAAATATAGAGAAATGATGAGAGAGAAAGGAAGAGCGATTTGACTTTAAAAGAAACATAAACAGAAGAGAGAGAAGATAAAAAAGCTGGCGTAGGGGGCAACCCCTTAGCAATAGCATTTACAGAGGTAACAGAGAAGCAGTAAATTTTCTAGAAAGTAACCAAAACCCTACACGCTTTACCCTAAATCCACCCACCCCTCCTCCTTAATTACCTCCCCACCACAAAATTTAATCATTCTATGTTACCTCTACAATTGAGTTGTTTCATCTATTCATTCAATACACGTTTAAAATTTCTCTTTTTGTTGACTCGAGTAGCATGATTTAGGGTCCGTTTGGAATACATTTTAATTTAAATGTTTTTCAAGAATGCATTTTTTAAAAAACATTTTGTATAAAAATTGTTTGGAATTTAAACACTTATATGTTTGGTTGAATTTCCTCACAAATGTTTTTATACACAAGTTATTGTTTACTTAAGAAGTCTTTTTTAAAAAGTTGGTTTCAAGTGTTTCTTTCAAAATGGTTTATTTATCAATTTCATTTTCTAATAATTCATTTTTAGTGGTGGCCAAACACTATAATTTTTTTCAAAATGATTTATTTTAAAAAATAAACACTTAGAAAAGTTAAACCAAACACACCCTTAGTGTACAAAGTCACCCATCTTCCATTCCCACATTTCTTATGCTAAAAAAATGTTGTCTCTTCTCTAATAATAACTTTTCAATATAGATTGAAATACAAATTTAAAACTATCTATCTCCTATACATTTAATTGTCAACAATCATTGATTGCATTATTGGACCTACTCTCCTCCATTTAGGACAATTTTTTGAATTATTTGCTACAATGTAGTTCAATCATAACAACAATATTTACTACATACTAAGAAGTTTATGCTAACTTTTTGATGCAACATGGGTTTATTGGTCTATACCTATAACATTTAATCGATAAGTGGACCCTACTAATATATTTTATCCAATAAAAATTAAGCCACATCAACAAGTCAATCTCAATGTGTAGAGTTAACTATTAGATAATATGAGGTTCTTTCTCAATAAAAAAAAAAAAAAAAAAAAAAAGAAGATAATATGAGGTTCCATCTCAAAGCCAATTGACATTAAGTGGAGTGACCCTTATCTTTCATAAATTGTGAGGTCTCCACCAATCTTTTCAATGTATGATCTTCAACATTAACCCGATGTTTTTCTAACGACCATTAGATGCAAGTTTAAAATTTGTATATATCACCAACAATTAAAGTCCTTTAAAATGTTGATACCAACGAAAACGTTGATATCTCAATTTTCTGAGGATGTTAATGAAATTATCTGATATGGAGAAGGAAATTTAATATCTTACTCATGATGTTAATATAAAATCAAAATACATTTCATATTTTGTCATGCATTCAACGATGTAAAATCATCCGTCCCATTGCAGCAGTCTGGTAACTTCTACATCCATTCTTAGTGATCCGAGCTCCTCCCTCCTTAAAAAAAAAAAAAAAGTCAAATTTCCTCCATTACCCTCAGGCTCTTCTAATTCCCCCAAAATCAAATCACCCCTCAATCTCTCTCTCTCATAAAAACACTCCACTTTGTAGAGAAACAGAAGAAAGAACCTCTCAACGAAGACCATGGAGGAGAGATGCAGAGGACCAGGCGGAGAGATAGAGCACCGCCGCCACCGCCGCCGCAGCACCAGCCCCGACAGAGCGAAGGCGCCGCCGCCGCCGCCTCCCATGAAAAAAGTCCAAGTTTTTTACTACCTCTCCCGGAATGGGCATCTCGAACAGCCACACTTCGTGGAAATCGGCCTCTCCCACAACCAGCCCCTTCGCCTGAAAGGTACGTGCATTGCATACATATTCCAGAACGACATGTCGTTTTCGGGTCTCTTTGACTGTTTTTCATTCCGTGACGACAGATGTTTTGGATCGGCTCACCGTTCTCAGAGGCAAGGCCATGCCCTCTCTCTATTCCTGGTCCTGCAAGAGGTAAAAAAAACAGAGGATTTGGTTTCTTCTCTATCTGCCAGACGACATGTCGTCGGCTAGCTGTGTCTAAATTTTTATTTAATTAGGAATTATAAAAGTGGATATGTGTGGAACGACTTGTCGGAGAATGACGTGGTTTATCCTGCGGAAGGGGCTGAGTACGTTCTCAAGGGCTCTGAACTTCTCGATGCCGGTTCTGGTGACAGATTCTTTTCTTATTTTATTCTCCATTTTCGCTCTAATTTTACATTACCGTTCATTTTTTTTAATAGTTAATTAATTAACGGAACCTTAAATACTTATTTTATTTTTCATTTATGATGTTTGCATAAGTTGTTGAAGCTACTCGTAATACATAGGTCTTAGGTCAGCACATGTATTAAAATTCTTGTCGAATGATTAATGTACAAGATTATAATAGTTTAGAAATTAAAATAAAATATTTTGAAATTAGAAGGAAATTAGTACAAAAGTGTAGTACTAAAATACATGTTTAAGTACAAGTATCAAGTTAAAAAAAGTACAAGTATCAAGTTTTAAAATATATTTAGGGTCTTCTTTAATTATAATTGAAAATTTAATTGTTGTTAAATTCTTAATTTGATCCTTTTGATATTTTTTTTTTCTGATAAAAGATCCTTTTGATCTGTATGGTATAATTTTTTTTTTTTAATTTAATTTCTATAGTTTGGTTAGATATCACATATGTGAAGTTTACTCAAATTATGAAGACTAAATAGAAACTTTTAAAACCATTTAACTAATATAAAATAACATGTGCATAACCTAAGGGAAGCATTTAGTTCTTAGATCAAATTTTTACCCAAACATTCTTCAGTATTTGAGAAAAGAAAGAGAGGGACTAACTTGAAATTAAGAGATTATAATCCAGCATACTCAAATTATAAAGGCTAAATTCATATTTGGAAAATATATTTTGTTTATCATTACATTATCGTTTTTGTTTACAGAAAAATTGCAGAAAATTCAAAGGAGCAGCAACAACAACAGGCAAGCGGTTCAAGAACCGAACCTCCCGAGTAAACCTCGGAAACAGCAACTCGCTCCGAGTCCACTCATAGCACTCGACGACCACCCAGATTCCGACGTAGACTACGACGAAGTCGAAGACTACGAATACGACGACGTAGAGAAGCCAATTTACTCAACCACCCCTCACTCCCGCTGCTCTCGCGGCGTCTCCACCGAGGACTCCCCCGGCCCAACTCCAACTCAGACCCCCACCGAGTCCACTCGCTTCGACTCGTCCCGTCTCTCCACTTCCAAGCGATTCACCGACGACGAACTCGGGACCGAGTCGCCGCCGAGTCGGAACTCGGTCCTGCTGCAGTTGATAGCGTGTGGCGGGTCGGCGGGTTCGAAGGGGAAAACGGGGCCGGCGAAGGAGATTGGGAGAAGAACGGAGAGCCTTGGGAGAGGGGTGGTGTGTAAAATGGCCGGAAAAGGGATGGGAGAAGAGGAGATGATAAAGTATATGTCGGAGAATCCGAGGTTCGGGAAGTTGCAGACGGAGGAGAAGGAGTATTTCAGTGGGTCGATCGTGGAGTCCATTAGAGAAGATCGACATGTCGTGGAACCCGTGCTCAAGAAATCCACCTCCTATAACGAAGAAAAGTAAGTGGGTTTCTTCAAAGAAGAAAAAAAAAGTTTAAATTTTAGTAAAAATATTATTGTTTAAACGAAAAAACATTTATTCAGGAGCAAAAGAGGAGAGTTAGAAGAAAGGGGAGAAGGAGAAGAAGAGAAGGGTGGAATGAAAGCAGCTGGAAGGTGCATTCCTCGAATGATATCAGCAGCAGCAAAGCAACCCAAGAAGCCTTGACATTCACAAAAACACCTAATAGTAATAGGCCCATTGCTTTCTCCAAGTTCATATATCAAAATGCATAGATATGATTGCATCTACTAACTTTGGCCAACACTACTTTTGTTTCTTGCAAATTTTGCATTTCCTAAAAGTTTGCACAATGCTTGTTGTTTTCGAGCTGTATGCACAAGCACCCACATTTTCAAGATTAGGGCTATAATATAGATGTTTTGTGAGAAATTTTTTAGAGATATATAGGGTGATGATACACTACAAAACAAAAATTCCAAGGAGTTGTGAATCTCCAATATAATGGGTTTTATTTTATTTTTGTTTTGAAAAATGGAATGGCCTGTTTTTGAAGAGTATTACTTAGATGGCACTGACGCCCTTGGCTTGGAAGCTCCACCTGTTACCTTGTGTTTACACTTTAGAGTAGGTTGGTATGTAAAATGGTGTAGATTTGGATACCGATTGAATGGGTGATAGAGTTGTTGTCCCATTTGGCTATTTATAAATAGTGAAAGGAAAATCTGTACGGATGACTCTTTTTCGGAGGACGTAATTTGGCCTACCTTTTCACAATAATGGAGAATGTCATTTTGTTGATGTCACCACGCACATTTTATGACCGCGTTGCCCCTCCAGTCCAGTCGGATTGATTCTCGTTCTCGAAAATGGGTCATTTGTACAAATTTTCCATAGTGAAACACACATTGTACACATGTACATGTCATTACTTTTGCTTGCACTACAAGAAATTTACCCTTTCCCGACGCGCGTCGACGTCGGCAGAAGTCTCATTTGACGTCGGCAGAGGTTCTCCCGACGCCGATTAGTGCGTCGGGAAGATAGTCGAAAGAAACCAGTCGGCAGAGGTCGTTTTTTCCGACGCCGTAAAACCGCGTCGAGAGAATACTACGTGGAGGCTAATGGGGCAAGTTTCTGCCGACGCCACATGGTGGAGTCGGCAGAAATGGGTTTTGCCGACGCCACGTGCGGCGTCGGCAGAAATTTGCCTGAAGAAATTCTGCTGACGCCACGTGTATGGCGTCGGCAGAACTTTTCCTTTTTTTTTTATTATTATTATTATTTTTTTTGCTAATTGTATTAGATATCTTTGCTACCAAGGTTCAACCAATAACTTCAATAATATATGAAATCACATGCTAGAGACCAATTTACATGAATTTCCAAATATGAAGAAGTATTAACGAATGATGATTTAAGCATCACATGAAAACAACTGACAGAAAAAATATGAATCTAAAGAGAAACTGCACTTTCAATAATAGTCAAAAGAAGTAAACAAATTGTGTGGGTTTGGTTTCACAAAAAAGTGTATATATAATTCGACCAGTGTAATTATCTGAAACTGATTTATATACATCAATATCCAAATAGAGAGACATCCATTCATATCAACATCAGAAAATCAACTTGGACTCATGTGATCTGAAACAAACAAAACAACCTAAAGACAACTAAAGATAAAAAAAGAACTTCCTTAGCCCCACCAACATACACGCATTGAGAAAATCAAGTTGAACTCACGTGCTTCTGGACAATGTGAAGTGCCTTGTGATCCTCCCCGAACACCTGGTGATGGAAATTCAGGATTGAAGTAAACAAAGTGGTTTTGAAAACAAAAAACGGAATAAAACAACTTCTGTACAAGAGAAACACACACAACATACTCATCTAACTGCATTAGACCAAATATGAAAAAAATTTCTTATCATCCAAACTCATATCAATGAAAATTTTCGATAGGTTACATCTCATCCATTTTTATCCCATTTACTCTCCATTTAATTCCTATCAATCATCTCCGATCACATCTCCAAATCAATCACCTTCCCAACCCACTTGTCTTGAAAAATACTTAAATTAAAAAGTATTTTGAACGGGTACTAAATCAATATTTGTGTCTTAATAATTATGTAAAGGTTAAGGTATATACTCTTGACCAAGAGATTAGAATTTCCAACTCTTGTATGTTGAACTTGAAAAAAGAAGTTAAAATACCATCTCGAAAACCTTCAATTACAAAGAATGGAACCCTAAGGTAAACTGAGAAAGAACAAACTAGTCTCATCTAATTGCCACTCAAATTCTTGTACAAAGAATGGTAATATGCATAGACTTTCCAGTGCCAAGTTTAACTCGAAAACCATCAATTACATTATAAAACAATACTCAATTCTAAGGGGTTAAAAAGACACTTCCAGGCTAAGCAAACAAGTATATTCATCCAACTACATGAACAAAGAAAAGGAAGAAGGATTGACTTGCAAAAGAACATAAAACATGACTAATAATTGGAGGCCAACAAGAGAAATTCCTTAACATGACAGAAACAAACATGCAAAAAATCTGGTAATATTGTCTAAAAACTTCAGAAAACGCAAGCATCTACCAGAAATTCATCATAAGATCAATTCCATCCACAAGTTTGATTAAAAATTCCCCTCACATAGCCAGAAATTGCAACAAAACAATCACGACCAACCAATTTGCATAGAAAAAACAGAAAGCAAAAAAATAAACCCTTCAATTCTTAGCTCTAACCTGTTCGTTGTTGGATGTAGGAGGAAAAACTCTATTCGAGACCGCCGCAGGAGGTGGAGCGAGATCGCCGGAGGTGGAGCGACGGGGAGGGGCGAAAACCGGAGGTGGAGCGAAACCGCGGGGCGACGACAAGGATTCGAAGCAAGACGGCGAGGAGGCGAAGCGAGACGGCGGGGCGACGACAAGGAAGGGAGAAGCGAGGGGGGGATGGGCGGCTGTTTTCGTCGAATGAAGAAGGTAATTGATTTTTAGGGATTTAACTTGGCTCTCTCTCGACGCCGTCATGACGGCGTCGAGAGAGGTACCACTGAACTAACTTCTCTTGACGCCGTTATGACGGCGTCGAGAGAGATGGCTTATCTCGACGTGTTTTTCCGGCGTCGAGAGAGGCGGCGTCGGCAGATCTCAAATTTCTTGTAGTGTTGACTGGTTGATAAGCTCAATCTAGTACTAAAGTATCAAAGCATATTGACACAACACCACATCTAGGGATGTCCATTTGTTCCTTGGGGACGGGAATCCCTATTTAGGCGGGGAATGAGAGAGGGAGTGAGAGAAAAAAATTATCCATTCCTCGTCCTGTTTACTTTATTATTATTATCATCATCATCACCACCGTCATTATTTCTCTACATATATAGATTTGAAGTTTTATTGTTAATGATTTAAAAAATTGGATATGTTTGAATTACATGATTTAAACATTTAAATTATATGTAATTAGATAGTTTGATATGAAATATTATTTTGTTTCTAATAGGTCTTTTTTTTTGAGTTCATCAACATTTGGGATGGGGGGATTTGAACCTCTGACCTCTTGGTCGAGGGTACATGCCAATTACTGCTAAGCTAAGCTCGCTTTGACGTTTCTAATAGGTCTTTTAACTTTCTTTAAAAACATATTTTCTTAAAGAAATTAATTATTTAGAAGAAGACTTCATATGAATAATTAACTATTTAATTGAATATTTGAAATATTAACTACTTGAAAATTTATCAAAAAAATTATTTGATTCAATGAAAAAAAAAAACAATAAATAGGGAATAATTCTACGCAAGAAATTCCTTGCCCATTCTCCATAAAATTTAATGGGGATTGAAATGTATTAGGATGTAATATTGGATAGTTTTCATTCTGTTATATTGGTTAGTTTGTTATTAAACTGATTCTTGTATCTCTATGGCTATTTATATGTCTTATATCTGAAATAATAAATCAAAGCAGATTTTATTTACTCTCCTTCCAGACTTATGATGTAATATGGTATCAGTTTTTTTTCCCATCATGTCCTGTGGATATCCCTATCTTCAAACTTCCCTTAAACGAGTGTCAAACAATGCAAGGTAGAAATGTGAATGGTTTCACCATCCTCATCTTTGCCCCCAATTATTTTTTTTTGAATGATTGTCTCCCAAATCTCATTCTCTATCCTCAAAAGATTTCATGAAGAACAAGGAAAAGATTCTCCATAGATTTGGTTTCTCAAGGAATTTTTCCCATTTAATTTTTTTAAGGAAAATAAGGAAAAATTTAAAATATATTTATTTAAAGTATCACTTGAGGAGAAAAAAAAAAAGAAAAAAAAAAAAGAAAGACATGGGAGCTGATGAAGTGAGGGAAAATGAAACCAAATATTTAAGGACTTAGAATTGTCCTAGCGACACTATTAATGTCTTTGCAAAATATTAAAGATGAATTTATCTAAATCATTTAGGTAGAGATGTGTGAGTAGAGATATTATATCAAATGTGATTGTATAAGACTTTGCAATGAATTATTTATTTATTTATTTATTTATATTTTTGGTAAAACCATTAAAAGAAATACAAATATATCATATCACCTTGAAGGTAGGGGTGTCCATTTATCCCGTGGGGTCGGGCCCCGCGGGGACCCGTCCCGAACGGGGTGGGGAATCCCCGTTTTCCCGGGGAATGGGGGAGGGAGTGAGGAGAAAATTTTCCCCATTCTCTAAACGGGGGCGGAGACGGGGATTATATTCCCCGTCCCCGTCCCCGCCCACGCCCCGCTCTTTTTATAATAATAATATATATATATAATATAATACACTTTAATTTATATTATTATAATATTATGGTGTAATTTGTAAGTATAAATAGTAAATTCCTAACTTTTCTTGTTGTAATTTTTAATTTTAGACTTGTTATTTTATTGTTATTATTATTTTAAGATTTTTTATATTTGAGATTATGTTGTAATTGTGTAATATTTAAGTTGAAAACCATATTGTAATATTGAAATGTTGTTGGAAGATTTTAAACTTTATCATGAAATATTATTTCTTTTTATTATGATATTTCACAGATCTTTTAACAAAAATGCAATTGATTGAAATTTAATAAAAACTAAAAAAAAAAAGAGGAATAATTCCCCGCGGGGAACCCGATCCCCGTAAAATTAAATGGAGAATTTTGCAGGGATGAGGAATGATTTAGGGGACGGGGACGGGGGTGGGGACAGGGAAGGGCGGGGACGGGGAAGGCTTCCCCGTCCCCGCCCCACCCCGTGATCGACATCCTACTTGAAGGATCATTTACGATTTGTTCTCAAGGAGAAATTAAATTCAAGAAATAATTAATTTGTTTGATTTATTTTAAAACCATCCATTTTTAATTGTCAAGATTGATTATTACTTTTTAAAATGTCAAATTATTCGAAGTCTTTCAAGAGCTTAACTTTTGTTGTGACATCATATCATTCATATTCTTTATCAAGGAATTTCTCAAATTTCTTGATCAAATAATACGTTGATCATTAGCAAATTGTTTAGGGTGAAAGTGCATTAGGATATATAGGCTAGGTGGGAAGTCATTCAAGGCAGCAACAACCATTGTCATAGTTGATCATATTAGAAATTTAACTCGATCTTTTCACCTTATTTATATGATGGATGGAAAAGAGGTCTCCATTGACCACAAGTCTCTTTAGAGCACTTTCATCGATAATATATTCTTTAGCAAAACATTTGTTAGCTCAAGAAAGTATTCGGTTCAATCATTTAAAGAATCCACGATTGGACTGACTACAAGCAAAAACAAGACAAACAAACTTTAATTTTGATCCATCTTTTGAGTATTGCCCAAAAACTTCTATTTCCTCCTCTCAAGGTCAACCCATATATCATTCTTTATTTGAAAGGAAAAATGAAATCAATCATTTTCACTATTTTTTTTTGGGGAAAGTTACACAAACTATCCTTGAACATGAGTTTGTAACAATCACACCCTTAAATTTTTAATTTAATCAATAAATTTCCTATTATTTGTTAAGTGTTGCAATTAGTCCCTTTTATTAGTTGTATATTTTAAAAAATAAATGAAGAGTTTATTGCAATACTTAAAAAAGTATAAGGGTTGATTACAACACTTAAAAAACTACAGGGGGTCTGATTAATCAAATTAAAAATTTATGGATGTGATCGCAATACTTAACAAAGTACATGAGACTGACTGATCAAATTAAAAGTTTAAATGTATGATTGCAACAAACTTCATAATTCAGTGGTGGTTTGTGTAATTTTTTTTCTCGAGTTCAAGAGTAACTCTTTTTTTAATTTTATTTATTTATTATTTATTTATTAAAAGAGTCCAAGAGTAACTCCTATAACATTAGTACTCCAAAAAAAAGGGGAAAAATACACTTTTAGTCCCTAAGGTTTGGGTTAGGTTTCATTTTGGTCACTGAGTTCTCAAACTCAACAATTTAGTCCCTGAGGTTTGATTTTAGTTTCATTTTAGTCCCTCCATCCATTTTTCATTAAAAACTAACGGTTTGCTGACGTGACACCTATTTTTTATTAAAAAATTATTTTTTGAATTTTAAAAATAAAATAAATAAATATATATATATATATATATATTTTTTAATTTTAATTTTCCCTCCTCATTTTCCCCTTCTTTTCTTCTTCCTCTCCCCCCTCACCATCTTCTTCCTCTCAACCACCACCCTTCTTCTTTAACTCCGGTGGCCGACCACCGTCACCGGTCGCCGGCGGCACTTTTTTTTTCTTTTCTTCTTCTTTTTTTTTTTAATAAAATAGAGGAGGGAGGGAAGAGGGACCTCCCTCCTCCCTCCTCCCTCCCTCCTCTATTTTATTAAAAAAAAAAAGAAAAGTGGGAGAAGAGAGAAGAAGAAGAGAAAAAGAGGAGGAGAAGAAGAAAAGGAGAAAGAAAGAAAAAAAAAAACAGTGTCGTTGGCGGCCGGTCGCTGGCCACCGGAGTTAAAGAAGAAGGGTGGTGGTTGAAGGAAGAAATGGTGAGGAGGGAGAGGAAGAAGAAAAGAGGGGGAAAAAGAAGAGGGAAAAGGAAAATTTTAAAAAATATATATTTTTAATTATTTTATTTTTAAAATTCAAAAATAATTTTTTAATAAAAAAAATAGGTTGACGTCAGCAAACCGTTAGTTTTTAACGGAAAAATGGATGGAGGGACTAAAATGAAACTAAAATCAAACCTCAGGGACTAGATTGTTGAGTTTGAAAGCTCAGGGACCAAAATGAAACCTAACCCAAACCTCAGGGACTAAAAGTGTATTTTTCCAAAAAAAAAAATCACCGTGGGAGGAGATGGGATTTTACTGTTATCCCCATCCACATGGCAAGGTTCGATTAATCTTGATCAGAATTTTTATCCGTGTGATGAAAGTGTGCACCAAGCCTCCCGACACGCATATACACAAGAAATATATGTATTGTTGATGGTCGATTTTGGTCAGAGGAAACTCACCTGACCTTCACGTGCCACCAACGGTAAATTTGTAGATGAGGGGGAAGACGTGGCCTGCGAAAGAGAAAACCTGCACACCGGTGTGGTGCTAGCCACACCGCCTCCGATGCTTAAGTCAGGAAACGGAAGGGAGAGCTAGAGAGCAAGAGAAGAGAGTCGAGAATTGAGTTTGGGTCCCCTTCTTCAGTGGCGAAGAGGGGTATAAATACCTGCTCGTGCTCCTAGGGTTTTTAGGAATTCGGAGGCGTTTCGGGACAAACCAGGCGAAACCGGGGCGGCTAGAGGCATCAGGGACCGAGAGGAGGTGACCGAGCTCGGCCCGCGCAAGCGGGCCGAATGGTCGGGCCAAGTTGGCCCGGCCCTTTGGTCGGTTCTTCCTCGAGCTCGGTCTCCTAGCCCTATTTTCGCCCGGACGTCCTCTTCATCTCCTTGTGCGTCGGGTGGTCCAAAGTTGCCTATAACATTAAGCCCCCACTCTTGAATTGGGATTCAGGTGCGGCTTAGTGCTATCGGTTGAGCTCCTTAAGCCCGATTTAAGAGTCATGATCCTTGCTCTGTGCTGACTTTCGTGCGGATTCATTGCTACCCTGCATTATGGGATAGAAGTAGACAAAACAAAACTCCCTGAATAGGGGTTAGATGAGATAGAAATGAGAAAAGGTGAGGGATTACAAAATTGGTGCTGGTCGGCCTCGGGAAGAGGCCGAGCACTGCCATCCCTCTTTTAGTGTGCCTGCTCGGCCTCGGCCTCGGGAAGAGGCCGAGCATTTCTTCTATTTTTCTTAGGGGGCGTTGCCCCCGAACCCCGTACTTAGTCATTCGGAGTGCATCATCCCGGATCCAGGGCTTATCCACAAGTAGAATGTAGGAAAAATGGAAGATCTCATGATCCTGCATCAAAGAGTTAATTTCTGCAAAAGAAGAATGAAGGAAGAGGCTAGGCTTCGGCATCGGCCTCATGCCCCTGTTAGCCTGAAACTTAGCTCCCTGCATTCATATGTTAATCTTTGTAGGAAAATAATAGGAGAGTAAGCTGGAACATGTAACCATTGGCTAGACATGCTGAGCTAGTGTGCCTTTTGTTTAATAGGGAGTGCATATCCCCTGTTAATTGCTTTTTGTTTAATAGGGAGTGCATATCCCCTTTGCAGCCCCCAATCTCGAGTAAAACTTCATTAAAACATAAAGTATAGTTGAGTAAATAGGAGAATACCTTCAAAGTTTGTGCTCGGCCTCGGCAAGAGGTGCTCGATTTTTGCAAGAGGTGCTCTGTCTCGGCCTCCGCCAGGTGAGCTTGACTTATATGAAGTGCTTGAGCAAGTGTTTGAGCTCTGAGGTGAGGTAGACTTGGTAGTCCAGGCTCGTGAGCAGTGGCATGGGCTCTAAGCGTGGAAGCCTAGGCTCGCATGAGAAGCGTGGGCACTAAGCTGAAAAGCTTAGGCTCGCATGTAGTGTTGGGTTTAATGTCCTATAAACTCGTAGTTTGTAAATCATTAAACATATTCTATTTCCAATAAAGACGTTATTGAGGTTATTCAGTAAAAGATGTTATTGAATATGTAAATTGCGAATGATTAACCTAAATCCAATAAACTAAGATCCTTGACTATAAAATGAATACTCGAACTATATGTAGGGACATATCGTAGGATCAAGTTCAAGTTTATAGTCAAAATAGTCTATAGTATAAGGATACGGTTGGGTGCCTTATCCTGGTGACACTATGGACGCGACCCACTTTGTATTAAGTACAAACGATGAGATCCTAAATCGTTCATGTGGTGACATGCGAGTGGGGGCGTCCTATGCAATGAGTTTGCATAAGACTGGACCACGAAATAAGTCACTTTCTCTTTATAACGCCGTTTACTGAAGAAACTGACTATTTCTCATAGAAGACCTAGGTAACTCGTTCTTAATCCTGAGCTATCTATGAACTCCTGTTTATGAGAGATTATCCTTTGATCTGCATGGGTGAGAGTGGCCAGCATCGCCGACTCGACAAGCCTACCATTTTGGGGATAAGATCGAATAGATAGCTGGGGACATAGTTTCGCAAGACGGAATTCACTCCTACCCATTTTAGGGATAGCAGAGAGGTTGTTCTCTTAAGTACTAACTCCAGGACTTGAACAAGGGGCCCCACCCTCTCGTTGGATCGAGAGGAACTTAGGTTTGATGGTTGGACCGCAAACTGATTGTTCATTAGAGGATTAGTGGAACTTAAGGAACAAGAAGTACTATAGGGGTGTAACGGTTATTTGACCTAGCTATAGCTACGAACAACCTGTGAAGGAACGACTTACTGAACATGGTTAAATCAAGTGGACGGAAATATATCTATAGTGAGGGGAGTGCAACTATCGGGCTATAGTGGAGTGTCCCGATAGTTAACGAATGTTGGCTAGCTTAGATAATGAGATTAGTCGGTTAGCCTTGAATCATTGGAGCCCATGATCTATAGGTCCATTAGGTCCCTCTACTAGCTCATATCGGATTAAAGCCTAGAACATATTGATAGGAATTTTTGAATCGTTCAAAAACGGGAAATAGGGTTTTTATCGTAAGACGTGTTCGACACAATGATTTAATTATGAATTAAATTAGGAATTGAGAGATGAGGTATTTGAAAGTGTTTTAAATACCATATATATGTATTAGGAATCATATATAATTCATGACATTAGGTGATAAAGATTGATTGGATCAATCATATCAAAATTACGTGGAAATGTCCCAATTAATTGCCTAGAAATCAATTTCAATTTTGAATTGAAATTGAAATGAATTGCAAGCTGAAAATTTACAATTAGGATACAATTCATAATGGATTTAGTGGCATTTCCACTCTTGCATGATGATGCATAGTGGAAAACAACACAACCATGCACTAGATGCATGTGTTGTGAAGTAGACACCTAGAATCCACTTTGAGTTGCATCTTGGCCATGTGGCTAAGTGTCATGAAGCTTGTCTTTGCATGGGAGATGTCTATAAAAGGGGCTTGAATTAGATTCAAGAAGAGCAAGCTTTCATTTAGTGTTATGCTGCAAATTTTCTCCCTCAAATTCTCTCTCATTTCATCTCCTTCCAAAAGCTTGTACCATCAAGCATTCCCTTCTATCTTTCTTCTATAGACTCCCACAAGTCTTTCTAGGCCCAAGAGAATAGTAGGGAAGACTCTAGAGGTTGTCCAAGGAGCATAGGAGAGGCAAACACCACAAGGAGTTCCACATAAGTGAGCTACAAAGGTTGGTGTTCTCTCAACTCTATATTCTGTCTTTTATAGAACATGCATGCTTTAGGAGCAAAATTGAATGTCTTAAGTGCTTCCGATCTTCAATTGCTTCCGCATGTGTTATATGAACACCTTCATGTAGGCGTGGGCACTATAGGCTCGCATGAAGCGTGGGCTCTATAGGCTCGCATGGAGGCGTGGGCACTATAGGCTCGCATGAAGCGTGGGCTCTATAGGCTCGCATGTAGGCGTGGGCACTATAGGCTCGCATGAAGCGTGGGCTCTATAGGCTCGCATGTAGGCGTGGGCACTATAGGCTCGCATGAAGCGTGGGCTCTACAGGCTCGCATGTAGGCGTGGGCACTATAGGCTCGCATGAGGCGTGGGCACTATAGGCTCGCATGTTTGAGCGTGGGCACTAAGCTGAAAAGCTTAGGCTCGCATGTTTGGGCGTGGGCACTAAGCTGAAAAGCCTAGGCTCGCATGTATATATGGACTCAAACTAGATGAGGCGAGGTAGACCCGGGGGCCCAGACTCGCGTGATCCCAGATCTAGGTGGGGCGAGGTAGACCTGGGGGTCCAGGCTCGCATGGTGTCGATCTTCGCTTGAATCAATAGGGTTGGCCTTGGTCACAACCATGGCTGTGGTCGGCCTCGGCCTCAGGCATGGCTCGGGTCGGCCTCGGCCTCGGCCTCAATCATATCTGAGGTCGGCCTCGGCCTCGGCCATACCTGTGGTTGGCTTCAGCCCTGGCTTTGAACAGTCTGTCGTTCTTTGTGTCTGGCTCCTTCGCTTCAATCCGGATCTTGCCTTGTGTTCAACTGCATTGGCAACCTGATTTGCCTTGATTATGCGATCATGGGGCCACTTTTGAGGTCTTGGATGGTTGACTTCGGCTTTGGCCTAGGGTCGGCTTCGGCCTCGGCCTAAGGATGACCATAGCTTAGGGTCGGCCTCGGCCTCGGCCTAAGGATGACCATAGCTTAGGGTTGGCCTCAGCCTGATAGCTTCTTTCTCTTAGTCCCCGGCTTTGTTCTGGTACTCATTGCCTTAGTCCTCGATGTAGATGGGATGACTTCCAACTCCTTGACGACCTTCTTTTCTTGGTGTCTTCAATCTTGTCAAAGCTTGTGCTTGTTGTTGATTTGTCCTCCAAGGATGGCTCTGATCTCCTGTTGGGTTTCCCCCTAATCAGTCTGGATGAACATCTCTGGTCGGCCTCGGCCTGGTCAGCCTCGACCTGGTCGGCCTCGGCCTCAGCCTTCGCACTGTTCGTCTGGTAGTCACTGTCCGTCTTGGAGGTCTTTGCGCATAACTCTTATTTCGATTTCTACGGGTCTCCCTGTGGATTTCTGAGTTCTTTTAGGGTGTTCAGGAGCTCAGTCTTCCAAGGTAGACTATCCTTCTTGGCCTCGGCCTTGGCCAACCTAGCCTCCGCCTCGGCTGCTCTGGCCTCGGCCTCGGCAGCCCTGGCTTCAGCTTAGGCAGCTCTGGCCTCGGATTCGGCAGTTTTGGCACTGCGGCGCTTCTACTCGATCAGATTTCTCAAGTTTGTCCCGGAATGACTGTACCTTGGTTTTGAAACGGTGTGGTCGCGTCCCTTAAGCGTGCTTGATTCTGGGCTCTTCAGAATTGTACGATCTATAGGTTTGAGCCCCCTGAACTTGCTGGTCATGTTGTTAGTCTTCTTTCCCTTCGATCTCGTATCTGACTCTGCAGAGTACTCCATTGGTTCCCTCCCCTTCCTCGGATTCTCTGTTTTCGAGAGCAACAATTTTGAGATAAGATTGCTTCTCTCGGGATGAGGGCAGTGGAGACCGAGGACGAGGAGATTCAGTCCGTGGCCGATCTTGGCCTTCTTCCCGTGACCTCCGCTGGTGGCGGTCACCATCCGAATTCTCTGTGTTTATGTCTGGATTTCCCTTCTCCATCCCCTTACTCATGGAATGATCGATATGCAGATTTGGCAAGCTTTCTTCCCCACAGACGGCGCCAACTGTTGATGGTCGATTTTGGTCAGATGAAACTCACCTGACCTTAACGTGCCACCAACGGTAAATTTGTAGATGAGGGGGAAGACGTGGCCTGCGAAAGAGAAAACCTGCACACCGGTGTGGTGCTAGCCACACCGCCTCCGATGCTTAAGTCAGGAAACGGAAGAGAGAGCTAGAGAGCAAGAGAAGAGAGTCGAGAATTGAGTTCGGGTCCCCTTCTTCAGTGGCGAAGAGGGGTATAAATACCTGCTCGTGCTCCTAGGGTTTTTAGGAATTCGGAGGCGTTTCGGGACAAACTAGGCGAAACCGGGGCGGCTAGAGGCATCAGGGACCGAGAGGAGGTGACCGAGCTCGGCCCGCGCAAGCGGGCCGAATGGTCGGCCTCGGCCTTGGGCCGAGGCCGACCATATGGGTCGGGCCAAGTTGGCCCGGCCCTTTGGTCGGTTCTTCCTCGAGCTCGGTCTCCTAGCCCTATTTTCGCCCGGACGTTCTCTTCATCTCCTTGTGCGTCGGGTGGTCCATAGTTGCCTATAACATGTATATATATATAATTTTTTTAATATGGTTTTTTTTAAAAAATTGTATTTCTTTTAAACTTATTACCATAAGTTTATTTGTAATATTATAGTTTTTTTCCACGTCAATAGGTCGTATTTTGTTTCAATAGGTCTTCTATTAATTTTTCTTTAAAAAGAAGCGTGCTAAAAAGAGACGATTTATAAATGATGTTAATGCAGGTTGTTTCTAAGAAATGACATGCACGCTCATTAATCACATTATGCTATGTGGTAAGCTAGTGGATCGACCTCATTGTTATATTGGAGGGTTTTTATTCAAGCCCTACTCAACTATTTTCATATCTTTTATTTTTGTTCCTTCTTTTTTGTCTCTCTCTTTTTCTTTTCTTTTTTCTTTATTAGCCATATTTTCGTTTCTTTGTTTCCCTTCTTCTTACTCTCTTTGTTTTTTCTTCTTTTATTTTTTGCAGCGCATTTTCGTTTCTTTTTTCTTCCTTCTTTTTCCCATTTTTTTCTTTCTTTCTTTTTTTTTTTTTTTTTTCATTTTCTTCTTTAGGCACTTAAATTTCATTTTTATTTTAGAAACGTGTGAGTAACGATAATAAAATAAAAATGTTTAAAGCAAAAAATGAAAAAAAAAATAACACACCAAATAAATAAACCACAAGTAACATTAAATTGAGAAAAAAAAGGAAAAAATAAAAAATAATTAATTCTTCATGAAATTTCAATTTCTTTAAAAAAAAAATAAATTGTAATATAATATTCAAAGAGAGGAAAAAGAAGAAAAAAAAAATAAAAGAAATGAAAATACGTTGAGAAGGGCTCGAACAAAGAATCTCTCATAAAACATCAACCCACCAGCTTAGTGCCTGCATTAACATCATATATAGGTCGTCTCTTGAAGAGACAACCTATTTCAGACACTTTTTTTTTTTTTTTTTCAAAATTTAATGTAAGAGACGATCTATTAAGAAATTTTTTAATTATTTTTTTGGGCAGGCAACATGCCACGTCAGCAGGTCGTCTCTTGAACTAATGACGTGGAAAAAAAACTACAATATTACAATAATAAATTTACAAATAAAATTATTGTTTAAATAAGTTTAAAAAAATACAATTTTAATAATAATAAAGAAAAACTCTTGAAAAATATCTCTCAAAACAGTATCAGCCATCAGATATGAAAGCTGTCATCTGGACCGTTGGATGGAAAGAAAAATCTCCAAATGGACGACAAGATCCGCAGCTGGCGCGTGGACTGGTCTCCCTTGATTTTAAAGCAAAGCTGAAAGGAATATTAAAAGTCAACCTCCGACTATTCCTGCATTGGATCTGCTAATTCCAGTGCCATTTTTTTAAAAGCTCATTTAATTAATTAGCTGTTTCACATGCAAACACAATCTATTACTTCAAAAAATTATATAGGGACCTAAGATTTCTTTTTTCTCATTCGAAAACTTTTTTTTCTTTTCCTAAAAATGTATGTCAAATTTTAAAGAAGAGGAATAAGGATTTTAGAAACTATCTTCTAATTTGCAAAATGATTAGATTACTTCTTAACAACCTTTTTCCTACTTTCGATAGTAGCGAGTTCAGGACTTCATGTTGGAGGCTATGTAGAAATAATTTTGAACATATTGATATATGTTGTTATCAGTTTGTATATTTTGATATTAAATTGGTTAAATTATAAATTTGGTCATTAAATTTTCAAGATTGTACTTAATAAGTTATTGACCTAAAAATTTCTACTAAGTTCTTAAACTTCCAATTTTTTTGTATAATAGGTAGTTGGATTTTCAATTTTGTATCTAATATATCCATGAATTTTTAAAAAAAATGTCTATTAGGTTACAAATCTATTATATACATTAAATTGAAAACTCGAAAACTTATTAGATACAAAATTGAAAATTTTAAAGACCATTGTCATATATATTTTTTTAAAATTCAAAAGCCTATTTAGAATGTATCAAACTTATAATTTAATCACTTAACTTGTTTGATAAGAGGTAGAAATAAACTTTCTATATAAATATATATAAAAAATGAAACTTAAAATAATAATTAGATTTTTTTTCCCTCTTTCATAAGAATTATAAAATTTTTATGTAATTAATTTTAAAAATTAATTTACCAAAATTCAAAAATATTTTTATTATTACATCTTTATATAAGTACTAAAAAATCAAAATGAGATTGAAAAATAATTATAATATCATATATTTGTTATTATTTTATATTTATAAATACAAAGAATAAATTTAAATTATTATGAACATATGAAAAAAAAAAATAGAAAAAGCAAAGGAAAAATGAAAAATATTTTTGTTTTGCCGTGGGTCCAACATATGTGTGCCTCTATCTCTAAATGTGACTTGTGGTTAATGGATTAAATTTTCATCGACATGTCGACATTTCCACACATCTATAGGTTCGACATCGATAATGAGAGGTGAATCGACATTTCTATTATACAGAAAACAATTGATAAAATAAATTGATAAAATATAAAGAAAATAGTTATGAAATGTAGTTAATATGGAGGTAATATATTTTTCTTTTTTGAGTACATCAACATTTGAGGATGGAGAGATTCAAACCTCCGACTTCTTGATCAAGGGTACATGCCAATTACCGCTGAGCTAAACTCGCTTTGGCATATAAAGGTAATATTAATAATAAGTATTTTGACTTATTTTAAGAAGGTAAAATATGTATCTATTATTTTGAATATTATTTTTGATTTTTTTTGTTTTAAATATTTTTCTAGAAATATCTTACGACATCGACATTTTATCGATATTTTTATCGAAATTTTCATAAAATTGAAACTTCGATGTGTCCATTGACATAGACATTTTAATCCTTGTCTGTGGCCAGTAAAAAAGTTTAAGAAAACAATTTGTTTAATATTACAGAGAACAAACTAACACAAAGGGTTAAAATATGTGAACTTAAAAAAGTAATTTAACCTAATTAAAAAAACGGCAAAATAAGGTTTCCAAATGGACCAAAACCACATATTGACTTTTTACCCTTTAGTTAAGTTGGATTTAAAGAATTAAATATTGATTGTCTAGTTGATGTTTTCATATAATTAAAGAGAACTCAACATTCTTCAAAGCAGCATGGCTAACCGTAATTGACATATATTCGCGATCAAGAAGTTAGAGAAAAAAAAAAATAATCAAGGTGTCCATATAAATAATTAACCTAACATTATTTTGTAATACTATAAAATATTTTTATAGTATGATCTGTGACAAATGGTGAAGGTGGTGAGTTGCGGAAGTGAGGGAGAAGAGCACGTTGTGGCATTAATGGCACACACAAATCCAAGTTTCCCAATTGCCTTTTAAATATCACCATAGAAGTGAAGCCCCTCATTTCTTCATCTCCTTTCTTCCACTTATGGCTGCTGCTGCTAATCTCTTACTTTGGATATCTATTGGCCTTTGTTTTGCGGTGGCGGCCTCGGCGCAGCCTCTGCAGAAGCCCTACATCGTCAATGGCTGCGTCTACTGCGACACTTGCCGCTGTGGCTTCGAGACCAACGCCTCCACTCCCATTCCTGGTTGGTATTCCATTCCCTCTCTCTTTCAACTACTTCAATTTCTCTTTACTTCAATCATGTTTTGTATTCAACAGGTGCAAAAGTGAGATTGGAATGCAGAGACAGAGCCAAATGGGTCTTGAAGTTCACCAAAGAAGCCACCACCAACTCCATGGGAAAGTACACCATTCATGTCGCTGAAGACCACAGGGATGAGAGCTGCAAGGTGGTTCTTGTCAGCAGCCCTCACCCGACCTGCAACCAGCCTGACCGCGGCCGAAACAGTGCCACCATTATCCTCACCAACAACAACGGCCTCACCCGCAACGTTCGCTATGCGAATGCCATGGGCTTCTTAATCCAACGCCCTCTCGCTCTCTGCTCCTCCCTCCTCAAACAATATCTCGACTACGACGAGTCGTTGTGAGACATCTGTCATCGTTCCGGTCTTGCAATCGTCTCGAAAACATGTTAGAGATAGAGATTTGAAAATAAATTTGTTATCAAGCTACAAGGGTTGGATTTTCAGCCTTTGATTTACTTGATGTATGTTGTTTAGTTCTTTTCTTTTTGCTTGTAATGGTTCTTTTGGTTTTGCTTTGGACAATGGATGATGTTCTTTAACCACTTGTTAAGTAGCATTTCCTTGAAACCTATGGTATGTATTGGAATTGGTTGTTATTTTTGATCTTATACTTTTAATGATAGATATTTATACTAGTTATTGTTTAGATTCAATTCGAGCCTAACTTGATAAATAAAATAGCTATTATCTTCCTAGTCTTTGCCCTTTGCCTATCTTCGTTAAACTTTTCAGATGCACCAAATTTAATTATTTTCACAAACTTGAGTTTAGAATTAGATCATATATATTTTATTTTTGAACTCAATCATTCGAGGAACAATTCTTGACCATAAAAATAGAAAGGGTATATAAGAAGTTCTATTAAAAGCGTGTGTGCGATTTGGAGGACATAAGACTGATTGGACAAACCAAAAGGATTTTCAATGCTCCTACCCTAACCATGCTTGTCCCTTTACCTTACCCTAGGAAGAAATAAGAGATATGAAGTGTGGAAAATTAACAATGCAAGAAGTGTATGATACGAATAGCAAAAATATCAATCTGAGAGAGAAGTTGAGGCAATCAGTCAGGAGTTGGGAGTCAAACAAAGTCAAAACTCTAGGTCACTATTTGGGGCTGCCAGCTCAAACATGAAGAGATAAGCTTTCGATGTTTAAAAGGTTACGGGAGAGAGTTTGGAAAATGTTCCAGGGTTGGAAAGGATAAAGCTCTTTTCCGGGGGGAAGAAGTTCTCATTAAGTCCATGGCCTAAGCGATTCCAACTTATACCATGAATTGCTTCAAGTTACCCAAGAATATTTGCGCGGAAATAAACAGAATTTGTGCTCCATTTTGGTGGGGATCGTCGGACACCCATAGGAAAGTGCATTGGATGAGTTGGAGCAAGATCATTGGATTAGTGATAATGGTAGCAAAATTTCAATATGGGTCAAGGAAAACTTTAGAGGTAAAACGATTTTGGATCTGTTGGATGATTCAGGGATGTGGAAAGAAGATCTTATAAAAGAGACTTTTCTTCCCATTGAAGCTGAGACAATTCTAAACATCCCAAGACTCAACACCAGAACAGCGAATGAAGTTATATGGGATCCGGACCCGAAAATCATTTTTTCTGTTAAAAGCTCTTACAACGTGGCAGTGAAGATCAATGCTGCTAGGAGAGGAAGCATCCGGTTCTAACGGTGATTTGTCCAAGTCTCTATGGAAATCCACATGGGGATTAAAGATCTACCATCGGACCAAGATCACAATTTGGAAAATCATAAATGATAATATTCTTCCCGCAGGAGCCAATATTAGGAAAAAAAAAATGGACAAATTCTAATCATGTTTATGTTTATTATGCAGAAAATCGGAGGAATCAGCTAGTCACCTTTTCTGGATGTAAGGATAGCTGGGAGCCTATGGATCTATGGAAATCAGATGGTGCAAAACCTGAGTAAAGAAGAATTAACGAAAGCAGCTTTGATTCTTTAGAATATATGGCAAACGAGAAACAATTTCAATCACAAGGGGCAGAAGGCAGATCCAGACCAAACTAGCAGATCAATCCAAAACTACATTGACGAAATAATTGAAGGAAAGAAGAATTACTAGATCAAGACAACATTGGAGAACCAGACGAGTCACACTTCTTCTCCTGTTTTGGAAGAGGAGGAGGCGTTGAATAGGGATGCTTGTATCCCTGGGTGGGTTTCGCAAGGCTGTAAATGTGGAAACGGTTGGTGCTGAGATGCTTGGTAAGATAAGAACACAATACATTAATTCTAAATATGTACTAACAACTAATAATCAAATCTTTTCTCAAAAAAAAAAAAAAAAAAAAAAAAAAAACAACTAAGAATCAAATCCAATACATTAGTTCTTAATTCTTAAAGAGAACAAGTATAGATGTATTATTCGTAACAAAATCCAATTCGACTTTGTATAACTCTGCCAATATAGTATCAATAATAATAATCTCATAATGGAAGAAGAAATTAACCTCAGTTTTCCCTAAACAACCCAAAGTCCAATCACTTCTACCTTCTAAAAAAACCCAAAATCAAACCATAAAAAAACTCAAAACTTTTCCTTTCTTCCACATCAAAACTTATAATCTATAGCAATTAGGAACCCAAAATCTAGCAAAACCCCTGTTCTTCATTCTTCAGTCCATTCATATCTCAAATCCCAAATGGAAGTTGCATCTTGTTGGCATCCCAAATCCTCCACCGGACTCGCATTCAAATCCATATTCTCCCTGTGCATCTCAAACGCCTCGTCCACCGCCGCCTCTCCGACGCCGCCCTTCCAATACCCACTGCCGTAATCCTCCACCGTGCTGCTGCCCGACCCATCTCCAGCGTCATCGTTCCTCGCCTCTTCGCTGCTCGGCTCCGCCCTCGACAGCTCCCAGTTCATCCACTCCACCACGCTCTTCAAGTGCGTGTCGATCGATTGCTCGTCGGTAAATTGCTCCACGCCGTTGCCTCTGTAAATGCACTGCGTCTCGTGCTCTGTTCTCGCGTTCTTGTCCGCGAATCCCATCGGCGCCTCGCTCTGTGGACACCATTCGTTCTGACATGCGAACACCGCCGAATCGCTTCCGGCTTCTCTTTCGAATGTGCACTTTCGTTTCGCAATAATCTCGCCGGTGCCCTGTTCTGCTCTGTTTTGGTGTTCTTCTTCTTCGTCGTCGTCATCTGTGATTTTGAGGCTGTTTTTGGTTAATTCCAAGAGGGCTTCTTCTTGATTCACGACTTTAGACCAAGTAAGCGTCTCTTTCGCCGTCATTTTCGCCTGTAAATTCTTCGATTGCCGAACCAATTTCCTCATGTTGTCCAAATCAGGAGACATGTGTTTGATCACCGCCGCGAGGACACTGATTTTCCAGGCCTTTTTGAGATCGTGGGGCTTTTTGTACGGCGGAACGCCATGCCCACCGGCGGCGCCTTGTTCTCCCCACCAAAGCTCCTTCCCCGTCGGCCACCACGGCGGCGCCAGACCCTTCTCCAGTGGGAATTTCCTCTGCGGCGGAATACAGTGCTGCATCAAAGCCGAAAGAATCGATCCCAAAGTCGTGTCCTGTAATTCGTGGAGCAAGTACAAAAACGAATTGCTGTCGAGCCCCGCTTCCTCGATTACTTTCGGAAGGAATTTCGCTATGGCCATCGGCGCATCTTGTTCGAACCGGACCTCATCCCGCCACCACTCCCGGAGGCTCTCGGAGGAGCCGGTGACCGGTTTCCCCTTTTCCGGCACGATCCCATAAACAAACCCCTGAGCCTTACAAGCCTCCATTATCTTATCCATATACTTGAGTATGGAATCTTGAGCTCTGGCCATTTTCTTCCGGCGAGAAGCTTCTTCTCTGGCGGCCGATTCAGGCTCTTCATTATCACGCTTCTCCTTCATCTTCTTCATCCTCTGTCGGTCTTTCCACATTCGTTTCTTAAGATCATCGTAGCTAATCTCCTCTTCTTGATCTTCTTGCTGCTGCCGTTCGTCTCCATCGTGGTCGTCTTGGATTTCTCCATGGAACTCCACCATCATTTGTGAGAGAAGGCTTTAAATGGGAATTTCAGATACGGTGAATTGGGACAATTGTTGAGTGGATTATATATATACATGCAAGCATGTGGGAATGGCGGTGGTTTGTGGGGGATGATTGGAGTTGCAGACAAAGTTGCCATTAACGAGGAGTGAAGGTTGACTTTGGAGGTTTTTGAGAGATTATGAAACAGAGGAAACACAGCAACTGAAACTATTATCTTCTGTTTTTTTTTTTCCTATCTCTTTGACTAATTAATGTGTATTTTTGGGGAGTGAGGACTTCACTATTCATTCAAGATTTTATGAAGTTTTCCTAAATTCTCGAGATGAAGTATGTCTGGTTTTCTTTTTATCCAAATGTTAAATAAACAAAACTTTTTAGGCGGTTGATAACCATTTAGTTTTTTTTTAGTACAACAACATTTTAGAATGGAGGATTCGAACCTCCGACCTCTTGGTCGAAGGTACATATCAATTACCACTGAGTTATGCTCTTTGACACATTTGAATTTTGATTTTGGATTTAGTTTGATTTGATTTGAGCGAGTTTCACTACAACAAATTCGACTTTTAATGTCGGTCACTGACCGACATTAAAAACACCGACATTAAAAGCCTCTTTTAATGTCGGTCGCTTTTAATGTCGGTCATTGCCCGACATTAAAAGCTCTGTCCGACATTAAAAGTACCCTTTTAATGTCGGTCATTGTCCGACATTAAAAGGACCCTTTTAATGTCATTCAACAAGTTTTGACCGACATTAAAAAGTGACTTTTAATGTCGGTCAATGCCCGACATTAAAAGTGAACTTTTTATGTCGGTCAACCACTATTTGTCCGACATTAAAAGCCACCTTTAATGTCGGTCAGTTTTTAATGTCGGTCATTGCCCGACATTAAAAGCTGTGATATTAAAAGTGTCCGACATTAAATGTGCGATATTAAATTAAAAAAAAAATTGTTGGTTGCACACGTAGCTAACCAACAATACTATTTCTTCATTTTGTAAAAACCTGTAAACAAAATAGAATTTAAACATATACACAAAATAAAATCTTGAAAGTATTTTTATATAACAACTAAAACTCAACGAATATAAATTTAATTAATAAAATATAACAGTGTATATAATACATGAAACATTCCGTCCACCCACAAATCACATCCATGAACCAAATTTACAAAGAAAAAGTAAAATTACTAAACAAAATAAGTACACAACTCCTTAAATGCTCTTTCCCAAGTTCATCTTCGAGCTTCTTTTCAAGAATATCCATTTCATCATCTGCAACAGTTCTCGCTTAACCAGATGAATTCCAAACCTTATACAAATAAAAAACGTATAAGTGAAATACAATCGACACACATCTCCAATCAAATCCTTAAACTAAAATTAAAGCTCAAGACGTATGGGTAAAGTAGAGAAGATGAATAAAAATGTTGTAGAACAAAAAGGAATTTAACTAGAATAGCAACTTCATGCATAAACTTTTGACACTGTAAAACTCCAAATATGGCTAACCTAATTCTATCCTAATTCTAACTGGATGCTCCGAAAATTTCGACAGCATAACGACATACATATGGCTAACCCAAAAATTTTTAAACCTGTTAAACAAGAGAAACACACTTCTATATGAAAAACCGCTCAACTACAACCCTCACAACACTTCAGGTTCACAACAAGACTCCAAATATTCTAAAACTAGGCAAGTTAGGTCTCGCATCAAGCACAATCTAAATCTAAACAATCATTAAAGGACATTGCATGAAAGTTAGCAAAATAATAAGGTACAAAAATGAGGAAAATAACGTACCTCACAGTTTGATCATTATGTATGCCAACTAGTAATGAGCCAAGATTTTGTGGTAAAATGCAGGGTGTGCATCATTCACCTTTACCACAAAAGAAATAAGACATTCTAAGACAAAAGATATAATATAGAGCAAATGATTATCAAATGGGCCTTTAACATTTTGTTTTTACCAAATATGACGTGAAGTAAGGGGAAGACTGAAGGTATAGCAATTTTCCCATATTATCATGAAGAACACAAATTACTTTGCTCCCACAACCATGACATTTGAGCACCAACATTGAAATTACTTCAGTTCTTTAATGACAAAAGTTTGACAAATTAGTTTACTTATCTTAAAGATACATCATGAAAGAAGATAAAACAAGAACACAGTAGAGACAAAATGATCCTAAAGAAATCAAAAGAAATATGAGCAGTAAATGTACTTTTACTATATCTAACATAACAATTGAAGGAAAATATGAATCATGTCTAGAAAGTTACACAGAGAACAACACTTGCAAAGATAAAGTTATTGTAAAATAAACAAAGAAGTGGAGGAAGCCGCCGCACATGCTAGGGCATCAAATACAGGTTACATTGGAATGATCAAACCCAATGTAAAATACCGAAGAACTTTGACTCATTTGAGGTTCAAGGTGAATGCCCACTTGAGTTCAACTTCTACTTAAACTTTAATTCAAGTATTCCTCAACTTCTACTTAAACTAAATTAAAAATATAAACTAAAGCAACCAAATTTAAAATCCTAATTAAAGCTATGGATAAGAACAAAATGGGAGAATAGATCATATATGAAGTATCTTTCAGGGACAAACGTAAAAGACCCTTCAATGGAGCCCACAGAGGAATAAAGAGATGAGCAACTCTCGTAGACAAATTCTTCTCCTCCCGGATGCAAGAGGGGAAACTGAAAACCACAGACGATGGTGGAAGAACAATCAAGAGAATGAATTTGTTAAAAGAAGGTTATTTCTTCATACCAAGCAGATAGATTCTATGTAAACTACAAGTGAATCTTCCAGTTGTTAAGGAGCTTATTGACCTCCCTCCCACTACTTCTGCAATTTCATAAATTAGGGGAAGAGCTTTTATTCATCTCTCTTATTGCAGATTAGATGAAGCATCTATTAGTACAAAGCAACAAGATTAAAGTACCAAGTACTTGGCTTCATATTTTCATTCACGAGCAATTTCCTGCTGTAGACTTAAATATCCATGAGCTCACCAAACATCTCAAATTTCAAACTTATAAGCCGCAGCACCAAAGGTTAATCATTAATGGGTCTTCAAAAGTCTATTACTACAACCTTCTTAACATCTCTTACAATACATCATACATGCAATTTAAAAGAACAGTCAACAAAATAAAGGACGTAGAATCATGATGCAGGGTGGGGACAAACCAAAGCACCAAATAACTATTTTCCTTTGGTGCAGTGGCTGGTGATATGGAGCTCCCACCTAACATCACGGTCTTTTGTTTCTTTTATTTTTTAAATCACATGTCCAACCCAGACAATCTTAGGTGATAATTGTCTAACCTTACAACAATTGGAAATTTGTAGGAAATCTTATTCTACCAAGACAACTACTAATTACCATGTTCTCAAACCACGACCTCTAAACCTTATAGCTTCTCCTTTTAAATTTAACTCTACAGTTTATAAAATTAAAAAGAAGCAAAAAATTTACCACTCAAATCTTAGAAATCAAACAGATCGGACTCAACCGTGTCATATTTGCTACCCACGACCTCAGATCTACGCACAAACGACCACGACCACCACTAATTCGTACCCACGAACAGAGACGAACCCGAACAAAGTTAGATCTGGAACCACGACCACCACGAAAACCCAGTTGCTGGAGATGAGAAGAGAAATGTCGTCGTCGCCATCGATGAGAAGAAATGTCGCTGTCACTGTCGGTGAGAAGAGAAAACTAGTATGAAATGTAGCCGCGCGTGGAGTCTCCGTCGGTGAGACCCAGTCGTCGTCGATGAGATCCTCAGTCACAGTCGATGGTTGAAGGGAAAGAGATATCGAAGGTTGAAGAAGATGTGCACCGTCCGAAGGTTGAAGAAGCACAAGGGTTTCAGATGGGTTTTTTCGGGGAGAGGAGGCCGCTGCTGTCTGTCGCGTGTTGGGGAGAGAGAAAAACTTTTCTTTTTACCTTTTTTCTTTTTACCGTTTTAAAAAATAAAATAAAATAATACCTTTTAATGTCGGGCATTGCCCGACATTAAAGCCCAAAATTTTCAAAATGTGCGCGTCCGACATTAAAAGTTTCGCGCATTTTTTTGTCCGACATTAAAAGCTACGCGCCCATTTTTCTGTCCGACATTAAAACTATAATTTGTTGTAGTGTTTGGTTCAAGATGTTTAACCTATGCAATGTTTGTTGTGTAGGTTTATTAGGGTTTGAGCCAACAAAAGCATGACTCAATTGGCATAAAACTTGTATCTCGACCAAGAGGTTGAAGGTTCAATCTCCCACCCCTACATGTTGTCTAACAAAAATGTGGAGTTTGAAGTTTCCAGAGTCTATTGGACTTATTTTTCTATTTTCACAAATTTTCAAAATTCATTAGTTCCTGCCCTAAAAATAGATTTTCTAAACCTATGTTTCTTGTAAACTCTTCACTTAATTTTAAGAGAGAGATGGAATGAGTTTTTAACGATAAAAAATATATCAATTTTTACTTTAAACTTTCAATTTCATAAAATTCAAAAAATCTTATGTGAACCCATTGAATTATATAACTTAAGATTGATATAAAAGACATACAACAAAAGTTGATTTTTATTGAAGTTTGTAGGTTTTAAGAGATTTGTTTCATGATTAATCTTCTAAGTAAGACTCAATTTTTGTTTAAATTAGTGAAGTTTGGATTTTCTTAGTTAAACTCAATTAGTGGCTTGTAGGGAAGAATTAATAGAAGACAAAAATTGCAATATTTAGTTCAATTTAAAATTGAAAGTGAAGTGAAAATCGATTAATTCTGCCCAGTTGAATGATGAAAATTGATTTTTTTTCCCAAAAAGAAAAAACCAAAGGTTATTTATGTTTCTTTCTTTTTTTTTCCCCTTCTAAAAGTATTTAGTTGTGCAATCACTTTGATATTCTTTTCAACATTCTCATTAAAAATACTTTTTTAAATGTTTTGATCAAGCATTTGAACTACTAGCAAGTGCTTCCAAGACAGTTTTTTTTTTTTTTTTTTGAGATAAGACAAGTAATTTTTATTTTCTAAAAGGCCCTTTTATACATGTTACTTTGAGAATTGAGACATAATAATTTTTTGGAGTATTTTGGGTTACCAAATTTAGGCTCTTTTTTTTTTTTTTTTTTTTAAAAAAAGCCAAATTTAGGCTATTAATTAATCTGCAGGCTTCTGTTTAATTTGTTGTCGTCAGATTACATAAGCACGTTGCTTACGTCATCTTTCCTTTTGGCGAAAAAGAAAATAATTTTTATTTATTAATTTTCCCAAATATTAAAAAAAAAAAAAAAAAAAGTGACAAAATTTCCAGGTTCCAGGGAGTCGGTTTTTTTTTTTAGTACCGACTGAATTAATTAATATTTTATGTAACCTTAAGAATTAAGCTGCTTAAGTAGTAAACACTGTTTTTTGTTTTTTACTCTTCTAAACCCTAAATTTCAAAACCTCTTCGTGACACTGAAGAGCTAAAACCTTTTTTTTTTTTTTTTTTTTTTTTTTTTTTCTTTTTCAAGCGGTGGAAATTTCTAATATTTTCTAATTCATTTCATTTGTTTTTTTGTTTTTTTTTTTTTTTTTCAATTTGGCCGACCTTTTTTTTTAGACATCAGAAAGATTCAGGACACTGACTTGAATCAGCAGTTAGGTTGTTTTTGTTACCAACTTTTTTTCTTTTTTTTTTGGTGTTTGATATTATATTATTTGTGTTTTAATTTTTAAATAAAAACTGACCCTCTTACATTTATTATATTATATTCTTTAGAAAATTTGATGACACTGATTTATATATGCAGCTGTGACATCTCAATTGGAAGTTGTGTTGGTTGATTGATGACATTCTTTGTATTTTCAACTTTAATTCAACGTGAATTTGGGTGAAATATGTTTTAAGGCCCATTAAAGACAATTTTTGATTATATCATAAGGTTATTTGGGTGAAATTAAACTCTAACATTATGTTTGGAGTCTAAAGTCGTCTCTTTATGATCAAAAATATTTTTCACTAAATATTAATATGTAGTGCACTTCCCAAAAAGAATATTAAGCACATAAAGTATTTTGTAAGAAAAGTAAATAAAAGAAGTTTTGGTTCTAGTATTTCTAATTTTAAAAGCATATTATCAAATATAAACAATGTTCCATTATCAAGCACACCTAGAAGTACTTATTCTACGAAAGCTTTTTTAAATATATGCTTGAGCATTTAAACTTCTGAGAGTATCTATAACGAAATACTTCACTTAGAAAGAACCACTTTTAAAGTCACTCAAAAATCAAAACCCATGCTAAAAGAAGAATAAACATATAATAACTTTTATTTTGCATTGTAAGATTATTGAATTTTTCCTCAATTAGTCATTATTCACATATATTTGCTCTCTACCGCAACAAAACATAGTTCTACTATGATCTAGTACATCACCTCTGTTGGGAATTAGGGAGTGCGACCAAAGTCTCACATTGATTAGATAAGAGGATGATCATGGAAAAGGGAGGACAAATATCTCCATTGGTATGAGACAAAGCATATTATTTTATTGATAGAATGTGCTACTTTTCATTGTATATATAAACATATGCATTTTTAATTAGACTAACAAGTTTTTTTTTTTTTACAATATGTGGGGTGGGAGATTCGAACCACAGACCTTGTGGTTATCAGTACAACTTTGTGTCAGTTGAGCTATGCTCTTGTTGGCAATTAGACTAACAAGTTATTTACAATTGTAAATCAAAAGATATAATCATTCATGATCGTCTTATTAATATGTTTATATTTCCTTTATATCGATTATATATTCAAAGGGAGGATAAACCAAATATATTGTAGTCTCGTCTCTTACATAATCTCACTTAATTACATGTTACTTCCACTCTTATGTCTTCACATGAATGATAAATAGGATCATTTCTTACAAAATAAATAATATAGAGTTGAGCCAATTTGAGAGACCTTGTCTATTATGTTACTATTTTGATTGAAATTCTTTTGTATATTTAAGAATATATCTGATGTTGTTGAAATGAAGGCAACAAATATGCACCTGCAAGAAAAATATAAATTATTATGAAACATAAAATAAAATAGTTGTTTCATTTACGAATCAAATATTTACAATTACATTACTTGAGAACAAAATCTTCTATATTATTCTTTGCTCATAGCTATCATGCATATACATCTTCATGATTTACTTTGCCAAGCAAAGAATATTGTCACTCCTATGACATATGCCCACACTTATTTGGTCCTCTATTATCCTATCTTTCATGATCTTCTCCAAACAAAAAGTTATATCAAGCTATAGGGGTAAAATTGAAATAGGGTGTGAATATGAGCCAATATTCTTGCAAAATTATGTGGGCTAAAACATAGACTTTTGAGAAAATTTGATTTCTCCACCCAACACAAATTTACTTCTTTGTGATAATGTAAATGCTCTACATGTGCAAAAATTGCTCACCCTTTATCCATGAAAAAAGAGTTCGTTAAAAACAAACTATATATTTATCAAAGCCAAAGTGAGCATAGTCCAATAATAATTGATATATATCCTTGATCAAGAAGTCAGAAGTTCAAAATTTCTCACCCTAAATATTGTTGAACTAAAAAAAAATCAAAATCTAAGTTTAATTTAAAATTGAAAATTGAAGTAAAAATTGATTAGTTTTGTGGAGTTGAACAATAATAATACTTGATTTTTTCCCAAAAAATAAAAAAATAAAAATTATGTACAGCTTATAATTATAACTTTTTTTTTTGTTAAAAGCATTTTGTTGTGCAATTTGATATTCTTTTCCATATTCTCATTAGCATGTGCTTCATAGCGCCAACAAGAGCATAGCTCAACTGGCGTAAAGTTGTACTGATAACCGCGAGAGGTTTGTGATTCAAATCCCCCACCCCATATTGTCAAAAAAAAAAAAAGTGCTTCATAGCCAAGTATTATTATTATTATTATTATTATTATTATTATTATTATTATTATTAGGCTAAATTATAAAAAATACCCCTGAACTATAGGGTTTGTTTCAAAAATGCCCCTGAACTTTGAAAAATGTTTCAAAAATACCCTTGCCGTTAATTTTTTATGGAAACCGTTAAAGTTTGAGTTTCAAAAATACCCTTGAACTTTCAAAAAAATTTCAAAAATACCCTTATTGAAAAATGCTTCTTTTTTTTTTCTTCTCCCACCGTAAATTAACTCTTCTTCCAAAAATTAATGAGAAGCTTTACTTATTTGTCATGTATTCATAATCTAGGAGCTTTCTTTCTCTTTCAACACATCCAAAGCACTTGGCTAGATTTTCGTATCAAATCTTCAAGATGACTTTTGTTTTGTTCTTGAAATTCTACATGTGCTTGACTTTCAATATTATTTCCTCACCAACTATTACCCTATTAGCTTTCTCTATATTCCTTTTACGAAAAAGAAATGAAACTATCGTTGTATACGGATTCTAACAATTCTTAAATATTAATAAGTACAAAATCATATATAAAACTTTTGATTGATTAATCTTATAAATTGGACCAAACCCACAGTCTTATAAACATTTCTTCTTCTTATCATCAAGATTTCACAAACAGAGAGAGTAAAAAATGAAATAATATATATACATATATATGTTGTTTTCTCACCCTTATCTTCTTTACGCTTTTTAAAAGAGAAAACTCGATTTCAAAGTCTGTTTTTATCTGGTATTGAGTTGCACAACCTTTATAAGAAAGTTTTGCATTAATTTTCATGGAGAAAGAATTTAAGATGAGAGAGGAGGAAAAAAGAAGAATCATTTTTCAATAAGGGTATTTTTGAAATTTTTTTGAAAGTTCAAGAGTATTTTTGAAACTCAAACTTTAACGGTTTCCATCCAAAATTAACAGCAAGGGTATTTTTGAAACATTTTTCAAAGTTTAGGGATATTTCTGGAACTTTTTAAAGTTCATGGGCATTTTTTAAACAAACCCCATAGTTCAGGGGCATTTTTTTTTTATAATTTAGCCTTATTATTATTATTATTTAAATGGCTGTTTTATACAATTTACTTTGAAACATAATAATATTTTTGTAGTATTTTGGGTTATAAATTACCAAATTTAGGCCATTAATCTGCAGGCTTCTTTCTAATTTGTTGTCGTCGGATTACTATAACATACCGCTTACGTACGTCATCTTCCCTTTTGGCCAAAAAGAAAAGAAAGACTTTGAACAAGCTTTAGCTGCTCTGGTTTTGTTTCTTCTTCCTTATTTTCCAAATAAAAAGCGACAATTTTCCAGCTTCCATGGAGTCCATTTTTTTTTTTTTTCTTTTTAGTACCGACTGAATAATTTATAATTTCTAATTTAGATAGCCTTAAGAGTTAAGCTGGTTAAGTAGTTAACAGTAGTTTTTGTTTTGCTCTTGGTGACACTGAAAAGCTAGTTTTTTTTTTTATTATTATTATTATTATTTTTTTCCTTCTTTTTCTTTTTCGGAAGCGCTGTAAATTTGAAATATTTGTTGATTTATTTCATTTGTATTTTTTAAAATTCGGTCGACCTTTGTTTCTTTCTAGACATCAGGAAGATTTAGGACACTGACTTGACTTCAGCAGTTAGTTTAAGTTTCTTCAGTTTTTTTTTTTTTTTTTTTTTCTTTTGGTGGTTGATATTATATTATATGTGGACCCTTTTAGGATTGTAAGGGCTACTCTTACACTTTGTTTAATGCATGCATTTGTTAAGAAATGATTTTAAATTCATATTTGTGATTGAAACCAAATTGATTGTAAATCACTTAAATTAAAATTTCTCTGTTGGATGCTCCCATGAAATAAAAAGAAATTATAATACTTTGCTATTATGTCCTTCATTGAAATTGATTTGTTTTGTTCATCTTGGAAAACGAAGTTAAAAGAATAATTTTATTTTGTTGATTTCTTCTTCAACCAAAGGTATGAAAAAATTAAACTAAAAAAAGTGCACATACAAATTGAATTAATATATAAAAAGAAAAAAAAAAACATCTTATTCTTATTCAAATCAATAAATAACAAGAAAAAAAAAGTTAAGATGAATGTAGCAAAAAAAAATTTAGAGAGAAAGACGAACAAAAAAAACATATTATTTTTTTCGAGTGAATTAAAAAAAAAAACCCTCTCTAGTTTTTTAGCTATAAAAACCTTGTTGATTAAAATTATTGTGTTATCAATTAAAAAGAAAAAAGAAGATACAATTGAGAAACAAAATAGAGACCTAACCTTCCGTATGTTAAATGACACTAAGGGTTAGAAGAAATTATTGATACCATAAATTGGTTAGGGATATAGGAGAAATCATAGTAGGGAGGCTTAAAAAAAAAAAAAAAAAAAAAAAAAAAAAAAAAAAAAAAAAAAAAAAAAAAAAAAAAAAAAACTATACAGGATAAAATTGGAAACAAATGTGTGTGTGAGCATGCACCTGTATATATGTATGTGCATGTATACATGTGTGTCTATGTGAGCGTGCGCGTTCACAAGTGTGAAAATATTTGGTTTTGATGTTGATGACACTGATTGTATGCAGTTGAGTTATGCTTTTTACATTTCAATTTGTTGTTTTGTTTATTTGTTGATTGATGATATTGTTTGTATTTTGAACCATTTTTTTGGTTGCTCTCTTTTCTTCTTATATTTATAATTAAACGTGAATTTAGGTGAAATTTCGATTTTTTATTTTGGTCATATAATCAAAAGTGATTGTAAAGCAATGTAGTTTTCTTTGTGATAAAAATATTTTTTTCTAAAAAAATTCCATGTGTACTTTACAAGTAATATGTGTTGCATTTTGAAAAAAAAAATGTTAAAAGCATATATAGTAAAGTATTTTGTGAGAAAGGATTTACAAGGAAGTACTTTAATAATAGTTTTCGTCCTAGTGTTTCTGATTCTAAAAAAAGCATATAATTAATCAAAGTATAAAAAAGGAACTGAAACGAGATGAGCTTACTATAGTTGATTTTTTGAAAAAAAACACGGACTGATTTTCTCAACTAAATTACAGAAACGGGGTATTAGGACTTGCAGGCTAAAAATTGTCAATTGATGGGGAAAAATATTCGGGCTGAATGGACTTTGATGGGTTTTTTGGTTTTTTACTACTAATTTTGCTATATATGCAATTAGTTTACAAGTTTGCTATATTTGCTATTAATTTGGTCCAATTTGTCATCTTTGCAACCAGTCCATAAAAGAAATACTTCACTAAAAAAAGAACTACTTTTAAAAGTTACTCAAAAAAAAAAATCAAAATTCATGATAAAAAGCAAAATAAACATATAATAGCTTTTTTTTCTTTTTTTTTCTCAAAAAAAAAATAATAATAGCTTTTTTTTTTTTTTTTTTGGTATGGTAAGATTATTGAATTTTTGCTCAAATAATTATTCATATATTCACGCTGTGTCGCAACAGAACAAAGCTCTACTATAATCTAGTACATTGTTTTTTTTTTTTTTTTTTTGAGAAATAATCTAGTACATTGTTTCTCAACATCTTTCTATAGAAGTGCATCACATGTTTGGTTTCATATACTTTCACCGTTAACCACATAAATGAGATGATTAGGACTCTCACCACTTATTTTAATTAATTATTAAACTAAATAATATTCTTTGGTTGATAAGTAGGTAATGCCTACCAATATGAGCATAACTCGACTGACATAAAATTTGTACTAATGACTAAAAGGTCTATGGTTGAAATCCTTCTCCCACATGTTATTAAAAAAAAAAAAAAAAAAAAGATGATGCCTCATTATATGCGCAAACCATGCATTTTTAAATGGACTAACAAGTTATATTAGATTAGTTAAGTAGTTATTTAGTTAAATATCATTTAGTTTGTATTTCTCAGTTTGTTATCTGTAAGTTTTGTGTTAGTTATTTCCTTGTATTATAAATACTTTTTATCAATGGGAATAAAGGTACAGCTGTGAGCCTTTCCCTGTAATATGGTATCAGAGAAAAATTTCTCTCCCTTCCGCATTCGAGAAATTTTTTGATTCCTCCAGCTCCCATGACCTCTTCTTCATCTTCTTCCTCTGCTCAATCTGTATCTGCTGCCGTGGATTCCTTTAGCCCTTATTTCCTCCATCATTCCGATACCTCCAACATTGTTCTCATCTCTGATCTTCTCACCGATGACAATTATGTCACTTGGAGTCGATCCATGCTGCTCGCACTTTCCATTCGAAACAAGTTAGGGTTCGTTGATGGAACTTTTCCCAAACCTACTGGAGATCTTTTACCTGCTTGGATTCGGAACAACAATGTGGTCATTGTTTGGATTCTGAACTTTGTGTCCAAGGGTATCTCCTCCAGTATTATCTTCTCTGATTCAACCCATGCGATTTGGCTTGACCTCAAGGATCGCTTTCAACGCAAGAACGGGCCTCGTATCTTTGAATTGAAGCGCAGACTTGCCACTCTAACACAGGATCAGCAATCGGTCACGAACTACTTTTCTCAGTTGAAAAGTATTTGGGACGAGTATGTTTCTTATCGCCCTGGCTGCACTTGTGGACGGTGCAATTGTGGTGCTCATGAGGCCATTGAGAAATTTTTTCAGTTCGAGTATCTGATGAGTTTCTTGATGGGGCTTAACGAGTCTTTCGACCCTGTGCGATCGTAGATCCTTCTCATGGATCATCCCCCAACAATCTCGAAGGTTTTTTCGTTGATTGCTCAAGAGGAACATCAACGCTCCCTTCCTCTTCTTCCTTAACCAAATGTGACCGCTCTAGCTGTTGCTCACCCTGCCTCGTCCAATTCACAACAATCAAGTAATCGGCAGCGTAAAGATCGCCCTATCTGTACAAATTGTGGAGTGCAAGGCCACACCATTGATCGGTGCTACAAACTACACGGTTATCCTTCTAGATACGGTCAGAAAGGAGGGCAACGTCCACTACAGCAATCGAAGACAGAATCTGCTTCTTCGGTTATCTCTGCCACTCCTTCTACCCCTCCAACGGATACCGCTGACGCCCTTGCTCAATGCCACAATCTTCTTACCATGCTTCAGTCGAAGTTAACTGCTGCTAAGAATGACACTGATGTTGCCACCACTTACCTGGTAGGTACATGTTCTCTTCCTCATTCCTGGATTATTGACTCCGGCGCTTCAACTCACATTTGCTTTGACAAAGCCTTATTCACGACTTTATATCCTGTTACTACCTCTGTGGTTTTGCCTGATGACACGCGAATCCCTGTCCAATATTCTGGTTCTGTTACTTTGCTTGGTTCCATATGTCTTCAACGTGTCTTGCTTGTCACTCAATTTCAGTACAATCTGATATCGATCAGTGCCTTGACATCTGATGATTCTGTTATGGTCAAGTTCTCTACTAATTGTTGTGAAATTCAGGAAATGTGCACTTTGAAGACGATTGGTAGGGGTAATCTTCGTGATGGGCTCTATATTCTTGATGATAACAGTGCTGTTGTTCCTACTATTTGTGCATCTGCTACACACAAACTCTCGACCACCTTGTGGCATTCCAGGCTTGGTCATCTATCTCTTTCTCGTTTACATGCTTTAAAGGATGTTCTGCATATTGATTTGTCTAAATGTCATTCCTCTGCCCTTTGTGATGTTTCTCCCCTAGCTAAACAAAGGAAACTCTCCTTTATTTCTAACAATAATTTGGCCTCTGCCCCATTCGATTTGATTCATGTTGACGTTTGGGGACCATTTGCCACTTCATCTTATACTGGCTATACGTATTTTCTTACAATTGTAGATGATTGTACACGTTTTACTTGGGTCTATATGCTTCGCCATAAGTCTGATTGTTGGGTTTTATGTCCTAAAACTCGTAGATAGTAAATGAAACAAATTAATCGATCTCAATAAAGTGTTATTTGAGTAATTTAGTAATTTGGTTATTGAATAATCGAGTTTGCATTAATAAACCCTAAATCCAATAAACTAAGATCCAAGGTTGTTTAAATGAAACTTGGACTAGTATGTGGGGACATACGGGGATCAGTGTCCAAGTAACAACCTAAATGGTCTATAGTATAGGGATAAGGCTGGGTACCTTATCCTGGTGACACTATGTGATACGGCCCACCTTGTATTCGATACAGATACAATGATCCAAAGCATCCATGTAGGAGACATGCGGGTGGGGGTATCCTATGCAATGAGTTTGCATAAGACCGGACCGCGAAATAGTAACCACTAGATGTAACGCCGTTAACTAGTTTAGGTTTCTATTTCAATAGGATGACCTAGGTAACTCAATCTCAATCCTGAGTCTGTTATGAACCCCTTTCAGGAGGGACTATCCTTAGATTTGTATGGGTGAGAGTGGCCAATTCGCCGACTCAATAAGCCTACAATTTCAGGGGCAAGACCGAATGGGGGCTGGGAACATAACAGTACAAGATGGAATTCACTTCTTCCCCTATTGGGGTAAGTAGATGTGTGTTCCCTTAAGGGCTGATTCTAGGGCTTGAACAAAGGCGCGCCGTCCTCTCCTAGCCTGAGAGGAACTCCTGTTTAGTGGTTGGACCCTAAACAACTTGTTCATTAGAGGAATCAGTGGTACTTAAGGAACCAGAGGTAACCTAGGGGTAAAACGGTAATTTGACCCAGCTGGTGTTACGAACACACGTGAAGGATTGACTTACTGCTTGGTCGATATCCGTGGACACAGAAATATTCTATAGTGAGAAGAGTGCAGCTGTGGGTCTTTAGTGGAGTGACCCACAGTTAACGAATGTTGACTAAACTTGGTCAATGAGTTTGGCCAATTAGTCTCGTATCGTTGGAGCTTCTGATCTGTAGGTCCATTAGGTCCCACTGGTAGCTCATAAAGAGACTTGAGGCAATTAAGTATAAATTGTAAATTGAAAATGTTCAATTTATTTGGGGAATCGTATAATGTATATTGATGCATTATAATATAAAGTTTATGAAACTTTATAATATAATTTTTGAATTAATTTAAAAAAAATTAATTCTTGAGAGAAAGTATTTGAAAGAGTTCAAATAAATTTAATATGAATTGGATTCATATTAATTTTTATTTTAATAAAATCCCTAAGATTAAATATATGATATTTAATTGGGTAAATTAATTAATTATGAAATTAATTAATTATTTATTAAAATTAGAGACCTTTTCCTATTAGGAAAGAAAATATTTGAAAGAGTTCAAATAAATTTAATATGAATTGGATTCATATTAATTTTAATTTTAATAAAATCCCTAAGATTAAATATATGATATTTAATTGGGAAATTAATTAATTATGGAATTAATTAATTATTTATTAAAATTAGAGACTTTCCTATTAGGAAAAGATCTCCCTTTTCCTATTAGGAAAAAGGTCTTGGCCTTTACTATATATAAGACCCCTGGGGTGGGGTGAAAGGTATCCCATTCATTCTCCTACTCTCAGAGAATTCTCCCAAAGGCTCCCACAAGTCTCCTGCCTCTAGAAGTCTCAGAGTCATACCGGTGTAGCCATAGTGGTGGTGTTCACACTAGTTCGTGATTAATTCACAAGCAGTTGGTGAATTTAATCTGAGTCGTCAACGAGAGTAAGTAATTTGTTACTTTATAAATTAGATTTAGATCTAATATTTTTGTATGCTTAGCCTTAATATATATTTAGAATAGTTCTAATATTATTGCCAATGTATTGGTATTTTAGATTAAACAAAATTAATTACGAATCGGTCCCAATCACGCTTCCGCTTTACGGAATTATGGAATTCCAATCCTTCAATTGGTATCAGAGCCGATCGTAGATCTAATTTTGTTTCTCTAAAATTTGCATTGGCTATTGGTGGGATTGATTAATACATAATGTATGTATGATTTGCATTGAACTGTTTAGGTTAATTTTATGGCCATAGATTTTACTGTTTTTATGTGATTTGATCATGTAAGGGCCCAGTGTTTCGGGTATTTTATGTAAAATCGAGTCCTATGTAAGTCCGGGTCTAGAATAGGTTTTTATGAGATAAAAATCGGAGAAATTGCGACGCTGTCACGATTACAGCACGCGCTAGAAATTCGCAACAGGACGGTTCAAGGCTGTTGGGCGGTCCGATTTACGCGGTCTGGCTGGGCTGGGACCAATTTGTTCCGGTTCAGCTGGAATTTAGCTCGGTTCGTGATTTTCGTAGCTGGTTCGAAGTGGTTCGGGTTGGTTCGGGCGGTCTAGACCAATATTTGGAGCTGCAGAAGGACTTTAAGGATAGAATATAGCTATAATTATTGTAATTTATGCTTTATTTTATCCTAGGGGCCAAAATTAACCAGTTCAATTGCTATTTATTTGCTTTATGGATGTCATATAGCTTAAATTCCCACCATAGGTTAAGCATGTTTCATGCATATTTATGTTATAAATGTTATAATATATGATAATTATGCATGAATTTATATTTCATGAGTTATTTAGTATAATTGTTATATTAAATATATGAAATTGGAAAAGCATGATGCATGACATTAATTAGATAAATATAATTGTTATATTTTATTAATGTAGCATGCATGCTTAACATTATTTTCATGAGAAATAATATAATTAGTTATATTATGAATGAAAATAATAAATATAAATCAATGCTTGTTTTCATGTATGATTTAATATAAAATGTTATATTAATTAAATGAAAATGGAATAGCATTGAGCATGACATTAATTAGATTAATATAAGAGTTATATTATATTAATGTCAAATTTCATGTAATTTAATTTCATGGATGTTTAATTAATATAATCGATATTAATTAAATGAAATTGAAATTGCATGAAGCATGACACCACTTTAGATTAATATAATCGTTATATTATCATTATCGGCGTCATAATAATATGGTGTTGAATAATTAGAATATGATTGTTATTTTTCCCACACCATAGAAGCATGTTATAGGGCTAATCATTAAAATTTTATAATAAGTTATAAAATTGATTAGAAACCGTCAACCTATAACAAAGAGTTGCATGCAAACATAGGACCTTAGGTTAAAATGAATTAATTTTAAAATGTTTAAAATTAATTAGACCTAAGCTCATTATAATTCTAATAGGATTAGAATTATTTTCTTACTTAGAATTAAAAATAGTTTTAATTGACTAAGTAGGAAAAACATTACTATGATTATAAGGGAACTCCACCGGTTAAGTTCTGTCTAAGGCTGGGGGTACTTAATATGACGGTTTACGGAACACCTCCAACCTGGGAACTAACCCGGAATACCGGAGTTGAATTAATCATAGTTAAATGTTAGCATGCAATATCACTAGGTTTATTAAAAGAGTTTAATTCACCTAGATCTTTAGAGTAAAGAGTTTACTTTACTATGGTTATAAGGGAACTCTCCCGATGAAGTTCTGTCTAAGGCTGGAGGTACTTAAGATGACGGTTTACGGAACACCTGCTACCTGGGAACTGACTCGGAACTTGAGTTGAATTAACCATAGTTATGTTAGCATGCAATATCACTAGGTCAATTAAAAGAGTTTAATTCACCTAGATCTTTAGAGTAAAGATTTATCATAACTATTGGTTATAAGGGAACTCTACCGGTAAAGTTCTGTCTAAGGCTGGAGGTACTTAAGATGACGGTTTACGGAACACCTGCTACCTGGGAACTGAGCCGGAACTTGAGTTGAATTAACCATAGTTATATTAGCATGCAATGTCTCTAGGTAATTAAAAGTGTTTAATCCACCTAGACATTAGAGAAAAGACCTATATATATAAAAGTTATATACAGGCATAGACTTAGATAGATTCACTTAGCCGGAATTTACCTAAGTAATAGACCCTATAACTATAAAAATACTTAGTGGGGGGAAATATATCAAAACAAGATTTTCATAAATCAAGTTTTGCTCTCACGTCCTCAAAAGTTCACAACGTGAGGTTCATGCTTGGCCTCGAGTCACCCTGGGAGTGACCCCCTACGGATGGTGTTTGCATGGATCAATATCAAGGTGAATGAGGGAGTATTTTATAGTAAGTGGGAGCAGGAACGTGTCAACGTATCCTACGGTCTCCTCCATTAGGTTGCACCGTGAGATCCCAATGATCTGCCGGCGAGTCGCCCTGGGAGCGATCACCCTACGGAGGGCTTGATCATGGGAGTCGGAACAACGCAAACTCCAGAAATGGATAGGGTTTCTTAGGTCCATTTCCAACTTTGACTTTCCCTACGGTAGCACTGTTGGGGCCGACCTCTGAAATCTGAAAAATGGAGGGTCACACTTACGGGAAATTGTTAAGGTGTTAATAATTTCCTGACCGAAAAAAACGGTAGCTAAGAACTATTGGAATATGAGTTATTCCGGGAATAGGGATTAGCTGAGATTGTCTCAATTCAGAGGAGGAGTAGCTGACTACCCTACAGTAGCTGTTGTTCTAAACCTCTGAAGTATCGTTGCAAAATGAATGTTTATTCTATGGGTTGATCATTACTTTTGCTAAATTGATTGGATTAAAATAATATTTATATTTTGTGTAATGGGTTAATGTAACAATACTTATTAAGTTAGTTTGTTTGTTCTCAGCAATGAAACGTTCTTTATATGCCTCGAATAACGCCAACTACAAAACTGGTATTTCTAATACAACTAAGAAAATGAACTTAAACACTAAATGCGTGGAATTGGTCTTAACTGAGGACGGTCCTCAAGCCCATATGTCTAATTTATCCGAAATTGTTCATGATGAATATGACATAGACTGCTTAGCACATCTCAATGAAAATAAATTTGATTTATTGATCATTGAAACGTGTATAGTGGAAAATGATGACACAACCTGGATCCTAGATTCAGGTGCCACTCATCACGTACTCTTCCTTTGAGGGAATAAGCTCCTGGCAACAGTTGGATGCTGGGGAAATGACTCTCAGAGTTGGGACTGGGGAGCTCATTTCAGCTAAAGCAGTGGGAGATATTAAAATGTTCTTCTCCAGGGAACGCTATATGTTATTAGATAACGTATATATAGTTCCCAGAATAAAAAGAAATTTGATTTCTATTTCTTGTTTGCTAGAACAAGGGTATTCAGTGTCCTTTTCTGTGAATGAAGCTTTCATTACTAAAAGGGGTGCTGATATATGTTTTGCAAAAATGGAGAACAATTTGTATGTCTTAAGACCAATAGAGTCTAGGGCTATTTTGAACAATGAAATGTTTAAAACAGCTGAGACTCAACCAAAAAGGCAAAAAGTTTCTCAAAGTACCTATCTTTGGCACTTGAGACTTGGCCACATAAATCTCAATAGGATTGGGAGATTGGTTAAGAACAGACTTCTAAGCCAGTTAGAAGATGGTACTTTACCTCCATGTGAGTCATGTCTTGAAGGTAAGATGACCAAACGACCTTTTACTGGAAAAGGTTATCGTGCCAAGGAGCCCTTAGAACTCGTACATACGGATCTCTGTGGTCCAATGAATGTAAGAGCTCGAGGAGGGTATGAATATTTCATCTCTTTCATAGATGATTATTCAAGGTATGGTTATTTATACCTAATGAGTCATAAGTCTGAAGCCCTTGAAAAGTTCAAGGAGTACAGGATTGAAGTTGAGAACTTGTTAGGTAAGACCATTAAAACACTTCGATCTGATCGAGGTGGAGAGTATTTGGACTTAAAATTCCAAAACTATTTGATAGAACATGGAATATTGTCCCAACTCTCAGCACCAGGTACACCTCAACAGAATGGTGTATCTGAAAGGAGAAACAAAACCTTGTTAGACATGGTTCGATCTATTATGAGCTATGCTCAGTTGCCTAGTTCTTTTTGGGGTTATGCAGTAGAGACTGCAGTTTATATTTTGAATGTTGTTCCCTCAAAGAGTGTTTCTGAAACACCATTTGAGCTTTGGAAAGGGCGTAAAGCTAGTTTACGTCATTTCAGAATTTGGGGCTGCCCTGCACATGTGTTAGTAGCAAACCCAAAGAAATTGGATTCACGTTCAAAATTATGCCTATTCGTAGGCTACCCAAAAGAAACAAGAGGTGGATACTTCTTTGATCCAAAAGAAAATAAAGTGTTTGTATCGACAAATGCTACTTTCTTGGAAGAAGACCACGTTAAAGAACACATACCACGCAGTAAAATTGTGTTAAGTGAACATTCTGGTAAAGCTACAAATAAATCAACAAGAGTTGTTGATGAGGCTGGACCTTCAACAAGAGTTGTTGATGAACCCAGTTCAGAGGCTGGACCTTCAACAAGAGTTATTGATGAGCCCAGTACATCTGGTCAAGCCCATCCTTCTCAAGAGTTGAGAATGCCTCGACGTAGTGGGAGGGTTGTTATTCAACCTGAACGCTATCTGGGTTTAGCAGAAACTCCAACTGTCATACCTGATGATGGGGTTGAGGATCCATTGACCTTTAGACAGGCAATGAATGATGTGGACCATGACCAGTGGGTCAAAGCTATGGACCTAGAGATGGAGTCTATGTACTTCAATCAAGTCTGGGATCTTGTAGACCTACCTGAAGGGGTTAAACCCATAGGGTGCAAATGGATCTACAAGAGAAAACGAGACGCAGCTGGGAAAGTACAGACTTTCAAAGCTCGACTTGTGGCAAAGGGTTATACCCAAAAGGAGGGGGTGGACTATGAGGAAACCTTCTCCCCAGTTGCCATGTTAAAGTCGATAAGAATTCTTTTGTCCATTGCCACCTTTTATGATTATGAGATTTGGCAAATGGACGTCAAGACTGCCTTTCTGAATGGCAATCTTGATGAGAACATCTTTATGTCTCAACCAGAGGGGTTCGTTGCTCAAGGTCAAGAGCAAAAAGTTTGCAAGCTTAGACAATCCATTTATGGGTTGAAGCAAGCTTCCAGATCTTGGAATATAAAGTTTGACACTGCTGTCAAATCTTATGGCTTTGACCAGAACGTTGATGAGCCTTGTGTTTACAAAAGGATTATCAACAGTTCAGTAGCTTTTCTGGTGTTGTATGGAGATGATATTCTTCTCATTGGAAATGATGTAGAATATCTAGCTGACATTAAAAAATGGCTATCGACTGAGTTCCAAATGAAAGATTTGGGTGAAGCTCAGTATGTTCTCGGGATTCAAATTATCAGGAATCGTAAGAACAGAACGTTAGCCCTGTCTCAAGCATCATATATAGACAAGATGTTGTCTAGATATAAGATGCAGAATTCCAAGTGAGAACACTTTTCATGTATTATACAGTATTAATACAAACTACTATTCCTACTTCAATGATTATTCATTCAATTTTGATTGTTGATGTACATTGCCCACTAGAGTTTTAGTTTAAGTGGGAGTTGTTGGGTTTTATGCCCTAAAACTCGTAGATAGTAAATGAAACAAATTAATCGATCTGAATAAAGTGTTATTTGAGTAATTCAGTAATTTGGTTATTGAATAATCGAGTTTGCATTAATAAACCCTAAATCCAATAAACTAAGATCCAAGGTTGTTTAAATGAAACTTGGACTAGTATGTGGGGACATACGGGGATCAGTGTCCAAGTAACAACCTAAATGGTCTATAGTATAGGGATAAGGCTGGGTACCTTATCCTGGTGACACTATGTGATACGGCCCACCTTGTATTCGATACAGATACAATGATCCAAAGCATCCATGTAGGAGACATGCGGGTGAGGGTATCCTATGCAATGAGTTTGCATAAGACCGGACCGCGAAATAGTAACCACTAGATGTAACGCCGTTAACTAGTTTAGGTTTCTATTTCAATAGGATGACCTAGGTAACTCAATCTCAATCCTGAGTCTGTTATGAACCCCTTTCAGGAGGGACTGTCCTTAGATTTGTATGGGTGAGAGTGGCCAGTTCGCCGACTCAATAAGCCTACCATTTCAGGGGCAAGACCGAATGGGGGCTGGGAACATAACAGTACAAGATGGAATTCACTTCTTCCCCTATTGGGGTAAGTAGATGTGTGTCCCCTTAAGGGCTGATTCTAGGGCTTGAACAAAGGCGCGCCGTCCTCTCCTAGCCTGAGAGGAACTCCTATTTAGTGGTTGGACCTTAAACAACTTGTTCATTAGAGGAATCAGTGGTACTTAAGGAACCAGAGGTAACCTAGGGGTAAAACGGTAATTTGACCCAGCTGGTGTTACGAACATACGTGAAGGATTGACTTACTGCTTGGTCGATATCCGTGGACACAGAAATATTCTATAGTGAGAAGAGTGCAGCTGTGGGTCTTTAGTGGAGTGACCCACAATTAACGAATGTTGACTAAACTTGGTCAATGAGTTTGACCAATTAGTCTCGTATCGTTGGAGCTTCTGATCTGTAGGTCCATTAGGTCCCACTGGTAGCTCATAAAGAGACTTGAGGCAATTAAGTATAAATTGTAAATTGAAAGTGTTCAATTTATTTGGGGAATCGTATAATGTATATTGATGCATTATAATATAAAGTTTATGAAACTTTATAATATAATTTTTGAATTAATTTAAAAAAAATTAATTCTTGAGAGAAAGTATTTGAAAGAGTTCAAATAAATTTAATATGAATTGGATTCATATTAATTTTAATTTTAATAAAATCCCTAAGATTAAATATATGATATTTAATTGGGTAAATTAATTAATTATGAAATTAATTAATTATTTATTAAAATTAGAGACCTTTTCCTATTAGGAAAGAAAATATTTGAAAGAGTTCAAATAAATTTAATATGAATTGGATTCATATTAATTTTAATTTTAATAAAATCCCTAAGATTAAATATATGATATTTAATTGGGAAATTAATTAATTATGGAATTAATTAATTATTTATTAAAATTAGAGACTTTCCTATTAGGAAAAGATCTCCCTTTTCTTATTAGGAAAAAGGTCTTGGCCTTTACTATATATAGGACCCTTGGGGTGGGGTGAAAGGTATCCCATTCATTCTCCTACTCTCAGAGAATTCTCCCAAAGGCTCCCACAAGTCTCCTGCCTCTAGAAGTCTCAGAGTCATACCGGTGTAGCCATAGTGGTGGTGTTCACACTAGTTCGTGATTAATTCACAAGCAGTTGGTGAATTTAATCTGAGTCGTCAACGAGAGTAAGTAATTTGTTACTTTATAAATTAGATTTAGATCTAATATTTTTGTATGCTTAGCCTTAATATATATTTAGAATAGTTCTAATATTATTGCCAATGTATTGGTATTTTAGATTAAACAAAATTAATTACGAATCGGTCCCAATCACGCTTCCGCTTTACGAAATTATGGAATTCCAATCCTTCACTGATGTCCTTACCATAATCCCTCAATTTTTTCAACTTGTTCAAACTCAGTATGGGAAATCTATTAAAGTTTTTCGTTCCGATAATGCTCCTGAGTTGCTTTTTGAGAAATTTTTTCTTGAAAAATGGGTTATTCATCAGTTCTCTTATGTGGCAAGACCCGAACAAAATTCGGTGGTTGAGAGGAAACACCAACATATATTGAATGTGGCTCGTGCTTTGTTTTTGGAGTCCCGTGTTCCATTACACTTCTGGAGTGAGTGCATTTTGACTGCCGTTTACTTGATAAGTCGTACCCCTTCGCATATTTTGAAGTGGAAATCCCCCTACTTTGCTTTGAATAATTCCATGCCTGATTATTCTTCAATGGAAGTATTTGGTTGTCTATGTTTTGCATCCACATTATTTGCGAATAGACCCAAGTTTGCTCCTAGAGCAGTGCCTGCTGTGTTCATGGGATATCCACCTGGTATGAAAGCCTACAGATTATTTGACATTGAGAACCGTAGATTTTTTATAACTAGAGATGTCGTTTTCCACGAGTTTGTATTCCCTTTCCACACAATCACCATTTCCAGTGATCAACCAAACCTTTTTTCCCACATAGTCCTACCTCGGTCCATCAATGTTGATGCATCCTCCGACCATGAAACCTTACCAAATATGTCCTCTCCCTTACCTACCCCTACTGAAGACACTCCTTTTCCAAGTGTCTCTCAGCCCATTATTGCTTCAGAGCCCACATTACCCAACCCTACACCCAAACGCTCTTCTCGACCAACCAAATTACCAACATATCTCCAAGACTATCACTACTCCCTTATTACCAAGTCTGTCCTGCCTTCCTTTTCCACCAAGTACCCATTCCAACATTACTTATCATATGATAAACTTTTCCCTTCTTACCAATCTTTTTCACTCAACATTTCTACCCATTATGAACCTCAATTCTACCACCAAGCCCTCCCTTTTGATCATTGGAATAACGCTATGCTCGCTGAACTTGAAGCCATGGAACTTAATAACACTTGGACAGTTGCCCCTCTCCCACCCAATAAACATTCCATTGGATGCAAATGGGTCTATAAGATCAAGCATAAAGCTGATGGATCAATTGAGCGTTATAAAGCTCGTTTGGTGGCCAAGGGTTACACTCAGCAAGAAGGACTGGATTTCATTGAGACCTTCTCCCCCGTAGCCAAACTAGTCACTGTCCGTGTTCTACTTACCATGGCAGTCTCATACAATTGGCCTTTGTTAAAACTAGACGTTAATAATGCTTTCCTCCATGGTGATCTTGTTGAGGAGGTTTATATGGATTTACCCTTGGGATACATTCCAAATACTTCTGCCACTCAGGGGGAGCGACTTGTCTGTCGGTTGAATAAGTCCATCTACGATCTTAAGCAAGCCTCTCGTCGATGGTTTGCTAAGTTTTTCGACACTCTACTTTCTCTTGGTTTTCACCAATCTAAAGCAGACTACTTGTTATTTGTTCGGGGCTCTGGTTTGTCACAAAACTTGCTCAGTTGAAATCCCTTCTTAATGCCAAGTTTAAACTGAAGGACTTGGGCTCTTTGAAATACTTCCTTGGGTTGGAACTTGCTCATTCCACCAAGGGTATATACTTGTCACAACGGCATTACACTTTCCAGATTATTGAGGATGCAGGCCTTCTTGTTGCCAAACCTGAGCTATTACCTATGGATCCACACTTAAAGTTGCGGCATTCTGATGTTGACCTGTAGGATGATCCTTCTTCTTATAGAAGGCTTATTGGTCGCTTGCTATACTTAACGATCTCCTGTAAGCTCCTGTAAGTCTCATTTATCAGTTGCCCATCATCTGTTAAGATACTTGAAGTCGTCCCCTGGCCAAGAGATTTTACTTCAACCAACGTCCACTTTTCAGCTGAGATCATTTGCCGATTGGTTTCAAGATCTCCTTACTCTCCCTTGGTTTCATAAAACTTCTCCCCGTTCGTTCTCATCTCCAACTAGCTGATGGCTTTGCCTCTGTACTATTTCCTCTAGTGTCCAAGATGGGTGTCACTAACATCTTCACTCCATCTTGAGGGGGAGTATTAGATTAGTTTTATATGGATTATATTTTCAAAGGGAATTAATCTTTTTTTTTTAGTACATCAGCATTTGGGGGTGGGGGGATTCGAACCTCTGACCTCATGATCGAGGGTACATGCCAATTACCGCTGAGCTAGACTCGCTTTGGCTTTCAAAGGGAATAATCAAATATATTGTTGTTTCGTCTCCCTTACATAATCCCACTCAATTACATAATACTTCCACTTTTATGGTCTTCACATGAATGGTACAAATTAGATCATTTCTAACAAAGTAATATAGGGGAAAGTCATTAGACCTTTATCCATCTTATGGTTGATCCTTTTTAGATAACTACTTTGATTGAAAGTCTTTTGTATATTTAAAGAATATGGGTCTGTTTGAAATACATTCCAATTTAAATGTTTTTCAAGAATGCATTTTTTAAAAAATATTTTGTATAAAAATTGTTTAGAATTTAAACACTCATATGTTTGGTTGCATTTCCTCTGAAGTGTTTTTATACACAAGCTATTGTATACTTAAAAAGTCTTTTAAAAAAAGTTGGTTTCAAGTGTTTCTTTCAAAATGGTTTATTTATCAATCTTATTTTCTAATAAGTCATTTTTAAGTTAAACCAAACACACCCTATATCTAGCATCATTAAATTTTATGGAAACGAATATGTGCCTCCAAAAAATATAAATTACTACCAAACATAAAATATGAAATAATTATTTCGTTTACGAATCAAATGTCTACAATTCCTTCATGTCAAAAGCTTTTCTCTGTATTGGTTGCTCATAGCTATCATATACATCTTCATGATCTACTTTGCCAAGCAAAGAATATTGCCACTCCTATGACATATGCCCACATTTTTATAGTCTTTTTGGGGAGTTTAAATTTGAATTCTCACTATTAATTTTGTTTTACTTTTTTTAAAGCCAACTTGCGAAGAACATGATAAAGCTTTACCTGCTTTACCTTCTTTACACCTTAGAAGTATTTACAATCAAGCTCAAGTATTCGAACCTTTGACAACCTATTGGTTGAAAGTTTCACTACAAGAAATAACAGATATAATAGCTAACAAAAAAAGCTATAAAAGACCTATTATAGCTTTTTTCGAAAGTCCTGACAGCCCATGCAATTAAAAGTCTGGGACTTTTTATAGCGTTTTTGTATAGCTATAATGGATGCTATAATAGAGTATGAAGGAATAGCTTATATACATTGCTATGAAAACTTTTAATAGCGTTTTTTTATGAAAGCTATAATATGTTTACATAGCTAAAATATTGTGTTATCTTTAACACATAATAGCACTTTTTTAACGCTATAATATAGTATTTATAGCTTTAATATTATGCTATAAGAAAGTTATTTAGTGTTTTCTAATTACTATAATTATTATAATAACCTTTTGATAGCATTTCTTTTCTGCTATGTAAATTCTTTTATAGCTTTTGATCATGGCTATAAAAGATATAGCTTTTTTCCCATAATATTTTTTTGATGCTAGAAATTAATTCATATTAATATTCATTTAAATTAATTAAATTTTAATAAAATTTACTTCAAGAGCTCATTTTTAGCTAATAAATCCACAAACAAGAAATAATTCATAACACATCAAATACCATAACTTCCATTCATAATTGAAATTTCATAATCAATTTACATTACAAAATAAAGTATTCAATAGCTTCCAAGAATAAAGAAGTTATCCAAATGATACAAGCTAAAGTATTCATTGAATGTAATTTCTAATAACCATATATTAGTTCACAAAATACAAAATTCACCAAGGGTTCAAGATTATAGTCGTCATGTAGTTGAGTTGTCATCTTTGATCCTTTTGCATGCGTGGGTAAGGTATCATTTCATTCACCTGCATAAATATATAGATCGTCATACCCTATATACAGAGGATATTAATAGGGTTTATAAACAAAAATGGATAATTTTAAGTATACAAACAAAATAAGTTTACACATTCCCAATAATCAAGTACCATATAACCAGTTCAACAAATCAACCAATTCATTCAAACCTCCAAAACACGAGGTAAAAGAGAAAGATAATACTTACTAAGAATTGCATGGTGAGAAAAGAAGAAAAAGCAACAACATGGATCAATGAAAAAGAATTGTATAGTGGGAGGGTAAAACAAATTAACGCAATACCGAAAACTACCAAGATCAAGATTTTTTTTATGACAAACTAAGAGCTTAAGAAGGAGGACATTACAATGTTTACAAAAGACACTCACAACAAGAGCATATCACCACTCAATACCAACTTCTCAAAAATCCATTCAGGAACTAGTTCTTGCAACAAATCTAGTTGTTCAATTTCCCCTGTAAGCAAAAAAAAAAGAATCATTTCCAGACAAGTTATAACAATGAGGCATTTAGCATTGATGCTAAACCTTTCAAACGTAAAGGTCGTATTGCAAAGTCCAAGCTGTCAAAAAACTTTCCCGGAATCTCAAATCTATAAACACCAAAAGAACAAAGAACATCAAGCATACCATAGGAACAAAACATATTTAGCAAGAATAGAAGCTATAATGATTTGAATCCAACCACCCAACAATAATAAGTAAAAATAATACAAAAGATGTAAATCAAACCCAACAGTATAGGAAGACTATACAATTGGGTTCTTTCTTTTCAATCCAACAATCCTAAATGTATATAAAGATAAATTGTAGGTAGAGAATAAGGTAGAGAAGAAGGCAAAGGGGAATTGCAACTTCCAAAGAAAGAATCCAATTTAAATGGTTCTTTTTACCAAATGCATAAATAACTATGGGCTTGTTTCTTCTAACTTTAAACTTAAACTCTCAAGTTAGATATACTATATATAAAATCTTAGAAGACCAAGGAATGAATGCCTCATGTTAAACAAAAAGCCACTAAAATGCACATCTCTGCCTAGTTAAAACTTGAAAGTCAATAAGATTAACTCAACATTTTCCAACAAATACATGCTCAAATTTAGATTCACAAGCAACCTAGCATGATGTAAGATATCAAGTGCTCATTTAATAATGTTTTCACTCTCTATTCCCTAATTTGTATTCATGTTGTTTATTTTGAAAAATTACATATATTTGATAATATTTTCAATGTGGTAGCTGTTACCTATAAGCTGTAGCATTAGTATCTTCAATTCATTACAATGTCAACTTACAAGTAGCATAACTTTCAATCACAAGACTAAAAAAAACTTAGCTTTTTTTCTCCTTATTTTTCCTTGTATTTGCCCATTTGTTTCATTGTGGCATTTACTCAAACACTTAGTGGACACAAGTCATAAATAAGAAAAGACCAACCAATTGAAAGAGGATTAAATCAATGAAATACAAAATGTGAAGCTTGCAATCTTACAGGAGTGGAACGACATTTTGATAGAGCCTGAACTGAGATGAAAGTCTGAGAGAAAGCTTCAAGCGTTGGTCTAGAAAGATGGACGAAAATCTCATAAAGATACAATTAACAAACCTTTTTCAATTGAGGTTTAAATCCAAAATAAGATAGTATATTATAAAACAAGAAATCTAAAAAAAATCTAAGAAATGCAAAACAACCCATAAGAAAAATAGAAAATCTAACTGTTGAAATACTCTGTTTTGTGAGATTCAATTGAAGGAAGGGTCTGGAAATTTGAAAGATTTACCTAGGCACCAAACGCAAGCAAAGGGGAGAGAAGAACAAAATAAGAAAAAAAAAGTAAGTAAAGAAGAAGAAAGCATTTTTACCTCCAATTCTTGAGAAAAGTGGGTGTCAAGCGAAAAGAGAATATGCAGACTTACGGGCGGTGGCGGCGTCAACTTCCCTACAGCAGTGCCGGAGATGTGGCAGCCCAAGCCCACGGTCTCCACAGCCTCTACACAACACTTACTTGAACAAAAATTGTCGAAAAACAAGCCCAAGGTTGCTGGAATGCTAGAACAAGGAAGAAACCCATCTGTTAACGCTGCTGAGAGATAGAGATCGAAAAGGGAGAGAGAGAACTCACCGAGAAATCGCGTGGCTGCTTCGCTCGCCGGTGATGGTCGGAAGAATCGGAGGACTGGGCGACTATTGGCGACTGGGCACTCAGTGAGAGGGAGGAAGCTGCTCGCAACACAGTCGGAAGAGACACACAGAAGAGAGGGTTCAGTCAAGAACGAGAGAGACGAAGACCTCCCTTCAGTCGAGAGAGAAATCGAGAGGGTTCAGCCGAGAGGGAAAAAGAGAGGGTCACGCGATGAAGAAGAGAGGATTTAGTCGAGGGTAACGCAGTACGCGGGGAAAAAGAGAGGGAATTGAAAGAGGCGGCACTTTTTTTAAAATTTTTAATTTTTCTAATTTTTTCTTTCATAGCCTATTTTGAAAAATGCTATGCTAAAAAGCTATAAAAAGGCTTTTTTCTTGTAGTGTTTACGTATTAACTAGTTGAACTATACTCAGGTTAGTTACTAGAATGTCTTTGTCTATATTGTCATGCTATTATTCTCTCATTGCAGAATACACAAAGTTTGTGATTTCTCTTTCAAGGATATTAATTATCTATTCAACTATCAAACTCTTCTTGTCAAAGTGAACATAGCTCAACAGTAACTGTATATATCCTCGACCAAGAGGTTAGAGATTCGAATCTCCTTTCAACATTCTAAAGAAAAGAAAAAGGAGAAAAGGAAGAACACTATGAATGCAAGAGAAAACCCTATGCTTCTATATATTTATTGATCAAATGCATTCAACCATATATAGAGGTCCGGGGAGAAAAACTCTTACAAAAATTCTTTCTCAACAAATACATCTCTCTCATTCTCTTGAATCTTCTTCTCATATTTGCGCTAATACGCCAAGGCATAACATAATACAACAACCCTAATACACTTGGATGGAAAGAATTGAAAAGAGCCTAAACATAATAGGTCATAGATTACAAAACCGAAAATAAAGAAAAGAGACTAATAGACTATCTTAACATTTCTCACCCCAAATGTTGTTTGAACTAAAAAAAACTAGAAAAAGTTATCAAACTCTTTTTTGAATTGAACAAATTAAACTTTGAGAATATTCTCCTCTGCCTTTTTAACTCAAACTTTAAACACAATAGTTTTAAATAAATGAAAATGAAGTAAAACCATAATGAGTTGAATTGGAGATGAGTTAGATCATTTGCTATACCCACAAAAAAGTTTGCATTTTTTTTCCCTAATTGCTTTGAACCCTTTTTCACGTGCATACCAAAAGATGTCTTCTTTAACAATAATGTCTTTCATCAACAAATTATTTTGGACCTTTTTTTTCCTTCTTTTTTCCATTTTTCTTTTCTTTCTTTGTCTGTCCTTTTTTAATTATTGGCAATTTAGTAATTATAACTATTTAAGTTTCAGAGAGGTGGAACCCAATTTTACATTTTAAGAAACTAGAACTTTTAGATCCTCAATAATTTTGTTTTTATTTTTCTACTTTTACAAAGTTAAACTTATGAATTAGTTTGAGTAATTATTTATAACTGTTTAAGTGTTCTCACTCTCTCATTTGGATAAATATACTTTAAAAAAACTATTTATATCTATATATATTTTCCTCGTTTACTTTTTTACTTTTTTTTTTCTTTAAATCTCAGTCAAAACTTGAAAATAGAGTTACATTTTTCGAAGATACTCTTTTGATTTTCATAATTTGATTAAGATTTAAAAAAACAAAAAAACTTTTGCTAAATTGGCATGATTTTTGCTAAATTTTCTGGATTAGATTAAAAACAAAAACTAATTTTGCTAAATTAGCATGATTTTTAATCAGAAAACCAATCACCATGGGTTTGGAAGAGGTGAAATATATCGTATAAAGAAAGTTTTGATTAAAAAAAAAAAAAAAAAAAACAAGGTTTGGGTTAAAAGAAAACACATTTTGTCCATGGTTCTTATACTTTGAATTGGTTTATTATGTCACAATTTAGTTCCTGTAGTTCAAATTTTGCAATTGTTTTATTTTTTTTTCTTAAACTTGCAATTGTTTTAATTAGTTTTTGTCATTTGAAATTTCTAATGGTTTAATTTTTATAGTGATAAATTTCATCCAGTTAAATTATCAATCTTTATTCTGTAACATCTATAACTTTAGTTTAAAAACATATATTGTATGGAATAATCTTTCGATCTACGTTAGATATCTCATTCTTAAGACTCAAACACGAGACCTTGTAAGATATCCCATTTAATCTTTAGGTCGAGAGTATGATGCCTTAACAAGTTATCTATGTTCATGTTGACTCATGACCTAAATTATTAATTCAATGAAAATCCAAAGTTTCAAACTAAAATGAAATATCAATTTCTCATCATAAAAAATTGGTTAAATTCTAAGTGTTTCTTTTGATAATATATGAGAATGGAAGGATTTGAACCACAGATCTCTTAGTCATTAGTATAAGTTTTATGCTTTGCTCATGTTGGCAAATTCCAAATTTTGTTCATAAACTTTCAAGTTTGTATCTAATAGATCCATCGACTTTAAAAAGTATCTCATACAATTTTGTGTCTAATGGGTCCTTAAACTTTAAAAATATTTAATAAGTTTCTAAACTTTCAATTTTGTGTCCAATAGGTCTCTAATATATTTGAAAATTTTCAAAATTAATGGATCTATTAAACATAAAATTGATTTTCTTTTGTCTAACAGAACCCTGAACTTTAAATTTTGTACCTAATAAATCCATGAATTTAAAAAAATATCGAATAAGTTAATGATCTATTAGACACAAAATTAAAAATTCAATGACCTATTAGATACAAAATAGAAAGTTTAAGGACACGTACATATTTTGAAGTTCAAGATTCTATGAGATATGTAAGGGACAAGGACACGACACAAATCTCCACAATGGCATGATATTGTCCACTTTGGGCATAAGCCCTCTATCCGTCCAACTCTCTAGGCTTCAATGCTTTACCGAGAGTTTGCTCTTATCCAGGACGACTCCTCTTCTCCGAAGTATACTCGTCTGCCCAGAGCTCAACCACGGACCTCCACCATGACTATTAAGGCTCACAACTTCTTTGTTCGGCACCCGAGGATTCTACCCGACACAGCTACGTCCGGGGCATGGCTCTGATACCACTTGTAAGGGACAACGGACCAAAGTCCCACATTGGCTAGATAAGGGGATGATCATGGGTATATAAGGGAGGATTAGTATCTCCATTGGTATGAGGCCTTTTGGGGTGAACCAAAAGCAAAGCCATGAGGGTTATGCCCAAAGTGGACAATATCATACCATTGTGGAGATATGTGTCGTGTCCGTTGTCCCTTACAAGATACAAAATTGAAAGTTGAAAACTCTATTAGACACTTTTCAAATATCATAAATCAAGTGGCCAACAAGAGTAGAGTTCAACTAAGCTTATATCTTCGACTAAGAGGTCAAAGGTTCAAACTCTTAACTCACATGTTGTAAAAGAAAAAAAACCAAATGGACACAAAATTGAAAGTTTAGAGTCTAAACTCATAATTTAACCAAAACTTAAAAAGAATAAAGTGTTATCCTTAGGAAAGAAGAAAAATGTACCAAAAAATCAACACAAATCTTTTTATTAGTTTCTCGTTAGGTGGGGAAATTGGAATCTCTAACCTCTCGATTGAGGATAGATGTGAATTAGCTCACTTTCGCCTTAGATCTTTAAATCTTTATTACAAGAAAAGTAAACATTCTTTTCCATGTCACCAAGTTGTCATCCTGTACCCAAGATTCGCTGCCATACTCAATTTACAGTAAATTTCCATACTGCAATCTCAATTACACAATTAATAAAAATATCTTTAAGAAACTTTAGAAAGAAAAAAACTTTTCATTCAATAATAAAAAAAGCAGAAAAAGAATATTCAAAATTCAATCAGCTCTGTTCAAGAAAGAAAGAAAAAGAAAAGCTTCATTTTTCTCTTCTCTCTCTCTCTCTCATTCCACTAACAGCAGCAGTGCAGAGCTCCATTACTGTGAAAAAATGGCGTAGTTAGCTGGCAAAAGTGCTACACAACAAAACGCCATTTCCCTAAAAACCGGATTTTAAGGAGCCGTTACACTTTCTCCTCTGAAAATCAAGGGTAATTCCGTCATCTACTCACCTCTTCCAATAAATGTAGCTATTCTCCCTTTTCTGACACCAATTTCCTCTCTTGTTTATGTGTAATGTGAAAGGTTTTTGCTTTGTTTTGCTTTGCTTTAGTTTTTTGATTTTTTAATTCTGAAATCTGCTCTCTGATTTCTCTTGTCGTACCCATGAAAAGGAATGGCCATTATAATTGTTTAATTCAACAGTGAAGTATGTATGTTTTCTAATTTCTTCTGTGTTTTTTTCTCTCTTCTTTTGAATTTTGTGGTGAAATCTACACATTTTTCGAGGATTTTCTGGTGATTGAGCAGATTCCCACTAGGCTACCATTTTTTTTCTTTTCTTGCTCTCTTCCCTTGTTAGGTTTTTGATCTCCATTTTGCTTCATCATTACTGCCTTTCCCCTCTCTTCATCTCTGCAAAAATCTTCGTTTCAGAGGCTCATTGAAGACTGAGATGTTTTTGATTTCGTTCTCTTCAAGTTTTCCATTGATGGGTTTGATTTTATGAGTTCTCAGTCACTGCTCTTTCTGGCTTCGCTCTCGTTCTGCTTCTCTTTCGTACTTGAAAACAACTCAATCCTCTGTTTTTTCATACTCTGAATGTAATGTGAAGAGAACTCCGACTTCTCAAGCACATTCCTTTTTCTGGGTCTTGTCCCTTTCTTTGCGAACACGCTTTCTTCTGGTGGGTTCTTGATTTCGTGGGGGTTTTCGAGTTTTGTTGAAAAGGGGTTGCTCTGTTTCTCGAGGGTTTTCGCCTTTTTTGTTCTGTTTTCTTGTAATCGATTCATCTCGATGCTCTACAATGTTTGATGCTGGTGAGTTTCTTCTGCAAATCGAGGTGGGAAGCCATTGATTCCGAAGTGGGTGTTCTGGTAATCGAAATTTTATGGCTCCGACCTCGATTTCATGAACTGGGTCGTTGAAATCTTTGGCCAAAAATGGGTGGTTCGAACTCCAAAATCGAGAACAACGAAGCCCTACGCCTGTGTAAGGAACGAAAACGGTTCATCAAACAGGCCATCGATTCGAGGTACGCTCTAGCCGCCGCTCATGTCTGTTATGTTCAGGCCCTCAAAAACGTCGGCGTTTCTCTCCGGCGATACGCTGAGGCCGAGGTTCTGATTGAGTCGTCTCTGTCAACGTCTGCCACCGAGCTCGACAAAACGCCGTCGCATTCCTCTTACCCGTCGCCGTGTCCATCGCAGACCGCCGATGCATTGGAATCACCATTGCGAGAAAGCCCCATTTCGCCGCCGATAGCCACCATTAGTTACATGGTGGCCGAAAGTAGTGCCCCTCTTACTGTCAAGGTCCGGCCGAGTAGCCATAGTTATGTCTATGAAGAATCAATTGCTTCGCCATTGCCCCCGCCGCCCCCGCGGCCGCCTCATGAGTCGGGATCTTCTTGGGATTACTTCGACACCAATGACGAAATTGAGAGCTTCAGGTTTTTGGGGACTGGTGGGATGGACGTGAACTTTGAAGATGAGAGAATGTGGAAGCAATTTAAGGGAGAAATGGCTGATGCCAAAGATGAGCTTCAGGAAGGAACTACAAAACCAGAAGCAGAGCTAAATGCTTGTGAAAATGGTGGCCATTTGAGTCCCTCTGGGGTTGTTGAGGAAAGAAATTCAGAGATGGTGAGACGGGAAGACAAAGAGCTTAATTCGACGAGTTTGTCGAGCAAAGTTCTGCTCGAACAATCTGGTTCAAGAGGGGCAATGAAGTTGGAGAAGAGTTTGTGTACTGAACAGGAAGATCCTTCAGAGTTTATTACTCATAGAGCTAAAGATTTTCTTTCCAGCATTAAGGAGATAGAGCATCGGTTTCAGAGAGCTTCAGAATCTGGGAGGGAGATCTCTAGAATGCTTGAGGCCAATAAGATCAGAGTCGGATACCTCGAATCAAATGGTACATTGATGAGAAAACGTTGATTATCCGCTTCATTTGCTTGAGTTATATAGCTATGCATTTGTGTATTTGATTTCTGTTTGCTGAATTGTTTGTTAATTTTCATTGTTGCATCTCAACTCTTGCAGGAAACATATCTGGTCTTGCTTTTTTGGACCCTCTGCGACGTTTACAACTCGTTTGCTGTCCCGCAAAGCCTGCCCTCTTCTCTCATGGTAAAATTTTAGGATGAAAAAGATAGAGCCCTTGAGTTGAGTGCTGAGATAGCCATTTCCTTGTTAATCGTTCGGTAGTTAATTCTTAAGAGAGTCCTAATGTATACGCAGAACCTCAAAAGACAAAAGTGATCACATGGAAACGGTCAACGTCATCGCGGTCATCTTCATCGAGAAATCCTCTTGCTGCCAAAGATGATGTTGATGACAGTGGAAGCGAATTTGTAGAAGAGTTCTGTATGATTTCTGGAAGTCATTCTTCTACCTTGGACCGACTTTACGCGTGGGAGAGAAAACTTTACGACGAAGTCAAGGTATGTCGTCCAGTCCACTTTGTCATGTGAAGAAGAGATATCAGATACTCAAACATGTCCCATTCTAGCATAAATTTTAACATTCGTGCGACAGATTTATGATTTGCTTTGATTTCGTGGTTGCAATATCATAAGAGTTTCTCATATAGATGATATCTTGAGCTGATTGTTTTGGTCGCTGAATAGAAATAATATTTAGGAGGTGGGATTGAATTACATGGTAACCTTATTGAATAAGACTTGTTCATTTCACTCGTACTTTTAGGCAAGCGAATCGATTCGGAAGGAGTATGATCGTAAGTGTGATCAACTCAGATACCTATTCGCAAAAGATTACAGTACACAAGTCATTGACAAGACGAGGGCAGTTGTCAAGGATCTGCACTCCCGAATACGAGTTGCAATCTATTCTGTCGATTCGATATCAAAACGCATTGAGAAAATGAGAGATGAAGAGATGCAGCCACAGCTCATTGAACTCATTCAGGGGTAGAAGGATCTTCTCTTCTCCTTTGCAATTGAAATGATGACATGATAATGCCCATGTTTCAGTCAATAATTTTTGTTTCGGTGCAGGTTGATCAGGATGTGGAAGGCGATGCTTGAATGCCATCATGCACAGTACATAACGATATCGTTGGCATATCATTCAAAGACTGCTGCCATGGGCACACCTCGAGCAGACGCACAGAGGCAGATAACGGTCCAACTTCAACAAGAGATCGAATGTTTCGGCTTAAGCTTTGCAAACTGGATCAACAGCCTTGCATCATATGTTGGAGCTTTGAATGGCTGGGTACAACACTGTATTCAACAGCCACAGGAACGCTCGAAGAGCAGAAGGCCCTTCTCTCCTCGTCGTGTCATTGCCCCGCCTATCTTCATCCTATGTCGCGATTGGTTAACCGGGATCAAAGACCTTCCATCTAATGAACTCAGCGATGCCATTAGAGCCTTCTTGGGAGAATTGCACTGTTCAATATCCCAACAAGCTGAACTACAGAGGAAACAGAAGGTTGTTGAAGCAAACACTGGGGAAGAATCAGAGGGGAAAGATGACGAGAACAGCCAAGGTGTCTCTTCAAACTTAAGTTGCATACATTCGAGTTTAACGAAGGTCCTTGATCGGTTAACGAAATTTTCCGAGGCCTCGCTCAAAATGTATGAAGATGTTAGACAGAAAAGTGAGGCTGCACGTACAACATATTTGAATTTTAGGCCTCGGTCGGAATTATAACCATGTAATTAAGGGAGAAGTACAAATATTTCTCAAGTTTGGGTGAGATTGAATATTTGTACAGTTTTGAAGAATTTGCAGGGGTTATTTTATTCTGCTTCCAGAAATCAACAATCTGTTGTAGCTGTTCTTTGTTCCTTATCTTTGTGATTTTAGGCAAAGTTAATGTAGGATCATGGGATCCTTTCCTATGAAATAGGAAGGACTATTGCAAAATGTGCTTCTTATGTATACTAAAGAAAACATTCAACAGAAATTCTTGTTTGTACAAAGGGTGTATTGGTTGTAGTTGTAACTTCTATTGGTAGAGCAGAGAAATATAGGGGTAAATTGACAATTTCATATTATATCACTATTATCATGAAAGCATAGTCAAAATATAGGAAATTATGAACAAAATATCACTATGAACATAAAGTTGTCACTAGAATATTTAGTTTATTTAAGAAACGAAATCCTTAATTGTTACTTCAAAGTTTTTTATGAATTATTGTTTTTTTTATGATTTTTCTAAACATATTGATCTTTTTCATCAACATTTTCATTGATGTTGATATTTGAAATCTTGATTTTCCTTTTAAATTCAAGAATCACGAAGATGAGAGATTGAAAGTATAAAATGCTAGTTTAATTTATCTTTGACTGTTATATTATTTTTTTCAATAAATATTAATTGACATCACTATTTTATTATTGACATTGACAGTTTAATCGACATCTTCATAAAATTAACATCTCGATATTTTCCCAGACATGAAAGAAAAAGAAAAGAACAAAGACAACATGACAATTGGTATGCCAGAATCATTTGAACGTGAGCTTGCCTTCAAGAATTGCCACAAAACCAATGAGTTTCTTTCAATGATCAGAATTCTGATCTGAGGTTCTGGTAACCTAACCACCCGCCAATGGCCTCCGAATTTGAGTGCATTTCGTATCGGTTGGCAATCAGAATCCAACGTACTGTGTGTATTGGGAGTAAGCATTCGACTGCATCGCGATGGGGGCTCGAGTAACATGATCTGGAAGATCAAATGCATCAACCAGTTCTTTTGCAACGTTTCTCACTTGGAAACATAGATATTCAGTGAGTTTATGAATTGCCTGCAGGGCAGAAGGAAAATTAGCAGAAGAATTCAACTTAACTGAAAGAGTTATATGATGTATACACCGTTTGATGCTTGGCTAAAAATACCTTTGCTTTGTTGGGGGCTACATAGTCAACATTTCGGTACGTTCCAATGTCGTTCCAGATTCGATCCAAGGCGTAAAGGTCGCATACGAGTTTCAGAGTAGCCTGTGTATTTGGATTGGGACATCTGACGTAAAAGGACAAATTGTTAAACTTTAGAACAGAAACCAGTATGAAGTAACTGCAGGTGTAGGAATGAGAGGAACCTTTGTACAGCTTCAATAAACTGAGCGAGGATTACGGATTCGATATGGGATTCTGCAAGAGTCAGAAGGTGATTCAGGCATCTATTCCAGGCACCAAAGCTGCCAAGGGTTTTAGAATGCTTGCGAAGGCGAACAGCCACGCTTTGAAGTAATCGAGATGTTCGATACTGTGACAAGAACACCATGAAGAATAAGGACTCTTTGAGTTTGAACATTAGAATCATTTTCATTTTCGGGAAGCAACTATGGTTATACTCACTTGGAAGGCATCTAGCTGAAACTTAGGATCTCGCAGATGGTCTGCACTTTCCCACCGTGCAGTGACGGGATTCGGCTGAGATAGATATGAATTCATGGATTCTCGCAGGTAGTTCCATGTAACTGCAAGTGTCCCACCTTGAAATTTCTCCTTGTATTGCTTCAAGAGGTAAGCTGCGACCTATACAAAAGGTGAAAGTTCAGCCCTAGTCACCATCCAACGGTTCAAAATGCTAGAAATATTGTTTTACGTCATACAGATGAGCCTAATAACTAACTAATATCAAAACCCAGAATGAATGAATTGGAAGATTGATTGGAGACTTGAAGGTTGAAATATTAATATACTATCATCAAAGGAAAAACAAGCCCAATAAGAAATAGATTATGTTAGCAAACCTGCTGTAGAAGAACAGTATTGTCCCCTTCAAAAGTCTGAAAGATGTCGTGATCGTTCCTAAGGGTACCAAAGCGATTAACTGCAGCATATCCATGGCCACCACAGGCTTCCCTGCAGATACTCAATGACTTCGCCGTGTACGAAGTAATGTAAGCCTTGAGCCCTGCTGATAATGCATGCACATCTCCAACTAGTTCTTCATCATGAGTCTTCTTCATCTGTGCATACTTTTCCACTAGTTCGAGAGTAGCAAATTGGAAGGCATAAGTTGAAGCCAGCATTGGCATTAGCTTGTGTTGTTGAGATTGGTAATCAAGAATACTGACTTCTGGCTGCTTCGGAGGACCGAACTGCTGGCGTAACAGTGAGTATCGGATAGCTATTGTAGAAGCAATCTTAAGGACACTAGCTGAAGAATATGCAAGGCCAACCCTTCCACCTACAAGTTCTCCTAATGTGGCTGCAAATCTTTTATTTATAGATGGTAGACTACTCTTATACTTCCCATCTCGAGATACCTCTCCGAATCTGTCAAGGAGATTATCTCGTGGAATTCTCACTGAACGGAATCTCAATGCTCCATTATCCACCCCATTGAGGCCTACCTTATGGCCACAATCATTTATTTCAATTCCTGGAAGTGTTTTATGAGACTTAAGATCTCTTATAGGAACAATGAACGCATGGACACCCATATCAGCAGTCCTTTTAGAATCATGAGTTGGCAACACCAGCTTTGCGAAAACAGTGGCAAACTTGCCATGAACTGCAGCATTCCCAATCCACCATTTGATGGCTCCATCATTTGGTGTATCGATAATGAATTCATCCGTGATCGGATCAAATGTAGCCGTCGTTTGGAGACCCTGAACGTTGGAGCCTTCAAGGAATTAAATGAAGAGATTTTAGATCAAAATGCAAATCTACATTATTGAACAAAACCTAAGATACAAGAGAGCAGAATAAGTTACAAGAGAGCAGAATAACATACTATGCATAATATTCAACTTCAACCCAGTAACTGAGGGTCAATGTGAAAATAAGTTGTGTAATCTAAATTTAAATAGTGCAAAGAATAGGTTATAAAACTTGGTTAGTGAAACCTATATTTGATTTGTTAATTTATGATTGGTAAAAATGAGTAGCATAATAGTATTTTATAAACCTAGAACGAGTAGTAAACTTAGCAAACTTTCTGCTAAACATAAACATAAGCTCAACTTCTTTTAACTCTGAAAATCTGAACAAACAAGAAAATTTACATTTTACTTACCATGATGAAGTTCTGTCATAGCAAAGCAGCCAGGAAAATCCACATTGTCAATACCATCAAAGAATTTGTCTCTGTGCTTTTTGGTTCCCAGATTGAGAACAGAGCCACCCCAAAGACTGCAGAATGAAACATAAAGATGCTTCCATAAATAGAACACAAATTCAAGCCAAAATCAAGTCCAAATCAAACTTTGCCATCTAATTTTTTCATTAGGATTAAGGCAAGGCAGAGAGATTTTGAAGAAAGAAGAGTGTCAATGGAGAATGTGAGAGGTTTTAAGAGAGTGAAAGAGCAATGTGGTAGAAAACAAATGAGAAGCCAAGAGTGGGTAGAAAAATTGGTAAGATAATAATGGCGCCTAGATATTTTAGAACTTCTTTTTTCTTTTTATTAAAAAAAAAAATCATTTTAACCATTAAACCTTTAATTCTCACTCTAAAGTCTAAACTTTCAATTTTATAGCCAACAAGAGCATAGCTCAACTGGCATAGAGTTGGATTGATAACCACGAGGTCTGTGATTCGAATCCCCACCCGCACATGTTGTCAAAAAAAAAAAAAAAAAAAAAAAAACTTTCAATTTTATAAAATTAAACTATAAACTTGGGTCAGCAATTTCAATCTTATGTTCAATTTTGCTTTATTTACTCATTAATTTTAACAAAAAAAAAATAAAATCTTACTCACAATTAAGAAAAAAGAAAAACTTGGACACAAAACTAAACTCGATTAATACATAAATTGACGATTAAATAAATCTTCCAAAAACGATATATTCATTAAATTCACATATGAAATTGTCATACCAAGTTCACCTAAAAATGTGACCATATGGCCCTACCTCAACCTATTCAATATTTTATTATTTAAAATTTAAAAATTTACTATAAATCTTTACATAAATTTTAACATTAGTTCCACCATTAGCTTGAAACTCATTTTCATGTGTGTTCTAAAGTTCTTAAGAAAAAAGTCATTAAATTTTTTATAACCCTAGTCTAAAGAGATCATTTTAAAGCTATATTTCAGCCACCAACTTTAAATATCTGGACTAAAATAAAATAATAAATCTGCCCAACTTTAATTGACATTACATAACAGAAGTTGAACTAAAGAATAATAATAAATCCAAAGTTGAGGACTAAAATCATATTGTAACCTTTTTTTTTTTTTTTTTTAAGACATACAGGAAAATAATAAGTAATGGTCACAATAATTCTTGTAAGTACAAAAATAAAATAGTAATTCTAAATCAAAATTTGATTCAGCAAAATTGACGATGAGATGAGAGAAGTAAGGATCACCTGAATTGGACGCCCATTTTGATGGCGAGAGAGACATCGACACTTCCAACAGCTTCCATAATGGCGAAATACTTGGCCGGATCTTCATTCACAAACCTAAACGGCCTAATTCCGGCCTCCCTCACCAAACCGACGAGTTGCTTCATACAGAGCTCCCGATGATCGCTCATTGAGATCTCCACCGGCGTTTGCAATTCCGGCCTCGAATTGAAGTACTCGAACACTCGCTCTTGAATCTCCCTGTGTTTCCCCCTCATGTACAGCGTTAAACTCCCCATGTCGACCTCGATTTTCGCCTTCGCCGCCGCGCACGTCACCATCTCCAGTCGCTGCGAACCGTCGCCGGAAAGGGCAATCGGACTCAGGTGCAAAGAGAGCCGCTCGATTCGCCGGGAGGCTATCTGAGATTCATCCTCCGCCGTCCGATTTGGTTTTCCCGCCGACGCCATATCTCCGACGATCGAAAACAGAGCGAGAAAGAGAGATGGTAGACGGTTTCACCGAATGCTTTATATAGAGCGGCGCAGGAGCTGACGTGGCGTTAATTAAGTATCTACGTGGCGGACTGTGATTGGAAGACGTGGCTGGCAGTTAAATCCGGCGCGTTTCTCAACGTGATTAGGATATGTATGCTTGACGTAGAAGTTTCGAAGATAGATGAAATTTGTGAAGTTGACATTCCATATTATCTTTTCTTATTCTCTCTTTTTTTTCTTTATCTAAATATTAAATTCCTTATTGCCTTAGGATAGATTAAATCTTAAATTTTTTTTTTTATAAATCGTGTTTAATTTACAGAAGTAAATTGAAATTGATAATTTCACTTTATTTTAGAAATTACTTTTTGAAAAAGTTGTGTAATGGATAATCATCCATGTCATGTCCTGTTTTCGACGTGACCAGCCAACCTCAAATGCAGCGAATATTTAATTAAATAAATGATACCATTTGGAAGAAGATCTTTTTTTTAATATTTATGCTTTTTTCTAATATTAAATTTATAATTTTTTGAAGCATGTCCTTCCACGTTTATATTATATAGTACGATGGATTAAATTATGTTTTTAACAATAAGTATTGAGAATAATTAATTGAGACCTCAAGAACTCAAAAAAAAAAAAAAAAAAAAATTGAGACCTCAAATGATATTAATGCTATTATTAGCAGAATTATAACCTGGAACACATGTTTGCCTTACCTAACATGAAGATTCAAATACATCTCTACTTTAGGATTACAACCTAACGAAATATCACCATTCACATAGATATATTTTTTTTTAGTTCGATAGATGAAAGTGAAGATTCGAAGTTCTAACATTTTGGTCAACAATACATGTTTCATTCAGATGGGTTAGGCTCAAGTTGACATCCCCATCTGATTTGATGATTGAACACCACTAGAAACACCAATCATAATAGAAAAATGGTTCATTTCTTACATTTTAGCCTATTATATAAAACAATGTACTTGTTACATTGATACCCACATCTTGGATATCCATATGAGTTCCACGACCTCTAACATAAATTTCTATTATTTCCATAATCTCATGGCATATGATAGAATCTCATTATCAAATAAATTATAGAAAGAAAACAAGTAGCTTTCTGGCAATTATTTTCTTCGGACTAATCTCTATCAATGGCAAAAATTTGGAACTCTCAACCCTGTTGTTTATCTCTATCTAAAAACTAACCGATGGCCCTGTGCTATTCTTCTGAGACCTTGAAAAAGGTGTAGGATAGAATCAAATTGTTGATGCCGTCCATTTTTGGATCAGTTTCAAACTCAGGATCAATGTAAAAGAACACCTGCAGAATCAGGTCGTGGATCAGATGACTTGCCTAAAAGCTCGACTCGAAAATAGAAACATATACTTACTGGCATGTCAATCTGCTCCCCAGGAAGGAGGCGCTGCTCCTCGAAGCAGAAGCATTGTATTTTATTGAAGTAGATTGCAGCCTGAAACAAAGTTAAAGTGCGAAAAAAATCTCATTCTTTATGATTTAGATGGGTTTTTACAAAAGTTTAAACTCTGGCAGCCTTACCACTTTAAATCAAAATATTATCTCAATGAAAGTGCAGAAAGAAAAAATTTAAGAGCCAATGCTTATGACCTATAATTCTTCTGATTTTTTGTGGACTAAAACTCAATGCTGATAAAATCTTAGTTTCGGGAACAATGCCATTCCTCAAGAAGCAGTGAAGCTAGCTTAACATGAAACATCACAGTTGGCAGGAACCACAGGACAAAATAATTCAATTAATCATAGGACAAGATAGAAAGAAAGAAAGAAAACAACAACAACAACAACAAGCTACTGGTTCGTTAAGTCCACTAGTTACACAGAAATTTAGGTTTTTGAAGCCTACATTTTAAGCTACATGAAAAATTTTACAAAACAGACTTAAAAACTATACAGAAGATATACAAAAGCTTCTAAAATTTATTCCCTTGTACATTCCTGATTGTACAAACTTGAAGAAACAAATCCAAATGAGTCGAATGCCTTCCAAGAAGCTGCAAACATCTCATAAATTCAAACTCATCCAACTCTATGAACTTCATTTAAAATTTTTCTACTTTTCTCCCTCAACAATCAAACCTACTTCGATAACATTTCCCCTCTAAAGGATTTTAGCTTCCAATCTTTAAGAATAGCACCAAGGATTTGAATAAAGACGAAGAAAAACTTCCACCAACTGTGGGCAACTCCACTGCATATCAAACAACTATAAGTTTTTTTTTTTTTTTGAGAAACAACTATGAGATATTTGCATATGGAATGCCAACTTGGGGAAGGAAGCAAATTGGAGTGTTTCCTTTGGACTCTGATTACTCATTCGTGTTGGTCATTCATAAAGCAAGAGTTCAAAATGATCTTTTTGGTTTTACTCATCCTAAAATTAGAAAAGATAGAAAACAGTTTTAAAAGATTAATCTACAAGCAGTTTCTGACAACATTTTTTTAAAAAAGACCCAAGCAAACCCCATATAGATTGTTAACCCTAAGTTGAATCTAAAGTACACTAACATATGAATGATAGGAGACCACAATGAGAAGATCTGTGACTTGAGAAACTAATTGAAAAAGCCATCCCAAACTTAATCAATCATCTTAACACTTTCCACTTAAAGCACTAGATTTGCATAAATGAAGTATCTTTCAAAAACTTCTCCTTTAATGTTGTACGAATACGGTGGTTGAAATTTATAATTATTTATTTTTTTTTATAAGAAACCAAACTTTCATTAAGAATGAAAGGGAGAACAAGGACATACAAAAAACAAATCCCAAGATGCTAGAGACAAGCCCACAAACAAGGCCCCAAAACCTAATTACAAGAAAGAATCCCAACCCAAAAGAATAAGCCCCAAAGAGTAATTACAAAAGGTCCGACAAACGGACGTCCAAGAAGATTTAAGTTTAATCAACTCCCAAATCTCCTCTCCTGATCTCTCTATCCCTCTAAAGATACGACCATTTCTTTCAAGCCAAATATTCCACAGAGTAGCAAAGAAACAAGCTTGCCATAAAATCTTTCCTTTTCAGTAGTTGAAACTTATAAAAATTGTGGTTTCTATGACACAATGTAGGGAAACTAGTTGTTACCTTCATAGGTGTAACATTATACGTAGACACACCAGTAATTGGAGTTGAACTTCGATTTTCAGCAGTATAGAATGCAAGTGCACTTTCTCCAGGTTTTACCCTTACCTAAGACAACAGATGAAGTTAGTTCTTACCCTATTGGAAATCTTGTTTTCTTGTGGGGCATGTGTATTTGTGCCTTGTTTTTTTGTTTCATGCACTGATGTTCCAGGAGATAAGGACAACAGATGAATGATGTTACACCAAAAGTGCACGTACACATGCATACAAGAAGATGTGTCGAGATTAAGATGTTTGTGTGCAGAATATATGTGTGTGTGTGTGTATACATGCTTCTGCAAAAGGGAACACCTCTCTCTGTGTTGGGATAAACTTCCAAGGCATTCCATCAGCTACATCAGCATTAAACTGCACAACAATATCCCTAGTAACAAATGAAAATTTATCAGGCAATAGAGGAATTAATTTCTTTTGTTTTTATATAAGAAACAAGAAAATGTATTATAAACACAAAAGAAAGGTCAACCACCTAGGGGCTGGGTGTAGAGAAAACATCTCCCACACAAACTAAACCATCAAATACCTTCCAATCATTAATTAAGATGAGAATGGTATCATTACAAAAAAATTGAACACTACCAAGATGTATGTTGTACACTACTACAAAAAATTATCCACCAAGGTTGCAATAGAGGAATTAAAGTTATATCAATTAACCATATTCAGGATCCATCGAGTACTTATCTTTACCATAACATTATATAATAGTGAAATGTAATTATAAAAACGGTGCTATTAATGAAAATTCCAAAGCCTAATTTCCCAGCTAGGATATGAATTTTTTTTTTTTCTTTTTTCCCAAAATTGAAACAGAAATTTTCATTGTTGAAATGAAATATTACAAAAGAGTACCAACAGATTACAAAGAACGAAATATCTGAAGCACAAACTAAAGTACAAAACTCTGAACCCAAACTCAAGGGAAAAAACACAAGATCTAAATACAAGATCTAGATGGCAGCCACTTCCCTTCTCCAGAAGGAACTTTTTGACTTCATTCTGTTGGCAACTTTGTAAAACAAAACACAAGACTGAAGAAAACTCGATGACACAGTTCGTCTTGACCTTAACAAACAGCACCACTAGATAGCGTAATGAAGAGCCTTTAAGAACCAGAACCAGCAACAAATCTAAATAGCTAGGATGTGGACTTTGATCTAAACTCTAAAGTAAAAGTGATTTAGTGAATCATCTTTTTGTATCAAGTGAACCTCAAAGTATATTTCTTCCAGATAAATCCGTCCATCTAGATTGACTCCATCAAATTGTTGTAATTCCGACTCCCTTTAAGACTTATCTCCTTCCAGAACACCTGTCTTCCATCTTAGACCCTTTCCACAAAAAATCCTTAACGGTCCTTTCAAGTTTTAAGGCCCAAGGAATTCTCTCTAAAAGCAATATCAAAAGATCCACTCTTAAGATTGCCTCCTAGGGAAAAGGCAAGGAATTTTAAGTGGCAAAGAACCACTGAAATGAGAAAAACTCCCTGGAGTACCTTTGATTGTTGAACAATCAATATCATCCACCACCAACCTATTCAAGTTAACTTTTAAGACTCAAACTCTCCTGAAGAATGTAACACCCTTGAACAAGTTCCTAATCAAATTCCCTGAAGGGAATATGTTAGTATCTAACTCGATAAACCTGTGATAAAACACCAAGAACACACAAACAACACACAAACTAGGGAGATAAAAGACCCAACTCTGCACTATTGAGGGTTCTTCAATAGCCAAAGTGGGTTATTCAGCCGCAATATATTGATAATCTTCCAAGAAAACACAAGAACAATGGGAACAAGGTAAGAAAATAACTTCCCAGCAATTCAAGAGGTTGGTTTCTCTCCTCAGACTACTCTCAGCCTGAGACAAAATGTTTCCTACCCCCACATTCCCTGCCTAAGACAAAATGTTTCCTACCCCCCACATCCCCTGCTCCCCAATACATCAAGCACTCACTCCCACGTTCTCAGTGGTCCCCTCTCTCTCTAACGGTTTCCCATCTTTTCCCATCTTGCCCTTTCTTTTGTACCAGTGTTTTAAAAGGCTCAAGGCGCACTAAGGCGCAATGGCCTCCTGGGGCCTAGGCGCAAGGCGAACAAAAAAGCGCGGACTTTTTTCTTTAAGGCACACTATATAGAAAAAAAACTTACAAAAATATATACAAGTATATAAAACACTTTCATGGCAAGTAATGAAGTTTTTAACCAAGAAAAATAGATAAAAGATAAATAAGGTTCAAATATTAGTCTTCCAACATAGAGTCAAATGTCAATACTCCACAAAAAACAGTGAGTTTAGTATTGTTAATATGCCTTCTGACACTCCGAATGACCAAGTATGATGTCAATACTCCACAAAAAATATATGCCTTGAATATGATATTTGACACTCCGAACGACCAAGTACGGGAGCTTCATAACAAGTATTTAGGTTTAAAAAAAATGTAAAACATATGTAAAAATGTGAAGCCCCAGAGGCGCCTAAGGCGCGCGCCTCGGGGGCTTCGAGGAAGGCGCGTGCCTTGGCCGCACCTTCCTCACTACGCCTCGCTTCGAAAGTTGCGCCTTGCGCCTAGGCGCGCTTTTTATAACACTGTTTTGTACACGCGCGTAATAGGAGGTCTTACAGAATAACAAGGAATCATTCACGTAATTGAAGATGATTGACAAAATCAGGTTTTGCCCATGACACAATCTTCTAGCTTGCCTATCCAATAATTAACTCACAGCACTGACCCACAGCACTGGCAACAACAAGAAAGAGGGAGAAGGAATCTCAATGTTAGAGAACATTAGAAGGTTGACTAAGTGTGTGTCCATTTAGTGATCCAAGCAAGAATAACCTTCACCAGCTCATCGTCCATTATATATTTTGTGCATACAGAAATCTTTCAATCATTCAATCTTGCAACAATTTAGCAGGTTGGCAATGCCTGCTAAGAAAAGGCAAGACCCTTCCATTGTGTCTATGGTTAGTTTTGATAGGTAAGGGGGTGTTTGGGCAATGAGTTGTGAAGTTGGAGTTGGGTGGAGTTTAACTCCACCCAACTCCTTGTTTGGCCCAAGCAGTGTTTTCAAGGCACAAGGCGCACCTTGAGACGACGAGCCCTTTGATCGCCCGAAGGTGAGAGGCGATAAAAAGGCGACGCCGAGTGAAGCGAGGTGCACCTTAATAAATAAATAAAAATTATATATATATAGTGCATAAATTTATATAGTAAACATAGTTTAAAAAATCAATATCAGAATAGTGCCATAGTAAATGTTAACAAGATACATAAATTTTTAATTAATATTTAAATAAAAAATTATATATATATATATGTAAATATTTCTGTAAGTTTTTATTTTTAAATTTCTAATGAAGGCTTTTCACCTTCCATTTTTTCTCTCCTAGTAAATAGAATTAATGCCAGTCCAACCTAATTTTCTCACTCCTAGTAAATAGAATTAATGCTAGCCCAACCTAATTTTCTCTCTCCTAATAAATAGAATTATAGAATTCTAAGTGAAGCCCTAATTTTCTGTTTACTTCCTGTCAACATCCAACCCTAGCCGCTTCTACCTCATCATATTCTTCGTTTCTTTCTTCAACTTCTTTCTTCTTCTTCTTCGTTTCTACTTTCTTCTTCTTCTTCGTTTCTTCTTCAATCTTTTTCGTTTATTCGAATGGTTACGGTTTTTTTTGGCAAAGGAAAGGGTTAGGGTTTGAGAGAGGGTTTTGTTTTTTTTTAAGCTTTAAACAAATTAAAAAAAAGGGACAGATCGCCTCGCATCGGGCGACAGGCGCACCCATGCGAGCGCCCGATTGAAGGCACTCGCCTGGGCACTCTATGAGGTGCACCCGGGCAAAATCGCCTCGCCCGTCGCCTGAGGCGCGTGCCCGAGTGCGCCTCGAAAACACTGACAACATCCAATTGTGGGGCCCACAAATTTATCAACCAATCACAACACTCTATTGTGGGTCCCACAAACTTTTTAACTCATATTTCAACACTTTATTGTGGGTCCCACAGACTTATTAACTCCTACTCCAACTTTTATGACAAAACAACTCCCAATTTCATAACTCAACTCCTTGCCCCAAACAGCCCCTAACTATTTTGGGCTATTGTGGTGGATAACTACAATTTGTACTTCAATATATCTTCAAAAAAGTAAATTTTCTACATAAAAATAGCTATAAGCATAATGAAGAAGAAACAAGGACTGTTTTGCTTGTTTAAAAGCAGTATTGATTAGGTAAAGTATTGCAATATAATGAGAATTGTAAGAACCAATCGCACTCAAAATTTTATTTCATTTACATTTATTAGCCTGATTTATCCGTTTTCCATCAACTTCTTAACTTCTACATCTATAAGCCTCACAATCTGCAATTCCAAACTAGCCTGCAACTGCATATCTTATCAAGTGCAAACATGAAAAGATACAAAGAACAAACGTAATGCAATAACTGTACTAAGATTGAGAAGGAAAATTACATTAGGGAGGAACAAAATACTTTGAAAAATAAAACCAAAATGAATCCAATCATTGCTTCAAAACAAAACTATGTTAAAGAGAAATTAAACCTTGTAGTTACTGTTCCATCTTTAGCATGGCGAGCAATCTTTTCTTCAACGCTCTACATAAAGGAAATCCTTTCTCAATTGAAAAGCAAAGAAATGAGCAATCTGACATGATAACAAAAGCTAAAGAAAAATATACCTCACGGCGCTGAACAGTGCCCCCATAACCAGTAGCTTGGCAGAACCTCCTATAAAGAGGAACAGCCGCATAACTACATCCCACCATGGCAAAAACCAATGCTACAAGGTATAAAAGCATATTTTTGGACTTCCGTTCAATAGAAGCTTTAGAGTAGTTGCGTTGAATATTGTGCAAGGAAGAACACCTCCCAATATAACGAGTAGAAAGAGGTGAAAACCAATGAGACTTTTGAAATGACTGTGAATGGAAACCACGTCCCAATTTCAAGCCCCAAATACCTAAGCCAGGACCTCGTTTATAAACATTACAAGTTCGACTAACATTATAAGTCGAATGTGGTAGAAATTCGGATGTCGACCTGCATCCAAAAAGCCCACAGTGAGCATATGCCAACAAAAACAGTGAATAATCAGGAAGATGTGAGAGTTGAGATAGATCCAAAAATACGCTTTACAGCAAGCATGAGTAATCAAATAATTCAAGTCACTCCATGCGTACAAGACACAATACCCAAGTTAAGGACCATAAAGAACTAGCCAAAAATGGGATGATATAACATAATTCGATGAGATCTAAAGATGTTAGTTCTCTGAGATTTGGAGATAAAGGTGGTGTACTGTATATGGCATGGAACAATTTTAATTGAATAAAAAATTCAGGATATGCATGATTAGCATGGTCCATAGGATATTTGATTAGAAAGAAATAATAGACTAGTCAATGGAAAAGCTAAAAATTGGAGGGAGCAAATTTTTTTTTTTTTTTTTTTTTTTTTTTTTTTTTTTTTTTTTTTTTTTTTAACGAACCACACTTTCATTGAGAAGAAAAATGAAAAAATACAAGGGCGAACAAAAAAAACCAAGCCCTCCAAAAGAAGAAACCCCATTATAAAAAGGGACTCCAATCCAAAAGAATTAGACCTATAAGATAACATAGTATTTACCCAAGGACCAAACATCATTAGAACACCTCTCTGACCCTCTAAAAGTTCTATTGTCCCTCTCTCCCCAAAGCCCACAAACAATAGCACAAATTCCCACAAGCCATAAGAAATTTCCCCTCTCTCGATAAGGAGGATGGGGAAGGAACTCCTCAATCATCTCCCTGATGCTCCAGTGTCTAGCAAACTGCAAGCCAAACATCTCGAAGAACGCGTTCCACACCGATCTAGCAAAATCGCACCTCCATAAAATGTGATCAAGGTCTTCCTCTGCCATCCGACAAAGGATACAACAAAACAAACCAATCAAGGTAGGTATCCTTCTCGATAACCAATCAAGAGTATTAACTCTCCCATGGAGAACCTGCTAGATGAAAAACTGCACGTTCTTTGTTTCACCTTCCATATCAAGGAAAAGATTGACTCTTTGACAGAAGGATTCAAGAGCATTGGAAAAAAGAACGACAAGAAAACCCTTGGGAGGGGTTAGGGCTCCACAACCGACAATCCCTCCTATTCGGTATAAAGGTATAAAGGTGACTCCCTCCATCAAAGAAAGGAGAGCCAGGATATCTGTAGTTTCCCTATCGAACAACGGACGATAGAAGCCAAAATAATAGGAAGGAGAGCTCCCAGAATGAATTAAAATCTCTGCCACTGAATGATTTTTCATCGAGGATAAGAGATAAAGCCGAGGAAAAGTAGCACATAGAGGTCTATCCCCCCACCCATCTATCTTCCCAAAAATAAGTTTCCTCCCCGTTTTCCACAAAGTGTGAAATAAAAGCAGTCAAAGAAGGGATCTCTAAGGAGATCTCCTTCCAAGAGTTTTTGGAAGTGCCTTTGATCCCACCCGACACCCATTCGAAAGGATGAGGACCGTATTTGCTAACAATGATCCTATGTCAGAGAGTGTTGAATTCGGTGGAGAACTTCCATAACCAATTTAGCCAACAAAGCTTTATTGCAAGTCCTCAAATTACCCACCTCAAGCCCCCCAAGGTTCAAGGGCCTCCCCACTATATCCCAACTCACCAGGTGAGTGTTTCTCCCCTCGTCGATCCCTTCCCACAAAAGTTCTCTCATACGCTTTTCAATCGCTTGGCATACCAAACGAGGGGCTCTAAAAAGGGAGAAAAAATAGATCAGGATCCCACTCAGCACGGAACGAATGAGAGTCAATCTACCACCCTTAGAAAAGAAACTCTTCTTCCAATTAGCAAGTCTTTTCCTAACCTTGCTTACCACTGGTTCCCAGACCATAGAAGATTTCGGATTGTGCCCAAGTGGGAGCCCGAGATAGGAGGAAGGGAAAGATCCGACCTCACAACCAACTCTTGTCACCCACCTACTCATCTTGTTCTCATCGCAGTTAAGACCCAATATTTGGCATTTACCCCTATTAATCTTTAGACCCGACATTGCCTCAAAGTGAGCTAGGATATGATACAAAATTAGAAATAACTCATCTTTGTTAGAGCAAAAGAAAATTGTGTCATCTGCGAATTGGAGATGGGATAAGGGAGTCTTGTTCTATCCCACCTCAAAACCTTCAAAAATCTTCCCCTCCACCCCTTTGTAGAGAATCTTGCTAGGCGTATCAACAACCAACAAGAACAGAAAGGGGGGGGAGAGGATCACCTTGACGAAGGCCCTGCAAAGCCTGAATCCTCCCTCTAGATCTGCCATTGATGAGAATAGAATAGGTCATTGATCTCGTACAACTCCAAATCCAAGATCTCCATTTGTATTCATACTCTTTCTTCTCAAGAATCTTGTCCAAAAAATTCTAGTCCACATGGTCGTAGGCCTTCCCAAAATCTATCTTAAAAATGACCCCCTCTTGACCACTAGCCCTGTACTCTTCAATAGCCTCATTAGCTATAAGGGCTTGATCAAGGATTTGTCTCCCTTCAACGAAGGCACCCTGGGTCTCTGAGATCGTCGACAGGAGAACTTTTTTGAGCCTATTAGCTTAGCTAACACCTTGGCAATGATTTTGTAAACCTTCTGCTCAGGCTAATAGATCTAAAATCTTTAACCATCTTCGTCCCCTCCTATGGAATTAGGCAAACACAAGTCTCATCCAAAGATTTGTCTAAGATGCCCCTTTCGTAAAACTCTTTGAAAACGCGCTCCAGATCCACCTTGATCTCCTTCCATCTCTCTTGAAAAAGGGCCATGGAAAAACCATCCGACCTAGGGACTTTGTCTCTATTACACTTAAAGACCACCTTCCTAATTTCTTCCAAAGTAAAAGGCAAGTCCAACTCCTTTTTCTCCATTTCTGATATTGGACTCCAATCCACCCCTTCAATAAAGGGCTTAGGGGTCACCTGAGGATAGAGCTTGGAGAAAAAGGAAAGAATCTCATCCTCGATCTTTTTCTCCTCATGAATCAAAACCCCTTATTGTTTTCCAAGGGACCAATGAGATTTTACTTCCTGCCACTAGCCACTAGCCACCCTAGGGAAAAAAGTCAAATTACAGTCCTCATCCTTAGCCCATCTCATTTTGGCCTTTTGTCTCCCGCTAATAGCTTCTTTCACTACCAACTTAGCAAACTCAAGTTTGAGAGTAAGACGCTCTTCTTTAAGAGTCTCATCAATCTGATCTTCCTCTTCAAGGGAATCAATCTCCCAAATCCTATTCATCACCTCTTGCTTCTTAACTCTAATATCACCAAAGACCTCTCGATTCCACGATTTAAGAGTACTTTTGAGCGCCCTTAATTTTCCCATGAATTTATAACCTTCCCATTTTCCTATGGTTTCCACACTCCACCACGAAGGAGAGGAGGACTTGAATGAAGGGTGATCTAACCACATATTCTCAATTAAAAAAGGACACGGACCCCATTTCTGAGGGCCCGACACAAAGATTAAGGGCCAATAGTTTGAGGTAACTCTAGGGCCAAGGGTCTGTCTCACACAATTAAAAGTCTCAAACCACCCCTTGGGGCAAAGGGCTCTATCAATTCTACTTCGAGCTCTACTTTTAGCCCAAGTAAACCTCTCATTCATCAAAGGAGTGTCAAATAAACTACACTCCTCAATCCACTCATTAAACTGATTCATAGACCTCATCACCCTACCCCCCCGAAGCCTTCTCGTACAAGGATCGGATAACAATAAAGTCCTCTACAATACACCAGTGTTGCCCACACAGACCAAACAAATCACCTAGCTCATTTCAAAAAGCATGTCTACCTTTAGGTCTAGGGGACCATAAGTGCCAGTAACCCACCCCACATCCTTATCATGCATGCTAATCCAAATAGAAATTAAGAACACACCTTTCACCACCTCAAGGCAGTTAATAGAATTTCCGTCTCAAATAACAATCACACCCTCGAAGCCCCAACCAATTCAATGCCCGTCCACTCCACCTTTCTTTTTCCCCAAATACTTTTGACGAACTCCTGATTATACCTATCACGCTTAGTTTCTGAAATGATCACAACATCTAGATTCTCCTGGGATAAAATGTTTTTTTTTTTAAGAATACAATGGCATCCAAAAAAACCAAGTCCCAAACAAAGGAAACCAATTACAGAAAGGGTTTCCAGTGAATCAAAATCATACCTAACGGGTAATTACAAAAAGCCTTAGAAACTGAGGCCCATAAAGAAACAGAAAATGTAATATTAGCCCAAACCTCACAAGGATGTCTCTCGTTCCCTCTAAAAATTCTATTATTTCTCTCCCCCCACAAACCCCACAAAATGGTGCAAACACCAACATGCCATTAAAATCTTCCCTTCTCTCGAAACGGCGGATGGAGGAGGAACTCCTCGATCATCTCCCTACAGCGACGCTGGCCCACAGTCTGATACCCGAAAACCTCAAAGAAGCGGCTTCAGACAGAGAGGGCAAACTCACAACCCCACAGCAAATGATCAAGATCTTCCTCCGCCTCCCGACAGAGAATGCAACAAAAACGGCCAACCACATGGGGCATCACTCTCGAAAGTCTCTCAAAAGTGTTAACACAACCCAAGATGACCTGCCAAACATAGAACATAACTTTCTTTGGAACTTTAACCTTCCACAGACACAAGAAGACAGACTCTCTACTCAGAGAGGGATTTAACAAGGATTGAAAGAACGAACTGCAAGAAAAGCCTCCAGAGGGGTTGGGACTCCAAAAGCGAATATCCCTCCTACCCGGTCTTAGACTTACCCCCTCTAGCAAAGAGAGGAGGGTCAGGGTGTCTGTGGTTTCTCTATCAGATAACAGACGAAGAAAGCCAAAGGAAAACGAAGGGATAAAATGTCTTTAACTATCCTATGCTTATCCATACCCCTGATGCCCCTCACTTTCCACCAGAGAACTTTCATTTAAAACCTATGGGCTCCCCGACCTCCTTAAAGACCTTCCTTCCGACATAATTCACTGAAGACTCCAATTTTCTCAATTCCCTATCCATTCTTGTAGAATCCCCTCCCTTCTTGCAAAAGTTTCTTCCCTTTTTAGTACTAGTCGAAGGCCCTGTAGGTGTGGACTCAGCAGGAATCTCATGAATGCCCACAGAAGCTAAAGCCACCCATCCATGCTGTCAGAACCCATTTTCCCCCATTAACCGGATATCCTTGAAGAATGTTAGGATTGTAAATGGGTAAAGAAACACTACCAACAAGCCTGTTCGAAACAAATTGACTTACTCCCCCGATTCCACAACTCGAGTCAAAGGATACAGGAGCAAAGACGGCACTCTCTCTCCAAAAGAATAAAACGCCAGGTGAGGTAAGGCACTTCCAAAAGAGTGGAAAGGATTGAAAAGAACAGGACAGGTTTCTATTGATAGGGAATATAGTAACTACTCCTTTTGGAATTCATGCAAATTGGGGAGGGCTTTTGGTTGTCACTCTAGTTTGTAATTCTGCTCAGTGGACTTTTACTCCACTTTGTAGCTTTTCACGCATCAATGAAAATTTACATTTTGTTTTTTAACAAAACTTCAACTTAGCATATACATAAAGAATGATACATTTTTAACATACGTAAATCTTCTATCGACAAGTCACACCACCTGCTTATACGGAAAGTCTAGAATTTATTCTCATCACTTTTTATGAAAGTAATCACTTGGATTCTTTATTATAAGTACTTAACAGGCAAGAGAAGACTAGTCAAGAAAGAATATCACAAATCAGTTTTAAGAAGAATTCACTATCAAGATGTCAAATCATAGCGAGAAGGAAAACTATACAGAATATCGCCAAGTTTAGAAGGCGATAGTTAAGTAATATAAATATATTGATGGTAATCAACATTGAGCTGTATCTTTCATTAAGGGAAAACCATAGTCCCAGGAAAAACTTACGAGGCATGAACATGTGAACTGAGATTACCATTGCGAGACCAGATGTAACTTGGACAATGTAACCCATGATCATCATAACAGGATGCTACTGTTGCCAAGCTCAAATGTTCTGACGCACCACCTCCCAGAAAAGCAAGTGCTCCAAAGGACTGCATCAAACCAAGCAGATTCATTGTCATCATTCTTTGAGATAAGGGACGAGAATGATGGGGCCTTCATCTATAATAATATATTAAAAAGGCACAATTTTGAAGAAACATTTTTGGGGCATTACACTACATGTATTACATGTGATAACAAAATGGTAACAGAAAAAGCAATTGCAATGTTTAGGGCCTATTTAGTAAGCAATACAGATTTTGTTTTATGTTTTTGAATTCACTGTGTTCAACAAATATACGTTTGGCAGATATGTTTTTGAGAACTGTTTTCAGATTTTGTGATCCAAATAATGAAAATTCTGAAAACAACAATGTTTTCATGTATGCAATTCATTGAATCTCTTGTTTTCAAATTTTTGTTTCCAGATCATCAACCAAATGCATCCTTACTTTCCCCAAATTTAATCACGAAGGCATTGAAACTATCTCTAAAAAACAAGTTGACTAATTAACGGAAGGTCCCCCCCTTCAAAAATAAAGTAATGGGCTTTAGTGACCAAAAATTAGAGCCGGTTGATTATGGAATGAAAAGCTTTGTTTCTTATGAAAACAAATTATAAACCAATTTCTTTCTAAGTTATATTCTCTCATTAGACATTACTACATTTCACAACTTTGTGTTTGGCGGACTCAAATTCAAATTCTTAAAACCATTATATATTTCAAATACAATCATTAAAGCTGTGCTGCTTGATTTGACAAACTAGTTCTCCAGGGAAAAAAGAAAGAAAGAGGCAAAGTAAGTTCTTACTGTAGATTGGGTCTTAAGCTTCCTACTTAGTAACTGCCTGATCATTCCTCCGCCAGCCATATTAGGCAGTATTTCTATAAGCTGGTTTAGAAATCAAACAAAGAGTCTTTAGAACAAAAAAAAATGAAGATAAGGCATTTCAGGCATAGCTCTAAAGAACCATACGTGATAATTAACAGACCAGACTTGATTATATTAGAAGAATATCTCTTCTTACTTCTGTGGGGAGCATGTGGTTCCAATGTAAGCATATTCCATTCACAATCCCAAAAAGGCCCATCATTCAACCAAAGATTATAAAAAACAATAATAAAATCACTAACAAAGGAGAACTGGAAGGTTGTAATAAAAAGTGTGCATTCACATTCCAAGTTTGACTCTTTTGATAACTTTTGCAACCATGTATGGTTATATGACTTGTCCCTTCGGGGACATCTGATAAAATTGGAACGATACGGAGAAGATTAGGATTGCTATCCAAAAATCCTTTTGTAATATTTCCTCCTTTTTTTTATTATTATTATTATTACTTTACTATTATTATCAAGAAACAATATTATCATTATAAAAGAAAAGGAGTACGAATGAATGAAGATGAGGTATCCCCACCAAGCCAAGGGATTACAAAATAATTTCCCAGTTTCCGTATATGTGAGAGAGTATATATACATACAAATTTTGAGATGGAACACCAAGTAGAAGTGAATGTTTTGACTAGATCCCAAAAAGCCTCCCGACCAGTCTCCTCTCCTTTGGGGTAATTTGACAAGTAGTCTCCTCCCCTTAAAAAACTGCTCTTATTTCTCTCAAACCACAGTCTCCAAAGAAGTGTCGTCGCTGCTTTTTGTCCACAGAATTTTCTCAAGGCCTTAGAAAGCAACGCCACTCAATAGCTAAAAAACAGCCTCTGAGCAGCTCTTTGGAAAACACCAATTGATTTGGATAGTGTTAAAAAGGTCTGTAATTTTTTGCAATCTGCCGTGTGTGTTCAAGTTCTTGTGAGCTAGGATCCACAAGAAAATTTGGCTTTCCAAACTGGTTTTGAGTAAAGAGGGTTGAGAAATTCTCTATTTCTCATTAACTTGGGGACAAGAGATTGAAACAACCCACTTCCTTCAAGCGTTCACACTCTATAATTCCCTTGATTACTGACTATACAATTCAATTCACCAATATGTTGGGCTGCTTTGATTACTGACTATACAATTCACCAATATGTTGGAGCCAGCAGCCCATTCTTCCACTCCCGGTTGTTCCTGAATTAGCCATCCAAGAAAGTCTTTTGAATTACGATTACCTCTTTTACCATCAACTTAGATAGGAGGCCTTTTGTTTGATTCTTCCTTCTTAGGCCTGGGGATCCCTCTTCCCTAAGGCCTTTAGGTCTTGTTTTTTGTTTGCTTCTGAAAGCAACAAGGACGGATTTAACAAAGAGGATCCCATTCTTATCAAGGTCCCAAACCCTTTGATCTTCCATCCAACAGAGAGAGATAAGGATTCCATCCATCCATCTGTCTGTTCAAGAATGGCCTTCTAACTACTAGATGCCAATTAGACATACCGTCCCACGCATCCTTAGCATCTTTTTGGGCAGAAAATGATAGAAAAGTTTAGGGAAGCTGTCTTTAAGGTAACCTCTGCCACTTCAAATATCTGATGGAAATAAGCATAAAAACCATTGTTGAAAAAATTGGGCATTTTACTCAAGTTGAACAGTAGGATGGTCCAAGAGAAATGACATAATTGGAAAAAGAAACCCCAAAAAGAGTTCAATGTCTTGGTAGATGGTCGGATGGGAAGTAGTTTGTTTATTGATCGGCAGAAACTCAAAAGATTACAAATAGATACAACCTCATATATAGATATTGTCTCGATATATGATGTCCAGAACTTCAATTGAAATTAACAAGAAAATCTGTTCTGAAATATGTTGACAAATACGTTGTATATTTCAACTGCTACTTGTTACTGATCCAACTACATTACTGGCTAAACAAAATTCACTTACAATTTAAGAAACTATATTTTGAATCTATACTATATATAAATCTATACCTATACTTATACTTACTACTATATATATAAAAGTGGCTATAGGAAGAAACTTTATCTCCCCATTTTACCTTCTAAATTTTAAATATGTCTATTTTACCTCATTCTTTTAAGTACATCCATTGAATGTATTGGAATCAGGACAAAATTTAAGAAAAGGGAAAGTGAGTTGGTTCAAGATAGTGAACCACTTAGTTGGCTTTTCGATTTTCAATTTATCGTATGCTATTAATGAATGTATCCCTCTATTTTTATTAAAAAGAAACCTATGAACTCTTCTCATTCCAAGTACCATTCTTGAGAGAATTTCAAGAGACAACTTCAACCTACAGATAATTTTAATTCAATAGCTCATCAAAATCTACTATAATCTACCATTATAAATATTTGGAGCTTGTTTAGTCTACCAAAGCAACTCCATCAAACAAAGTCCTAATTTGAGTTATCCAATGGAAAAAATGGAAGACAATTCATAATCAAACGACAATACCTTCGATCGGGTTTGGTTCTTTTTTTCAATCCAATTCCTTTTCTCTCTATCAGAATGCAGTAGCAATATCTCTTAGTCCGAGTGTTGGATCCTCCACAATGTCCGTCTCAAAACCATCCTTCCGTGGTCTATGCCCCAGTTGCGTCCTCCAAAACAGTCTCTCTCATTTCGATCCCCCTTTTTTCAGTTGCTATTCGGCTAATGTTATTAAATTTTAAAAAATTAAAAAAAAATCAAACAACTCCTCCACTCCTCATTAGACAAGTTCTAAATTTTGTTTCTCAATTGAGAAGAAAGCCAGATGGAGATTGAGAGAATACCTCAGAGGAGTATAAAATCAGTGCAAAATCGCCTGGACGAAGGCTGCGACGGCACGAACGGAAGAAATACGACAGTGGCAGGGGCACGAGTGGAAGAAAGATGACGGCGGCGACAGCAGTGAACGGGAGAGAGACGGCGGCAACAGGGATCTGCTGAAATGGAGGAAACGGCGTAAAGAAGAAGAAAAGAAAAAGTGTCGTGGAACCGCATGTTAGAGACTTTGAGTTTTTTTTTTTTTTTTTTTTTTTTTGAAAAAAGAGACTTTGAGTTAGTCTTTCCTTTTCTTTTTTTTTTTTTCTTTTTTTGGTTCTTTTTTAGAAACTATGTGATAACTTATAACCATTTGGTTTTTGGTTTTTTGTTTTTAAAAATTAAATACTTCCACTTCTAAGTTTCTTGGTTTTAGTATCAATCTTTTACCTTGTTTTCAAAAACCAAGTCCAATTTTGGAAACAGTTTTCAAAAACTTGTTTTTGTTTTTAAAATTTGGCTAGGAATTCAAATGCAACCTTAACTAGGATGAAAATCATAGTAGGAAATTTAGGAGAAACACAAGCATAATTTTCAAAAACCAAAAACAAAAAACCAAATGATTATCAAACGGGGCTCTTTTTATTTAGTTAAAGGATTTTTTTTCCATCTTCTTTAAATTTTTCTCCTACTTTAATAGATTATTAAAATTTAAATTAATTATTAATTATTAATAAATATAATAAACTTGGATTGCTTGCCCAAATGGAATTGGTCATACTTTCAGATTTTAAATGCTTATGAATTCATTTTTAAAAGATTATAATATATTTGTGATGATATATTCATTTTAGTAATTCACTTATTCTAATTTTGTTTTTTTAAATTGAAAAATACAATCTTAATTAACAATGTATTGTGTTGTCAACGTGAACATAGATTTAACTAGTTAAGGTATATATAATTTTGACCAAGGAATTAGAGATTTAAATCTCTTCAACACATGTTTTTTCAAAAAAAAAAATCTCTTCAACACATATCGTTGAACTAAATTATAATAATAATAATAATATATTGTATTATAAAAATTAATTATTAATACATTTTAAAATTGGGTCTCTTTTTATCTTGGTATTCATTTAATTTAAAATCTAACCCATCTTTAAAAAAAAAAAAAAAAAAAATCATTAAAAGATAAAGATTGAATGCTAACTAGAATATTAGTATTACTAAGACAAAAAAAATGTACCAAATTCAATTTCACATTTGTAGAAAAATTAACTACCATTTCATTTTTAATTATAGTCAAAATAAAAATTGAATTGTAAGCCACTAGAATATTATGATATTTCTCAATTCACCGTTTATTTTTAAAAATTAATATATGAATATATTTTTATACATTTGAAATTAATTTCATTGAACAGAATTTTTAAAACAGAAGAAGCCAAGAATATAAACACCAATGAACTCAAAAATAAATAAATAAATAAAAATAAAACCAATTTCCAAAAACCCAACAATTTCAAACAGAAGAATGTGGTGGGCACGTGCCGGCCCGACTGCAGCAGAAAAAGAAACTGAAAATGCAGATTGACCGATCGGTCCGGTCGAATTGATAGACGGTTCTTTAAATTGAAAGACCGAATTAAACCGCTTGGAAGATAGGAACCAGACCGAACCAAAACCATTCGGTTCGGTTATGTATGAGCCAGTTGTGGGCCTGTTTGTGCGGCCCAATAATGCAAGTTCCCACGTTCTTTTGTGAATTGGGCCATGAAGGGCCAGAAAGTGTTCTAATCCACTTGTTGTAGTTTTTGGATTGGGCTGAGTTATTTTTTGGCTAACCGAAGGAACGGTCAAATTTAGGTGGACGTTTTGAAAAAGGCTAAATTATAAAAAATGCCCCTGAACTATGGGGTTTGTTTCAAAAATGCCCCTGAACTTTCAAAAGTTTCAAAAATACCCCTAAGCTTTGAAGAATGTTTCAAAAATACCCTTGCTGTTAATTTTGGATGGAAACCGTTAAAGTTTGAGTTTCAAAAATACCCTTGAACTTTCAAAAAAATTTCAAAAATACCCTTATTGAAAAATGATTCTCCTTTTTTCCTCCTCTCTCACCGTAAATTCTTTCTCCATGAAAATTAATGCAAAACTTTGCTTATAAAGGTTGTGTGCAACTCAATACCAAATAAAAAAAGACTTTGAAATCAAGTTTTCTCTTTTAAAAAGCGTAAAGAAGATAAGTGTGAGAAAACAACATATATATGTATATATATTATTTCATTTTTTGCTCTCTCTTTGTTAGTGTATCTTAATGATAAGAAGGAGAAATGTTTATAAGACGGTGAGTTTGGTCCAATTTATAAGATTAATCAATCAAAAGTTTTATATATGATTTTGTTCTTATTGATATTTAAGAATTGTTAGAATCCTTATACAACAATAGTTTCATTTATTTTTCGTAATAGGAATATAGAGAAAGCTAGGAAATAATATTGAAAAGACTACCAACACATGTAGAATTTCAAGAACAAAACAAAAGTCATCTTGAAGATTCGATACGAAAATCTAGCCAAATGCTTTGGATGTGTTGAAAGAGAAAGAAAACTCCTAGATTACGAATACATGACCAATAAGTAAAGTCTCTCATTAATTTTTGGAAGAAGAGTTAATTTACGGTGGGAGAAGGGAAAAAAAAAGAAGCATTTTTCAATAAGGGTATTTTTGATTTTTTTTTGAAAGTTCAAGGGTATTTTTGAAACTCAAACTTTAACGGTTTCCATCCAAAATTAACGGCAGGGGTATTTTTGAAACATTTTTCAAAGTTCAGGGGTATTTTTGAAACTTTTTAAAGTTCAAGGGCATTTTTGAAACAAACCCATAGTTCAGGGGTATTTTTTATAATTTAGCCTTTGAACAATGACCATCGATTTATTAATTGAGTGAATAGTCAAATCATCTTTTTGTTTTATTAAATATGAACTATCAAATAAAGAATAGAACAAACTATATAATCGAAATTCTTGAATTATAGTTTAGTTATGTGAAATGAAATCAAATTAATTTATCTACAAATGCCTCAAATAAAGGAAAAGTAAAAATACAAAGTAAATAAAATGATGCCAACAACACCATAACTCAACTGACATAAAACTTTATTCTCGTTACAAGAGTAAGATGTTCAAATCTTCCACATCATATGTCGTAAAAAAAAAATCATTCATAAAATGATTACAGATTAACTTATTAGAATTAATTAGCCAAAGTGAGCTTAGCTCAGTGGTAATTGACATGTACTCTCGACCACGAGGTCAGATGTTTGAATCTCCCAACCCTCAAATGTTGATGTACTCAAAAAAAAAAAAACTTATTAGAATTAATTAATTTTAAATGATCTATTATTGTGATTTGAATCCTCCACTCTCATGTTGTCAAAAAATATATTATTATAATTTATAACCTCGACTAAAGATTAGAGATTCATCCTCCACCTCCACCATCATATATTGTTGGACTAAAAAAATATATACACATATTCATTCATTTAATAGCCAATTTGTATAGTGCTAAAATATCAATTTTCAAATGCCAACAAGAGTATAGCAAACTGGCACAAAGTTGTACGTGGTTCGAATCCCCCCATCCTCTATATATATATATATATATATATATATATATATATAGTTGTACGTGGTTCGAATCCCCCCATCCTCTATATATATATATATATATATACATCAATTTTCAAAACCAAAAAATTACATAACAATAAAACCTCTAGCCAATGAAGCCTTTAATTTTTTAAAATAAGCTAGTTCTTTAAAAATTTATCACAAAAAAAAAAAAAAAAAATGTTAGCCGACAAACATTTTTAATTTTTAAAATCAGAAAAGGAAAAATAAAATTGCAATCAAAATGGACTGAAAGAGAAATTAAAAAAAAAAAAAAAAAAAAAAAAAAAAAAAAAAAAAAAACTCTCTCTCTCTTTTTTTTTTGAAATTTAAATATATTTTAAAAAAGATAATAAACAGACAGTAAACACAGACTCCTTTTTCAAGGACATGAAAACAAAAACATGGAATAAAAAAAATACAGAGATTTTTTATTTATTTATTTATTTTTTTTTTGGAAATGCATTTTGGAATTATTCATAATTACCAAATATTATTGCTGTGTTGTAGAAAAAAGGATTTGGACAATTATTCTTGAAAGGATGGACTGAAGAAGACATGGGCAAAATAGGTCAGAATGAGAATGCCATTGATTTGACTCTAATCTAACCCATCCTTTGATGTGTACAACACAACCCAACCCACTCCCATTTACCACCATTCAACATACCCTGCCCTTCCCCTTCCCCTTCCCTTCCCCCTCTCCTTCCTTCAATAATCTCCCCCTCCCTCTATCTTTTTCTATCGAGATGCGAACATAGTTCCACATCTTTTCAAAAATAATAAAAATCTTTGACACGAAAGCAATGATAGAGCGAAGACACGTTCGGTGTTTAGAAAGACAAATTAGGTTAGAGTCAATTTGAACATAGTTCAATAATAAAAGTATCAATGACGTCTTTCTTACAACTATAATGTTGTATTTTTTTAATTAAAAAAATTGAAGAGAATTAGAGAGAAAACTTATTTTTTTATTATTTTTTTAGTTCAACAATGTGTGAGAGTAGATATTCGATCATCTGACCTCTTGATTGTTGAGGATCCCACATTGAAAAGATAAGTGAAGACCTTACAATTTGTAAGATACATGAGTTACTGCACTCATTATCAATTGGTTTTGAGATAGAATCTCATATTATTTAATATGGTATCAAAACCCATAAAACTCAAACGAACATTCGATCCAAGATTAAAAAAAGAAAAAAAAAATCAAATATGATCCAAGAAAGATGAACTCAAAGAGGCACTATCCTGAGGGGGCGTGTTGAAGATCCCACATTGAAAAAATAAGTGGAGACCTCACACAATTTATAAGATACATGAACTATGTTCAAGTTGACTTTTTACTAAACTTTTTGAATCTAAGACAAAACTAAGGTGCAATTGTCTCGTTCCTTCATTAATAAGCTTTGTTTCTATAAAATCAAAGACAACGATGAAATCTTTTTAATGAAATATAAAGCAAAATCACTCGAAACTACGTTCAAAGAAGATAATATCATACTAATGTAAAAATATACGAAGTTTATCACGATCTCTCTTTTATAAAATGAAAAATAAACCCAAAGATATCTTTTTCCACCTCAACAAAGAGTGGATTTTGCACATAATCTAGTCAACACTGATTATACTCTCCTACTCCTCTCCCTTGTGGGTCCCAACACAAAAAATTAAAATATATATTATGATTACACATGAGTTGGTAAAATTTGTATTCTTGTGCTTTTGTTTGGCAACAGGAATAGTCAAGGGCTGTATAAGGAAATATATTATACAAGTCTTTGGATGGGATAAGCTATTCACCACTGTAAAGCATAAATCCAATTACATCTTAATCTTTACCTAAAACTTAAACCAGTTTCATCCAATCATTCACTTAACCTTTTTTTTTTTAAAAAAAAAAATCTTATGTATGTGACCAAATAGTTAGGTTTTTCCGAGTTGGTCTATTCTTTCATGTCTTTACAAATTTTCAAACCTACCTTTCTTCTCACACACTCCACTGAAGATGCATTTGATATAGTCAATCATTCAATTTATAGAATTGAGATTCACCATTGTTTGGCGATGTGAATGTAGTCAAGTAAAGACGATATTTTTATAAATGTGAGACTTTTTGAATGGAATCCAAAAGAAAAAAAAATGGATTTAGGTCAAAAAGAATAATATCATATTGTTACTATTGTGTGAATATGCATGAACCATTCAAAAATGACACTGGTTATAATGAATATTTTAATTGCTAAAATATTTAAAATATAGAGACTAGACTATAATTGATAATGGATATACAAATTTAAAAAAATGCTTTTAGCCAATCAATTTGTAAAATGTTTATATTTTAAAGTAAAAAAACAAATAATAATAATGGGGTACCCACATGTTTGAATGAAAGAGAAAGTCTATGGGTTGAAATGGTAGATTCAACCTTTGAACGACTTATTGGTCGAGGTGATTGAATGATTGATTTTTTTGAGTATACGACATGCTCTCTTGATAATGAATTGATAGGAGAGAGAGTGAAGGCTAATTTTCTTTAACCTCTTTTTACTAAACCTCCAACTCCCACTTGTCCAAAAAGAGAACAAAATTTTTCTCGTGACCGGTCATCAGAAATCTTTGACCACTATTAAAAATTTGATAGTTATTTATTGTTTGGAAATAAATACCGATCTTCTCCCTTTTTCTTTTTGTATTTGTAGCTCTTACTTATCAAAAACTCAATGGTAGTCAATAAGAAATTGTACTACTGAGTTAGTAGACAAGTATTTTCCTAATCCAAATCATCTCAAATTCAGTTAAAAAATTGGACCATTATTCATCTTAAGAAATCACACAAACAAACATATAAAAACCACATAAAGCAACATCAAAGACAAAGTTTTGGTGTTGAATCTAATGTGACTCGAAATCATATAAGTAATCATACATCGAATAATTTCTCTTTACATAGAAAACATCGTTAGCCTTCACATGTGTATTATCAATGGCATTATTAAATAATTCGAAGAGAAGTATGTCCTTGAACATGGTTAGTCACATTGTTACAATAATTTTTTTTTTATATTGCAATGATTTAATCATTGCTTAATTAATTTTTTGTTTTTTTTGAAGTATCAAATTACTTATAAAAAATTTCCTTTTAGGGGACATTAATATTAGTAATATGTCTACTCTAAAACAAAGCATTGTTTAAATGCACTTTAGAGTGTTAAACTCATCTAATATTTATCAAATATGCATGCATGTCGTGTTAATATTTTTTTTTTATAACATTTGAAATAAAATTGCCATTACAAATCAAAACCAACTCAATCTAAATGTCTTATATATGATTGGTTTCATCAAAATCAATCATGTAGGCCCCGTTTGATAACCATTTGGTTTTTTGTTTTTGGTTTTTAAGCTTATAAACACCACTTTCAACTCTAAGTTTCTTTGGCTTTTCACCTACCTACTTCCCATGTTTTCAAAAACCAAGCCAATTTTTGAAAACTAAAAAAAGTAGTTTTCAAAAACTTGTTTTTGTTTTTAGAATTTGGTTAGGAATTCAAGTGTGTCTTTAACAAAATTGAAAACCATGGTGAGGAAATTTAAAGAAAACAAGCCTAATTTTCTAAAACCAGAAACCAAATGGTTATCGAACGGGGTCGTAATAACTTTGTTTAAATCAGATAAATTTACGACCTAAACAAATTGTATTAGCCCAAAATGTCTTTTAACTCAGACCCAAACCAAATACAAAGATTTCTAATTATAATGTTTGAACACTTATATATTACCACTTTAGCATGTGAATGTCACCCTTTTTTTTCCTCATAATAGTATAGAATGGCATGCACATGGATGTTTGTGAACAAGATTCAATTTCATATATATAGAGGACTGGATTCTAGATTTGGTTTGTTCTTTAAGGTAGATTTGCCTATTTCTAGATAGATTATGAGAATGACCAATATCTCAACAAATATATATATATATATAATCTGTCTTTATTTGTTTCTTTTGTCTTTTTTGGTAAAAATATTGAACATGTGATCGTCAATGCTCTATTTATGACATTATTTTTCTTTTTTATAAATAGGCTTTATTTATATTAACCATGTCTACGTTTTAATTTGTACATAACTTTTTATACACCATTCAAATTTTTCTATATTCTAAAAATAAAACAAACAAATAAATAAATAATCCATTTTAGAAATTAATTTTTCTATATATATATATATATATATATATATTAGTTTTGCAATTAGTTCATTCAAATGGATATTAGGAATATAAAATATGTCATGCTTTTTTATTTGCATTTATTTTAGTCAAATATGTCGACTTCGATCGAAATATCAATATCTATATTTTTCATATAAATGTTTGAGAATTCCACCACAAATCAAGCTTTCTACCTTCTTTCTACATTTGGCTTTGAGGCTAATATCTTCAAAGTCTTGCTCTAACTTTTTGTTTATCATGTGCATATGACGTAGACAATGAGCTAATATCTAGAGTTTCAAAAATCTTGACCACAAAAAAATGTAGAAATAAAAATATGCACCTAAGTATGACCCAAACTAAATCAATACGCTTTTGCGTATAAAAATACATTTCTTCTTTGAAGAAAAAAATTCTCTTTCAAAGCCAACTAGTTATTTGTTTAGAATAACAGGTGACAGTGACAATTACGTCGAAATATGTCTGCATATTTTACTATTGTTTATTCAAGGAAAAAAAATCAAGATAAATCTCGCATACAAAGAATGTAAAAGGGTGCAGTTGAAATCTCATATTGACAAGACACGTTGAAAAATGCTAGTTATAATGTAAAAACAATCTACCAATTATTACATGACTTTTTAGATAGATTATAGAGACATATAATTACTGAAACAACAGTAAATGTAAATGTTATCTATTCTAGAGTAAATTATACCTTTTGTCTTTAAGTTTTTATCTTTTATTTTTAATTTTTGAAAATTAGGCTTGTTTTCTCTCAATCTCCTTATCTATTCTAGAGTAAATTATACATTTTGTCTTTAAGTTTTTATCTTTTATTTTTAATTTTTGAAAATTAGGCTTGTTTTCTAATGACTTTGGACATAAGCCCTCGTGGCTTTATTTTTGGATTACCCAAAAAGCCCATACCAATGAAGATATTTATCCTCTGTTATATACCCATGATCATCCCTTATCTAGCCAATGTGGGACTTTGGTTGCACTCCCAACATTACCGAACAGGGCTTTAATTTTTGAGTTTTTATCTCCATGTCTATTTGGACCTATCCCTAAGTTTCAAAACGAACAATCTAACCCTTCGAGGACACCATAGGCAAAAAAGTAAGAATTCATCAACTAAAAGTATAAACACATACTAAATTAATGCATCACAAAAAAGTAAGTTCTAGAATTTCGAGAGAATATAGCCTACAATTTTCAAATAATCAATAATCTAATACAACTCTAGATTTTGGTCGATCTCTTTAATAAAATTACTCTCTAAAATCAGCCAATCTTCCAAAGTTCTAAAGCGAAAAGTGCTCTCTAAATAAGATATCAAAATCCCTCCAAACTTATAAAAAGATTTGGATCTATGGGCATGGGAGATCATTAGAGTGATCTTAAAAAATATGTTCAAAGGAGCAAAAACCAAAGGCTCTAGCTTTCCAAGTGGGACGTATGGAAGAAATCATAATCTTTGTAAAAATTTATGGGGAAAGAAAAAGGCCATCAAAGGCTTTTGATATTTAAAGTCTAATATTGAAATAGTTGAAAACGTGAGGAAAGTTGAATAACAAAAGAGTAATGGGGGAATCCTGCCCAACTTGGAAGAGAATCCCAAGTCAAAATGTTCAATTTTTCTTTTTTTTTTTTTCTTTCTCTCTTGAATGGAAGTCACCAACTTTTTTTGAAGGGTCATTATAAATCTTGACCCTTTTGCCAAAAAAAAAAAAAAAAAAAAATCTTTTTTTTTTTTTCACTTTATTTATAATCGCCAACCAATTGGTTTCATTGTATTTGGACTTTCCTATGGGAACTTGATAAAAATAATTGGGCAATCAATGAGTTACACATCCCCACTTTCTTTTCAACTTGAAACTCTCTCTCTATTTTTTTTTTCTCTCTCTCTCTTGTTGAAATATAAAATGGAAAATATTATAACAAATTGGCACAAATTTATGGTATAATTTACATGAATAATGGTAGATGTTTTCGAGATTTTCTAGAAACTCTTTTCTATAATTAAGAAATGATTTAGAAAAAAAATCAAGTTGTCGTAGAATCATAGGTTTATTAATAGTACTTTAAATAGTACTTTCGATATGTATCATATAATATCATGAGTTTTTTTTTTTTTTTTTTTTTTTTTTTTTTTTTTAATTAAATTTTTTTAATAATGTAATTATTATTTAATCAATACTTACTTACCTACCCATCAAATTTTTTTGACTTGGCTTTTTGACTTAGTCTCTTGTGTGTGCCACTTGTTGCGCCAAATGAAAGTATCAATTTTTAATCCAACCAATGTACTACTATATACTGACTTTTAAATGATACTATTGATGAGAAAAACTTATTAGAATAATTAAAATTAAGTTTAAAGATGTATAAAATTTTCTAAAAGTTTAAACACTAGAAGGACATAGATATCTAATATTATTCTCTAACCTAATGATTATTGTTATAGGTAATTTTGGATCACTTCGATATACAAGGAGCTGACGAGGACAACTCAACACGAGTCCAGAAACAGGACTGAAAAATGGAGTACTCAGGAGGCGAAACGGGCCAAAAGGTCGGAGGGACCGGGCCTTGGCCCGACCCCTGCTCGGCCTCGGCCCGCTTGCGCAGGCCGCGAGGTTTTCCATCTCCGTTTGGTCCGAGGTGTCCCGATTCCGCGTGATTCAGCCCTAGATCGCCTCCGAACGCTTGAAAACCCTAGAACATGAGTATGTATCCTTCTTCATCACTGAAGAACGAATCCCGAACTCTAATCTCTGAACTCTCCTCTTACTCTTGCTCTCTTGCTCTCCTTCCTTCAGCTTTCTGACTTAAGCATCGGAGGCGGTGTGGCAAGCACCACACTGGTGTGCAGGTTTCTTCTGTCCTGCAGGCCACGTCTTCCACCTTTCAAACAAATTTACCATTGGTGGCACGTGAAGGTCAGGCGAGATCCTTCTGTCCAAATTTGACCATCAACAATTATTATTATTTTAATGAAATATTTCTCTTAATACATTATTAGAGATATCTGGCCGCCCATTAGGAAGCTCCTCACTTTTCTCTCCCACTTTTTCCCCCTCTTTTTGGCTAAATGCTATTTTACCTGAGAGACCGATCTTCAATTATTTATAGCTTGTATTTTTTAATCGTTTTTTCAATAGATCCCTGTAGTATAAAAGATTAGTTTATTTTATTTATAATATCTTCGATTAGATTACAATATTTGATCTATAAATTTCAATCGTTCAATTTTGTTTATTTATCTGTAAACTTTAGATATTGACTTTAACATATTGATAAAATGAGGAAGCATGCTGAAATTTTTTTCATAAGAAAATACATTAATTTTAAATAGATATATATTTTGGTTTGAAATGGGCATTATAATAATGTTGATAGGGATGCCGACAACGTGGAAGTCCATGATATCTATCTGGACCTTAGTAGGAAAATGTGCCACTTTCCTTAAAAATTACCAACTGTTTTCAGTTGCCATTGGTTTTTTTTTTTTTTTTTTTTTCTTTCTTTTTTCTTTTTAATTTCTTTTACAAGTAGATAGGGATTTGCAAAAGCCAAAAAGCCAAAAAGATGTTAAGGGTTTTCTCTCTTTTTAAAAATTTTCATTGTATTCATCAAATATCCAATCAAGCTTCGTCATACTTTTTTCCTCGTGAAATGATAACACCAAAAGAAAAAAAAAAAAAAAAAAACTACTTTTTCTTTATTGTATTTTTCCATAAAAAGAAAAATAAGAAAAACTTTTGATTAGATGTTTAATTTATGAGTTTGAGAACGACACATTGGTCTAGATACAAAAGAATGAACTTTAAGAGCCTTAAGTTTAATGTTGGATGTAATTGAGATTCGTGTGTGAAAAACTTTGTATATATAAGGTAGGTTTGAAAAATCTAAGTTTATGAAGTTGTGAAGTTAAAAGCAAGAACATGGCATCCGATGAATAAATTTCTATGTGAAATATAAGCTTTGTGTTTTCATATTTAGATTAAATTGTAGCATTTGTCTCAATATTTCAAGCATTATATTTGCAAACCTGAGCATAACTCAACTGGTGAAGACATTATATCCTCATCCACGAGATTAGAGGTTCAAATCCTCATCTCCACGTTTTGTTGAACTCGTAAGAGAGAAAAATGAAAAAAGAGCATTATATTTGCATATAGTTTCTAAAAATTTTGTTGAATTAGAGAGAGAAAAAAAAAAGAGAATTATATTTGCATATAGTTTTTAAAATTTTTAAAACTTAAGTTACATCTCTCTACAATTAGAATTATATTTATCATTAACCTAGAGTTAACGCATTTATTTAAATAACATTGACATGACACTCTATTAAATAAAATTTAAATAGGGTGAATTAGAAGCTGAATGAGACATAGTCTCAAATAAAGTTGAATATATAATTTGAAACAAACAATCATGTTAATTAGTGAATTTCATATTAAAATTAGTGTTAAAACATGATGGTTGGTAATTTATACTTCATCAAAATAAGTAAGGGCATGTATGATAGGCAATCTGGATTCTATTTTATGTTTTCGGATTCACTGAATCTAGTGAATATGCTTTGGTAGATGCGTTTTTTAAAATTGTTTTCGGATTCTATGATCCAAATAGTAGAAATTCTAAAAATAGTTTTCATGTATATCCCGATTTTGGATTTGAAAATTTTTAAATACAGAATTAAATTTAAAAAGATAAAAAAACTTTAATAAATATAAACTCAATTCATTTGTATGAAATTAAATTTGTATTATATAATATATATATTATAAATTATATGATATTGTAAAATAATAATTATACAAAATTTATAACATATAACATATTTATAAATTAATTAATAATAGTTTATATTCAACCTAATATATTTAGTTGATAACTACAAATAGTTTATGCTTTATAAATATATTATCAAACACATTTTGAACAATTGTTTAAATTGATATCAAATTTTTTAATCTGCTGCCAAACACATATCTGAAAATATGAAATACAACTCTGTTTTTATTAAATCTCTTGTTTTCAAATCCTATTTCTAGATCACCAACCAAACACACCCTAATTTTTCTAACACTCGATCAAAATCACACCACCTTATCTACTACCAATCATAAAATATTGTATCAACATTCATATAAAGTCATACGTTTGTAATTCAATCTCCATTACAAGTTATACAAACTTAATTTATGAATGAAAGAAAAAAGGAAGAAAAAAAAAAACTCCTTTACACAAGGATAAAGGAAAAAGAAAAAAGAATGCGATTACACGGAAGCTTGGGAGATTGATCCGCTGGAAAAGGGGAGAAAAACCATAAGCATAGACAAAAAAAGGATATTATTGTTTGAATAATGTTGACACATTTTGATTTCAGATGGGAATTGCCGACTCTGATCAGATGTGACCCTAAAGTGTAAGTGCCAATGATGATATGTCAATACAAAATTTTCTTTCTTTTTCCTTAATATTATTATTGTTATTTTCTTTTTTATATTTTTGGAGAGATAAGGATTTGAGCTTTTCATTAAAATAAATAATGGAAGTACCAAGGGATGGATTGAATTAATTATCATTTGCCTTTTTAGCTCTAGATAATAATAAATTGTAAAAGGTGAGAGGATTGGAAATTGGAATAGTATATAATAACTAATGGAAGTCATATCAAATTATGATTTGAATGCTTTTAACTAAAAAGGAATATAGATAAGAATCATTTGTTAATGTTTTCGTTTTTCTTGATTTTAAAATGAAAACTAAAAAATGTGGTTGATAATTATATATATATACATTATTGATGGCAAAATCTGGACAGAGAAAACTCATCTGACCTTCACGTGCCATCAACGGTAAATTTGTTTGAGGAGGGGAAGACGTAGCTTGCAAGACAAGGAAACCTGCCACACCGGCTCCGATGCTTAAGTTAGCAAGCAGAACAATGGGAAGCAAGAGAGCAAGAATAAGAGGAGAGTTCAGAGATTAGAGTTTGGGATCCCCTCTTTAGTGATGACGAAGGGTCTAAATACATGTCCCTGCTCTAGGGTTTTTAGGCATTCGGAGGCGATTCGGGCTGAACCAAGTGGAACCGGGACGACCAGAGGGACCAGGGACCGAACGGAGGCGGAAGGACTCGACCCACGCGAGTGGGCCGAGTGGTTGGCCTCGGCCTCGGGCGGAGGCCGACCATATGGGTTGGGCCAAGGCCTAATCCCTCCGGCCTGTTCTTCCTTCGGGGCTCGTTTCCTGGTTGTCTCCTTAGGCTGATATTGCACTGTCCTTCTCAATTCCTTGCATATCGAGGTGGTCCAAAATAACCTATAACATATACAAAATCATTCTGACCTCTTTGTCAAGGACATATGTCATAACTCTGAGTTAGATTCAATTTGGCTAATTTTTTTTATTTATATTTCTCTTTTTACAATTTTGGCAAATTTTTTATGTGAGAGATGAAAATAGAGAATATAGTAAATGCACTCATATGTAAAAACAAAAAATTGAAAGCTCAAAAATAGAAGTTTCTAAGTATATCCTAATTTTCCATAGAGATTGAAGTCTTACTACATTAAAACGTCTTATGGTTGAAGTCGATATTTAAGATTTCTATCATTTCAAGTCATTTGATTACACAAATCTCACCTCAGCAAAATCAATCATTTTTGTCACATGCATACAAACAAAATTGATCCTTTATAATCAAATCAACCTTTTTCAAATCATGACGTTATCCATAAACACACCATTTATGCATGGATATAGAGATTGAGAAAAGCTAGCTTATTGTGTATCAAATTCTTTTCATTATATAAATGTAAAGGATATAGCTTATAAGTTGAGGGATATCTCCCCATCATCATAGCCTTTCAAAAAAAGTGGAGATATAGAAAAGAAAAGATAAGCTTAAGAGATTAAAAAGAAAACAATGGATAAAAAGGAGGTAAATCCAATGACCTCAAGGGTTAATGATAAAAAAAAAGTCATATAAAGCCAATAATATGTTGCCAAGTTGCTACAAAGTGTGACTCATCTTTGTCAACATTATCAAATGCTTTTTAAAGGCTTACAATTTGCACTTTCTTTTTCCATTATTTTTTTTTATTTTAATATTATCATAGTTATAATTGAACATTAATTGTTTTTGTTTACCCTATTCTAAATTACAAGTTGTTAGAAATATATGAAGAATAGAAGCAATGGACATGTCTCTTGTACACTCAAATGCTCTATTTTATATATAGCTAACATTTATTAAGTATAACTATTGATTTTGCTACATAATTATACACAATAATAAAATTTTCAAATGTAAGTTTGTTTTTTAAGCAATCACATGTAATGACAATCCCATTATATTTTATAAACACTCTACAAATATTTCCAACTTGTTAAAAAATATGAAATTAAATTTATTTTAACCCATCACCTTAAACTTTCGAAATTGGTGTAATTTAATACGATATCAGAATATAAGATCATGTGTTTGAACCTAACCCATTAACTTAAGCTATTGGCCTTAGTGGGTAATTTAAACATATAACATGGGGTATTTAGAAAATCTGATTCCAAAAGGACCTAAAATATGAATTTTCTTTTTTGGTTAATCATTCTTAGATATCTTGCACCAAAGATTAAATTCCAAAACTCAAATCAAATTCACAAGATAATATTCCTTAAAATATGTCAAAAATCCAAAATTTTTAACATAAAGTTGTGAAAGAAAAGGTGCAAAAAGAGAGAAAAAAAAATTGAATAGAGAGAAAGTTGGTGGCAGTTGATATTATTATTCTTTAATAACATTCTATATGATAATGTAGAGAAAGTATATATGCCTCATATCTTGAAATCAAGTTTTGAACATATATACGTATATAGCTTTCGGTGGGGGAATTGAACGTGCAATAGTGCCTCATGAATCCATTTGGTCACGTGCCATTGTTCAATTTACTCTCTAGGTTTTTTTTTTTCTTCTTCTTCTTCTTCTTTAGATAGTGATTGATGAAAAAAAAATATATCATATATAGGGAGAGAATTCTTTCCTTCATGAGAGATTTTTCTTTTAATTAATGTTGTAAATGATTGGAATCGTCAATTCGAACATAGTTTAGTAGATAAGACATCAATTATCATCTCAAAAGTTGATGGTTTGATCTCCTATCTCTGCAATTATTGAGCTAGAAAAATGATTAAAATTGAATATCTAGAAGAAAAAATTGAAAATGAGGAAAATTATGAAGACATATGTCATTAAATGTGATGTTCAACATTCTCATTAAATAGTAGAGAAAAACTATATCAAATCATTGAAATAACTAAAAACTAAAAACTAGAAATTAACAGTGAACAGTGAACTTGAGCATAATTCAACTAGTTAAAATATATATATTTTCGATCAGCATGTCAGATGTTTGAATCTCATCTTTTATCTATTATTAAACTTAATATATAGAATAACCCACATATTCAATTCGTGAACTATAATAGTTAAAAGTAAAAAAAACGAATTCCACATCACAACAACTCTAAAAGTATGGATGCATCACGAATATTATTACTCTAACTTTGATGGCTTATATTTACAAAATTAAATATAACAACTTGATTTACAATACCAAAAAAGAAAAAACGAATAATGTATACAAAAAGGAAAAAGAAAAAAGATTGGAAGGCAAAGATTTCTTTTTTTTTTCTTTTTTTTCTTTTTTGGGTATTGGGGTCCCATGAACCGACCCCAATCTCTCTGATGTGTATCATTAGAATATTCTCAACAATTTGCTAAGAAAAATAGATACACTTTGGCATATGATTCTTCTACACACATAGGTTTTTGAATTGGTCAAGTAGACCCCACATAAAGTCAACATTAATTAACATTTAAATTAGCACAAAATATTTTCAAAATTTTGCAATAAAAAAAAAAAAAAAAAAAAAAAAGAAGAGACCGTATCTAGAATCCCATATTTATTCTTTCTTTTCTACAAAAAAAAAAAAAAAAAAAAATGTAAATATTGAATATATCATTCATGCATGCACTTTCATATACTTGAAGAATAATATCATATATATATCAAGAATTTGTATCCTCGAGAATATGACCTTCAAGGTTCGTATCATCAAATCTTATTTCGAAAAAAGGAAAAGGGAATTTCCAAATAATTTATTGCAAAAAAATCTCACTTTTATTCATTAAATTTGTAAAATCACAAACAGTGAAGTCATTGTTTGATATGAAAATTCTCTTTGGAATCTATTTCCGAAATCTCTACATCAGAATGATGGCGATGCCCATCTTCAATAGGTAACATTAAAAATCACAACAATTATTGGAAGAAATAAACAAAGTTTTACACCAATACAATTTTCAATATCTATACCTTATTGACTTTGGTTCATATATGCTATTTGTTTAATTTATTCTCAAGTATTACGTGGTGATTTAAGTTATGTTTAGTTTTTCTTGACAAACGTCTTTAGTTGAGTTACGTTGTCATTTATTTTCATTGTTGATGTTTATTGATGCCCTTGATTTAGTTATTTTGATTTGAGTTTAGTTTTAATATGGTCCCTAAATTTTTTAAAATTGATCGTATAATGTAGTTTAAACCTTACCAAATCGATTTTTATCCACTTGAAAAATCCACCCATTTTCCCAATTTTTTAACTCTCAATGCGAAGAAATTTAATACAACTAACTAAACAAATAGAAAACATCTCCTCATTTTTGGAACATCATATTTGTTGATGATCAAATTTGGACAGGCAAAACTCATCTGACCTTCACATGCCACCAACGGTAAATTTGTTTAAGACGGGGGAAGACGTGACCTGCAAGAAAGTAAAACCTGCACACCAGTGTGGTGCTTGTCGCACCGCCTCCGATGCTTAATTAAGTCAGCAAGCAGAACGATGGGAAGCAAAAGGGCAAGAGCAAGAGGAGAATCAGAGAATAGAGTTCGGGATCCCTTCCTCGACGGCGAAGAAGAGTTTAAATACATTTTCCAGCCTTAGGGTTTCTAGGCTTTCAGAGACGATTCGGACTGAACCAGGTGGAAACAGGGGCATCCAGGGGCACTACGGACCACACGGAGGCGGAAGAACTCGGCCTCGGCCCAAGGTCGAGGCCGAGCAGGCCCGGTTCCTCCGACCTTGGCTCGACCCTCTGGCCTGTTTCGCCTCCGAAGTCCGTTTTCTGGTCCTATTTTCGGGCTTGTGTCGGGTTGTCATTGTCAGCTCCTTGTACATCGAAGTGATCCAAAATTACCCATAACAATATTATTATCATTATTATTTGGAATTCAATAACATGTGGAGATGTAGATTCAAACATTTAATGATCTTTAGTTGAGAATATGTCTTAACTAGTTGAATTGTGTGTGCAAATTGACATATGTGTCACGTACTCAATATAGTAACAATATAACAATAATTCGACTAAACTATTAGTTAAGAGAGCTCATTAAGTCTATTTTTGATATGTTATTTACAGCTTTATCTTGTGACAACTGAATCAGTTTCATTTCAGTTCATTTTCAGTTGTAATAGTTTGTTTATACTCTTTACCATAAGTCTATATATAGACTACTACTTTGGGTTCACTAATATAGAGAAAATATTATCTTTTGTGGTCATTTCTCTCTCTCTGTTCACCGGTATATTTTACTAAACTTTAGATAGTATCAGAGTCTAGTCTAACAACCAAAGGCTTTTGAAATTTTGTTCATCAATCATGTGTAATGGAGTCCTCAATTACAGACAAAAGTTCTTCTGATTCACAATCTTTTAGGATTGTTAACCCTGGAAACAAGATTATGACTGTGAAGCTTGAAGAAGATAATTTCCTACTGTAGAAATTAAAAATCAGTACTGCTTTGCGAGGCCATGGATTGATGCATCATGTCAATGAAAGATTCTGAAACTCTTCCAAAATTCATCACTACGAGCGATCCTCCAAGCACTTCAAAGGTTTCAAATCCGGTTTATTATCAACGGATTAGACAAGATAGTAAAGACAACAAAAACTAAAACCACAAAAACTCAATTGAAAGAAAGAACAAACTTACCAAATTCAAACTAAACTCAAATCATAAGGTCCAAATTTATAATTCAACATGCATGGACATACACACATGCACATTGAAGATATTATTAATCAAAATTACAAAACTCAAACTTATTTTTTATATTTTTACGAAGGAGACAAAAAAAAAACATGGAGACAAAATTAGAGTATATGGACTAAAAATGTATAGTAATTAAAAGAAATAATCGATTCAAAAATGGAAATATTTGTAATCTTTTTGTATATAAGATAAAATAAGAAAATGAAAATATTTGTACCTATCAAGAGAGGGACACAGCGTGGGGCAGGCAGAAATAGAATTATGAAGAAAAAAAAAAAAGGAAAGAAAGCGAAGGAAGGCCCGAAAAATATGAAAAAGGACAAAATTTTTAATAAAGAAAGGTGGGGCCGGGTTCTCCTGAGGTGGGGTCTACGATAACCTTATGGTGGACGTGGGCACCATAGGGAGAAGAAGAAAGATCAGGATTGGTGGGCTCCCACACGTGTCACACATCCAAACCAACCAACTTGAATTTCGATGGGTCCCACTCTAACGACGCGTGGCTATTCCTCGACTGGGCCCCACATATTAACCGAAAGTTCAAGTTTTATCTCTCGAACTTCCAAAGATATAATGTACAGTTGGTTGGATGGCGGTTAGTTTTGGGCTTTCGATTTTTTTTTTTTTTTTTAAAGGGATCCTTTTGTCCGGTAGTGTTTGGTTGCATGTCTCAGTGTATCCCGGAATCGGAATAAAGGTATTTCTAATTTTCGAATTGGATGTGGACTCGACGGAGGAGGAATTGGTCAAACTTTATTCGAATTTGTGGCTTATGAGTGGTTTTAATCTGATTAAGACATGATCATCTAGGTTACTATTTTTCCTTTCTTATTCTTCTTGTCTAATCATCACTTTTAAGAGTTTATTCGTTTATGTTTGTTTTCTAATAATATGTTACGTTGTTGTGCTCGATTATCTGTTGAAAAGTTACTATCGTGATTAACAGGTTAGAAATTATACGAAGCAGAAAAGTGAATATAAGATTGGAGTGGAGACCTAACATATTGGGATAGTGTACGTCTAACACCTTATTATGTCTAAAGTTAAATAGGAAATTGGTGTCGGTTAAAGCTCGGGTACATCTTTAAAAAGTTAAATTCCTTTATAGGAAAACCAATAATTACTTTGTGTGATATCTCTAACCTATATATTAGGAAAATATATGATGTGGTGTTTACTTTTTAAGATGGATGTTTCATCCTTTTGGTTAACTATAGGTAATTAAATTCAAGAGGTGTAGGTCTTCCATTGTAATTGTTGGGTTTAATTTGTTTGAGCACATAGCCAAGCTATTATTTTGAGGAAAGATTGTTGACCTCCTAACCTAAGCAATCTATATCTTGATGCGTTAATCTATCTCGATGCGCATGTGTTGTGATGTTTGATAGATAATTTTGATTGACCAATGTGACATTTTATTGATTGATGCAAAATAGGCATATAATTATACGTGGATAGGGATTTTTGTCCATAACATGGGAATATAAGTGTTTAATTTTGTGCTCACTTTTGTTTTTTAAAAAATGATCATTATAATTCGAATGACAGTTACATCGTCATATATTTAAACTAAAATTTTATACTTAAAATATAATTCCAATTGAACTAAATTATTTAGTGGGTTAAAATAATCCACCTTCCCCCTTGATTTATAAAAATTCTTAAGCCTTCATTTTCTACGTTCAAATAGTATGATCATTATTTAAACATGAGCGGTGGTCGTAAAGATATATTTGCTCTACCCATATTGATCAATTTGTAACATGACAATTTAGATATGATAACACGTCTCTTCTTTACGACAATGATCATAGTGAACCACCTAACTCTCTAGTACAATGATCGATACCACAAGACCAAGTGGAGAGACATCTCGATTGAACGTCATATTTAATTTTCATGCCATTGAGCCCTTACAAATTATTCTCTCTCTTAACTTGTTTGAGACTTGGCTCATCATGATTGATACCAAACTATTGAATCCTTATGAAAACTTGTAACTATTTTTCTATGAATATCAATGAACGCATCTGCATTACAAGTTAAGAACATTCGTGCCATCATGCGTACACCTCATGTTGTCACTGGCTTAGCTCTACAAATAAGATGTTGACTTCAGATTAAAGTATATTTAATTTCTATCCAACTTAGTAAATGAATTTGTATGATTACTAAGGCCCCGTTTGATAACTATTTGGTTTTTGGTTTTTGGTTTTTGAAAATTATGCTTGTTTTCTCTCAATTTTCCTACCATGGTTTTCATCTTTGGCAAGGGCACATTTGAATTCCAAGCCAAATTCCAAAAACAAAAACAAGTTTTTGAAAACTACTTTTTTTAGTTTTCAAAAATTGGTTTGGTTTTTGAAAACATGGAAAGAATGTATTAGGAAAACAAAGAAATTTGTAGGTGAAAGTAGTGTTTATAAGCTTAATTTTCAAAAACCAAAAACCAAAAACCAAATGGTTATCAAACGGGGCCTAAAGTCCTATTTGATAACGGTTGGAGTTTTGGTTTTTTGTTTTTGAAAATCAAGCTTATAATCACTACTTTTAACTCTAAGTTTCTTTATTTTGTTATCTACCATCCTTCCATATTTTCAAAAACTAAGTCAAGTTTTAAAACCTAAAAAAAAGTAGTTTTCAAAAACTTGTTATTGTTTTTGGAATTTGGGTAAGAATTCAAACATGTTCTTAACAAAGATGAAAACTACAAAAAAAAAAAAAAAACAAGGAGGAAACAAGTTTAATTTTTAAAAACCAAAAACCAAATAGTTTACCACCGGGCCTAAACATTTAAGTTAATTTATTGTAGTTTTATTATATGCAAAGGCAAATCCAAATATAAGTTTTTTATTCTCAAATATTTTATTCTGAACCTTCGTATTGAATCTCTATGACTTAGTTTAAATCAAACAGTTTAATATTAATTGACCAAAAAAGGTTTTTTTCTTTTAAATAATTACCAAATAAAAAATAAAAAGAACAGAATCAAACGTCGCCGTTTAGTTTAGAATACATCCCCTTAATATACTTTGATATTTGATTAACCATCTTTTCAGAAAAAGATGTAAGAGACTTGATTGCCATCTATCAATTCAACATAAATTAAATTCCATAGTAAAAGAAAATGAGATTCTTTTTACCAAATTAATACGATATTTCCGGTTCTTGTTCTCTATTATTGTAATGGTAAACTGAAAATAAATAGTTTTCGTTTTTTTTAGAGCAATAGTTGTTTAAAAATTCTCCAAAAAAACATAATCGTTAAACTTAAAATACCATTTTGACACTCCTACTTTTAACTTCCGTTCTATTTTAGTCTTTGTACTTTTAATATATTCAATTTTAATTTATGTACTTTCTCTAAAAAAAAAATAGTTTCTTTTAGTCTTCCATCTATAAATTTTGAAATATGTTTACATTGTGTTTTTTATTGTATGAAAATTACTATAATTATTTAACCAATCAAACTAATGGTAGGGACCAATTTTATGCTAGTACAAGGACTAAAAATTTGACATTAAAAAGTACCTGAACCAAAATGATATTTTAATAAAAAATAATTTAGTGATTCTTAAATATTTAAATCCTCTGCCTAATAAATTAATTTCATCTCTTGTAAGAACTTGATTAGAAGAAGAAGGAAAAAAAAAATCCAACATTTTCTTGGAGAAATTTAAGAAAATCTAAATGGTTTGACGTATAATGAAAAAAAAATAAAGGTTTTATTTATTATTATTATTATTATTATTATTTCAATTAGAATTAAACGCCACAGAGGGCAAAATAGACAACATGATTAAAAATAAAGGGCCTATTTAGAGTACATTATGATTTTAGTATTTTTGAAGAATGCATTCTCTTTTATACAATATGTTTGATTACATTTGTTTATAAATGTTTTTATACACAAGTTATTATCACTTTAAAACTCTTTTTAAAAAAATTGTTTTCAAGTGTTTTTCTCAAAATGATTTATTTCTCAATCTCATTTTTTAATAAGTCATTTTTGAAAATTCTCACAGAAAGTAAATAAAACCACCTCACTTTATTTCCAATAATGGTCAAAGTATTTATACAAGAGAGGTAAATTGAATAATAAATATATCCACATTTATACGTTGAAAATACAACAGTTCACATATATCCAATATGCCGCCTCAAACTTATGATGGAGAAATCATAAGTTTGCACCTAAGAAACACCAGACGGTCAGCAGATAAAGCCTTGGTAAAGAGGTCAGCTGGTTGATCAGCAGTAGGCAAGAACTGCAACATGAGAGCCTTGGAAGCAACTCGCTCACGAACAAAGTGCAAGTCAACCTCAACATGCTTGGTGCGACCATGGAAGACGGGATTCCGAGCCAACTGAAGAGCAGACTGATTATCACAATATAAAATAGGAGTGGAAACCAAAGGCACAGAAAGCTCACGAAGGAGCTGTTGAAGCCACAATAACTCAGCAGTGGTGGCAGCCAAGGCGCGATATTCTGCTTCAGTCGAGCTGCGGGACACCGTGGTTTGCTTCTTTGCAACCCAAGAGATTGGATTGGGTCCCAAAAAAATAACATAACCCGTTGTAGAACGTCGGTCAGTAGGATTGTCCGCCCAATCCGAATCAGAGAATGCACTGAGTTGCAAGGAACCAGCACGAAAATGCAAACCCAAAGATAACGTTCCACGTAAATAACGTAGAATTCGTTTCACTGCTGTAACATGAGTGTAAGTTGGAGAATGCATATACTGAGAGACTTTGCTAACAGCAAATGATATGTCAAGGCGCGTGAACGTGAGATAGTGTAGGGCTCCAACAATACTACGGTAAGCAGTAGAATCTTCAGATGAACAAAGTGTAGGATCCTCTGTTAAGGAAGTAGTTGTACAAGGTGTAGTACAAATTTTGGCTTCAGCCATGCCAAACTTGGCTAACAAGTCTTTAGTGTACTTGGTTTGAGTAACAAGAAAGCCCGAAGACAGCTTCTTGATTTCAAGCCCAAGAAAGTAAGACAAGCTTCCCAAATCAGTCATATCAAACCGTGCTTTCAAATCAGTAAGTAAAGAAAAGATATAAGTAGGGTCATTACCAGTCAAAACAATATCATCAACATAAAGGAGAAGATAAGTTATAGAACTACCAGCCCGTCGAACAAACAAGGAAGGATCAGAAAGTGAGGCATGAAAACCACATGTAAACAAGGAGCTTGTGAAGCATTCAAACCAAGCTCGAGGAGCTTGTTTGAGACCGTACAAGGACTTGTTTAATTTGCAAACATAATTAGGGAATCGCTTGTCAATGAAGCCCTGAGGTTGTTGCATATAGACCTCCTCTTTCAAATCCCCATGAAGAAACGCATTCTTAACGTCAAGTTGCTTAAGATCCCAACCATAGTTAGCTGCTAAAGACAAGACAATTCTAACAGTGGGCTTCTTAACAACAGGACTAAAAGTCTCATCATAATCCACACCCTCTCTTTGGTGATACCCCTTAGCAACTAAACGTGCCTTGTAACGAGCCACACTGCCATCAGGATGCCTTTTAACTCTATAAACCCACTTACATCCAATGACATTTTTCGTAGGAGGTAAAGGGACTAAAGTCCAGGTATTCTGATGTATTAGAGCATTATACTCGTCACACATTGCACCCTGCCATTCAAGAAGCTTAGTAGCTTGAGTATAAGATGTGGGCTCAATAGCAGAAGCAGGGGACTCAATTTTAGCTAAAAAGACCTTCTTCTTACTAATCCCAGATTTCGAACGAGTTTTCATAGCATGAGTATTAGTAGAGCATGACAAAACAGAGGCAGTATCAACAGAGGGTATTACAGTAGAGGCAGTATCAACAGTATTTATAGCAGCAGTAGTCATAGATGGAACATCAACAGCAATATCAGTGTTAACAGGAGCAGCTACATGAACACCATCTTCAACAGATGCAACATGATTATGAGAATCTGGTAAAACAGACATAGGCTGCACAACAGTATTGACAGTAGAAGGCAGTATAGTAGACTCAACAACAGATGATACACCTTGAGCTGATTGTTCGGACAGTTTAAAGAGATGAAGAAGGGTAGGAAGGTTCGAAGAAGGAGAAGGCTGAGACACATGAGAGTTAGGTAAAGGAGAAGCAAAAGGAAAAACATGTTCATCAAAGACGACATGTCGAGAAATGTAAATTCTCTGTGTGTGTGGGTCAAGACACAAGTATCCCTTGCAACCAAGGGGGTAGCCAAGGAAAACACACTGAGTCGTTCGAGATTGAAGCTTATTAGTAGTATAAGGACGGATGAGTGGGTAACAAGCACACCCAAAGACTTGTAAGTGACTGTAATCGGGTGGTTTATGAAAAAGAACCTCAAAAGGAGAAGGATAACCAAGAGAGGCAGAGGGTAATCGGTTTATCAGAAAGACTGCACAAGCAAAGGCATAATACCAATAACAAACAGTAACAGAGGACTTGGACAGAAGAGAAATAGCCATTTCAATAATATGGCGATGCTTTCTCTCAGCCACACCATTCTGTTCAGGCGTATAAGGACAGGATTTTTGATGGATAATGCCATGAGATTCAAAGTAAGCCCGAAGAGCATTACTTATGTATTCACCTCCCCCATCACTTCTAAACACCTTTAGCTTGGAAGAAAGCAAATTTTCAGCAAATGGTTTAAAGGTGTGAATAGAAGATATAACACCAGATTTATGTTCAAGCGGATAAATCCAAGTGTAGCGAGACATGTCATCAATAAAGGAAACATAGTAACGAAATCCATTTATTGATAACTCGGGGGAAGGACCCCAAATATCACTATGTACAAGTTCTAATGGTTTGGAAGAGGAAGAATGAGACAATGTAAAAGATAATTTGCTCATTTTCCCATTCAAACAGTGTGTACACAAAGATTCAACAGACGGGGCAGAAACATTTAACAATTTCAACACAGTTTTAAGAGTAAAAAGATTGGGATGGCCTAACCGATCGTGCCAAATGGAGTTATGGACTTCCTTCATTGCAGAGCAGTGAGATTGCTAGGAAGAGACAAAGAAGGTTGAGTGGTCAATGGATAAAGGCCATTGACACTAGGCCCATGGAAGAGTGTTTGACCCGACTGCTTGTCCTGAATAGTGAAAGAAGAGGCATCAAACACAAATCGACAGTTATTATCAACGCAAAACTGATAGACAGACAAAAGATTTGAGGATATATGTGGAACACGAAGAAGATTGGATAGAAGGAAGGAGTGAGTATCAGTATTCAAAGAAGTACAACCTGTGTGAGTTACTGGTAAAGCCTGTCCACTGCCAACTGTAACATTTGCTTCACCATTGTACTCAGAAGACACAGTCATATTGGCAAGATCAGACGTGAGATGCGCATTGCAGCCTGAGTCAGATAGCCAAACCTGAGAGGTACCAGGACTTGACGAAGCAGACGAAGTAAAACCAGAATTAGCAGCAAGAGCAGCCAACTGAGTAGGAGGTAATCGACCACGAAAATTATAACCATAGCGGTGATAGCAATCCAAGGCGTTGTGACCAAAACGCTGGCAGATCTGACATACAACCTTCTGAGAATTAATAGGCAATGAAAATTCAGAGGCAGGTTTGGGAACAGAGATACCACGACCAGTCAACGAAGATTGAGGCGAAGCATTCAGAAGCTGTTGAAACAAGCCTCCACGACCAGATCTACCTCGTCCTCCACCAGTACCTCTACCGCGATTGCCTGAATTACCACGACCTCCACCGGAATTAGAAAAATTTGCATTCATGGCCAATGGAGGAGCGGAAATTTCAGTCTTGAGTTGTTGTTCGAGAGCACGTTCTTCATTATTCATCAATACATGAAGCTCTTCGAAGGTGAGATTCTGAGATCGAGTGCGCACCGTTGTCTTAAACACATTGTAAGAGGAAGGAAGTCCGTTTAGGGCATAGATCGCCAGATCCTCCTGATCGATAACCACAGAAACCGCCGCCAATTTATTTACGATTTCTTTCACGCGCTGAACATAGGCATTGATTGATTCCGTAGGAAGCTTGGAAATACTCTGCAAATCAGACTTAAGACCAACGATGTGCGAACGAGTCGAAGAAGAAAAGTGCTTCTGAAGTTTCTCCCAGACCTGTTGAGAGGTAACACATCCAACAGCATATGCCAAAGCGGAAGGGGAGAGCGTTGCATTAATCAAAGTAATCAATGCCTGATCCTTCTCAAACCAGGCTTCATATGCTGGATTCGGTTGAGAAACAGCATCAACAACAAGTTCTTTGGCAGGAGCTTTGATCGATCCATCCAGATAACCAAAGAGTTTGTGCGCACGAAGAAGTGGAGATAATTGAAAAGTCCACAAAACGTAATTAGAAGAATCTAAGCGAATAGTAATAAGATTGCTGATGTTGGTAAGAAGAACGATCGGAGAAGACAAAGATTGCTCCGAATTTGCAACGGAAGTGGAACTGGAGGAAGTCATGATCAAGCGGTGAAGAACAGCGGTGAAGAACAGAGTCAAGAAGGAAGCGTAAAAAAAAAAGACGTGTGTCACTACCGCTCTGATACCATGAAAAATTCTCACAGAAAGTAAATAAAACCACCTCACTTTATTTCCAATAATGGTCAAAGTATTTATACAAGAGAGGCAAATTGAATAATAAATATATCCACATTTATACGCTGAAAATACAACAGTTCACATATATCCAATAATTTTTAGTGGTTGCTAAACATTAGAATTTTTTTTCAAAATTAAACACTTGAAAAATTAAACCAAACATATCCGAAATCTATACCGCAAATCTTGACGGACTTATCAAACAAGGTACAAATTAAAGTTATTGTTACATGTACTCAATCTATATGCACCCATGGTAGAGTCTAGAAAAGTGTCCTCTAGAATCAAGATTTCATATTATTTTGTCTTCTTTTATGAATAAGATTGAATAGGTACAATAGGGAGCAATAATCATTTTATTTATTTTCCAATATTTACAATAATATTACAAAACTCTGATATATATACTTCTAGTAAAGACAACATTCATTTGGTTGCATATGTTTCCAATAATTTACTAGGATTTTTTTTGTCATTATGAGATTTCAACCTTACTTTCTATTAAAATTAGTATGTAATTATAACAAAAGTTCACTAGACTCTAAAAATTAGAAACAATCCTTTCGATCAAAACTTACCTAAAAGAATGGGTTGTTTGCACAAATAGCAAAATAGAATATTAAAATAATTTTAAATATACCAAAATTTAAAACTATTTGAAAATATAGCAAAATTAAAGTCAATGAGTGATAGAAGTCTGTTAACGACAAACTTTAATCACAAGTGTTAGAATTATTGCTGACAGACTATTCTATCAGTGATAGTAGACTACATGCACTGTTATTGAAATCTATCAGTGATAGATTTGCCAAAAATATTTGCAAATATAACAAAATTAAAGTCTATAAGTGGTAGAAGTCTAGTCACCAATGATAGACTTTAATTACAATTGCAATTATTGCTGATAAACTATTCTATCAATGATAGATTGATAGACTACATGTATTGTGATTAAAGTTTACCAATAATAGATGTCCGTCATTGACGATAGATTTATCATATTTACAATTTTTTTTAAAGTTGTTATATTTACAAATAACAGACTTTAAGTTGCTACCTATTGCAGTAACCCTAAAAGAAATAGTCTAATTTCAGTAAGTTTATAGATAAAAATCAAAAATTCTTTTTTTCCTATTCTAATCACGATGATATCATATGTTACATGGTAGGTGTTTGTAATTTGTCTCATGAGATTAGTCGAGATATTTATGAGTTATCGTGACACTTCTAGTATAAAAAAGAAAAAAAAATAGGAAAAGAAAAATAGGAAATGAGGGAAAGAGAGGGCCACCCCTTGATGATGGGTGAATCATACACGTGTGTTGAAAGCCGTCATGAATTGACACGATGGGCACTCCAAAACTGTCTTCAGTAATCGTATTCGTGGCGGCCTAACGCCATACTGCCTCTCCTACTTTTTTTTTTTTCCTTTTCTTTTTTGGTAAAAGTATGCTATTTTATTTCTTTATTTATTTTTTGTTTTTTTATTTTAATCTTCGTCATGTCATGTTATATCTTATATGTCAGGGATCCTATCCACTCACATTTTTTTTTTTTATATAAAAGTTTAATTCAAATACGTTAAAATATAATTTCAGTTTCTATACTTTGTATCTATATCTAATACATATATAGTCTAGAAAAATATTTGGTAGAATTGTCAAGAAATTAAGAAATATATATACAAAAGAAATATTCTCTTTATGTCAAAAAAAAATATTCTCTCTAACGTCTATTAAACTTTTGGGTCTACTAGTAGTTATAATGTAGTATTTAGAATAATGCGTAAAGTTTTTAGTGTATGAAATTTGGAAAGTAAAAATGCATATGAATATATATATATATATATATATATATATATATATATATATATATATATATATTTAATGTTATAATTCAAATAAGAGGGTAGGATTTAATGATGTATATGTATTCTGATATTATATATTCTGTTATTATTTAGTTTCAGGTTAGTTGTTCTGTTGAATGTATTTCTCCTCTGTTCTCGGTGTATAAATATCAGTATCTTCAGTCTAAATAATATGAGGAGATTATCATAGTTCTTGAGTTTCTTTATGGTATCAGAACGCACGATTGACTAGCGTCATTTTTTCGATCCCCACGCGTCCGCTCTTCATACGTGTTCAAATTTATTACAATGAAAAAGGTTAATATTTTATATTTTAGTATTGTCCCTAAATTTCATGCCTTTTTTTAATCTTAATATTTTAAAATATTCTATTTTGACATTTTACCTTTTTGTATAAATATGACTTGATTTTTATAGCTAAATTTTCGTATTGCGTGTGTGATAAAAATGTTAAGCCAAAGCCACTCGTTTTGAAATTCAATATCAAATTTGATACTTATATCTTAAAAACGAAAATACAAGTTTGTGTAATACTTCACTTCGGATTAAATCTACCAGAGAGAGATTTTAATAATAAAGCCAAAATGAATTTTTCAACATTATTTTGAAATATTAATTAAATTATTAGTCCATGTTGGATATATATATATATATATATATATATAACAAAAAGAAACAAGTTGGATTGGATGTTTTTGTTTCTCAAATAAAATAAATAAGTCAATTTAGTACAGAAAATCCTCCACTTACCACTGAAGTCAAGTTTGTTCTTGTAGCTAGGTTTGGTATTTGTCTTTTTGGAAAGACAGCTAGAGAGAGAGATGCTTGTTAATTATCATCTTCTAGATACCATCTAAAATAATCCGTTTATTTTGTAGTCGACATTTCATTTTCATTACGTTACATATACTGATCACTTAATTCTGATTTGAATTGGTAGCGTCTCTCAAACTCGAAAAGAAATATTTAGTTGGACCTTTGAGTATCTCAACGATATAAACAAAGGAAAGACAAATTCCAATCATAGTCCAATTTCACAATAACCTAAAACGTATTATATATAAAATTTAACAAGTATTCACTCTATGTATATACTCCACTTAATAATAATGCCTATAGTTTTCATCCTTTATAATTTTTTTTTCTAAGTATCCTTTTCCTCCTTTTATTTTTCTTTAATTCTCTATATGAATGATATAATATAATTAAGTTTAAATCTTATTGTTGACTCGAATATAACTTGATGAATAAAATTAAAACACCAATTATCTTCTTTGAAATTGAAGGTTCGATCCTTTCTTTGTTGAAGATACAATTGAAAATATGAAGTAAATCTAAAGTTAGATAACGAAAACGAGATTGAAGTTTAATATTTTTTTTTATAAAATCCGACACTTTTTGAGAATCTTTTGGGGTGTCTTTCTCCCTAGGTTCTACAAGGCTCTCTCTTTCTCTCAATCTCAAGAAAGAAAGAAAAGAAAAGAAAGAAAGATTGAGGAAGGTGGTGGTTTGGAGGGGGTAGATACATAGAATAGAAAGAAGCTTTAAGAGGACGACTTGTCGTTTCATCTTTTTAAGTTTTAACCACATGCACTTTGCTTCCCTCTACTTTATCTACTTTCCTCTAATGATGTTCAATATAATATAACATGAGACGACATAAAGCCAATCGTACCATAACACAAAGTAGTTAACTAGGGTGTAGATGCTTGCTTAAAAAACTTTTGTGTTGTCACATTACTCATTATTATTGCATACCAATTCTCATTTTTGGTTGTATATAAAGCTTGGTGTATATAAGGATCGTCGTATATATATATGCAATGAGTTTGCACATAATTCAACTTGGAATCATTGGAATTCAATCTAATTAAATTGTTAGGTTCACATAAGGCCTCTTTGCTAAAATCATTTTTGGGTTCATTTAAGTTGGAGGGAAATATGAAGCATTAAAGTTTAGGCCTAAATTTAATTAATGATAGTATTTTATTAAATAAATATACGAGGGGAAAGTGACCTAAAATCGATAAGTTGGTTTGGATACATGACTTATGGCTCATGGATGGCCCATGTTGGATCCAAGCGTAGACATGTGACCAATGAATCGTGAAATAGTTAGGATCCATAGATAATATGTGATGTTTATATTTAGGTAATTATATGAGTTGTTCACGAGGAGTCCATACTAAAATATTTGAGTTAGACTTAACTAGTGACCTTGAGTGTTTGACTTACACAGTGCATTATATATTGAAGTCAGTTTAAAGATCAAGATAGATGTGTGTAGAGAAACATACGAATTAGAGAGTTTAGTAGAGTTTTGTTATGAGAATGCTAAAATGTCATCATACGCTAAGTTGAACATAGCCAGACAAAGGCAATATCCTAATAGAAAAATAAATTAGAATTTAGCTTGACCTTTAACTCTTTGAGAATTTGCGGTGGGTGGCAAATAAGAACTATATAATTGAAAATATAGCACAATGTAAACAAATTGCAAATATAGCAAAATCTATCAGAGTATATTACTAATAGACACTGATAGACTCTGGTTAATTAGAATATAATCTATCAGTCTACTGATAGACTTTGATTATTCAGAATTTATCAGTGTCTATCACTGATAGACTCCGGTTAATTGAAATATATCAGTGACTATCATAGATAGACTTTGATTGATCAAATTCTATCAGTGATAGTCACTGATAGATTTTGATTAATCGGAGTTTATCAGCGATAGACACTGATAGATTTTGAATAATCAAAGTCTATCAGTGATAGACACGGATAGAATCTGACGACATCTTTTTGGTCTTGTACAATTAATTTTGCTATATATGCAATTAGTTTGCAACTGTGCTATATTTGCTATTGATTTGGTCCAATTTGTCATCTATGTAACTGCCCCTAATTCTTTGGATAATAACGACATGTCTTAACACGAAAAAGAAATATTATCATTTAAGTTGGGCGACTAACACTTGGCTTCATCTAAAGTAGTAAAATGTTATTGTATTAAGCTATTGGCTAAGATTCATTCCTACCTAAATTACTAGACAAAATTAAATTTAAAAAAAAAATACACCAAACTTTTCATAAATTACTTTTGCTAATTCTCAAAATATCCCAAAAATATTATAGAAAAATTCATCAGGTAACCCTAAGAAAAAGTCTATAACAATTAACACCCACATATACCATCCTCCCCTAAAAGGATTTTATAAAAAGAAAGAATATATTAAGAAAATAATCAACAACAATAATCAAAGGCATATAGAATCTCTCTTAGCTTATTCGAATGATTGAAAAAGTATTCAAATAATATTTGATTATACATAACATGCAAGTGGTTGTCTAAAGTAAACAATAAAGAGAGAGAGAAGCTGTTTTGAAGTCCAAAAGGAGAAGAAAAAAGGAAAGAAAAAGGCATAAAATTGAAGCAAATGGGCAGCTTGTTTTGCTTGGAAATTACAAGGGGCGTTTTTCTAATGTGTTGAGAGAGTTGGTATACTATCGAAGTTGCTTAATAAGGAATGTGTTGAATATGGCTTCAAATATCTACCAAAGGCCATAAATTCTCTCTCCCCCACACACCCAACTTAAATGGAAAATATACCTCCAACAAACCATGGGTCCGAAACCTTCAAACCCGTCGTGCACACACCCACCCTTAAACAATATTAATAACTGTACTATATATTATATTAGTAGAAGTGGCCGACATCAAGAGGTCAGAGATTTGAATCATCTGTACTCACATGTTGATATTTTTTCTTAAGAACACTTACGAACTCCTTGATGTGGCCAACATAAGCACAACTTAACAGCTAAGATATCTACCCGATTAAAATCTTGATCCTCATACTTGTTATATTAAAAAAAGATCTTCTGAAGTGGTTTATTTTTTGAACCACAACAAAAAAGCTAGACTCTCGTGGTACCGACTTTCTCATTCTAAAAAATATTGACACGAGACAATAAACGAAAGTAGTAGTGTCGTGGTTGTTCCAGTGTCCTCCAATAATTTCTTCCATATACCAAACCAGGAGTGGAAATTAAATTGTGTCCCTCTCCAAGAAAATCCACGCGGCAAAGAATGTACAGTAAGTTGACTGTGACCATGGAATGTCGGCCACGTGGACTGAACGGTTAACATGCGCCGGTGGGACGGAGGCGCTGTTACGGTGACGGCTTAAGACGGCGGATTGCGGTGGTGGGCCCCATGAATTTCGCCCCCACCGGTGTGTGGACCCCACCCCCAATGTAATGTTATGGGTTCTCATCTCGTCCACTACCCTCTCTCCTTCGCCACTATAAATCCACCGTTCATCTCCCTCTCTCTCTCCACCACCATTCTTCTTCATTCTTCTTCCTCTGTTTTTCTCTCTCTAGATTCCCCTGTCGTGATTTTCTCAAAGTTGCAATCTTTCTCCAAACAAATTTCTGGGGTTTTTGTGTTCTTCAAGTTCCCGATTTCATAAACGAGAAAGAAAGAAAGAAAGAAAGATTTTAATTTTTAAAAAAGAAAAAGAAGACACAAAGAAAGGAAAAAAAACAGAGTCGTCGTTGTTGTAATTGAGATGACGAACCAGAATGTGGTAGTTTCCGATTCCAAATCCGGCATCAACATGTCCATCACCGTCGCCGTCTCCAACTCCTCCATTTTCGCCACCACCGCCCAGAAACCGCCGCCGGCTCCCGGCGGCTACATCTCCATTTCCCGTAAAAAAATCCTCAAGGACCTCGACGTTAATGGCGCTTGGATTGAATCAATGAGAGCCTCCTCTCCGACCCACGTCAAATCTCTCCCATCTCTCTCCTCCGCCGCCGACGACGACCACCATGACTCTTGGATTGTGAGACACTGAGAGCCCTTCCTATCTCCTTTTAACTTAATTCTTCAATGGGTAATTTCGAAACTGAATTTTGTGATTCTTTTCGCTCTCAATGAAACAGCTCCATCATCCTTCGGCACTGGACATGTTCGATCAGATAATCGAAGCTTCGAAAGGGAAACAAATCGTGATGTTTTTGGATTACGACGGAACTCTTTCTCCGATTGTCGAGGACCCCGACAAGGCTTTCATGTCGGAAGCTGTAAGTACTCTGCCGATTTCATCGTTGGTTTTCTCGATTTATTCACTCTGTTTTTACTCACTGCCCGTTTTGTTTTTTTTTTGGGTAATTTGATTTCAGATGAGGAAGACGGTGAAAAAGCTCGCCGGATTCTTTCCGACCGCCATCGTCAGTGGTAGATGCAGAGACAAGGTACTTTTTTTTTTTTTTTTTTTACCACATTCAATTTACTCCATTTCTCAAATCAAACCCATCTTTTTCTTTTCTGAACTTCCGAAAATCTAACACCTTTTTGCGCCCATCTCCGCCGTGCGCGACGGAATTGAAGGTGTACGGATTCATAAGACTGGGGGAGCTGTACTACGCCGGCAGCCATGGCATGGACATTAAAGGCCCAACTAAAAGCTCCAAATTCAAGAAAGCTGTAAGTCGTCACCAACAACCGCACCGAAAATTTAAAAACAAGATTGAACTTTTGAAATTTATCAATGATTTAATTTAACAACAAAACGGTCATTATCTTCCGATTAATATTGATAAATCCGATGTTGTTTTTTAAGGTTAATCAAGGCCTTCTCTTCCAACCTGCGAGCGAGTTTCTTCCAATGATTGATGAGGTTCGTTTTTTCTTTATTTTTTTTTATAAAAACAACTTGAATTAGACAAAGATTTAGCCAACAGAATGGAAATTATAATGTTTTTTTTTTTTTTTTTGGGGACAGGTTTATGAACAGCTGGTAGAGAAAATGAAATCAACTCCAGGGGCAAAAGTGGAGAACAACAAGTTCTGTATCTCAGTGCATTTTCGCTGTGTTGATGAAAAGGTAAAGCCAATTATTAGTCTCATTATTATTTATTATTATGACACTCACTTTTTTTTTTCCTTCTTATTATTCTCGAATTTCAACTCCAAATCTCATTATTTTTTTTTTAATTTTTATTTTTTGTATTTATAGCAATGGAATAATTTGGCCCAAGAAGTTAAATCAGTGGTTAAAGAATACCCAGAGCTCCGACTAACCCAAGGAAGAAAGGTCTAATTTTTATTCTCCCTCTCCTCTTCCTTTCTCTTTCTATATCTACAGAGCTTCAAAATATAAAATAGAAAGACAAAAACTTAATAGCTTTTGGGTTATCATTACAGGTACTAGAAATCCGTCCTACCATCAAGTGGGACAAAGGGAAGGCACTCGAGTTTTTGTTAGAATCGTTAGGTTTGTCTCTTTTCTCAAAAAACCATTCAATGAAGCTACTACAATGTGATTGTCTGACTTTTTCTCGATCTTGAATGCAGGGTATGCAAATTGTTCAGACGTGTTTCCTATTTACATTGGAGATGATCGTACGGACGAAGATGCATTTAAGGTATTTTATTTATTACCGATGTTAACCAATTATATTACTTGTGTGTGTGTGTTTGTTTTAAGGTTGTAAAGTTGCTTTTGTTAATCATTTTACTAAAGACTATGAGATCTAGTGGGTTTTTAATATGTTTTTTTCTTCTTCTTTTTGGCTCTTTTTTAATATAGGTTCTAAGGGAAAGAGAGCAAGGCTTTGGCATTCTTGTGTCTAAAATTCCTAAAGACACCCATGCTTCCTATTCTTTGCGAGATCCTTCCGAGGCAAGTTCCACGAACCATACATTATTCTCTCATCTCGTTTTTTCAAGAGACGATTTTTAAAAAATACAGTTTAAAGTACATTAACAAAAAATATCTGTTCTTTTTTTTTTTATTATTATTATTGTATTCACACTTATGGACGTCTTCTATGTACTATTTTTCGAATTTATTTTGCATGCTTTTTAGATAGCGAAAAAGCGAGACGACGCTTGATTATTATTATTATTTTCTCATGGTTTTTTGAAACACTATTACAGGTTATGTGCTTTTTGCAACGTTTGGTTCAATGGAAGCGACCATCTTTACTAAGAAGACATTGCAGGGTTTGAAAGTAGAGAGAGAAAGAGAGAGGAGAGAGAGAAAAAAAGGCCACCCTTCAAAGAAATGTTTTGTTTTGGGTGTGGGGTGGGAGAAATTCAGTAAATTATTGTTGTAATTTCCTTTTTCTCTAGGGTTTATTAGTAAAAAAAAAGGGAGAAGGGATGGGAAAAAAAACAAAAATTGTAACTTTTTTTCTCGGCCTGAGTGCCCTTCTCCACAACACATCTGTAAACTAACTGTGTTTTAAGATTAAAAGAAAATAGTATTGTAACTTGGTAATTAATCTCTCTCAATTTTCTCTCCCTCTCTTTTTTTTTTTTTTTTTTCATTGTGTCAATTATATTAAAAATGAGTACTAAAAAGTATATGAAAAAAAAATCAGCTAACTTTGCTTTTGATGAAGATGTTAAAGGTTTAAATCTTCGGTTTCAAATCTTGTGATAAAAAAAAATAGAAATGGATTAAGTATTTTTTTTCAAGGATTATGGATAGTGGGGATAACTCAAAGTGTTTGAATATTCATAGTAAAAACTTGGTTAAATATTTTAATGACTTTTAAAGGTGTTTTAAATTTTTTTCTTCTAACTTTTTAGTTTTTAGAGTAGTTTTTTGATAAAGGATCCAAATGTTATGAGATCTTAAAAATATCCTTAATTAGTTAAACACTTTTAAAATATTGAGAAATCTTATTGTGTGAACTTATAGCAGAAAGTATACAACAATCAAATGTCGTTTTTTAAAATATGACCAATTCATTGATTTTTGTTAGAATAATAAAACAATATATAAAAGAAAAACGTTTAAAAAAAACAACAAAATATTTATTTACAACTTATTAAAAAAAACAAAAAACCATTCTAGAAGATTAGTGAACAAATTCCACAAGAACAATAAAATTAATTCAAGAAATTCTTCTCTAGTTTCTCCAAAAAAAAACAATATTCACGTTGGTTATTCCAAAATCACGACTTTAAATTTATATAATCCATCTTTGGATCGTATATAACCCATATATGGTATAAAAAGAAAGTTACATAAGTTTGACAAACATATTTATAATATGTACGCTAACAAAAGCATAGCTCAATTGACAGAAAGTATGTGCTTATAATCATCAAGAGGGTTGTTGAACTCAAATATATATATATATACATACATACATACACACACGTACGACCAACATCACACTATCCAAACTAAACAAATTTGTATACTCACATGTTGATATGTCTTGAATCAGTTATCTGCCATATATAAACCCTCTTAATTAATCTAATCTCTATAATATGTATCTGATTTATTCTCCTCACTAATAAATCTGTGTTGTTCTTCTTATTTTCTATTTTTGTTTCTGTTGAATTCCGACTACTGTCACAACATCACACTATGAAAGTGTCGCGTCTCGTCGGTCCTTTTCTGTCGGCACCCTCATCGGGTGCACGACAAACCCAGAAACCCACATCGCGTTTTGTTTCGGACTTTGCAAAGCTCATCGAAATGCATTGGTTAAATAAACTCGACATTCTAATCTCGAGGTACACAAATCTAACCTACCCTCGAAATATCCATAGATGCTTAGAGGAGAAGACAATGTCAGCTTTTAGTTTACAAGTACTGTGTGATGCAACTCCAAAACAACAAGAACTTTGGATGTCGACCAGAACTTTTGATCTCTCTCTCTCTCTCTCTCTCTCTTTAATGGCGAGAATGTTCTGCAACTTAACAGAGAGTTTGATAATGGAAGGCGATGGACATCTCAACGTGTAAAGAAAAGTTGGGTTGTATCTATTTGGAGGCACTGCCACCGCCGTCTGATTGCAAGTGATGGCCTCCAATAATAACTTTTCCTTTCTCAGCTGCCTGCCTTGGAAAATGAAGATGCACTTTTCCACACCCCCTCTCCATCTACCAAACCATATTGTATTCTTATACTTTTTTCCTATCATTTTCAAGTGCTTTCTTTTCCGTCTCGTTCGTCTTTGAACTTTTCAAATGTCTATTTTTGACTCGAGATTTATGAAAAGTAAGAACGGTTTTAGTTTTAGTTTTTGTTTTGTTGTGATTTGTTTAATTCATAAATAGATGACGTGACTTTAGATAGGTATATTGTTAACATACTGATGTAGACATGTATTAGAACGTGATGTATTAATTAGTCGGTAGATATGTTTGTTTGGTGGATAGATATAAAGTTGTACAATAATAATAAATACTAAAATGGTTATTCTTTTTTTTGGAAGTTTAGGTCCGGTTTGTTTTTTGTTTTTGAAAATTGTACTTGTTTTCTCATTATTTTTTTTACCAAAGTTTTCGTCTTTCTTCAGGAAACTTTGAATTCATAGTCAAATTCCATTTTTTAAAACTATATATATTTTAATAATTTTAAAAACTACTTTGAATTTTGAAAACATTAGTAAAAAATAGATTACAAAAGAAAGAACCTATAGGTAGAAGTAGTATTCATAAACTTAATTTTTAAAAACCAAAAAATAAAATTCAAATACTTATCAAACGGGGTTTTAGATATCCAAATAGTTGTTTAAATCTTTAAGTTTATAGATTATAGTGTACATTTTAAAAGTTTAAAGATCCATATAAATAAATTTGAAAGTTTAGGGACCAAAATGAGGTATAAACCAAAATTCTCTCCACATCATGAACTACTAAAACATTATTAGAAGGACATGAGTTATTTTTAAGGCATTCTCACTTATTTATGCATAGTTTGTCATACCGAGATGATAGTTTCTTATAAAATGCATCTTATAAAGATCATTATTAATAATGGGTTGTGTGGCCCTATAAGTTTGCATAGACTAATATTTTGTATCACCCACCTTTAGTTATATTCATTACAACCAAGGCTTTAATAATTGTTTGTGAGAGATCCCTAATTAAAATAGGTTTTTAAGCTTGAGAGCTTGGTTATCTTCCTTTGACAAAAAAACTCTTCCCTCATACAAAAAGTATTTGTAACTCCATCTAGATTATTGTTTAATTATGTGAGAGTTTTTAAAGTAAAAAATTGATTGTGAGTTTCCATAATAAGTGCATGTTTGGAAGTGATTTTGAAATGATTAAAATCACTTTTGTCAGGTTCGAAATCACCCCGAACTAAACATACTTTCAATTATTCAAAATCAATTTCATAATGGATTTTACACCTTTAAACGTGATTTTCATAATGGCCAAAGTGAGTATAATTCAACAGTAATTGGTATGTACCTCCAAATGTTGAATTTAATAGTTGTCAACGTCATTAATCTCTTAATAATAATGGTTGCCCAATTATGGAGGTATAATGAGCTAGGGACCCTATAAGAGTAGAATCAATATGAAATTCCATGATTTATGGAGAAATTCTTCATTGATGCAACATTTGATTTTAGTGATTGATAATACAACCCCTTTGACAAGTTGTTCTCACTTTGGAGAATCTTGTACGAAGGGATTCCTAATTAATTGGCTTGTATTTAATGAGCTTTGTTTTGGTACGACTTTGGACGTCGCTCTTGTTGTACCCAACGTTATTATAATGCCAAAAGTTGTGCATAAAGATAGTACACTTTAATACTATACTTTCAAACAAACAAAAAAAAAAAAAAAATAGATATATATTTTTTATGAGTACAACAACATTTGGAGGTGGAGATTTGAATCTCTGACTTATTGGTCGATGATACATGTCAATTACTGCTCAGCTATGCTTACTTTGACGCAATATATATATATATATATATATATATATATTACACTTAACTACCATTATTTTCCGAATACTACATCTTTGTTTTAGAATATCACATAAATTCAAATAAAAAGTGGAGATTCGAACTAACGACGTTTGAACAAAGTTAATAAATGGTATTTTCCTATAAAATTTGAGGGGAAGAACCTAAATAACAAGGATGAGTATTCCATTCCTTTGCTAGGAAAAGAGAATAATAATAATAAATTAAACTCTGCAATTTGCATATGTAAAGAGCGGCACCCATAACAAGAAGCAATTAATTAAACGTGGAAGAGTAGGCCTCATAGGGTATAACTTATTGGCTATGCACCAAATTATTGAAGCCACTATCCTCAACTGAAAAACTTGAGGATGGAGATCAATTGTACTACAGTGTAAAAGGACATAACCACTATCGTACATTGACCTAGTGATTACTAAGACCAAGTTCGAAAAAAGTTAGTTCAAATTTCATGGTGTCCACTTACCGAGAATAGGAATAATTTTATAAGTTGTTCGATCATCCAAATGTGTTATCATCAAAGGGTTGAAAAGAAGTACTATCCAAAGATGTAAAATAATTCCACAATAGTACGATCCTATATCTACTTTAACCCTAAACTAGCTTACATGACTTAGATTTCGGTTTCATCTAAAAAACTTCAAATACCAGTAAAGATAAATTAATCCGTGTTCAAATACTATAAAAAAACCTAGCTAGTTTTTGTTAGCTAGCTAAAAAAACACATAATAAGAGGATGAAGATGCATGGATTTTGGTATGAGAAACAATAATGGGAGGGAGGGTGAAGCAAAGGAAAGCAAAGGCATTGTGGTCAAAGGGCATTGTCATTATTAATGAATGGTTAGAGAGGCAGCCAGCAGTTGACATGCAGTGGTGCTTTTCAATATTTTCACGCACTCCAATGGACCAATAATTGGTGTCAAAGCCAACACAAGCAAGCAAGCTAAGTAAGGAAGGCTATGAGCTGAGCTTGAAATGATAAAAAAGCATTATTTTCCACATCAAACTCTCCCTCTTTCTCTTTGTCTCTCTCAAAGTCACAGCTTTTGTTTGCAAACAAATATGGTGGCATGGCATGGCGTGCGCTCTCAAAGAGACACCCCTTTTCCTCTCTTTGTCGCCTTCCATCTCATCTTACTTTTTATGCTCAATTATGGCTTTACTTTCCAAGCTTTTTACCCACGTATTCGATAGATCTATGAATTTTTGGAACGTGTTTGGTAAGTTTGGCAACTTACGCAACTTTCTCTCTTTTCTAGAACCAAATATACCTATATGAGTTTTATGGATTCTGATACCATATTAGATAACATAAGGTTTCATCTCAAAATCAATTGGCAATAAGTGGAGTAATTCATTTATCTTATAAATTGTGAGATCTCTACTTATCTTTTTAATGTGAGATCCTCAACAACAAACTTGAATGTTTAGAGATTTTTCTTAAAAGTCGAGAGACTAAACTTGCTATTTCAGCTCATTTTTATGTATAAGTTTATTTCAACTTTATTTTGGTGGTTTAACTTTTGCTTTCCTTCTATTTTAGTATCTTTTAAAAACACAACCACTTTAACATTATTCCTACCTGTTATTCTTCTGTCAATTTTCAGCTCCTCTTTTTCTGGGTTCCCTTTTCTTAATGTAATAGAAATGTTTTTTTTTTCCTCTCACAATAAAGTCATATTTGAAACCCTAATTTGACTCCACCTAATATTCATCACAACGAAATCTACGTAGTTTAATATGTACTCACTTCATCATATTTAGAATAACGCCAATAACTAAAATGTTGGTTATTTTTTAAAAGTCGAGCTAAAATAGATATTTTGAATTATTTAATGACCAACACATGAAATTCAAATGTTTCATCAGACATACGAAGATTCGATATCAAAACAAGAGATTAATTAATATTTTCATCATATAGAACAAAATGTTTGTGTTAAGTATTAACAATAAAAAAAATAATAATTTGATTTTTAAACTGTGAAATATACTCATTTATTAATTTAAATATTCTAAAAAAAATTTATCTGAATTTCTTTTAAGAATTTCCATTGTCCATTCAATTTGATATATATTTTTAAAAAATAATTCAATCTATCCATAGGGATCTTTAAATCTTCATTAATTGGATGGATATGGAGCAGCAGTGTCCTCTTTTGTGGACAGCTGTGAAGGACTAACTCCCTATTATGTCTTAATTAAAGGCTCTTCAATTTTAATATTCCAATTTGCGTTTGTTTTATTCTATTTGAAATTATTTGTACGTTTGAAAATAAATTAATTGAACAGGATCTGCAAATCTACTCCAAGTACATTAATATTAATACAATAATCCTTTCTTTTTTTAATCAAACATTGCTTTTGTTTTCTAGGAACTATTTAAATATAAGTTTTTATTTTTGTACTACCATTTTAATGCATTGTAATTGGATGATGCTAAAGACTAATGTATTTTTTTTTTCTATTCTATTAAAAATATTGTTAAAATCATTTTATTTATTTATTTTACAAAATATATTACTTATTTTTTTTTAAAAAAAAAACAGACTATAAGAAGATAATGTATGTCTTTTACTAGACTTTTATTCTTTCTTTGTATATTAAGAAAAGGTTTAATACAAAACTTTGAACTTCAACTATTTTATCTTACCTAGCTTCTAAACTTTTAAAATCTAAATTTTATGGTTTGACATCTATCGGTGATTCTCACTAAAAAAAAATTGTCATTAGGTTATTAAAACAATGGTATATCGACATTAGTCACTATCCATATGTTATTCATAGCAGAGACCAAAATATATATTTTTCTAAAGACAAATATTATATCTATCCCAAATAGGAGAGTAAGAATTTAATTCTATAACCGATAATAAAGTGGTTGTAAGGGACTACCGGACACACTCATATCTCCACAATGGTATGATATTGTCTACTTTGGGCATAAGCCCTCATGGCTTTGCTTTTGGTTCACCCCAAAAGGTCTCATACCAATGGAGATACTAGTCCTCCCTTATATACCCATGATCATCCCCTTATCTAGCCGATGTGGGACTTTGGGCGCACTCCCAACAGTGGTAGATTGATTATAACATTAATTAAACCCTCTAAAATTCAAAATGAGGATTTTAAAATTCATGACTCAAAATGAAAAAAAAAAAAAATACCCAACAAAGATTTATAGACTAAAATCAATGTTGAAAATTAAAACACATCACATACCAAAATATAAAAAGAAAAAATACCAAGAAAAGTTTATGAACCAAAACCAAATCTAACCCTTAAAAAAGGAAAAGTAACATGAAACAATGAATAAAATTTGATGATGGTTGGGCCATAGCATAGCTGTAAGCCATGCATTGCTTCCTTTCTTTGAAACTAAGAATTTGCAGACACCCTTTTCGCAGACAAATGGAAACAGAAGATGGGGAATAACATAATCAATCAATACTTATTTTAAAGTTAATTATTTTTGTTTTCGAGATACCCAAATTCAAGTTCTTGAAAAATCCGAAATCAGTAGGCCATCCAGCTTTCAAGGACGACAAAATAATAAAATGAAAAAAAGAAAACTAATAAGTGTCAAAATTATATATGTTTTTATAAGACAACTTTTGACTAGATATTTCTTTTATTCTCCCAACAAAAGCTGTTTTATTTGTTGTAGAAACAACAAACATGTTCACAACACCATGGGAGGAGAGAGAGAGAGAGAGAGGTAGCACACCTCATCTAATATGATCCCCACATGCAATGCAAGGAGGAATTTAATGTATTGTTAATGTTAATGGGAGCGACGGCTAAGTACTCGAAATTATTACACACTCGAACTAATTCAGTTTTTTTTTCCGAATATTTTTACCGTTGTATCTGAAATATGAGTTGATATTTCAATGTCGACACCGATCCATTTGATTTTATGAAAATATCGATGAAAACGTTTCATTCATATACCTGATCGGACATGGAGAGAATCTAGTTGATTATTATTAATAATATTTTGGTTTGGCTTTTATTATGGGGTTTCTTTGTCACTTGGTAAGGAGACTGAGCAAAAAAATAAGCTTTTTAATTTTTTGGATGGTTTCGTGAAAGGGAAACCCACCATTGAAGAAGGGAATCTATGGTTGAATGAGGAGTTGGAATCCACTTAAAAGGAGGGAGTTTTTTTTTTTTTTTTTTTTTTTTTTTTTTTTTTTCATATTTTAATTAATTAATTTACTTATATATATAAATAATGTGAAGAAGAAAGGAAAAAAGAAAAGAAATAAAAGAAGGATAAAGAAAGAGAGATGGATTTTGGAATAGAGACATAATAAAAATGGCTCCAAGGCATATTTAAAAACATCGTCTCTTTTGGACGTGGAAAGATGAAGTCCACTTGATTGAAACCCATCATTGATGCAACAATTTAACCCTAAAATCACTCTCTAATAAATTTGTCAATTATTGGTGTTGTGTGCATGTGAGAGAGAATTCTCATCTCTCTCTCTCTCTCTACCAACAACTCTCATTTCTCACCACCCAATTCTTTGCCACACTCTATTCCACACCACCAAACAAAGATCTCAACACACATTGACATTATATATAAACTCGAGTTAGTTCATGACATAAATATATACGTGGTCTCGTGAAGATATATTGTAAAGAATTATAAATCTATGTCTTAGAAATTGAGATCATACACGTAGATTGGTCCCTACTCTTCGATTTCTGATTCTATTAGCATTTTTGGTTTGATATACATCAATAGATTTATTCAATCATATCTTTTAGATATATGAGAATCATTGTTGATAGTTAATGGAAATTATATTTTATGAGAGCTACCTATGACGAAGCTAACAACATTAGTTCTGATTTTTTTTTTTCCCCTCAAAATTTGTTCCTATCAAATAACTTCGAGATAGTTATCCTAACAATATAAGAATTTTTTTTTGAAACTTTGTTTATACCTTTCACTTTGTAACAAAATATTAGTAACTATTTAGCCCTGATATCCCAACAAATCAACTTTATGTCATCAAATTTGGTAGTTCCTATCTGAATAGAAAAGTTTGTTTGTCTAAGTTGAACCTAATTAGTTTTTCTAATTTTGGGTCTATTAAAAATGTTTGACACAACTTGTTTTTATTTGTTAAGTCTTGTAGTCTAAAACTAGACATCAATACATAGAGTGAGCTTCATGGAAGTTTGCTAATTAGGGTATATTATATATTATAAAAGATTATTGTCTAAGCTAATTAATTATATCATTAACTTAAAGCCCTTGATCATGTGTAAACTCACAGTGATCTCATCCTCTGGCAAATAGTTTTGGATAAGTTTTGTGGATAATTTCAACAGATTTACCACCTTTATTCATTCACTTGAGTGTAAGTTTGATCAGTTCAAAAGTCAAGCTTTAAATAGCCAAGAAACCAAAATAAAAGAACCTCCAAGCTAATTTGGGTGTGGATTAAAGATGATCATCTATAACATTTATCTAATCTCCTTTCTAATTAAGACAATAAATCCCTTATCCCGAATATTAATCCATGAAAAGTTTTTGTTGAGAAAAGATATGTTTTATGATGTTATATATTGAGACTTGATAACTCTTAAGAAATTAGAGATACCTTTATTGGACAATTGCAAAGTTTTCCTTTTTATGGTAATGTTAGTGTTTTCATTTTGCTCATTGCCTAGTTATATGCTTTAGGGAAAGCTACAACACTATTGGAATTGTGTTGGTTGAGCAATGTGAACTCATGGGCTATCTAGCTAATAGAGGATAATAAATAATGGATATAGTTGACACCTACTATACATAGAAGAGGAAAAGAGAGCTACATGTCGAGTCTTTTACAAGATTATTACAAGAAGAATGTATATCCCTATATCGAAAAATTTCCCTTTCTTAGGTAAAGAAAATTACCACCCTTAGAGCTTACCTAGTACACTACGATATAACATTTACATAGGTGATCAATGGTGCAAACCATCGTCATGAATATAGATGGCACAGTTATAAATGATGGTTATGGACTATTGTTGTAATATTCAATGACACCTGTATAGATGAGATTCTTTACTGTAACTCCTGAAGATAATTGCACTGATAATGATGATGATGAAAGCTAAAATGTCTTGTGTGTGTATATTTTCTTCTAAAGGTTCTCGATACTTGAACGTTACACCCTAATGTTGTAGTAGATGGATGATAGCAACACCAAAACTGATATACTTTTGAAAGTATAGAGTTCGAAGTAATCGTGAAGAAACGAACTCGTCATCAAACGGGACCGGAGTTAAAATGGAAACGGATATTTTTAAACACGTTTTGGTTGGTCCTGGCAGCAGAGGGTGGAGCCAGGGGCATGAGCCATTATGGAGCAGTGAATGAGAGGTGGGTGCGTGATGGGTCCGATGTGTCAAAGCCCCACCAGAAATCACATGGACTCCCACGTGACCCAGATGCCATTGCAATGGGGAACAATCGTCACAGTGCTTATGTGCTCGTTCCTCATTGGCTGCCAATGCTTCGGTCACAGTCAGTGAGGCCATTGTTAGGATTGAGAGAGATGTTGATTGAAGTAGGAATATATATTTATTAATGTGTTTATTATTACAAAAAAAAAAAAAAAAAACTTTAATTTGGCTTCTTTCTTCTTCTCTTCTTCGTCTTGTTTCTTTTATCTTTTCTTTTTGATTAATTTCTCTTTTCCATTGGAAGAATATCGTACCAACTATGGGGTTTTCTGATCACTTCTAAGAAAAGTCACGTTCAATGGTACAAAATTAGTTGATTTTTATACAAAAATTCTCTCTTTAATTATTGGTGTTATGATTTCGATACGATGTATTGTGCTTTCATTAATTCTATTCGTTTTTCTTTTCTAAGAGTGTCTGGATAGTATGTTTGATATGACTCTAAAGTTTCAAAGAATTTTTAGTTTATCAAAAGTATTTTTTAATATAATATTTTTGTTATAGCCTACGCAAAAAAGGATATTGTGAATTTTTGAAAGAACTTGAAAGCAATTATAATTAGTACTAAGATACATTTTGAAGTGAGTTTGAAGTGAGTTTGAGCCCGTTATTTGTTTTTTCTACATAAAAGAAGAGGTTTTAATGCAAGCATGGCTTCCATAAACACTTTTAGAAGAAGTATTTGGTTTTCTTTGGTTAAATTTGTAGAACTATCTCTCAACTCCAAATATTGAAAAGTTTCATTGTAATCTTTGAAGTTTGAAGTTTGTTTCAAAATGTCTCTTGAAGTATTTTTCGTTAAATTCATGGACGAAAGATGACGTATTTGCATGTGTTTTTATTTTTTATTTTTCACGTGTCGTTTTTAAATCTGTTTACGATTGAGTAGAAGGTATTAATGGTGGTGGATCATTAGAATGAAGATCTGGAGATTCAAGAAGGTTAGGGATAGAAATATCATATTCATGCAAAGGTGAAAGTGAAGGAGACTTACTTGGACTTGCTGGAGTGGAAGAAACTGGCGGCAAGGGACTTGCAAACGGAGTTGAACCAATTGGAGAGCCATGTGCAGATGGACAAATCTGGGTGCTTGAAGAAGTTGCAGCATCAAGACAAGGTGGAATAAGTGGGAGAGGGGGTCCAGCATTAGTAACAACAACTTCAGATTGATTTACATTAGTTTTAGTGTTTAAAAACCCATTAGAGAATGGAAATTCATGTTCGTTGAAAACTACATGTCGAGAGAGATAAATACGTCCAGTGGGACTAAGGCATTTGTATCCTTTATGGTGTTCACTATATCCCAAGAAAACACATTTAATGGAGTGAAAGTTGAATTTGTGATGTTGGTAAGGTCGTAAACATGGAAAAGAGGCACACCCAAAAACTTTTAGAAAGGAGTAGTCTGGTTGGCGATGAAATACTTGTTCCCAAGGAGACTTATTATTTAGAACAGGTGTTGGGAGTCTGTTTATGATGTAGACTGAAGATTCAAAGGCTTCCCACCAATATTTGAGAGGCATGGAGGCTTGAGCAAGTAAAGTAAGACCCATTTCGACAATATGTCGATGTTTTCGTTCAACTGTTCCATTTTGCTCACTTGTATGAGGACAAGGGTGTCTAAAAATTATACCAAAATTTTGAAGAACTGGAACGAATGATCGAAATTCACCACCCCAGTCGGATTGAAGGGTTTTAATTTTGCATTCAAAGTAGTTTTCGACCTGATTTTTGAATAAGATAAAAGACTTTAAGGCATCAGCTTTGGATCTTAAGGGGTAGATGTGAGTAAATCGAGTGAAATCATCCACAAAGCTAATGTAAAATCTATATCCAGAGGAAGATGTTACTGGTGCTGGTCCCCATAAATCAGAGAATACAAGTTCAAGGGGTTTTGTTGATTTTGTGTGAGACAACTTAAAGGGTAATTTGTGAGATTTTCCCAATTGACAGGCATCACAGAAATCACTTTCATTATCTAAAGAAAAATTCAAACGACATGACTTTAAAATGTGACTCAAAACTTTCATAGATGGGTGACCAAGTCTTTTGTGCCAAACACCTTTGACAGACGCATTTTTGGAAGTAACAAAAGCAGAAGGACAAATAGTAGAAAATTTGGACTCATTGAAAGCAGTAAAGATAGACTTTGTGTGACTATTTGGAGAGCTGGATTTAGCAAATTTGAACCCTTTGAGATTTGATTGGGAGGGCACAAGAGGCTCCATTTGGTACAATCCATTTTTAAGTCTCCCTTGCAGCAGTATTCTCCCGGTTGACTTGTCCTTCACAAAGCAAACATTTGAATGAAATTCAACAAATACGTGATTATCAGCAGTAAGTTTGGATATACTCATAAGATTTTTTGTTATTTTTGGTACATGTAGAACATCTTTGAGGTGTAACAAAGAAGCATTAGAGTCAAAACAGATCTTAAGTTTAGAACCATTACCTACAACTAAGTATTCATTTCCTCCATATTCCATTTTCTGATTCATGTTGTTTGCATCTGGTGTAGTATGTGATGTAGCTCCACTATCCGCATACCAAGCATGATCATTAACCATTTCAGGTGTAGCAATATAAGCAGCATTGGCTCCATTAAGGGTATTTGAAGAGCTTCCATTTGCACCAATTGACCTCTCAAATCTGAAGTAACAAACAAGAGCAGAATGGCCATATCGACCACATACCTGACAAGTAGGCTTTGAGTTATTTCCAGGTCGACCACCACGACCTCGTCCTCTACCTCTAAATCCTCTTTGATTAAAGTTTTGTCCCCTATTTTGTTCAGCATTAGGGGATTGACTTTGAGGTTTTGAGAAGTTGTTTCCTTGTCTTTTAGCAGCAAAATTGGCAGAAAGATTGGTCATATCACCAGAACTTTGGAGAGAGTTCATATAGTTCAACGTGTTTTCAAAGCTTATCAAGGTAGCATGGAATTCATGCCAGGTCATTTCACTTTTGCCATTGATTTGACATATTATGGGTAAATATTCAACATCTAAACCAGTGATAACACTAGTTATAAGAGAGCTTACCGGAACTGTTTCTCCGGCCAAAGATAGGTTGTCGGCTATTTGCTTCATGGTGCTTAAATATTCAGACATTTTGGAGCCATTCTTTCTGGTGGTTTGTAAGGCTCTGTTTAGTTGGCTAATCCTTGATTTATTTGCAGACCCATAAAGCTCTTCAAGAGCTTTCCAAACCCCTCTTGAGGTTGGAATATTAATTACTTCAGCAGCAATGGCTGGAGTGATGGATCCATATAACCATCCAAGTAATGCTTGGTCTGCTGTGATCCAATCTTCAAAAGCCTTGTTGGGTTGTAGTGATGAAATACCATCTGCACTTTTAACAGAAATAAATTCAGATGGACAAGACTTAGTTCCAAGAACATACCCGTCTAGCCTTTGTCCTCTAAGGACTGCAAGTGCCATCGACTTCCAAAGAAGAAAATTTCCTTCATCTAATTTGACTGAAAGCATGGAGTTGAGTGGATTAGAGAATGGAGTTATTTGAGCATTAATCACCGTCGGCACACTGGAGACTGCAGTATTGGGTTGTTGATTTTCTGTGTTCACTTTCGGAAGAACATCTTCAATGATGAGGTTGGTGTTGGCGGCGCTGGTGTTGCTTGTAGAATTCTCAGAAGTCATTTTTTAGGGTTTGACGGCGTTGGCCACAACGCTCTGATACCAAGATAGAAAATGACAAAGAAGGCAAAGAGAATAATCACAGAATTATGATAATGATTGTGCTCAATGAATAACCATTGAGTTGAGTCTTCCTATTTATAAAGAAATCAAAGGAGGTTAAATATAGAAGTTACAGTGGTAACAATTTATATGGAAAGAACACAATATATTACAAATTCCCTAAATACATCAATTTCCTAATCCATGTGAGAGCATGCAGTATCGTGGTAGGATTGCAGTGTGCTATTCTGCTTATTCTCAATATACACATATATAAACACATGATTTTTTGTTCATGAATTTAATGACAAATGCTTTCAAAGGTCATTTTGAAATAATTAAGCTTCAAACCAAGAGTTAAAATGAAACTTTTCAAAGTTTGGGAGTATTTCTAAAAAATGAGAAACAAAAAACATACATAGTTATTAAATGTTTAGATTTCTTAATAAAAATTGGAAACAAGAAACAAGAAATGAGAACGTTACCAAACGGGCCTTAAAGTGCTTTAAAAGGAAAAATTCAAGAACACTTTAAAGTTCTTTACGAGAAACTAACCACTATGAGTAATTTTTGCTCAAGTTGGGAAGCATGATAGAAACAAGTATCAAATAATTATAATTAAAATCTTTTTGCCAAAAACCTTTATTCTAAATGTTTTCTCGAAATTCCCCTTAATTAAGTCGTATTTTTTCTGACAAAGTGAGCATAATTCAACAATAATTGAGATGTATTTTCGACCAAGAGATTAGATGTTTGAATCTTTCCATCCCAAATGATGTCGAACTAAAAAAAAGTAAGTACTTTTTCTAGGATTGCATAGAGAAAAAAAAAATCACTTTAGTATTTTAAAAAAGTTATTCCAAACTCACACTAAGTTTGTTTCAAGCATCTTAAAATCTCCTCAAGAATGTAATCAAAAGCCATAAGTATTATGGAGAATCATTCTTTTTAATTAGCCTAACCTCTCTCTTTGGAAAAGGAAAAGTAATCACAATGATGTAGATGTTATTATTATTATTTTTTTTTTTGAGATTATGATGTAGATGTTATTTTTTTTTTTGAAAAAATGATGTAGATGTTATTTATTTATTTATTTTTATTTTTTTTGAAAAAAGGTATCGGCACTTTTTATGTGGTAGGATTTTTGTTCTTCATCATTCCATTTTATGAAAATAATAATATATAGCGTAATAATTGTTTAATCTAAGTGTGTTAGATATAAAAGGTTTAAGCTGAAAAATCAATACATATTAGTTATAGATTTTTTTTTAAAAAAGTATCTATTTAAAAATTGAGTTTTGGTTTTCTTTTCTTTTTTTCTTTTTTTAGTTCATATTTGAAAATTGAGTTTATCTTGTATATGTGCGTAAAAAGTTCATAGAAAATCTTTATCGAAAAAAAAGTTAAATTATATATAATACCACTCTACTTGGAAATATATTTCGATTATGTCCTTAAACTTTATAAGCTTTCATCATACGCGGTAAACTTTGAAATTATTTGAAAAAAAACCCTTACAAAGATTTACGTTAAAATAAATGACATAATAAATTGACGAATCAACTGATTGTAAAAAATGGTACATAACATCATTTACAACTCAATATCAACTATGTATATAGAAGATTAAAGATCATTATTACCATTTATTTCAATTCAATTCAAAAGATATTATTGACATTACATAAACATGAAATCAAAGTAGGCGATAAGGTAGTTGGAAGACATGGAAATAAATATATTGTTTCAAAATTTTTTCCTAGAGAATATATGCCTTATTTGCAAAATGGAAGCTAGACCTATTGATATGGTTTTCAATCCATTAGAGGCTCCTCATGAATAAATGTAAGACAAATATTTGAGTGCTCAATTGGGTTAGTAGGCAGTTTGCTAGATAGACGTTATCAAATAGTACCTTTTGAGGAGAGATATGAACAAGCAGCTTAAAAAACTAGTCTTTTCTGAATTATATGAAGCCAATAAGAAAATAAAGAATCTATCGATATTTATGAATTTGAGTATCTGAGAAGAAACATACTATTTGATGGAAGAATGAGAAATCTTCTTAAACGACAGATTAAAATAGGAAAGCTTATATCTTAAAATTGTTTCATCAAATTGATGACAAAATATAAGAACGTTGTGGACACACTTGTTACCCAACAACCCCTTAGAAGTACTACTCTAGGGGTATTTTGTATTATTTAATAGAAAAAATTATTAGAAGATTCTTTTTGGAACTACTACTTTATATATTTCAAAATGAAAACAAGATATATCTTTAATTAATTACTATCTTCTCTCTCAGCACACAAGAAAACATCTTTCTTAGCTCAAAAAAGATTTTTTTTTTCAACAATATGTGAGATGGAAAAATTCAAACCTCTAATTTTATAACAAAAAATATATTTCTTAACCAATTGAGGCTATATATGTTCAGGTCAAAAAAAAAATTCTCCATCTTTATTATTTCATAAATATTAATCTAATGATAAAGTTTGAAAATTATATGTAAAAAGAAGTTTTTATGATAAAAAAATCGTTACCCTATCATGTTTATTTTTTATTTTTAAAAAATAGAAAAAAAAAAGTTATCATATCATATGCAGACAATTTCTCTCTTGAAACTTCTATTATGAAAATAACATTTGAAAAAAAAAATTACAAGAATAAAAAAAATCTGTAATTGAAATGATTTTTCAAATTATTTTCTAGTTTTTTTGTCCTTTTGTTTTTTTCTTTTATTTTTTGTTTTTCTTTTATTTTTGTTTTTTGGGGGTTAAGATTATAACATTACAAATGTGGTCGAAGAGTTGACTCAGTTGAGAAAGGAGGAAGATCAATTATCGCTTTTTTTTTTTTTTTTTTTGACAACAAGAGCAATTATCACTTGATTTGCCTTATTTTTTTTTTTAAAAAAAATAAGTAACACGTATATGATAAAAACAATTTTAAGTTTTTCTTCTCAGTTTTCTGAAAAAAAAAATTTAAAATCTAAAGACCATTATGTATATATATACAAGTTAGAACATAAAATTCTATCCTTTTTTTTTTTAACAAAATTTTATCCCTTCTTAATATATATATATATATATATATCTTTTTCGGCTTCACTCCACATAGGAGAAAATTTGAATTATTGTTGACCCATAAAAAAAAAAAAAATTGTTAGAGGGTGAATTTGACCTACTTTTTAGGTTAAGCACTTTTTAAAAAAAGTGCTTTTTAATTCTTACCATTTTTTCAAAAAAGTGTTTTTAATAACAAATTTGTTTAGTTACCTACACTACATACAAAATTGATTTTTTTTTTTTTTTAGTTTAACAATATTAGGGATTGGGAGATTCGAACCACATACCTGATCGAGGTACATGCAAAATTACCGTTGAGCTAAGCTCACTTTGACATACAAAATGGATTCTATTGATTACAAATATATATGTTCCTTTTATACATATTTTTTAATGATTATTTTCACTCAATCACGTGTTTCTTCAAACAAAGTTTTAAATTAAAATATTTTTTTTAAAAATATCTTTTTTTAATTAAGAATTTTAGAAAAATCACCTTTAATCAACTCAAATCATTTGAGGAACTATACTCATGCCACTCTAATCTAGTAATTTTTTCAAATGTACTTAAAAATTTGATTTTATTACAAAGGCCCATTTGATAATCATATTCTGTTTTTTGGTTTTTTGGTTTTTGAAAATTAAGCCTATAAACACTATTTTTACACACAAGTTTTTTTGTTTTTTATCTACATCATTTCCCATGTTTTCAAAAACCAAGTCAAATTTTGAAAACAAAAAAAAAAAAAAAGTAGTTTTCAAAAACTTGTTTTTGTTTTTGGAATTTGGCTAGGAACTCAAATGTCTCCTTAACAAAAATGAAAACCATTGTAAGAAGATTGAGAGAAAACAAGCAAAATTTTCAAAAACCAAAAACAAAAAACGAAATGGTTATCAAACAGGACCAAAATTATATATTTTTAAAAACTATCCCAAACATACACCAAACTGAGTTGGTAAAATTAGCAAGTCTGTGGATCGAATTTGGGAAACATTGAATGTATGGAATAAATATCCATGCCTCGTCTCAATGAAGCAAAGCATTTGTATTTGTTCCTTCAAAATATGCTAAATTAGTACTTTATATATATAAATATATACACACACAGACACATACTTGTGTTTCTTTCGATGGAAGTACCATTTCGTTTTATTTGGGACTTTTTCTTCAAAATATGCCAATTTGGTACTTGTGAAAGTATAGGCACGTCTTCTATCATTCATTCATTCTTTTTTCATTCTCTATTTGCCATCACTACTAGTTATTCTTTTTGTATAAATAACTATTATACTTTGAATCTATCGATTTTTTCAATTTTTTTTTTGGTCTCTTTAATAAAATTGATGATGATCATCAAATGCAAACTTCTTATAATGATTCAATTACACAAGTTCGTGTGCTTGTTTTATGAAGTTTCTTGTATTATTTGAGTTTTTTTTTTTTTTTTTTGTCCAAATATATGTTCATGTGAAATTTAATTCTTTTAAAAAAAGTATTAAGAATGAAAATTTTATGAAAACGGCGAGAAGAGTTCATAAATATTTCTGTCTTACTAATATGACTTAAGACTAATCCATAAATTGTGTTAAGATACATGGTTAATTAGTTAAAGATACATGGTGATACATGGTCAATTAGTTAAGATACATGGTTAATTAGTTATTTCTTTGTTATTTTTGTTGTTCTAAACACTTATCCTTTGGCTACTTATTAAGCCTCACTCTGAATGTCAAATCAAGCAAGGTTTATATTTACTCTCAAGGTTTTGATATGGTATCAAGAGACTAATTTTTTTTTAAAAGCCTTCAAGAGTTCCTCCCCGCTTCTTTTCAAGATCCTTCCATGGCTGATGATTCTTCTTCCACAACTCAGCCAACGAATCGATCTGTCATTGAACAATATGAGAATCCGTATTTTTTACATCACTCAGATGGAACCAATCTCGTTCTCGTCTCAGACCTTCTCACCGAATCCAACTATACTTCCTGGTGCAACGCCATGATCATTGGCCTAACAGTGAAGAACAAATCAGGGTTCTTCCTGCTGTCTTTCTTGGATATCCTCCAGGAATCAAGGGGTTTCGGTTGTACGATATTCAGTCTAAGAGGATATTTGTCTCCAGAGATGTGACATTCCATGAACACATTTTCCCTTTCCACACAGTCACTCACCAAGCAGCTGCATCAAGTTCATTCCCTGACTTAGTCCTCCCGATGCCTTTTAACTACTCAGGCATACATACTACCGGGCAAGTTGGTTCTGCCACTATTGATGTTACTGCCTCTAGCAGTAATACCTCTTCTCAGTCCACAGATGCTGCTGTTACTACTGAATCAGAACATCAACTTGTTGATACTGCTGCTATTGATGTTCTTCCTACAGATACTGCTGTCATAAATGATCCCACTGAAAGTGTTGCGCCTATTCCTGATGCTATGGTTCCTTCTACGGCCAACATCAGTAATTCCAACGTGCCAGTTGATAATGCAAATGAACCTCGGCGCTCCATTCGACACTCCAAAATGCCCTCATACCTCAGAGACTATCATTGCAGTCTCTTACTGTCTATTGATATGCCCAAAACCACCCATCCACATTCTTTGGATACTTGTTTATCATATGATAAACTCTCTCCTAAGTACAAACATTTTGTTCTTAGTGTTTCCACTCATTATGAACCAACCTTTTACCACCAAGCCGTATCATTCCCTCATTGGCGTAAAGCAAAGAGTGCAGAACTACAAGCCATGGAAACTAATCGAACATGGACCGTTCTCCCTCTTCCTAAAGGGCATCATTCCATTGGTTGTAAATGGATCTACAAAGTGAAACTCAAATCCGATGGGTCCATTGAGCGCTATAAAGCTCGTTTGGTGGCAAAAGGGTACACTCAGCAAGAAGGGATAGATTATATAGAGACTTTTTCCCCTGTTGCCAAGTTAGTTATCGTGAAGATTCTCCTATCCATTGTTGTCTCTCTCAAATGGTCATTGGTCCAGCTTGATGTCAATAACGCTTTCCTTCATGGAGAGCTTAATGAGGAAGTATACATGGATGTTCCTTTCGGATACAAACACGGAGTCCAGTGCCCTATCAATGTAAAGCTAGTGTGCAAGCTTCACAAGTCCATTTATGGACTCAAACAGGCGTCTCGTCAATGGTTTGACAAGTTCACAGCCGCTCTCTTGACACTTGGCTTTCGTCAATCCAAAAGTGACTATTCACTTTTCACTAGAGGATCTGGAGCATCTTTTATCACACTCTTTGTCTACGTGGACGACATAATAATAACTAGTCCTTCGGACATACTCATTGGTGACTTAAAGAAACATTTGAATGAAGCTTTTAAGCTTAAAGACCTTGGGCCTCTTCGATACTTTCTCGGTCTTGAACTGGCAAGATCTTCCAAAGGGATCCACTTATCTCAACGCAATTATACTCTACAATTGCTAGAAGATTCTGGTTTCCTAGCATCTAAACCATGTAATCTTCCCATGGATCCAAATGCTAAACTAAGAGAGGACCAAGAAGATTTGTTAAAAGACCCCACTGTCTACAGGCAGCTCATAGGACGTCTGCTGTATCTCACCATTTCCAGACCAGATATTACGTTCTCTGTCCACAAGTTAAGCCAGTTTGTTGCTCGACCAAGGACTTCTCATCTATCCGCTGCTCATCATCTTCTTAGATTTTTGAAAGGTTTACCTGGTCAAGGCATTTTTCTACCAGTTTCTTCAAGTTTTCAGTTGAAAGCTTTCACTGATGCAGATTGGGCTTCATGCCTTGACACCCAGAAGTCCACCACTGGCTTCTGCATCTTTCTGGGCGATTCCTTGGTGTCTTGGAAGTCGAAGAAACAACACACAGTATCACGGTCTTCTGCTGAATCCGAGTATAGGGCTTGGCTGCAACCACTAGTGAACTAGTGTGGCTCCTTCAGTTGATCAAGGAACTGCAAGTAACTTCTCCGTCTCCTGCATTGATATTCTGTGACAATCAGTCTGCCATTCACATTGCATCGAACCTGGTTTTTCACGAAGGTACAAAACATGTTGAGCTCGATTGCCATTTTGTCCGGGATAGAATCATCAAAGGAGAGGTCAAACTACTGCCAATACGTTTAGAATTACAGCTTGCTGATGCATTTACTAAGGCTCTTCCTTTCCCTGCTTTCTCTAGTTTGATTTCCAAGATGGGAGTTGTTAATCTAGTAGGCCCATCTTGAGGGGGGAGTGTTAAGATACATGGTTAATTAGTTAAAGATACATGGTGATACATGGTCAATTAGTTAAGATACATGGTTAATTAGTTATTTCTTTGTTATTTTTGTTGTTGTAACCACTTATCTTTTGGCTATTTATCGAGCCTCACTCTGAATGTCAAATCAAGCAAGGTTTATATTTACTCTCAAGGTTCTGATAAATTGATATAAATAAAACTCTAAAAGACTAACAAAAGAATCAAGTAAAATATGTCCTGGGTCGAAAGAGTCTTCAGCATATTGGTCACAATCATCAAAGACCTCCTGTTCTTTGAGAAGCAACTGCATTCTCATCTTCCAAACATCTACATTTAGAGGTTGCCAAATCGAAAAAATGGAGTGCTATCATATAGTTTTGTATCGGCTAAGTTCCCGAGTTATAATATATATATTTTAAAAAAATCAGTAAAAAAAAAAAACGTTTGTGAACATAAAATTCACCAATCACCAATGAGTGCTCCCAACTCAAGCTAAACCAACCTCTCAAACATTAACTAAAACTGAATGCTAGCTATTTTGCATGTGTTTAGGGTTTGGCATGATCATAAAATTCCCTCCATACAACTCTATTGCTTTGTGTGATTCAAGACAAATGATTTCTGGTTACCATTGACTAATTTTTTTTACAACATGTGGAATGAGGGATTTGAATCTCTAACCTCTTGGTCGAGAGAATAGGCTTTATGCTAGTGAGAGTTATGCTCTTGTTGACCTCTACGATTATTTAAAATCATCCCTCTCTTTGATGCTCGATATATACTTTTTAATTTTCAAAATTCAAAATTTCACTCTTACTTTCTCTTATATTTTGATTTGATTGTCAAAGCATGTGCAAGTAACTTTTCTCGTCGTGGATCCAATAAGGACAATTAACTCCATCAGAAAGATCAAGCGATTTAACAGATCCATCTTAGAGTTGAATTTGATTTACCGCTATTAGTTGGCCTTTATTTTAGAAAATAACTTTTGCTGATGATTTCAATTTTTTTAAAGATTTTTTTTTTGAAGCATTTTAAAGAGAATTTATTGTCATCATGAAGGTACATGCAAATTAGAGTTCATATGCTTTAGAATGGAATTGAAATCTTTCAGGGAGAGGAGAAAGGTTTTGCAAACAAGCCCATGTGCAAAGTAGAATGCATTTGTTGACAATTTTTGGGAACCTCTTTCTAAAGACCCGTTTGGTAACGTTCTCGTTTCTTGTTTCCGTTTCTTCATTTTTAATAAAGAAAAATAAATTTTCATGACCCTAACACCTATACATTCAATAATAATAAACCTATATTCTTATTTATGTTGGAAAACAATTGGAAACAAGAACAAAAAAGGAGAAACTAGTTTTAGTTGTTCCCAAAAGTTCTATACAAATTTTGGGAGTGTTTCTAAAAAATGAGAAACAAGAAACATACATAGTTATTAAATGCTTAGATTTCTTAATAAAATTAGAAACAAGAAACAAGAAACGAGAACGTTACCAAACGGGTCCTAAATTTCCCAAATTAACAAATTCTTAAGCTATTTTTTTCAAAAGAAGAAAAAGGACTGTTCCAATGTTCCACTTTTAATTATTCTTCAACATATGTCACACTTTTAAAATTTTTCTTCTTTAGCACTGCCTGTGCCCTCATTAAAGCAATATTCTTCACTTGATTTACCCAAATTATAACTATATCTTAGACACCTTCTCAAAAAAAAAAAAAAAAAAAAAAAAACCTATATCTTAAACACTTCATTTTATATAGCATTAGTTTTCATCCAACTATTTAACAAGTTTTAAAATCCTTCAAATTTTAAAATCCTTCAAATTTTAAGAAAGATTATAATCTTAACATAAACTTTCTCTAGGTTTACAAACTAAACTATATTAAATAAACGAGCAGTTCAAAAAAAAAAAAAAAAAAAGGAGCAGTTCAATATGTCAAAAGAAAAATCCACCCAAAAGAAAAAAGAATGCTAAACATTATATATTTAATATTTATAGAGTTATATGAATCTAGCTAGAAGAATTTTGTCTAATAAGGGAGAAAATTGAATTAACTCGATATAGTGGATTTGTGAGATCAATCAAATCGATAATTAAAGTAAAACTTCTAAAACGAGATAAAACTTTCTAAACATTGCTATAATTCGAAGATGAGTTTATAATCTTTACGAGAAAAGATACATAAAACCAGACACTCCACGTATCTTTCCACAATGGTATGTACGTAGTTGTCCACTTTAGATATAAGCTCTTGTGGATTTGCTTTTGGTTTCACCCAAAAGACTTATACCAATGAATTTGTTCTCTTCTATATACCAATAATCTTCCTCTTATCTAGCCAATGTGAGACTTTGTTACACTCCCAACAATCCTCGTCTTGAATAAAGTACCACCGAGCCTCCTTGAAATAGTCATTTATCCATCCAACTGTCCTTTATTAGGAGTTTTGCTCTTATTTAGACAATTTCTCTTCTTTGGAATATACTGCCTTCCTAACAGAGCCCAACCTCCAAGACAACTCTCGACGTATATCGTCTGCCCAACAAAGTCCAACCACGGATCTCCACTATGACTACTTCTTTAAGGCTCACACACACAACTTCTTTGTTTGACGTTCGAGGATTCTACCAACATTGCTAAGTTAGGGGCATGACTCAGACTCTAATACCACTTGTTAGGGACAACTAGACAAGACTTCTATGAAATAATCTTTTTATGAATCTTCTCAAACTTTCCATGCAATTTTTTTAAAAAACCATCCAACAAATTCAAATTTTCACTTGGATGGTTGAACTAGTCATGATATATGTGACTTCACCACAAGTTGTAAAATAACATTATCTTAAAAAAGTATCATTTCAAATTTCTTGTTAATTAATGAATGGTGTTGCATGAATCATTGAACAAATTACTCTTCATATCCTAAATTATTGGAGATCAAAATTTTAAATCAGAAATTTCACATTAGATTAAAAGATATGTGAAACAAATTTTTTTTTTCCAATTTTTCATCAATTTTTTCCAGTCAAAAATCTCGTTGCCAAATAAATTTTCATCAATTTTAATTATCTCCAAATTATTCTTACAAATTGTTTCCAATTTTTTTAAATTAAAAAATATGTGAAACAAATTGCACCATATTTATCAAGGATAAGGGCCAACAGTTTGCAAAATGGACCTTTTCTTTCTCACTTGGTAGGCATCACTTGGGCTTAAGAAAGATCCAAACTATTGTGGCCCATATATTTTCTTTCACATTGCTAGATTACTAACTTTCGTTGTTCAACTTAAATAAAAAGAAATTATGGTGGATGGATTCCTTTTAACATTATTGTTTTAATCTTTTGAATTTGTCAATGGTAAGATTTCATGCATTAATTTCAATTTTATTTTTTCTCAACTAATTATAATAAATAATTTTTTTTCATAAGGCAGCCCGCTATTTCTATTTGGAATTTTCCTTTTCAATTTAATTTTAGATGTTTTTTTTATTAAACTTTCCTTTTCATTTTATTCCTTTCCTGTAGCAAGATGTTTTAATTTCCTTTCGTCAACCGCCTGCCATCTTATTTACCATTTTCGAAAGTAGCCTTCTTCCTTAAAGGATCAACACAATTTTTCTCCAATAACACAGTCTGCCCTACAATTTATTTTCAATTCATTTTTTGTCCTTTCCTCCTATTTATTTTTCATTTTCCGAACATCGTCCAACAAACATTTTCACCTTCATTTTCTTATTTTTTGCCTGCATCCTCCCGTTCACTCATGGGTAAGTTGTTGTTCATATTTTTTCCTTTTGAACTTTTTTTTTAATTTCTTGTAACTTAATTTTCAAATTTTGGTTGAGACTATAATGGCCCGACTAAGAATAGTAGGTAATTTTGATTATCCAATTTTTTTTCATGCATAGGACCCCAATATTTTATAAGGAGGGGTATGAAATTAACGAATTTCATACCTGTTTGTAAATGGTATATATCATTACAGAATTATCAGGAATTCGTTAAAATTATGATTTGGCTAATTTCATATACCTGTTTGTATGTGGTATATATATATTTACAAATTTATAATGTTTGTGTTTAATACCCTTTATATACCTGAATTCATACCTGGTATGAACAACAACAACCTTACAATATACTTTTTTTTTTAATCAAAAACCAGAGTCCCGTTCACTGATAAATGGTTTTTTGCTTCGAGTAGGAGCAATAAAAACATATGAACTCAACGCCTTTTTTTTCCCAAAAAACAAATCTTGGATGCACGATATTTCCTAATCTTTAGAACATGCAAGCTGAAAAGAAACTAAAAAAAACTCACCTCTTCCGCTTATAAAACCAGGGTATTTTGCTGTCGACGGTAGGGAAGGCAAACGACTATGAGGAAGAAACCCTAACCACCTGCTATATGGAGAAGAAAGAAGAATATCGCCGGAATGAAGATCTTGTTCGTAGCCGTGAAGGGAAGTGCGCGGTTTGAGGAATTTTTTTTCAAATGAAGATCTTATTTTGTTTATTTAATCTTTAATATCCGGTAAGGGCAAAAGAGTATTTGGCCATATTCATATTCGGGTGTGGGCTGTTAGTTTTGGAATTTTAAAACAAATTGGACAGATTTGGAATTAATGGGCTACTATTGGCTCATTCCTGTAGATACCCCTTAAATAAATAAGTTTCTTTCTTTCCTTTTTTTTTTCCCTAGTTCCACAACGATTGGAGCCGGAAGATTTGAAATCTCATATGTCTTGGTTGAAAGTACATGTCAATCATCGCTAAATTATGTTCACTTTGATTAAAAAAATAAATGGGTTTCTCAAACTTATTTTTGACTACCACTTTAGTTCATTAGAATTCTTTTTCTTTTAAACTATGGTGTATATCCCCTATTTTACACTTATTTTTGTGTCTAATAGAAGTTTCACATATTTGACAATTTTTAAAAATGAACTGATTTATTATTATTATTATTATTATTTGTTTAAAAGAATCCTATATAATCATATAAGAGCATTTAATATCATGTTATGAATAGCCAAAGTGAGCTGCTGAGTAATTGGCATATCCCTAAGTGTGAGGGACTAGGGGACACACACATATTGTCCACTTTGGGCATAAGCCCTCCTAGCTTTGTTTTTGGATTACCCCAAAAGGTCTCATATCAATTAAGATACTTGTCCTCCCTTATATACCCATGATCTTTCCGTTATCTAGCCAATGTGGGACTTGGACGCACTTCCAACACCTAGGTTTGTTGTACTAAAAAAAATCATGTAATAAACCATAACCTACTTTTACAATAGTTCAAACTCAACCTACTTTTCTATTTCAAAAAAAATAAAAAAAATAAAATAAAATAAAAAATAACCTACTTTTCAAGTGCCTCCACTGGACAACTCATTTTATTAGGTTCAACTCTTACCATGTTTTCAATCTAGCGTGCAAGCTTTGCCTAGGTTAAAAGAATAAGGAAAGTTTTCAAAAGAAAAAAGAATATTAGAATAGAATTGTGTGGAAAAGAAAAGAAAAGAACAGAAAGAAAAGAAAAGAAAAGAACAGAAAGAAAAGAAAAGAAAAGAACAGAAAGAAAAGAAAAGAAAAGGAATAGTAAGGCCTGCTAAATATGAGTGGTAAATCGTGATGTGAGCATGTATTGGAAGTTAGAATATGTTGCTTTTCCTTAATGAAAGCATGCTTGAAAGAATCACGAATGATACGAGGTAAAAAGAGTTGCATGTAGTGTGATCAGTTAGGCCAACCAAGGGTTAAACTCGAGTTATGGGTCCCTGCATTGTAGTGCGAAAGCTAGTACCCCATTTTTAGAGTGTGGTAAAATAAGAGAAAGAGTTTATCTCTAGCAGGCCCTAGGTATGAGATCGCAACCTTCTTTGTGCCTTTTAGCTTTTAGGCGAGACCTTAGTGCCATTGTAGGGGGAAGATAGGTGGAGGAGTTTATAAGCCTTTCCCGGGCTAGTAGGGGCTGCTATAGGTGGGGCTTTGCACTTGCACGCTCATGAGGTTTTTGTGGAGTATCCTTGATCTGTCTCTTAATTTGTTAGCATGCTTTAGTTTTCTCTCGGGCATAAGTCTGTGCATTTGGGGCGCAAGGTCTCGATTGTGATAAATCTCAGCTTCTGAACTCCCGTCATCCATATTAAATATATAGTTGGGTAAAATACCTTTTTGGTCCCTCATGTTTCGGGTTCGTTTCCAATAGGCCCCTAGGTTTCAAAATCAAACAATCAAGTCCCTACTGTTTGAGAAATGTATCTATTGAGTCCCTCCACCGTTAATTTTTTTAACGGTGGTGACATGGCACGTTAAAAAATATTAAAATATTAATTTTTAAATTAAAATAATTAAATAATAATAATAATTAAATAATTAAATGATTAAAAAATTTATAAAAAAAAATTCATCTTCTCTCTCCAGTACGTCTCCCCCATCTTCGTCTCTCTTTCTTCTGTGATTTTCTTCCCCTCTGGCCTCTCTCTCCTCTTTTCTTTCTCTCTTCTTCTCCCCCACCCATCCCCTCCTCGTCGGCGTCCGGCGATAGCCCCCGCCGTTGCCGCCACCGTCCTCCACCTCTCTTCTTCTCCTTACCCACCCAAAAAATCTCTCTCTCTCCTCTCCCCACCCCCACGATACCCCTTCTCTTTCTTTCCCTTTCTTTCCCCATTCTTTCCCTTGCCGCCGCCACCATTCCCGTCGCCGTCGCCGCCGCTTTGATTTGCATGGAGAGGGAGGCGGATTGGTGGAGGTGTTGTCGGAGCCGAAAATTTGGAAATTAACAGCGAACAGAACACAAATTTTGAGTCCCAGTGGTTACGATTTGTTCACACTAAAGAGGAAACAAGAAGGAAACATTTCGAATAAATTCAAACGAGAGAGAGACGTAGATTCACAAAAATCACAAACAAATCCTACAAATCTCAACGAATTAGTATTTATATATATATGGGGGAGAGAATCCAGCCATGACAAGCATCAGCAAATCTCCAAAGAAAAAAGGGCATCGAACAATCAACGAAGTGAAATTAAAAGGAACGAAAAGGGGGAAGGGGGGATCATGTTGGAAACAATGAAATGGGAAAATCAACAATCAATAGAAAGAAAAACCCAAGTCAGATAAGTGAATTATATCGAATCGAACAAAATGGAATCGTGATGAATCGAGACGGAGAAAAATCGATTTGGGAAGGGAAAAAGAGGAAAGACATACCGACATGAATTCAAGAAAAAAAGGGAAAAAGGAGAAGTTTCTTTGCCAGTAAACGAAGATTCGAAGAATGGAAGAAAAGCAAGGGCCACACCAGGAGCGAGCCAGCGAGCAAGAGAGAGAAGAGAGAGAGAGAGTTTCGTTTACTGGAGCGAGAGTTTCGGCTCCGACAACACCTCCACCAATCCACCTCCTATGAAAGGCTTCGCTCAGCAGACCCTCTCCATGCAAATCGAAGCGGCGGCGATGGGAATGGCGGCGACTGCGAGGGAAAGAATGGGGAAAGAAAGGGAAAGAAAGAGAAGGGGTATCGTGGGGGTGGGGGAGAGGAGAGAGAGAGATTTTTTGGGTGGGTAAGAAGAAGAAGAGAGGTGGAGGACGGTGGCGGCGACGGCGGGGGCTATCGCCGGACGCCGACGAGGAGGGGATGAGTGGGGGAGAAGAAGAGAGAAAGAGAAGAGGAGAGAGAGGGGAAGAAAATCACAGAAGAGAGAGACGAAGATGGGGGAGACTGGAGAGAGAAGAGGATTTTTTTAAAAATTTTTTTAATCATTTAATTATTATTATTATTTAATTATTTTAATTTAAAATTAATATTTTAATATTTTTTAGCGTGCCACGTCACCACCGTTAAAAAAATTAACGGTGGAGGGACTCAATAGATACATTTCTTAAACAGTAGGGACTTGATTGTTTGATTTTGAAACCTAGGGACCTATTGGAAACGAACTCGAAACATGAGGGACCAAAAAGGTATTTTACCCTATATAGTTCTATGTTTGATTGAGGTCTATCAGGTTCTGCATGTCAATGTATGGTTGGGGCAAGTGTGCTCCTATTTTTTGTGCTAATTTGTTGTAATTTGATTGTAATATTGCAGGCATAGAATGCGAGGATGGAGACTGACTTGGGGTGGAAATATGCCAGGCTGGAGCAGAATTTCTTGCAAGTATGGGGTTAGGATGGTTTTTGTGAAATGGATTTGCTAGCGATGTAACAGTTTTAGTCTATTAGGCTGTCTGTTTAGTTTTGGTCATATTCTTTTATCGATTGGAATGTATTAAAAAAAAAAAAAAAACTCTTACCATGTTTTAATTAATAACAAACTTGCAAGCTCTTTCAAAATAGTGAGATATACAAATTAATGCTCAAGGGAAAAAAAAAAAATCAATCCTCACAATAAAGAATAACTATCACAAGAAAAAATATGGATAAAAAAAGGAGCTTAAAGAGATCAACCATGTAAGTTTCTTTCGGAGGATTTTTTTTTTCTTCTTCTTCGGAAGGTTAAAAGAAATTCTCAAGAACACTGCACTCAAAACCCAAATTTCTAATTTCTAGATTTAGAACATAACCATCAAAATACTATTTTTTTTATTCTTAGGCTTTAGAACCGAGAACAAACCCCCTGGGTTTTGAATTCCAGGGTTTTGATTCTGAAACCATGCCCCAAACAAAACCATTTTATTCTTTGAGTTTTTAGGTGTGTTTGGTTCCTGAGTTTTCAAAATGTACTCTTTTAGTCCTCGAGTTTTGAGAAATAGGTTTAAAAGGTCTCGACCGTTAATTTTTTCGTTAGCTATAGTAATGAAATATTTTTTTTATTATTTTTAATGTTGATGTGGAAAATTAAAAATTAAAAAAATAATAAAATAAAAATCTCCCTCTCCCTCCTTTCACTCCTTTCACTCCTCTCTCTCACCTCTCCCACTACTCCGACATTAGTAATCGCCAGCGCTTGCAGCTTTTCTCACCCCACCTACTTTCGATTTTGATGGCCACTGCTTTCGTTGCTGGTTAGTTGACTGTAACACCCGAGTTAGGAGGGGTACATGAATGAACCGAGGCCACATCCGAATGAGAGGGATCCTGAGGACATGAAAGTATGATCAAGATAAGCTTAAAAGAATTGATAGATACTACCTATACCAACAAGGTGCACCTTCCTTTTCGGTGGCTCAACCATAGAAACTTTGAAGTTAAGCGTGCTTGGCTTGGAGAAGTTCTATGTTGGGTGACCTCCTGGGAATTTTCCTAGGAAGCATGTGAGTGAGGACAAAGCATGCTAAAAGGACCCCGTGTTGGTTTGTGGGGACAGTCTTCAATCTTAGAAGTAGTACCAGACAAGTATGGTGGCGTGGCCAGGTCGCAGGGGAATGTCGGGGCCGTCAGGTGCCGAATCCGGATTCCAAATCTTGGGCCTGGGGCGTTACATTGACAGTAATTAGAATTTTGCCTACCAATCGTTGGTGATTGCAATCGTTGGTGATTGGAATCTGGTGACTGACGTTGAGGTGGAGGTGAGGGAAGAAGTGAGACAGATAAGGAGGGGAGTGAAAGAGGGGAGAGGGAAGAGGTTTTTATTTTATTTATTATTACTTCAGCATTACAAATAATTATAAATTATTCCATTACCGTAGCTAACGAAAAAAATTAACCACAAAGACCTTTCCTCTCGTCTTTCAACAAGAGCATATCAACATTGAACTTGAGTCGAATCCACATATCAACAAGTCTTAATGTAATGCCAACAAGAGCATGACTCAATTTAAGGGTGTAATAATTTCGGGTCGGGTCGGTTGTACGGACGACCCGACCCGACATAGAGTCGGTTGTATGGACGACCCGACCCGATCTGACCGAACCGATCGGTTCGGGTCGGGTCGGGTCACCGTTTCTTTGAGGGATTCACAATGCTTCTGAAAATCGCGAATAAGAAAAGGGCTTTGGGTTAGAGACGGAACGACGGCAACGGTGGGAGCGAGGAGCTGCTTACCGAAACGATTCGCTGTTAAAAAAGGGTCGACAGAAATGATTTTGGCCGGCGATGGAGTGGAGACGGAGAGAAGAAATTATAGCCGGTGAGGAATTAGGAGATCGACGTGCGGCGAGGGAATTGGGAAATCGCGAATAACAGAAATGCTTTACCGGCTGGGAAACAAAACGACGCCAACGAGGAATTGGGAGATCGATCTTGGAGAAGGGGGTTGGAAACAAAACGACGCCGGCGAGGAGACCACAAGCAAAGAGCAACCACGCCGGCGAGGAGACAACGAGCAAAGAGCAATGCGATTTACCGGCTAGAATTCGTGTCGACGGTGGACATCGTACTTGCGAGCGGCAATGGATTACGGTGGACATCATTTTCGAGCGGCGATGGATTGCGAGCGGCGACATCAGTTGAGAAAACGAAAACGAAAATGAAAATGAAAGAGATTCACGGAAAGGGCAAACCTTACAGAGATGATGGCGGAAGGAAAAGGAAAAGGTAAGATTTAGGGCAAACTGGTCGGTTCAGGAAAAGGAAAACCGAACCAAACCGAGCGGTTCGGTCTTGTCTGTAATATTCTTCAAAATCGAATCGAACTGAACCGGTTCGTTTCAGTTCGGTTTGGGTTCTTACTATCCTAACTCAATTGACATAAAGTATGTGCTTATGACCAAGAGGTCATGCGTTCAGATCTAAACTCCATATTGTTTGAACTCCAAAAAAAAAAAAACAAAAAAAAAAATCTTTAGTATATAGTAAATCAAACCTTTATTTTTGAAACCACCAAGTCGTTGTTAACTCCATCAATTTAATACTTATCTGACATGTATGACAATATTAGTTATATAGGTGATGATGGATTGACTTCGAGATGGTTTGACTTCAAGAACTTAAAAATCTTCCGAACTACATAAATTAAATAGACACAACTATAAAGATCTCACCAAACAAATTTATAATGTATAACCTTTTTAAAATCTAAGAGGGATTAAACCTCCTAATTGCCCCTCATTTCGTCAACATTCTTCCCTTTCTCTCCATTTGATTCATTTTTTGAAAAATAATTACACGAACCAAATGATCCAACACAGCTGTCCTTGTTGAAAACCAAAGGTCAACGAACATCCCCAAACGTGCTGTCCTCTTCCTCACAGTCTCCTCCTGAGATGTCCCATGACGCAGCGCTGACCTTTTGTTTCTAAATATTTTGAGATCCTCATTCTTCTTTGCGACCGAGTCTCTCGCTCGCCCTTTTTCTTTTCCCTTTTCAATCAATTCATTTCAAAACTAAAATTAAAATCATAACAAAACCCCATTTCAATTAAAGTTTTCATTTTTTTCCCCCATCATTCTACTTCATTCTCCCGAATAACTCGTGATTTTCTAACTCTTTTCCTCAACAAATTTCTGGGTTTTTCTTCTTTTCCCTTTTTAGTTTTGCCTTTCTGAGAAAACAGAGAAGGAAAAGTAAAAAAAAAAAAAAAAAAACAGAGACTCTGTTTGAATTAAGCCACTCCAGGGGAGCCATGCAAATCAGCTCCTGGGGTTAGGCCTTTTCGAATTTTCAAATGGTGGGTCTGAAATTTAAACTCCTTTGCAAATGGAATCCTCTGTGATTTGTTGATCCTCGAGCTGATTCTGCTTTCGGATTTGGGGGTGGTTTCGTTAATGGAGGACGACATGTCGGAGAAGAAAACAAGCTGTGGACTTTTGAACGCCGTGTTTGGCCGGCGTGGATTTTGGCCAAGAAGAAGCGCCTCAACTACTTCATTGGCATCGATGAATACAAACAACAACGAGTTCGTCAAAACGGCGAACACCCCGAATTCGAAGCGCCGGCGCGGCGGCTCCGACGAGGCGTCGTTCATTCATGTTCCGGCGGCCGAGTCGAAACCCGCGAACAGGGTGGGTTCGAACCAGCAGAGTCAACAGAGGGCGGTGTATTCGAATCAGCAGAGGGGAGTTCCGATGACCAACCAGAATGAGGGCTCTAAGGTAGCGGCGCCGCCGAGCAGAGTGGCAGCGGCGGCGGCGGCGGGAAATGGGTATGTGGACCGAGGAAGAAAGGTCCCGAAGGAAGCCGTTGGGATCTCCGGCGAGCTCGAGCTCATGATCGCCGATCACCAGAAATCAAAGGGAACTAATGGGTCGCTTGTTCGGGCCTCCTCCAGCAATGTCATGCTCTTTGGAAATTTGGGTAATATCATCAATATGTTCTTTAGGTTCAATTATCTTGATTTCAATGGATTTCGTATTCCTATTGTTTTAAAAGTTTCAATTTGGTTCGATATGTCTTTGCTATTACTAGCTGTGTCGGATTTTTAAGTAGATATTTTAATCTAAGGTGTGTGTCGTAAAATGGTCGATCTTGCTAGAAAGACTTTATAGAAGTTTAAATTAGATGACCCGGTTAAACGAGCTTAAACCCCGATACATTCGAACCTAATACAACCTTTTGTGTTTAAAGAGAATGGTCATAGCAATGTAAAGACGCTTTAGGAGATTTAACCTAACTATAAAGACTAAATTGAAACTTTTAAAACGAAGAACAAATTAGCTATCGTTTTAAATTATGCTATAAGAGATTCATGTAATTTTGAGGTTCATATAACAAGATCAACGTCCATGATGTGAATTTTGCTGTCCTTTTAATTTTTTTTTTTTTTTCTAATTTGAAAATTAATGATTTGTTTTGATGAATAAAGTTTGATTCGTTCAAGGATGAATGCCACTATTTTCACAGGTAACTTGAGACAAGGAGAAGATGGAGGAGGAAATGCATACAATGTGGCTGATTATGTGCCCAAAACAGCAAGAGAAGAGACTCCAGTAACAAATGGGAATTACCAAAATGGTGGGATGGGGAATATAGCCAAGGGTCAACCAAAACAGAGCGTTGAACAGTCGGGTTCTCTTTGTCGAGCACTGTCGACACGAATGGATCCCGAGCAGTTGAAAATTATGGGGAATGAAGATTACAAGAATGGAAGATTTGCAGAAGCCTTAGCTTTATACGAAGCTGCAATCGCAATTGACCCGAATAAGGCGTCGTATCGAAGCAATAAAAGTGCAGCTTTAACAGCTCTTGGTATGCTTCTTGATGCAGTTTTTGAGTGCAGAGAAGCCATCCGGATCGAACCTCATTACCACCGGGCTCATCATCGACTTGCGACATTGTATCTTAGGTATTCACAACACCTTAAAACTTCATTTACAAATCTTCAATGTACCGGATTTCTGCCACCATTTTGAGAAAGTGGGTAGATATCCGATCCTCTTTAGCCCCATCGAATCTAAAATATGTATATTGTTCTTTACTTGAGAGTACAGATTAGGAGACACAGAAAAGGCAACTTATCATTATAAACAATCCGGACCAGAGGCCGATCCGGAGGACTTAGCAAAAGCCAAGGCTGTTCAAGCTCATTTGAGCAAATGCACCGAAGCACGACGATTGCGAGATTGGAACACCTTGATTAGGGAGACTGGCCTTGCAATAACATCCGGGGCAGATTCCGCACCACAGGTGCACCTAATTATTAGTTGTTTACTTTACACTACCAAAGCCTCATTTGATCATGTTTTTGTTTCTAGTTTCTGTTTTAAGTTGAACAATGCATACACTAGAATTGTTCATTCACTAATTGATTCTTGTGGGTTATTTGCAAAAGATATTTGCTTTGCAAGCTGAGGCCTTTTTGAAGCTTCGCAAGCACCAAGATGCTGATGAAGCCATATCAAGAGGTCCAAGCTTTGAAGTGGATGCCTGTACTAAGTTCCTTGGTCCTATTGGTAATGCCAATTTGCTACTGATTCGAGCTCAGGTCGACTTGGCTGCTGGCAGGTTCGTGTTTAAATAGCAAGCATTTCTCAAATATCTTTAGACGTTTGACTTCAATTAGCTGCATCAAATCTGAAACTATTTCAAGATTCAACCACAACTCAAGTCTTACCATTAGTCTTTAATGTTCTTGTTGACTAACTTATGAACATGTCTGTTATGACTGTTATCGTGGTTCTTAAAATGCTGGGTGACTGCAGATTTGATGATGCACTGGAGGCAGCACAGCGGGCTGCTCGGCTTGACTCGAACAACCGCGAGACTAATGTAGTAATGAGGCGGGCTCGAGGTATTGCAGCTGCTAGATCAAATGGCAATGAGCTATTCAAAACATCCAGATTCTCAGAGGCATGTCTTGCATATGGGGAGGGACTAGAGCATGATCCATACAATTCTGTGCTACTATGTAATCGAGCTGCTTGCCGGTCCAAACTTGGACAGTATGAGAAAGCGGCTGAGGATTGCACGGCAGCCCTCAACGTTCGCCCATCATACGGCAAGGCTAGACTGAGACGAGCAGATTGCAATGTCAAGGTACCTTATACTCTTCTCCACACGGTTCCCATGTTGTTTATGTATCATATAAGATCTTCTAATGTGATGTCATGCAGTTGGGAAAATGGGAAGCTTCAATAAAAGACTATGAGATCTTGCTCGAACAAACTCCCGACGACGAGGAAGTGAGCGAAGCACTCTCCAAAGCTCGGATGCAGTTAAAGAAGCAGCGAGGTGAAGACGTAAAGCATAGCAGACCAAATTGATACATCAGTCATAATTATGTATTCAAGCACCAGCTTATGTAGATGTTGGAAAAGGCCAAGCTCAAAAGTTGAAAGTGTAAAATCCAGGTTTTAAAGAGAAATGAAAGGCCACATAGTCTGAAGTACTGAAAGGATATGATTTGTGTAAATTCTCAGCAGAAGTTGGTGCCCTAGGATCTGGCTTTGGCCAGTTTATTTCTGTAGAGATGTCTACTTGTAGTTTTGGCTGTTCTTTTTAAGTTCGAAACCATAAATGGGGATGGCAACTCTTGATCAAGTTTTTTTTTTTTTTTTTTTTTTTTTTTTGGAGCACTCGTACCGAGATAAACACTAATAAAATTATGGAAAAAATACACTTTTGATCTTAGGTCATTTTGGTCTCTGAGTTTTCAAACTCGACAATTTAGTTCTTGAGGTTTGAATTTCATTTCATTTTGGTCCCTCTATCCATTTTTCCGTTAAAAACTAACGAAGGGTTTCCTGTGTTACTATTTTTTTAATTATTAAAAATATTTTAAAATAAAAATAAATAAAAATAATAAAAATATTATTTTTTAAAAATAAATTTATTTCTTTCTCTCTCCATCATCATCTTTTCTTCATCAGCATTCCGTTAAAATAAAAATATTTAATTTTTTATTTTATATTTTAAAAATTAAAAAAACATTTTTTAAAATAAAAATAGTTTCCACGTCAGCATTCCGTTAGTTATCAACGGGAATATGGATGGAGGGACCAAAATGAAACAAAATCCAAACCTCAGGGGCTAAAATCTTAGAGTTTGAAAACTCGGGACCAAAATGAAACCTAACCCAAACCTCAGGGACCAAAAGTGTATTTTTCCCTAAAATTATTTAGGCCCGTTCGATAATCTTTGTATCCTGTTTGATTATCTTTGTATCCCGTTTGATAATCTTCGGTTTTTAGTTTTTGAAAATTAAGCTTATATATACTAGGTTAAATTAAAAATTTGACCCCTATAGTTAGGGGTGAGCATCGGTCGGTCGGGGTCGGTTTTGGCCCTAAACCGACGCCGAACCGACCATATCAGTTTCCAGATTACTGGAAACCGATTTTTTTACTTCATTTTCGCCAACCGGGCGACCGATTGGTCGGTCGGTTGGTTTGGTCGGTTTAAACCGATAGTTTACTTTAAAAAAAAATTGTGTAAGACTTAAAAGAGAAAATCTATTGTGTCTGACCTGAAATCGGAAGTGGGAACGATGGCCAACGGGGCTGAATCACAACGAAGCTGAAGGCTAAATCACGACGGAGGTGGTGGCACGATGGAGAAGAGGCAGTAGCAGCACAAAATCCAACCAAAGGGAGGAAGAAAGTCGACGGAGATGGCGACGACACATCAAAGAGAAGAGAAAGATTGAAAAGAAAAAGAAGAAGAAAGAAAATAAGAAGATGAACGAGAAAGATTGAAAGGAGAAAATAGGGGAGAGAGAGGTGGAGAGAAATTGAAAAAAAAAAGAAAAAGTTTATTTAAAAAAAAATAAATTCATCCTTGGGAAGACCATCAGCCGTGATGGTCTTCCCAAGGGCTACATGCAGGCAGCCCATTAATGCTGCCTGCGGCAGACGTACGGGTATAACAACATTTTTTTTTTATAATATATATACATGCAGCCCATTAATGCTGCGGCAGACGTACAGGTACAACAACAACAACATTTTTTTTTTTTTTTTTTATAATATATATACAAGTCGGTCGGTTCGATCAGTTTTCCTTATTTTGGGCGAATCGTGTAAAACCGACCCCCGGTCGAACTTATCAAAAAACAGACCGACCGACGTCGATTCGATCGGTTTCGGTCGATTGGCTCGGTTTTTCGGCTTTATTTGCTCACCCCTACCTATAGTTGGAAGAAAGATAGACTTTAGTTCCTATGGTTTATAAATTAGAATTTTGTCTCTATCGTTGGATGAAATCTCATTAAAATATTCCTTATCATACCCAACCCATTAGAATTTCATCCTTATTTAATGAGGTTTTCTCAAACCATAAAGACGAAATTCTAATTTTAAAACCACATGGACCAAATTCTAAATTTTCCAAACTTAGAGACCAAATTTGTAATTTGACTTAAATACCACTTCTTTGTGTTAGTTATCTACTTTTAAGGGCTGTTTGGGGCGCTGAGTTAGTTATAATAGTTGGGAGTTATAATAGTCTAGGGATTATAATAGTCTGAGAGTTATAATAGTCTCTGTTTGGGGTGCTGATTATTATAGTCTGGGATAAAATAGTCTGTGTTTGGGATGCAGATTATTTTATTCTGGGTTAAAATAGTCTGTGTTTGGAGTGTTGATCTGTTTAACATGGGAGTCTGAATCAAAGGTTCAAGTTGACTGTTTTTTTTTTCCTGACTTTTTTGTTTATTTTCCTCATACAACTTTGTACGTCAAATATCATATTTTGCAAATATAAAAAAAAAAAATGTTTGGGTTTAGTTGTAAAAAAAAATAAAGTTTTGGGTATAGGAGTTAAATTATGTGTTTAACTTAAAAGGAAACAAAAATAACCTAAGGTAAGGGTTGATTTTCTTTGTTTTAAAGTCATGGTTTTTTCACAAAATAAGTCATTTTATGATTTCATATAGAAAACCATATCTGTTTCATTTTTGTATTTCCAACATAAAAATGGTAAATGCTTATTGAAAACTCATTTTACCTTCATTATCAAAAGAATCAAATAAAATAGAAACCACATAAAATAAAAACTTGAGTAGTATTTTTTTTTTAATTATTATTATCACAGTAAACTTGAATACGATAAGTATAATTTGGAATGGAAAATATGGTACAATGAAGGTAAACATTCATATACTTCATTATCAAAAGTAATTATGTAATAAAACTCATGTAGTTCTAACTAATGAGAGGGAAATGAGAGGGAAATGAGAACAATGGGAAATGAGAGGGAGATGGGAACAATGGGAAGTGTGATAATTTCATTCTAGAAAACTCCATATAAATACATATCTTGAATCTAAAAATAGATTCCACAACTAATCGCACAAGAATATCAACTTAGACTTGACTCAACTATTTCCTAGAAATTAGAAATTGACTAGACCAACTCAAAACAAATTAGTTTTTGAGTTACTAACATTCTCCTCCTAACTCAAATACTGCAAACATCTAACTTGCTCCTAAGAGCATGAAAACGACCCACACAAAAAGACTTAGTGAAGATATCAGCTATTTGCTCTTCTGAGCTGCAATGTACCAGCTGCACTTCTCCTTCCTTCTGCATCTCTCTCAGAACATAATACTTGATCTTAAAATGTTTGGTCCTTCCATAAAAAACTGGATTCAATGAAATGGCTAGAGTGGCTTGATTATCCACAAACACCTTCACACACTTTTCCTGCTTCAGGTGCAAGTCATGCATCAATTTCTTCAACCAAACAGGTTGGTTGACTATTGTCGTCGCTGCAATGAACTCAGCTTCTGCAGTTGACTGAGCTACTATATCTTGTTTTTTTGAACACCATGAGAAACACCCTAAGCCAAAAGTGAAACAATAGCCAGAGGTGCTCTTCATATCATCTAATGACCCAACCCAATCACTATCTGAGTAGTCTTGCAACTCAAAATTTTCAACTTTACTAAATTTGATCCCAAAAGACAGTGTGCCTTTTAGATATCTCAGAACCCTTTTTCCAGCAACCATATGATTCTGATAGCGAGCATAGCTAGCTAGTTTTCCCTAATTAATTTAGCTAGTCTTTTATAATTTATTGGTCAAAATTATGCATTTATATGTTGTATTTGTAGGAAATATAGTTTTGAGCCAATTGGATGTTCGGGATGCGAAAAGAAGCAGAAGAATGAAAAAAGAATAAAAGTTGGAAGATTGAAGATAGGCCCATCCGCAGACCAGCGTCGAGACGCTGCTCTTTGGGCGTTTCGACGCTGACATTCTATTTTGGAGTTTTCAATCTTAAAAAAAAAAAAAAAGCGTCGCGATGCTATGACCAGTGTCGCGACGCTCTCGGTCGAATTTTTCAGATTCGCAGTATCGCGACAGCGTCGAGACGCTCGGCAGCTTTTCTATAAATTCATCCTTTTGTGCTACGGATTGGGGGAGTCCAATTAGTTAGATTTTAGCCCTAATTTCGACTAGAGACCTATGGTGGGAGCTAAAGCAAGGCCAAGGAGCGGGAATCAAGCGAGAAGACGTGGAGATCATGACGGGGACGTGCCGGTTTCGACGGATTCGAGTTTTCCTTTCTCTTTCCCTTACCTCTTGTAGTTTTTATGGCTTTTCTTTCAATTAGTGTTTGTAGTTTAAAGACTATGAATTGCTAGTTGTTTGTCTTAGGGATTGATGTAGTTGTTTTAGTTTGTTGGATTGATTTGTGGTATGAATATGCATTTATTTTACCTATGCAATTATGGTTAAATGCTTTCAATTCCTTGATCACTAGTTGAATGATTTGAGTGTTGAATCTTGCTCGGGAGAGGGGATTTGGCCTACAACTTACTTTATTTAATTGCATGACTAAAGTAGAAATTCTAAGTTTGTGACGGGATTTGGAATAACTTTAGAAGTTGCTTGAAGAACTAAACCCAAAGCCTTGCATGTTGATGAACTTAGATAGGGATATCAAGTTGGTTGCATGCATGAGAATCAATTATGCTCGGGAGAGATAGTTGTGATAAAAGGTTCCTAGACTTGGTAGAATAATTGCATGCTAAATTCATCCCATTAATTAATCCTCAATCTCAACAATGAAATCAATTCCCTAAGAGTCTTTTCATTTGAGTCTCCACCTTTATTTTATGCTTTTTGTCTTTAGATTTATCTTTATCGGCAGATTCCTCTTCATCATCCTTTTGCAACTTCTCCTTCTGAATCATTGGAGTGTTCACACTCTTACACTTCTCCATATTTAACCTCTTCAGTATCTCTCTTACGTACTTCTTCTGACAAAGAAACATTTCATTCTGCCTTTGCTAAATCTCCATACCTAGGAAGTAATGCATCAGACCTAGATCAGTCATCTCAAACACCTTCATCATTTCTTGCTTGAATATCTTTATCTGAACATCATCACTTCCTGTCACTAGCAAGTCATCTACATAGAGAGATACAATCACAATAGCAGTACTTGATTTCTTCACATAGAGTGTGGATTCACTCAGACTCTTCACAAAACCCAGGTTCAGCAAGTGATCATCCATCTTGCTGAACCATGTCCTAGGAGCTTGCTTCAACCCATAGAGAGTCTTCTTCAACAAATAAACCTTCTGCTCTTGTCCTGGTATGATGAATCCGTTTGGTTGCTCAACATAGATCTCTTCTTCTAACACTCCATTTAGGAATGCTGACTTCACATCTAACTGATACACCTTCCATCCATGTTGGGCTGACACAACCAATAGCAACCTGATTGTGTCCATTCTTGCAACTGGTGCAAAAGTCTCAGAAAAATCAATTCCCCAGACTTGTGCATACCCTTTTACCACTAACTTGGCCTTGAGCTTGTTCATAGAGCCATCTGGGTTCAATTTGGTTTTGAAACCCCATTTGACTCCAATTACTTTTCTGTCTGCAGGCTTCTCCACCAGCTCCCATGTATTGTTTTTCTCTATCATACTCAACTCTTCCTTCATTGCTTCCATCCACTTCGTATCTCTTTTAGCTTCTTCATATCCTGCAGGCTCTAATGCAGCTACGCTACTTCTTTCATACACCTCCCGCAATAGTCTAGTCCCTCTAACTGGTGCATCATCAACTAATTCATCAGGATCCAGAGAGACTTCTTGTTGCTTCACCTCTGCTTCTTCTGTCCAGTCCCACTCCTCATCCTCCAAAAACTGAACATCTTTTCTAATCACCATCTTCTCTATGTGAGGTTGATAGATCTTGTAGGCTTTGGACACCATGTTATAGCCTACACAGATTCACTCAACTTGTGTCTCTTCACCTGTGGAACATAGAAAAAACACAAGCACCCAAATACCTTCAAATTTTTCAGTTTTGGTTTAGTATCAAACCAAGCTTCATAAGGTTTCTTCTTCTCCAATACCCTCGTAGGTAGTCTATTCAATAGAAAGACTGCTGTGTTTTCTGCTTTAGCCCAAAATTCCTTTGGCAAGTTCTTCTCATGCAATAAGCATCTTGTCATTTCCATAATACTCTAGTTCTTCCTCTCACTGACTCCATTTTGTTGTGGAGAATATAGAGCGGTGAGCTGATGCTCTATCATAGCTTCTTCACAGAAGGAATTGAACCTTTGCGATGTATATTCAGTCCCATTATCAGTTCTCACCACCTGAATCTTACAGCCACTTTGATTCTCAACCCATCTCTTAAACTTCAAAAACATTTCAGCTACTTCAGACTTATGCTTCATGAAATATATCCAACACATTCTGGTATAATCATCAATAAAGATAATGAAATACTTGCTACCATTTAGTGAGAGAGTTGGTTGAGGTCCACACAAGTCACTGTGGATGAGCTGCAACTTCTCAGTTGCTTTCCATTGTGACTTCTTGAAAGGCAACCTTGTTTGCTTCCCTGTTAAACAAGCTCTGCAGTTTGTTTTCAGCTCCTCCAGAACTGGTACTCTTACTGCCATCTCATTCTTCTGCAGATACTACAACCCTTTCTGATGAAAATGTCCCAACCTCTTGTGCCATAACTCAGTGTCCTTCACTTGACACTTGAAAGCTATCTGCTCCTTCTCGAGTGGATCCAACGAGAAGCTCTTGTGTTGCATCTTTATTTTGGATAACTCATTCCCATTGGAATCAGAAATGAGGCACTTTCCTTCTTCAAGCAACACTTTGAATCCATTCTCTACTAATTGACCAACGCTTAACAAGTTTTGATCAATTTCAGGGACAAACAACACTTCAGTAATCAACTTGGTTCCAGCACAACTCTCTATTGACACTGTGCCCTTCCCCTTTACTTCTAGATACTCACCGTTTCCTATCTTCACCCTTGACTTGAATGACTTGTCAAGGTCCTTGAACAACTCTTTGTCACTTGTCATGTGATTAGTACACCCACTATCAACCAACTAACCATCACATTGAGTGACTGATGAGAAACAAGTAGCCATAAAGAGTTGATCTTCTTCTTGCTATACTACAACATGTGTTCCTCCTTGCTGTTGAGTTTTTGCTTCCTTACAGAACCGTTCAATGTGCCCCAATAAGTGACATCTTCTACACTTCACATCTGGCCTTCTCCAGCATCTGAAATGTGGATGATTCTGTTTCCCACAGTGCTTGCATGTGCTACCACCATCCTTTGCAGTAGACTCTGAGCTACTGCTGCCACTTCCCTTCTTCCCTTTCCCCTTCTTCTCTCTTCCACCTTCTCCCTGCTGCACTCTAGCTTTCAATACCCCCTCAATGCTTCCTTCTTGTCTCATCAACCTCCTCTGCTCTTGTGCTTGCAAAACACTAACTACTTCTATCACCTTGAGTTTTGAGAGGTCTTTAGTATTTTCTAAGGAAGTAATGGTTGCTTCATATCTCTCAGCTACTGAAACTAGAATCTTCTGAACCAATCTATTGCCAGATAAACTGGTTCCTAATGCTCTTACCTTGTTAGCAATTCCAATCAACTTATCTGAGTACTCTTTAATGGACTCAGAATCCTTCATTTGCATTCTCTCATGCCTTTAATCCTCTCATCACCTTCATACTCACTTTAGAGGAACTCCCAGATCTCCTTTGCCGACTTCAAGGCCATAATTCTGTTGAATATGGCGGGAGACACAGCTGCATATAGGCAAGCTCGAGCTTTTTCTTTCTTGGTGACCCTCTCCTTGTGATTCTTGATCTGATGTATTGTTGGGTTATCAGGAAGTGGAGCAATCTCATAGTCTTGCTCAATTGCTTCCCAATAATCACAACCCTCCATGTAGGCTTGTATTATGATAGCTCATGCCTGATAGTTTTCACCATCAAACACAGGTGGAGCCAATGAAGAAAGACTGTTTGATCCTAATTCCATCTCTAACAACTCTCACAGGTGTATCACTCAGTTTCTCTCGGAGATATTTCACTAATTCTCACTCACAGATCCCTTAAGAATTGAGGGCTCTGATACCAATGTAGTTCTAACTAATGAGAGGGAAATGAGAACAATGGGAAATGAGAGGGAAATGAGAACAATGGGAAGTATGATGATTTCATTCTAGAAAACTCCATATAAATACATATCTTGAATCTAAAAATAGATTCCACAACTAATCCCACAAGAATAGTAACTTAGACTTGACTCAACTATTTCCTAAAAACTAGGAATTGACTAGACCAACTCAAAACAAATTAGTTTTTGAGTTACTAACAACTCCATATTTATCTATGTACAAAGACAACCTAGTATCTAACTCCCTAGAAATTTTCCGACTTTTCTGACCACCACCAACAAATTTCCTAGCAATTGAAAACTTTTTCCCTATTTTTTCCTTTATTTTCTTCTACATCTTTTTTTTCTCTTTATTTTTCGTTTTTTTTATATTTTTCGAAATGAAAATGAGAAGAAAGATTTAAAAAAAAAAAAAAGGTCGCCGGAAAAGTCGTTGGCAATCGTCGGAAAAGTGGTCAGAAAGTCGACAGCGGTCGTCGGTGGTCGCCGGAAAAGTCGCCAGCCGGTCATCGCCGAAAAAGTCAAGAAGTCACATGGAAGAAGAAAGGAGAGAGTTACTGTAGATAATGGATAGAATAATCGGGTGGGTTGAATGGTGGTTACTGCAGCACGGTGGGTAAAAATAACCCACTCTATCCATTATTTTTGTTGATGCCCAAACACTGAGTGGGTTATAATAACCCCCACTATTATAACCAACACAGTGGGCTAAACGACCCCTAAGTGTTTTCAAAACTCAACTTTTAAAAAACTTGTTTTAGTTTTTGAAATTTAACTAAAAATTCAAATATTTCTTTACAAGATGTGAAAACCATAATAAATAAATTGTGAAAATAAAAATATTATTTGATTTTTAAAAATTAAGCTTATAAACCTTACTGTCACCCGTAAGTTTTTTTTTTTTTTTTTGTTATCTACCTCATTCCCATGTGTTTTAAAATTGAACTAAGTCAAGTTTTGAAAACTAAAAGAAATGGTTTTCAAAAACTTTTTTTTTTTAATTGACTAAGAATTCAAATGTTTCGTTTAACAAAGATGGAAATGATGGTAAAGAAATGAAGAGAAAATAAGTCTAATTTTTAAAACAAAAATCAAATGATTATCTAACCGGACCTTATGGTCCACAAAACATTTTGCATTTTTTGTTTATGTTTTCTTAGAAAAAAAGAAAAGGTATATTCTAATACTGTTGATATGCCTTGAATCTGTTATGAAGCGCTCCGAATGACCAAGTATGGGGGTCAGCGAGTTGGGATCCAGGGGCAAAACGCCCGGTGGAGGTTCGGGGACAATGTCCCCTAAGCTACATTATGTTAGAGATTAAATATGTTATTTTGGACCTATTACGTTAGGATTAAGAGTGGTGCTATATATATAAACTTTCTTAACCTATATTCTGCCCTAATCTCTGTAATCTGCATACGAATTCTCCTCACTAATAAGATTGTTTTCTCCCTCTATCCGTGGACGTAGCTAACACATCGTTAGTGAATCACATAAAATTTTGTGTTGTTTCTTCCCCCTTTCATTCTTATTCATTGATTTTCGATTTTTGTCATAACAAAGACCATTTTCTATTTCTTTTTGTATAAGAAGTAAACTAAAAAGAAGTTAAGAAAATAAAAGATAAATATATTATCGTTGAAACTATTTGTTCAACAAAAAAGAAACTAACTTCTATGACTAAGTGACTTCGTAACCTTTGCGTAGAGCAGTAAATTGAAGGCTACATTGTTACAAACTTCATAGACATATTCACACTTTAGAATCAAGAATGAACTATATTTTATATAATCACCAACTTAAAACTTATAAAAATATAAAAATGTGGAAATCGAAAATTTAAAAGAAAAAAAAAAGAATATTGAAAGCTTTTCGACTTTGGCATAAGTCAGTTGGTCAAACCCACGACTAGGAGATTAGAGATTCAAATACTCCCACTAAGACTAGATCGATAGAAACAATCATGAATCAAAAGTAAAAGTTGAGAAGTATATGTTAGTGCTAAACACGTGGAGAATTGCACTCACACTTTAATGACTATGCTCTTAGCATTTCTCTCAGACGCATGCAAGATCGTTCACAACAGCAAAATTAATCAGAGAACAATTGAAAAGAGAAAGAGGGGCGAATCAGACAAAGCAGATGAAATCACGAAGGTACAACAAAAATACAGAGGAATAATGCGAGAACGAAAGATCAACAACGCGATATAGAGTGGTTCGACAACTCAGGCCTACATCCACTATGGAAAGGAGGTAATTTTACTTCAAATCAGTATTACAGAGAATTACAAAGGCACACACTCTCACTGATGGTAATTCTTACTCTCTTGTTGCATCTAATTTATATCCATTCTTTTATACTTCTGAGACTAGGTAATTCGGTTACCAGAGCAGCGGTAGAAGATGGTTGATTACAACCGGCTAAACAGTAACCCTGTTTTACAGTATAATCATTACTCTCTCCTTATTCTTCATAGTTAACTCTCTCGGGGGTATTGATACTAAAATTAAAACTTAACCTAATAAAATATCTTGTGTTTTCATTTTAGGCTAAATTACGAGAGTTTAATCCACCTATTAAACACAAATATTTCAAAGTTTAGGGACTAAACTTATAATTTAGGCTCTATTTTACTAGCACCTACGAACTATATTATCTCAAAGAAAACATTAAAAACAATACCTAAGGAGAAAACACATGATGAATTATTGATACCTTTCTTCATAGTTTAAGATTGAAAATTAACTTGAAGGAGCAAGAAAAAGAGGTGCATATATCAACATCCAAACGGATTTATAGAGCATAAGAAGAGAGCTAATAGTTGGCCACCTTATTAGATTTTGAGATCAAATGCAAAGCCTTCATGTGGTGAATGGCAGAGGAAGGATCAAGGCTTTTGGGGCAGTTGGCTGTGCAATTCTTTACAGTTCTACATCTATAGAGCTTTGTATCGTCTTCCGCTATTGCTTGCAATCGTTCCTTCTCGAAGTCATCTCGGCTATAATTTTAATCAAACCTCCTCATCAATAAAATGATAAATAATCAAAAACAGAGATCTAGATTGGGGTTTTTAAATTACCCACTAGTTCAATATTAATTTTTTGAAAGCTAAAAAGTTTAAGATCTATCTCAATGATATCATAGGTAAGGTTTTTGACCAAAGATCAGAAGAATAACACTCTCACATTTGAAAGGTAGAAAAAGGTGGTGGATTCCAAGTACTAATCTCGGAGTGTTTAAGCTATTTGGTTAAGATTTGTCTTTTGAAATAGTCTTTAGCTAGGTTTGAAGTAGTTTGACTTACGTAACGTTCTTTGATGGAGAAGCGTGTGGGACCAAGAATAAAAAAGAGAATGAATAATCCGCCTAGTCTCATAGTCTTGAATCAAGCCAATAATGTTTTAAGTTAATTATCAAAAGTATCTAGTTAGAAAGATGTGGTGCCAAAGTAATTAAGCACAACTATCCACGATAATTGACATATATCTCTTGTCCAAGAGGTCAAAGCTTCAAATCTTAGAAGGTGTGACAAAAACTTAATAGTCTATGTACCTCAAAAGAGTTACCTGATGGAATAATTCAATGAAAGATTTTGACAGACTCTGTTAAATATAGGAGATGATGTATATCTTATATATATGATCATAAGATAATGTATCTTATGATCATTAGGCCTAGCTTACAGCTAAGATTTTTTTTTTTTAATTGTGTATTCTTTTTCTTCACTAGGTAATTTTTTTTTTTTCTCTCTTTAATTTCTATAGTGAAGTTGGACATGTCTTGGCTGTTAGCTAGGTCTGAGATGAATAAATAAGACAATTCAATGGAAAAAGTGATGTCTATTCATTTGACCCACCTAATATATTTTACCTAACCTATCTCAAAACCCTCACTTGTACCTTTGTCTAAAACAAAAAAAAGGTTCTAACACAGGCTGGTTGCTCGTCTAAATGGGATATGCATTTAAGATGCCCATGTTATTACATGCTTCTTGTATGTCCTGTTTTGGTCTATTTCTCTATTTTTAAATGTTCATTTTCATCTCCATGCTTTTTTAAAAGTTATAGTTTTTTTTTGTCTTTTTTGTGTTCCTCATTTTTTTTTTTTTTCAATCACAATGTCAACACAATGATATATTAAATAAGATTCTTAAAATATTGTTGTAGTTTTTTTTTTCTTTTTATTGAAAGCTGTATTAAGTTTTCAATAGGAATAGAATTTGTGTTAGAATCTCAGAAATAAAATTGGAACTCGAGTTGGATGTTTTGAGAGTAAATAGACCAAAATAAACCACCCAAGCTAAAAATAAAACCAAAATGGAATTTTGGAATTTTGAGAGTACAAGGACCTAAATGAAATTTAAGCTAAAAAAAACCCAAACCAAGCTAAATCATTTTTTTTTTCAAGAAAATGATATCTCCTCGCCGGTTGAAATTGAAAAGAAATAATAATTAAATTGAGAACTTTAAATATTAGGAACCAAACTGAAAAACGATGTCAATATTAAGCCTCAAATCCCTACCCTTATTTAATTTTCTGTCCCACAAAATTTCCTATTAAATTTTGCAAGACTATATCGTAGGGATTCCCTACGGAGAATTTTTTTTTATTTGTTTTTTTTTTAAAAAAAAATCTCAATTAAATAAAATGAATTCTCTTAGAAAATATTCATTTAAATGGTTCAAATCCGAAAATTCGATTTAAAGAAAAAAAATTTAATCTCCTATAATAAAAACAAAATAGTATTCCATCTACATATCAAATTAGGGTAATTATCCAAAAATATATTTGGAATGTTTAACCGTATTTTGAACTAGTTCAAACATATCAAATATCCAAATCATTAATATAATCTATATTCCAAATCATTTAGGGTGGGACAAGGCAAGGACAGGAAATATATATTCCTCATTTAGGAAAAAATTTCTCCCCACTCTCTCTCCGTTCCCCATCCTAGATGCGGATTCCCCACCCACAAAAAGAAAATAGCATCCGTAGCCGGTAATATATTCAACATAATATAATTTATTAAAAAGAAATCTTAAAAAATCATAATTAAAAATAAAATCCAAAAATCTACGGGCCCGTTTGATAACGTTCTTGTTTCTTGTTTCTTGTTTCCAATTTTATTAAGAAATCTAAGCATTTCATAACTATGTATGTTTCTTGTTTCTCATTTTTTAGAAATGTTATAGGTAATTTTGGACCACTCCGATATGCAGGAAGCTGACGAAGACAGCGCGATACCAGCCCAAGGAGGCAGCCAGGAAACGGGATCCGAAGGAAGAACAGGACAGAGGGTCGGGTCAAAGCCGAAGGGATCGGGCTTTTGGCCCGACCCCCTGCTCGGCCTCAGCCTGGGCCGAGGCCGAGGCCCATGGTCGGCCTCAGCCATGGGCCGAGGCCGACCACTCGGCCCGCTTGCGCGGGCCGAGTTCTTCCGCCTCCATTCGATCCACCGGTGCCTCCAGCTGCCTCGGTTCCACTCGGTTCAGCCCAAATCGCCTCCGAATGCCTAAAACCCTAGGAGCATGAGCAGGTATTTAAACCCCTCTTCGTCACTGAAGAAGGGGGGCCAAAAACTCACTCTTCTCTTCCTTTTGCTCTCTAGTTTTGCTCATATTCCTTCCGATTACTGACTTAAGCGTCGGAGGAGGTGTGGCAAGCACCACACCGGTGTGCAGGTTTCCCTTGTTTTGCAGGCCACGTCTTCCCCGGATTCAAACAAATTCACTATTGGTGTCACGTGAAGGTCAGGTGAGCGCTTGGCCGGATTTTGGCATCAACAGTTGGCGCCGTCTGTGGGGACGAAGCTTGCTAGTGGGATTTGCACACTGGTTACCTGGCGGATAAGAGGATGAAGAAGAAAAACTAGATTCCAGATGCAAAACGAACAGTGCCGACCCGAGGCCGAGGCCGACCAGGCTGAGGCCGACCAGGTCGAGGTCAGGACGAAACCCCCCGAGCGATCAGGGTCATCTTTGGAGGGCAAATCAGCTAAAAAAGTCCCGTTGAAGAACTAAAAATCATTCTATCAACATCCAAGATTGAGGTAACGAACACTCGAGGAAGACTGGGGGCTAAGAAGGAAAAGGTACCAGATTTAGGCCAACTCTAGGCCGAAGCCGAGACCAACCTTCCAAGGCCTAAAAGTGTCTCCAATATCAAAATGTCAATGCAATTTTGATTGCCAATCGAGTCGAACAAGAGACGAAGATAAGATTGGAGCAAAGAAACCAAATACGAAAGACGACAGATTATTCGAGGCTAAGGCCGAGGCCGAGGCCGACCAGGTCGAGGCCGACCAGGCCGAGGCCGATCAGGGGAACCTCCTTCCCTCATGAAGCAGTGATAGCTTATGTGTTTGTTGCCATTATGTTTTTTAATGACTGGTTGCATTTTCATTCTGATTTTAGCATTTACATTTGTAGGTGTAGGAAATTTAAAACGCTTGATGCGCTAATCTTAATAAAGGTTCCATGTTTAGTTCTGTTGTTGCAGACGATTCAATAATGACAGGCGAAAATGCCCTTGGTTGAGTGGAACACATGAAGATTTACTACCAGTAGCTTCCACAGAGATGGAGCACCACTGCCCCACCACGGGAAGGCACAGCCCGACCATGCAGAGGATGACCAACTTATAATGTCCTTGTAGGAGTGGCAACGCCTATACTCCCAAGGCCCTCGTTGGAGTGGCAACGCCTATACTCCCCGAGGTAATCAACTTCTAATGTCCTTGTAGGAGTGGCAATGCCTATACTCCCAAGGCCCTCGTTGGAGTGGCAACGCCTATACTCCCCGAGGTAATCAACTTCTAATGTCCTTGTAGGAGTGGCAACGCCTATACTCCCAAGGCCCTCGTTGGAGTGGCAACGCCTATACTCCCCGAGGTAATCAACTTCTAATGTCCTTGTAGGAGTGACAACGCCTATACTCCCAACGCCCTCGTTGGAGTGGCAACGCCTATACTCCCCGAGGTAATCAACTTATAATGTCCTTGTAGGAGTGGCAATGCCTATACTCCCAAGGCCCTCGTTGGAGTGGCAACGCCTATACTCCCCGAGGTAATCAACTTATAATGTCCTTGTAGGAGTGGCAACGCCTATACTCCCAAGGCCCTCGTTGGAGTGGCAACGCCTATACTCCCCGAGGTAATCAACTTATAATGTCCTTGTAGGAGTGGCAATGCCTATACTCCCAAGGCCCTCGTTGGAGTGGCAACGCTTATACTCCCCGAGGTAATCAACTTATAATGTCCTTGTAGGAGTGGCAACGCCTATACTCCCAAGGCCCTCGTTGGAGTGGCAACGCCTATACTCCCCGAGGTAATCAACTTATAATGTCCTTGTAGGAGTGGCAATGCCTATACTCCCAAGGCCCTCGTTGGAGTGGCAACGCCTATACTCCCCGAGGTAATCAACTTATAATGTCCTTGTAGGAGTGGCAATGCCTATACTCCCAAGGCCCTCGTTGGAGTGGCAACGCCTATACTCCCCGAGGTAATCGACTTGCAGAAATGTCTTTGGAGGAGTGGCAACGCCAATACTCCCCAAGGCAACGACGACTAGCTGACCCTCGGGAACGAAGTCAGGGCTCCAATCAGAGCCGTACCGATAGAAGAAGGTACGGAGGCATTAAGGCTTCAAGGTATGGTAAATTACATTCCAAGAATCTTTTACTCATGTATAATTTGTAAATTTAAAATAACACTTGAGTAGGGGGCTGAGGAGGGGAGACTATCGATTGGGTGATGATTAAAGCTTGCCTGGAAAAAATATGTCTAGATGGCCGAGGCCGACCAGGCTGGATTAAGTCATTGCTTTTTCCTTTCTATTTTTTATCATGTATGCTATTGTGGCTATTCAATTTTAGTCATGCTCATAACATTTCTGTTGCAAATTGATAATTGTTTGCTTAGGCACGAACTCAAGGCCAACTAGGCTAAATACATGTTTAGTGCTCTAAGTGCTTTTTGCAGGAATGATGATGCTGAAATTGTTATGGTAAGAGGTGGTGGCCACCAAACCGTACCTATGTTATTCTTTTGCAAAAATGTCATTATTCTGTTTGACCAATGCATAACATTAAGTGTTTTACCAAGTTTCTACAAGAATAGGGCTGAGGTCGACCAGGCCATGCCCATACCATATTTTTACAGGAACAGGACCGAGGCCGACCAGGCCACGTCCATACCTTGTTTATGCAAGAGTGTCATTCTCCATACTTTAAGGCATAAGCTCAAGGTCGACCAGGTGAAGCACATTCTAAGTGTTCACATCTTTATGATTACATTTCGATGTAGGAACTCGAAATTTTCAATAGTATGAAATATGGTCGAGGCCGACACCAGGGTCTTACCGCGTGCGCCATCTAAATGGCTAGGCGAGAAAAACACTTACACAGGAGGCTACAAAACAGAGGAATGGCCTGAACAAACGTCCAAAACGAAAGATAAAATGCATAAAAGTTTGGACTCGCTCCAAACGTTAGCCTCGGCCTCATGCCAAGGCCGAGGCCGAGGCCGGGTTATTTCTTCAATCCCCACTTTTCTCACTTCTCTCTTGCCTAACCCCTATTCAGGGAGTTTCTGCTTTGTTTAGTTTTATCCTATCTTGCAGGATAACGAAAATTCGCACATAAGTCAGCACAATAGGAAGATCTTTACTCTTAAATCGGGCTTAAGGAGCTCAACCTATAGCAATAAGTCACACCTGATTCCCAATTCAAGAGTGGGGGCTTAATGTTATAGGTAATTTTAGACCACTCCGATATGCAGGAAGCTGACGAAGACAGCGCGATACCAACCCAAGGAGGCAGCCAGGAAACGGGATCCGAAGGAAGAACAGGACAGAGGGTCGGGCCAAAGCCGAAGGGATCGGGCTTTTGGCCCGACCCCCTGCTCGGCCTCGGCCTTGGGCGGAGGCCGAGGCCCATGGTCGGCCTCGGCCATGGGCGGAGGCCGACCACTCGGCCCGCTTGCGCGGGCCGAGTTCTTCCGCCTCCGTTCGATCCAGCAGTGCCCCCAGCTGCCTCGGTTCCACTCGGTTCAGCCCAAATCGCCTCCGAATGCCTAAAACCCTAGGAGCATGAGCAGGTATTTAAACCCCTCTTCGTCACTGAAGAAGGGGGGCCAAAAACTCACTCTTCTCTTCCTTTTGCTCTCTAGTTTTGCTCATATTCCCTCCGATTACTGACTTAAGCGTCGGAAGAGGTGTGGCAAGCACCACACCGGTGTGCAGGTTTCCCTTGTTTTGCAGGCCACGTCTTCCCCGGATTCAAACAAATTCACTATTGGTGTCACGTGAAGGTCAGGTGAGCGCTTGGCCGGATTTTGGCATCAACAAGAAACACTCCCAAAATTTGTATAGAACTTTTGGGAACAACTAAAACTAGTTTCTCCTTTTTTGTTCTTGTTTCCAATTTTTTCCAAACATAAATAAGAATATAGGTTTATTATTATTGAATGTATAGGTGTTAGGGTCATGAAATTCTATTTTTCTTTAATAAAAATGAAGAAACGGAAACAAGAAACGAGAACGTTACCAAACGGGCCCTACATTTTTATCTTTTCAAAATGCCCATTATTCTACTAGAAGGAGATTACTAGTTGTGCACATATTTTTTATTTAACTTTTCTAGAGTTTAATTTTGAAAAAAAAAATCATTTTGAAAAAAATTATATGGTTTGACAACCAATAAAACCGACTTATTAAAAAATAAAATTGAGAAATAAACCATTTTGAGAGAAACACTTCAAAATAATTATTTTTAAAAAGAGTTTTTAAGTATATAACTTGTGTATAATAACACTTATGAGGAAAGGTAAACAAACATATGAGTGTTTAAATTCTAAACAATTTTTATACAAAATGGTTAAAAGAAAATGCATTCTTGAAAAACGAAAAAGCTATTCCAAACGAGCCCTTAACCTCGCATACAAATAACTTCTAGCCTTTTTCCTTTTTCCCTTTCAAATCTTTAGTCATACCATTAGTTTCATAACTCCTTCAAATAATCACTTGTCCTTTAAAATTAATGGTAGGGAAAGTGTTCAAACAAAAAGTTGTAAATGGGAGAAAGGTTTACGTTTACCTATCAGAGATCCATCGGTAGGCATGGAGCAAGGCAGCAGGGCCAAGAAACTCTTCTGGATTCCACCAATATGGAGGACATGAAGTACTGCAACAAGCACAAAGAATACACTCATACAACCCATCTAGCTTCTTTCTCTCCGCCGGAGATTGCTTGAACTCTCGACCGTCCTCCGGCGACCTTCTCGTCTTCAACCATGGCTCAATCGACCTAATTTTTCAACTTAACAGATAATTATTGGTTAAGAAATTAAAAAGGAAGATTGATATGAAAGAGAGAATTAAGAAAGTACTTGTATTGGTGGTAGAAGTTGGTGAGATCAACAACAAGATCTTTGATGACAAACATATGGGGAAGAGGGGTTATAATGGTGGGTTTGGAAGTGTCGGCATCAATAGGTTTGAGGCAGGCCACTGTGTTGCCTCCATCAATGTTCATGGCACACGATCCACATATACCTTCTCTACAAGACCTTCTGTAGCTTAAGCTCGAGTCTTCCTCAGCTTTTATCTTCTGTAATGCATCTAAAACCTAGTGTATAAAATCACTCACCCATTACCACATTAATTCATTGCGATTTTTCTCTATATAGCTCTCTTGAACAAACCTTCATTTTCAACAATAAATTATTGTAAAATCTTGTTGTGAGGCCTTTGATCCTCCCTAGCTCAATTTAGTGGTCAACCAGCTTGTGGTACTTCCACTACTTTTGGCTTGGTCGTGGGTGGTAGATTACCATTCGATAACTCATATTAAATCATGGGTAGGTAGCTAGTCTCACTTATGGTTTGAACACATGCTCTCTAAGTCCTTTATTATTTATATGATCCTAGATCACGAAGCCAACCTATGACAATTATATTCAATTTGATCCTTATAGTTTTAAGGGTTTCAATGTGATCCTGTAGTTGGATTTTATCCCCACAAATTTTCTCTAATAGTTTGGGCTTAGTTTTAATTTGATTCTTAAAGTTTTAAAAGTTTCAATTTGTTCCTATAGTTGGACAAATTATTAGGTGCTCCCGATTCGTGGGGCTCACTCAAAACCTTCAAATGTACTTCTTCAAATTTGTCTGTCCCTAATAACCGTTGTATAAAAAATCAATGTACTTTTACAATTTCTCTCCCTTACACCCAAGGGTGCAAAAGTACCTGCTTCATTACACCGGGAGTGCTTAATAATTTCTCCTATAGTTGGGTCATATATCCCACAAATTTCCGCTAATCTAGAAATTATTTGGTGAGGTCAGTATAATGAGGTTAGTAGTTTTGCTCAGGTGGATGTGAGAGAAATTATAAAAGTACCTCAATTTTATATCGAGAAGATTTATATCCGACGGTTTTAAGGGGTAGCCACGGTAAATTATTAGGTGCTCCCAGTGCAATGAGGAATTCTCTTTAAAATTATCGGATGTACATCTTCAAATTTGTCTATCCCTAATAACTGTTAGATACAAAATCGAGATACTTTTACAATTTCTCTCTTACATCCAAGAGTACAAAACTACCCACCTCATTACCTCATTGCACCGGAAGCACCTAATAATTTCTCGGTAGCCACAACACTTCTTTGAGTAATTTGTCTCTCTAAACCGCCTCTAAACGGTCTTTTATCTACTCTAAAATTCAAAAGTTTTCCTTAGTCCTTAACCTAAAGGGGCCAACAAAGAACCAACTAGCTCACTATTACCTAAGGGATTAATTCAGTCCTAGTATGTACGATGCATCTAGTAATTATAATATTAACTCCAAACTTAACCACATAAACCAAATTGTGACACTATCTCAGAACACTACAAACCAAACCTATAATAATTGATTGAACCCTTGTCGAAAATATATAAAATAGCCATTAAAATAAACAACAGCTTTGGACACTCAAAGCTAGGGGAGAAACATATTACCATTGGGCCACACTTAGAGAGATCAACAAAGAAAGACTGAAGGAAAGGCTTCTGGTTGGGAAATTCAGGACTCCACCTATATATTTTGAACTCCTTTCGATTGAATAATTTGAGCTTTGTCTGAATTTCACCATGAGCTCCCATGGCTTCTTCTGCATGTCGCTGAGCCGCAGGATGGCCTTCTAAGACTCCAAACTTTTCCTTCACCGCCAACTTAGCCACCTTGTTGTAGCCATGGCGAAACCAGCTTTTTAACATCCTAGCTCTTTTCTGATTCTCTGTGTTCTTCGAATTTGGTCGAATGGAAAATAATGAAATGGAAGAGTTGGGTTTCGCTGGCTTATATATAGGTATGTGTTTTTGAGACGGTGTGGTTATTGCTTGAATAACACGTGCTGTGGGCTTCGATCACACTTGTAAATATGATGTGCACTTTCAAGAGTTTGAACACAATAGTGACAAGTGTGTTCATCAAAGGAGAAACAAAATGGGTTCTCTTCTTCTCTTTATGGACTTGGGTCTCGTGTAATGCAATATGGGCTGGGCTCATTTCAAGAATATACTTCGAAGAACATCATTTAGGGTCTGTTTAGAGTTGCTTTTGGAGGGTTCAAAAGCAATTTTGAAAGGATTAATGGCAAGAATAGACCATAGAAAAAGTTGGTTTTGAAAAATAGCAACGATTCATATTATTTAGATAAATGACCAAATCAATTTTCAGAATTGAAAAATCCAAATTATCAACCTACCAAAATACTCTTGATGTTTTTAGTTAGACAAAATATGTGATCCAAGTCAAACAAACTAAATTAGTTTGAAATTTTCTTAAATAAGGAGGTTGTTGATTATTAAAAAAAAAATCCAAAAATACAAAATAATTTTAAAAATGAGAGAACAAAATCCTGGAATTAGAGGATAATTAGAACAAACTTAAATTTCAAAACAAAATAATTCAAGTCCTATAAATCAAGAATCAACAACAAATTATGGGTAATTAAAAATAGATACAAAAAGTAAATCTCAAAGAACTAAATCTCATACACACAAATAAACGAGATTTCCTAAAATTTTGAGATAATTACAACTTATTCAAAATCGAGGTATATTTAAAACTTGAAAAAAAAAAAATTTTTTTTCAAAATAAAACTTTCAAATAATAGGAATATTTAATCAATTTATAAAATTTTAGAATTTAATCTATGCAAACACGTGGTATATTTCGGAAACATTTAAAATAGCTAAAATTATGGGTAATCAAATTAATCTCATCTATAATCTATATCTATAATCTATAATATATTAAAAAACAAGGATCCGTGAAAAACATTTTTAGACTAAAATACCCCTTTAAATTTAAGATAATTACTTTAGTTAAAATCTAATTATTTGAATTAAAAAAATAAAAGATACAAAAATTAAAAAGTGGTAATCTGTAAAAAAAAATTGAAAAATTAATATGAAATTTTAGTAATTTTAATAATTATCTATAATAAATGATTAAGAAAATGAAAAAAAATCGGTAATCCCTACAAAATTTAAAAAACCAATATGAAATTTTGGAAAAAAAATATTCCAATAAAAAAACAACAACGTATTTATGATTAAAACGGATTCTGTTTGTTTTTTTTTTTAATTTCTTTTAATAAAAACAAATAGGGTATTTTTTTTATTTTTTAATCTATAATATATTAAAATTAATTAGTTTTTATTTTTTCGAAATCAAATTTCGTAATTGTTTTAATTAAAAAAAAAGAAAAAAAGAAAAAATAATTGTTTTAATTAAAAATATTAAAAAAAATCAAATTTTGTAATTGTTTTAATTAAAAAAACATAAAAAAAATTAATTGTTTTAATTAAAAAAAAAAAGAAAAGATAAAAAAAATTAATTGTTTTAATTAAAAAAATCAAATATAAAAAAAATCTTCGTAATTGTTTTAATTAAAAAAATTTTAAAAATAATTGTTTTAATTAAAAAAAGAAAAGATAAGAAATAATTGTTTTAATTTCAAAAAATTAAATTTGGTAATTATTTTAATTAATTAATTAGAAAAAGAAAAAAATAAAAAAAAAATAGATTTTGTAATTTTTTAATTATTAATTAAAAAAGATTAAAAAAAGAAATTCTGTAACACGTTTTAATTATAAAAAAAAGGAAAGAAATAAAGAAAAATTTTTTAATTGTCATAATCTAATATTATTTTTTTTCAAATATGAAATTTAATAACATAGAATAATATCTTATGGTCTCTAGATTAAATTTTGCTTTTTATTATTATTTTTATTTTTACTTAATATTCTCTTTAACTTATCAAATTTAATAACATAGATTAATATTATGGTCTATGTATTTTATTTTATGGTTTGTAGATTTGATCCAAAATCTAATCAAATTAGAATTTGAATCTAAATTTCTTCCATAAAATGCCTCTTTTAAGTTTAAGATAATTTCATTAGTCAAAATCTAATTAGTTTTCAATTTTCGAAATCAAATTTCGTAATTTTTTTAATTAAAAAAAAAGATAAAAAATAATTTTTTAATTAAAAAATAAAAGATAAAAAAATAATTGTTTTAGTTAAAAAAAGATTAAAAAAATCAAAATTCGTAATTGTTTTAATTAAAAAAAAGATGAAAAAATTAATTGTTTTGATTAAAAAAAGAAAAGATAAAAAAAATAATTTTTTTAATTAAAAAAATAAAAAATAATAAAAAATGAAATTTTGTAATTGTTTTAATAAAAAATGTTTAAAAAATAATTGTTTTAATTAAAGAAAGAAAAGATAAAAAAAATATTTTAATTAAAAAAATGAAATTTCGTAATTAGATTTTTTTTACAATAATTTTGTGATTATTTTAATTAATTAATGAGAAAAAAAAATAAAAAAAAAAACAGATTTTGTAATTTTTTAATTAATTAATTTAAAAAATTTGTAACCGTTTTAATTTAAAAAATTAAAAAAGGAAAGAAATAAAGGAATTTTTTTAATTGTCAAAATCTAATATATTTTTTTTTTCAAGTATGAAATTTAATAACCTAGAATAATATCGATTAAATTTTGCTTGATATTCTTTTTTTGTTTTTTTTTAAACATATTCTTTTTTTGTTTTTTTTGCTTAATATTCTTTTTATCTTAGTAAATTTAATAACATAGATTAACATTATGGTCTATATATTTTATTTTATGGTTTGTAGATTTGATCCAAAATCTAATCAAATTAGAATTTGAATCGAAATTCCCTCTATAAATATTTCACATTCTTCCATTGGTTTTCACATCGAGGAAACTTCACACACATGGTGAAACCCTTGCAACTACTTCGTCTAGAGCTTCTGGTATTTACCTCCCACACTCAAATACCTATTTTGTTTTAGATTTGCCATTTTTTTGCAGCACCGTTAAGGTCTAATCACCTCTATTGTTTCTTGATTGAATTAGTTACATCATTATTGAATATCAATCTTCATCACATCCTTGCTCAATCCACTAACAAGTTTTAGATATTGGACATCTAGGTAATATAGGACTCTCCACTTTTTGAAGCTAAGACAATCTACTGTCATAAAATATAGAAAGAGTTAATTATGAGTTTGATGTAGATATGTAGCAAAAATAGTTGCAATTTCTTAGGATTAACTTATAAGCATTTCTTCTATAATCTTTACCAAGCCCCTCTATTATTGATCTCACTTTTGCTTGACTCAAATTTATTGATTTTGAAAAATATTCAAATTTAAGGTTTTCTTTTTCCCTCTAGATTCTAGACATACTTCTCCTTTCAATGAGTTTAATTATCTCATAATTTTTATAATTGAGTTGTGTTAATTTGATTTATTGATTGAATTTTAAATTTTTAAGATTTTTATATGTTTTTAAATACACCATAATTTTAGGAGTTAGTTGGGATGATATTTTAACCGATTATATTATCTCAATTAATTTTTCAATATACTTCAATTTTGAATGAGTTTAATCCTGATTTGGTTGTTTTAGTTTGATTTTTTGATATGTTTTTTAAATATGTCATGGTTTTAGGATTTTTCTTTTTTGATATGTTTTAAATACATCATAATTTTAGGATTTGGTTATCTGATTTGGTGGGAGGGTATTTTATTCAATTATATTATCTCAATTAATCTATTTATTTATCAGTTATCAAAAAAGTCGTGACTATATATATTTATTTATTTTACCATATTTGAGTAAAATAGTATCAAGAATAAATAGAAATAATTCAACAAAATTAAATAAATTTTAAAAGTCACTAAAACATTTAAAATCAATGTTCTTTTTAGAAAAATGATTTTCATTAAAACTTTATTGAAATTATTTACACCGTGATTCCCAAATATTTTTATATTGTTTTGTTTTAAATTAATTTTTTTAAAAATAATTTTGAGATTCTAAAACCAATTTTTATATTCATGTTAATATTATATCTTAATAGCTAAATTATTTTCAAGTTAATATATTATATCTTAATAGCTAAATTAATATTAATTCGAAAAAAATATAATACAAAACATTCAAAATAATATGATAATTTATATTTATTTGACTAAAATGTGTAACCACCATCGTTTACATGTCATGAGAACTATGTAAATGTAAATTATTAAAAAAAATGCATCAATTAAGATTAGATCACTTTCTCCCATTGTCACTTTATTCTGGAAACTGAATAAAGTAATGACCCTAATTTACATACTTCTGGAAACAGAATTGAAACACTGCAAAATTTGTGGTTTGGATGGACTATAAAACGAACATCGATCAACAAATAAATAAATAAATAATATAATGTAAATAAACCCAAATTGAGGTGCAACATACAAATACAACAAATTAAAAGAGATAGTGTTGAACTAAACAAGATAAGATAATTACTCTTTTCAAGGTTGGAGTTAAATAGAGTAAAATTGGAGAGGAGCAAGAGAGAGAAAGTGAACGAGGAGAGAGAAAAAGTGGGTGATTGAAAAGAGAGAGAAATGTAGGAAGTAGTCCGATTGGACAAAGGATAGAGAGAGAATTGAGAGAGAAAGAGAAATTGACTAAAATAGATCAAATTTTTATATTTTGATAGTTTGAGTGTTTAATTTTAAATTTATCATATAGTTTGAGGGTTTAATTTTTATAAAGAAGTTTTTTTTTTTTTTTTTTGAGAAATTTTATAGAGAAGTTTTGACTTTATAAACCAATTTCTTTAACATGTATTTTTTATTATTATTATTTAGAATAATTATTGTTAATCCATTTGCTATGATAAGTTACATATATATTATATTATATTAAAATTAGTCATATTAGAAAACAAAAAAAATCATCATAGAATTAGAAAAAACAAAACTAATATAAGAATATATATACAATCTTAATTAATTTTAAATTAACTTTACTTCATAATAACTTAGTCAAATTATTACACGTGCATCGCACGTGGTAAAAACCTAGTATATATAAAAGTACGAATGTGGAAGAAACTTTTTTTGGACGATATTAACCTCAACTTTTTTTAAAATACCTAAATTGTCCTTATTTTTTATTAAAAAAAATACATTAAAATAAAGTCTCCCACACACACGTTTATTATTTCTATTTGAAAGGTTATAAATGTTAATTTTTTTTTTTTCATTTATTATCATTCTTTATAATTATTTTATTATTTGTTAGCATTTAATTAAGATATAAAATCCGATGAACATTCATTGCTATAGCCCTTATTAAATTGTGTTTAATTTTTTTTTAAAAAAAAAACTATTAAATAATTTTTCATTTCCACACCTCACTCCCATCCACGTAAACTATATTGTCTTTTTTTATTTATTTTTTTAGTTGTTTTATTATTAATTATCATTTAATTAACATATATGTATTTGAGATAAGAGTTAGAATATCGAAAGTTTTGTTGTAAACAAAAACAAAAAAGAATATGAAAAGTTGTGTACCTTTATTTTTATAAATTAATTCTGAAAATTTATGAGTTTAACTTTAATTCTATTTAATGATGAAATTGAGGAGTTTTGTAACTATTTATGTTCTATGACTATATAAAGAGAGTACTCTTCAACATTTTCCCACAAACATTTGAGTTTCTCTTCTTCTTCGGTTTTCTTTCTTTCTTCTTGTGTGTTTTGAAGGTTTGCTTTTCTTCATTTGTTCATTGTCTTGCTATATTGATTTTCCTTTTTTTTTTTTTTCAATTTCTTAATATAACATTCATCTTTAGTTTGTGTTTTGATGCAATGTTGATGTTTTGCAATTTAAAAGAAGACTTAAAGTTATGCAAATAAGAGAGTGCTAGCCAACAAGAGCATAGCTCAATTGACATAAAATTTGTAATCCTTGATCAATAGGTCAAAGGTTCAAATCACCCACTCAACATGTTGTAAAAAAAAAAAAAGAAAAAAAAAAAGCTAATACCCCCAATAATACACTTGAATTTGATCATGTTCTAAAAATTACAACTTCTGAAATTTGTCTTGTTAAATGGTAGTCAAATTGTACTACATCAAAATCAAATGGAAATGAAAATTAAATAGTTTATTTGTCTTTCTTTCTATGAAATAACCTGAAGTTGAATAGTTAAATAGTTTATTTTTTATTAAATTTAGTTTTATAAAGAATGAGCCACGTGCATGGCACGTGAGACAAGACTAGTACACACAAATAAATAAATAAACAATTCGTAACTCATGAGATAATTAAAACTCGAGGTAAATCTAAAACTTGAAAATGAAAAAAAGAAAAAACTTAAATTTAAATTTTTTTCAAAATCAAACTTTTAAATAGTGAGAAGATTTAGTCGAATTTATAAAATTTTAGAATCTCATACATGAAAATAGTTAGTATTTCGGAAGCATTTAAAATAGCTTTAAATCAAATTATGAGTAATTAAAAATAGATTAAAAAAAATAAAACAACAAAATATCATACACAAATTTAAAACCTAAAAATGAAAAAAAAAAAAAAAAACTTTAAAATTTAAATTTCAAACATGCGAGTACCTAGTATTTTGAGAGCATTTAAAATTTTCTTCATTCAATTTTCCCTCAACCTTGGCATAAAAACCTTCTTCCCCAATCGCCTCCTCCTCCGCCTTCCATCACCAAAACCTTCCTCCACCAAATTCCATCTACATTAGCTTCAATTTCTTAATTTGATTCAAAACCAAAATTATCCATTTTCCAGTGAAGGCTGCCACCAACTATGACCTCTCCTAAAAATGAGTTCTTTGTCCTCATATGTGCAATCTCCTCTTTGGGATAATGGTTTGAAGAGAGTAAGAAAAATATGGAGATGACTTTCATGGATGCAATCAACATTTAAAAGAATGATATTATTAGGATAGATAGAAACTCTGTTGAATTCGAAGGTTCAATAATTTCCAGTATTCCAAGAACTGACCAATTCAAACTCAAGAGATCAAGAAGAAACAAAGTATAAGAACAATACGAAAGAAAGAGAGGGAAAGAAGGAAGAGACAGGAGTTATAGTGGTTCTGTAGCAGTCGGTTTTGATTTAAAAAAAAAATGGGGAGATGGGCAGGCCCGGTCAAAAGGGGAAAAGGAAAATGGGGGGAAACTGCCCCCCAAATTCGGTCAATTGACCGTATTTTAAAAAAAAAAATCAGAAATTTAAATCTCTCTCTCTCCCTCTCACGGCTCCCTCTCTCTCTCATGCACTCACCCTCCCTCTTTCGGTCTCTCTCTCCCTCGCAGCCCCCTCTCTCACCGTCTGCAACCTCACCGCCGCACGCCGCCGCCTTCAGCTCACCGCCACCATCGCTCGTGCCGCCGCCGGTAAGTACTCTGTTTCTCTCTCTCGTTTTCGTCTCTCTCTCTAACCCGTCTCTCTCTCACTCTCTCGGCTCTCTCTTTCCCTCGCAGCCCCCTCTCTCTCCGTCTGCAACCCGCCGACCGCGCGCCGCCTTCAACCCACACGCCGACGCCGTCGATCCGCGCCACCTCTGTCCGCCGCGCCGCCATCACCTCTGTCCGTCGTCGAGTTCTTCAGTTGTGCCGCTGCCGTCTTCAACCAAACAGCTGTACGCCGCCTCGAGTCATTTGAGATCTTGAGCGTTCGACGGTTCGATTAATTAAACAGTTGGTAAGAAGGGCGTAAGTTTCAGATCTAATTAGTCTTTTATCCTTTAATGGAATACCCAATAATGTTGAGGCTTAATCCAAGGTGTTCGTAGTGAGTGGTGGCCGAATTCGTAAAGGCGGAGCGAAATTGGAAATTGGACAACGAGCAGTAGTTTCACTTGGGTGAGTTTTCGACCCTCTCAAGTCTTGTGTTTTGGGAAATTATTGAGATTGATATGCCTCTGATGTGTGAATATATTTTATGTGTTAATAGGCTATTATTTCGCATCACGTGGTTGGCGTTGTATCAAGTTGTATGGGTGATTTCAATCAAGCGTAGTTACCACAAAGTAAGTAACTTTCTGCATTGGAATGAAATGTTTTTGCATTGAAATGACTGTTTACTTCTAGCATGAGTTGGTATCAAATATTGAAGTTGAGATTGAGATGATATGTATGCGTTGGTCTTCAAGAATTTGGTTGTTGTGTACTTGTGCTATGTAATAGGTGAGAGTGCTTGACTGTTTTATATTATAAGTTGACTGACATTGTTTGTGGACAATGGGAAGTTTGTGGTTTCTCTATTTAGGAGTGTTGGTTGTCGCCTTCGTTTCTTGTTCTTGAGATGTGACTGAGTTGGGATGGTACATACCAGTTAGCTGTCGGAAGTCTACGAAAAGAAAATAATTGTATTAAATAGGTTGCAGTTAAGAGTTAGCCTAAGTGTTAAGGGGTCCTAAAGGGAAAAGGATTAAGAAAGGGAAAAGAATAGGCTAGTTGCCTTAGTAGAGGGTCGTGTCAATTAAACACCTAGGACTGAGATGTATTAGACTGAAATGAGGGGCTTAATGGGCGGGACTTGGCTTCGCAGACTAGGTGCCATTTACTAACTGTGGAAGTTAATTTCTGACTTAAACCCATGAACGCCCCACCAGTGAAATGGTAGTTTAGAGCGCTACGCGCACATTAGTGCCTTGAGGGATGAGACTCAGCTCCACTGACTGGGTGCCTTCTACCATCAGTAGGAGTAGAGATCTCCCAAAACACCCACCTGTGCACTACCAGTGAGTTGGCAAACTTATATATAGGTGAGTTAATTGATCACGAGGCCCGAACTACTGATAAATGAAATGAAATGAATGAGAATGAGATGACCTAACCTTTAGGCCCTTAGCTCGAATGATCTTTTGAAACCTTGGATGTTGCATGTGTCTACTAGTATTGTTACTTACTGAGTATTTTCTTAAATACTCATTCTTTTCCCTAACATATAACTGCAGGTAAAGGCAAGGGTGTACAGAACGCGTGACGGAGTGCAGCTGAATGAGCCATGGATTTCCTTAGGATAGTCTTCCGCATTTTATGTTTTCGAATTTCTTCTTTTGAATTTGTTATGTGACGTTTTAAGATTTATTTCCGCTTAAAACTTTTACTTGGATAATCAAAACTTCTTCTTGTTTGTTTTAACTGGGATCCCAGGCTGAAAAGTTTCATGTATTTTTCTAAGCATGCTTTTACTCTAAATGTTGTTCCTTCGTCTTTCTTTATAAGTGAAGTGAAATGCTCGCAGTAATGGCCCTAGGATCTAGGCATGAAATGTAGGGTCGTTACAGGTTCCACCAAATATTGGTGTACATCCACTGTCAAACACCAGGGGGCAATGATCTTATTCCTCAAGTAAAACAGAAGGCTTACAAGTGAATTATATTCACACTAATCCTCTCCAATCACTCTGTTTTTCATACTTAATACAAAACTCAAGTAATGTATTAATAGCCGAATGAGGATGACAAGCTGGCACTTGCACCTTGCACGTGCGTAGCATGTGAAGTCTTTTAATTAAGAGGAAAAACAACCAGCTTAGATATCATACTTCAACAAAATTTTCTCTGGTTAGTTCCATTCCCAGAATTTTCTTTGTTGTCCCTAGATCCTTCATACGAAATTCTCTTGATAGAGCAACATTTACCTTCTTTACTTCAAGCATACTTGGAGAGGCTATGAGTATATCATCTACATACAAAAGCACTAGAATATACACATCAGTAGAAATTGTTTTTCTATAGACACACATATCATATGAACTCTTTACAAAACCTTGGCCCAAAATGAAGGTATCAAACCATTTGTTCCATTGTCTAGGGGATTGCTTCAAGCCATAGATGGATTTTTGAAGATGACACACCAAATCCTCCCCTCCCTTTTCAACAAAACCCGGAGGTTGAGCCATATCGATATCCTCATCAAGCACTCCATACAGAAACGTTGTGGTAACATCCATCTGTTCCAAAAACAAATCAAATTGTACCACCAAAGATAATAGGATTCGTATGGAGGTGTGTCTGACCATCGGTGAGAAGACTTCTTTATAATCGATGCCTTCTTCTTGTGAAAAACCATTGGCAACGAGTCTGGTCTTGTATCTGGGTGGATCTGAGAAATTGAGGCCAGACTTTATTTTGAATATCCACTTGCAGTCGACTACTCTCTTCCCAGCAGGTTTTTGAACCAAGTTCCACGTATTATTCAAGTGTAGTGACTCAATTTCTTGGTTCATAGCTAGAGTCCATTGAGTTTTAGCTTCTGATTTCACCGCTTGATTATAGGTAGAGGGCTCAAAAATTATCAGTATAACAGTTAAATGCATATCCAACAAAATCAAAATCATCAAACCTGGTGGGTGGTCGAATTACTCTCCTTTGTCTGTCCCTAGTCAGTTGGTAAGTTTGTAATTCGTTTGTTTCAGTGTCTACTTCAGGGAGGACCTCTTGACTTACATTACCATATACTTCAGCACTTGAAGGCTGAAACATTTCAGTTTGCTGTTCAACTTCAGAGTGGGAAGTGCTGGCTTCATGAGCAGACTGTAATTCGATTTCAAAGGATGTTTCCAGTTGATTTTGTGTACCTGTATTTACTAACTTTTTCCAAGGCATATCCAAGCTAAGCACGCTTAACTTCAAAGTTCCTATGATTGAGCCACCGAAAAGGAAGGTGCACCTTGTTGGTATAGGTAGTATCTATCAATTCTTTTAAGCTTATCTTGATCATACTTTCATGTCCTCAGGATCCCTCTCATTCGGATGTGGCCTGGGGGAGGTTCTGCTCTGATACCATCTGTAACACCCCAGGCCTAGGATTCGAAATCCGGATTCGGCCCTTAACGGCCCCGGCATTCCCCTGCAACCTGGCCACGCCACCATACTTGTCTGATACTACTTCTAAGATTGAAGACTGTCCCCACAAACCAACACGGGGTCTTTTTAGCATGTTTTGTCCTCACTCACATGCTTCCTAGGAAAATTCCCAGGAGGTCACCCAACATAGAACTTCTCCAAGCTAAGCACGCTTAACTTCAAAGTTCCTATGATTGAGCCACCGAAAAGGAATGTGCACCTTGTTGGTATAGGTAGTATCTATCAATTCTTTTAAGCTTATCTTGACTATACTTTCATGTCCTCAGGATCCCTCTCATTCGGATGTGATCTCGGTTCATTCATGTACCCCTCCTAACCTCGGGCGTCACATTCCCCCTAGAAATTTCTAGGCATTTGAGCATTAGATAACATACAACGAACTCTTTCCAAAATGGTTCTATTATATCTTTCTACCAATCCATTTTGTTGAGGAGTTCTAGCAGTAGTTAAATGTCTTTTGATTCCATCTCTTTTACACAAATTTGTAAACTTATCATTCAAGAACTCTAAACCATTATCAGTTCTTAAGCTTTTGACTTTACTCCTGTTTGATTTTCAACTAGATTTTTCCATTCTAGAAAATGTTCAAATACTTCATCTTTAGTTCTAAGAGTATAAATCCACAACTTTCTAGAAAAATCATCAATAAGAGACAAGAAGTACCTTGCTCCTCCATGAGTTGTTACTCGAGCTGGACCCCACAAATCCGAGTGTACATACTCTAGCTTGTCTTTAGTAATATGCATAGCAGGTTTGAAACTTTGTCTAGCTGACTTTCCAATGATACAGTGCTCACAAAAATCTATGTGATCAGGTTTTTGGTCTCCAATCAGTCCCTGCTTGTACAAACAGCTCAATCTCCTTTCACTGATGTGTGCCAGCCTTTTGTGCCACAGAGACCCCTCTTTATTTTGCTGCTCAATGGTATTTACTTCACCAAGCAAGGTTTTTCCCTGCAAAACATACAATCCACTGCACAACTTTCCAATTAGTTTTAAAGAATCATTTTTAAAAACTCTTAGGATTCCATTTTCAGATTTATAATGGTAGCCATCGCTATCCAAAGTACCTAAGGAAATTAAATTCCTTTTGAGCTCAGGTACAAATCTGATGGCTTTTAACAATTTTACTGATCCATCATCAAGTTGGAGTTTTACATTACAAATACCTCTTACCATACATTGTTGATTGTTGCCCATGACTACCTTTCCACCTTCCATTTCTGTCAAATCAGTGAAGTAGTGCTTCCAAGGAGTCATATGGAACGAGCAGTCTGAGTCTAAGATCCACTGTTCTTTACTGTCAAGCTCAGTAACCACAAGTACTTCGGCTGACTCATACCCTTCATGAAGGTTGGCTGAGTTCCTGTTGTCCTTGTAGTTATTCTTGCTATTCTTTCTCTTCAATTGGGGACACAATCCCACTTAAAGTGGCCATCCTCATGACAATAGTTACAATTTATTCCACTTTTGTCATTAGGCTTACCACCATTCTGGTTTCTTGAAGACTACCTTCCATCCTTTTGCTGAGAATGTTGACCCCTAGATTGAGAGTTTTGCCCTCTTCCTCTGTAATTTCTGCCCCTAGAATTAGATTGTTGTGGTTGTTTACCTTTTACAAAGAGAGCATCTGGGTCTTTCTTTTCAATCTTCAATTCCAATTAATTTGTCCGTAAGGCATCTAATACCACATCTACTGTCAACGCATCTCTTCCGTACTTGATCGCGGCTTTGATCTCTTTAAAAGATTCAGGTAACGAATTTAATAGAATTACGGCCTGATCAACTCCTTTTACCTCCTCACCAGAATTTTCAAGCTCAGTGCAGACCGTGTTGAAATCATCTAAATTCTCTTCAAGATTCTTTGATGGGTCCATTTTGAACCCAAAGAATTGCTTCTTCAAGTAAATCTTAGTGGAAAGAGATTTAGGCATGTACAATTCTTCGAGTTTGGCCCAAAGAATATCAGTTAGTTTTTCTATTTTACCTACTCTTCTAGGTAGATTATTAGATAGGTGTAAAATAATTGAACTGTGGGCTATCTCTCGCATTTCTTCCTTATCAGCTTCAGTCAAGTTAGGAGGAAGCTTTTCTACTGGATCAAGAGTGCTTGCATCTTCTGTTTCCAAAGTCCAAAGTCGCTCCTCCCATCGAAACGTTCTAATTCGAACTTCGCGGCCATTCGACAAGATTCCAGGAAATCTTCTTAATTAGTCGGGAAGAAGATTTCTCGTATGGTCCCGCGATCCAAGAGTGAGGTAATTTTCTGGGATTGAGTCGGCCATTTCTTGAATTCTATCTTCAACGCTCTAATACCAATTGTTGAATTCGAAGGTTCAATAATTTCTAGTATTCCAAGAACTGGCCAATTCAAACTCGAGAGATCAAGAAGAAACAGAGTATAAGAACAATATGAAAGAAAGAGAGGGAAAGAAGGAAGAGACAGGAGTTATAGTGGTTCCACCAAATATTGATGTACATCCACTCTCAAACACCAGGGGGCAATGATCTTATTCCTCAAGTAAAACAGAAGGCTTACAAGTGAAAATTTTTTCTATGATTGGTAAAACTGATTTTTTTACTAATTTACATAAAATCACTTTTGATTTACTCTTACCGGCAAAATCACGTACATAGTAGTTTTTCCAAAAATTACTACTATTTCCCTTCTATGTCTTTCCTATATTTTGTTTAGTTAAAATGAAACATCTTCATCGATTCAAAATTTTTTATAAAATATATATATGTTTTTTCCTAATATTTTATCCAACTTAAAACATATAAAATTTTAAATGATGATCATATAAAAAATTAAATTAAATATTAAAGATTAATATAAAAATTATAACAGCTAAATTATAATTTTTGATCATTACAGCTAAATTATAGCTAAATTATAACAATTTACGGTGGGAGGAGGAAAAAAGAAGAAGCATTTTTCAATAAGGGTAATTTTTAAATTTTTTTGAAAGTTCAGGGGTATTTTTTAAACAAAAACTTTAACGATTTCCATCCAAAAATTAACGGCAAGGGTATTTTTGAAACATTTTTCAAAGTTCAAGGATATTTTTGAAACTTTTCAAAGTTCAAGGATATTTTTGTAACTTTTCAAAGTTCAGGAGCATTTTTTAAACAAATCCCATAGTTCAGGGGTATTTTTTATAATTTAGCCTATTTTAAAATTGAAGTGCTTATAAACCTTTGAAATATGGAAAAACTTAATTTAATTAATACACATGATAATAAATTTGTGTGTATATTTTTTTTAATTAATAAAAAAATGTATTTTTATGAAAAATATATTTTGAAGGAAGATGGTGTTGAAAACATAAATTAATTTTAATGTATCAATATATGCCAAACTCAGTAGACAAAGACACCAATTACCATCTCAAGGGTTGGTGGTTCGATCTTCTACCTCTGCATTGTTGTACTAAAAAAAATGATGTTAATGTAGTCTATGAAATATAATATAAGAAAAACTTTGCATTGATGATGAATTTACTAAATTATAACAAAACTTCCATTAAAAATGTGTTATAAACAAATTAAAAATTTATGGAAGGGATTAGGTAGTTCCATTTGAGATTGTTTTCTTAAAACATCTCTGTTTCGCATTGATGCTTAAAATCAAACTAACAATTATTTTTTGAAATACATTGTTTTTTTTTTAATAAAAGCGCGAGAAACATAAACTAAAACATCAAAAATGTTTACTTCGGTTGGCAAACCTCATTCTGTTGTAACTCATATGAAAATAGCTCTTCTATCCAATTCGATAGATGTGTGCATTTCATGTTTGAAGTTTTATACCATCTTGAGCTCAATGCGCTTATTCATCTGCAATCAAGTTGCCATTTCGACACGTGTGTTTGAACTTTTGCACATCTCAACTACAACAAAGATTTTGAATTTCTATTACCAAAATGTGTGAAATTCGGTAGAACTACTTTTTTTAATGTATTCTTAAAAAAAGAACTTTGCAATTCATGTAAGGAAAAAAGAAAAGAAAATTAGATTGTACTTATCTATTATGCTATACCATACCAAATGAAGAAATTTAGGGAGAAATTAAGGAGTAGAGGGAGGGAAAAAAAAATCAAGAGAAGACACAAGCTTTTTTTTTTTTAGTATAGGAAAAAATATGCTTATCTATTATGCTCTAGCACACCAAATCAAAAAAAAAAAATTGGAAGAAAATAATTGAGATTGAAAGAGGAAGAAAGACACAGAGAAGATACAAGTTTTTTAAAAGAAAAACAGAGATAGCACTTTATATAGTTGTAAGAGTTGAATAATGTTGCAAAATATTAAAATTCCAAAATTTTTTAAATTTCTTTATTGACTATAATTAAATGTAAAGTCATACCTTTTAAAATTAAATTTTGGAAATAAATTGAGAAAACTTTTTATATTCAAGCTTGTCATATCCTACCTTTTATCATTCTTTTATCTTTAATTATAATTAATCGAATTTCAATGGTTAAACGTAAACCATTTTAAAAAATAAAAAGTATAATTATAAGTCATTACACTTAAAAGGAAGGTATGGTGAAAAAAAAAAGGAAAAAGAAAAACTTAAACAAATTGGTAACCAACGCAGGAGTGGAATGAAGGTATGTTAAAGGGTTGAATTGAGTGGTTTAATTCCAAGTCATAATTACTTAGTACATAGTTACAAAAAGAAAGTTGGTTAAATTATCACACCCAATCCAAGAGTTTAAGGCTCCGTTTGATAACCATTTCGTTTTTTGTTTTTGGTTTTTGAAAATTATGTTTGTTTTCTCTCAATCTTCCTACAATGGTTTTCATTTTTGTTAAGGAGACATTTGAGTTCCTAGCCAAATTCCAAAAACAAAAACAAGTTTTTGAAAACTACTTTTTTTTTTGTTTTCAAAATTTGGCTTAGTTTTTGAAAACATGGGAAATGATGTAGATAACAAACAAAGAAGCTTGTGGGTAAAAATAGTGTTTATAGGCTTAATTTTCAAAAACCAAAAATAAAAAATGAAATGGTTATCAAACGGGGCCTGCTTTTAGTTTGCTGTTTGATTATTTATACTATGTATTGAGTATATAGTCTATGAGTATATGAATTAGCTATTTTTGGTTGAGGATACATGTCAATTATATATTATCACTCGTTTAGGCCCTGTTTGATAACCATTTGGTTTTTGAAAATTAGGCTTGTTTTCTTTAAATTTCCTCACCATGGTTTTCATTTTTGTTAAAGACACACTTGAATTCTTAACCAAATTCTAAAAACAAAAACAAGTTTTTGAAAACTACTTTTTTTTTTTTCAAAAATTGGCTTGGTTATTGAAAACATGGGAAGAAGGTAGGTGAAAATCCAAAGAAACATAGAGTTGGAAGTGGTGTTTATAAGCTTAAAAACCAAAAACCAAAAAAAAAAAAATCAAATGGTTATCAAATGAGGCCTTAATTATTCCAAAATGATGATATTTAAGTTTTGGAGTTTATTTAAAATTAGTCTAAATTTAAAAAAAAAATACTTCTGAACTATGGGGTTTGTTTCAACAATTCTCCTAAACTTTAAAAAGTTTAAAAAATACCTCAAACTTTAAAAAATGTTCAAAAATACTCTTATTGAAAAACATTTCTCTTTTTTCTTCCTCCGTCTACAAATTCTTTCTCCATGAAAATTAGTGATAAATTTTACTTATTTGCCATGTATTTAGAGGTCAGTGTTGAGGATCCCACATTGAAAAGAAAAGTGGAGACCTCACAATTTATATGTTAGAAGGGTCACCCCACTCATAGCCAATTGGTTTTGAGATGGAAGCCCATGTTATTTAATAGTCAGGAGTTTTTCTTCTCTTTCTATACATCGTCCCAAAAGCTTGACTAGATTCTTGTATTGAAGTTCCATTCGTTCTTTAATTCTTCATGTCCTTGATTTAATTTTGTTGACAGTCTGACTCTTTTCAATGTTATTTCCTCCCTAACCACTACTCATTAGTTTTTCCTATATTCATTTTAGGAAATATATATATATATATATATATATATATATATATATATATATATATATATATATATATATATTTATTTATTTATTTATTTATTTATTTTCTTCCACTTATCTTCTTTATGCTTTTAAAAAGAGAAAAATTAATTTCAAACTATGTTTTCATCCGATGTTGTGTTGCACAGCTTTTATGAGCAAAGTTTTGTATTAATTTTCATGGAGGAAGGATTTACCGAGGGAGAAAGAAAAAAGAATGCATTTTCCAATAAGGGTATTTATGAAAAAAATTTGTTCAAGGGTATTATAATTAATCAAACTGAAACTTTAACACAGTTTCCATTTAAGATTTAACGGTAAGGATATTTTTTAACTTTTTTTTAAAGTTTAGAAGAGTATTTTTAAAACTTTTTAAAGTTCAAGGGTATTTTTTATATAATTTAGCCTTAAAATTATCTTAATAATATATGTTTTTTAATATATTTTATTTTATTTTTATTTTCAAATATGTTATTTCATCTCTCTCAAAACTCCAAAATCTCTCTCACCTCTTCTCTTTTTGGATGGGGCAACGGTCAATTTGTTTATATTTTATTTTATTTTTTCACATCTTTTAACTTATATCTCTCTTAATTCATACCATCACTCTCTCTCCTTTTTTAGTTAAAATGGCATATTTGTCTTTTTACCTTCTTTTTTTTATAATGTCTACATCATTAAAAGGAAAATAAATTTATAAATATTTGAAAAAACAATGTAATTTTGTCAATATAGATATATAAATGTCCCTTTAAATAAGATATAGTTGAAATAATAATGTTCAATTACAGCCAACCTGAGCATAGCTCAACTAGTATAAAACTTATTCTCTTGACCACGAAGTAAGAAGTTTGAATCCCCCACCCCACATATTGTCAATAATAACAATGTTCAATTACAAATTTAGTCATTCTATATACTTTTAAATGTTTTTTTTTTTTTTAGTTCAACAGCATGTGAGAGTTGGGGATACACAAACCTCTATTATCTTGATTGAATGTATATGTCAACATTACCTCTGAGTTATGCTTACTTTAACAAAAGTTTCAATTTAGACCCTAGGATTTAATTTGGACAAATTTTATGAATCTTTCGTATTGTTATCATATTCAATACATAATAAATGTTCTATTAATATGGTAATATTTTCTAATTTTACCGATTGTATTAGCCAATTGTATTAGAGTTTAGGATTGAATAAATAAAAGAGGAAAATGAGTGGAGTTTTAAGAAAATACAAAATGGTGTCAAAACATTTTATGAGATTTAACTAAATCCTAGGAAGTAACTTAACTTTTATAAATCATAAAAATTCAAACTAGAACTAAATACAAATCATAAAATACTAAATTAAAACTTTTAAAATTATAACGATGAAGTTGAAACTAAGTTCAAATTATAAGGACCCATTTACTATTTAATCAAATGAAACCTAGAAAAGTGATTGGAAATGTAAAGAAATTAGAATATACATAAATAAGTGAATTATAATTATAATTATAATTTTTTTAAAAAAATTACAAATATAACATTTTAACATTATCTGATTGAACTAACACAAAATTAACTTACCTCAAAATAATTATTCAACGGGTAAGTTAATTTTGTGTTAGTTCAATCATATAACGTTAAAATGTTATATTTGTAATTAAAAAAAAAAAAAAAAAAAAAAAAAAAAAAAAAAAAAACGTATATTTGCAGATGTTTAAAAATAAAAATAAAAATCATTTAAATTTCCCATTATTTTTCGTACAAAAGCTTTTTCATACTTTTAGGTTTTCTTTTTCTTTTTTTCTTTTTGATATGAACGAATATGTACTTTAAGGTTATTAGTATTAAGAAGCAATTTCATATAGAGATCTACACCAATAATGTATTTGAAATCCGAACATATTCTCAAATCGATTAGAATAGGAAAATTTTAACTAAACGTACAAGTAATAATGACATTTCTATTAGTACAAGACATTTTAGTTAGAGTTTAAAAGCACAATACTTAAACTCAAAGTGAACAAATATCATATCATATCATGTAAATATCAAAAAACATTGCAACATAACACAGTAGAATAGGAAAATGAAAATCCGAGAACAGCTCATTAGATAAAGTACCTTACATCCCAAACGTTGATGGTTCGTTGATCACCCACCCCTGTAGTTGTTAAACTAAAGAAAAAACATTATAGGAAAATTTTAATTAAACATATAGGTAACCAACAACATTTCTTTGGTATTAGCAAGCATAGCTCAACGGTAATTGACATGTACTCTCAACCAATAGGTCAGAGGTTTGAAAAAAAAACATTTCTTTGGTATTGGTACAGGACATTTTAGGTATAGTCTAAAAGCACAAAAAAAAAAAAATATGAGCATGGACTAAAAGTGAACGAATATCAAATCATCAGATAAATATGATAAGAAACGCTTTAATCTAATACAAGAGCTATCCAGCATATAATGATGTTTGTTTTTTCGATGAAAAGTTTACCAAATACTTGTAAGCAACTTTTCCTGATGGGGAGTGGATAAGTAGGTTAAATGAAATCCAAATTTGAATATGATTGAACATTGGTTGATATTTATGAAAGTGTTGTTAGACTTTGGTGTGATATAGCAACAGCAATGTGTATGAGCAAAACATTGTGTTGTTTCAGTCACAAACACAATTAAGGAAACAAGATACCCAACAATGTATGGCTCACCAACTTTGTCTTATGTGAATGTTGTTGAACTAAAGTTTTTGGCCTATTTGTTTGCTTTTTTTTGGTGAACAACACCAAGCGCTCACACTTCCCAATGTCAATAATAATGCTTTCCAGATTCAACGCCCCCATGCCAAAATTGCATCAACCAACAAAAAATAAAATAAAGTAAAATCAATGAGGAAAAAAAAAAAGTCCAAACTTAATTAACGGAGGGCCATATCTAATTGGTTTTCTATTTAATTGTTTGGAAACTTTTTTATTGTTTTTAGGCTAAATTATAAAAAATACCCCTGAATTATGGGGTTTGTTTCAAAAATGCCTCTGAATTTTGAAAAGTTTCAAAAGTACCTCTAAACTTTGAAAAATGTTTCAAAAATACCTCTGTCGTTAATTTTTGGATGGAAATCGTTAGAATTTACGGTGAGAGGAGAAAAAAAAAAGAAGCATTTTTCAATAAGGGTATTTTTTTTAATTTTTTTTTAAAGTTCAAGGGTATTTTTGAAACTGAAACTTTAACGGTTTCCATAAAAAAATTAACTGCAAGGGTATTTTTGAAACATTTTTCAAAGTTCAGGGGTATTTTTGAAACTTTTCAAAGTTCAAGGGCATTTTTGAAATAGACACAATAGTTCATGGGTATTTTTTTTTTTATAATTTAGCCTTGTTTTTAATTATAAGAGAAACGTGTTTTTTTTTTCCTTTAATATATGAAGTAATTTTGAAAATAAAAAGATTTGGTTTTTGAAAAGGAAAACTGGTTTTTTGTTTTTCAAAAGGGCAATGACCACTTCTTTGAGGGAGGGGGACCTGGGGAGAGGCGCGGATCTCATGTAATTATTCTCCCCCTTTTTTTTTTGGTTGCCTTTTTGAATTTGTTTTTTTTTTTTTTTTTTTTTTGAGTTCTTATTTTAATTTTATTTAAATGTAAATACTTTTGCTTAATATTCTTGATATATCATTCTAATGTTATTCAAATATATGGTGTATAATTAATATCTTATATCATATTTTATTAAACGGATTTAATACTCAAAACATCTCACTTTATCAAAATAAAAAAAAATATATTTAAAAAAACAGAAAGAAAGATACTCAAGTTATCCTATCACATTGTGAGAAATTTTCAAGTATCGGAAACAATTAAAGATTGTTGTTCAAAAAAAAAAAAAAGAAACAATTAAAGATTGTGGTCAAATAATTTTAAATTTATTTTTGTTTTTCTAGAACTTCTTTCTTTAGATCACTTCATTATTGTTTTTTTTTTAAAAAAAATGACCGTGTTGGAAATTTTAGGGAGAAAGATAAATTCTCAAAGAGATAAAATTTAAAGAGAAAAAAAAAATAGAGAGGGAAAATTCTTAGAGGGTAATTTTTTTTTTTCTTTAGTTTTTAAATAGAAAAAGTTTGAGAGATAACAATAAAAGGAACAAAAATATTCTCTATCTCTTCATTTTTTTTTCTCGGACTAATATTCTCTCTCTAACGTATACAGGTTATTCAACTCTTTTTCTCTCACTAAATCTTTTCTCCATCTCTTAAAATTTTCTTATAAATTTTCACTATAAAAAATATATATATATATATATATATATATCTTCCATCTCTATCTCTATCCCTCTAAAACTTTTATTTCCTTGTAATAATATAACTCTCCATATCTCTAACTTTTTAAAAATAAAAAACCAAAAACAATTATCAAACATGTTTAAGTCCCACCTTGATGATTGACTTTTTATTTTTGGTTTTTGAAAATTAAGCTTATAAACACTACGATAAGGTCCTGTTTGATAACCATTTGGTTTTTGGTTTTTGAAAATTAAGCTTATACACACCTACTTCCACCTATAAGTTTCTTTGTTTTAGTATAATCTTCTTCTTTGTTTTCAAAAACCAAGTCCAATTTTGAAAAAAAAAAATTAGTTTTCAAAAACTTGTTTTTGTTTTTAGAATTTGGCTAGGAATTCAAATGGATCCTTAACAATATGAAAATTATGGGGAATTTAGGAAAAAACAAGCATAATTTTCAAAAACCAATCAAACGGGGCCTAAGTTTCTTTGTTTTGTTATCTACTTTCTCCCCATATTTTTAAAAACCAAATCAAGTTTTGAAGACTAAAAATAATATATAGTTTTCAAAAACTTGTTTGGCTAAGAATTCAAGTGTGTCCTTACCTTAACAAATATGAAAATCATTATAAGAAAATCGAGAGAAAACAAACCTAAACCAATAACAAAAAATCAAATGGGTTATCAAATTGGGTCTTCGTTTTATGGAACCGGTATGAATTTTGCTTTCCATTTTTTTTTTTTTTTTTTTTTTTTTTTTGTAATGTTATATATCTCACTCAACCTTGTGAAAACTTATCTAGTGGGACCAAAATTTAAAATCTAAACAAACCCGGCAAGATTTTAAGGTAAGATGGATATATAAACAAGATGTTTAAATATTAGAACACTATATTTTTTTTTTATGATTATTATTAAACTACAAAACAAGACAAGGGGAGGAAATTCAAAATCTACAAAGTGAAAGTTATCAATTCCTTGACCAGTTGAATTACATTTACGTCAATATTCAACAACATTCTTAAGGATTTCATTGAAAATTCTAGCTACATTAAAGATAAAGTCCAACCTTTTTTTAGAATATAATGTTACACAAGTATATAAAAGAGGAGGAATTGAACCTTCTACGAAGAACAAAAATTGCTGTCATTTTCACCCTTTCAACCAAATTCAAATAAAAAATCAAACTTTTAAAACATTATAGAATATAGATAAAATTGAAAACAAAAGAGCAGCTGATATATGGAAGAAATCATGTTCTAAAGTTTATTATATGATTATTTTGAGTTCCATCATTATTTTGTTGTAATGATAAAGAATGAATTTGGAAAGAGAGAGAAACATGAAAAGGGACCAAATCAATTCATTGGTTGAGAAAAATTGAAACAATTTTGGTGTTGGTAATGCATCCTTATGAAGTACAGTGCAGGTCCTGTCTAATCCCTTCTTCAATTCCCAATAGCTTTGTGGTTTTAATTTGGTTTACATTAGATCTTGCCAACTCTCTAACTCCAAAAAATAAAAAATGCACCTTATCACACATTTTCTTCGATTTATATCTTAGGATATTTCGATTTACTATTTAATCTTCATATACGTACCTACGAGCTAGTAGAAACGTAATGTATGTGTTGACTAACATAAGAGTGATAATTGATGCATTGAAACTCGTGAATAAAGAGTCAAAATAGAAAAAGAAAAAAAATTAAAAGTCTATTGAAAATGACATGTGTGACCCATAATAAAGCTTGTTGTTTTGAGCCATTGTAAAAAAAAAAAAAATAGCATGTTATTGTGTTATATTGTGTCCAATGGAGGTGACTTATCATTGATATGATTAAAGTGAAACTATGCCTTGAAAACATGTAAAGCTCAAGAACAAAGAAAGAATATATTAACATTGCCCCTTGGTTTTGTTTCTAGGTTAAAGAAAAAAAAAATGTGCATATGCAAAAAAAATTTCCCCCACTCCCCATGAAAAGTTTGTTCATTGCCCCTACTGGAAAGAAAGTAATCTCCTTTTCCAAGCTGCAATGATAATATATAATATGTAACGTGATGGTCAAGGTATATGTTTTTCGATGAGCCTAGTTTGACAAAAACTAAGGAGTCGAAGTCGTGTCGAGCTAAGAAAATTAAAATGTTGTAATGTTGGGTACAGTTTAAGTTGATTCCCCACAGCTTGCAGCAAGCTCAATTTTAGAGGCTATATAAAGATTGTCAGATCACATCTTTAGAGGACTTTATCCAACACTTTGAGCTTTTTGGACATTTGTGAATGGTAGTACCTAAAATGCATTCAATAAATTGAAGCATCAATAATCATTTCACCAAAGAATTGAAGTGTCACTTCATGTGTCTTTTTGAATTTTTCCCAAATGGCATTGGCATATCATTTTTCCGGAATCTGCCATCAATTGGCCCATTGAAAATCAATATCTTAAAGATGATCTAATTCAAGTCGTTTAATCAAAATGAAGTTGTTCTTGAAAGTTTTTTCTTAATATTCCCTTCTTCTTTCTCACTTTGTCTCGTTTGAATTTTGTGATTTTGGAATGGATTGATACCATCTTCTATGTCCGGTTTTTCAAACATTACTTTGTGTTTCTTTTGTCTCAAACAAAGCTTTCTATTCCTAGCTAGCGTTTAGTTTCATTGAAAAACACACTTTTCTAATTTTTTTTTTAAAAAAAGTGTTTAGCAACTCATCCAAAACTGTTTAGATAGAGTTAGATATAATTAAGGCTCCGTTTGATGATCCTTTGGTTTTTTGTTTTCAATTTTTGAAAATTAATCTTACAAACACTATCTCTACCTATAAGTTTCTTTGTTTTGTTATCTATTTTCTTCTCATGTGTTCAAAAACCAAGTCAAGTTTTGAAGACTAAAAAAAGTAGTTATAAAAAACTTTTTGTTTTTGGAATTTGCCTCGGAATTCAAGTGTCCTGAAAAAAAAATGAAAACCATGGAAAAGAAATTGGAACAAAGTGAAGAACATAATTTTTAGAAATCAGACGACTATCAAATGGGGCCTAAGAAATTAGCTTGTTTAAATTTGTTTTATTTGAATTCAAATCAATTGAATACTTATGGATTAAATTTGTTCCTAAATTGATTGCACTAAATTGATCTACTACTTTAGATAAAGTTGCTTATCATTTATTATTTTATTACAAAAATGTTAAATTATATTTTTCTACCTAAATGGTTGGGTCAATAAAGTATTTTAGGTCATCATCATAAACTCTTTCATAACGGACTCTACATGCCTAAGATTACAATTAATTATTAAACTTGAGCTACTTTCCTCTATTAAATAAATAAAATATGTAGAATAACTAATTCCCATAACATATACCACACACTTATTATTTGGGTCATACTCAATTTATGAACCTTTTAAATTAAATTTTCTCATATATAAAATTTATACTGTGATTGTTTGATCGAAATGGGAAATATAATGAATGTACTAGCTAGTAAGAACAATACTTTGTGGTTGATAGGTAATTAACAATAGTCTAACATTAAGGTTCCGTTTGATAACTATTTGGTTTTGAGTTTTTGGTTTTTAAAAATTAGACTTGTTTTCTTTAAATTTCCTCACCATGATTTTCATTTTTGTTAAAGATACACTTGAATTCCTAACCAAATTCTAAAAACAAAAACAAGTTTTTTGAAAACTACTTTTTTTAGTTTTCAAAAATTGGCTTGGTTTTTGAAAACATGGGAAGAAGGTAGGTGAAAAACCAAAGAAACTTAGAGTTGGAAGTGGTGTTTATAAGCTTAAAAACCAAAAACCAAAAACAAAAAACCAAATGGTTATCAAACGGGGCCTAAATTTTTTTACGATTGTTCATTTTTATGATAAATGGAAAGGAGAACAAAAATCTTTCTTAAGATCTCTTTTTTCCTCTTTTCTATTGGTTAAAAACTTGGTGGTAAGCAATAGAAACTTTTTGTAGCTCAATTTGGGCTTCCATCTCAAAACCAATTGGCAATGAGTGGTGAGGTCTCCACTTTTCTGGTCTCCACTTTTCTTTTCAATATAGGATCCTCAACATGCCCCCTCAAGATGGTGCCTCTTTGAGTTCACCATTTTTGGATGGGATCCCAATTTTCTTTTATTGGACCGAATACCCGTTTGGGTTTTAATGGGCTCTGATACCATATTAGATTATATGGGCTTCCATCTCAAAACCAATTGGCAATGAGTGGTGTGACCCTTGTAGCTTATAAGTTGTGAGGTCTCCACTTTTCTTTTCAATGTGGGATCCTAAACAATTCTCATAAAAATCTGGTATCTAATATTATAGAACTTACAAGTTACAATAATATATATCTCTTCTAGTTCTATTACTCAACAAATAAACCTATTTTCATCGGAAAAAAGTTAATTTTTATGGCACAAATTTTTGGGGACGTTTTTCTAAAATTGTTGTGAACTCTAGCTACTTTATTTTTATTTACATCACAATTGCGATGAATATATACTTTTCGTTCCAAGTTACTTGTGACGATATTGATTTTCATCGCAAACTTTTGTTTTCCTCTCTTGCACTTTTTATTTTTCATCACCAGTATAGTATAATGAGGCATTTTTTAAAATTCATCACTAAATCTAAAAAGTTAAATTTTTTTGTCAATTCATTTCTTTGTTCGTCTTTCTCATAATTTGTTTCAAATTTACCAAGTATATCTTGATAAGCATTCCTATATATCAATTAGAATAACACTCTTAACATTATTAATGAAAAGATAATTTTACATCAAAATTTTAATTAAGAACTATTGAATGTAGAAGTAATATGATTTAATCCTAAACCCTAAACGGCCATTTTTAATTTAAAAACGGCAAGAGGTTATAATACTCTCGAAATGAAACATAAGTAAGAAAGCAAGTTAAGATTTGAGTTACAACCATGACAACTAACTTCCAAAAACATTTGTAAGAAGAAAAAAAAAGCACTTCCAAAAGCATATACTAAAAGCCAAACCAACTATGGTCCACTATTATTATATAGTAAAGGCCAAACTTTCATAATAATCACAAAACTTATTAGTACCCCAACTGTAAAGATAAACAACCCTCCTCTTCTTTCAAACATAAGTCACATAATCTCAAAACATAAGTCAAAGTCAATTTTCAAACATAAAAAAAGTCAAAACATGAAACATTAAACTCTTGTCTTCAACCACATCCACTAAACCATAATTGATGTAAAGACTTTGATTTTCCCAAAAAAAAAAAAAAAAACATATAGCACACATATATCACAATTTAAAGGCTAAATAGTTCTCATCCCCTAATTTCAAACATAAAGTCTCACATAATCTCTATAACATAAAGAACTTGCAACCATTCCCCAAAACTACATCCAATAATAAAATAAACCATAAGCGCGCATGACAAACACAAAATCCATTACTATCACGACTTAAAAACTCTTTTATTATTGACAAAATTGCACTTTTCATCGCTCTTTTGTAATGAAATGCTTTCATATCATCGCTAATTTTAATATATAGCGACATTTTCTATTTCATTGTTAAGTTTTCGTTAGTAAATCTACTATTTCTTGTAGTGTAAGAAGGTAAGGTATAAACCATAATTGCCAACCTAAACAATGATTACATTAGTTAATACATATATTATGATCAAAAAGTCAAAGGTAAGTCTCACTTCCACACAATGTTAACTAAAAAATTGTGTATAAATCAAAATTGTTTTTCTTTTTTGAGTTTACTTTAATTTCATGTAGTCTTCATAATTATAAAACATAATTGGTCATAATAAATAACTAATAGACCAAATCTATTAATTTAATCTTGTCATATTTATTTATCGATATCATTTTGATACTACTAATATTTATCTTAAAACACTCTCTAATTTTGTTCTTTGTAATTTATTTGTATTTCCGAATGTGAATTGATATTAGTAGGAATAAAAAATTGAAGGCATGAAAGAATGGGTTTAAATTTTTATACACGAAAAATTAAATGGACTTAAAGTTGATCAACATTTACTTGGTGTAATTCTTAACAAAATTAAATGGCATATTAATGAATATATAAAATTGTGTAGTTGTAATAATTATTTTTTATTATGATTTATGTGTTCCAAAACTTAAATTCTAAATCCACCCCATATTAGTAGTTAATTATTCAAATTCATTAACTTAATGTTACTCTACTAAAAGAAAGGGAAATTGCACTGGGTAGCAAAAAATATTAGGATATTTGCAAATCTAGCTATGGTTTTTTAGATTGGCAAACATAGCAAAATTTTAAAAATCTGATTTCCATTTTTTTATTATTCCAGTTTTACCCTTGTTGGTATATCAACAAGTATATTAGTAGTATATCTGATATACTTTATATTTGATATACTTTATATTTACTGATATACCAAATTTGATATACTCGAATGAATACAATGATGTACATAATATACTAATAATATACTAATATATACTTGATTTGATAAGCATAACATTTGATATGCCTGATTAAATGTTGATATACCAATGATATACTTGATATGTTACTTTCTTTACTTATATTTGTTATGTTTTCTTTTCTCTTTATTGAATTATGTTGTGTTATTTACATATTTTAAATGAAATGTTTGTCTTTTATAACATAAATGTTTGTCTTCTATACCTGTTATGAAGGTTGATATACCATTGATATACCTCATTTGTTTTTTTTTTTTTTGAACTTACCTCTTTTTTTTTTTTTTTTTGAAAGGAAACTTACCTCATTTTTTATACTACTCAAATAATTAATAACATTGATATACCTGATTATGAGTAGCTAAACACATCAATGATAGACTTGTTATTAAAAAAATCACTAATATATATTTTTAATTGTTAGTGTATTATGAAGGTCGTGGAATGCAAAATTTGTTATAAGTATATCAATAAGATGCAATTTTAAGTATATCATTAGTGTATTAGTACTCACTAAAAATGTAATTTCAAGTATATTATTAATGTATCAGTAATATATTATTAAGATAATATATAGTATATTGATAACACCATTGATATATTTTTTAAACTTCCAACTTCCAGCGTGTTTTAGGGGGTTTTTTGACTTTTCAACTTTAATGTTTAGGCGGGCCCACGTTTTTTTGCTATATTTGCACATTAAAAAACTGATGACATGGTTGCAAATTCCATTTTATTTTTTGCTATTCTTGCAACTACCCCTAAAAGAAATTGGCAGTGGAATCTCATACTACAAGTTTTCAGTTACTCACCAACATGAGTATAGCTCAACTGACATAAAACTTGTGTATTAATGACCAAAAAGTTTGTGGTTCGAATTCTCCCAACCTCACATGTTGTAAAAAAAAAACAAAAGTTATGAATTACTCTTTAAGTACAAGAAGCAAATTTCAACTGATGAGATTGTGTATTAAACTCTCTTAATTATTCATGTTCCCTAATATAGCAGGTGTTGATGCCAAAATCTGGACAGGAGACTCACCCAACTTTCACGTGCCACCAACGATAAATTTGTATGAGAGGGGGAAGACGTGACCTGCAAGGCAAGCAAACACTGCACACCGGTGTGGTGCTTGCCACATCGACTCCGATGCTTAAGTCATAAAACTGATGGAAGAGCAAGAGGAGAAGTAAAGAGTTCAGAGAATGAATTTCGGATCCCTTCTTCAGTGATGAAGAGGAGTTTAAATACATGTTCCTGCTCTAGGGTTTCGAGGCGTTCGGAAGCGATTCGGGACTGAACTGAGCGGAACCGGGGCGACCGAGGGCACCAGGGACCGAACGGAGGCGAAAGAGCTCGACGAGGGTCGAATGGTCGACCTTGGCCTCGGGCCGAGGCCGACCATATGGGTCGGGCCAAGTCGGCCCGACCCTCTGGTCTGTTCACCCTCTGGAACAGTTTCCTAGTCCTATTTCTGTCCGGTTGTCCTTGTCAGCCCCTTGTGCATCAGAGTGGCCTAAAATTACCTATAACAGCAGGTATTTTGAAGGAATTAATAAGTTATTTGCACCTATGTAGACAAAGATTTTTTTTTTTTTTGAGTTCAAATAAAAAAAAAGTTTTATAGATAAGAGTTCATATTCATTCAAGAATAAGATCAAGTTATGTGTATTTTTTTTTTTTTTTTTTTTTTTTGAAGTAGATCAAGTTATGTGTATTATTCATGTTAACGGATTTAAATAGATCTGATAAACAAACATTGGTTTAGTCTTATATGATCTTATTCTACGTAATATCTTAGGCCCCGTTTGATAACCATTTGGTTTTTGGTTTTTGATTTTTGGAAATTAAGCCTTATACACACCTATTCCTACCTATGAGTTTCTTTGTTTTAGCATCTACCTTGTTTCTTGTTTTCAAAAACCAAGTCAAATTTTGAAAACCAAAAAAAGTAGTTTCCAAAAACTTGTTTTTGTTTTTGAAATTTGGCAAGGAATTCAAATGGATCCTTAACAAGGTGGAAAACCATGATGGGGAATTTTGGAGAAAACAGACCTAATTTTCAAAAACAAAAACCAAAAACCAAATGGTTATCAAAGTGGGCCTTAATTATTCACGTCTTCACATGAATAATCTAAATGAAACCACTAGTAACAATTACAAATTAATACATATCCAAATAAGACATCAAATCTTAACAATTTACTAGTCTAATCTTCAGATTCAGCACTTAAAATGTTGATGTTGCATGCGATTAGACTAAATAAAATAAGGGCATGTCGGACAAAAAATTTAATTGGGCAGGTGAATAAAATTACATTTTAAATTTTACTTTTTCTTTTGTCAAATTTGTCCCTATTTTATTTCGTACTTGCACCATCATATCAAATTATCACTAGTTTAGTTCAATAATCAATTTATCCTATCAATTTGTAAGTAGGAGTATTAACAACAAAAATGAAACTTTAGAAGTGGAAATGAAACCAATTAAGGTTCAAGGTTTAGAGATTAAATTTAGGAAATTTTCGCTTAGATTACAAATTGAATTAATTAAAATCCTTAACTAATAATTGTATCAATTAGAACTATCAATTTTTAAAAGTAAACCAATCTAGACCTTTCGATAGGATTCAATTTTAAAATTATTGACGTCGTCTAATTGTCACACGTGTGTAAGACTTCTATAAATGCAGAGATTAACACAATGTTAGAGATAACTATCCTGGAATCAAATGGGTGTTTTCATTAATAGGAGTGGATTTCCATTTTCCTTTTTTCCTCTATTTTTCTCTGTTTAATTTAGAAAGAATTACGTGATAATTTTTCTTGCTACTTTAATTTGGTAGGATTTTGGCAGAAGAATAATGGGTTTAAGAAAATTTGAGTTGACTTTAAATGAAACAAGTTATAATGATTATGAAATACTAACCAGTGTCTAAATTGATTCATTTATAAAATTTTAGGATTTTAATTGATACAAATGCCAAGAGTATAAATAGATTTTTCTCTTAAATATATAACTTAATTCAAATTTAAAGTCAAGTTTCAAAAAAATAAAATTCAAAATAAAAATATCACCAAATTTAATAGATCCAAATTGAATTCATCCCAACTTGAACCCTAAAAATTCTTCCTCACCCATATGTATTTCTTCCTCTCCACATAGAAGCTAGGAAAATAGATAGGCATGAAACTTGATGGTGTTGCCACTGTGTGTTGGTCAGCATAGGGCGGCCTTTTTTACTATGTCTATTTTGACAGTCTTATTCGCCATTGAAGCTCTGGTCAGAGCTCCATCAAGCTCACCTCCACCTGCAAACTCAACCAAAATGACTGCTAAGAGATAAATGGAAAGAATTTCAGTTTCTTGCTTGTATTTTTCTACAACAAGAAGATGAAGAAGAGATGTGGGTTTCTTCTTCTTTTTCCTTTTTTTATTGGTTTTTTCGCTGCTTGTTTTTTTAAAAAGAAAAATATATATCACGCAGTTGTACTTTGGATTTTGTTTCATTTCAATCTTTGTAATTTTAGATGTCTAATTTTTATCCTTATCTTTAAAATAAAGCTTAAAATTGATCGGTGTGAGTTTATTGTTAATTTTTTTTAAAAAAATTAGTCTCTATTTTCTTTCTATACATTTTAGAAATATGTTCATATTGTATCTTTTCTTGTATGAAAATTATTATTATTATTTAACCAATTTCAATAAAAATTCACATTAAAGTTATGGTACAAGCCGATGTTAAGCTTTATTGAAATTACAATATCTAAAATTGGACATTTGAAAGTATAAGAACTAAAATGGAACAAAACCCAAAGTAAAGGAACAAAAATAGTATTTATTAACCTTCTCTTTTAATCAACTTACAATGTAAGCAAAAACAAAATATGTATATTAAGCTTTATACCCACTCACTTTGTTTGAATTGTAATTTGATCCAACTTTTTTTTACTTGTTCTATTTTAGGATCTAAACTTTGGAAACATTTTGTTTTGGTCATAAAGTATTTTGCTATAATTCATTGCAATTAATTTTTAATAAACTATTTGATAGAATTCAAATAGAGATTCATATTTTGTTTATTACCTTATCAATAATAGGTATGGAAAGTTTGAGAATATTTTAGGTCATGTTTGATAACCATTTGGTTTTTGGTTTTTGGTTTTTGAAAATTAAGTTTATACACACATACTTCCACCTATACGTTTCTTGGTTTTAGTATCAATCTTCTACCTTGTTTTCAAAAATCAAATCCAATTTTGGAAAAAAAAATAGTTTTCAAAAACTTGTTTTTGTTTTTAAAATTTGGCTAGGAATTCAAATGCAACCTTAACTAGGATGAAAGTCATGATAGGGAATTTAGGAGAAAATAAGCATAATTTTCAAAAACCAGATGGTTATCAAACAGGGCCTTAATGAATCAACGAGTGACTTTCTTTTAATTCTTTCCGAACACTTTTTTAATAGGATTGAGACATACTCCCACAAGAAAGTATTTAGTATAACTAATACAAACACGATTATTACTTTTTCACTATTAGATTTTTTTAATTCAACTATTACAAGATGGAGGACTAAACAACTATTGGGCCCGTTTGGTAACGTTCTCGTTTCTTGTTTCTTGTTTCCAATTTTATTAAGAAATCTAAGCATTTAATAACTATGTATGATTCTTGTTTCTCAATTTTTAGAAACACTCCCAAAATTTGTATAGAACTTTTGGAAACAACTAAAACTAGTTTCTCCTTTTTTGTTCTTGTTTCCAGTTTTTTCCAAACATAAATAAGATTATAGGTTTATTATTATTGAATGTATAGGTGTTAGGGTCATGAAATTCTATTTTTCTTTATTAAAAATGAAGAAACGGAAACGAGAAACGAGAACGTTACCAAACGGACCCTATTGATCTCTAAAATGGTAATAGTTACAATATTAGATTATTAATTTCTTATAAAAATGAAGACCGGTTGTTAAAAGTTATTTAATATAATTAATGAATATAACGTGGTTTGTCACTTTTGCAATATTAGTCATGTAAGTAAGAAATTAAAAGAAAAAAAAAATCATATTCATGCATTTAATGATTATGAGAATAATATACATGTTAGGATGCCTACATAATATAATTTTTTTTTAATGTTTAGACACCCTTTTTATGGACCCACCACAAAAAATATATATTATTTTTATTTCTATATTTTTCATTAACCAAATGGGGATAAAATGTCAACAAGAGCATAGCTCAATTGGCATAAAGTTATACTAATAACCACGAGGTTTGTGGTTCGAATCCCCCACCCCACATGTTATCAAAAAAAAAAAAAAAAAAGTATAAAGTTTTTAAAGATTTCTAATCCTATTTTGATAACCACGAGGTCTGTGTTTGGTAGTGGATTTTAAAGTTGAATATTAAATTTATTTTTTTTTCCAAAAAAAAAATCTAAATTTAATCATTATTCAAAATGTGTTTGATAGTATATTTATAAACCATAAAATAGTTATAGTTACCAACAAAATATTAGATGAAATATTAACAGTTATTAATTAATTTATGAACATGTTTTATGATATAAATTTTTGTATAATTAATATTACTTCACAATATCATATAATTTATGATATATTATATTCTACATATTTTAAATTAAATAAAAATGAAATGACTTTTTAACATGAAATATTATATTTATCCAAGTTTTTAAAAGGTAAAACTGCATTTTAAAATTTCAAATTCAAAATTTGGATACACTAAAACATTATTTTCAAAATAGTTTGACAGATGATATAATCCAAAAACAGTTTTCAAAAACAGTTATTAGAAACAAATCTATCAAAACGCATATGATTCAAAAGGTATTTCAATCTTTCACGTACCAATTTCATGTGAATCATTTTAGTTGAAACCTAACATGACTTTTGTTCATTCCATTAGTAAATATCTACATAGACAAATGTTCATTTCATGTTTAATGAGTTTTTTATTTTTCCTTTTTTGAGTTCAACAATATAGGGTTGGAAGATTCGAACTCATAACCTCTTGATCATAAGCAACACTTTAGGTCATTTTTCCTATGTTCTGGTTGGTTACATGTTTAATGAGTTGGATGTTGAATTAAAATCTACTTGTATTGAAATGAATAATGAAAGAATAGCCTCGATGTTCTAAAACAATTTTATTGCAAAATTTTGGAAACTCAAATAGGATATTTAAAAATTTAAAGACGGAAGGCAAAATATGTATAAAGTTACTAAGACAAAAAAGAAATGTTTATTTCCTATTTTGGCTGTGAACTTTTTGTTTTATAGCCATTTTAGTTTCAAACTTTCATAATATCTATTTTACTTTATTTTACTTCTTTGAACGGTAAAAAAAGTATTAAAAAAAAAAACAAAAACAAATACACAAACAAACATTGTGGAGTTCAAGAGATAAAATATATATATATATATGATATTTAGTCACACCTAAATATTCATCTATCAAATACTCGTATTTAGCTAACCCACCGACTTTTTTTTTTTTTTTGAAAAAGCTAACCCACCGACTTTAGTACATACTTACATGAATATATTAATACATATATTCAAGGTTATGCTATTCGTATGTTAAAAAATCAAATGACAATAGCAATGAGAATCAGTTTCTTAAATTGATCAAAAAAAAAAAAAAAAAAAATCGGTTTCTTAAACTCAATCTTAAAAAAATAAAATAAAATAATAAAAAAATAAAATCTTGAACCACACTTTCTCTACTGACTAAGGCTTAGTTTGGGGTTGCTGTGCTTTTAAGAAAATCAGCTACCATAAGAAGTAAATTAGTGTTTGGTAAATTTCAGATTTAAACATGGAAAGTCAAGTCACAGTGTTTGGTAAATTAATATTAAATTGTTGCGAACTAGGTATAATGACCAAAATAGACATATTTCAATTTAGCATGAGATTGCATTAATATTTACCTTCAAAACTTTCCTAAGATAATTAGGTAAATTACTTTTTTAAAAAAGGTAAATTTATATCATTTATATTATAAATTATATTTTGTTTACTTTAAGTAAATTGAAAAAAAATATATCAATTATAGAAAAAATTGTGTCAAACAAAATCTAATTTTAGTTTAAATACAAAAAAGTAAGAAAAATAAATTAGAAGCAACAAATTAAATTTAAAAATAAAAAGAATGAGATGGGATAAGATAAGATAAATTGTGAATAATAATATTTGAAAATCTTTTATTGTAGATAAAATAGGGAAGGATAAAAAAAATTAAATATTGGTTAGTTACACCAGATTTTCCTAAAATCTAAATCCTAAAGCTACTCTTAACAGCTTTTGCAAACTAATGTGATTCAAAAATTGATTTTCTCTAGATTATTAAAGAATCAGTTTAACCAAACACAAAAAATGGTTAAAATTTATCTCAATCACTTTTTACGTCTTCAAAATCAACCCCAAACGGGGCCTAAGAATCTATTTGGAAACGACTTTGTATATGCTTAAAAAAAAGAGTCTTAAAGGATATAAAAATGTTCTAAATTGTTTCCAAAACATTTGAAAAGTCATTCCAAACCAGTCCAAGTAACAGGGTTTCTTGTTGCCCACCAATAAGTAATTTCTAGGCTAAATTATAAAAAATACCCCTGAGCTATGATGTTTGTTTCAAAAATACCCCTGAACTTTGAAAAATGTTTCAAAAATACCCTTGCTGTTAATTTTGGATGGAAACCGTTAAAGTTTCAGTTTCAAAAATACACTTGAACTTTCAAAAAAAAAATAAAAAATACCCTTATTGAAAAATGCTTCTTTTTTTTTAGAAAAATAAACTTTTGGTCCCTGAGGTTTGAGTTAGGTTTCATTTTGGTCCCTGAGTTTTCAAACTCAACATTTTAGTCCCCGAGGTTTGGATTTTGTTACATTCTTAGTCCCTCAGTCAATTTTACCGTTAAACACTAACAGAATGCTGACGTGGCAATGTTTTTTTATTTTTTAAAAAATAAAATATTATATTAAATACTTTTCTTATTATTTTTTTTCTTTTTCCTTTTTCCTTCTTCCATCTTCTTCTCCACCACACAAACCCTAACCTCACACAAACCCTAACCTCACTAAACTTGGAAGTCATCTCCACCTCCAGCTGTCGGTCGTCGCCGTCGCCGTCGCTGGAGTTCTTTTAATCTTTTTTCTTCCTCTTTCTTCTTCTCCTTTCCCATTTTTTCTTCTTACGCTTCCTCTCTCTCTTTCCCTTCCTCTCTCTCCCCCGCGTACTTAGCGCCGCCGCCGCAAAGAGAGAGACCGAGCGGTGAGGGCGTTCCAAATCTGACGAAAAATGGGTTTCAGGCGACGAGCATCGAGTAATTGATCTGAATGGAAAAATGGTTTCAGGCGGCGAGGGCGTTTCAGATCTGACGAAAAACAAAGGTTTCGGCGCGTGGGGTCTTGCAGCAGTCGTTGTGGGTACCGATTTGGAGGTTCAGCGCTCTAGATCTCCAGATCTCGCCGGAACCTCTCCCGATTCAGATCTGGCGACGGGGAGCTCCTCGTTCCTTTATTATTATTTTTTTTTTTGTTTAAAAAAATAAGAAAATAAAAGTGGGGGAATGAAGAAGAGAAGAGGAAAAAGGGAAAAAAAAATTCATCGCCGGCGGCCCGGCGGTTTGAAGAAGATGAAGGCTGCCGGCGGTTTGAAGAGAAGAAGATGAAAAAGAAGAAGAAGAAAGAAAGAAAGAGAGGGATAAAGAATTAAAAAATATATAAAATAATAATATATTATTATTTTAATATATTTATATTTTAAAAAATAAAAAATGATTTTTTTAATTAAAAAATCAATGCCACATCAGCAATCTGTTAAATACTAACGGAAAAATGGATGGAGGGACCAAAATGAAACTAAAATCAAACCTCAGGGACTAAATTGTTGAGTTTGAAAACTCAGGGACCAAAATGAAACCTAACCCAAACCTCAGGGACTAAAAGTGTATTTTTCCCTTTTTTTTTTCCTTCTCCCACCGTAAATTAATTCTTCTTCCATGAAAATTAATGAGAAACTTTACTTATTTGTCATGTATTCATAATTTAGGAGTTTTTTTTCTCTTTCAACACATCTCAATCTATCGAAACTTCAAGATGACTTTTGTTTTGTTCTTGAAATTCTACATGTGCTTGACTTTATTTGTTGGTAGCATTTTCAATATTATTTCCTCACCAACTATTACCCATTAGCTTTCTCTATATTCATTTTATGAAAAATAAATTAAATTATTGTTGTATACAGGTTCTAGCAATTCTTAAATATTAATAAGAACAAAATCATATATAAAACTTTTGATTAATTAATCTTATAAATTGGACCAAACCCACAGTCTTATAAACACGTCTTCTTCTTATCACTAACATATATACACAAACAGAGAGAGCAAAAAGGAAATAATATATATACATATATATGTTGTTTTCTCACACTTATCTTCTTTATTCTTTTTAAAAGAGAAAACTCGATTTCAAAGTCTGTTTTTATCTGGTATTGTGTTGCACACAACTTTTATAAGCAAAGTTTTGCATTAATTTTCATGGAGAAAGGATTTATGATGAGAAGAGGAAAGAAGAAGAAGCATTTTTCAATATGGGTACTTTTGAAATTTTTTTGAAAGTTCAAGGGTATTTTTGAAACTGAAACTTTAATGGTTTCCATTCAAAATTAACGGCAAGGGTATTTTTTAAACATTTTTTAAAGTTCAAGGGTATTTTTGAAACTTTTCAAAGTTGAGAGACATTTTTTAAACAAACCTCATAGTTCATAGACATTTTTATAATTTAGCCTAATTTTTACCTACATTTAGAACAATACTTATTGTATAATGGTGTAGACTACTGAAAAGGTAGAAAATGAGAAGAAAAAAAATAGTGATGTGTACGGAGGTACCTATCTACAAAGTATTGATCTCCATAGTTATTTGTTTGGAGAAAAGTAAAATTCTCTTTTCTCTCTCCCTCACTTAGTGGTGGGAAGAGAAGAAAAAGAAAAAAAAAATCAACCATGTGGATAATAAAAATTTCTTAATCTTGCATAACCTCTTTCAAAAGGAACAAAGAAACAATCGAGTTTATGAATTAAATAATTAAAAATTATAAAAAATCACATACCCAAAGTAAAAATAATCTTATAAATACCAATAAGAGCTTTTAAACCCAAATATATCTTATACATCAAACCCAGTTGCAATAATAAACTTAATTAAGATGTAACGTGTATAGAAAAAAAAGTGAAGCTTAGAGCGATGTTACTTGTTAGGCCTCTAGGGTTTGGTTTCGTAGTGGGTAGATATATAGATACATCGATCTAAATAAAAACAATCCCTTCAAAATAATTAATTAAATAAATAAAAACAAATTCTTATAATTTGCTTCTTTTTAGCTCCGATGGTTGCAACGAACCAGCCATGTAGATCAACTGAAATAAACCCATCTCATCTCATTTTTAAGCTTAATAATTTTTCTTTTTTTTTTTTCCTTTTTTTTTTCTTCAAACATGTTCGAAAATGATAGTGGGAAAATATCAGAAGAAAAAAAAAAAAAAAAAAAGTCATCATCGTTATCCCTCAGTTGCTCGTCTACATAATTCAGCAGGAAGACTGTGGGAGAGATTCTCCACGGCTTCACAATCATAACACTAGATTTTCTTTACCCACCAAAAAAAAAGAAAAAGAAATATGTTTTTTTTTTTTTTTCATTCTGACTAGGTCAAAGCCACCTGGATTATATGTAAAATATAATTTAAGTTAGATGGTAAATAATGAATAATATTATTTTGTATTAAATTGCAATAAAAACAAAGTTGCTATATACGTGGGCTATCATTAACCTAATCTTGAAAAGCAAGAGGGGGAGGAGGGGATAAAATTGTTTGGCATTTAATTAATTAATATCAATATTAATATAGTATTTATAGATTGAATAGTGAATTAGTTAATTAATTTAATCTATCATATATATATATAAATCTTTGAGAGTTTGGTTTAAATTGAGGTAGTGGGAGAAGAAGTAATAGTGACGAAGGTTATGGTCATCATCTCAATAGCTTTATAGTATAGTATTCAACTACCATCTACCCTAATTCTCTTTTTTTTTTTTTTTTTCTTTTTTTGGTTGCTAGCCCACCTAATTATTCTTTTTTTTTTTAATTAATTAACCCTATGCTTGTTCATGTATAATTTTTTTTAGCCTTGGTTTAGATTCATCTTTAGTATTTCTTCTTGTTTTTTTTTTTAATATTATGTCTAGTTATTTAATTTTGCTAAATTTATTTAATAAAAGTACCTTGTATTCTAAGCCATTCTGAGAAAACCTTCTATTTTAAGTCATATATATGGAATTTCATACAGCTATTCGATCATAGTTTTCATTTGTTATCTTCTCTAAAGTTGAATATTTGATTCCTATCTCATACTTGTTGAAAAAAATTTGATACTAAATTTGTGTTAATGTTATAAAAATATTCAAAAGTGAAGAAAGGAATAAACTTTTTTTTTTTTTTTTGAAGCTTAACATTTTGAAATATATGTTTAAAAAAATATTTCAAAATATATGGACAAAAATGGAATACCAATTTGGAGAGCTAGAATAGCTTTAAAACTTTAAAATGAAGGATGGGCGTGGGTGTGAAGGACATTTTAAATTCAACTTTTTGGTCCATTTGCCCTTAATTTTGTCCCGCTATTCGTGTTTACACCACCTATTTGGCTGCAATCAAAGGTTGATCCAATGAACGTGTCATGTCAACATTTAAGTAATATTTAAGCAATACACTTAATATTAGAATGTTGTTAAAACACATTGAAATTGAAAGACTAGAGACGTAAGAGAAGTTTTCAAAAGTTTAGAGATTATTAATATGTTTAAATCCTATTTTGGTCTTTGTGCTTTTAGGTTTAGCTTATATTGATCTCAGCTGTACTTTCAAAATGTCTTTTTTGGTTTATGTAATTTTAGTTTTTTTCATTTTAGTCTTTAGACTTTAAAACATCTATTTTGATCCTGTAGTATTAAGAGGTCTAACCATTTTGGTCTCTATTTAGAAAATTCTACGCAATGAAAACCCTTTAAACGACACAAATATTTATGACTACTGCTTTAACTATTGAATGTAATGTTACATTGAAATAGTGTAAAAAAAAGAGAGAGAGAGAGAGAGATAAAATAGAAAACGAATAGAGTAAAACGGTGACTTTTTTAAAATATGAGAACCAATAAAGACATTTCAAAAGGACAAGAAGCTAAAATGGACACAAAAGTTGAAAATACAGAGATCAAGATAAACGTTTTCAAAATCATCGAAATAAACAAAACTATAATCCCATAAGTACATGACCAAACTAAACCTTTTGAAATTGAGACAAAATAAACCAAAGAAAGTATCGAAACCAAAATAAACATTTTGAAAAAACGGATCGAAGTAAACAAAAGCACGACCAAGATATTATTTTTATGAATTTTTTTTTTTTATATATATAACACACCTCACCCATCTTCCACATCTTCTATTGTATGATTTTCTTGGTTTCACATTGCGAATCAAAATCCCTATACTTAGATTGACCAATTGATCACTCTTCTTTCTCTCTCCCATAGCTACCCCACTCCGATCCTTTTTTTATTTTTTATTTTTAAATTTTTTTTTTCTTATTGAACGGCACAACCAGCAGAAACAAACCAATCTTTTCTTCTTTTTTATTTTCTCTTAAATCGAGTGAAAAGCCTACAGGAACACTCTCTTTTTTTTTTTTTTTTTCTTTCGTCCTCTTTTTTCATATTCTCTCTCTGAGAAAAACCCTAATACTCAACTTTTGTTGTCATAAAAACCAGAACTGAAGAAGTTGAACAAGTTTTGAAGGGTTATTATTGCACATTTTTCTTGAAGCCCATCAAAATTAAATTCCCAATATTGTCAGTTGGCTTATTCTCTTTATCCCTTTATTTTTGCTCTTATTTTCAAACCCCAAAAGCAAAAAAACTCAGCCCTGTCCTTTGGTTGCAGATCATCACTGCCTTTATTACTCAACCGAGTTTATTTATTGCCTTTCTTCATACCCTTCAGTTATCAGTTTTTCTTTCTCTCTCTCTCTCTCTCTCTCTCTCTCTCTCTCTCTCTCTCTCTCTCTCTCTCTCTCCATGGATTCTGGAAATAGTGGAAGTATGCAGTCCTCTAGTGGCGGCGATGAGGAGTTTGAGTCACGCGCCGACTCCATCACCACCGCCTTTCTAACCAACCCACCAACCCACGCCGCCTCTTTCGCCGGAAACTTCCATCCTCAGCCTTCTCCTCCTCCTCCTCAATCCTCCTCCTCCGCCGCTGCCATGTTCGATACTTTGTCTACTCTATTTGATCCAAGATCTTCACTTTCTAACCAGAACCCACTTCTCAATTTCGATATGGTTTGGTCCCGGACTGTGAGATCCGATCAGATTCCCTCGGATCTCGCCGGCCCGCCTCCTAATTCCGCTGCCGCCGACCAGAGCTTATCCTCAATCTCTAACTTTTCCGGCGTTCAGAATTTTTCTCACCCACCTGACGGTACTAATTCCTTCCGACCCTCCGATCAGACCGAATTGCAGAATATTCCTAACAATTGCGGCGGTGGTGGGGGCGGGAACGTCGTTCGGAATACGAAGAAGCGGCCGAGGGCCTCTCGACGAGCTCCGACGACTGTGTTGACGACGGACACTACGAATTTCCGTGCCATGGTTCAGGAATTCACCGGGATTCCGGCTCCGCCGTTCACTGCCTCCTCCTCCTCCCCTTTTACGAGAAACGCCGCTAGATTCGATCTGTTCGGTGGCGGAGGTGGAGGCGGTGGCGCCGCCAGATCAGCCACACATTTGGACGCTGTGCCATCCACGCAGACTTATCTTTTGCGGCCATTTCCACAAAAACCGCCGTTTCTGTCTCCGTCGCCGTCGACCTTCCTCGCCGGCAGCAATTTGCAAAACCCAATTTTTGACATCCACAGCATGTTTCAATCGAACCCCAAATTGATCCCTTCGTCCAACGATCAAAATCTCAAAATGGGTATTTTCGAGGAGTTCGGCCTCGGCAGCCACGGCCAAGGCCTCCCACCGGCCGGCCAGACCTTACCGTCGACGACGAGAGACAACACCAACAACAACGGCCACAACCCTCACCAACCGGCGAGCTGGGTCGTCGGCGGCGGTGGAGAATCAAATCACCAAGGTCTTAATCTAAGATCTAGTAATGGAAACAGCAACGGGAAATTCATCCGGTACGCCGCCGGCACTGCAAATCCATCGGAATTTCTCGGCGATAAAGCGGCGGAGAATTTAAGGGCTAGAACTGAAGGTATGGTGGAACCATGGATTTGTTCTTCTGATTAGTTGAAAAAAAAATCAAAGAAAATGGGAAAAAAAATGATGAGAGAGAAAGAGAATTACAGTAGAAAGAGAAAAAAAAATAGAGAGAAGGAGAAAGAGAGAGTCATCGTCGTTAATTAACCATCGCCATTATCAAAACATAATTGAAACACCTCATTTTCTTGTTAATTATTATTATCGTGTAAATAACAGAGATCTATTTTTAATTATTTCCTCATAATTCATATATATCTTATCATTCTTGATCATCATCAATACACCATATTACTTGGAAATTAAAATTAACCATATCTTCTTTAATTTTAATTTTGATTTCAATTGGATATTTTCTCTCTCTAATTTCTCTCTCTTCTCAAATAATTAGATGAGAGGGAGTGATTGGTGGCGGGATTTGGGGGATGGCTCTCAGCCGCCACAATCTATTCAGAGAGTTTGATTATCATATTCATTAGTTCTTCATTATTGTGTTCATCTTTCTATCAACCAATTTTTATTTTTCAATTTCATCATTTCTTATTTATCTTTTGTGAAAAGATATGCAAACAATCGGATGCCTTTTTTCTTTCTTTTCTTTCTTTCTTTCTTTTCTTGTCTTTTCTTTTCATTATTTTGCAAAATTGCCTTTCGGGTTTAGTTCGGTTCTCGTGATTTTAAAAGTTTTGATCGATTCCATGATATTTGTTATATGTTCGGAATTTCTTTGGTATTGTTGAGAGTTAACACTTGTCTTATGTATGACTATGTTTTCTTTGAACGTGTGATATTGTTAGTTTTCCTTGAACAATGATCTAACATGTCAGGTAAAAAAAAAAAAAAGTTGTCAGCATTTAGTACATTGTTATTTTTTTTTTCAAGGATGATGTTTTTTTTTTTTTTTTATATTTAACCAAACTATATAAGGTCGAGTTGAAATTCTTGAAATTAAAAGGACTAAATGGCAATTTACCGTAAAATTTTCTACCTAAAAATGACGGTAATTAATTATCAAATTAAAATATTCAACAAAAGTTGTTATCAAATGTGAAAGGAATAAATTTTTTTTTTAAAAAAAAAAAAAAAAAAAAAAAAAAAGCCCTTGGCTTTGCTTATGGAATGCCTTTCTCTCCTATAAATGAACTGTTTTTTTTTTTTTTTTTTTCATTTTGAAACATCAAATGAATAAGATCTAGAAAAACAACATCAATATTAAAATAAAAAAAAAAGGGTTTTTTTTTTTCTTTTTTTGTTTTTTGGAGTACATAAAAAGGGGTTTATTTTTCCTTGGGATTTTGAGTATTGGGAATGGAGAGGGGACCCTCATGTCCATCTGAAATTCAAATGTTAAAAGAATGGAAGGTGAGAAAAAAGTTAAAAGGGGGTATGCAGGCAGTACTCTTCCTCTCCTCTAAAACTGTTGATGTTATCAAAACTTTATTTCTTTGCATGAAATGGAGGGATACCCAAGAAAGCCTTTAATCTCTCTCCTTTTTATATATTTATATATTTATAAATTTATAAATTTACATTTCATTGATTGAAATATCATTATCTTTTTCACTTCAATCATACCCATCCTCTTCACCTTTCATTTTAAATTTAGAATCATGAAAAAGAGGCATCATCACATACAAAAATGCCTAATAGTGGTTGCTCTTTTCCTTTTTACCCAAAAAAAAAATTGAATCTTTTGATTGATACTTGATAGTGAGCTTTCATAATTTTTTTTTGAGCTTTTAAAAGAAAAAATATATATATAAAAAAAATCATGTTTGAGAGTGTTAATCATCATTCAAATATTTCAGAATTAGAAGCACTTTTACATCAAAATTTCCTTGTTAAAATGACTGGTAAGAAAACACTTACGGAAGGCTTTTAACTTAACTAAAATCGATCGGCCAAAATTTCAAAATGATTTGTTGTTAATTTTTGTTTTCCCTTCAAAACAATAGCACATAGTCTCGAAGTACCACAGTGTTTTTTTTTTTTTTTTTTTTTGTTCGAATGTGAAATCATGCGTATTTAGACTTTAAATGACCAATATCGAATTATTATATAGGATGTAGACTTAACGAAAGTATATTATTTGAAAGAAAAAAAAAACTTATACCATATAAAAAATCATTCAAAAACTTAAAAACGACCTCTCTTAAGATTTGGGAATTATATATATGAAAATGACCATGGGATTTTGTGGACTTTTACAAAAGGGTGTTACCTTTTGATCACCCACTTTCTTTTAAGAAATCCCAACCCTCTTTTTTTCTACTCTTCAAAACTAATGGCAACATTTAGACATGGGAAGAAATGGGTAGAGAGAGAGAGAGTTTGTGTGTGTGTGTGTGTGGTTTCTTTTTACAAATAATAATGGTGAGAGCAATGATGGTGTTTTCTTCTCTAGTATATCAACCCACAACACACACACATAAAGATACAAAGATAGAGAGAGAGAAAGAAGAGATAATGTCAAAGGCTGAAACAGTAAGAAGACAAACTGGCAAAGGCAAAGGCAAAGGCAAAGGCCAAGGCCAAGAGCCAAGGGCATCTCTTGTAAATAAAATACAATAAAAAGAAGGCCTTTAATTTTGAGCCTAAGTTTCAAAAGAAAAGAAAAAAAAAAGGGCCTGTAATTTTGAGCCTAAGTTTTCAAAAGATACACAACTTTTGTTTGTCCCCACAGAAATACATGGCCCTGCCAAAGCCAAACCAAAGAAATAAACAAGCTGACAAAGTCTTGAGATTAACAAAGGGAAGAAAACTTATCCCTTTGCAAACACTTCCCTATAAAAAACAGTGTCAATAATGGCCTTATATATATATATATTCCCTTCTCTACCCATATATATCTAATATTCTCAGATTTTCTTGTCTGCAATCACCCAATTTCCTTCTTAAAAAATCTACTGTTCCCTTCCCCTCCCACACTTTTGCTTTAAAAAATCACACAACATTTCTAATTTCTTTTTCTAAAACAACTTTTCCAATCCATTCATCATCATGATTAACAATTGTTTTAAATATCCATATTCATTATATAGTACAATCAACAGTGTTGCCTTTTCTATTCATTTTATGTCGATATAATTCAAACGCTGAGATTATTCGAATCATCTTTCAAGATTGGACAATTGTGTTGTTAGGAAATTAATTTATCAATAGTGATTTTTATTATCATTGTTTTATGTTTTCAAAACTTATTTTGGGTGTGTTTTAATTTCTTTGTTTTAATTTTTGGGGAAAAAAATTTGTGCATATTGTTAAACAAATAAAAGAAGATGTTAACAGAGAGTGAGATAGGAAGGCATGTCAACAGGAAATAGATAGAAAGCAAACAAAACAACAAGATCAAATATCACAATCCAAACTTTATAATTAGCAAAGCACAACAAACAAAAGCAAAAATAAAATCAATCAAAGAGGTTAATTATCAGGCTGAGCCCACCCATATTTAAACACAAATCTCACAAGCTACCTCTACATGTCACTGCCTTTATTAAACAAGTTGAAGCAACATTTGTGTAATGATCAACCAGGCCTGTCATATGAATCTCGCCATTATGACAACCGTCACCAATCAATGCCAACAATATAAATGTTTAAGTCTCAATTTTATAGAAATTGCAAAGAACGTGTCGATAAAATATTCATATTCAATTGGCATTTCTAGAAATTGTTTAAGTCTCAATTTTATAGAAATTGTTAAATTATGGAATGCAAATTATTGATTCAACTTTAACGACATCCCCAAACACATGAACATATGAAACCTTGTAGGGACCCGACCCGACCCAAAGAGAGTGGAGGATTCTCAATTAGACAAGGAACAAGGACATGAGTGGAGATAAAAAATCTCCATGAGCTAAATGGGGACAGAGAATATTCCCTATCCTCGCTTGCTTTATATATATTACTGATTATGGATTGTAATATTTAAATTTAACATTGTATGGTTGATCACTTATGAGATGTTATAAGGATAATTTGGTATGTTTGAACCATATGTATAAAGTATTTTTAACTTATGTATACTAATAATTAAATAATTTGGTATGAAATATTATTTTGTTTTTATTAAGCGCTTTAAGAATATTCTCTCTAAATGAAGGTTTTTCATGTAAAATTAACTATTTATTTGAAAACTTCCTTTAAAAAAAAATAATTTTTTTGAGATTTTTTAAAGAAAGAAACGAAATGGTTCTCGGTGAAATAATTATATTCCCCCTGAAGAATCTCACCTCGATCCCTGCAAAATTTAGTAGTGAAATTTTCCTATGATGGAGAATAAAAATGGTCGGGTGGGGACAAGTATACGAAAAAAGCTTATCTCCATCCTTAATTACCCCACCTCGTGCACATCCCTAATTAATTAAGAAAAACCATATGAGTGTGAACTGATTAAGCACAGAAAACTAGAAAATAAAAGAGTGCTCAAGAGTACAATAACTCCATTACCTTAAAACTTATATTTGGCTTGTCAACCAATAAAATTCTAGAAATTTACTTTTTATTTTTGAATTTTGATCAAGATTACAAAAAAGTAAAATTTAAAGGAAGAAAAAAAAAAGAAGAAGAAATGTAGTAAACGACATAACTTTTTAAAACAAAATAGTCAAACACAAAATTATGGTTAAGAATCTTAATTGTTGGAGCCCTTTTAGAGTTAGGATGAGCTAGCATTAAGTGATTTGATGTAGAGGTTTGTCCAAGCTATAGGGTATGGGCTATAGGACAGACAACTTTTTTTTTTTTTTTTTTTTTTTTTTTTTTTTTTTTTTGAGTTCTACATAAAATGTTTAATACTAACATACTAATGTATACAATTTTTCTATCACTCCTATTTATTTTCAATTTTGTTAGAGTCCATTCGGAGTACCTTTTAGTTTAAATATTTTTTAAGAATGTATTTTTTAAAAACATTTTGTATAAAATTTACTTAGAATTTAAACACTTGTATATTTGGTTACAAATCCCTCATAAGTGTTTTTATACACAAGTTATTATATATTTAAAAACTTTTTTTAAAAAATTTGTTTTCGAGTGTTTTCTTTCAAAATGATTTGTTTCTCAATCTCATTTTTTAATAAGTCATTTTTAGTGGTTGCCAAACAATTTTTTTTTTTTTTTTTTTTTCAAATTTAAATACTTGAAAAGTTAAACCAAACATACCCTTAGTAGAATTTAAGAAAAAAGCTTTAACATCATAACGTTCAGGGACCACAAGTGACGTATTAGAATGTGGTTCATTTTCATTACCCTTGATTTTTTTCCTCTCTTTAAACCAAACATCATAAATTTGAATCTCCCAATCCCATATTTTTTAATTAAAAAAAAAAAATCAATCAACCAAAGACATAGCTTAATTATGTTTTTTTTTTTTTTGTTGGATCTGCCTTTAACAGGGTGGAGAATCTCCATTTAGGAGAGGAACGAGAGAAAGAGTAGGGAGAAAATTTTCTCTATTAGCTAAACAAAGATGGGGAACGAGGAATATATTCCTTGTCCTCATCTCTGCCTCGAATACGTACAACATACACATGCACATACACATAAGAAACGCTATTTAAAAAATAATTTTTTTAAAAGAAAATGCCAAAGATTGTCAATATAATCATCTAAAAAGAACTCTTAAAAGTTTGAAATCAAATGAGATTCTTTAAATCTTCCATGATAACATTTTCCATTTTTTTCTTTTCTATCCCATATTTCATGTTTTATGTTCTCTATTCTTTTAAGAAAGAAAAACAAAAATATTTTGAATAATTATTTCTCGATTCTTGTCATTTCTTTTTTATTATTATTTCTTAAATGTGTTTAGATAATTATTTTTCCTTTCTAGTTCTCTAAAACTTTGATTTTAAAGATAAAAATGTTTGCTTGAAAAAATATTTTAAGAAAATACATATTCAAAATAATGATGTTATATTTGGTTAAAAAAAAAATCCTATGCCTTTTATAAGTGAAAAAAATGATTAAATAATTTTTTTTTATAAAAAAAAACTGAAAATGAAAGAAACATATATTTCTGTTTTCAAATTTTTGTATACAATTTCAAAGTAAGAAATTGAGAAACATAAATAGTCACCAAATTTTCTAAAAGCCCCTTGGGTTTACTACAATTGCAAGCAATAACCCATGATTGGAATTAAGAGTGTTTGACAACAAACAAGTTATAAGGAGAAATTGGATGAATTTCAACTTTGACATGATTGGATCCAATCCAAATTTGACCTCTTGAAGCTACAAAGAGGCATTATTTTACCTACTATTAATTGAAAAAGAATATATATGTTATTAATATCTCTAACTTTCTACATTTGTGTCCCATTGGGTAAATAATAGGATTCCTTTATAACTACTACCATCTTTCAATATCATCATTCCAAGTATATCTCTTGGAAAAAAAAAATGTTTATTTTATTATTTAAAGAATAATTATTTTAAAGGTTGAATTGAATCTCTAGGGCACGTTTGGTAACATTCTCGTTTCTTGTTTTTTGTTTCCAATTTTATTAAGAAATCTAAGCTTTTAATAACTATGTATGTTTTTGTTTCTCATTTTTTAGAAACACTCCCAAAATTTGTATAGAACTTTTGGGAACAACTAAAACTAGTTTCTCCTTTTTTGTTCTCGTTTCCAATTTTTTCCAAACATAAATAAGAATATAGGTTTATTATTATTGAATGTATAGGTGTTAGGGTCATGAAATTCTATTTTTCTTTATTAAAAATGAAGAAACGGAAACAAGAAACGAGAACGTTACCAAACGGGCCCTTTATGTCTAATTTCATAGATTGAATTTCATTTGCCTTTTGAATATTATGATAAGCAAATGATTTTAAATAAATTAGAGATGATCAAGTAGCATTTATTTTTTAGCTTTTAAACATCTTATAAAGATATTGAAATTTTTACAAAATGTGAAATGCTATGAAATTTTTTACTTCAGCAAACATCAATATAATTCAAGTAGCTACATATGTATAATTTCCATGAGTATACTCCTAATTCACATTATAAAATTTTAAAAGACTTACTATTTTGGAAATTAAAAAACATATATATTTTTAAATGATAAATTATATAAAATACCATCAATGATATATGATTGGGTTTTAGGTTTATCCAAAATGTTTTGAAACTTTCCATATTCTACTTCAAGCTTTTACTTTATTAGACAAAAACCTTTTCTAATTTTTATTAAAATTCTCAATATATTATTTTTTAATATCTATGAGTGCCTGAGCCAGCTTGAAAATTCTTAATAAGGTCCGTTTGGTTGGTGATCTGAAAACAGAAATTTGAGAACAAGAGATTCAATGAAAATAAAGTTGTATTTCATGTTTTCAGATATGTTATGGGCAATTTTGGACCACCCGACGCACAAGGAGCTGACGAGGACGTCCGGGCGAAAATAGGGCTGGGAAACCGACCCAGAGGAGGAACCGACCAAAGGGCCGGGCCAACTTGGCCCGACCCAAATGGTCGGCCTCGGCCCAAGGCCGAGGCCGACCATTCGGCCCGCTTGCACGGGCCGAGCTCGGTCACCTCCTCTCGGTCCCCGGTGCTTCCAGCCGCCCCGATTTCGCCTGGTTTGACCCGAAACGCCTCCGAATTCCTAAAAACCCTAGGAGCCCGATCAGGTATTTATACCCCTCTTTGCCACTGAAGAAAGGGACCCGAACTCAATTCTCGACTCTATTCTCTTGCTCTCTAGCTCTCCCTTCCGATTTCTGACTTAAGCATCGGAGGCGGTGTGGCTAGCACCACACCGGTGTGCAGGTTTTCTCTTTCGCAGGCCACGTCTCCCCCCTCATCTACAAATTTACCGTTGGTGGCACGTGAAGGTCAGGTGAGTTCCCTCTGACCAAAATCGACCATCAACAAGATATATATATTTAGTAGCAGATTCAAAAATTGGATCTTGATTTAAACAATTGTTCAAAATGTGTTTGATAATATATTTATAAACCATAAACTATTTGTAATTATCAACTAAATATATTAGGTTGAATATAAACTATTATTAATTAATTTATAAACATGTTATATGTTATAAAATTTGTATAATTATTATTCTACAATTTCATAGAATTTATAATACATTATTTCATTATTATTCTACAATATCATATAATTTATAATACATTATATTATACAAATTTTAATTTCATAAAAATGAATTGAGTTTATAACATGGCCAATAAGAGCATAGCTCAACTGGCACAAAGTTGTACGAATGACCATAAGGTCTGTGGTTCGAATACCCCCACCCCACATATTGTCAAAAAAAAATTGAGTTGATAACATGACATATTATATTTATTAAGGTTTTTATATTTTTTTAATTTAATTATTCATTTAAAAAGTTTCAAATTCCAAATCTGGATAAACCGAAGAAAAAAAAAAAGTTGTTTTCTGAATTTCTACCATTTGGAACACAGAATCCGAAAACAGTTTTCGAAAACGCGGCATATTCACTGAATCCAGTGAATCCGAAAACATAAAACAGAATCTGGATTGTCTACCAAACCTGTCCCAGAAGATTAAAGATAAAATTGAGAAAGTTTCAAATGTGTTTAGACAAAATTAACCATCATATAATTTATACAAATTAATTCCATTGCAAATTCCCACATGTACTACACAAATTGGTGTATAATACTCAAATTGTGAATACATTTTTTAGAAAAATATATATAGGAATTTACTTGTAGACAAAGAATAAGAGAGAGCAAAGAAAAAGAATTCTCATTCCTTTAATATATATATTCCCAAATCAGAATTTCTTCAACACACCACTCAGAAGAATATATTGTTTTTTTTTTTCCCTCTCTTCTTTTAAAATGATTTTTTCCTTTCTGTTATTATTCTATATTCCAATAATGTAGAATCCAAATAAGCTAAAAGTTTATTTATGAACTGAAGTTTCAAATTTTATACATGGCTGTATATCATTATTTGAGATGCGTATTGTAAAAGCAAGCATCAAAACTATTTTTTTGAGTATTGGGAATAATATACAAACATATCATCAATCGAGCTCTACAGCCAATCATATACGAAAATTAAACTTTTATTCATCATATATAATATTTTTTTATACATAAGAGAAAAAATGGGTAGAATGTTAAATTAATCCAAGCTGGTGATCACCACAACCCAGAGAAATGAAAAATCTCGAATAGTGAACTACTTTTGTAGGTACATAGTTAATTAACAAATTTATCATTCACCTTCGACTTAAACGTCAAAGTATCTTATATAACACACATGAGTAATAGCCAACATGAGTATAGTTCAACTGGCATAAAACTTGTACTAATGATCAAGAGGGTTTGTGATTCAAATCTCTCTCACCTTCCATATGTTGTCAAAAAGAAAAAAAAAACGAGAAATATGTTAGTCAAGTATCTTAAAAGAACATTGATAGTAGATTAATTTAATTAGTAATCTCAATTTTAAATTAACTTTCTATATATGGTTTTAGTGTCTAAAGTTTTATTATTTTTCATTTTAGTTCTTGGATGGTCTTTAGAATCTTATCCATTTTTCATAAAATTTCACATTTAGTTCACGTCATTAAAAATCTTACACTAACCTTGAAACATGATATAACGTCTTTCATTATCCAAATATCATACCTAGAATTTGAGAGTAGAAGCTAAATGTGTGGAAGTTTAACTAAAATTCAATCACTAAAGTCGAAATTTTATAAGTTTGAGGATAAAAAAAGATAAAGAAAAATTAATACAGGTGAAGTACGTTATTGTATTAATCCTATTATTAGCTATTGAATCCTTTTAACTTTAAACTTTTAATTTTTCATAAAGTTGAACCTCAAATTTAAATAAATATTTTTCAACAATTGTAAGAATGAGAGATCGAACCAATCAACCTTTGGAATGATAATTGGTACCCTATCTACTAAGTTACGTTCGGATTGACACACATAAATGGTTAGATTAAATCCATTTTTAAAACTAAATTAGAAAATTATTTGTGCATTAACCTATGTATCATATAAGAAACAAAATCAAGCAATATTTGAAAGAAGCACCCTAATTCAACACAATTAAGCAATAGGAATACTTCAGATATCCACACAAATCTTTACCAAATAAAAAATTATATATATACAATTTAACTAAAGGCTATTAATTTCACTATCAATTTTATTTTGATGAAATAAAAATTTCAAGATGAAAATTGATTCTCAACTTAAGCAAGTCATTCGGTACCTTCGTTTATGGATCATTGATTCCAATTCCCTCCTCACATTTGTTAGGAAATATTCTATTAAAAAAAAGTTAAATTTGATTAAACTTGAATCATTAAGAACTTAACTATCCTTTAAAAATATATAAAAAAAAATTAAGAGTTGAAATTGAAATTTTACAACTTTAAGATTAAGGCATAGTTGGAGATTGTTGTAACTTAAAAAAAAATAAAAATCAGTTGTGGTAGGAAGAAAAATGGTATTTAGTAAATTTCAAATTTAACTTGAAAAGGTAAGTTTCTGTGTTCTTAAATAATCAAAGTAGACAATGTTTTAATTTTTTTGATATTGACATGTCTAATATCTAAATTTATTATAAGATAGTTATTAAAAATAAAGTTATATGATTTAAATTGCAAAGCATTTTTACTCAAAATTATTTAATAAATATTAGGAAACAATAATTGTAATAAAAAATCTCGAATAAATCAAGATTATGTTAAAATTTAGGGAAAAAAAACATTTTTAACCCTAAACTTTGGGGGTTATATCAATTTTAACCTTGAACTTTCAATTTCATCAAATTGAACCCTAAACTTAACAAGTTGTATCAATTTTAACCCTAAACTTTTAATTTCATCAAATTGAACCTCAAACTTATCAGATCGTATCGATTTTAACCTCAAACTTGCAAAAGTGTTACAATGTATACCTTTGGTTAACTTTTCGTTTGAACCACCGTACGTAATTGATTATTTATTCTTTTTTTCTTAATTCACATTGCACTTGAATTGGTTTCTTATAAATAAAATATTGAAGAAACTTTATTTTAGATGATTTTTTTTTGTTGTTGAGAACTTTGTGAGGGTTTTTTGCTGCTATTTAAGATTACGAAAGCAAAGAAATTTTGGAGGTTTTTATCTTCAAATATTCACTGGTTTTTTCTTGTTGCTAAGAACTTTTAATGTTTTTTTTCCCTTCTTTTAATGTTTTTTTTTCTTGCTAATTAGAAGAATGTACAAATCTAGGAAACAGAAATAAAGAAATTTCGAGTTTTTTTATTTTTCATATTTGCTAGATTTTTCTTGTTGCCAATAACTTTGTGTGTGTGTGTGTTTTTTTTTTTTTTTTTTTTTTTTTTGTAATAATGAGAAGAATAGTCTAGGATATTTGATTTCTTAAAGAGTTTTTCCAACAAATTTCTTACAAAAACACAAACTCAAATGCAATATGAATTAAAAAAAAAAAGAAATTGTCAATTACATGTTGTAATAGAAATTCAAATGAAAAGTTGACCAAAGGACTACATTGCAACATTTGTGCAAGTTGGAGGTTCAAATTGATACAATTTGTTAAATTTGGGGTTCAATTTGATAAAATTGAAAGTTTAGGGTTAAAATTGATACAACCTGCAAAGTTCAGGGGTAAAAATTGATTTTTTCCCTAAAATTTAAATACAAAACAGTAAAAGAAAGATAAAGGATGATTTCAAAAGCCAGGTAAAAGAAAATTCTTATAAAAAAGTACTCATTTGAATTCCTAACCAAATTCTAAAAACAAAACAAGTTTTTAAAAATGGCTTATTTTTAGTGGTTAAAATTTGACTTGAAGAAAGTAGATAATAAAATAAAACAACTTATAAATAAGTAGAATGTTTCTGAACTTAAATTTCAAAATTAAAAACCAAAAAATTAAGGTCTCGTCTGATAATCATTTGGTTTTTGAAAATTATGCTTCTTTTCTCATAAATTTCCTACCATGGTTTTCATCCTAGTTAAGGTTGCATTTGAATTTCTAGCCAAATTTTAAAAACAAAAACAAGTTTGTGAAAACTATCTTTTTTTTTTTTTTTTTTCAAAATTGGACTTGGTTTTTGAAAACAATTAAGGTAGAAGATTGATACTAAAACCAAAAACTTATAGGTGGAAGTATGTGTGTAAGCTTAATTTTCAAAAACCAAAAACAAAAAACCAAATGATTATCAAACGGGACCTAAATGATTATCCAACGAAGTCTAAATACTCAATTTTACTGCACACTCTTAAAATTCATTTGAAATTTATTTAGACCCTCGAAAAAGCAGTCCCAAATGGACCCCACAAGATGAAAAAAGAAGAATAAAGTACAACAATCAAATTTGAGCCTCATAATTTTTAAAATTTTATAAACGATATCTATATAGCATGTGACACATGTGACATGTACATTATTGAGATAGTGACAAAGCATACTTGTCCTTCATATATAACAAAATTTAACAGGAACTACGAGTCTAAAGAATATTATTGAGGATTACTCAAAAAAAAAAAAAAAAAAAGAAGAATATTATTGAGGATAATTAGGCAAATTTAGAGTCTTTATACTTGTATGATTAGACACCACTAATCCCTATTTGTTTTTCTTAGAAGCACACCACTAATGCTACTATATTTCCTATTATTTTCCGTAACTTTTGACTTTTTTGATGTATGTTTATATATCATCAACTATATTTATCCAAACTATTTAATCATGCTTGCATCTATATACAACTAAACATTAGCTTAAAACCTATATAGTGCAATTTAATTAACATACTTACAACATGTATTATTACTTATCAATAGTCTTGGAATTTAAGGGTGATTTAACATAGTATACGGATGAGTTACATCATTTCCTTTCTAATTAATATTAATAGTCACTTGTCGTTAGACCTTGTGTTAATTTCCTAGCCCACAAGATACAATATTGTTAAAGATTATTGAGTCATGTTCCAAAACTTTAGCGTTTTTTTTTTTTTCTTTTGACTTTTGAGTTCAACAATATGGAGATGAAGAATTCAAACATTTGATTCCCTTGGTCGAGGGTACAAATTTTACGTCAGTTGAACTATGTTTATGTTAGCTTTCCAAATAGGGATGTCCACAGGATGGGGCGGGGATGAGGATGACTTTTTCATCCCCATCACCGCCCCCCATTTTAATCTCCATCCTTGCTAAATTTCACGTGGATTAAGGATGAAGATTCCCCGTGTCGAATATACGAGGATCAGGTTCGCCGCAGGAAATAATTTCCTGTTTATGGTTTGGTCAAAAAAAGAAGATATGATAAGAGTATTGAAAGGAAGGAGCGTCCAAGTTCCCAGTGGTCCTTGAAGACCAGTTTTTTAGGGTAGTGTGAAGGAAGGTGATGAAATGGTTTTGATGGCTAAGCTTTTTCCAATTTTCTTCTGCAAACTTATCCTTATTATTCTTTGGCCTGCTCCCTCTCCCAGCTTTCACCTGCAAATACAGCCACACCCAACTTGGACCAAAATATAACATGATGAGATCTACCATTTCCTTTCCCTTCTTGAACTGTGTTCTTCGTATCATGGCTTCACGTAGACACTCAAACCCAATCATCACTACGTGGACCAGTTGTGTTTTTGGGTCAAATAAGAAGCAATCCATAATTTTCACAATCGGAACACATCCATCCAAGAATTTCAATCTTTGTTGGGTCCACCCTGACACCACCAATCACTCATCAACTACTTTGAACTGACCCCAAAAATCTTTGTTTCCTTCAATCTAGCTACCAGAGAATGGTCGCATGAATTCTAATCCAAAAATATGAGGATAATCAATGTATTAGATCTTCATCCACATGAGAGGTGAATCGACATTTCTATTATACTGTAAAAAAAATCGATAAAATATAAAGAAAAGAATTATGAAATGGAGTTAATATGGAGACAGTATTAATAATAAGTATTTTGACTATTTTAAAAATGCAAAATATTTAGACATCCACGTTTTATCGATATTTTCATCTACATCGACATTTTAACCATTGCCATCAATTTAGGGATGTGATTGTTTCGGAAAATTGAGGTTGGTCAATTTGATTTGTCAACTTTTTTTTTTCTTCCTTCCACATGATCAATTTAGTTTTCGTAGAATTAGATTTTTTTTAAAAAAAAATCGTAGAATTAGATTTGGATGTAGATTTTCAATTTTCTTCAGAAAAATTATTAAAAAATTTCATCTGTATCGACCTACTTGTGTTCAACTATGTATTTTCAATTTCTAATCGTCAATATGAGTCTAGTTCAAGTGACATAAAGTTTGTATTTTCTATTGAGAGGTCAAAAATTTGAATTCCTCATCCCATATTGTTGAACTCAAAAAAAAAAAATCAAATTATTTGAAAATTATTGATGAATCTTTTGTGTAAAGACTTGGAGTTCAAGACTAGAATGTAGATAAAGGATATAGAGGAATCAGAACACCCTATAAGTTCAAAGTCTTCATCAATTTCAGAATATTCCAAAGTTTTCCTCAAACCTCTCGATTGCATCTTTATTGAATAGCAAATTTGACTCCAGAATTACTTGGGAAATCTTTCTTCACCACTCTCTTAATTAAAGCTCTTTTTATTTTCTGGACTTCTTAGCTTGGGTGGACTTGTGATGACTGAACCCTTACGTGTCTTTATTTATAGAAAAAACTAATGAAATTTCTTTTTTCCACATTAAAAATTCTTTATTTTCATTCTTTTGCTCTCTACCTTTTTCTTTTTTTGAGTTCAACAACATTTGTAGTAGAGGATTCGAACTTTTGACTTTTTGATCAAGGGTACATGTCAATTACCGTTGAGCCATGCTCTCTTTGACCTGGAAAAATTTCCTTGTATGTGTGAGCTTAGGTCGTTGGTCACAAGCGGATACATGTAAGTTTAGTCTAGGGTGGTTGATAATTAACATTTTGGTTCTTTGGTTCTTCTAGTTTAAACTTCAACTCAATTTGATATTTGTGGTATTAAAAAATTATTTTAATTACATAATTTTATTTTAAATTATTTGGGCAACAACACAATGTTTTGGAACTCCAAAGATGAGAAGAGAAGGAGGAAGAAAAAAGATGGAAAAAAAAAAAAAAAAAAAAAACCTTTATTTTCATGAAGCAAAATGAGAGGGATTCGAACCTCTGACCTCATGGTTGAAGGTACATGTCAATTATCGCTGAGCTAAGCTCGCCCTGACTATGATTTATTGATTTTGTTAATCGAAATGTTTCGGGTAAATATGATGCATGTGCTGCTCACGTGTGGTCATTTATTATTGGATTTTTTTTTTTTTTTTTCAGAATCGAGTATTAAAAGTGGCTACCTACACCAATTTCCTAAAAGGAAGCCAGTCAATGGGCCTAGTCTTGTTCATTTATGAGCCCAGTCCAATTTAACATAATTTTGGGTCTCCCTTTTACTTCTATTGGTGGACCTAAATCTTTTCAAGAGTTTTTTTTTGTGTAACCAAGAACTTGGGCCGGTTGCCTAGATAATAAAATGAGCCAAAATATTAGCAACTTGAAAAAATAATTGTAAAAATGAAAAAAAAAATTACCTTCAGAACGTCTAAATGACCAAAATACTCTTCTATCGACGATAGAATTCTATCTTTGAATCAGCATAGAAATCTATCAACGATAGAATTTATCGCTGATAGAAGTCTATCGAGAAAAGGAAAAAACGGAAAAGGAAAAAACGAATGAAGAAGGGAAAAATGCACGCAAATGAGGGATAAAACGGGAATTTAAAGAATCACTAAAAATATTTGAATTCTATCAGCGATAGATTTCTATCAGCGATAGATTTCTATTGGAGATAGAATTGTATCGCTGATAGAGTTATATCAACATGAAATTCTATCGCTGATAAAAGTCTATGAGAGAAAAGGAAAAAACAGAAAAGGAAAAAATCGAAGAAGAATGGGAAAATGCATGCTAAAATCAATTAAGGAGTAAAATGGGAATCTAAAAGAATCATTTAAAATATTTGAATTTTATCTGCGATAGAAGTCTATCACTGACAGACTGTCAACGATATAATCTATGATAGAAGTCTATCAGATAAAAGAAAACAACGGAAAAGGAAAAAACGAAAGAAAAAGGGGAAAATGCACGCAAATGAAGGGTAAAACGGGAATTTTAAAACATCATTTAAAATAGTTTCCATATTTGCAGTTTCTTTTAAAAGTTGTTATGTTTGTTATTTCTTTATTTAATTTAGCCACCCATTACAATTTTTCCAAAAACTTTCTTGTGCAACCTCCCTATCTTTAATTTATATATTTATCTATGTACTAAACACATGTTTGATATGCAATCTAGATTATATTTTATGTTTTTCAATTCATTAAATTTAGCAAATATATGTATTTGATAGATATATTTGAAAACTATTTTTAAATCATATAATCCAAATAGTGAAAATTTTGAAAATAACTTTTCTTTTAACATTTTCAATGTAGTTGGATTTCGAATTTGAAATTTTAGAATATAGAATTAAATTAAAAAAATATTAAAAAATTAATAAATATAGTATTTCATGTTATTGACTCAATTGATTTTTAATAAATTTAAAAATATATATAATATAACATATTATAAATTATATGATATTATACAAAATTCATAGCATAAAACATGGTTAGAAATTAATTAGTAATCTTTTATATTCAACTTAATGTTTAATTGATAACTACAACTACTTTATAGTTTATAAATAAGTTATAAAACACATTTTTAACCATTGTTTAAAAGACTTTTTTTTTAATTAATATTATAAATTTTAAAACTTATTAAAGTAATAAGTTTATCTGGAAACTTATTATTCTAATATTGTTATTTTTTTTTTTCCAGCTGGATAGGTTGTCTATGTGTCAACTTTCGGTTCATTTATTTTAAAAAAAATATAAGAGATGACCTACAAACGGAAATTAAATAAAACAGCATTAAATCATTCGTCTCTTCAAGGGAAGAGACGACCTGCACGCAAATAACATTTATTATTGTACTTAGCACAATGGCTAGGTGTTGCTTTGCCAACAAGAGCATAGCTCAACCGGCATAAAGTTGTACTAGTGACCACGAGGTTTGTGATTCGATTCCCCAAAAAATAACATCTAAGAGAGCATGAGTACAAATCTCGCCCACGTCTGTAAGTTTGTTTTTCCTCTTTTTTTTCCCTCCCTTGTCCTCTCTTTTATATCTTCCTTTTTTTTTTCCTTTCATTTGCTTTTTAAAAAATGAAATAACCTACTTTTTTTTTTCCTCTTTTATTTTTTAAAATCAAATAAGGGATTTTTTTTTCTTTTATTTGTTTTTTTTAAAAAACAAATAAATTAGTTACATTTTTTTTTATGTTTTAAATACATTAAATATTATATTGCAATTTATTATTTTTTTTAAAGAAATTAAATTTTAATTAAGTGTTAATTATTATACTTTTTCACAATTTGATGTTACTTGCAGTTTATTTATTTGATTTGATTTTTTCGTTTCCTTTTTTAAGCATTTTAATTTCATTACCGTTGCCGTAAGAATAGTTATGACACTTAGTGAATAGTAAGTTCATTCATATGCTTCCATTTTCTATTTTTTTTCAATTTCTTCAATTGAAATTCAGACAAATAAACTACAAGTAACATCAAATTGTGAAAAGAGAAAAAAAAATAATAATTAACACTTAATTACATTTTAATTTCTTTAACAAAATATAATAAATTCATATATGATATTTAATATGTGTTTAAAACATTAAAAATGTAATTAATTTATTTGATTTAAAAAAATAAATAAAAGAAAAAAAAGAGGAGAATTACTCTATTTTATTTTAAAAAAAAATAAAAGAGAAAAAAAAATTAGGTTATTTCATTTTTTGAAAAGCAAATGAAAAAAAAACAAAATTAAAAATTAAAAATTAAAAAATTAAAAAAAATAAAAATAAAAAAGAGAGAGGAAAAAGGAGGGAAAAACAACCAAAAAAACAAAGTTATAAATGTTGGATAAGATTTAAACACATGATCTTTTAGACGTCAGAGTGTCCCCTTGCCATTGTGCTAGGTACAAGAATATGGAATATTTGTGTGCATGTCTTCTCTTGAAGAGACGACCTACTTTAATGTCGTGTTTTTTTTAAAAAAAAAAAATTCGTTTGTAGGTCGTCTCTTACCAAAAAAAATACTTTTGTTTTAAATAAATGAACCGAAAGCTGACACGTGGAAGAGACGACCTGTCTAGTTGAAAAAAAAAACAATATTAGAATAATAAGTTTCCATATAAACTTATTACTCTAATAAGTTTTAAATTTTATAATATTAATAAAAAAAAAAAATCCTTGGTTAAACTGTGATCCAATTTCTAAATTTGTGGCTAAACACATATTTAAAAACATGAAATACATCTCATTGAATCCTTTGTTTTCACATTTCTTATTTCAAATCATCAACCAAATGTACTCTAATTATTTTTTTTTTCTAGCACTATCATATTTTTATTATTTCCTTCTTTGAAATCCTCATTAATTAATACAAACATTTAAAAACTGAATATCTATTTTTTCTTTTTTTTAGAAAAAATTCAAAAACTGAATATCAAACTTTATTGTGTGAGAATCATATATGTATAGTACAGCAACAGCTAAAATTAAATAGAATGAAAATGTCACGTGGGAACTCAAAAAAAAAAATGTCACGTGGGAACTCAAAAAAAAAAATGTCACGTGCAAATGTATGGATTTTATGAAGTTGAAATAATAATTAATAAATACAAATTAATTAATTAGCAACGGTTGGGGTGGTGGCGCAGTTGGCTAGCGCGTAGGTCTCATAGCTTCTGAGTTATCCTGAGGTCGAGAGTTCGAGCCTCTCTCACCCCATTTTCTCTTTTCTTATTTTCTTTACATAATAAAACGTAATTTTCTTAAAAAGTTAAAAAAAAAAATCCCTTTATTCGTTGTTTTCTTTTTTCACGTGTTAACCCATTTTCTCTTTTGTTATTTTCTTTACATAATAAAAACATATATTAGAAAATTAATTTTCTTAAAAAGTAAAAAAAAAAAATTCCTCTATTCGTTGTTTTCTTTTTTCATGTGTTACAATAAATTGCAATCCGTTATCATTTTCATTGTTAGCTGTATAATATTAATTATACATAAACACAATAAATTTTATTATGATGATCTTGCAACAATAAGATGAGTATAAATTTGTTGGACCAAAATAGTATTTAGATAAGTTTCTTAATTAAATTAAAAATGTCAAATTATACATTTGATTTCTAGAGTTCAAAACTTACTGTCGCCACGTGCTTGCGATGCGGAGCGGCCGACGTCCTCGAAAAGAGATAAAATAACAGGAGTCGCCACCAATCTTTTTTATGGTTTGATTGGACACCAAAATAAGATAAAACTAATATTTTAAGAAAAATAATAAAAAAAAACGGTCTGCGAAAACCAAATTTGGGTTCGGGAGTTGTTTGTGTATGGGGAAGGTGTCAGCACCCCACAACACCCATTAAAAACGGTGGCCAAAATTTTATCTTGAATTGAAAATAATTTAGAAAAAAAAAGTATGATTTAGGGAAAAGATATTTTTGAAACAAATGTCTTATTTTACCCCTCATTACTCCAATATTTGAAGTAATGATCCCATAAAATAAGTTGAATTTTTATTCATTAATTTTGCTATATTAGAATTAAAATTCTTCACCTCAAGAATGTGAGAGAATTTTACTGTTCCTCAATTCCGTCATAGGATAGGGGGAAAGATTTTTTTAAAACACCTTTTTTGATTAAATTCATTTTTTATTGGGATCAAAATCTCAAACTCCCAAAGATTAAGATCCCTCATCTTAGAAATTCTAGAAAATCGGACTTCCAAATATTTCTAGATTTCATCATAGGATTTTTTTAAGAAAAACGGTCTTAAAATCGATTTTGAGAAAAATATTATAAAAAAAACTTTTGAAAATAACACTTTTAGTGATAAAACCTTTAAAAGCCCAAAAAGAGCAAAAAAAAATATTAAGCAATTAGAAAATAAGTTTAGACATAAATTTAAAATAAATAAAAGGAAAGTTTGAAAAAAGAGAATTAAAAAAAAACATTTAACAAAAAATTCATATAATATACAACATTTATATGCAAGCACAATAGACAAAAAAATTGGAATTATGAAACAAGTAAATTAACATAATAATGCCACGTCGGCGTCGGCGTGGGCTGCATGGCGGCGATGGTAGCGACGACGGCAACCGGAGAATGGAAGGAAAAACAGAGAGAGGAAGGAGAAAGAGAAAGAAGGGAAGGGAAAGGAAGAGAGAGGGGGGTTTCGTGGGGGAAGGAGGAGAAGAGATTTCTTTTTCTTTTTTTTTATTATTTTTAAATTATTTATTATTTAATTTTAATTTATTATTATTTTAATTTAAAAATTAATATTTTAATATTTTTAATAATGCCACGTCAGCACTGTTACCGCCACGTCAGCACCGTTAAAAAGTTAATGGTCCAGGGACTCAATAGAAGTATTTTTTAAACAGTAGGGACTTGATTGTTCAATTTTGAAACCTAGGGACCTATTGGAAACTGACCTGAAACATGAGGGACCAAAAAGGTATTTTACCCAAAAAAATATTTATCAAATGAGAGAAAAAAAATATATAGTTAAGGCAGATACATACCTACAATAAAATTTAAAAAAATATATGTGAACAAGTAAAAGGAGTAATAAATGAAGATAATATAAAAAATAATAATAATAACTAAAATTAAAGTTGCAAATAAGTAAAAAATTGCAGCTTAGCTCAGCGGAAATTGGCATGTACTCTAGACCAAAAGGTCAGAGGTTCGGATCTCCCCACCCCCAAATGTTGATGTATTAAAAAAATAATAATAATAAATAAATAATTCAAAGAAACTAAAAAAAATAAATAAATAAAAACATATTAGTAATAATAACAAAATAAAAGAAAAGAAATAAAAAAAAATTAAAAAAGGAAATGGGCGGCAAAGTTGCCGCCCATTCCAAGGCTACTGACAAGACATTAAAAAAAAAAAAAATTGAAATCACTCAATACACACGCACACAGAGATATGTACATATAATTATAATAATAATAATGATGATGATAATAATAAAAAAGATAAAAGACAAAACTCTCTCTGGCTTTTCTTTCTTTTCTCTCCTCAGCTTAGCTTTCTTTTGTTTCTTCTTTTTTAGCTTAGATTTTTTTCTCTCTTCTTCAGCTCACTTCCCACAACAGCTATTGTATTTTTTTCTTGCAAACATAGAAGTTTAACTCTTCTCTCCAACTAAGGTATGTATACTCTAATTCTTTTACTCCATTTTTTGTTACACATCGCTTACTTTTCTGCTTTTTTTTTTTTTAAAGCAAAACTCATAATAGATAAGAAAAAGTAAGATTGACAACAAAAAAAAAAAAACTAAAGCATATGCAAGAAAGATGAGCAAAATAAAGAGTAAAGGATAACAATGCAACAAAAGTAAACTTTAAATACCCTTACTCAACTATTGTTTTTCAGGGCGTTCAAAAGCAAGAATAAGGAGAAGCAAAAAAAAAAAAAAAAAAAAAACAAAACGTTTAAAGGATGGAACCAAGAACAACACTAAACTCCGCTTGTTGTTTGAGGCGCGGATCCTTGGGACGAAGCCCTACCAAAATGCAACCTCCAACTAAGCTACATGGTTATCATTGCGTTTTTTTTTTTTTTTTTTTTTTGTAGAATGAAGGGCTTGACTTGTCTTTTTTGTGTAGAAGACTCATTGCTACTCTCTTTTTTTTTCTCTGTATATGGAACTCACCATGGATGTGGGATGGAAGAGTATGAGTGCTGTTTTTTTTCTCTAGGTTTTTTGTGGTGGTTGATTTCTAGGGTTTTTTTTGTAGGTTGAAGAACTCTAGGTTTTTTTTTTTTTTGGTGCCTCCCTCTCTTTCTCTCTAGGTTTTTGGTGAAAATGGGTATAAAAAACCCCATTCATTACTCCATTTGTGCCATTCTTTTTACTGGCTAGTTTTCAATTTGAAATCCATGCCAAAATAGGCTTATATCAAAGGTCATGAGCTTTAGCCAACACAATTCAAAATTTCAAAAATTTATTCATTTTAGGGCTTGCAACCAACTACATTGGTTATTTTATCCAAACTAAGAAGACAAAATGGGATTAAAAGCAAACATTTAACAATGAGAAAATTAAAATTAAAATAATAATAATAATCCTAATTAAACCAAATTTGCAAACAAAAATTACTTATGCATTGCAACGATTAAATTAGCAATTAATTTAATAAGTCGGACAAAAATAGGTGGCTACACTTCCAATTTTTTTATCTTCTCAATTTTTTTTTTGTAGTCATTGTAGTTATCTTCTCGATTTTTTTTCTTTTTTTTTTTGACAATATGTGGGGTAGAGGATTTAAACCACAGATCTCTTAATCATTAGTAGCATAAATCTTATGTCAGTTGAACTGTGATCATGTTGACAAAAACTTTTTTTTTTTGCCTTCCTTGAACAATAGTTTCATGTTACTATTGCAGTTATCTTTGGGTTATGCGTAGCAGTTTCATTTAGTCATTGCTGTTATTTTTTTTTTTCAATCCAAATACACTAAATTGCAATTAATTATCCATTTTTCTTGGACAGTTGAATAATATTATGCATAAATGTCACCCAAAAAAATTATTTTTAGAATTTTTCATAAGGATGATGTACCAACCAAAAAAACAAGATACAATTTGTTGGACCAAAATAATAATAAAAATATTAATTAAACTAAAAATGTTAAATTTTACTTCTGATTTCTATAAATTGAGGGAAGTTCAAAACTATCAACGCAGGGATAATTCAACTGACATAAAACATGTACTTTTGACCAAGACGAGAAGACCAAATTCTCCACTTCACATATTGTCCAAAAAAAAAAGTTCAAGACTTGCGATTTAGACTTAGTTTGGGATTGTCGTAACTTCTAAAATAATTGTTCCCAACTGCACTTTTGAAAAAAAAAATCAGTTGATATAGAAAGTAAATTAGTGTTTGAAAAATTCAGCTTTAAAGATAAAGAAACAAGTAAAAGTGTTTGGTAAATTAATATTAAATTGTTGCTACTTAACATAATAACCAAAAGAGATATAACATGTTTAATGATGTAAGATGTTAGGTTGATATTTAATTTCAAAGTTTTTTGATATAATTAATTTAAACTCCATACGATTTAAATTACAATATTGTGACCAACCAGAGCATATAATTCTACTCGCATAAAGCTGTACAATCAACCAAGAGGTTAGAGGTTCATATCCCCACCCCACATGTTGTCAAAAAAAAATTACAATATTATATTTAGTCTAGAAATTTTTATATTTTGATAAGAAAAAAATTGCTATAAAAAATCATAATAAAGAATATTATTTCTATTTAAAAAGTAAGAAACAAATAAATTAAATTGAATTAAAATAGAAGCTATAAATTAAATTTAAAATAAAATCTGATGATTAATGGTAAATTACATCTCAACTCTCAACTACGTGGAGTAATAATGAGAGGATAATAGTTAGTTAGCAAATCCATAGATTTCAAGGAATTTTTATTTTTTTTAAAAAATAGATTTCTAGAAAAACTACTATTTTTGGATTTTGGAAAACAACTTAATTTTTATTTTTTTTCTGATAACATGTAGGGGTGGGGATTGAACATTTGACTTCTTGGTCAGGATACAAACTTTATGCTAGTTGAGCCATACTCTTGTTGGAGGAAAACAATTTAACTGAAGAAGCGCTTTCATTAAAATTATTTTATAACCGTACCAAACACGGAAAAGGGTTAAAAATTTCCAATAAGCACTTTTATGATCTTAAAATAATAATTATTATTAAAAATGGAAAATAATAACAAATGATAATATTAAGACCTCTTTTGATTACCCTTTGATTTTTGGTTTTTGGCTTTTGAAGATTAGGCTTGTTTTCTCTAAAATTTTTTACCATGGTTTTCAACTTTGTTAAGAGTACATTTGAATTCCTAACCAAATTCCAAAATCAAAACCAAGTTTTTGAAAACATGAGAAGAAGATAAATAACATATAACAAAAAAACTTACTAGTGAACGTAGTATTTGTAGGCTTAATTTTAAAAAACCAAAAACCAAAAACTAAAGCCTCGTTTGATATCCATTTGGTTTTTTAAAATTATACTTGTTTTCTCCTAAATTCCCTACCATGACTTTCATCCTAGTTAAGGTTGCATTTGAATTCCTAGCCAAATTTTAAAAACAAAAACAAGTTTTTGAAAACTACTTTTTTTTTGTTCCAAAATTGGACTTGATTTTTTAAAACAAGGTAAAGATTGATACTAAAACCAATAAACTTATAGGTGTACGTGTGTATAAGCTTAATTTTCAAAAACCAAAAACCAAATGGTTATCAAATGGGGCCGGCTCCGTTTGATAACCATTTGGTTTTTGAAAATTATGCTTGTTTCCTCCCAATTTCCTTACAATGATTTTCATTGTTAAGGACACACTTGAATTCCTAGCCAAATTCTAAAAACAAAAACAAGTTTTTTACACAAAATAAAATATATATTTAGTAAATGAGCATGTCTTCATTCATGAGAGTGAGTTCTCATACCTCTAGAAGTTCTTTTACACAAAATTTGGTAGGTTTGAACAAAGCTTTTACAAATACCAGTCCTTTGAAACTCCAACTATTTTAGAAATTTTTAAGATCTCGTATTAGCATCTACTCTATCTATCTATATCTATATCTATATATATATTTGGAAAATGCATCTACTCTATCATACGTGCAAATTTACAAAAGAAAAAAAAAAAGAACTATGAATATATTTGCATGATGTGTATAACTATGATTGAAAATTAAAATAAACTATTATAATTCTAGATTGTGTTCTAAAAATAAATTAAAAGACCTTTTTTTAAAAAAAAAAATCAACAACAATTTATATGCTTGAAGTACAATCTTTCCACAAATATAGATGATGTACACAAGGAAAAAAAAAATGTTTGCACAAATAGTAAAATAGACTAAAATAATTGTAAATATAGCAAAATCTAAAATTATTTGTAAATATATATATAACAAAATTAAAGTCTACCAGTGATAGAAGTTTGTCTATGATAGACTTTAATCACAAGTGTAATTATTGTTGATAGACTATTCTATGAGTGATGTCAACCCAAAAATATTTGTAAATATAACAAAATTAAAGTCTATTAGTGATAGAAGTCTATAAATGATAAACTTTACTTACAATTGCAATTATTGTTGATAGACTATTCTATTTGTGATACTAGTCTGGTAAACTACATGCATTGTGATTGAAGTCTATAGTGATAGATGTTTATCATTGACAGATTCGCTATATTTGCATATTTTTTTAAAAAAGTTGCTATATTTACAAATAATAAACCTTAAATTGCTACCAAATACAATAAAAAAAGTCATTACTTTTTCTATTTATTTGGCACAAAAGAAAGATAACAATAATATCTTGTTAATCGACTTTGCAAGTGCAATGCAGTGACTCAATTTAAAATTTAAACAAAGATACAAAAAAAAAAAAAAAAAAAAATCATAAAATTGAGATAACCTCAAAAAAAAAAAAAAAAAATTTGACAACATATGTGAAGGTAGAAGGATTCAAACCATAGACTTTTTGGTCATTAGTACAAGTTTTACGTCGGTTGAACTATGTTCATATTGGCAGATACACCTCAAATCAATCTACCACAAAGAAGAAAAATTACTTTTGCCTAGCAAGAGTCTCTTTACAAATGTATAAAACTATTTTATAGAGTGAAAAATATCTTAAGGAATCATTCAACCTTTTGTTATAGAATTTGAAAAGATCAAAATCATTGCATTCTTTTGAAAACTCTTTTATCTTCCCTCTTAAAAAATGTTTCTTCCGTGCCTTCACTTTAAGAGGAAAAAGAACATTGGGCCCTTTAACCCCTAAAGAGAGTAGAAAGAAACTTAAATGATTAATTATCAATTAATGTGAATAACATATATTGTAAAAGAAAAAACGTTTCAATGGACTTTGATGGAAATTGTATAATAAAGAGGGTAGAAATTAACTATTATTAATTATCAATTAACGTAAATAACATATAACTTAAAAAGAAAAATGTTTCAATGGACTTGATGGAAGTTGTACCATTAGCTTGCTTAAATGATTGATTAGTAATTGATGTTATGTCTAAATTAAATAAGAAAAGGAAAAGGGAAAAAGAAAAAAAAATCCAATCTTCTTAAAAAAGAAAGAAAGAAAGAAAATCCGAAAACGTTTTAATGGTCTATACATAAATTGTATAATAATTAATAACTATAGAGCAAATAATTAATGTTATAACCAAGGGTTAAAATGTCAAAGATGAAAATGTCGAGGTTTCAATTTTATGAAAATATCGACAAAATATCGATGTCGATAGATATTTCTAAAAAATTATTTTAAACAAAAAAGATTTAAAAAAATGTCTAAAGTAATAAATAAATGTTTTACATTTTTAAAAGAAGTTAAAATACTTATTGCAAATATTATCTCCACATTAGTTACATTTTGTTGTTATTTTAATCGATTTTGCAACGATATAATGGAAATGTTGATTCACCCCTCGCGTTGATATTGAACCCATGGACATGCGAAATATCGATGAAATATCGACATGTCAACGAAAATTTAATACTTTGGTTATAACTAGCATCATACCAGTTGAGCTATGCTCACGTTGGCATTGTCATTGCTTGTTAAAAAGAAAAGAAAAGAAAAGAAAATGTTGTAATTGTTCAAATGAGTACGAAGGACAGATATTGAATTATATGTTGATGGTCAAATTTGGACAGGCAGAACTCACTTGACCTTCACGTGCCACTTGGTGAGGATCCCACATTGAAAAGATTAGTAAGGGTCACCGCAGTCATAGCCAATTGGTTTTGAGATGGAAGCTCATGTTATCTAATATGGTATCAGAGCCCATTAAACCCAAACGGGTATTCGGTCCAATAAAAAAAAATTGGGATCTGATCCAAGAATGGTGAGCCCAAAGAGGCACCATCTTGAGGGGGCATATTGAGGATCCCACATTGAAAAGATTAGTAAGGGTCACCCCACTCATAGCCAATTGATTTTGAGATGGAAGCTCATGTTATCTAATACCACCAACGGTAAATTTGTTTGTGAGGGAGGAAGACGTGGCCTGCAAGACAGTAAACCTGCACACCGGTGTGGTGTTTGCCACACCGCCTCCGGAGAGAGAGAAAGCAAGAGTAAGAGGAGTGACGAAGAAGGGTTTAAATACCTTTTTCTGCCTTAGGGTTTCTAGGTTTTCGGAAACGACTCGGGCTGAACCAGGTGGAAACGGGGCGTCCAAGAGCACCGGGGACCAAACGAAGGTGGTAGAGCTCGGCTCGCGCAAGCGGGCCGAGGGTCGGCCTCGGCCTCGACTAGCAGGGGGTCGGACCAAAGCCCGATCCCTTCGGCCTTGGCCTGACCCTTTGGCTTGTTCTTCCTCCGGGTTCTGTTTTCTGGCTGTCTCCTTGGACTGGTATTACGCTGTCCTCATCAGTTCCTTGCATATCGGATTGGTCCAAAATTACCCATAACATTATATAATAAGAATTTGGATAAAATAGTAAAATAGTCATCTAGACCCGTTTGATAACTGTTTGGTTTTTGGTTTTTTATTTTTGAAAATTAAGCTTATAAACACTATTTTCATCTATAAATTTCTTTGTTTTGTTATCTACTTTCTTCCAATGTTTTCAAAATCAAGTTAATTTTTTTTTTTTTAAAATTGTTTTTGAAATTTGACTAAGAATTCAAATGTTGACTTAACAAAGATGAAAACCTCGATCAATAAAATTATAGTTTAACTGACATAAAATTTGTAATATCCACCAAATCGAGAGGTCAGAAGTTCAAATCTCTCAATCGATGTTAAAAAAAAAAACCATTGGAAGAAATGAGGTCTTAGATTTTAGCTTTTCTCCCATCTCAAACCTCGTTGAATTAACCAAAAAAAAAAAAAATATATATCTCTCTCTTCAAACAACGGACACCAAATAGACAGTGGTCTCAAAAAGTATATTTTACCCTAATTATTTGCATTTAAAAGGCAAAATCACAAACAGTTGGAAGAAATTTTATACAGAAAAACAAGGCCTCGGAGTCATCGTTCACTCATCCGCAAGGCCGAAGCTTGTAGGTTGGAATTTGGATTTGTGCTGTTTTTCAATTTTCATCCAACCATCACCTTAAACGTACTCTCAACTCTCAACATCATTAATTCACATCTCCATTTCCTTCTTCACTTGCTTTGAACTCTCCGCTCTTCTCTCAGAGCTTCCCCTCATCTCCAACAATGGCTGCCACTTCCAATTCTCTCATCTCCTTCACCAATACTCAATCCCCCAACAGACCCAGATGCCTCCTTCGTCCAACAACCTCTGTTTCCCTCTTCAGATCTCCTTCTCTCTCTTCTCGCTCCAATTCGCTTCCCACTTTCCGCTGCTCTCTCAATACTGCCGCCCACGACGCTGCCATTGAGGAGAAAGTAGATGTTCCCATTGAGAAGAGTGAGCTCCTCTCTCTAATTTGAAATGGGGTTTTTGTTTTTTTTCTTGTTAGCTGATTTGATTCTCTCCTCAGGGTTTCCTTCTTATCCTACTGTCATGGATATCAATGAGATTCGTAATATCTTGCCCCACAGGTATTTGTGAAAATTCCTTCTGTGTTTGTGAGTGTATGGGGTTTTGAAGATTCTTCTATTTCTTTATTATGTATTTGGATCTTTCTTTTGCTGTAGGTTCCCGTTTCTTTTAGTAGATAGAGTGATTGAATACAACCCTGGGGTTTCGGCTGTTGCAATAAAGAATGTTACCATAAATGATAACTTCTTTCCAGGGCACTTCCCTGAGAGACCCATCATGCCTGGTGTTCTCATGGTTGAGGTAATTTCTAATGCTTGAAGTTGAAATTTTGGGGATTAACTGGTATTGTTGATCTGTTTACTGTCTATTGCAACGAACTCTTGATGAATTGATGAGTTAGAATTACTACCACCAAAAACTTTTAATAATTAGAAATGGAATGGTGACTGATAATAAGACTGGGTTTGGATGCGAGTGAAGTATGACCCCCCACCTTCTTGAAAGTAAAGGGATGCCCTTTTCTTGTTCCTACTCTGATTGTAGACAAGCAGTGTTTTAGAGCTCAATGTGAGTGAATAATAAGATCATGAAAAATTTAAGAAATTATAGCTTTTATGAGAGATTGTGGAGAAAAATGAACATCTTTTTAATAATATCTCTTAGTTTCTTCCTAAAAATTAGAAAAAATAGAAAAGAAACTAGGCTTCTGGTGTCGAGGCATGCACTAAGCAAGTGTTGGGATTTTCTGATAATTATGCCTAGGTGCGTGCTTTCCAAAACACTAGAGACAATTGAAGCATAAAAATTGAATGATTGAACTTTGTAAGGGAAGTTTATGTGATGTAGTGTTACAGGGGGTTAATCTTGTGATTTTTTTTAGAGTTTGTTTTGTTTTTTTTTTTTTTGTTTGTTTGGTATGAAACTGAGCTTCTATTGAGAATAATGAAGAATGTATAAGGGCATATAAAAAATAAGTCCACAAAAAAAAAAGGAGGCAAATCACTAACACTACAAACACGGACTCCTGTCCAAGAGAATCAATCCATTCTCATAATCACATAAAGATGGGGTAATAGCCATAAGGACACATTAAACCTAGCTGCCTCAGGAATCTCCTCCCACAATCTTTCAACCTCCCTAATAATTTTGCTATTCTTCTCAAGCCAAATTCTCCACAATGTAGCAAAAAAACAAGTCTACCACAAAACTTTGCCTTATTCTTAAAAGGGAGATTTAGAAGTACCTCTTGATCATAGCACCGCACTCCCTGCCAGGAGCCAAATATAACTTGCACACTCAAGCATTTGCTCCACTAGGAATGAGCAAAACTAAAGTTTGTTAATTCTTAATTTTTAGTTGAGAGGACGTAGTGGCGTTTAGTCTCTAGTTAGATATTATGTTTATCTCTGGGTGTCTGTGACGTGTTTGTTTTGTAATTATTCTTGTGACCTTATTTTGCTTGATTGGAGACCATTTCTCTAAGAGGGCTCCCTTTTGTGGGCTTGATTTTTTTATGCCCGTGTATTCTTTCATTTTTTCTCAATGAAAGTATGGTTTTTTATATATAAAAAAAAATAGTTGGGTATGGTTGTCATTTGGTTTACATTTTTTTTGTTATTATTTTTTTTATAAAAAAATAATTTCATTGATGTATGAAATTTACAAAAGAAGTGGGAAACCCCTTTCTAAAGGAGTTATAATAAACTTCCTCCGATTGGACAAGATTAGTAAAGTTGCAGGAATGAAAAAGAGGGCCAGTCTCTTATATTTGCTAGACTTTTGAATAATAATTGAGACTCTTGTTGGTATTTTGGAGATTATTCTCTTAGATGCTAGGTTGCATCATTTTGGTTTCAAAGCAAGATAAAAGTAGCTTAGTCAAGAATGATGGCAGCAAGCTAAAATCTAGTGATGGGAAATAAAGGTCCTCATTTCGTTGAGCTTTTGCTGGGAGTGCTTGAGATGTAACACTGCCTGCTCTCTTTGGAGGATTTTGCCCAATCAGATGATGACCATGACAAAGAGTCATTCAAGATACAACATATCAAAAGGAAACAACGTGGTAGACGGAGAACTAGAAAGAAATAAAGAAAGAAAGAAAGAAATGTTTTCCTCCATTTTGACTTTGCATCAAGGACACATAAACCTGCCTGAAAATAACAAAACTCACATGGTAATCTCTCATCATTTAGAGAACGACATAGAAAAAGGGGGCAGAAGATTAAATCCTCCCATCATAATTTTGATAATTTTGCTTATTCGGAGTTTCAAATGAATTTGAGGAAAGTTTTTGTGATTATTATGAATAAGTTTACATCTGAGATTGACATCAAATTGGGATTGAACTCCAAGTAACAGATAAAAGAAGGCCGAGAAATTCAATCATTCTCGTCGAAGAAAACTTGATGCCTAGAGTACTTTGGAAATAGAAATGGTTGTTTAGATGATTGAATTGATCACAAGGTGGAGTGGCTCCAAGGAAAACCTTCACTCGTGAAATTAGAGCAAGAAAGGTGTGTTAGATTCTCAAATATAAAAAATACAACCAATGCTTTGCTGAAAATTTCTGAGCATTCATTCTCTTCTCCTTCAATTGGAATGTGGCCCCATAGATCTAAACAATCTCCTCTCCTCTACATTGGCAGACCGCCCTTAAAGATAACCTTTGGCTCCGCTTTATTAGAGCTTTTTTTTGTCCCTTTTGCTTAGAGGAATAGTAGTGTTTTCAATGACCAAGGAAGACCTTGTGGGAGCTTCTTTTATTCGTTCTCCTCTTTGGCTCTTCCTTAGTGAAAAAGTTTCCTCTTTCCAACAGTTATAATTTGAATTCTCATATCAGTTATAATATGAATCTTCATTTAGCTCCTGTCAACAATTGAGAAGTTTTATATAACCTCCCTTGACCTAGGGCTTGACATATCGTCAATGAAATTATTTCTCGTTAAAGAAAAAAAATGACCATCAATGCTTCAATAAAGATTTTGATTCAAACAAGCCTAAAAAGGAAATTGACGGAATTGATAAAATACAAACTCCAATTCGTGATAGGCTTCCAAGAAACAATGCATGGAAGGTGTGAGGATTTGAAAACTTCTGATCAAAGAGAAAGTTCAAAGAAGATTAGTTGAGAAACATTTTGGATTTCAGCTCACGCTATTTCTGCAACATCCTTTACCGTGAAATTACCTAGCCTATTCGTTTGAAGAGAATCTGCACAAGTCTGCCTTGTTTCAAGCTTCAGAACAAGCTCAGAAATGTTTTGAGAGTTGAATATGAACCAAATTCTCTTCTAATTTGACACCTTTGATATTGATGGTAATAGATTGTTGCAATTGGGAACTTTTTGGAGTCAGAACTTCTCAAACATGGTTTGACTATGCAAGGAAGCCATGGAAGGAGATTAGTTGATGATCATATAGGACTGAAGAGGATGGAGGATGGATTTCTTTAGCTTTTGTTGATTACTTCAACGAAGAGGATGAAATTCTATTTTGGTTGAGAAAATTTTCTACTTGTATGGGAAATGTTTTATTTACAGTTGCTTTTGATGAATATTTGGAGGAATGTTTTCAGAAACTTCCATTGGTTCTACAAGAACTGTCCTTGCACTTGGTTGAACTTTTGCCACAAATGAAGATTTAGGGTGTTCAGTTGAATGTGAAGAGAGTTTTTTGGTAGGTTGCCAGTAGATTTTTCTTTATAAATCAGCCTCTGTATAGTGGATTTGCAGCTATTACATGGTTGGGATTCTTAGTGTTACACAATACTTTGATGAGACATTCATTTTATTTATTATTAATTCTTTTTGATAAGAAACAATTTTGATGAGGCATTTAGAGAATTGAGTAAATCAATTCATTTTGTTTATTTCGGATTTTAGTAGCCTGGCCATTGTGGAACATGTCCAACTTTTAGTAAAATGTTTTAGAGGTGGTTGGGAGTCACCAGCTTATTGCCAACTGAATGGAATGATCTTTTGTTTACCAAATTGAGTAGTTTAGGACAGATGTATCAGCTGACAGATGTTCTTTTGTTATTTACCTTATTGAGTAGTTTAGGACATATATATCAGCTGACTGGGTATCTGCAGGCCCTTCCAAAATTAATACAATGGTAAAGTTAACCTCGCCTAAGTAGTAGGTACATCCCGAACCTATGCAAGTTTTTGGCCTTATAGGGCTACTCGTGCAAGTTTGTTGCCAAGAATGGACCTCGCTCTGGCCATGATCAAACAAGTTGAAAAAGGATAGTTTTCACCAAAATCAAGAAGTTGAAGCGTGACTTAGAATTTGAAGGTTGCTATGAGCTTATGGGTACATTTCTAGTTCTTGCCCCAGCCTTCCATTATTGAGATTAATGCTTTTTTAGGTACACTAGACTAGGGGCTGTTTTTATTATTATTATTATTTTAATTTTTATAAAAAGCCAACTTTGATTGAGAAAGAACGAAAGAAGACTAGGGGCTATGTTGATGCAAGGACACAACATTGACATATTATAATTTATAACCACATGCTTCCCTTGAGATGAGACATCACTTCAAGGCTGTCGATGAGAGAGAATTGATAGCCATTGTGTTAGCTTAGAAATGGAGACCTTATCTGCTTGAGCACAAGTTTATTGTCTGGACAATTTAGAAAAGCCTTGAAGTTTTGCTTGAACCTACAGTAAGCGGGAACTATTTCCACTGGATTATGAAACTGATGGATCATGATTTCGACATTCAAACTCGGTTTACAATACTGATGCTTTGTTATGCATCTGGTTGAACCAAAAATTTAGTCTATATAATTCGGGTGAGTGGAATGTAGAGATTATTAAGGTTCCTATCGATGAAGATGAGGAGCTTAAACAAATAAAGCAATTGTTGTTAAACAGGGATAACACATTTCTTGGCTATCATTACACCAAAATCTTCTAGATTATAATAGTTGGTTAGTTGTTTCTCATGACTTGCACACGGCACACCCTTTTATTTCTCGATGAATTTCGCAGATCTTTAAAAACTTGAACGAATTTCTTGCACAATTCAGTATAAAGTGGTCAGGACAGAGAACATGTGTAGTCTTCTTCATGAACATCCCCAAATATGATCTCCTTGTTGTTATGATACATGATGTACTTGTTATTAAAGCTATATTGATGCTCGGTTTGTAGGCAATGGCTCAAGTAGGCGGTCTGGTTATGCTGCAACCAGAAGTGGGAGGCTCTCGCGACAATTTCTTCTTTGCTGGAATCGATAAAGTGAGGTTCCGAAAACCCGTGATCGCAGGAGACACGTTGGTCATGCGAATGACTCTTGTTAAGTTGCAGAAGAAGTTTGGAATTGCCAAAATGGAAGGGAAGGCATACGTCGGAGGCGACGTCGTCTGCGAAGGTGAGTTCTTGATGGCGATGGGTAAGGAAGAGTGAAAATTTTCCTCCGCTACCACTGTTCGTATTGATGCTCGTCGTACTTTTCTTTAGATAAAAATTTGAGAGTTAGGATTCTGCATTTCTAAGGAATAACTGTGTGAGATAATGATTCACTATTTATCTGTGGATTCCATTGAAGCAGAGTATAATATTATGAACTTCTTCAGATCTGTTATTTCAAACTTGCTTTTCCCTCATGGGTTCAATCCATGGTGGCCACCTACCTAGAATATTTAATATCCTACGAGTTTCCTTGGCAACCAAATGTAGTAGGGTCAGGCGGTTGTTCCGTGAGATTAGTTGAGGTGCGCGTAAGCTGGCTCGAACACTCACGGATATCAAAAAAAAAAAAAAAAAAAACTTGCTTTTCCCTCTGTTCAGTAAACTTATATGAAACTTTACCAAATTAGAAAAAATATAGGAGACTAAATTGAATCCATAGTTCTAATACAAGGGGTAAAGTTATAATTTAATCCAAAAATTATTACTTAAGATAATTCTACAGATTAATATCAAAATATCTTCCACAAAAGTCCAGAGTTAGGTATGATGTAAAAAATATCAAAGAGTAATTAGCTTAATTGAAACTTTAGAATGATTATCAAGTGAATTAATTCAAATCTTGTGATGCGAATGGTGTCACATTTTAGTAATCCACGGGAAGAGCCCATCATTTTTGCTGCTTATTTTCTTTGTGTTAGAAAAAAAAAAAAAAAAAAAAACATTGTTGACTTTGGAGTTGCTTTTACGTGTAAAATATTGAAGTGTTGTTGTGAATTTGATTTTAGATTTATATTGATCGGATTGTATGTCAATTTATATATATGAATTTTTTTAAATAGAGATTTCCTTAAGATATGGTTCTTTTATTTAAACCAATTGTTAGAGTAAGATGGTTTTAAATTTTAATAACTAACCTAAGAAAAAAAAGTACATGAAAGCCTCTCCCACCTCTAGAGAATAAAAAGAATAAAAAAAAAAGGAATCTTTAAAAATATAAAAATATGAACACAAATGTGAAATGCTAGAAAGTTCCACCATGGAACCAAAAGCCAAAAGGAAAGCAACTAGTTAATGACACGTGGAGTCATTATTTTATGGATGAAAATAGTGGGACCCGCAAGGCCACCCCATTACATAGAATGATGTAATCTAAATTGTCTTATTACCTTAATAATTCTAATTTTTTATTTGAGAGAAAAAAAAAAAGAAAAAAGAAAAAAGGGAGCCCTTAGGAATTAGACAATTTGGAAGCTGAGAGGTTTGATAAATCATTCAATCTGTTTGAGTTTGTTTTTCCTCATTGAAGGGACCCAATAATTGACTCAAACCCATACCCAATAATTGTCCATTTCCATAATTAGATAAGACTACTACAAAACTCACCTTTCTTCCCCATTCTCATTTTTTTTTAAAAAAAAAATATAACATTTATGTAAATTTTTAAATATCTATCCTATCCCAACAAATTAATATTTTGAAAAATAAATATGGATCCCAACAAATAGGGTATAAATTTCATGATCTAAAATTTTGCAAAAGAAAAAAAAATATAGATCATATGATCTAGGATACCGACACTTATTTTTTTCGAGGAATATAATGAAAAATGTTATATTCTTTTTAGAGAGGGATGTTAAAGAAAAGTTTATGGTTCATAAATGAGGTTGCAATCAAACTAATGGAAAAGTGAGGTTGTAAATTATATTGAACGAGAAAAAGAAAAGGGTTTTGATCTTATTCATCAATGACATGGATGGTATGTCATAAATATGTCATTATTTGATCTTAACCAAATATTAGTTAACTGTGGTTGCTCCGATCCTCATTTGACAAATTTTGATATGATCGACAAGGGATGAAAATGATGGTGTCCCTCATCTCGAAAATAGACCATTTGTTTGAGAGATGTGTTGTCGACATTTGGCATTTAAGATGAGTTGATTCAGACACTCATGATTTAAAAAAAATAAAACTTATACGACAAGAAAGACTTGTACGAGACAATGATTTGGCAAGGAAGATGTCAAATACATGTTAAGTTATTATTTTGGCTCAAATGACTTGACCTTTGGTTTCAGTTTTATCCTTACGATTTCAAAAGTTTCTTTATAATCCTTAAGGTTTGGATTGTCTCTATATATATTTTTATCTAGTTGACCTTCTTCTCTCGGTTGTGTTGTACCAAATAATTTGTTTTAATCCAATTTGAGCGTTTGTACATCAACATTCAGGTAATAGTATAAAATGAGGTTTATTAATACCAAAATTGAAAGTTCATAAACCATAATTAAAACTTTTAAAATTCATGGTTTAAATAGATACAATCATCATAGTTTTTTTTTTTTTGTTTTAGTTCAACAATATTTGGAGTAGAGAGATTCGAACATCCTAACATTTTGATCGAAGATACATGCTAATTACTGCTAAGCTATGCTCACTTTGACACAATCATCATAGTTGTGCAAATTAGTTTTCCATGGAATAATCTATTGAAAGTTTACTAACTATAACTAATATGAGCTTTAATTTTATCTAAAAATTAGGAATTAAACTAAAACACTTAAAAATCTACATATTCATAACAAATTAAAAAAGAGAAGTTTTGTAGGAGTACGTTAAAAAGCAGAAAAATTCCATGGTCAACGAATCAATAAAGCAAATCTTTAATGAAAAAATAACAAATGCACTATATTTTCAAAAAAATAAATAACATATGCAGTATGTGTAATTTGACTGGTTTACTTTGCAATAATTTGTGTACATAAATAAAATAATCAATAAAATAATGTGTTCTCTTATTAAATTTCATATACATCATTGAAATCCTCCTTGAATGATTGAATAATTCATTTTAAACTGATAGTTCAAACTCGAAAATAATTTGCTTCAATCATTTTAATAAAATAAATATCCACACTAAGAAAATAATATAAAATTTCATTTTTATATAAAAAATACAGTATAATTACGGAGCATAGCATTAAGATGTGGACTTGTCTTCTCCCATTAATGGTCTAAGATTAAAGGGGGCTTTGCACATATAGCAAAAACTGGCAAAAGAATTGCAAAAATAGCAAAAAAATAAAATTATTTGCGGAAATAGCAAAAAATACGTTAAATTACGAAAATACTCTTAGTATCTCCAATAGTCTATCAGTCCCTATTATTGATAGTCACTGATAGACTTCGATTAATCGGAGTCTATCAATGATAAATACTGATAGACTTTGATAATAAGTTTCAATTAATCGGAGTCTATTAGTGATAGACACTGATAGACTTTGATTCTCATAATCTATAAGTTTTTATCGTGTTTAATTCAAGCCTATCAGTGATAGCCGCTGATAGAAAACAATTTAATTCAAGGCTATTAGTTCAGTTTAATTCAAGGCTATCAATTTCTATCCATCAATTTAATTTAAGTCTATCAGTGATAATCACTAATAGAAAACCGTTTAATTCAAGGTTATCAGTTTCTGTCACTGATAGAAATCAATTTAATTCAAGACTATTATTTTCTATCACTAATAGAAACCAATTTAATTGAAGTTTATCAGTTTCTATCAGAAATCAATTTAATTAAAGTCTATTGACTTGTATCACTGATGGAAATTAGTTTAATTCAAATCTATCATTTTCTATCGAGGATAGAAATCAGTTAATTGAAGTCTATCAGTTTCTATCTCGGATAGAAATCAGTTAATTATTAATTAATTGAAGTCTACCAATGATTGTTACTGATAGAAATCAATTTAATTGAAATCTATCAGTAAAGTACTTTGCATTGCAATCATCTCGGTAATTAGAAACTCATCCAAAATTATTATACTACAATCATAAATTGAACAAAAAATTTAAGTCTCTTGTGGTAATTAGAACATAAAATCCAAAAATAACCATTACGAACAAGCGACTCTCAATCAACAATATAATTTTTAAAGACTAGCACACAAGCTCCGTGACCACCACCATAAAATTGCTATTCTTGTATTCTTTGTATTTCATTGTCTATCAATTATAGCCCTGATAGACTTCGACCAGTGATAGTCAGTGATAGACTACGATTAACCGGAGTATATCAGTGATATACTTTGATATACCTATACAAACACTCACCAAAATTGCTAATTTTGTATTCTTGACATTCTTGAATTAAAAAGAAGGCCAACAAGAGCTTAGCTCAATTGGCATAAAGTTGTACTGATAACAAGGTTTGTGGTTCGAAAAACAGAGGGAAAAAAAGAAATCGTAATAGCTCATTATAAAAAAAATAAAAAAAAAAAAAGAAATCATAACAGCTCATAAATGCACAAAAAAAAAAAAAAAAAAAAAAAAAGAAGAAGAAGAAATCGTATACGCAAGAAATGAGGGAAGAAAGGCTCATAAATGCAAAAAAAATCGTATACACTAGAAATGAAGGAAGAAAGGTAAATGGGAAGGGAGAGAAAGAGAAGGGTAAAATGGGAATATTCTAATCTTTTTGCCATATTTGTAATTCTTTTTACTTGGTGCTAAATTTGCTATTATAGATAATTAATTTGCCACCCACTGCAATTACTCAAGATTAAATGATCGTTTGATAATTATTTAGACTACCCTTTCGTTTTTTGTTTTTAAAAATTAAGCTTATAAACACTGCTTACGCTAACAACTTTATTTGTTTTGATATATACATCCTTTCCACAAATTTTGTGAAAAAAAAAAGTAGTTTTAAAAAGTAATTTTGTTTTTTGAATTTAGCTTAGAATTCACATGTGTCAAGATGAAAACATAAGAAAATTGAATGAAAACAAACATAATTTTCAAAAACCAAAAACCAAATAGTTAACTAAATATATTAATAATTAATAATTTTCTTATAGGACAAATTTTGGGTTAAATTACACATTTTAGAGGAACCCAAACTTGAAAATTTAACCTAATTTTGTAGATGGAGGAGGAGTAATGTGATAAATTTTTTTTAGGCTAAATTATAAAAAATACCCCTGAATTATGGGGTTTGTTTCAAAAATGCCTCTGAACTTTGAAAAGTTTCAAAAATACCCCTGAACTTTGAAGAATGTTTCAAAAATACCCTTGCCGTTAATTTTTTGATGGAAACTGTTAAAGCTTCAATTTAAAAAATACCCTTGTACTTAAAAAAAAATTAAAAATACCCTTATTGAAAAATGTTCTTTTTTTCTCATCTCACCATAAATTCTAACGGTTTTCATAAAAAAAATTTACGGTAAGGGTATTTTTGAAACATTTTTCAAAGTTCAGGGGTATTTTTGAAACTTTTCAAAGTTCAAGGGTATTTTTTTTATAATTTAGCCTTTTTTTTTAAATATATGGAGCGAGAATTTGAACCTTACCATTTTTTCAAAGGTACAAATTTTATATCAGTTGAACTATGTTATTGTTGATAAATAATATGATGATTTTATAAGATATATTCGACCAGGGTATAAGTCAGATATATGTCTTCGGCTAAAAAATTAGAGATTCAAATCTTCACATTCACATGTTTGAATTAAAAAAGTGAAAAAAAAAAAAAAACGAAAACGACTCAAAGCACAAACTTCTAGTATAGGTATACCCTCTTTGTTTTTTTTATATTCATTCATTCCCTTTCTTCTTATTCTCTCTCTCTCTCTTTCTCTCTCTCTCTCTCTCTCTCTGTGTGTGAAGATGTTGTTAGGGAAGCGTCCAAGGCCGCAGATGAAGAGAACGGCGAGTGTATCAGGAATCACGGTGGATCTCAGCCACGTGGAGGGTCAACAGCCGTTCGATGATCAGAATCCGGGCACCGGAGAACTACCTCCGGCGATAGGCGGCCAAAGTCTGGACACTGATATGATGAATTATACCTTATCTTTCGTGTCACCCAGAGGCCGGAGAAATCTCTCCGCCTTCAACAACGGCACCGATCACAATTCTTCCGATCACTTTCTACGCACTTGCTCCTTCTGTCACCGCCGTCTCTCACCCGCCCGTGACATTTACATGTACATGTATGAATCTCTAAATCTCTCCCACTTTAATCCATTTTTCTTATCTAAAGCTCAATATTTTCCCAATAAAATTGATGGGTCTCGTTACATGAATAAAAATATTTCTGTTAAATTAAACCGTTGTTTATCCGCTGATTGAATATAATTCAATTAGTTAAAGTATCATAACTTCGACTAAAATTTAGAGATTCAAATCCTTAGTTTTTTTTATAACGAATTACAAACCTCTAGATCATTAGTACAACTTTATGCTTGAATTATGTTCATGTTAGCTCTATTCCACGGTAGTTTAATATGACGTTAGAGTAAGAAATTTTATGTTCATTTCTTAAAAAAAAAAAAAAAATATGTTCATATTTTAATTCATATCGATTATCATTTATTGAGTCTTGTGTTAATTTTCAAGCTTATTTGCTACAAAATCTAGCCTTGTTTATTAATTTACGCGTTTTGAGTAATGGGTTTTTCTTTTTTTTTTTTTTTTTTGAAAAAAAATTGATTGTGTGAATGATTTTTGGTGGTTTGTGTATAGGGGAGATACAGCTTTTTGCAGCGCAGAGTGCAGAGAGCAGAAGATGGAAGAAGACGAGCGAAAAGAGAAGTACACCACCGCCGGTGGGAGGCGGCGGCCGGCGTAAAGAAAGATGAGACTGTGGCAGCAGTGTTTAAGAAGGGTTTTGAAGTATTTGTTTCTATGGGGGAAAAAAAAAAGCAAAAGAAAAAGAAAAACGTGGGAGATTGTGCCATGAGAAAAAAGAAGAAGATATTATGATTGATCATGAATCAGCTGGGAAATTTGTGAATTTGATATACATAAAGATAATGCTAACACACGTTTTTGTTTGAAAATATATGTGATTTTTATTTTTGGTTCCATCACTATTTTAGTTCTTCTTATTAAGGTTTTGTCAAATTAGTTACTCAACTTTAAAAAATGTCTAATAGGTATTCGAAGTTTCATTTTTGTGTTTGATAGGTTCCTGAACTTTAAAAAGTATCTAATAAATCCTTGAACTTTCATTTTTGTGTCCAATAAATCATTCGACTTTTAATTTTGTGTCTAATCAATTTTTAACTTATTTTATATTTTTTTAAAATTCAGAGGTCCACTACATATAAAATTGGAAGTTTATGGTCCCAACATGACATAACATTCAATTTTATATATAATAAATTGGTTAATCTTTAAAAATCTCGAATGTGCCAAGAATTTATTAGACACAAATTTGGAAGTTCAAGGATCTATTAGACATTTTTAAAGTTTATGGATCTATTAGACACAAAATTGAAAGTTCAAGGACCTAATTAATACAACTGGAAAATTCAAGGACTAAACTTGTAATAAAACCTTAAATATATTAAAATGCATGTCTATAACTTCACTATATATTTGACATTTTTATGAGACATTACCTATCTTTACTATGTAATATAATTCATTTAAAAACATATTAGACATGTTTCCAAAGATTTAAAAAATATATAGGGACTAAGTTAAACATTTCAAGACTAGGAGGATCTGATTGAAGTTAAGTATGTAAGGACTAAAATGATAATTTAACTTTTTTTTTTTTTTTGGTTACATTCTTGGAGGAAATGTGAATGTTTGCATGGGTGGGGTGTGTGTGTTTTGAAATTTGTAAGGTTTTGGAAATGAATAAGAGATAAAGAAGGGAGTGGTTGAATTAGAGAGAGTAGGCCAAGAGACACTGATTGCCTTTGAATTATATGAATTCTATGATGGAAAAAATCATTGAAGCTAATTAAGATAGTAGGCCAAGGCCAAAATCAACGGCAAAAGGGTCCCATTTGTTTAATTTTAATTTCCTACTACTTTTTTTTTTCTTTGTCGTTATTGTAATTTTTTTCGGTTTATTTAACGAGACTAGACACGACATTAATGAAAAAGGTTAATCGTAGCGTTTGGGATCAAAATTAGATTCTTAATCATGGTACTCTCACTATTATTAGAAATAGGAAATAGACTTTATTTATGTTCACCAAAATATCTTTTTCATATGTTGTTTTTCACATCAAGCTAGTTTAACTTAAACTAAAATTTATCTTATGAACATGTAATGTTAAGGGCTTGATAATGATGTTGAGAGTGGAGACTAACTGAAGTGTAATATAAAGTTTGATAAGGTCATACTAAATAGTGTTATTTGATTAAATTTTATTGTTATATTAATAATGTGTAAGAGGAGGAATGAAAATTATTTAGAGAAAAAAAAAAGGAAGATGAAAATGTAATATGTGTTTAGAACATAATTTGCGATTAAGTTATATGAAGAATAGGTGTATTGATTTTAAGAGTGTATGCATAACTCTATTATTTTTGTGTAATTTTTATCATTTAGTAGATTTTTTTTTTTTTTTTGAAAAAGAAATAGGTAGAGTTTTCAAAAGCCAAAAAGGTTGTATTTCTATTTACTTTACTTTTCCTTCCTTTTTTTCTCATACTATTATTGGTTTATCCCACTTCTAGAAGGAAAATTTAGGATGATGCATAATTTTCAAATCCCATTAACTATATATGCCACGCGTCAACAAGAATAATATGACCATTGTATTTGTCATGTCACCTACCACGTCAGCTCCATGTCACTACTTTCAAGTCTCATTATTTAAAAAAGAAAAATCTGTTAAAAAAATCTGTTGAACTTTTACCTTAAAAATAACATGAATTAAGGGTGATGGTTGATTGATAACAAAAATCAACCACAATAGCATGAATCAAAGGAGAGAGTTGTAGTTAAAAAAAATCGGTTAATTCGTGTGTATTTAAATTACTAAATTCATTAAAATGAAAAACCCTATTTTCTTTTCCAAACCTTTACTAGAACTATAAATTCAAATACAACGTAAATGTAGGAGAAAATTTAGGGTTTACACTTAATTTAACGACACATTGAAAATCAATCAAATTCAAATTTAACAAATATAAGAAATAAATAGTTTAACTGTATAAATTAATAATATGGAGATAGTTGTAGAATTTAAAAAAAAAAAATCTGTTGAACTTTTACCTTAAAAATAACATGAATCAAGGGAGAGAGTTGATTGATAACAAAAATCAACCAAAATAGCATGAATCAAGGGAGAGAATTGTAGAGTTAAAAAAAAATATGTTAATTTGTGTGTATTTAAATTACTAAATTCATTTATACACAAAACCCTATTTTCTTTTCCCAATCTTTACTAGATATTGTCTCATTGTGTATTCAATAACCTAACTTCAAAGTGTATTTAGTAAATTGATAATTTCAATCGTCTTGAAAAGGGGGAAAAAATCATTACTCACACATGTTACTAGAACAATAAAAAAGATTAAGTTTATAAAAAGAAAAATTATGCAAATACAGTGTATTCAATTAACTAACCTACTAGACAACATGCAAATAATTTCAGTAGGGCAACGTCTCTATCCTCACAAAGCCTAAATATTGTCGGTTTACCAGAAATATTGCTATACAAAGAGAGACGATTAAGTTTTCCATTATTCTGAAATGTAAGCTTACTATTTATGCAATCGATGAGTTGTTCAAATGAACAATTTGAATCCACACACTGTTGACACTTTGAATCTAGTGTATTGATTGCAATTATCCCACAACCCATCGTACCATATAGAAAGGAGAATAGAAGACATCTAGTTTTGAAAAGAAAGAGCAAGGATTAGATTAATGAACAAAAAAATGAATGTGATTTTTAAAAAATGAATACAATCATGCAAACCATACCTATGATCAGCCTACGGTGTTGGAAGAAACCATGAACCAACAAATCGATCAACCTTCTTCCAAAAGATGATCAAGAGAGAGAGGATCGATGCTCAATCTTCTTCCAAAAGATGATCAAGAGAGAGAGGATCGATGCTGCAAAAAACGTATATTTTGGTAGTTCACCAGACTGCAAATGGGAATAGAGAGATGATTGATTCTGTAACCATTATTTCCTTGATGGGATTGGAGGTTAACGATTTTTTTTTTTTTAATTTCACATTAGATACGGGCAACACAAATATAGGGGGAAACGTGAGAAATTACTCAATGGTAAAAATGGAAGATTGAATTGCACGAAAATAGGTAAAAAATAACGGTTGGCCATTTTTCATTAAAAAAATGCGGTTTGGCCATTTTTCAAAACTATGTAATTTTTGGCCATTTCTAAGGATATCCCAAAAGAAAAAGAGAAATGTTGGTCGATGGGTTGTTTTAAATTCATATTTTCATATATGTCAATAGATTTTGAATATTTTCAAGATTAGATTTTCAGCATTTTTTCTTACCATTATACCCTTGTTGTCATTATCTCTCTTCAATTTAAATTATATTTTATAAAATATTATCTAAACAAATCCCCCAATATTTGAGAATCATAATCAATTAGATTTTATTTCATTCCTTAATTAAACAAGTTGATTTTCATATCATTTTATCTATAATTAGATTAAATTTTCTTTTTTCCTCTCCCTTTTCTATTACAACAGCTTCAACTTTTTTTCTCCCTTTTTTTCCTTCTCGACGACATCTTCAACCGGCAGTAACTTCATTCGGCGCAACTTCTTCACAGCGAGAGTTGGTTTTGTTCAAGCGGCAGCATTTTATTTTGTTCAATCGGCGGGAGTGGGTTTTCTTGTCGGCAGCGGCATTTTATTCAAGGCGGGAGTGGGTTTTTCCTTTTTTTTTCCTACCTGCATCTGCGTTTCACGGCTTTTGCGTTTCTCGGCGAGTGTGGGTTCTGTTCCGAAGTCAGCAATGTTTCACGCCCATTATTAGTTCAATTTTCAGTTTTGTCACGGTGTATATATTACATGTTAGGCGGAATATCTGAAAAAATGTGTATATATTCCGAACCTAAAAATGTGTATATATTTAGGTTGTTTATGGAGGTTTCTGGCAAACTTTGTTCAACTTTTATGTTTCGGTTTCCAATATTTTGAAGATGTGTACGTTTTTCAGTTTTTATATTTTATATATTCAAAAGGATATATCATTTTAGTTAATGCCAGTTTCATATATACACATTATAAACATGTTTTTAGATGGGTGTACGTTTTCAGTTTTAATATATAATATATTTAGAGGGATATCTCATTCTAGTCAATGTCAGTATATATTCATCTGTATATATCATATGTCAGTATACTTATGTTTCATATGTACCATGTGGTATATATTTTTGTATACTATGGAATATGGTATATAAAAAATGAAATATATAAAATATGATATATACAGATGAATATATAAACCATGTGTGTCTGATACATATTTTGTGGTTCATATATACCGGTAGTGAAGAAGTAAAGGGCTAATGAAAAAATAGAGTGTTGACGCCTTAGGGACGGTGGGCGAGAAAAAACCCTAAAAACCCGTGGGAATACAGCGCATGAACTAGGCATTTCGAAGCAATATACCAGATTATGTGAAATATACCTCGGAAGTTCGAAATATACCAGACGTTTTCTGCTACCAGCGGTTCGTCTTCTTTTTCTCGCGCTTTCTGTGTCTTCTTCTTCGCAAAATCGCCGGAAAAAAAAAAACGAAGCCTATTCCGGTACAAATCGTGGGTTCAAAAGCAAGCTTCAAATAGTGAGTTTTTTTCCTTTTCTGATTTCTAGACCTAAAGAATATACCTCCGAAATTCGAAATATACCAGAGGATTTCTACAAACAACGGTTCGTTTTCTTCTCGAACTTCTTGTGTCTTCTTCTTCGCAAAATCGCCGGAAAAACGAAGCAAAAATCTTGGGTTGAACGGAAGCAAAAATCTTGGGTTTCTTCCCCCCAATTGCACGCCCTTTCCTTTTTCGTTCCCTCTCTCCCACCCACGGTCTAAAAAATGAAGCTTTCCTTTTTTGGTTTTTTCTTTTTTTTAAATGGTTAGTAGAGTATATGAGGACTGAATCGTAGAAGGGCCATGATTTTTATGAAAAAAATTTGGATCATTAAGCCTTTTCTGTAAAAAATTAGAAACTTGGACATTTATGAAATATAAGGTCCATATTTGGGCTATCTATATACTTTTCCCAAAGAAAAAAGAAAGGGGCAACAAGAAATATGGCTAAAAATAAATAGGTGGCTTGAAATATAACTACAAACGTTTATAAATTAAATAGATGGCTAAATGATTTAATGATTAATAAATACCTATTTGTAAAAGACAAATATGCCCCCCAACAAACTGTCTAACGTATTCTTAACGTTTAAAACCAAAATCAGAGTTTAAGAGAGATAAAATATACCCTTAAAAATAAGTTGGAGACATTTTAGGAAGTTTGAAATTAAAAAATCCAAGAAATAAAACTAGTTTGAAAATCTAGGTGTATCATATTGTTAACTACTGGAAAAATTTGCTTCCTGGAAAAAGTTGCTTCCTGGAAAAAGGAGTCAATACCTTTATTGGGGAAGGAGTACAAAGTTCAACCTCCCTCAGTAGAGAGAAACACCTTCGGAATGCATTAATTGGAAAAAAGGTCCTCTCAATCCGAAGACATACTACCTACAACTAAGAAGATCAGAAATTAAAAAACAAAAAATAAGAACAAGTTGCTAATTTCCCCAGAAAATTGAATAACCTAAAAAGATTACCTCTCATTGAGAGCATTCCACACCCTCGAAACCCCCATTCCACACTATTCCCCACCGCCACCACAAAGTGTATATCGCTACCTACCTCTTATATCACGCCGAAGAACCACCTCCGTCGTGCCAACCACCTTCATCCGCCGCGTCGACGACCATCTCTTGCTTGCTCAATCGATTCTCCCCCTACGCGACGACTGTACCAAAAAATTTGAACTAGGTAACAGTTTCATTTCTCTTCCCTTATATTTGCAACAAACAAATACATTATCCCAAGATTTTAGGGATTTAGTTTATTCCCTTTGAAACCGTATATTTTCGGGATTCATTTTTTCCTTCCAATCCGCGATTATACCGGCCTATTGTAAGACAAAAAGCACGGGCGTGGGGAGGAAATGCATGGAGGCGGTTTTGGTGGAGGGTTTGTGTTGATTTGACTTAAATGTTGAACCCGTCAGAGTGGTATGTACTGATAAATACCATTTCATCGTTATTGCAACTTCTCTGGAAAAAGTGTGCTTGTGGTATACTCATATGTATATGTGTGCATACATATTGGCATGTCTAATAGAAAAAATGTTTTGATTTGTCTGTACTATTATATACATCCATGGAATGGTCTGATGTGTCTACTTGTGTGTGTATACACTTAATCCCCCATGTATTTGAGTTAATCACCCCTTGTATTGTGTATGTCTGGAATGCCCAATAAAAATACACTCTGTCTTTGTCTGTGTTGCTATATGTAACCATAATAACCCCCCATACCATGTTCACATGAATGCAAATACCTGATGAATGCCATAACTGATATCTGTCTATAGTATTACATACATACGTGTTCCGCATGCATCCTGTGTGCATGTATGCATACTTACCCCAGTCCCACCCCCCATATGAGTTATATATACGCTGTAGTTTATATGCACTGTCATTTGTCTGTGTGTACTACTACTTACGACTTTTATTGTTGTCCTTTTGTAACATGGATAATGAGGGACAAAATGTGAGGGATAAAATCTTTTTTACCGTTGGAAACGCGGAAACCTAAGCCTAAAAAATAGGTAGATCTTTTTATACACTTGAACACAACCCGCCAACTGAACTCCCTATAAATCGGGATTCATCCATCCCGAAAAAAGGGGGGAGAAACTGAATGAAAAAAAAAAAAAATCTGTTAACGGCGTTTGTCTATAGTCGTATATACTAGGGGTAAAAATGTCAAAAAAAATCTAGAAAACAGTTCCTGAAAATGCGGTAGCCACCCCTGCGAATTCTGAACATTTGTAGCCAAAAAACAAGAAGGTTTTTTTTCTCTAGCTATTTAGCACAATTCCCCAAAAAGAAACTTGGATTAATCAGTTGAAAGGCTTTGGGCCTCTATTTATAGGGGGATGGACTCATATTTGCAAGTTTGGGCTGATTTGAGCCCATGTAATAATTATAATACCCGGATAAAAATTATTTTTTCTTTTAAAAAATGTAACCATGAATTGGGACAAACGTTTGCAATTTTTATCTTCTATAAGTTTTTATGTTACGCTCAACAACTTTTGACAAAATTCTACCTTAAATTCTCCAATGCACAAAAATCAACCAAAAAAAAAAAAAAAAAATCAAATTTTCACAATATATCTGTAAAACTATATCAAACAACAACAAACAATCTGTAACAAATCAAATGCAATACTCAAATCAAAGTAAAATAAAAATGGACAATTAGTTTATAGTGATACAAACCAGGTCTACATCCACTCTTCAAATTAGAGAGAGCTTTTTATGAGTAGTTGGAGAACAAATCGGGATCAAGTTAAGCAATTCAACAATAACGATGAAAATCAAATCTTAATAGATCAATCTTTGAATGATTCTCTCATAATTCATCAATTTCAATAAAGTCTTGATCTAAAGCTCAATCAATTTAAATTTTTAAACGGAAGCCTTAATAAAAGGTAAAAGCGTTTGCTTCACATGTTAATTTTCTTTTTATTACCCTTATCTTGAAATGGAAAGTCCAAATTATGTTGAGGCAAGATAGGGAGTGAAACACATACCACATGTATAGTATAGTATAGTATAGTATAGTGGATGTAAAATGTACAAAATTCCAAACAGTTTGGAAATAAGTTTAAAGTCACATCAGAGGTGTAATGGAATCCTTTTACTATAATGTTGGCCATCTTCCCAATTTTGGCCAATGAGAGAATGGACCAATTCCAAAAAAATAAAATAAAAAAATAAAAAAGGTAGAATTTTGTTTTCTTCTTCACCCAAATAATTGGTGGCATTTTTTGTGGTGTTAAATGTAAGCCCATAAGGATTCTTTGGTAGTCCCACAGTTTAATGAGCCTCATCTCAACTCTTTGAATTTGACAATGAAACACACAAAAAAAAAAAGGGCCACTTGATTTTGTTACTATGCCAAGAATGTAAATCAATTGGTTGTCTCTACTCAGAAAATTGGGTAATTTTGTTGATGGGACAATGAAAATGGACATGAGCCGAGGAGCTTTCAAATACTCTGTCAAGGTATTTTCATTCTAAAATTGACACATTAAATTAAATAAGAGTGTACATCAAACTGATGCAACTCAAGTGGGGTTCTTTTTTTTTAGAAAAAAAAATTATTTTATTATTGATAGCTGTTTTATTTGATAGTTGTGTATGTTTGAAAGCAATTTTGAAATAGACAAAAATCACGACAAAAGTGTAAATTCACTCTCAAACAGTCAAAGTGAGCCTAACTCAATTGGCATGAACCCTCGACCAAAAGATCTGAGGTTCGAATTTCCCACCCCCAAATTTACACTCAAACAGCCAAAGTGAGCCCAATTCAATTGGCATGAACCCTCGACCAAAAGATCTAAGGTTCGAATTCCCCTCCAAATGTTGATGTATTAAAAAAAAAAAAAAAAAAATCTCACTCTCATTATATGATAATGAGAGAATCAATTGTTAGGATCAATTCTCAATCCTAACACATATTTATATGACCCAGGTAACTCTTTAAGAAAGTTACTCCATTTAATTAGTTGAGTTGAATTGCTTTTCGAAAAAAAAAAAAATTGAGTTGAATTAGGTGAATCTGAGTGAACTTAGACTCATCTTAGGAGGATTCAAAAGATTACATTGGCTTACCAAAAACATAAAAATCTATTTATTTAAAAATATGTATAATTCCACTACAGACATGGCTTGCCCAAGCTTAAGCAACTTCCCCAAGCCGAATATAAAAAGAGGCTTAAAGAAAAGAAACTAAAAAGGGAAAAAGAACCAAACATAAACTACTAATTGCATATTTTCACAAACTTATACAACAAAACCAATTTCCCTATCAAACTCAACTTTCTCAGACTTCACTTGTATTCCAAAATCATGTTGTTCTCAGGTGCCAGCCCAACACAAGCTCTCATTATATTCTCCAGCATCGCACGCTGCTTCGACAGAGCATTCACCACGGGCGTGCCTGGTGGTACCTGTTTTTGCCCCATTTTCGATTCAGAAATATGTTCAAATCATCAAATGAAAGTTCAAGATTTCAGAAGGCAGAGAAGTTGTAAAAACTTACAAGAGGAGCCTTTGTAAGGTAACTGAGGATGGTGGCTACAGGATGGAAAGAGTGGAACTTTCCCTACAAAACACAATTCACTTGCATTTTAGTTCATTTGAAAATGGCAAACAGAAATGGATTTTCCCATGTGAGAGAATCAAAACTGACCTCTCCTTCAGCCTTGAATTGAATGCGAGTGCTGAGTTCAGCAAGAAGAACCAAATCGAGTATGATAGGAGCGGCCAAGAGAGAGTCCTCGCATGTGTTGTGCAACACTATGGTGCTTTTCCCACCCATGAATATCTCTGAGGTGTACTCATCCATGGCCCTCTTACTGTCCCCCACGTAAGGAACATACTGAAAATTTCCATTACAAAACAAGGGAGGATTTAACAAAATTGCAGTTCATTTGTATTGATAACTTTTAACAGTTCAAAACATGATTAGACATTATAGTCTTTTCATTTTTTCTAATAACCATACTCTGACTAGTCTGTACAGATAATTTGACAATGTTTGGCATTTGAAGATTCATAGGATATTTCATATCTAAATAAGTGGTCTTGTATGATTTCCCCCATATACATACATAAAAAAACATCTGCATTCATCATCAAATATGATTATACCTTGATGACCACCACATGGTCAGGATGCTCGCCAGGCTCAAAGAGGATACCATTGCTGGAGACCATGTCATCCACAACGTTACTCTTTGAAATCTCCTTGGATCTGAAAGTTTGAGGAGCTGATAGGTTCATTCCATCGTTGTTTCCTAGATGGTTGTAGCTCACTATTGATGTTGGCTGAATACAAAGTCCACAAGCAAGCATATTTTAGAACACCCAAAATTATAAAAGACTTGGAATATATCTCAAAGTTCAACAGAGTAGGGTACCTTAATACCAGCACCAACAAGGAAGTCTACAAGCACAGATTTCATCTTGGTTTGACCACTTTTAAAATCATCCCCTCCAATCAAACTATTTCTATGAATGGCCAAATCAATCAACCCTGTTAACAAGATCCCATGAATTTCAGTGAATTCTGATTGAATAGAGATAAGAAAAAGGTAATAATTGGCAAGTTTTATGAGGATTAAAAAAAAAGGGTACCTGGGACAAAAGTGTTCTGTGGGCTACCATTGATGAAAGGGACATTTTCAAGGACACAGGCAATTGCATACAAGGTGGAAGGAGATATCTCCGACTCGTTTTTGTCCACAGAAGCCAGAAGATTTTCCATTGTGTCATTTAGCCCCACAATCACATTACTGTACCTCTCTGTGTTGGCAGTCCACAGCACTACAATTTTGTCCACCTTACTCTTCTCCTTAAATTCCCTAATAAATTACAACATAACCTGCTAGTTAGCTACAGTATTCGAAATTTTCAAAAGAACAAAACTGAATTTCTCACAACCATAATGTCCTATCTAAAGATATTTTGAAAAGATAAAAAAGACAAAAAGTACAGCTGCTGCTCTGCTCCCAAATGATTTAGGGTGAATTTTGTCAAGATTTTGGGAGGTGAAAAAGCAACCCACTTAACTAGTATTCCTGAAATCATTTAAAGAAAAAGTACTTCACCTAAAAATCATCTCAAACTTAGTTCTACTTGTCATATATGTTCTTTTTCCAGAAAAACAAAAAACAAAAAACATTGAATACCTGGTCAAATATTATGACAAACTTTAAAATTTTAATTTTTGACTGACATATACTGAAAAGGTATATACCTAATATCTTTAATAATTTGCTGGACTTGTTCTTTCTTGGAGCCTTTGATAACGTTATTGGCTCGTGAGCCCTGATTCGCAGCAACAAAATCAGGATCAAAGATTCCAGGGAGTGGGACCATGGATTCCATGTAGGGTCTCAATTGCTTTTGCAGATCAATATCAAGGACCTTAGCTCTGGCCATGGCGTCAGCCAAGTTCATGTCACTTATGTCCCACCCTCCAAACACAATATCATCAGGATTGACCTGGCAGAGAATTAAACCATTTTACTAAGCTCAAAATCACAATATAGTTACTATTTCACAAACCCATCAATCTCCAATTAATTGAAAACAGAAATTTACTGTTCTGATGTAATTACCATGGGTAGGAGGCTCTTGAATGGAGCATAAATCTCCTCGCCATCAATGGAGCCAACTCGGATGGAAGAAGCTTGGGTTAAAGAACCAAAATAATTGGCTTGCTGAACTTTATCCTTGGTTGCCCAAGAGATTCCTCTGCAAAATAGGACCCATCATCCAATTTCAGAAACTATAACATTATTACATTAACATCAACAAGACGATACGCTTTTGGGCAGAATTTAAAACTATTTCTACACATAATTTGAGAATTCAATAGGACAACAGAGACGCAATCTCCAATTAACAAATAATACAATCCCAAAAAGTCAATTCCAATATAAAATTGAAGGAGAAGAACTTACTCCCGGTTGGCTATGATACCACCAGTGAGAGTACAGCCATTATTTCCACCCCATCCAACGAGCATCATCCTGTCAAATTCACAAGTCAGGGCAAGAAAAAGAGAAGAAACAAAAAGAGGGAGGGATTAAAAAAACAAACCCTAATTTGGGGACGCGAATATCAGTCTTGAATTCATATTGAATGGACTTGGGCTTAACAATCCACTGATAAGTCCCATTTCTGTTCTCATGAAGGAGCTCTGTAGTTTCGTAATTGTAGACAGAATGAATCTCGTGATCGGAGTACTTGACATTGGGGGACTCGACCTTGAAGCTGTCGATGAACATGTTTGCCAAACAAAGACCGGACAGAATCCACGGAGGGAGAGGAGGAAGAAAAAGAAGGAAGAAGGCGAGAAATAGAAAAAGGGAGGAAGAGAAAAGAAAGCTGTTCCCTCCTTCTTCTTGACACCTCTCCTCTGTTTCTCTCTCTCTCTCAACGATGGCTCGAGAATGTTGGTGCGGTGCTCACCGCTTGGAGCGGGAGGCCCGGATTTATAGAGCGAAAGAGAAAGGGGGAATCGACACGCGTCGAAAGATGTGTAGGCGGTGAGAAGGAAGAGAGACCCCACCGTTTTGTTCCTTCGGCCTCCATGGAAAGGGAAGAAGAAGATAACTGTAAAAGGGTAGTTTTCTTGTGAGGATTACACGTCGAAGCAAGAAGAAGAAGAAGAAGCTCGACAAGATGACGTTTCCATGGAGGAGACGCAGGTGGACCTCCAACCCTCGAACCTCCCCGAACAAAACCATCGTATTCATTCAAACCTTCTCATTATTACTCATTGCTAATTAATTAAAGGTTTGTCTCAAAAAAAAAAAAATTTAATTAATTAAAGGTTTAAATCTTATTTTAATACCTAAGTTTATTCTATTTTCGTTCTTTGAACTTAAAAAAAAAAAATAAATAAATTATAAAAAATACCCCTGAATTATGGGGTTTGTTTCAAAAATGTCTCTGAACTTTAAAAAGTTTCAAAAATATCTCTGAACTTTACAAAACGTTTCAAAAATACCCTTGCAGTTAATTTTCGGATGGGAACCATTAAAATCGTCGAAAATACCATTGTCGAAAATCTAGTAAGCTCTTGGGATGATGTGTTGAAAGAGAAGAAAAGCTCCTAGTGTATGAATACATGAAAAATAGGTAAAGCTTCTCATTAATTTTCATGGAAGAAGAATTTACGGTGGGACAAAGAAAAAAAAAAGCATTTTCTAATAAGGTTACTTTTTAAAATCTTTTGAAAGTTAAGGAGAATTAATGAAACTGAAATTTTCAATAGTTTCCATCCAAAAAATAACGACAAGGGTATTTTTGAAACATTTTTTAAAGTTCAGGGGTATTTTTTAAACTTCTTAAAGTTCATGGACATTTTTTAAACAAACCCAATAGTTCAGTGACTTTTTTTATAATTTAGCCAAAAAAATAACTATTTTGGTCCTCACTTTTATTTAATTTTTAACAAATTAAAGACGTAGCTTTGAGTCTGTGGATTAGCATGCTAATATGAGTATGATGACAAGTCAAATAAGTTAGAGATAAACTCTATGGAAAAGCGACATAGCAATGACTAAAATGATTATTTTTAAAAAAGTTTAGGGCCTAAAATAGATATTTTGAAAATTCAGGAACTAAAATAGAGCAAACTTTAAAATTTAAGGACTAAAATAGACGCTTTAAAAGCTTAGGGACTAATAAAATATAAAAACTTGATAGTTGAGGGACTAAACTAAGATTTAAACCTTAATTAACCTATTGCTTTTGTAAATTTGGTCTTTATAGGCGTATATAGTTTAATGGATAAAACATTTATTCATTTTTTATTTTCAAATATTGATGGTTCAATTCCTCATTCCCACCCTAGCAATTGTTAAACTAATTTCTTTTTTTAAAAAACCTCACTTCTACATTTTTCGAAGAAATATTTGGTCTTTATTGGTGATTTTGGTTTAGAGTTAATTTCATTTCGTTTTGTCATCTAAGAGTTTCAATTTAGTCTTTTTGACTAAAGTTCAGTATTTGTTGTTTTTTTACAACACGTGGAGTGAGAGGATTCGAACCACAACCTCTTAGTCAGTAATAGAAGTTTTATGCCAGTTGTGAGCTAGAATTTGTTGTTATTATATTGTTATCGTATTGAATATATGACATGTTTTCTATTTAGAATGAGGTTTATTTTTTTAGTTTTAATTGACTACGGTAGATATATGTATTATGATTTAAATTTAAGAATAGAGAAAAATGGGTAAATTTCGAGTAGGAAAAAATTGATAACAATTTGTGAGTTTTATCAAACAAAATGATCCAAATTGAAACTTTAGGAACTAGCGAATTCAACTTAAACCTAGACAATAGGAATTAAATTGAAAATTCTAAAACCACAGGATTCAAATTAAAACTTTGTCGAAATCATAGGACCAAAATTTGTGATTTAACACAAAGAAATGTTTTCTTCCACATGAGTTAATGAATAAGTGTCTTGGAAAAAAAAAAAAGTTAATGAATAAGAGCTTTCTTTTGGGGTGTATTTTAAGTAGCCTAAAAATATACCACACTAGAAAATAAACATAAACTTGTACTCATACACCTATTTATGTAATAAAATTAGACCAATGAAAATACATTGCATTAGAAAATATTTAAAAAAAAAACTTCTACCAACTAGTTTATAGACAAGTATTATTTTAACTTAATTATTAGTAATTTAAGGTTGAAGATTTAAAGTTTAAAAATAATAACTTTGGTAGTTTAAAAGTGGATCTTACATCTTTAAACGATAATAGAATTAGACAAATAAACTAACACTAACCTAAATTAATTACAATGATTTTATAAGTTTGGAGTCAATTATTCTTAGAATTTTGTAACATTTTTTATTGTTTAGTTAAAGATGGATTTTATTTTTTTTTCCAAATATGGATATAAGAAAAAAATATAGTCATAAAAAATACAATTTATTACATTTTCTTAATTCATAAATTTCTTTGGTTTATCTTGGATTCAAATTTCTTTTTCAAACTTGTACTTTTACAAGAAAATAATAATAACTCTTCGCATTATTATATGAAATAAAATATTCAAAATCACATAATATTAAGTTTATATTTTATTATTTAATTTTTAAAATTAGTAGGGAGACAAGGACCTAAGGATGAGGACAGTGAGGTCTCTCGAAGAAGGAAGGAAGGAAGGAAAAATAAATAAATAAATAAATAAATTGAAATAAGGAAAAAAGTTTTTAGTTTTCATTTTCATCCCAACCCTATTTGAAATAGAAATTTCGTCTTATTTTTAAAGTTAATTTCCACATGAATTTTTTTTAGCCTCATTTAATTCATAGGCCCCATTGTCAAAGAAATTTTTTACAATATTCTTACTTTTTTTTTTTAAGTATTAAAATTTAAATACAAGAACATTCAGACTTACAACGAGAGATTAGGTGTCATCACATTATTCTTTTATGGAAGAATACTTTTTTCTTAATCTCGACTTTTTATTATTCAGTAGACTAAGAATCTTATTTCAAATTAGAAATATTTCCACCAGCAATTTTACTTTTAATAAGAAAATATCATTATTATTTTTTTTGATTTTTTTGAGCTTTAAATTCTCCTGTTAAGGACTTAATGGTTTTTTTTTTTTCTTTTTTTTTTTCCCTCATTTCTCAATGTTTTTTTTTTTATTACTAGATATATTTGGTAATGATCTATGTTAATGTTACCATTTTTCATCTTTGAATAAATACCAATTTTCTTCTTTTCTTTAGATGTTCTCGATTCTGTATGCAATTTTTTTAAAAATTAAGAAAAAGTCTATTTGTTTCCCTACTTTATAAAAGTTTAATAAACTTGATATTTGTTATTTTTGCTCATGAATTGAATATAAAATGTTATAAAATAAAAGATAAAAAATCGAATATTTAGGCCCCGTTTGATAACATGGGAAAGAATGTGGATAAAAAACAAAGAAGTTTATGGGTAAAAATAGTGTTTATAGGCTTAATTTTCAAAAACCAAAAACAAAAAACGAAATGGTTATCAAACGGGACCTTAATGTCTACTAAACTTCCATTTTTCAGGGTTTTTCTTTCTTTCTTTCTAATCTTCTATAACAAAAATCATTATATAATAAGCAGTTAATTTTTTCCCTCCTTCCATCCCATTATAGTTCTTACAAAAATGTCAATGTCTAAGTGGTATAAAAATATCGATGAAAATATCAACAAAATATCAATATTACTAGATATTTTGAAAAGAACTATAAAAATTAAATTTCATAAAATATATTTAAATCCAACAGATAAGCATTTCAAATTTTTATTGTTGATATATTGCCTACGTTAACGAACGGTTGATTGTTCTTTACATTTTTGTTGATATTTCTATGGTATAATGGAAATGTCGATTTACTCCTTATGCCAATGTCAAATCTATAAATATTTATTAATGTTCATGGAAATATCTGCATACCCATAAAAATTCAATATCTCAGTAGAATAAAGTCTTTGGTTGCAAATAATTAGTTCATATTATTCTTCATTTTGGATTCTAATTCTAAAATACTTTGAAGTAAATTAAATAGTTAAAAAAGATTTAGGTTTTTCTCTCTGATTTCTTTATCAATAAACATTACAAACCAATTGTCAAAAAAATAAATAAATAAATAAATAAACATTACAAACCATGTCAAATAAATAAACATTACAAACATAGAAGTTTCGTTACATTATGTTAAGAGAGCACATTGATGTGCTAAGTTCTCAATTATTGCAACTGATGTATATATCTGTTAAGTGTTAGTTTTTCAGTTGTATTTGTTAATCTATTCAGTTTGATCAGATCCCCATATATAAGGGATACTGTGTTTTGATCATTAGTTGTGAAAATTAGATCTCTTATGATCATCTCTGAGTCTCTCTTTACTCTCTGTTTCGTATCTTTCTCTCTGTTCTTAATATTCTAACTTGGTATCAGAGCTCCACAGTCTAACGACTTCTTTAGCCTTTTTTTTTTTTTCCTCTTCCGCGTTATCCATGGGTTCTTCCTCTACAGAATCCGAAACCCTAAATCCCACTCAGATTCTGAAGGCTATCAATCCTGGGAGCAAGACAAACACAGTGAAATTGGATGAGGATAATTTCCTCTACTGGAAAATACAAGTCTGCACTGCATTGAAAGGGCATGGCCTTGGACAATTCATCGACGACGATGTACAAATTCCTCCCAAATGTATTCAATCTGGAGATGATCCCTCCTAAAAAATTCCCAACCCAGAGTATGAAGCGTGGATTCGACAAGACAATCTCATCTCGTCATGGTTCTTGGGTTCAATGTCAAATGAAATTTTATCTGAGGTTCTTGATTGTGAAACGGCCAAAGACATTTGGACAGTATTGAATGCCCGCTTCTCTTCGCGTAACCTAGCTCAGGTCCTACAACTCAAGACCAAACTGGAAACCACCAAGAAAGGAAGTCTGAGTCTCAAAGACTATTTCTTGAAAGTCAAGAATCTTGTGGATTCTCTCGCGGCCGCAGGAAAGAAGATATCGCAAGATGACCATGTTCTTCATATCCTCAAGGGCCTGGGTTCAGAGTATGACTCTACAGTCAATGTTATCACAGAAAAAGACGTCACACCGCCCTTACAGAAAGTATATTCACTTCTTTTGACGCAAGAAAGCCGGATTGAGAGAAATTCCACGATCAATACAGATGGTTCTCTACCCTCTGTGAATTACACAACTGTACCGGCTACAAAGCAGCAACAACCATCGAGTCAAGAAGGCCAGAAAAGAAACAATGGAGGTTCAAACAATGGAGGCAGAAACAACAATGGAGGCAGAAATAACATACGAAATTGGAATAGCAATGGAAAACCACAGTGTCAGCTGTGTGGTCGGTTCGGACACACTGTGGTTCGATGTTATTTCAGATTTGAGAGGTGGTATCAAGGTCCGAATAATTCCAATTCCCAGCCACCGAATGGAGGAAACAATTATCAGAACCAAGCTTCTTCTTCAACTCCTCATAACCTGTTTGCTCAACATCAACCATCTTCTTATATGGCATACTCCCTTCAACATGACATGAACAGAGAGAACCAATGGTATCTGGACTCAGGAGCTTCCAACCATGTTACTAGTGACCTCTCCAATCTAAATGTGGGTACTGATTACACCGGCGACATCAAAGTTCATGTAGGCAACGGTGCAGGTTTGGATGTTCTTCACATTGGTTCTTCCTCTCTTAAATCTCCTTTCAATCCTAACACCATCTTTCATCTCAAAAACTTGTTACATGTACCTCACATAACAAAGAACCTCATTAGTGTTAGTCAATTCTCCAGAGATAATCAAGTTTATTTCGAATTGAACCTCCCACAGATAAGAAGGTCATTGGCTGCAAATGGGTCTTCAAGATTAAGAGGAACTCTGATGGCTCTACTGCTCGTTACAAAGCCAGGTTAGTTGCTAAAGGATTCCATCAGGTGGCTGACTTAGATTACACCGAAACCTTTAGCCCGGTTGTTAAACCTACTACCATTCGAGTCCTCTTCACAATGGCACTAGCTTTTGGATGGCCTCTTCGCCAAGTTGACATAAACAATGCCTTTCTCCATGGTCTTTTGAGTGAAGAAGTCTTTATGACACAACCACCCAGAATGATTGATCCCTCGAAACCTCAGATGGTGTGCAAGCTGCGCAAAGCTCTTTATGGCTTAAAACAAGCCCCAAGGGCATGGTTTGACAGGTTGAGTCACTTTTTACACTCTCTTGGATTTGTTAACTCTACAGCAGATTCTTCTCTACTCATATGTCATAAACATGGACACTGCTGCTACATTTTAGTTTATGTTGATGACATAGTTGTTACTGGAAGTTCATCTTCTGCTGTTGATCATCTTATTTGTATGCTCCATAAAAAATTTGCTTTAAAAGATCTTGGCTGCTTGAGTTATTTCCTAGGTGTGGAAGTATCATATCCTCCAAGTGGTGGCATGTTCCTTTCTCAAACTAAATACATATCTGACCTCCTACACAAGACAAAGATGCATGAGGCAAATTCTATCTCCACCCCCATGATTAGTGGCTCTGTCTTATCGACCTTCAATGGAGAATTGTTCCAAGATGTAAAACTCTATAGAAGCACTGTTGGAGCCCTTCAGTACGTTACTCTAACAAGACCTGAGATAGCATATAGCGTGAACAAAGTTTGTCAGTTCATGCATGCTCCTACTCAAACTCATTGGCAAGCAGTCAAACGGATTTTGAGATACCTCATTGGCACCATTGATCATGGCCTATCATTTCTCAAACCTCGTGACTTTTGTCTACAAGGATTTGCTGATGCAGACTGGGCCTCTGATCCAGATGATCGCAAATCCACATCCGGTTTCTGTGTCTATCTTGGAGGTAACTTAATCTCTTGGGCTTCAAAGAAACAACACATCATCTCACGCTCAAGGACAGAGGCAGAGTACAGGAGTCTAGCCCACGTTGCTGCTGACTTGATTTGGCTTCAAATGCTTTTTCGAGATTTACGGTTAGACATTCCTCAGCCTCCAACTTTATGGTGTGATAACCTAAGCGCAGTCCACCTTAGTGCCAATCCCATTCTACACTCTCGAACTAAACATGTAGAGATCGACATCTATTTTGTTCGTGACCTAGTGCTGCAAAAACGTCTTCGAGTCTGCCATTTACCAGCCACTGCTCAGGTTGCAGACATCTTCACAAAGCCCCTCTCAGCTTCTCGGTTTCATCCTCTTAGAAGCAAGCTCAATGTTCTTTCATCATCACACATTGGCTTGAGGGGGGGGGGTGTTAAGAGAGCACATTGACGTGCTAAGTTCTCACTGATTGCAACTGATGTATATATCTGTTAAGTGTTAGTTTTTCAGTTGTATTTGTTAATCTATTCAGTTTGATCAGATCCCTATATATAAGGGATACTGTGTTTTGATCATTAGTTGTGAAAATTAGATCTCTTATGATCATCTCTGAGTCTCTCTCTTTACTCTCTATTTCGTATCTTTCTCTCTGTTCTTAATATTCTAACTCATTACACACTCTGACCAACAAATGAGATATCCTCCATAGTAATGTTCATGTAAATTTATTCAAACTTCTCTTTTTTTTTTTTTTTTTTTTGACAATATAGGGATGGGGTGATTTGAACCACAGACCTCATGGTTATCAGTACAACTTTATGTCAGTTGAGCTATGCTTGACTATTCAAACTTCTCTTACCTCGTTGCAAACGAATTACTATATGCAGTTTCAAAATAAATAAATAAACAATAAAAATAAAATCAAATTACTAAATTACTATATGCCTTTGTGTTATGTTTTGATTGGTCTTCATTACAAGGATTAATGTTCATGGGTGAGCAAACCTTCAAGAAATATGCCAAGAAGGGCCAAAATTTTTACATCTATATTCTCACATCAATTATAATTGACAATGATATATAATTCATAACAACAACATCTAAATTCCGCTTAGTTTGAGATTGCAGTAGCTTTTAAAATAATAGCGGATAACTTTGCTTTTAGAAAAATCAACTTTAAAATGAAGTAAAATAGTGTTTGATAAATTTCAGTTTTAAATTAGAAAAAACTAGTTACGATGTTTGATAAATTAATACTAAATTGTTGAAATTTAATTATGATGACCAAAGTAGGCGTATTATTTCAATTATTTTCATATTGATATTTAATTTATAATTCATTACAAGTTAACTATTTATATGATTAAATTGCATCTAATTATGTTTAATTAATCTAAAATATTTGATAAAATTTTAAGAAAAGTAATTGTTATAAAAATTGAATCAATAAAACTTTTATTTATATAAGAGAGAATAAATGTGAAAAAATATATAAGAAAGATAAATTTGAGATTTGAAAACAGTTACAGAAAGTGACGGATTTTAGAAAAGCAAAATTTAAAAGCTCCTATCTATCCGCCTCCACATGTTAGAATAAATTGAGAAGTGATTATGATAGATAAGGTTAAGATTCTCCTCCCAAACGGAGCATTTAGTATAAGTACTTTTTTTTTTTTTAAAGGACCTTTAGTATAAGTACTTTCCGTTTATGATTTATAATTCAAATCCATGAGTTAGTCTCACACCGTTAATATTGTAAATGCGAAGTGTTGATGGTCGATTTTGGTCAGAGGAAACTCACCTGACCTTCACGTGCCACCAACGGTAAATTTGTAGATGAGGGGGAAGACGTGGCCTGCAAAAGGGAAAACCTGCACACCGGTGTGGTGCTAGCCACACCGCCTCCGATGCTTAAGTCAGAAAACGGAAGGGAGAGCTAGAGAGCAAGGGAAAGAGAGTCGAGAATAGAGTTCGGGTCCCCTTCTTCGGTGGCGAAGAGGAGTATAAATACCTGCTCGTGCTCCTAGGGTTTTTAGGAATTCGGAGGCGTTTCGGGACAAACCAGGCGAAACCGAGGCGGCAAGCGGCATTGGGGTCCGAGAGGAGATGACCGAGCTCAGCCCGCTCAAGCGGGCCGAAATGGTCGGCCTCGGCCTTGGGCCGAGGCCGACCATATGGGTCGGGCCAAGTTGGCCCGGCCCTTTGGTCGGTTCTTCCTCTGGGTCGGACTCCTAGCCCTATTTTTGCCCGGACGTCCTCGTCAGCTCCTTGTGCGTCGGGCGGTCCAAAATTGCCTATAACACGAAGAAAATATTTTGATGCTAGATGGATTTAACTTTTTAGTAGAAAGATTTCACTTTTTGAAACTCTAATGGTCCCTTCCTTTTTTGCTTTTCTCTTTTTTAGACAAACGATCATGTTTACTTCAATTTTCAAATTTATTTTCTTGATTTACAAACAATTGAGATAGTTACTCAATCAATATTATTAAATAATTTAAGTTGTCAAAAAAATTCACATTTCAAAGAAATATCATTTAATTTGGCCGCAATATAGTGGTTGTCTCTCTACACACACAAGGATTCATGAGTGAGGTAAGAATTTGATCGCAATTTTTAGTTTTTTTCTTCTACATCCAACGGTATAAAACTGTTTTTTTTTTTTAAAATCCAACTGTATAAAACTATTAATTACATTGTTCCAGTGCATTTTAATAATTTTTTCTCTCCAAATAATGTTTTTTTTTTTTTTTTTTTTGTAGTTTTAGATGTTTAAGTATATTTTTAGCCAAAACTTTATCTTTTGAGCTTGTTAATTAGGATTACATTGTTATACATAATTGAATATAAGATAAAGTATAAACAAAATAAGAGTACATCAAAATCCTATGAAAACCTTCTATACGAAATTAAGACATGAAATTTATGTGAAAACATATTAAACTAGAAAGAGAACAAAAGTTTAATCTTTTTTTTTTTTCTTTTGGGTGGGTATTAATGTGACACCCGAAGTTAGGAGGGGTACATGAATGAACCGAGATCACATCCGAATGAGAGGGATCCTGAGGACATGAAAGCATGGTCAAGATAAGCTTAAAAGAATTGATAGATACTACCTATACCAACAAGGTGTACCTTCCTTTTCGGTGGCTCAATCATAGGAACTTTGAAGTTAAGCGTGCTTGGCTTGGAGAAGTTCTATGTTGGGTGACCTCCTGGGAATTTTCCTAGGAAGCATGTGAGTGAGGACAAAGCATGCTAAAAGGACCCCGTGTTGGTTTGTGGGGATAGTCTTCACTCTTAGAAGCAGTTTAAGACGAGTATGGTGGCGTAGCCAGGTCGCAGGGGAATGTCGGGGCCGTTAAGGGCTGAATCCGGATTCCGAATCATGGGCCTGGGGCGTTAGCCAGGTCGCAGGGGAATGTCGGGGCCGTTAAGGGCTGAATCCGGATGCCAGGTCGCAGGGGAATGTCGGGGCCGTTAAGGGCTGAATCCGGAAAGTTAGGAGGGGTACATGAATGAACCGAGATCACATCCGAATGAGAGGGATCCTGAGGACATGAAAGCATGGTCAAGATAAGCTTAAAAGAATTGATAGATACTACCTATACCAACAAGGTGTACCTTCCTTTTCGGTGGCTCAATCATAGGAACTTTGAAGTTAAGCGTGCTTGGCTTGGAGAAGTTCTATGTTAGGTGACCTCCTGGGAATTTTCCTAGGAAGCATGTGAGTGAGGACAAAGCATGCTAAAAGGACCCCGTGTTGGTTTGTGGGGATAGTCTTCACTCTTAGAAGCAGTTTAAGACGAGTATGGTGGCGTAGCCAGGTCGCAGGGGAATGTCGGGGCCGTTAAGGGCTGAATCCGGATTCCGAATCATGGGCCTGGGGCGTTACAATTAATATGTTTAATTTCTAAGTTTAGTTTATTTTTCTATAAACACTTTTATGAAAATACTAATTAAGTGCTTTTAAGGCATTTTTAGAATTCAGCAAATTTTAAACATCCACCTTCCTATTTGTTGGGTTAGAAAAAGTATTTTTAGAATCTTTAAAAACACTTTTGATAATGCAATCCAAAACCATAAAAAAAATTTAGGTAAAACATTCTCACCATTTCAAAATTCATGTAAAACTTAAACTAGTTTGGTTTTAATCAGGGATGGCAAAAATATCCGTGGATCCTCGTCCCAAACGAAGAGGGAAATTCTCGGTTTGATTATGTATAGGAACAAACCAGAGATCCGACGTCGGAGACGTTCCCCAACCTTGAACCTACCTCAAATAAAGTTTTTATTAATATATATACATATATACATGTAATAATACTATTCTTATATTATATTATATTATAGTAACTTATAAAGTTTTTTTTCTTAATTCTTAATTTATTTAGTGTATTGTATTTCTTAGTTTATATATTTTTTTCATTTTTTTATTTAATTTAGGTGTTTAAATCTATAATAAAAAGTGTTTAACATTTTAAAAATTAATTATTTAAATAAATAAATAATTACACTACTAACTTTAATATAAAAAAGTATATATAATTTTAATATATTTCTTAATTTTTAATTAATTTCTATTAAAAATAATTTTAAAAAAGAATGGAAGAATGAGAATTTTTCTTGCGGGACCCGATCACCGAACAAGGATTCCCCGACCCTAACCCTGATTCTCCAAAATGAGGAATGAGACGAGGATGAGGATGAAAAATCCCAACGGAGATGAGGATGGGAAGTGCATACTTGGTCCCAGACCGTCCCTATTGTCATCTCTAGTTTTAATCCAACTTATTAATTATTGGAAAAAAATTTGGATGTATACCGGTACGTAGGGATCTCCCTGCATACCACCATTAAAACGTTGACAACTATGAGAGATAACAAAAATTTCTCATTTTCTCTCTTTCTGTTTCTTACTTGTCAAGATTTTAATGGGGTATGTAGAGAAATCCGTATGCAACCAAGTTTTGTTCTTAATTATTTATAGGGTGTGTTTCACATGAAGTATTTTGAACGACTCTAAAAATTGTTTTTTTTTTTTTCTTTTAAATTGGTAATATAATGTATGTTTGGTTAAAATTTAGGGAGTCTTGACCAAAGTAAAAACTTTTTACATTTTTTGATAATCAACAGTAGTTTTAAAAAATTCTAAAACCAATTTTTTTTTTTTTTAAAAAAAAAAAACACTTAAAAATTAATTTTAGAGGAAAACATTTAATTAATTTTCTTCTTAAAAGTACAAAATTTGAAAAGTATGTCAAACTCACTTCTAATATTAATCTCCAAATTTTTGTTAGGTTTAAATATAAGTTTGGTCTATTAACTTTCAAACTTATCCCATTCTGTTGTTTGAACTTTTAAAATTTTCATTTTAATCTCTAAAATTAAACTAGGTTTGATTCTTATCAAATTCAATTATCAATTTTCACCTCACCCAACTCACACTTCAACTATATCTTATTGATTTCTATACGTATCAAGGCCAACATGTCAGTATACATATTCAAAGTTAAATTCACTAAGTTTTAAACAATTGAAAATGATCATCTTTATTTGAAAGTTTGAAGAGGAATCAATATTTTGAAAAATCAAAGATAAACTCGAATAAATTAGAAAATTCAGAAATCAAAATGAAATTATTTTTTTTTCCCATTTTATATTTCTTGATCATCATTTGATTGATCAACTTGAATTAATTCACTTTTTTCCTTAATGAAGATTATTATGAAATTTCTTTAAACGTTTAGGAAAAAATCAATTTTGACCCTAAACTTAGTAGGTTGTATCAATTTTAACCTTAAACTTTCAATTTCATCCAATTGAACTCCAAACTTAGCAAATTGTATCAATTTTAACCCCAAACTTGCATAATTGTTACAATGTATACTTTGGTTAACTTTCCATTTTAATCATCGTCAAAGCAAGTGATTGACAATTTCCTCCTTTTTTTTTTCTTCCCCTTAATTTACATTGCAATTGGTGTTGGTTTCTGTAAAAAATTTGTTGGAAAAACTCTTCATTTGATGAAATCAAATACATCAGATTGATTTTTCTCAGTGTTATTACTCAAAAAAAAAAAAAAAAAACGACTTGAAATTTATTTGCTTTCCTTTACTACTACATATGCATGTTCTTCTAATTAGCAGGGAAGAAAATAGCAGCAAAAGAAGGAAAGAAAAACCCCACAAAGCTTTTAGCAACAAAAAAGAACAAACATTTGTCGAAACCTCCAAAATTGTTTTGCTTTCATAATCTTAGATAGCACCCTCCTTCCTTAACAAAAAAACATTAGTTTGGGGTGTTAACTAGCACTCGGTTCTTTGAAAGAAAAAAGAAAAAAAAAAAGAAAAAAAAATTTCCACAAAATTTATTAATAACAAGAAAAAATCATCAAAAATGAAAAAGAAAAAACATCCAAAAATTGTGTTTTCGTATTATCCTATAGTCGCATGTTCTTCTAAGTAGCTAAAAAAAGGAAATAAAACCCACAAACAAAATAAGAAGAGAAATGGAGAAAACTCATGTACAACTTCCCAGTAGCAAATTTTTTTTCAAATAAAAAGCATCTCCATTTTTTTTTTCAAGAAACCAATTCAAGTGCAATGTGAATTATAAAAAAATAAAAGAAAGAAATAGCCAATTATATGTTTCACAGTGTTTCAAACGGAAAGTTAACCGAAGGCTACGTTGCAACACTTATGCAAGTTTAGGGTTAAAATTGATACATTCTGCTAAGTTTGAGGCTCAATTTGATGAAATTGAAAGTTTCAAGTTAAAATTGAAACAACTTGTTAAGTTTAGAGTCAAAAATGATTTTTTTCCCAAAAAAATTTTAATGTTAAAAGATGATGCGAGTGTGACGGTGAATAAATTCAATATATGATAAATTTCTCATTTTGTTTTTAAATAAGAAATTAGTAATTTCCATATATGCACCCAACAATGAGCTTATCATCTGGTTTATGCCACTCCCTTTCAACTTCAAGTGGTCACCCCCTCTTGTCCTGATTTGTCTTTTTATCATCATGGCCTCAACCTCAAGTGGAATTCCAATGAACCTAATTATTTAATAGTGAGACCTTCTTCTACTTGTTCATTGGCCATGCATGGGGAAGTCTTATTCATCAACAATTTATGGTGGTGTTTAATTGTTCAAAATAGTATACAAATCAAAATTGAATAGGATCACCCTTGGAATCTAAATCTATTCTTTCATTTTTATTTTTTGGCCAAATTTTTCTATAGCTTTCTTGTCCCTTTAATTAACCAAGGTTTTATTTCTAATATTAAAACTCCGTTTGATAACCATTTGGTTTTTTAAAATTATGCTCAGATTTTCATGTTTTGTAAGCAAACATTTGAATTCTTAGCCAACAAAAACAAGTTTTTGAAAACTATTTTTTTTTTTTAGTTTTCAGAACTTGACTTGGTTTTTAAAAACATATAAAAAAGGTAGATAACAAAATAAAGAAACTTATGGGTGGAAGTTGTGCTTATAAGCTTAATCTTCAAAATTAAAACAAAAAATAAAAAACCAAATGGTTATCAAATGGGATCTAAACTTTCAATTTTAGATTGCCTTCTATTTGAATTCTTTGAAATGTTATTTTCTCTTTGGTAATATTAATAGTTTATGCATTGGACTTTGGGAATAAAATTAACGTTTGAATTGAGAGGAGAGGAAGAGTATGGTCAATTCGAGCATAGTTGAGTGGATATAAGACATCTATTACTATCTCAAAGGTCGATTATATTATTCTATATTTTACCCCTACAATTGTTGAATTCTAAAAAAGAGAGTGAAGGTTAAATATAAATAAAATATTAATTTTTTGACAACCTGTGGGGGTGGGAGATTCGAACTACAAACCTCTTAGTCATAATGAGTACAAACATTATGCCAGTTGAGCCATAATAAAATATTAAATTTACCATGTTCTATTTTAAACTTTTGAATTTAGTAACAATTTTATATACTTAAATAAGTCATTAAATGAAATTAATCTCTTTTAAAGTAAAAATTAAAAATTGTCCATCAATTTAACTAATAAATCTCATCAAAGTGAACATAACTCAGTGGTAATTTTGACATTTATCTTCAATCAAGAGATAGAGGTTGAGATCCCCACCCAAATGTTATTGAACTCATCAATAATAATAATAATAAATCCCAAAAATTACAAATAATAATAATAAACTCAAACTATATTAGAGGTTGAAGTAACATTCATAAGTTTAATTTTCAAAAATAAAAAACTAAATGATTATTAACGAGATTTAAAATGATCAAATGTAGAGCAAAAATCAAGTTAAAAAAAATTAGGTTCAACAACAAAAATATAAAAATTCAACATAAAAAATACCTACAAAAATACAATTTCGTCGATCTATAGGAAATGGCATAGCCAACTACAAATCGTCCCAAAGACAGCCAACGTCAGCATAAGTCAATATATAAGGCATTCATTACCATCTTTAAAGTCGATGATTCAATCTCTGATCTCATCATCGTTGAAGTAGGAAAAAAAAACTTTAGAAAAAGGAATATATATTATACCCCACTTATTTAAAGTCGATTTTGTTAGAGATACTATAAAGCAATATCATTTTCTTGGTTGAAATCGTGAATCAACCTAACATCAAAACAGAAAAAGATTAATAATAAAAACACTTATCGTTTAAATTTAACAGTGGATAAAGTCCAAACCCATCAATTTAAAGTGTAAGAGAAACTTGGGGAACCATCTCGAGAAAGAGAGAGATGAAAAGACTGAAGAGGACCTGCAGGCAGCCATGAGCAGAACAAGATTGGAAATAATGGGCGGACTCAAATGTAATATGTCCCACCAATTGCATTTCTGGCAAATTCACCGCCATGCCTTTGAGTGGCCATCAAATATTCATTCCCTAATCCACTTCTTTCTCATTCAATACTTCCATTTTTTTTTATTACACTTTTTTCCAAACTAGTGAATTGATTTATTTTTCGTGGAAAAAATTTATAAGATAAGATTAAAATCTTTACTTGGTCGTCATCTTTCTAACAAGGTCAGTAGAAAAGAGATACTCTTCTAAATGTTTCTCTCAACTCTCAACGAACAAGCTAAACTCTCTAGGTCATAAACCAGAAAGATGAAAAAAAAAAAAATACTCATGTTGACATATACCCCATAATTGTTCAAGTCTCTTTGTATCAAGTGCAAATTCTTCTTCAAAAAGAAAAAAACAAGTGCAAATTTAGAAAGTGTAATTTTTTTGCTATATTTTATCTCAAAAAATATAGCAAATCTTCCAAAGAAAAAAAAAAGGTGCAAATTTAGAAAGTGTAATTTTTTTGCTATATTTTATCTAAACTATATATGCTATATTTTTAGATAAACTATTCAAAATATTAGTCATGGGTTTGTATTATTTTAGCCCAACTTTCCTATAAGTCCATGTTGATGTTTGGGCCGTTATAAGTTTTGGATGGATGGAAGAAAAGTACTTTTTAGTATATGTTTAAAAAGGTTTGAAATCACATTTGAACATGAAGGATGAGACAATACATATTTGAACTTGTTATTTTTATTCTTTAAAAAATTGTTACTTACTTTTAATTTGGATATTTTTACATTGAAATTACTAAGGCCTCGTTTGATAATCATTTGGTTTTTGAAAATTAAGCCTATACACACCTACTTTCACCCATAAGTTTCTTTGTAATTAGTATCAATCTTCTTCCTTGTTTTCAAAAACCAAGTCCAATTTTGAAAACAAAAAAAAGTAATTTTCAAAAATTTGTTTTTGTTTTTAGAATTTGACTAGGAATTCAAATGGATCCTTAACAAGGATGAAAGTCATGGTAGGGAATTTAGGGAAAAACAAGCATAATTTTCAAAAACCAAAAACCAAAAACCAAATGGTTATCAAACGCGGTCTAATTGATAATTTTTCTATAAATTCTTTAGATTCTACCAGCTATATGCATAACTGAATTTTGTTGATCTCTTTGACAATTAAGTTCTATTTATAATTATATTTTAAGCAAATAGTAGATCAATGAACTTTGTACTACTTTATATAACTAGACAGGAGATATTGAGATAATGTATTTGTTATGAATTATATATGGTTTAGACTTCTATTAACTATTCAGTCTAATCTTCAAACATCTAATATTTTAGTCGGAGATTTAATGTCTTAACCAGCGAACTATGAGCAGGTTGGACTTCTTGTGATCATGGTATAAACATACATATACTTGGTTTTACAATTACAATTAGCTAGGGTGATGGTAACTTTGTGTTTAATGACTAGAAGTAATTATTATTATTATACATTAAATGTCATCATTACCATTTTTTTTTACAATATGTCAGGTGGAAGATTCGAACCACAGCTCTCTTTGTCATTAATACAACTTTATGCCAGTTGAGCTATATTCTTAGTCATTAGTCATCATTACCACATTGTAATAATATTCATATAACATTATTGTAATAAAAATAACATCTGATCATATTTTAAAAAAGACATTCACAATCTAACGAAAATAAAATTGGGGTTAGAAACGAAAATAAAATTATGCTATTAAAAATTGTATATCATAACAAATTTAATAACTTGAGAAAAGAAATGTAAGACTATTAACCAAACGAGTTACTCATAAGTTCATAACTTTGGTTAAAATGATATAGCAAAGAAATGGCTATATAGCAAAGAAATGAGTCCCATTGTTATGAAGTTAGTGATGCATGTAGATTTATCTTTTTTTTTTTTAAAAAAAAAACCAATGACATATATCATGGATTATTTTTATCATTATATTTTAGTTTTAGTTATTTTTTAAGGTCACATGTCTTAATGTACTTTTATTCTATATATATATATATATAAAGGATGATACTTGTTGTCATAGTGTATATTACAAAAACATCGTTGTGACACGTCTTCCATATAATTTATTGTTTTCGTCACAATGATATCACTAATATGTATATATAGCAATAAGTTACATCCACTTAAAATGGGTATGGAAAATGCCCCTCTAACTTTTCCTAACAGGCTCATTCATATCATTTTACTATTGCTTTTTGTTTGATGCCTTTAAGATACAAAATCAATCTTTTTCAAACTCTTTATTTGTTTAATACTATTTCTTTTAACTTTAAATAGTACACAGAATTCTGTCATTGAAATATATATATATATTATATTACTACAATTCAACAAAAGTAAAGATTGGACTATCTAACATTTTAAAGGCGAATATTATTTTATATCTTAATAGTTGAACTATATTTGTATCGGTCTAAAAAACTTTTAGATTTATTGAGATATTAATGATATCCAGTGATTGATTGACATCGATGTTTTGCTTTTGAAGTGATGAATATACTGATGAAGTGCGGATAATCACTTGAAATTTAGGTTGGGAAATTTTGGGTTTAGAGTTGACGGATATATAGTTAGTTCCATTTTTAAGACCCAACACCAAAACACTACTTTGGCTGATATTTTTAGAAAGTGAAACCAAAATGAATTGACATGATATTGATAGTTTTGAGTGGTAATGAATTGACATGATATTGATATTGAGCATTTGCACTAATCATTTTAACCACATATATATATATATATATATATATATATTCACGTCTCTGTTATCTATACTGAGTCAAGACAATTGTGTTTACGTGAGATAATATTCATGTCAAAAAATTTAAAGTGAAGAGGTGTCTCAAGTTTAGTCACGTTGAGTAGACACATGTGTGCCTTTAAATATGATTTGCTCTTTTCAAGTTATGTTATCAACAATTTAATATTAATTTACCAAACAGTGTAACTTGACTTTCAGTGTTTGAATCTGAAATTTACTAAATACTAATATACTTCATATGACAACTAAATTTTCTTAAAAGCACAATGCACATCAATAATTTCAAAAGCTAAACCAATCCCTAACTAAGCCTTAATTTTAAAGATTTCTCCTTTTGTCCTATTTAATTCAAATATTTATTTATTTATTATACTAAATAACATCCGGATAAAAATTCTAAAATCTCTATTGATATTTTTCAATCTTCCTGAAGAAACTGATATTTCATTCTGTTTTCTCTTTAAATAAAGCACGTGCTAGTCACACGAGACACTTACCACAGCTCAGTTAAATGAGCTACTTAAGTAGGTAAGTGAGTTAAATAAATCAGGGGCTGTTGTAAATAACTGAAAAATAGAGTGTTACTTAAAAGGCCTTCTTCCTTCTTCTTCGAAGCGCACTGCATGGCCATATGCTTGTAATCTTTCCTTGATCTTTTGGTTAAAAAAGAATTCTCTCTGGTGTCTTTAGAGAGTGGATGTACACCATCAATGGTGGAACCACTATAACTAATTGTGTCCTCTCTCTTTCTCTATCTTCTTTATCTTCTTTGTTGTTCGTGTTTGATGATTAAGACGATCAAGATCCTGTGCATTGTTGCTGTTTGAATCAACAATTGGTATCAGAGCTTCTGTCGCAAGAATTCCAGATAAGTCTTTTGATTTCTTGTCTTCTTTTTAAGTCGAATTTTTCCTAAAAGTCCTAATTCTGTTGAAGTGAATAGATTCACTATTAGGATTGCTTTTCGACTAATCCTTCTTTTACCGTCTTCTGAAGAAATTGATTCTTTCTAGGTTAAACTTTTGAAAATGTCTGCTAGGTTTGATTTAGAAAGATATGATGGTAAAAGTGATTTTGGTTTATGGAAGACAAAAATGACTGCATTTCTTGTACAGCAAAAGGTGTCCAAAGCCTTGCTTGATCCTTCAAAACTTCCTCTAACTATGACTGAAATTGAGAAAGAAGAAATGCATGATATAGCCTATAGTTCAATAATTCTTCATCTTGCTGATAATGTTTTAAGAAGAGTTAATCAAATAACAAAAGTAAGAGACCTATGGTCTAAATTGGAAGAATTATACATGCCTAAAACCTTAACTAATGTCCTATACCTTAAGGAACCATTTTTTGGTTTTAAAATGGATCCATCTAAAAGTCTTGAAGAGAATCTAGATGACTTTAGTGCTATTTGTACTGATTTACAGAATACTGGAGAAGAGGTTAAGGACAAGGATCAAGCTGTAATTCTTTTTAATTCATGACTAGAAATTTACAAAGAAGTCAAGTCAGCAATGAAATATGGGAGAGATGAGATTACCGAACAAGGTTGTTAACTCGTTAAGATTAAGGGATTTGGAAATCAAACAAGAGAAAAGAGAACCAGAAGCCCTGTTTGTAAAGGGAAATCAGAAGCAGCAGTATCATGGAAGAAATTCACAAAACAAGAATCAACACTTTCGATCTAAAGGCCAAAGTAATTCCCACCGAGACTCAAGACGGTCTAGAAGGCCTCAAAACCATGGAAAACAAAATGACAAAGTTGAGATAAAATGTAATTACTGTCACAAATCTGGTCACATTAAGTGAGACTGCCCTCAGTTGAAGAGAAAGACAAATAAACAAGCTCAGAAGGAGACAAAACACTCAGCAAACATACATGAGGGATACGAGTCAGCTGAGGTACTTTTGGTTACTGATAAGAATTGTACTGAGGAGTGGGTGATGGACTCTGGATGCACATTCCACATGACACCTTGCAAGCTTTTTTTCAAAACTAAATCTCTTTGAAGGAGGCAAGGTAATCATGGGAAACAATCAACATTGTGTAGTCAGAGGCATTGGGTCGGTCACCTTAAGACTTGCTGATGGTTCTTTGAAATTTCTTAAAGAGGTAAGGTATGTGCCAGAGTTAAAAGGTAACCTTATCTCCTTGGGAACTCTTGATAAAGTCGGCTGCAGCTACAAGTCTAAGAATGACATGTTGACTGTTACCAAAGATGGAACCTTGAAACTAACTGGTAGACTGCGTGATGGTCTCTACATCTCGCAAGGGAAGACAGTCATTGGAGAATTGAATAATGTAATCACAGGGCAAGTCTCTAAAGAAGCAATCATATGGCATAGAAAACTTGCACACATTGGAGAGAAGGGTTTGGATTGCTTATACAAGCAAGGTCTGATTGGCAAAAAGAAACCTGAGGGACTATCTTTCTGTGAACATTGTATCCTTGGCAAGTATGCAAGAGCAAGCTTCAAGCCTTCAACATATGTTTCCAAAGAAAGACTAGATTACATTCACTCCGACCTTTGGGGACCAACAAGAGTGATGACTCACAGAGAGGTTCTAGATATTTTCTGACTTTAATAGATGACTACTCGAGAAAGCTGTGGGTCTATATGCTCAAGTCTAACGATGAAGTGTTTGATACACTACAACAACTAAGGTCTTTCCCGACGCGCATATACGTCGGGAAAGATCGGAATACGCGTCGGCAAAGGTTCTCCCGACGCGAATTCAGACGTCGGCAAAAACGCGTCGGCAGAGCCTCTGCCGACGCGTATTTTTTATGCGTCGGTAGAGACCATCTCTACCGACGCGTAAGTTGGGGAGGGATTATGGGGCTTTTCTGCCGACGCAGAAGTCAACGCGTCGGCAGAGCCTTTATTTATCTTTTTTTTTTTTCATTTTGCTATTTTTTCTGTTTTGAAAGTCTAAAAGAAATACATTCAAGATATTACACATACACATAAACTCAAAATGCATTCAATTAAAATCAAAAAGTTAATTACACATATACATGAAAGTCGAGAGATATAAAATCCTGCTTTATAAATTGAAGTACAAACAACTAAAGTGATAAAAAATACACGAAATTAAAAGTATTGTTCGTTACACATAATTCTAATAAAAAGTTAGAAGCGAAAGTCTTAAGTTACAGAAAAAACATCTAACAAGCTCGTGGCGGCCTCGAAACGATATAATGCAGATGTGTCCTTCCATATCAAGGTTGAGTCGAATCATCTACAGAAAATCAAAGGAATATAATTAATCTACACTCGTTGAAATTTAATCCATCCAAGAAGCTAGAAGCGAAAGTCTTAACTTGAAACTAAGTTTTACACTAAGTTTTAACTAATTTAAACCATCTAAATTATTAATTAGATGCTCCGAAAAAAATTGACAGCATAACGACATAGACAAGAGTAACCCATATTTTTTTAGACCTGCTAATCAAGAGAAATGCACTTCAATATAGCTAGAAACACCCAACTACAACCCTCATAACACCTGGGCTATAAAAGGAAAGAAAACAACAAATCATAACTCATGAGTAAAAACGAATTAACTATGATCATAACCAATACTCAATTAAGATTCCAATCCTTCTAGAAGCACTTGCATAAGATACTCTGCCATTAATATGCTCTCTCTTAACTATGTTCTTTCTTGTTGCTCACATGAAACATAACAATGTAGTAAAGAATTTTAAAAACTAACCTGTTTGTTTTCAATACCTTGAGAATCCAAGCATTTAACAAGCACTTGAATAAGAGACTCTACAAGAAAGGGAAAAAACCACAAGTCAAAGTAATTCCCTATGTGATTAACTCACCCAAGAAAACATGTAAGTATTTTAAAGCAACATGGAATTTCATAGGTTATCTTATGAAAACTCAAACACAAACAACAAATTAGAGTAGTGAAAAGAGTAAATGGGTATTTTTTCCATAACCAAGAAAGAAAGGGGCGAAAATGAAAGGTTTCTCAGCTAATTATTAATTATGGATTTATGCATAAAGTTCCTCTATGTAGAAATATAATGCAACAAACAAGAAAACACATCATGCACCAAACAAATAGATAAAGAACTATTTGCTGCAACATTCATAAAGGCTATTTTTAAATAAGAGAACAGTCATGAGCTAAAGCTAGGCTCTAAATACAAACTTTGCAAGCTGGAAGGCAACTTTTCTAGCAAAAAATAATTGTTATCAGAGCTCACAAACTTAAACAACATCACTAATTCATTTCTATCAGTTGGTTTTCACATTTTATGCTTCAGATGTTATGAATTCAAATAGGCCAATTTAGTGCTATAAGCAAGTTTGCATACTCTCAACACCATTCAACAAGCAAAAATCAGCGCATTCCCACAAACATTCATTCTTCAGATATTTTGGAATCATCATTACAGATAGCAGGCAACAAACTAAAAACTTAAAACAGACAGTCACACAAAAACAAGGGAAGACAAGCACAAAAACAGCAACACTCCCATCTCTTAATCCTCCTGGACTTCATGATCATCTTCTTCTCCACTAGGCGAGGATGGAGGACACCAAGGGTTGAAAATAACAACAGGGAACTGAGGAAAAGGTTCTGGGATTTCCTCAAAACTAGTCTCAAAAGTCTTCTCAATCGCTAAATCCCTCTGTATAAATATAATCCACTTCAAACCTACACTTGCACAAGTTTACTTTCCTAAATAATTATCTCAACTAAACCTAACATCATTCGATAAATATCTCAATAATATATGTAGCAAAATGAAACTAAACTATAAAAGTATAAGTAGTGTTTATCTTGGTTTATCAACTAATTAATTATGGATTATGCATAAAGTTCCTCTATGTTGAAATATAATGCAACAAAAAAGAAAACACATCATGCACCAAACAAATAGACAGCGAAGGAGGGAGGTAGTTGCGACCTAATTGGAGCAACTAGAGTTTAAGAGTGTTTTACACAGTTTTGATGTTGCAACTTGTAACATACTAATAATAATAGGGTTTAAATTGTGTTTCCACATACTTTTTTAAAAGTGTTAAAAGTGAACTAATTAAACATATTTTCTAAAAAACACACATTTTTACATTTCCAAAAATCAAAATTAGGTTAGAATGTCCTAAAAATAGATTCTTAAAAAAACTACAAAATAAAAATAAAAATTAAACAACTCTAAATGCTTCAAGATAGAGCTAGCATCTAAATAAAGGGACCGATTTTCTTTCTTTTTGGGTTTTTTTTTCCCCTTTTTTTCATATTTGATTTCTATAACTATTTTCTTCATATTACAGATTGAAAAGATCCCACGACCTTTCAATTCAGTGGAGCAATATTTTGGATGTTTCATCTACCCTTTACTAGAAGAAACTCGAGCCCTTATTTGGATTTTTTTACCTTTTTTTTTCATATTTGATTTCTATAACAATATGCTCAAGCATGAACCCCATTTTCAAATATCCATTTGCTGTAGTAATTTCCTTCAAAGAAATCAAACCCAACGACAATGGATTATTCAAAATCCACCTTAAAGACAACAAAAACTGTCCAACAATCTTAATTTGGAGCAAGAACGAAAACAAAAGGAGAGAAAAATGAGAAAGATTGAGACAGACGGTGATGGAAACAAACATAAAACAAGAAAAAGAAAAAAAAAATAAAACCCTAACACACAACACATACCTCAATCGTCGACAGTGTAGCGACAACAGAGGCGAAGCAATCGACGGCGGTGTAGCGGCGGAGGGGCTGCAAGGTCACGCTGGTGCAGCGGTGGTGGAAGGGGTGAAGACGCAAAAGAAAATCACAGAAAATAGGGGCTCGAACGAAATGAGAAGACAGAAAAAAGATTTGGGGATTTAAAGGATTTCTGCCGACGCAGTGCATAATGGTGTCGGCAGAGATAGGTCTCTCCCGACGCGGTCCCTAAGCGCGTCGGGAGAGACTGTCTCTCTCGACGCAGTATTTTACAACGTCGAGAGAGGCTTCCTATCCCGACGCGTAAAAAAGACACGTCGGCAGAAATAGGGCCACCAGTTTTCTCCCTACGCCGTTCATGCCGCGTCGGCAAAGACAACCTATGCCGACGCATTTTCCGGCGTCGAGAGAAAGTGCGTCGGCAGAGACCTTTTTTTTTGTAGTGATAGGTTTGTTGAATGAAAGGCACTTGTAGAAAATCAGACTGGCAAGAAAATCAAACTCTTAAGAACAGACAATGGATTGGAATATCTGAATGAAAGGTTTATGAGTCTATGCAAAACATCTGACATTGAGAGGCATTTGACAGCAGCTGGAACTCCCCAACAAAATGGTCTTGCAGAGAGGTTCAACCGTACCATACTTGAGAGAGTATGATGCATATTGTCAAATGTGCAATTACCTAGAGTTTTATGGGGGGAAGCTGTTAACACAACAGTGTATCTCATAAACCGCAGCCCATCCTCAGCCTTAAAGTTCAAAACCTCACAAGAAAAATGGACATGCCATCCACCAAACTTGAAGCATTTGAGAGTATTCGTGTGTGCAACCTATGCTCATGTTCAGCAAGATAAGCTTTAACCAAGGGCTAGGAAATGTATCTTCTTAGGATATCCTCATGGGGTCAAAGCCTACAAATTGTGGTCTTTGGAGCAAGGAGAAAACAGATGCATTATTAGTCGAGATTTGTCTTTCAATGAAGAAATAATGCCTTGGAGGAACAGTCACTCAGCAGATAAAAATTATCCAGACACTAAGGGCTTTGAAATTGATCTAATGCCCCTCAACAACATTCCTCCTACTGAACCTGAGAATCAATCAGAAGCCATTAAAAGCACAGAAGAAGAGATTGAAGCTGATACAGAAACAGAGCAGCCTTCACAACCTATTGAAACAGATGAAACCAGCGACTTATCACACACTATCAGTTAACGAGAGACAGACAAATATGAGCTGTAAGACCATCTTCAAGATGCAGCATGCAACTCAGATTTTGTGGGATATGCTTTCAATTGCTTCACTGAAAGCTTTAGTTCAGAACCAAGTAATTCAATCAGGCAGTAAAATCTTCAAACTCAGAATTCTGGATGTCTACAATCCTGCAAGAACTTGAGTCATTAAAGGAAAATAATACTTGGAGCTTGTTAAAAAGGCCTCATGGACAAAAAGTGGTGGATTGCAAATGAGTGTTCAAACTCAAACCGACTGCAAATCCCTCTGAGAAGCCAAAATTCAAGGCTCGGTTGGTGGCTAAGGGATTTACTCAAGAGGAAGGTGTGGACTATACAGAGGTATTCTCCCTGGTTGTTAGGCACACATCCATCCGAATTCTCCTATCCTTGGTGGTGCAATTCAATCTAGAACTCGAGCAAATAATGGATATGACAACGACTTTTCTATATGGAAGCCTTGAGGAAGACATATATATGAACCAACCTCCTGGATTCATTGAAGTTGGAGGGGAAGACTTAGTTTGCCACCTTCAACGGTCGATATATGGTTTAAAGCAGTCCCCACGTCAATGGAATAAAAGGTTCAATACTTTCATTCACTGTAATGGTTTTTATAAAAGTCCTTATGACAATTGTGTGTACAAAAAGGAGATATCTACTGTTGTATATGTGTTGGTATTGCTTTACGTGGATGATATCCTTATAGCATCAACTGATATGCGTGAAATTAAGAGGTTAAAAGTTGTTTTGTCTAAAGAGTTCAAAATGAAAGATCTAGGGGAAGCTAGGAAGATATTAGGCATGGAACTACTACGAGACAGACCAAGGAATAAGATGCTGATTAATCAAGCTGGGTATTTTGAGAAAATACTAAAGAAGTTCCATATGGAGGCTGCTAAAACAGTAAAAACTCCTTTTGCATCACACTTTAAACTTTCATCCTCTCAGTCCCCTGTTGACACTCACGAGTTTGCTGAAATGCAAACAGTCTCATATGCAAACCTTGTTGGAAGTCTAATGTATGGGATGGTTTGCAGTCGACCGAACTTAGCTCATGTCATGAGTTTTGTTAGTAGGTACATGAGCAACCCAGGACGCCTCCATTGGGAAGCCTCTAAGTGGATTTTAAGGTATGTGAAAGGGACTTCCAATAAAGGACTGGTCTTTACAAAGTCTGAAGAAAATGGTGAAATTTTAACCGGTTTTGTAGACTCAAACTATGCTGCTGATCTTGACAAGAAGAGATCTTTATCCGATTACATTTTTACTCTGTTTGGAAATGTTGTGAGCTGGAGGTCCACTCTTCAATCAGTTGTTGCATTGTCTTCAACCGAAGTCGAGTATATAGAGCTTGTTGAATCTGTAAAGGAAACAATATGGCTAAAAGGTAGTGTACCGGCTATGTGTAATGGCAAGTGTGAATTGAGAATTCATTGTGATAGCCAAAGTGCTTTGGCATTATCAAAAAACCCAACTTTTCATGATAGGACCAAACACATAGATGTTAGATTTCACTATGTTAAAGAGGTGATTCAAGAGGGTGAAATCAAGTTATGCAAAATTCACATAAGCCAAAATCCTGCAGACATGATGACAAAGTCCCTACCAGCAAGCAAGTTTGATTACCTCTGTGAAATTCTGAAGTTGGACTATGGTTGATGTTGAAGAGATAGATCCAACCATTCTAAGGCACCAGATGAGATTTTACTTGTTGTGCTTAAAACATAATTTGCATATCAAGAGGGTGATTTGAAGAAACTAATATTTCATTCTGTTTTCTCTTTAAATAAAGCACGTGCTAGTCACACGAGACACTTACCACAGCTTAGTTAAATGAGCTGATTAAGTAGGTAAATGGGTTAGTTAAATAAATCAGGGGTTGTTGTAAATAACGGAAAAATAGAGTGTTACTTTAAAGGCCTTCTTCCTTCTTCTTCGAAGTGCATTGTATGGCTATATATATATGCTTGTAATCTTTCCTTGATCTTCTGGTTAATAAAGAATTCTCTCTAGTGTCTTTAGAAAGTGGATGTACACCATCAATGGTGGAACCACTATAACTAATTGTGTCCTCCCTTATTGATATGCCTTGAATCTGATATGAAGCACTCCGAACGACCAAGTACGGGGGTCTCGGGACGCGCCCGGTGGGGGTTCGGGGGCAACGCCCCCTAAGCTAAATTATGTATAGAGATTAGATATGATTTTCCGTTTTGGGCTTTTATTTTGGGCCTATTATGTTAGGGTTAAGAGTGGTGCCATATATAAACCCTCTTAACCTATTTTTTTGCCCTAATCTCTGTATTCTGAATACTCCTCTCATAATAAGATCGTTCTCTCCCTCTGCCAGTGGATGTAGCTAACACACCGTTAGTGAACCACGTATATCTGTGTGTTGTTTCTCTTCACCCTTTTATTGTTGTTACGTTGGTTACTGTTTTCTGTCATAACACCCCTCTTACCCTATCTTCTTTATCTTCTTTGTTGTTCGTGTATGATGATTAAGATGATCCAGATCCTGTGCATTGTTGTCGTTTGAATCAACACTTCCAACAATTAACTAATGCATATTTAAATAATAAATATGACATTAAACAATATTTAAATAAATGTTCTAAAATCTCTACTCATATCCCAATCATTATGATTAACAAAATAATAAAATAATGCTTTTTTTTTTTAGTTCTAAAATAATGCATATTTGAATAAGACGCGTGGTACCTTTTAATTTAAATATATATTTAATTAAATAAATGGAGAAAACAACCTTTTTAATGCCCATGGGACAAACGTTAACCATTTGAAAATTAAAAAAAAAAAAAAAAAAAAAAAAAAGGTGTTATTTCAATAAACTAGTGTAGACAAATTTGCACGATTTGTCATGTGTGCTTTTGTAGTATTTTCTATTCTCATTTTAAATCTGTAAATACAAACCAATTTTATTGGTGGGGAGTCAGATGATGACCACAATGAAGGGATAGCAACGACGTCAAAATGAACCCTCGGCATTCGCCAAAGCGAGCCTAGCTCAGCGGTAATTGACATGTACCCTCGACCATGAGGTCAGAGGTTCGAATCTCTCCACCCCAAATGTTGATGTACTAAAAAAAAAAAAAACTCGACATTCGGCAAAACAAGCAATTTTGGAGAATTAGGCCGAAAGAGAAGATTGTAATTTCTCTTTACCGTAGAAGAGAAGATGCATTTTAATTTTCAATTGTGAAGGTAGAATTGAGGAAAGTTGAAAATTTTAAAAATTAAAAAAATAATGAAAAGGAAATACTAGAATGAAGAATTGAATAAGTAGATTGTTGCAAAAGTGCGGTAATTGACATGTACTTTAATTTTGACCAAGAGGTCAGATGTTCGAATCTTTTTACCTCAAATATGGTTGAAGTCAAAAAAATAATAAGTAGATTATTGTTTATATTCACAACAGCATTGAGAGTGGTGAGAATTTGAACCTCTAACCTTTTCGTCAAGCATAAATGTCAATTATCGCTGAACCATGCTCATTTTAGTAGATTTTTCAATATTTTTAACTAAAAAGGGAAAAAAAGAGAAAGGAGTCTAGATACAATGTAAGTAGATGTATGGTTTGTAAATGTGGTGGTGGGTTTTAGTGGATGAAATGTGATGATGATTTAAATAAAGATTGGGTGGCTAGCTCATAGATTCATTCATCATTTTGCTCGCCCATCAACCACTTCCACAATAAAACTTTGAAGGGAATTCCAAAACCCTAATTTCAATTTTACCAAATATTAACTTTTGGCCTTTGCCAGCCACCGCAGCTTTTGAGGTGTTTTTCTTTCCTTCTTTCTTTCAAGTGTTCATATTCGACCTCTTTTTTTAATGCTTCACTCTCCCAATTCTCCTCGAAATAAGTCTACATTCATTCACTTTCTTTTGGGGCCCTTTTTTGGCCCTTCCCTTTTCTTTTGATCTCTTGTTAAAGTGATGGCTCTTCATTTGCAGCCTTAAGCAATCCATCCATCTTCAAAATGTTAATCAATTTCTTCTTAAAATAACAAGTAATTTCTTAAAAAGTATTTCATGAGCCTAACATATTTTATATGCATATCAACTAATTTTAGTGGATAACTTACCGATCTTATATGCACATGCATCAAACTAATCTTACAGATAATTGTTTGATTATTAGAAAACTGGTTAGATTTTAATAGGTGACCATCATAAGGTTCGAACCAAAGTTATATTTTTGCTTTTTAGTCTCTAAGTTGTGATGGTAGTTTCAACTTGGTCTCTATCATCTGACTAAAGTTCAATTGAGCTCTTGCATTAGTGAAGAAGTACACAAGCCAAGTTTAGGAGAGTTGTTTATAGATATTTGAAAATGAGGTCCAAAAAAAATATATGGATTTTTATTTGGATTTTCTACTTTATTTTGAATGAAAAATGGACAAATGGTCAGTGCCAAGTATTTTTGTTTTAGGATGCACCAAAAAGGAAAATCTATTAGATTACCTTAATGGTCCTTTTTCAAGTACAAACACAAATAATTTGTTAGACTACTCCCTAGTAATCACAGACACATTTTGATCATAAGCTTTAATCATATGAAAAGAAAATTAATGAATTTTTTAAAAACACGAAACACATCTACTCTAAATATTAGATGTTGAGATGTCAACCTAAACTCAATTCAAATAGTTAAAGACACTAAACACATCTGTCATGAATGTTAGATGTTCGAAACCCCACTTCTACATTGTTGAACTATAAAAATATTTGGGAAAAATACACTTTTAGTTCCTGAAGTTTGGGTTAGGTAACAGTTTGGTCCTTGAGTTTTCAAACTCAACAATTTAGCTCCTGAGGTTTGGATTTTGTTACACTTTTGGTCCCTCCGTCAAATTTTCTGTTAAATTCTAACAGTTTGCTGACATGACACTATTATTTTAATAAAAAAAAACTGTTTTTTTTAATTTTTCTAAATAAAAATATATTAAAATAATAAAAATATTATTATTTTATCCCTTTTTTAAAATTCTTTCTCCCTCTCTCTTATTCTTCTCCTTCTTCTTATTCTTCTACTTCTCTTTCTTCTCCAACTTCTTCTTCTTCAACTCCGGTGGCCGACGGACGACGACCGCCAGCGAAGTTTTTTTTTCCCTTTCTTTCTCTCTTTTCTTCCATTTCTCTACCTTTTCTTTTTAAAAATAAAAAAATAAAAAAGAGAGAGAGGGAGGAGCCTCCCCCCTTTCCGACGCCAGCGTCCCTCCTCCCATTTCGCGCCAGTGCCGGAAAGTCTCCTCCTCCCTCTCTCTTTTTTATTAAAAAAAAAGGTAGAGAAATGGAAGAAAAGAGAGAAAGAAAGAGAGAGAAAAAAAATCATCGGCAGCGGCCGGCCACCGGAGTTGAAGAAGAAGAAGTTGGAGAAGAAAGAGAAGTAGAAGAATAAGAAGAAGGAGAAGAATGAGTGAAGGAGGGAGAAATAATTTTTAAAAAAAAAAAGATAACATAATAATAATTTTATTATTTTAATATATTCTTATTTAGAAAAATTAAAAAATAATTTTTTTATTAAAATAATAGTGTCACGTCAACAAATTGTTAGGGTTTAACAGAAAATTGGACGGAGGGACCAAAGTGTAACAAAATCCAAACCCCAGGGACTAAATTGTTGAGTTTGAAAACTCAGGGACCAAACTGTTACCTAACCTAAACCTCAGGAACTAAAAGTGTATTTTTCCCAAAATATTATACATTATTAATGGACTAGATAATTATAACCATTATTGATTAACTTAGATAATAATTTGCTATATTAATTTAGTTAAATTATACTATATAGTAATATAACCACCCCAATAAAACTTTCAACCTTTCATTTTTCAATGATCTTCATCTCTTTCCCTACTATTCTAAGCATTTTGGTGGGCACAAAAGGATGTAGAGATCTTAGTGAGAAAAATCAATAATATTAATGTATCCAAACAAAACCCAATAACCCAAATCAAATCTTGGTTCCAAATATGTAATTAATTTATTATGGCCATTAGCTAGCCATGGCACCTTGGAGGCACCTGATATGTTGGGTAAAAGCATTTCTACTTGACAACCTTGCTTGATTCCTCCCCTTTACCCAAAAGTTGGCACTAATTTTAATTAAGAACTCTATGCCTTTGGGGGATTTCTCAACCATTCAAAGTCTTTATGTTGTACTTGGTCTTTAGTATTTTAATGTTGATCCTATCATGGGTGATGCATTCAATAATTTCAATATTAATTATTACTTTTACTCCTCATTTCAATCATAAAGTTTACCTCTACTTTTCATTGGGTTTTCATTTTATTCTCTTCAATTTTAGTAAGATTTATATTCATTTTTAATTTTCTTTAATTTATGGAAGGTTATATGACTTATTTTTCTTATCGTTTTGACTATCATCGAATATGCTTTGCGATCTTGTCTCTTCTCAACTGTTAAGAGAACGATTTATTGATATTGTCATCTACCCTGATATGAAAACTATGTTAATTATTTGGTGGATGTTAATTGACAATGAAAAAAGATCGATCATGTATTTCTCCATTAATTACTAATACAAATTTCAATAATAATGATTGGATTTAATATTTTTTAAAATTTGTTAAATTTCAATAGTAATCAAATTGTTAAAATTGAGAAGACATCATATTCATAGCATATCAACAACGACGATAAAAATAATGGATTCAATGCAACTATTTTCAATATGTTGATCTATAAAAACAATGAATTTTTTTTTTTTTTTAATTTTGTTGTTGATCGATCTGTAGCGACAAAATAAGCCATTTTTCATTAAATTTTAGTGATGGGATAAGCAGTTTTATCATTGTTTACTTTTAACAACAAAATATTCAATTTTGTTTTGCTACTGACTTTTTGGCAATGAAATAAATAAATTCGTCATTGTTTACTTTTAATGACACAGAATGAGCAATTTTGTTACTATTGATTTTTAGCAACAAAATAAGTGATTTCGTGACTATTTACCTTCACAAACGAATTATGTATTCCTGTTGTTGACTTTTAGTGGAAAAAAAAAAAAGAAATTTTGTCGTTATGGATTTTAGTAATGAAAAACAATTTTTAAGGTTGCACCATTCGTTATTTCGTCACCTTTGATCTATAGTCATACATGATAATGACATTTTTTTTACATTTTTTATCGCACATACCTTTATGCTACATGTTGCCACATTGTTATTCTTGTAGTGTATATTGATAAATATACACACACATCAGCATGCAATATAAATTTGTTTTAATATAAGTGAATCACCAATTAAAAAACTAATGGATAAATGGCAGATATATATCCTATTAATTTCTGAATATAAAATCAAGGTACTCGTGCATTATATGTCCAACAGTAAAAAAATTGTAAATCTGATTAGGTCAAACTCCTCGAATAATTTCTCTTAAAATTTCCATTACTTTTTAATGTGGATGTAAGCTTTTTCATAGATATGATTATCACTACTTTCTATTTCACAATTCCTTTTGAAGGAATTCAAGCATTTACTTTTAGTCATTCATTTTTCAATTAAAAGTTTTATCACCACTGGCTTTGGAATTTCTAATTTCTTTTGACCTGTGACTTAAGACCACTTTTTAGTGTAACTTGCTTCTTTTATTAGATACCAAGTACAAGGTTCACATTGCAATTTTTTTTTTTTTTTTTTTTATTAGTTCAACAACATTTGGAGATGAGAAGATTGGAAAATTGACAATTATGGACCCTTTAAGTTTCATTTTAGAAAATAGGTCCATTTTGTAGAAAATTATTTTTGAGGACCCCGTGCTGATGAGAGTAATGTCAGTATGAAGTTGAAATTACAGTTATACCCTCTTCATTAAAAACTAGTGAAATTTTGAATTTTTACACCAACCTTCATTAATTTTGTTCACCAACCTATTTAATGAAGGGATTAATGTTGACCAACCTAGTTTTTTCCACATTTTATTCATATTCCATAACTCAACAATATTTTCATTATACAACTCACGTTTTTCATCTTTTCCACAAAGTTTTTTTTTTTTTTTTCCAACCAAGAATACTTGAGGTATGTCATTTGATTTTGTGGATATATTACTTAGATTTGTTGTTAAAACAGTTGAACCTTTATGTTTAAATGCATTTACATTCATGAATATTTCGTTGAATTCATAAGCATTTGAGTTAATCCACGTTTTTTTGTTAGTTTTCTGGGTTTATCTCATTAATTTCGGTCTGAAACTCGGTTTAAATGCATAAAACTTGGTCTAAATCATGATTTCCAACATTCTGCCCAAAAACTTAGTCTCGATCCTGGTCGAGACCGAGATTTAAGGCAGTAAATCTCCCTCCAGTTTTAATGGCGTCCAAATCTCCCTCGAGTTTTCGGTGTCCATGAATCATGGTCGAGATTCTTCATTTGTTCATTCCTTTTTTCTTCCAAAGTCACCATTACAACAATTTTAAAATGAAAACACAAACACAGACAACGTCGAAATGAGAAGGGAGAAAGAAGAGAGATTTGAACCGTTGCTTGAGGCCACCGATACCGAAACATGAAAGAAGAGAGATTTTTTAGGGACGATAGATGGAAATTAGACTGACGAAAATACGAAAAAGAACACATCAATTTTCAAACTTCCATAACCCTAAAAAATCTACTGAAATAAACAATACCTTGCTCGAAGTTGGACGATTCAGTTGAAGAAGAGTTGAGATGAGAAGTGTGAAGATGAAGGTGGAGATTTCAATCGAGATGATTTCAACGAAGAGGAGCAAGTTTTCAATTGAGAAGATTTTTAGGATTTTTACTGAGAGGGAAAACGAAGAGACGGTAAAAGAAAAAAGGGAAAACGTTTCAAATGGTCTGCGAGGGTATTATGGACATTTCCTATGTCTTGGGGTCCCTAAAAACAATCTTTTAAAAATTGGGCCCAATTTCTGAAAAGAAAACTTAAAGGACCCAACTTAGTCAATTTTCCGGGAAGATTCGAACCTCTAAACTCTTGATCAAAGATACATACCAATTATCGTTGAGCTATTGAAAGAATGCACTATTTCTCCTCATTATTCTTGTGGGCTATTTTCTCTTTTAGGCATTATTATTCAGTAATTTGTTGTAGCCTCTAAGATAGCTCCATGTGTCCTTTATGTTGCTATATATTTAGTGTTGTGGTCACTGTATCCTTCAGACAAATCATAATAGAATTTACCTAAATCTTCTCCTCTCTTTGTCTCGTCTCATCTATAGCTATGCATGCTCACTTTGACAAGTCTGCATTACCATTAAACTTTCTATTAATTAAATACATGATAGAGATACAATCACCTACACAAATTTTTGTACATCTATAGTTCAAAGACCAAAATGTAATTTTTAAAATTAAAAAAATGAAATACACATATACTATATGAAAATTAAAAGATCAAAATAAAATTAAAACTAAAATAATTTCATAAAATAAGGAACGTAGAAGCAAAAATATCCTTCTCTTTACATATGCGCTTATAAGTATTGAAAAGTTTCTCCCAAAGGGACAAAACCTCCCTATTCCTATCCCTACCACTAAATATATATTTGATGGATTCAACAGGAGAAAAGAGAGAAATTAAAATAGACCCTTTTTTTTTCTTTGTCTAAAAGATAAACACTTAACTAATGTAAAATAATTAACAATTACATCTAAATTGTTGATTAAAAATATATTTTTAGTATAACATATATCTAAATGAAGATTTGAATCTCAGACCTAAAAAAAAATAAGTAGAATGTCTTAATCTTTAACTACGTCTTGGATTAAAAAAAAAATGTTTTTAAAAATTATTTTGAAATTCTCCCTTTCTCATATTAATGTCAATCTATGATATACCTTTCAAGGAAGAATAGAGAAATTCACTTTAACTTTTGAATTCTATATAAAGTTGGATTCCAAATTAACTTAATCCATTCAATCGAATTCCCCATCACGTTGACCCAACCCAACACTTGGAGTACACTGTTTCATAATTTATCATTTTTTATTTTCTGTTTTCTTATTCTCAAGTTTTTTTCTTTAAGATATATAATCATTTGAAAAACAAGAAGTACATGAAAATTCTTTTATTCAACTCCATTCTTCTATTGTCAAAAAAAAAAAAAAAAAACAAACAAACAACAAAAAAACAAAACAAAACCAAACTCCATTCCTCTCTTCCATTACACACATATATTTTAATCATGAAACTTTACTTGGATCAACAAATTATTCAACCGAGTTTTTAGTGACACTTTTATAAATGTTTTTGAAATACATCAACATTTGGGGATGGGGGGATTCGAGCCTTGACCAAAAGTCAAGGGTACATACCAATTACCACTAGGATATACTTGTTTTGGCTCATAAATGTTGTAGATGATTGAACAAATGATTGTGTCTATTGTTAGTCATTTCTTAGTCCCTAAACTTTAAATAGGTTTATAAGATTATATACCTTAATTTAAATTTTGACTCTATACGTAATTCTATGAATAATGATATGTCATATCTACTTGACAAATTTTGACCGATTTGACATGACGTTGTAATGAAAATGAGTAATTAAGATTATATAGAATGTCTTATCCAACTCTTTACGTGGACTCCCATTCTATTATCTGTTTATTGTGTTTTGTCGAATAATTATGTGATCGTCTTATTCAAGAAAATTCTCATTTTCTAAGTTTGTATGTATGTGTATGTATACATATATATAATTTAAAGATGTGTGGAAGTGGCATCCCCTAATATAAAATAATTCCTCCAAAAATTGAAGTGCTTGTATATGCTTTGAGTTCTATATCAACCCACATTCCTCGATAGTCCTCCTCTGCTGCGTCAAAGCCAAGCTTTTTTTCATGCAATTAATCTTCATAATCTCACCAGCTTTGCTTCTGACTCGCCGGAACTTCACCGAGCTGTGTCACTGACACAGCTCTCCCGGCGTTCCCCCAAACACTTCAAACATGTCGGTCGCCAACACCGACGCATCTCCGACCATGTCATCGGAGGCCTCGATGACGGTCGGGGATATGCATGCCCTCGACGTCAAGAAGAGCGGCAGCAGCCCCGCCGATAGGGCTCAGTGGGTGGCGAACCCACCGGAGCCACCGGGGCTATGGCGAGAGCTCCTCGATTCCCTCCGCGACACCATTCTTCCCGATCCGACCAAGCTTTTGTCCCTCAAGAAGAAGACCGGAACCCCTTTGGTTGGTACCCTTTTGCAGGCCATCTTCCCCATCCTCTCATGGGGCCGGAGCTACAATACCGGCAAGTTCAAAAACGACGTCTTGGCCGGTTTGACTCTTGCTAGCCTCTGCATTCCCCAGGTAGACGTCCTGCAAATTTTCTTTCTCCGGTGACTGTCTTGTGCTAATTTCTAAATCTACAACCAAATTTTGTGTGACGCAGAGTATTGGGTATGCAAATCTGGCGAAGCTTGATCCTGAATATGGCCTGTGTAAGATGAATGAAAGGTTCTTGTGATTTGGAATTAATAATTTGGAATTTGGTTTAAGCTAATTTGTATTTTGGTTTTGTTGGGCAGATACGAGCATTGTGCCGCCGCTGGTTTATGCAGTGTTGGGAAGTTCGAGGGAAATAGCCATCGGTCCGGTGGCCATAGTTTCTCTGCTACTGCCGTCCATGATCGACAAAATTCAAGATCCCGCCGCCGACCCTCTTGCCTACAGAAACCTTGTCTTCACCGCCACCTTCTTCGCCGGAATCTTTCAAGCCGCCTTTGGACTCTTTCGGTCTGTGTTTCTTTTAATCTTCCAGTTTGAAAACTGTTCTTTCTCTTCTCTTCAACTTGTTTTTTAAATCATTAAAGGCGCTGTGTTTTTTTTTTTTTCATTCTTTTCGAGAAAATTGTGAAAAGAAAACCAGTGGTTGGAATTTAAACTCTATGGTTGGAGTTTCAGTTAGTGATTGGATTTGATTTTCAACACTTCCATGATTGTGCGAGAGAGAAGAAGGAAGGAGGCCTATTGCTTTCAAAATTGTATTAAAAAGTTATCCATTCGTTAACTATTTGGTCTATAATTTTTATTTTTTATTTTTCAAAAGAATAGTATTTGATTGTCCATTTACGAAGTTGCAATCCACCAAGTTTTAAAGAATAGTTCTACAAATCAATTGATCAAGAAAACGTTAATTAATGTGCAAAAGATTGAAAATTGCAGTAATGGGTTTGGTTTGGTTTTATTAAATATTTCAGGCTGGGATTTTTGGTGGATTTTCTGTCACATGCTGCCATAGTTGGGTTCATGGGTGGAGCAGCCATTGTAATTGGGCTTCAACAGCTCAAAGGACTGCTTGGCATCACTCACTTCACTAACAAAACTGATGTCCTCTCTGTAATGGAAGCTGTGTTTGGATCATTCCACCAAGATCATCCTGTAATTCATTCATTAAACTCACTTTTAATCTCGTTTTACTGCAAACAAAATTTACCCGCATCGATAAGTTCGAGCCTTTACTTATCCTCTGACGTGGTTCATTTTCAATGAATAAAAAATATACAAACAAACCACGTCAAAGTAAGTGAGAACTTCTACTAGTCGATGTGCAGGTAAGTTTTCTTATTTTGTAGAGATATTAATCTCATATCTTTTTTTTTTCTCGCCTTCTTAAACTTTCACTACAGTGGAATCCGTTGAACTTCATCATTGGCTCCTCGTTCCTGTCATTCATCCTCATCACCAGATTACTGGTAAGTTTAACTCAAGCTTAAATCGTCTCAATTGTTTTTTTTTTTATTTGTTTTTCTTACTTTTTTAGTTCAACAACACATAAGATAAGAATTTGAACTCTTGATCTTTTAGTTGAGGATATATATTTTGATCAATTGAGTTATGTCGGGTTGATACAGGTTTTCCTTACTAGTTGCGGTCTCTTTTTGAGTTTTTTCTATAATTCTCTTTATATATATATATATATATATATATATATATATATATATATATATATATAATTTTTGTAACATTTCCTTACTAGAAGTTATCTTATGATTAGTGTGCTTGCAGCCAGCTGACTATCTAATAGTCAAACAATAATAAAAATTTATGGATCAACTTTTCTCTTTTCTTTTTGTTTTCCATGAGATAAATGGTTATTTTTGTTTATAATGATTTTACTATTTTAGTTTGTGATTTTATTGGGTTTTGCTGTGGAAAAGCAATAAAGAAAAAGAAAAAGTTATGACACACCATAAAAGTAAGCAGTAGAATGAACCTAACCAGTTTCATGGGAAAATTCCAAGACCCTATTTTCATAACTAATTTTGTTATATATATATATATTGTTTTTAATGATTGTTTCCTCACAAACTTTTCTGTTTCTTCTTTTTCACTTTTTTTTTTTCAAAAGAAGTTTTCAATTTTTAACAAGTTTACCACTCTACCTATAGGTAGATGGTGATAATATATATATATATATATATATATATATATATATATATATATATATATATATATTTTTTTTTAATGTTGTCTCCCAAAACTAACCTTAAAGAGCGGGTTCTACATCTTTCAAAACTAGCCAATTTCAATTTAGTAGTTATGATTTCAACCTTAGTTTTAGTTTGTGTTAATAGTTTAAAAAACTTTTGATCTCGTCCTTGTGGTTTGGTCAAATCTTACAAATTGTCTCTTATTTTACTATAATGACACATTTATTTTAGAATATACTTAGCTGCATGTTGATGTGTTATCTTTTTACACACCACTATTGAAATGTTGATAACTATGAGAGAGAAAGATAAGGTCCTGTTTTATAACCATTGATTTTTGAAAATTAAGCTTATAAACACTACTTTCACCTCCAAGTTTTTCTTTGTTTGGTTATCTACCTTCTTTTCTTGTTTAATTTTCAAAAACCAAGTCAAATTTTGAAAACTAAAAAAAATTATGCCCCATATGATAATCATTTGGTTTTTGATAATTATGCTTGTTTTCTTCCAAATTCCCTACCATGGTTTTCATCCTTGTTAAGGATCATTTGAATTTCTTGCTAAAACCCAAACACAAAATCAAGTTTTTGAAAACTATTTTTTTTTTTCAAAATTTGACTTTGTTTTTTAAACCAAGGAAAAAGATAGATACTAAAACAATGAAACTTATAGGTGGAAGTAGATGTGTATAAGCTTAATTTTCAAAAACCAAATGGTTATCAAATAGGGTCTTAGTTTTCAAAAACTTGTTTTTGTTTTTGAAATTTGGCTAAGAATTCAAATGTGTGTTTAACAAAGATGAAACCCATTGTAATGAAATTGGGGGAAACAAGCATAATTTTCAAAAACAAAAAACCAAATGGTTATCAAATGAAGCCTAAATAATCATTAGCTAAGTATTATCTGTTAGTTTATATGTCAATGGTTGCTCTACGTCTAGTTGTGACTATATGGTCTATTTCAAATAGAAGGAACTAGATTGGTTTTTTTTTTTTTTTTTTTTTTGACAATATGTGGAGATTGGGGGATTTGAACCGTACCACAGACCTCATGGTCATAAGTACAACTTTAGCTATGCTCTTGTTGGCAACTAGGTTGGTTGTTTGAATAGGTAAAAGAGGGACAATTTGAGCGGTTCAACCATACTATAGGAACCAATATTGATTGAAACTTTACCATAGAAACTAAATTGAAAGTAAGTCATTCTCAAAAAAAAAAAAAAAAAAAATTGAAAGTAAGTCCAAATCATAACAATTTAACTTTTTCTAATAATTATTTGACTTTTAGTTCTTTATTATTAAAAATTAATTAAGTTTATAAACACTACTTTCAGTTATGAGTGTTACGTTTTCAAAATTTATGTTCTTTTAAAAAGATTAAAACAAAGGAAAAAAACTCATAGATAAAAAGTAATGTTTGATGCTTAATTTTTTAAAAACCAATTGATACATGAAGTAAACTGATTGCAGGGCAAAAAGTACAAGAAACTGTTCTGGTTACCAGCCATAGCCCCACTTCTATCTGTAATCTTATCAACACTTTTAGTGTTCCTCACAAGAGCCGACCACCATGGCGTCAAGATCGTCAAGCGAGTCCCCGCCGGCCTCAACCCCATCTCCGCTCACCACATCCAAATCCACAGCCCTCACCTCCCCCAAATCGCCAAGATCGGCCTCATCGTCGCCGTCGTTGCCCTAACGGTTCATTCTTTTATCTTTTTTCCATCATCATTCACTCGTTAAAGATCAGTTTAGAATGACTTTTTAAATGTTTTAAAAGAAGGTTTTTTCTTTTTAAATATTCGAAAAGTCATTCCAAACGGACCTTAATATCTCTCCTGATCAATTCGGTTCGTTGATCGGTTGATTCTGAATTTCAGGAGGCAGTTGCAGTGGGCAGATCGTTCGCCTCCATGAAAGGATACAACATTGATGGAAACAGAGAGATGGTTGCTTTGGGCTTCATGAACGTTGCTGGGTCTCTCACTTCTTGCTATACCGCAACTGGTAAAATTTTTTATTCAACTTTAATTTATAAGTTTTTCATGTCTTTGATTTTTTGAATACTAAGTAGCCAATATGACACATGTTTTATATGGAAAGATTGAAGGTTAGAGATCTTATTCTATACAAATTTGAAAGTAATATTAATAGCTTAACGATCTAATAGAAATTTCAAAAAATACAATGATATAAATAGATACATCGACTTTAAAAGTTACTTTAATTTGAATTGTCAAATTGAACATAAATCAGCGGTAATTGGCATATATCCTCGACCAAGAGGTCAGAGGTTCGAACTCCCACATCCGATGTTGTTGAACTAAAAAAAAAGTTGTGTCTTCAACGACGATGTCCTTTAGATCTCCATTTTTAAAAGCGATCACTAAAAAAGTTTTTTTTTACAACTTGTGAGATGAGAGATTTGAACCTCTTGCCTCGTAGTCGAGGGTACAAATTTTATGTCAGTTAAACTATACTCTTGTTGGCCACTAACATTGTTGTGTCTGTTCTAATGTGTCATTGTATCTAATCATGCTATCGCTCTGCGTCGATGAAGTATGACATTGAAATAGAGAAGTTGAGTGTGGATTATGTGCAGGTTCTTTCTCGCGATCGGCAGTGAATTTCAGTGCTGGATGCGAGACGGCGGTATCAAACATAGTGATGGCATTAACAGTGATGATATCATTGGAGCTGTTGACAAAGCTTCTATATTTCACTCCCAACGCCATTCTCGCTTCCATCATTCTCTCTGCACTTCCAGGCCTCATTGATCTCCATGAAGCTTACAATATCTGGAAGATCGACAAGCTCGACTTCTTCGCCTGCCTCGGAGCTTTTCTTGGAGTCCTCTTTGTTTCCGTCGAAATCGGCCTTCTCCTTTCGGTATCTTTCTCTTCTTCTTCCCTCTTTCATTTTGCCTTTACAACTCTTTTCAAAGAAGTAGATGTGTTAACCGCTGAACTGCGTCGTCGTGCTGGCATACTTAGAGATAAAGTTGATGTGTCACTAAATTGTTATTTTAATAACATACTTAGACAACATATGCATGACGCATGTGCACTTGAACATCTCACTTGAAAAAAATAATTATAATTTGTTTATAAATTAAAATAATAATTTTATGATACATTCACTTTAATTTTCTCAAGGAAAGTGTGTGTTGGACATAGAAAGAGATGTTTTGAAAAAGAGAATGAGAAGTGCATTTTTATAGACAGAACATAGAAGTAGGGTAGGAAAAAGAGAGATCATCCCCTCTTTAGAGTAATCTTTGACCAAGGGCAAAGAGAAACTTAATTCTATCAATTATACAAAAATTTATAATATTTCACAAATAAAAGTTTGTGGATTTCAAGTGTTTTATGTTAAATTAAACATATAACTATTCTAAAAGTTTTACCTAACTTAATGGATAAGATATTTATTATTATTTTAAAGTTAATAAGTTGTTCAACTACTTTTGTAATTGTTGAACTCGAAAAAGGAAGAAGTATTTTAGACCATTATTTTTCAGCCTATTTAAAATAACTTTGCAAGTGTTTTACAAAAAAAATGTGTACAAAGTGGAAAAAAATAGTTTTAAGCACTTATGAATCATTCCAATGTTTTGTTAATTAGTTTTTAAAGTTTGATGGGAATTTTTAAAATTTTAAAACTAGATTAGTAAGAACTTATTCATACTAAACTAAAATTTATATAAAATCCACTTAATTATATATCAATAATAAAAACATGGTGTTTCTCAAAAATAATAATAAAAACATGGTTTGTGGAAGATTGGGTCATCATATCATTTTTTTTTAAATAAAAAAAATAAAAACATGGCCTTTTTCAAAAATAAATAAATAAATAAAATAATAAAAACATGGTGCATCACGACGGGAAAATTTAAGTGGTCCACTTGATTGGTGGAAGATTGGGTCATCATATCATTTTTTTTAAAAAAAAAAAAAAAAAAAAAAAAGAAACTAAAGTAGAAGGTTAATATAAATTTGGAATGATTTTTTTAAAATTATTCATTATTATTATTATACTTTTTAAAGTAGTGAGTTGACTTTGTAAAAAAAAAAAAAGTAGTGAGTTGACTTTGTAAATAGTGAGTTGTCCACGTCACTCTACACATATGCTGTTGTTGTACTGTATAGGTAAGAGGGCAACATTTTTGTAGATTTTAGGTCTTAAGTCCAACTAAAAACTTTGTCTTCCTTCTCTGAGTTTTATGTTTGTTCTAAGGATGAATTATTGAAAATATTCCAAAACTTCAAGTTATGTTTCAATTATATTTCTAGATTTTGAAAAATATCACTTCTACTTCGAAACTTTGAAATTTGGATCAAAAAATATTGTTGAACTTTGAAATTGATCCAAAATTTTCTTTACAATGAGTATTGACATGTCAACTGATGTATAAAAATTAGAAGGCATAAATGATATTACGTACGACTATTTTTTTTTTTTTTTTTGACAATATTATGTACAACTATATAGAAGATAAAGATTGTTGTTATCACATTTATTTCATCTCAAAAGATATGTTAAAATCTTTAACATAATCAATTTTTACAAATCAGCTACCATGTCAGTTTATGTGAATGATATTGTAAATAATGTCATGTATGTCTTCCAATTTTTATACACTAGTTGTTGTGTCAATTTTGAAAAAAATTCTCTAAGGTATTTTTTAAAACAAATTTCAAAGTTCAAGAATAAAAATGAAACTTACACAAAATTCAATCATATTTTGTATAATTTATTATTCTTGTTTTGATAACTTAAAAATATTTCAATTTTTTAAAACTTTCAATTATGCTTCCCTTTGTCACATCACATCAACAAAATTAATGGAATAGGGACATGACATCTCCATTAATTTAACCAATTATCTATTACATCACATAGCACTTAGTTTTTTTTTTTTTTAGTTCATAGTTAAGATTAATTCAATGGCATTGTTATATGAAAATGAATGTTGGCACTATGTATCAAAGTAGAAGTCAAAATTGATTGATGCATTTTCTAAAGTTCAAATATATTATGTTAAGTTGATCAAATATATATATATATATATAATGTTAAGGGCTGATTTATAATTCAGGGTTCTACATGTTCTTTGCATAATCTATTTTACCCATATAGACCTTCATAAAATTCCTTTTAAGATTATATTATGTTTTGATTTTCTATTTCCAGGAAATCATACTTGACTTATAACTTATTTTTAAAAACATTTTCATAATTCTAGTTAGTTTCCTTTCCAGATTTAACTTCAAAAGCATTTTTAAATGTATGAGACTAAACAAAGAAATGATTTAGCAAACAAGAATTTGTCTTTTTTTTTTTTAATCATTAATAGATTTTAATTGAACAAACTCTAACCTAAAAATTATACTCTCTCTTGATTTTATAAATGCAGGTAGTGATATCATTTGCAAAGATAATACTAATCTCAATGAAACCTGGGACTGAGATTTTGGGAAAACTCCCTGGAACTGATACCTTTTCTGATATTCATCAATATCCAATGGCTCTCAACACTCCTGGACTCCTCATCATTCGTGTTAAATCTGGCTTGCTTTGCTTTGCCAATGCCAACTTCGTCAAAGATAGGTAACCTCACTCGTTTGATAACTATTTCCTATTTCTAATTCGTCATTTTAAAAAATACTTACAAACAAAGTTGTCTAGAAATTACGAATGAAAAAAAAGAACTACTTGGGTCCTAAATTTTGTGTTTTCGCTTTTTTGATATTAAAAAGTAAGCTTATAACTTTCTTTTTCTCTTGTCAATCTGAGATACTGATTAAGACATATACCATCAACTAGAAGGTTAGAAATTTAAATCCTCTACATCCGTTGTTGAACTCAAAACAAAAAGAAATATTATCTTTTTAATCTAAATTTTAGAACGTTACAACATTAAGGATGTGAGAGGATTTGAACTTCATACCTCTAAGTCGAGAGTAGATACTTTATGCCATTACGGCTAAAAATTTTCATAATCTCTCTTTCTCACACTTACATTAAAATATCAATCAGCTTTATATTGAATGTGTTGTTTATTTGTGATTTAGAATTATGAGGTTCATCAGCAGCCAAGAAGATGCATCAGCAAAGAGAACCATTCACTTCCTAATCATTGATCTTTCCAGTTAGTTCATTTCTAGCTTCCTTCTCTTCACATCAAATCGTTTTTTGCTTTTTTTTTTTTCTTTTTTCTTTCAGTATAAGATATAGAAGATATTTCCATTGATACTTAATATATAGTTATTTTCTTTCTATGTAGGTTTAATGAACATTGACACTTCAGGAATTGCTTCTCTTGAAGAACTGCAGAATAGTTTGGCAGCCAGTGGAGTAGAGGTGGTTATCTATTTTTTTAAAAACACTTCTTCCCATCTTAATCAAATTATATTTATAGTTCGTTTTGTCTTTTTCAATTTAGTCTTTATTGTTTAAACGTTTCAATTTCGACTATTATGTTGTAACATTTTTCCATCATATATTTTCCATACGTTAAAATTGACTTATGATAAACTTACGCAACATGATACTTATTAAGTATGACGAAAATTTAGAAGAGAAGTCAAGTGATCTAAGAGAAGAAAGTTTCTAGTTTTTCCTTCAAATTGACAAAAATTTTCAACTTTTTTTCTCCCACATGGTCTAATCTCTTCTCTAAATTTTTGTCAATTCACTAAATATCCTGCATTTTGAGTTTATTATCAGTCCATTTTAACATTTACTAACGGAAAAAGTATAACTGAAAAATGTTAAAACACAAGTGACTAAATTGAAAACATACTTAAACATATATGCCATAAAACCAATTAGATAATAACAATTTTTGGTTTTGGTTTTCTGTTCTTACCATTTCCTTACAGTTGGCCATTGCAAATCCAAAATGGCAAGTGATTCACAAGTTAAAGGTAGCAAATTTTGTTGCCAAGCTCAAAGGGAGAGTGTTCTTGAGTGTTGGGGAAGCTGTGGATGCATGCCTTTCAGCTAAAATGGGAGCCATCTAAAAGCACCAAAGCCAAGTAAATTAACAAACTTTTCTCATTACCAATCTAATAAATTGTACAATTACCAATGCTGCTACTTATGTTTTGCTGTCTCTTTCTTCCTTTTAATGTTTGTGGATTATAAGGTTCTGTGTGTTCATGCTCTATGGAACCAAATAAACCAATGGGTTCTTACTAATTGAACCCAACTCATATTTCCTTTAATTTGGTATTGTATGATGTGTTTGTAAAAATATGTATAATAATAATAATAATGGGGGAAAATCCCATGTATATTTGCTGCTTTTTAACTTTGAATTGCATGTGTTTCTTTGTTACAGAGTGTTGAAGTTTACCCAATTTTACTTATTAATTGATCAACTAAAATGCAAAAGTAATATGAGAACTGGAAATCAACCTAGTTTTTGTTCAAGCAATTATGTTTGAAGATGTTGTTATTAAAGTTCAAAGGAATGTGCCAACAAGAGCATAGCTCAACTGCAAAAAGATGTACTGATAACCACAAGGTTTGTGGTTCGAATCTCCCACCCCCATATTGTCAAAAAAAAAAAAAAAAAAGTTCAAAGGAATGTTCAAGCATGAGATTTTGAAAGAAAAACCATTTCAGTCCTGGTAGTTGTGACCAAATAATTTTGGTCTTTGTTATTATTCTGCTATCAATTAAGTCAATATGATCATAGTATAGTCGTGAAGACATCTACTTTTTTCTTTGAGGTCTGAGGTTCAAATCTCCACGGTACTAAAACAAATCTGCTATTCAGTTAAATTGTGACTATTTAACTTCAAATGTGCATTATAATATGATGACATGGACATACATTAAAGTAACATAGGCAGCCTGCAGAGAGGGTAAGGGACAGCACAAATGTTCCTTTATTGTATTACTTATTTTAACGCAAAAACTAGAATACATTTCAGAAGCTAAAATTATCAATCTGAATAGAAAACAAACAATTGAAGGGCTTGTATTATCCATACATTAGCAGTTGTTAAACAGGAACAGCAGGCCTAACTGCTTCAAGTGCTTTCTTAATTCTCTCCACAGCAGCCTGCAATACACTGAGGGATTCAGCATATGAAATCCGAATGCAACTGTCGTCACCAAACGCATCCCCCGGAACCAGAGCAACCTGAAAAATCAGCAGCCATATCGATTCACGTCTTGTAAAGATAATGAAATGACTTAACAAATCGTAAAAGGAAAAGCGCTGTGTTACGAGTTTCATCAAGAAGCAGAGTGGCAATTTGGATTGATTCAACCTCCAACTATAGTAGTGCCTATTTGGAATGGTTTTCTAAGTGTTTAAAAACATTGTTTTAAACACTTAGAAAGTCATTCCAAACGGGTCCGTAGACTTGAATCTGGGAAGAATTATGAGAAAAATTACAACGAAAAATGTGATGCTTTATGATGAACTTTACCTGGCCCTTCTCCAGCAGATATCTGCAAAGTGACTCTGAATTGTTGATTACACCAAATCCTTCAACTTCAGATCCGTAGTAAGAGCTGAAATCAAGGAAGAGGTAGAAAGCTCCCTACAACAAGTTATAGAATCTTCAGATATTACACTAACATCACAATCATAAAAGAAAAGACCAAGAAAGGTCGCTTAGGAACGCTCGAGACAAGCGAAAGGTTGAAGCTGGCACCTGAGGTTCTGAAATCTTGACGCCAGCAAGTTCACCAAAGCTTTTGACCAAATAATCACGACGTTCTCGGAATGCTTTCACCATTGTGGCAACTGCTTCCCCACCAGCATAGCCCATTCCTAGAGCTGCAACAGCTGCTTTTTGGGATATGCTACTGGCTCCTGAAGTGGACTATCATAACATATAAACAGAATAAGCAAAGACTAACAAAAAAGGTTCTGACAATTAACAGTTGAAAACTTAATCAAAGAAGCAAGTTCTTTTACAGATTGCATACACATTTTCTATAAAAAGATCTCAACAGCTGCTTTTTGATTGCATTCTAGAAAGAGGAAGTGGAACTATTTGACAAATAAATCCCTATAAGATGCCCACCAGCATACTGGTTTTTGTGGATGAGGACCATAATGCAATACCTTCTTGATTTCCATTAGGCCTTCAGTCCCTTTACACTTTATGTTGCCCAGAGGCTTCAACTATCATCTTTACATTAAAATTCTCAAACAGGAAACAAAAATTCATAGTATCTATCCCTAGACCTTCTCTGGAATTTTGAAGTTCTGAATAAGCACATAGAAGATAGATCCAAAAGCCATTCTACATTAAAAGAAACTTCCTAGATTTCCCCTTTTCTATCTTTGTTTTTTAACAGTAAACAGAAACTTCTATGGAAAAAACTAAGTCAAATAAAAGCTATAAAAGACTGCTCAGACTTAGATATAGACAATTTAGTTCTCTGAAGAGAAATATTATCACCATTGCCTGGTCTGTAAGTAAGCAATGTAAACAACAAATTCAGGAGAAAGGAAAGAAAAACGAAACGAATCAACATAATGCAATGCAATGATGAGTTGAAGACAATTGAAGATTGCATTACCAAGCTCAAAACTTTTAACAGAGATGAGAAGTACTAAAGTTTTAACATACCTGACTCTGGATTTTTCCACATGCAGAAACAAAGTGTTTAGGACCAGCAAGATACCCAAGTCGCCAACCAGTCATTGCAAAGGCCTAAAACATTACACCTTCAGATGTCAGGTAATCATATTGCAACAACACAGAGATCAAATAGGAACTTTCACATAGCTGGTGGTTGTAACTTGTAAAGATCAGAAAACAAATTTTAATTACCTTAGAAAACCCATTAACAGTCAAAGTCCTTTCCCACATTCCTGGCAAAGATGCAAAGCTTGTGTGAGTTGCTGGAGCATAAATTATGTGTTCATAAATTTCATCAGACAGCACCTGCAAAGGAAGTAAAGAGAATTTAAGATCAAATAGTCCAATAAATTACTTTCAGCACAGTTAAAGAAACCTCACCAGAAGTCTAGGATGTTTTGCAACAATTTCAGCAATCTTTTCCAGTAATGCCTTAGGGTAAACCGATCCTGTTGGGTTGGATGGAGAACAAAGAATCAGCAGTCTCGACTTCTCGGTGATCTTTGATTCAAGAAGCTTTGGATCCAATAGGAAATTTTCTTCAATACGAGTTGGAAGAATCACAGGAGTTGCATCAGCCAGCCTTGCCATTTCTGGATAGCTTACCCAAAATGGAGCTGGAATTATAACCTGAAAGGAAAAAGATTTAGCAAACACATCACAGACACGACAACAGTAAAAGTACATATGAAGTATGTTATAAATGGATCAGGTTCCTTCATACTATATTGCTAATACATGCCTTATTGCCTCAATTCTTCCACAAGAATAAGCAGAAGCTAGTCGAATCAAAATTAAACTATTGTGCATCCTAATCATATCTTTCCATAAACAGTTATCAGTGGTAGTATGAATTCGTTATATCCATCACAAGATCAAGAAAACCTTTACCTCATCCCCTGGAGAACAAACAGCAACAACTGCTTGAAGAATACTCTGTTTGGCTCCATTGCTGACCAATATCTGGTCTGGTGTATACGAAATCCCGTTCTCCTCTAGAGACATAAAGAGTACTCAGAGCTTGCATCAAAGAAATGAAGCTAGTATACAACTCAACTCAACCACATCTCTAAAAACTCATCCCCTAAACACAACTAACCTTTCAGCTTATGACAAATTGCTTGGCGAACTTCCAACGTTCCTGCATTGGGCGTGTAGCGAGTGAAGCCATCCCGAATCGCATTAATTCCAGCCTAACATTCAATTGGGGGTAAAGAAAATCAACTATGACATGTAGAAATAAGAAAAAAGCATCAAAAGAAAACTTGGACAATGAACAAAGGGGAGTTTTGGGTTAAGACAATACCTCGGCAATTGGGGCAGGTGTATCGAAATCAGGTTCACCAGCAGCTAACCGAATCACAGGCACACCGGCTTGCACAAGAGCCGTAGCCTGATCGGTTATGGCCACTGTCTTGGAAGGTTTCACAGAATTCACTCTTGGGCTCAGAGAAATGTCCACACTCACATGGCCAGAATCATTTCCAGCCATTACTGGCTTGACTTTCTTAGTATACTGCACAGACCTATCATCAAAATGGCAAGCTCAAGGGAAAGAGAAAAAGAGAGACAACAACGCATTCCCAGCAATTATAATCGAAGATGAAAACGACCCAACACCAGAAAGCATGAGAATTCCACTTACAAACTACAAATTCACACCGAGACCCATCAAAATGGATCAAACCAGCAAACAGAAAGCATCAATGAGGAAGCTCACAAAAAGAAAAAGAAGACATAAGGAGGTAGAGCATACTTGAGGGAGGGAGCAACAAGCTGAGAGGGGAAAGAAACGGATCCAAAGGCAGATTCTAAAGCGGAATCAGCTGCGGGAAATTGATATCTGAATCCGAGACGAGAAGCATTAGAAAAAGTCTGCAAGGAATTTGCCATGCCAAAGAGGAAGGTGTCCCGATTGTGTAAGGGACAAGAAGAAAAGAAGACAAGTCAAAGAAAAACTGGGAAAAGAGAGGGGAACAGAGAGATTTAAGTACCGAGAAGCCGCGATGAGAGAAGAAGAAGAAGAAGAAATGAGTTGGTAGAGAAGAGGGGGAGTTGGTGGAAACGGCGGCTGTCGGAAATTTCGATCCAAAGGCGGAGTTAGGTAGCGTTTAGTAGTTGCCGTAGTTGAATTCAGCCGTCAAAACTCAAGATCCAACCTTTACCTGTGAGGTTTTTTCGGTTCATTTCGATTTTGTTTTTTATTAAAATTAAAACTAACTTCTTGGACATCGATGATCTAAATTGATTATTTCTTTTTTTCGACAAAATACTTTCTTTTTTTTTTAATTTCCAAAATTTAATTTGGATTTTGAAAATACTTCAAATAAATAATCAAATAAAGAATTTTATAGGTGAAGGTAATATTTATAAGTCTAATTTTCATAAACCAAAAATTTTAAAAATCAAATAGTTATCGAAAAAAATTCTAACTTCTATTATGAGATAGTTGGGATGGGGGAGTCCAACAAATAATTTTTTTTTTTTTTTTTGGTGTTTCAAAAAAAACCAAATGATTTTTTTGGGAATGTTTAAAAAAATAATAATAATCTTTTTGGGAAAAAATCATTTTTAATCCTAAACTTTGTAGGTTGTTTCAATTTTAACCTTGAACTTTCAATCTTATCAAATTGAACCTTACACTTAGCAAGTTATATCAATTTTAATTCTAAACTTTCAATTTCATCAAATTGAACCTTAAACTTATCAAATTATATCGATTTTAACCTCAAACTTGCCTAAGTGTTACAATGTATACATTTGATTAACTTTTCGTTTGAACCACCATACGTAATTGACTATTTCTTCCTTTTTTTTTTCCTAATTCACATCGCACTTGAATTGGTTTATTATAAATAAAATATTGGAAAACTTAACTTTAGATGACTTTTTCTTGTTGTTGAGAACTTTGTGAGGGTTTTCTTTTGTCCTGCTATCTAAGATTATGAAAGCAAAGCTAACTTTGGAGGTTTTTTATCTTCACATATGGCTGGTTTTTCTTGTTACTAAGAACTTTGTGAACTTTTTTTCTTTTTTTACTATTTTTCTTCTTGTTAATTAGAAGAATGTACAAATGTAGAAAACGAAAATGAAGAAGTTTCAAGTTTTTTATTTCTCATATTTGCTAGATTTTTCTTGTTGCCAAGATTTTTTTTTTTTTTTTTTTTGGATAACAATGAGAAAAATAGTTTGGAATATTTGATTTCTTCCGATAAAGAGTTTCTCCAAATAGTTTCTCCATTTCTTACAAAACACCATCTCATGTGCAACATGAATTTTTTTAAAAAAATGTCAATTAGATGCTTTAATGACAATTCAAATGAAAAGTTGACCAAAGGTCTACATTGTTAATACTTGTGCAAGTTTGGGGCTCAATTTGATGAAATGGAAAGTTGTTAAAATTGATACAACATGCTAAGTTTATGGGTCAAAATTGATTTTTTTCCCTAATTTTTTTTTCTCATTTGAGCTGTTTTCTACATATTGGTTAAAGTTTTGAGACCATAACGAAAAGTATGTTAAAATATATTATATAAGAGACAAATTGGTGAACTCAAAAAAAAAAAAATGGTAGGTAAAGAGCTTTTTTTTTTCTTTTTTCTTTTTTTTTTTTCTTTTTTCTCCTTGAGTGGGTGGGTAAAGAGTATGACTATTTCATTTGACATTATTGTTTTTATATATATAGTTCATTTAAGTATATAAATTTGACTGAATTTCATAGTAACTCAATTTTTAATTTCTAGGTTCCCATGAGAGAGTGACCCTCGGTGGTGTGCCAAGTTTGACTTCTTTGCGTAACAATATAACAATATAAGCTAATTTATTTATTTATTTGAAAAAAAAATACATTTTTGGTTTCTAGAATTTGGGTTAGGTGTCATTTTGGTTGTTCCATCCATTTTCATATGTATGGCTAAATGTTTTTAAAATTTTTAAAATTAAAATAATAAAAATATTATTATTTTTAATAAATTTATTTCTTCCTCTCTCTCCATCATTATCTTCTTCTTCATCACTATATCACCACCACCGCCCATCGACGACAACTTTTTTTTTTCTTTTTCTTCTTCCTTTCTTCTTTTCTTTTCTCTCTTCATTAAAAAAAAAAAAAACCCAAAACTCTAGCCCTCCCTCTCTCTTCCACTCTCTTTCGTGTGTCGCCAGCCCCTCCTCCTCCCCCATTATGTTTTTTCGTCGAGTTCAGTGTGTCAAGCTCGCGAGTTCAAACCCACGCCCACACACAGATCCAATCGACAAGACCTACAATGGAACGAAAAACCCACCAGCCCCCCATTCAGTTTTTGCTGGCAAGGTGAAGGGAGGTAGTGCGTGTTCGTGGTTTTCGACGAGCCCCGAACTGATTTACAAACGTCGGATCTAGAACGCAAATGTTCGAACGGTCGTTCGACAGTGTAGATCGTTCCAAATCCATAGATTTGAATGAGCCCCACTTCGATCGTTCCAAATTTTTGGATTCGAACGAGCCATCGTTCCAGCCCCGCTTCGTCGATTCAAATGCCAGATCTGGAACGCAAACGTCCGGATCTGGAACTAGGCTGCGGTTTGGGTCAAGAATCGTTGGAGCTCCCCCTCTTTGCTATTAAAGAAAAGAAAAGAAAACATATAGAAAGAAGAAAGAAAAGAGAGAAAAAAAAATTTGCGGTCATAGAAATGTGTAATGTATAACAAGAGATATTTGGTATGGACATACATCCACTAATTTAGACATTTTTATTTTATGTGATGAAGGGACAAAAATTGGGCAATATAAGATAGCTGAGATTGATCATAGTTTGGAGAATTTGAAATGAAAGAATTAATGGCTGACCTAGATTCCTAGCTAGTTATTTTATTTGAACTCCTGGCTCTTCTCTCTCTTGTTACTTTATTTGTTGTTCTGTTTACTTTTGTATTATTGTACATTTACAAGAAGAAACTTGATACTTTTTTCTAGTATAATGCATGGCGTCGTTTATTTCATCTAAATATCTACTTCTTCATGACATTTGGTTTATCACATCATACCAAATAAACTAACATTTGTGCAAAGTGTCACCGAAACTACATAAAATCAAACTTCAAAATTCATGATCGAAACTTTTTTAAATATGGATTAAATAGACTATACTATATCCCAAAAGTTTAGTCGGTAACGTTCTCGTTTCTTGTTTCCAATTTTATTAAGAAATCTAAGCATTTAATTATAACTATGTATGTTTAATTTCTTGTTTCTCATTTTTTAGAAACACTCCCAAAATTTATATAGAACTTTTGGGAACAACTAAAACTAGTTTCTCCTTTTTTGTTCTTGTTTCCAATTTTTTCCAAACATAAATAAGAATATAGGTTTATTATTATTGAATGTATAGGTGTTAGGGTCATGAAATTCTATTTTTCTTTATTAAAAATGAAGAAACGGAAACAAGAAACGAGAACGTTACCAAATGGGCCCGTTTGATAACCATTTGGTTTTTGGTTTTTGAAAATTAAGCTTATACACACCTACTTCCACTTACAAGTTTCTTTGTTTTAGTATCAATATTCTTCCTTGTTTTCAAAAACCAATTCCAATTTGGAAAAAAAAAATAGTTTTCAAAAACTTATTTTGTTTTTACAATTTGGCTAGGAATTCAAATGGATCCTTAACAAAGATGAAAGTCATATGGAATTTAGGGAAAAACAAACATAATTTTCAAAAACCAAAAACAAAAACTAAGGCCCCGTTTGATAACCATTTGGTTTTTGGTTTTTGAAAATTAAGTTTCTTTGTTTTTTTAATACCTTCTTCCTCAAAAACCAAGTCAATTTTTGAAAAATAAAAAAAAAAGTAGTTTTCATAAACTTGTTTTTGTTTTTGAAATTTGGCAGGAACTCAAATGTACCACTGACAAAGATGAAAACTAAGTAAAGAAATTGGGAGGAAACAAGCATAATTTTCAAAAACCAAATGGTTATCAAACATGGCCTAAATGGTTATCAAACGGGGCCTTAGTAACCTAAATTGTTGGTTTTATCATTTTCATTATTTTACACCCTTAAATCATTTTCATCCCAGTCAATTTGAATCTTTGACCTATACAATTTTTTTTTTTCTGGTTAAAATGAATCTACAAGCATAATCCAAATTGCTAAAAAAACAACAATAATAATAATATCCAATATAATTTTCTGGATAGAAGAAATAATTAAAACAATTTAATTAAATAACTTCAAAAATCAAATAACAATCTTGCCTCACCAAAAAAAAAAAAAAAAAAAAAAAGGAAAGAAATTGAGAAATGTATATAAATATATATTTACAGAAATGTAAAAATTGGTTTAATCCATGGTTGAGTTGAGGCAACTTGCCGTTGTCGTAATTGGCACTTCCATCACTCGGAGGCATTTGGTTCCCATTTCAGATTGTTAGTATCAACTTGCTGTTGTGACATCATTGTGTTCATGCAAGGCTCTCCAATTTCATGCTATCAACACACATTAACATATAATTCAATAATCTCATCATTTTTCATCTAACCCATTCATTTTTTTTTTTTTAAATTCATAGGTTAAGATGCTATGAAATATTATTGTTTCGAAACGAAAAAAAAAAAAAAAAAAAAAAAAGAACCTTTAGAGTGTCAAATGAGGCTTGTGGGATGAAGGAAGAGAGGAGTTGAGTTGTGGTGTAGTTGTGATGCCAAGGAGAGTAGCCATCGTCGTTTGGGTTTCCGATGTCGCAGCCACCAATGTTGCATGACCCGACATTGATGTTGGTTGCTTGGGATACTTGATCATATACTGTTGATGGATATTGACCACTGAAACCATGTTTTAAAAATAAATAAATAATATGTCTATCAAAAAAATAACTCAATAGTTTAAAGCAGATTAAAATACCATTTTAGTCTCTCTAGTTTTCATTCTATTTCACGTGAATATATTTTAAACTTTATTCAAAATACGAGAATTGAAATTCAAACTCATTTTTTTTAATTAAATAAATACCTTTGAGGAATTGAAGAAGACTCGGAGGCAACACAAATTTGGGTGGAGTTCTGGCCATTATTTTCGGGCAACCAATTAGCAACATCGTTTTCAAAGGTCGTTGGTATTCCCTCTTGTGAATCCAAATATATCTATTTAATTACCAAATAAAAATAGCTATTTTATTTATTTTTCAAAATATAAATAATATGGACTTTCTTTTTTAAAAAATAATAATAATAGTAATATGAACTTTCAATTACCTGGATCTGATTTGGAGGATCGTATGGAGATAAGTGACTACTTAATAGATCTTTCTGTAAAAAGAAAAATTAAATTTAAAATACAATTATTCGAATATATCTTTAAAAAAACAAATTAAAAGATACTTAAATTTAGAAATTTCCTTCAAATATATATTTAATATGAATCTCTACCTTCTTTTGAGTGATACGCGCCAAGATGTCTAAAAGGTTCTTCTCGCAAGATTCTATTTCACCATTCGATGTGAATGAAAGAGGATCGGGTTCGAATAACCTTAAATATAGAAAATAAAATACAATTGTTATTTTTCTTTGAAATATAAAATTAAATTATTTAAGTCAAGGATTAAAAAAAAAATCAAAAAATAAAAATACCTGAGCTGCTGCTCCGCAAGTTGAAGCTCGTGTCTCAATGTACCAACCTCTTGTTGAAGCTCCTATGAAATTAGGAAGTGATCTATGGAATTATATCTCAAAATTATTTTCAATTTTTACATCATTTTACATTACCATATGAATTTTTTCTTTAATATTCTTCTTTCAAAAACTTTTAATTTCATCCTTTATTGTAAAGGTTTTTTTTTTTTAGTTATGCTCCTAATATCAATAAATATTAAAAATTATTAAATGAGTGATGATATGACATTAGCATATGTGTTTTTATTGAGTTGAAATTACCTAATATTTTTACTTAAAATTGAACACATTCACTTTACATAATTGGTGATAATTTACATACTCAAAATAAATATTGGGTTAGAAAATGAATTGATGATAAAAATTAATTAAATAAATATTAATATTTACTTGGTGAATATTTAAATAGAGTATTACTCAAATTATATGACTAAACTCAAATAATAATAATAATAATGATTACCTCAACATTGGAGTTGCTTGATGTAGGACTGTTTGAGGACAAAGACAAACAAAATCAAAATAGAAAAAAAAAAAAAAAAAAAAAAAAAAGTTTAAGAATTTAATTTTTTTAAAAAATAATAATAAATAGATAAAAACTGGTTGAAGTGAAATAGAGATAGAGTTGTTTTGTACTTGGCAAGTTGAAGGGCGATATCGTTCTCTGTCTTCAGATTATTCAGTGTCCCAAGTAAAAACTGCATGAAAATTTGTTAAAAACATAAAATAATCGTTAAATAAGAGAGTTATTTAATGTTTTAACCATCCAATTTCCTAAATTAAGAAAAAAAAAAAAACTAAGGGTACAATTAAGTTGTTATTTGGTGGATAACAAATGGGGTTTTTTTTTAATTCCTTTTAACAATGGTAGGATAAGAACGGAATCGCTAACTTTTGAGGTGGTAACTTTGGACCGAGACATCCAATGTCTATTTAAACTCTAAACTCTTATTTTGGTGAATCTTCAAAAATTGAGATACTAAAGATTGTACCAAAAAGAAGTAAATAGTTGGACAAGATAGATTTGTAAAATCTATAAAAGAAAATGTGATACATTTCTTCCCAACAGGAATACATCCATGTTTGCTTCTATAATTTATTGGTATGTCATGCCATAAATCATCCACATTTATGAAATAGACATATCACATAAGAATTTAAAATTTAAAAATATAATTGAAACATTTTAAGTAGGGACAAAATAGATATTAAAAAATTAAAAACTAAAAAAATTTCATGTTCATGACCAATTAGAAACCATATTTTAAATCTCCACATGTGGAAGCCAACTAAATTTTTTTTGTACTCATAGACCAATTAGAAACCAAAAATTTAAATCTAGATGACCAAATATGTTACTCTTGAACCAGCCAAATAAAAACTAAATCAAATCTAAAAAAAAAAAAAAAAGTTAATTTTGAAAACCTAATAACTAAATAGAAACCAAATTCAAATCAAATGATTTCAACAAAATTGAAATTTGCATAAAATTAAGTTCAATCAAAATACACATGATTCATCATTAAATAACTTTGTCAAACTAACAAATTAAAAAAAAATTGTCATTTTTCTCTACAATCTTTATATTTTTTTAATATTACTTCCAAAAAAAAAAAAACTGAGTTTGAATTATAGATACCTCTTTATTCTGAACAACGCTGCAACCAAATAATGGGGGAAAAAAATCAATGGAATCCCGTTAGTTTCTGAAGAAAAATGTGGAAAGAAGAACAATAATATTATAATTATAAAAGAAAGAAAGGAAAACATACCTTCCTCTATCATGATCGGGCAAATTTATGTAACGAGCAAGAACATCCTCGATTCTGCAGAGATAATATTAAAGAGAGAGAGAGAGAGAGAGAGATGAGAAAATTATGTTAAATTTGGTAGGAAGAAGGAGGGCGGGGAAGCGAGGGGGACCTGCGGCGGCCGGAGAATTGGCTGAGGCGGCCGGAAGGAGAGAACATGATGAGGGCGATATCGATGTCGCAGAGAATGGAGAGTTCGTAAGCCTTTTTGATGAGTCCATTTCTGCGTTTGGAAAAAGTGACCTGTCGATTGGTGTTGTTTTCGATTCTCTTGATCTGCAACTTAACTCGCCCCATTATCTAACCATTGGAGACTCTAATTTTTTAGGTTAAATGGAACAAGAAGAAGACGACGAAGACGAAGACGATGAAATTGGGACCTTGAATAGTGGAAGAGTTTGTTTTATAATTTGTTGGGATTCAAAAACTTACTCGGTCTTTGCTTTCAATTTTAACCTCACGATTATTTAACCGTATTTTTCTACGTGTTTTTTTTTATTTCACCACTTCATTTTAATTTTCAAATCATATTTAAAAAATTAATTATCAAAAATGCCCCAGAACTATATGGGGTCGTTTCAATTATACCCCGAATCTTCAAAAGTTTCATTTTAGCTCCAGATCTTTGTAGTTTGTTTCAAAACAACTCTCGGAGGTATTTTTTCGTTAAATTTATAAAGTTGCTTTATTATTTTTCTCACTTATTTTTTTTTTATTTTATGTTCGACAATTGTGATGGAGATATTTGAAATGGTAATTGATTCCTTATCGACCGAATTAGGTTTGGAATGACATAATTTTAATAGTATTAATAACAAAAACATGGTAAAATCATATTTAATATTCTAATATATAGTTGAGACTTTCTAAAATTTTAAGAATCAAATGTGTGCACAACTGTCTAGATTTTTATTTTAACTTGAATGAAATAATATAGCTATTGTATATTGTTATAGATAGTTTTAATTTCCTGGAATTTCTTCGAAATTTATTTAATATACAAAATTAATTTTGCTAGAATGTTTTTCATCTCTCTTCTTGAAGGCTAACATGTTAATTCCAAATTTCCAATGAAATATATTTAAAATCTTGCATTCTCTTAAACTTTTTTTTTTTTTTTTTAAACTGCATGTTCTCTTAAATTAGTAGCAGAGAGATGAAATTTTTTTGTGATTAATAGATTATTCATTACTAACGTCATATTTTTCAATTTCCTATGTACAAATAATTTTAATATTCCTCAAAATAATTAATATTAAAATAACTTACAAATTATTCAAATTCGATCCGACCCAGTTTGGGATTGCTACCTTTTAAAATAACTAGTTTTTTAACACGTGCTTTGCACGTGGTAGTTTTCATTATTTTATCATATTCCTGGTATATTTTCATTTCATTTTGTTATATATTAATATTATTTGTTTTAAAAAAAGTTAAGCATACTTCCGATCTTCAGTTCATTTATATTTACTACAGAATAAATGATTTATTAAGTATTTTACACATTTACAAAGTTTTAAATTATTAAAATTTTGATAAACTTTTAAATTTTCATTATATAATTGAGGAGAACTTCATAAATTTTATAATTTATTTTTAGGAATAAATTGACAAAAGTTTTAATATTCTAACTTTTCATGTTTGTGTATTAAAGAAAAGTAGGAGAGAGTTATTTATATAGTGGTAGAAGATAAACAGAAATACAAAACTTTTAAAATTTCCTTATTCATGGCAATTAAATATAAATTCATAAAATTTTAAGATAATTAAATTCATACATTTGTATAGTTACTTAATAAAATAAATGATAAACTTTTCATATTCAAGTTATTCATATTAGAATGTTTCATGTTTTAATGGTTCACATTCAAAATTTTTAATTATCAACTAATACTTCCTCAAGAGTTAGAGAGAGAGAAATAATGAGACGAATGAGAAAGAGAACAAAAGTGGAATTTGAAGAATTTGAAAAAACATTTCAAAAAGTGGGATGAGAAAATAAATAATCATAAACATGAGAGAGATTAAAAAAAGTGGAATTTGAAGAATTTGAGAAAGTACCATTTTTTTTTATTATTGTAGTGGATTTATTCATTTACTACCAACAATTTTTTTTTTTTAAAATGTATATTCCTAACAATAATAATATTTCTTCTAGCTTCTCTTTTGCATATCTTCAAGTCTTTTCTTAAATTACCAGGGATCAATATTGCGACAAAAGAAAATCAAGAAGAATGTTAGATTAAAGAATTCAACAAAAGTTATGAGGCAAAGCAAAAACAATGAATAAAAGAATAAAAGCAAACCTAAATATAAGAGAAAACTCAAAACCTTGTAAAAGATATTGTTGAAGGGAGCTTTATACATAGTTGTAGGAGATAAAAGTTACAAAACCTTTGGAATTTCACTATTAAATATAATAAAAAATAAGCTCATAAATTTTGAAAAATAAATTATAGAAATAATGAGATAGAGCTTCTCATATTCTACCTTTTCACATTCTTATTAATTAATGTTATTAAACGTTAGAATTAAATGACATGCTTAATAAACATAAAAATAGATCAAATAACATAAATGGTCTAAAAAAATAGTTTTTAATTTATTATTGATAATTAATTTACTATTTATTATTAATTGAAAATTTTGTGGGGCATTAAGGTTAGACATTTTTTTTCTCAACAAAAGAAATATAAACTTGTAATTGATGCAATAAAATTTATTTTTCAACAAATATTATTATTAATAAAAAAACATGAATGATATAAGAACAATAACAAAAATGAATAGTAACAAAAAAAAATCTTAGATATACACTCATTTCGTAAAATAGATTTGCTCACTTGATAAATATTGATATACAAATACAATTCTTCAACTTCACCAAATTGGAGTTGCAATGTCAAAAGCCTAGGATCTAAGATATAAATTTGACACATGCATGCATTCCCTTGCAATTTGAATATATATATCACCCCTCATGAAACCTTTGCAATTTGAATACACCACACCAACATCTCGAGATGTTTTGAAGATTGAAGAGACTTTGGAGAGCAAAGAAAACAAAGAGAACAAAAATAAAGAAAGAATGAAACTAAGTGTTGGTGAAGAAAATGGTGAAAAAAACTCCATTTTATAGTAGTAGAAGATGAGAGTTACAAAACCTTTTAAATTCTATAACCTATAAAATTTCATTATGACTTATAATTTAAAAAGGTTGTAGGACTTCTCAAAAAAAAAAAAAAAAAAAGTTGTAGGAAAAACTTTTTGCATTCCAACCTTTTAGTAAATCCTACACATTTATTATTGATAATTAATTATTAATTAATTAATTTACTATTTATAATTATTCTTTAATGGTAAAATTGTAAATTAGTAAATTAAAGAAATGACAAAAGTGTCCAAAAAAGTTTTTTCAAGATCCTCACTTTTTAATATAGTATAGATATAGATATAGATTGCTACAAATATGTTTTAAGAAAAATCAACCCTAAAATGAACTAAATTAGTTTTGGTAAATGTTAGCTTTAAACTTTTTTTCTAAAAAAAACTTTAAACTTGAAAAGGCATGCTACTATTTGATAAATGAATAGTTGTGATTTAGCTTTAATACTAAAATTGACAAAACATCAAAGTTTGCATAATGTTTTTTATATGATTTAATTAATATTAAAATGATGGTTTTAAAATATAACATGTTTTTCATTTAAATTTATTTTTTGTTTGCTCTAAACTATTTCTTAAAGTATTAAGAGAAATAACTAGGATATTTTTTTCGAAAAAATTATCTTGGTATTAATTATTTTTTAAAAAAAAGTCACTCAATCATTAGATCAATTTGAAAAATTAGGAGATATAATTTGGTTGGGTAAGAAAAATACTAATTTCATAGGATATAAAATTGAAATTTGAAAATTTGTTTTTATTAAAAAGTGAGTTCGAACAAATTTTGTACATAGAGAAACATAGATAGCTTCCAGATTAGTCAGTCTTTAGGGGAAATTTGTTCTCCTCTCTGTAATTTTGAGGTCGAAGAGATTAAGGTTGTAAACCTGTAGTGATATGAATATCAAGTTATTGCTTTTCAACTAAACTCGTTTCTCCAGCTAATTACAAGCTCGAGGTTCGTCTGTTTCCACTTACTCGCTGATTACAAGCCCGGGTACAAGCCCAGGGTTCACCCGATTCCCTTTACTCTCAGTCCCTGGAGTCCCGACCGAGTCTAGTTCGACTGAATCTGATCCTGAATCGTCTCCGAACAGAAGAAAAACTCTAAAAACCGAGACTCAGGTATAAATACCCTTCTTCACGTTTGGAGAAGGGTTTGAAACCTTAACACTTCTTACTTCTTGTTTGCTGACTTAGGCATTAGAGTGACTGTGGCAAAGCACCACATCGGTGTGCAGTTTTTACTTATTTTGCATGTCACGTCTTTCCTTTCAAACAAATATAATTTACTATCACATTTTGGCATCAACAGTTAATAATATGTGAAAGTGATGAACTATGATCTTTTGTGATCAAAGTTACAATGTCAACCAAGGTGTAAAATATCGATGTCGATGGAAATGTTGAAGTCTCAATTTTATAGAAATATTAATAAAATGTCGATGTAGATGGATATTCCTAAGAATTATAAAACAAAAATTAAAAAAAAAATATTTGAATTAATAAATAAACGTGTTACACTTTTTAAATAAGTTAAAATTCTTATTATTTATATCATATTTACATTAGTGACATTTTGTTGCTTTTTTTTCATCAATTTTTTCTAATATAATAAAAATGTTGATTCACTTCTATATGTCAATATTGAATTCATGAGCATGTAAAATATCGATAGAACAATTGACATGCGGATGATATTTAATACCATGGTCTCTTAACCAATCAAACCATATACACATATCTTTAAATTGTCATATCTTATTACAAAATTCCTATTTAATATAATCAATTCAAGGTGTCATATAAGTGTACCAACAGGTGTGAGGAAGAAAAGCTTGAAAGTAGAAGAATGTAATCCAACCAATCAATTTTGGTAATTTAAAATAATTTGAAGTCACTTGTTTTGCTTTAACAAGATACTTTACGCTGCCTTAGGATTTGAGAAAATGTCAGAAAAGGCAAAAAAAAAAAAAAAAAAAAAAAAAAAAAAAAAAAAAAAAAAAAAAAAAAAAAAGTTGAAAAGGCCAAAATAAGGCAAAAGTTGATTCTATATTTATCCTCACCCTACCCAGCCGGTGTGAGACACAAGAAACCTATGCTTTTTGCTCCAATTCTTTATTAATTTCATTCTCTTTATTATTATTATTTCTTCTTTCAAACCTATTTGGATTTCAAATATTAGAAATAATAATGTTTAGTTCATACTTTTAATCAGTTTGAAAAATATATATGAAGTTTATGTTCCGCATATTGTGGGGAGTGGATGGCAAAAAAGAATAAATTATAAGAAAAAAGTTTGAATAACTTATATTTAATTTATAGATAATTTATGTTTTATAAAAGTTAATATACATTGTATATAAAGGCAGGTAAAGTTAAGTGATTAATTCTTACTTTTAAAAATATTTAAGTGAAGAACTCTGGATTACACACAACCCTAAATTCAAAATTAATAACTCTCTTGATTAGACACAACCCTAAATTTAATAGTCCCAAACGTGAAGTTATTCATGAGCTAAACACCTTGTCAGATAATAAATTTGTTTGTCAAATCTCATTCTCATAAATTTGCAAATATAACTCTCTTATTTCTCATCTCGAACATCTTTTACAAAAACAAAATAGGAACAAGAGTCCTTTGTTTGTCAAATCTCATTCTCATAAATTTGCAAATATTGAAATAAAATGAAAACAATACCAAACTTTTACATTCGATTTTCTCAAAAAAAAAAAAAAAAAACATTCGAAACTAATACAAAATTTTTATTTCTCAACAACAAAACGATGACAAACTCTCTAATTTCTCATCTCAAACATCTTTTACAAAAACAAAATAGGAACAAGAGTCCTTATATGAGATTTTCTTGGCAAAATATTGTCGATTATGAAATTTATTGAAAAAAAAATATGTCTTGAAACTTCCCACAAAAAGTATGATCCTTTCGTGAAAAGAAAAAAAAAATAGATAGCATTTCTTAGAAAGACCAAATTTAACCAAAGTCAATCATTTGCAAAAACGTCATTTTCCGTCCATGAATTTGACGAAAAAACGCCTTCAAGGGTTGTTTGAAACGAACTTCAAACTTCAAGGACTAAAATGAAACTTTTGAAAGTTTGGGATATAATTAAAACCAATTCCATAGTTCATGGGTGTTTTTGATAATTTAACCTAACTTTTAATATTAAGTCAACGTTTTATTATTCAAATTCAAATTCTTTTACATTCTTGATCAGTAAGGATTCAATGGATTCAAAAAAAAAAGAGTAAGGATTCAATGGAAAGATTAACTAAAAAAATCATTTGAAAATTTTGAAAAAAAAATGAAAATGGAACTTTTAATTTAAAAATACAAAAGACGACATAATTGATAACCGTTGTGTACTTAAGAGATCAAATCGATATATTTAGGATGTATAGATTATTTAACACGTAATCACACTGAGATTATTGTATGAAAAGTGCAATATTTTTTTTAGCGATGCAGCCTCCACATTGAAAATATGAACAAAGATTATTTGCAATAAGTCAACAATCATTGCAAAGCCCTTCCAAATCATAAAGCTCACTCCAAAAACTTGTCTTTTCCTTCTACTAGCAAGCCCATAAATACCCGACAACCACCAAGCAAAACCATCAGCCAAAGAAATATGAACAGTAAGCGAATATAAGCCCTTTATAACTTCTGTGACTTTGGCATTTAATTCATCCCACATAAAATTAAAATACTGCCACAGGAACCATTTGATTCTAGAAGGACCCAATAATTAATGCTAATGGATAACAAAGTCGGGACAGAGGTAGTTAATAGAGTCTTTAATTTATTAAGGCTCTTTTTGAGGGAGAGCCTAATCCTCTAACATTCCAAGATAAAACTTTCATTTAGGAACATCGCTCCTCCTTTACCTCTTCCTTTACCTCCTCCTTTACCTCACAACTAGATACAAAAGCATTTTCAGATACAGATTTAGTAGGGACCAGACAGAAATTATGTTCAATAAGCCATTCATTCAACCTCTTCTTGAAAGCTTGATCATCCGAGTTTTCAGCTCCTTGCATCTTATGTGTTATAAAATCGTTGTGGACCAGACATAAATCTTGGGTGTTCGAAAATGAACTGATGATAAAAATTAATTATTATTGTGTTGGCAAATGACCACTTCCTTAAAAATATTATTTTTTAAATTCTACATCATCAATTTTTAGACATAAATAAATGTTACTATTTACATGGTGAATATTTAAATAGAGTATTACTCAAATTATATGATTACCTAAACTCAACAACAATAATAATAATAATAATAGTGATTACCTCAACATTGGAGTTGCTTGATGTAGGACTGTTTGAGGACAAAGACAAACAAAATCAGAATTAAAATAAAATAAAATAAAATAAAAAGTTTAAGAATTTAATATTTTAAAAAATAATAATAAATAGATAAAAACTGGTTGAAGTCAAAAAGAGATAGAGTTGTTTTGTACTTGGCAAGTTGAGGGGCGATATCGTTCTCTGTCTTCCGATTATTTAGTGTCCCAAGTAAAAACTGCATCAAAATTTGTTAAAAACATAAAATAATCGTTAAATAATGAGTTGTTTAATGTTTTAACCATCCAATTTCCTAAATTAAGAAAAAAAAAACTAAGGCCCCATTTGGTTCGTGATTTGAAAATTGTTTTCGAAAATAAAGAATTCAGCAGAAAACGAAAAAAAAAAAAAATTCTTATTTCAATTATACCTAAAAAACATGTTTTGTTCCAATTTAAAAACTTTAAATTTGAATTCAAAATTTGAAAACTGTGTTTGGTTATGAATTTGAAAATGCATGAAAATATATTAATATGTGCTTAGTAAAATTAATTTTTTTTTAGAAAAAGTTAATTTAATATGATTATTTTTTTCTACTTGACTTTTATTCATTTTTAGAGAGATTATAAATCAATCATGCTGGAATTGATTCTAAAAAAAAAAAAAATTGTTAGAATTGATATTATAAGGAAAAAAAAAGATATACCATATAGTTGTATTATATGAAACTTTTGATTTGTAAAGTGGAGGAGTATATCAAAATAGGTAGAATTATGTAAAAAGTAAAAATAACAACCAAAACATCCGTATCAATCAAACACACTATTTACACAACAGTAATTTTGTATTTTTTCCCTTTATAGTGAAGAGAATTTGGATATCAAAAATAAAAAATGTTGATCGTAGATAATGCAACATTGTTTGATGGAAAGAAAGAGGTATAAAGTTGTATCCTGTGTTTTTAAAGTTGTATCCCGTGTTTCCACTATTTTGAAAACAAAATTGGAAAACAGTGAAACACGTTTTCATGGTTTCCCTTGTATTTTTTTATTTTCGAAAACATAAAAGCGAAAACAGATCATGAACCAAACGGGGCCTAAGGGTACAATTAAGTTGTTATTTGGTGGGATAACAAATGAGTTTTTTTTTTCTAAATTCTTTTTAACAATGGTAGGATAGGAACCGAATCGCTAACTTTTGAGGTGGTAACTTTGGACCGGGACATCCAATGTCTATTTAAACTCTAAACTCTTATTTTGGTGAATCTTCAAAAATCGAGATACTAAAGATTGTACCAAAAAGAAGTAAATAGTTGGACAAGATAGATTTGTAAAATCTATAAAATAAAATTTGATACATTTCTTCCCAACAAAGTTAATATGTTTGCTTCTATAATTTATTGGTTTGTCACGTCATAAATCATCCACATTTATGAAATAGATATGTAGCAGGAACTACATAAAAGTAGAATTTAAAATTTAAAAATATAATTGAAAGATTTAAGTAGGGACAAAAAATAGATATTAAAAAATTAAAAACTAAAAAGTTTTCAAACTCATGACCAATTAGAAACCATATTTAAATCTCGATGACTAAACATATGAAAACCAACTAAATTTGTTTATACTCCTGACTAACTAGAAACCAAATTTAAATCTGGATGACCAAATATGTTACTCTTGAATGGACCAAATAAAAACTAAAGTCAAATCTCAAAAGACTAAAAAAAAGAAGAAAAAAAAGTTAATTTTGAAAACCTAATAACTAAATAGAACCCAAATTCAAATCAACTGAAATTCGCATAAAATTAAGTTTAATCAAAATACATATGATTATTATTACATAACTTTGTCAAAACTAACAAATTTTAATCGGAAAAAAAAAAAAAAGCATGATCATTTTTCTCTAAAATCATATCAATTCATAAGATAGATGTTCTATAATTCAATGCATGCCCACAACAATATTCTTTTAACAATTCTTCAAACAAATTTTCAAAAAAAAAAAAACAATTCTTCAAACAAAAACTAACCAAATTGAAATTTTATCCAAAGATAAAGGATTTGTTCGATATGCAATTTAGATTACATTTTTTTTTTATCTAATTGATTCACGGTATATTTGTAAATTACTAATTGAAGTTAAACACCAAATATTTAGCTAGTAACTATTTTACTCCATCGCTTGTTAAACAAATCATTTTTTAAAAACATTGCAACCCTTTTTCAAGATGATTAAGATGAAAAATACAACTTCGCCAGTTTAGAGTAAAATCTTTATACTTTTTAATATAACTTCTAAACAACAACAACAAAAAACCTAAAAAAAAAAATTGAGTTCGAAATATAAATACCTCTTTATTCTGAACAACGCTGCAACCAAATAATGGAAGAAAAAAAATCAATGGAACCCGTAATTTTCTGAAGAAAAATCTCCAAAGAAGAACAATAATAATATTATAAAAAAATTAAAAAATAAAAAAGAAAGAAAAATATACCTTCCTCTATCATGATCAGGCAAATTTATGTAACGAGCAAGAACATCCTCGATTCTGCAGAGATAATATTAAAGAGAGAGAGAGAGAGAGATGAGAAAATTATGTTAAATTTGGTAGGAAGAAGGAGGGGCGGAAGCGACGGGGACCTGCGGCTACCGGAGAACTGGGTGAGGCGGCCGGAAGGAGAGAACATGATGAGAGCGATATCAATGTCGCAGAGAGCGGAGAGTTCGTAAACCTTTTTGATGAGTCCATTTCTGCGTCTGGAAAAAGTGACCTGTCGATTAGTGTCGTTTTCGATTCTATTAAGGATCTTCAACTTAATTCGCCCCATCATCTAACCATTGGAGACTCTATTTTTTTAGGTTAAATGGAACAAGAAGAAACGACGAAGACGATGAAATTGGGACCTTGAATAGTGGAAGAGTTTGTTTTATAATTTGTTGGGATTCAAAAACTTACTCGGTCTTTGCTTTCAATTTTAACCTCACCATTTTTTTTTTTTTTTGACAACATGGGTGGGGGATTCAAACCGTTATCAGTACATCTTTATGCGAGTTGAGCTATACTCTTGTTGGCAACCTAACGATTATTTAACCGTATTTTTCTACCTGTTTTTTTTTTTTATTTCACCACTCCATTTTACTTTTCAAATCATATTTTAAAAAAATAGGCTAAATTATAAAAAATACCCCTAAATTATGAAGTTTGTTTCAAAAATGTCTCTGAACTTTCAAAAGTTTCAAAAATACCCCTGAACTTTGAAAAATGTTTCAAAAATACCATTGTCGTTACTCTTGAACTTTAAAAGAAAATAAAAAAAATGCCCTTATTGAAAAAAAAAAATTCTTCTCCTATCGTCTTCTCCCATGAAAATTAATAAGAAACTTTACTTATTTGTCATGTATTCATAATCTAGGTGCTTTTTTTTCTCTTTCAATACATCCAAAGAATTGACTTGGCTAGATTTTCATATCAAAACTTCAAGATGACTTTTGTTTTGTTCTTGAAATTCTACATGTGCTTGACTTCATTTGTTGGTAGCCTTTGCAATATTATTTCCTCACCAACTATTACCCCATTAGCTTTCTCTATATTCATTTTATAAAAAAATAAATGAAACTATTGTTGTATACGGATTCTAACCATTTTTAAATATTAATAATAAAAAATCATATATAAAACTTTCGATTAATTAATCTTATAAACTGTACCAAACTCACAGTCTTGTAAATACTTCTTCTTCCTAGAACAGAGAGGGCAAAAAGGAAATAACATATATATATATATATATATATATATGTCATAGGTAACCACAATATGCAAGGAGCTGACGAGGACAATCGGGCGGAGATAGGACCAGGAAGCAACCCAGAGGAAGACCAGCCAATGGGTCGGGCCATTTTGGCCCGACCCATATGGTCGGCCTCGGCCCACCACTCGGCCCGCTTGCGCGGGCCGAGTTCGTTTGCCTCCGCTCAGTCCCTGCTACCCCTAGCCGCCCCGGTCCAGCCTGGTTCGTCCCGAAACGCCTCCGAATCCCTAAAAACCCTAGGAGCATGAGCAGGTATTTATACCCCTCTTCGCCACTGAGGAAGGGGCCCGAACTCTCGACTCTCTCCTCTTACTCTCTTGCTCTCCACTTTCGTTTTCTGACTTAAGCATCGGAGGCGGTGTGGCTAGCACCACACCAATGTGCAGGTTTTCCGTTTTGCAGGCCACGTCTTCCTCCCTCATCTACAAATTTACCGTTGGTGGCACGTGAAGGTCAGGTGAGTTTCCTCTGACCAAATTTGACCATCAACAATATATATATATATTGTTTTCTCACACTTATCTTCTTTACGCTTTTTAAAAGAAAAAACTTGATTTCAAAGTATGTTTTTATCTGGTATTATGTTGCACACAGTCTTTATAAGCAAAGTTTTGCATTAATTTTCATGGAGAAAGAATTTACGGTGAGAGGAGGAAAAAAGAAGAAGCATTTTTCAATAAGGGTATTTTTTAAATTTTTTTGAAAGTTCAAGGTTATTTTTGAAACTGAAACTTTAACGGTTTCCATCCAAAATTAACGGCAAGGGTATTTTTGAAACATTTTTTTAAAGTTGATGGGTATTTTTGAAACTTTTCAAAGTTCCTGGACATTTTTGAAACAAACCCTCCTGGGTATTTTTTATAATTTAGTCAAAAATAATAATACATTATCAAATACATAATTTCAATTATACCTAAACCTTTAAAAGTTTTATTTTAACTCTGGATCTTTAGAGTTTGTTTCAAAAACAACTTTGGAAGGTATTTTTTTCGTTAAATTCATAAGTTGCTTTATTATTTTTTTTTCTCACTTTTTTTTCATTTTTCTATTTACTCCATAATATCATTATTTATTTAATAGGGTTTTTTTTTTTATGTTCGACAATTGTGATGGAGATATTTGAAATGGTAATTGATTCCTTATCGACCGAATTATGTTTAGAATGACATAATTTTAATAGTATTAATAACAAAAACATGGTAAAATCGTATTTAATATCCTAATATATAGTTGAGACTTTCTAAAATTTTAAGAATCAAATGTGTGCACAACTGTCTAGATTTTTATTTTAACTTGAATGAAAAAATATAGCTATTGTATATTGTTATAGATAGTTTTAATTTCCTGGAATTTCTTCTTAACTTATTTAATATGCAAAATAAATTTGCTAGAATGTTTTTCATCTCTCTTCTTGAAGTCTAACATGTTAATTCCAAATTTCCAATGAAATATGTTTAAAATATTGCATGTTCTCTTAATTTTTCTTTTTTTTTTCTTTTTTGAAACTGCATGTTCTCTTAAATTAGTAGCAGAGATGAAATTTTTTTGTGATTAATAGATTATTCATTACTTACGTCATATTTTTCAATTTCCTATGTACAAATAATTTTAATATTCCTCAAAAAAAATTAATATTCAAAACAATATATTAAAATAACTTACAAATTATTCAAATTATTCAAATTTGTTTGCGTAATGTTTTTTATATGATTTAATTAATATTAAAATGATGGTTTAAAATGTAACATGTGTTTCATTTAAATTTATTTTTTGTTTGCTCTAAACTATTTCTTAAAGTCTTGAGAAATAACTATGATATTTTTTCGAAAAAATATCTTGGTATTAATTATTTTTTAAAAAAAGTCACGCAATCATCTGATCCATTTTGAAAAATTAGGAGATATAGGTTTAGTTTGGGATTGCTATAGCTTTTAAAATAATTGTTGTTAACTTTGCTTTTAAGAAAATGAAATAAATTAGTGTTTGGTAAATTTTAGTTTTATAGATGAAAAAGACAGGTTAAGGTGTTTGGTAAATTAAAATTTTAAATTGTTACAGCTCAACTATATTTTTTCAATAAATAAGTTTAATGTTGATTGTTCACACGTAACTTTGAAGATGGAGACACGTGGAATAAATAATATATTGAATTGATGTTTGTATACGTGTGGGTGTACAATCTCTAACTTTAATCCTCTGATTCTCTCTCTTATGTGTGTGAGTGTGTTTCACTCGAGGGCTGGAACGCTTGATCTCGAGTCTGAAGCTTCAATGGATTCTTGGAGCTTGAAGTCTTCCAGTCTTGAAGGAGTCTTCGATCTTCAAGAAGTGTTGATGTCCTGAAGAGTCTTTGATCTTCAAGGAGTGTTGAAGTCTTGAAGAGTGCTTGGTCTTCAAGGAGTGTTAAAGTCTTGAAGAGTGTTTGGTCTTCAAGGAGTGTTGAAGTCTTGAAGAGTGTTTGGTCTTCAAGAAGTGTTCAACACTTGAACTTATGGATTGCAGAGAGTCTTCGGTCTTCAAACTTGGTGGAGTCTCTCTGAATTCTCTGGTTCTGCTTGAGAGCTTTGAAACTCTGAACTCTTGTCTTTGTGAGAGTGTAGAATTTCTGAATTGTCTAAAATTTCTGAACCCTTGAAATGGAGGAGAACCCCTCTATTTATAGAGTTCTCGCTGGATGGGCCCTGGTGACTTTCGGGCCTAACAACTTGGGCTTGGGCTTTATCGGTCTTGGGTTCAACCATTTTAGTCTTGGGTTTGGTTCATATTTGACCCAAAACCATATGACCCAGACATTTAAAAGACCGAAATTTGATCCAATTAATTATTTTGTTAATTAATTGGTCAAATTAATTAATTTGATCAAAATAATTTATTTTCTAATTAATTGATCAAATCGAAATTTGGCTCTTTAAATTTATAATTGGCCAACTTTGTCTTCAAATTAAATTTGGGACACATGTCACTTTATAATTGGTCCCAAATTTAAGTATTCGTAATTTTGTCATTAATTTTAGATAATGACGTGGCAATTTGTGATTGGACAAAATGTCTCCTTCAACATTGATATTTAATTTCAAAGTTTTATAAAATAATTCCAAAAGTATTATACGATAATTATTTTTTTGAAACATATAAGATAATTATTTTAAATTTCATATGATTTAAAATATATTGTTATGTTTAATTTAAGATATTTTTATATTTTGCTAAGAAATATAATTTGTTACTTGTATTGAAAAAAATATTATTTCAATTTAAATAAAAATAAAAACAAGTAATTTCAATTGAGTATAAGATAATAGAATAAAAATATTTAACTTAAATTAAAAAAATGATTGACATGAATCACGTCTCAACAACATGTAGACAAAAATAAATAGTTAGTTATAAATTAGATTTTTAGGAAAGCTAAACTGAACCGTTTGATAACCATTTGGTTTTTGGTTTTTGAAAATTATGCTTATACACACATACTTCCTTCCAGGGGCAGATCCAGGATTTTATGTCAGGGGGCACAACTTCATATGAATGTAATTTTTTATGCTTTGATGCAATATGCAAATTAAGTAATATCGATTAGGTTAAACTATAAGTTTAGTCTCTAAATTTCTAGGCTTGTGTCTATTTGATCCCTAAACTTAAATTTAAGAAAAATAGAACAAGTCGAGAACCTATTAGACATTTTTAGAATTCAGGGATTTATTACACACAAAATTGAAATTTTTTAAAATTTAGAGACCAAATAGACACAACCATAAAATTAAAGTTTAGGGACTAAACTTATAATTTAACCTATCTATCGATTACTAAACTATAATAAATCATTGTGCTTTTTCCAAAAAAGAAAAAAAAAATCATTGTACATGGTATCATTTTTTTTTTTAATATAAAAACAACAAAAATAAAATTTGTTTGCACATAATTTTATATTAATTTTTAAAAATAAAGTATAACTGAATTATCTAAATAAATATACCAAAAACAAATAGAACTTCAAATAGGGAGTAAAGGTTTTCTAAAAATGCATCAATTTTTTTATGTGAAATTAATTTTCTAAAAACAATTTACCAAAACTTTAAAAATGTTTACTATGAAAAGTATAAATTATTTACTTTGTAAACATAAATATATGCTATTTACCAATATTAAATATAAAAACCATGAGATTTATTATCAAGAAAGAAAAATGGAGTAGTTTTCAGAAGAAAAAAAAAAAAAAAAAAAAAAAAAAAAAAAAAAAAAAAAAAAAAAAAAAAAACGTTGTTTTCGAACACAAGACACCGGGTACTTTTGCATTTAATAATCGGGATTAACCAAAAAGAAAACGCAGCTGACTGGTTGGATCAACAGGGGGCACTTACGCATGGATGAAGAAACAAACCAACACAGCAAACACGTGCCCCTTGGCCCCTTCTTAAATTCGCCCCTGCTTCCTTCTATCAAGTTTCTTGGTTTTAGTATCAATCATCTACCTTGTTTTCAAAAACCAAGTCCAATTTTGAGCAGGAGGAGGATGAGGAGGAGAAGAAGAAGAAATTTATTTATTTATTTATTTATTTTTGAGTACATCAAAATTTGGGGTAGGGGATTCGAACCTCTGACCTCATGGTCGAGGATACATGCCAATTACGGCTGAGTTAAACTCACTTTGGCTACAATTATTGGATTTTGCAAATGAACGTAGTTGAAAAGGTACTTTTATAAAAATTAATTTATAATCTATTTTACCACTAAAAACGGTTAAGATTCTTTTTTAATCACTTTAATCTCTTTCAAAATCAACGCCAAACGCACTCATAATTTGGTTGAGTGAGAAAAATAATAATTTCATGAAGGATATAAAATTGAAAATTGAAAATTTATTAGCAAGAAAATTTGTTTTATTAAAAGTGAGTTCGAACAAATTTTGTACATAGAGAAACATAGATAGCTTCCAGAGATCAGTCAGTCTTTAGGGGAAATTTGTTCTGATCTTCTCTGTAATTTTGAGGTTGAAGAGATTAAGGTTGTAAATCTGTAGTGATATGAATTCCAAGTTATTGCTTTTCAACGGGTTTTTTTGCAATTCTTCAACTTCTCCTCTGTGAATTCGGGAAGAAAGAACAAAAATAAAAGAATCGAACTTGTTTAATTCTACGTAATGGGAAACCAAAAAAAACTCTGGTTATTGTTGGGTCGTGGCGATTTTGGTCGGCTTTTAACCAATTCGAGAGTTGTCTCTGCCCAAAACTAGAGTGGTAGCCCAATTGACAGCCACATAAAACCCGTTTCTCCAGCTAATTACAAGCCCGGGGTTCGCCTTATTTCCCTTACTCACTGATTATAAGCTCGGGCACAAGCCAGGGTTCGCCCGATTACCCTTACTCTCGGTCCTTGGAGTCTAGGTCGAGCCTGATTCGACTGAATCTGATCCTGAATCGTCTCTGAATAGAGGAAAAACTCTAAAAACCGACTCAGGTATAAATACCCTTCTTCACGTTTAGAGAAGAGTTCCAAACTTTAATTCTCAACACTTCTTACTTCTTGTTTGCTGACTTAGGCCATCAGACAAGCACCATACCAGTGTGCAATTTTTACTTGTTTTACAGGTCACGGTTTCCCCTTCAAACAAATTCACTATCGCATCAACAGTTAATAATATGTGAAAGTGATGAACTATGATCTTTTAATCAAAGTTACAATGTAAACCAAGGTGTAAAATGTCGATGTCGACAAAAATGTCGAAATCTCAATTTTATAGAAATATCGATAAAATGTCGATGTAGATGGATATTCCTGCAAGAATTATAACACAAAAATTCAAAAAAAAAAGTGAATTAATAAATAAACATGTTACACTTTGTAAATAAGTTCAAATTTTTATTGTTTATATATTACATTCACATTAGTGACATTTTGTTACTTTTTTTCATCAATTTTTTCTAATATAATAAAAATTTTGATTAACCTTTGTTAATAGGTAAAAATCATCACTTACAAATCGATTCGGAAGACCCGAAATGAACGGGCCCAAATGCCGGAGAGCGGCCCATCATAGCCAAAAGAAAAGGGAGGCTCATGCCCCCCTTCATTCTTCTCCTCGGCCTTGGCCCATCACTACTTGACGCTTTTGGAATGTCAAATTTTAATACTCTTGACCCTTTTAAAAGCGTCGAGAGAACCACTGTCAAGAATAAGGTGTCGAAAATGTGACAAACGAGAAGCGTCAAGATATTCTTTCCTTGATATTTTTTAAACGTCAAGAATATTAATAGCGTTGACCTTTTTAAAGCGTCATGTATATAGATTTCTTGACATTGATTAAATATCATTTTTGTTAGAACTTGACAGACCTAACACGTCAAATGGTACTTTATCTTGACATTTCAAAAATGTCAATTTAATAAGTTTTTTACACATTTTACATGTCATGTTTGTTTGTGATTTTTTTTTCAATTATAATAGTTGTTCCCTATTATCTTGAATCTCCTAAAATTTGATACATTGAAAAAGACATAATTTCGTCAACCAAATAAACAACAATACACATTCAAGATGTATCAACCAAATTTCCACCAATAACATTAACAAAATTCATATATGGACAATTCCAAAATTACAAGAACTATTAACCCAATAAAATAAGTATAACATGGTTACATATAATTTCCATAACATTATGGTGTTTGTCAAGTACAATATTGTCAATTGCAAAAACAAAAAAAAAAAAATTAAAAGGGAAAATAAAAAGCCCACATAACTCTTTGAAGGTTGATTGAACGTTGTGCAATTTGTACTTGAAGCCATTGACGATGCATAGGAACAACAGATCTGACAGATAAGAATGCAAATAAAGTAAGCAAGTGAACTAGAAAAGCTAAAACAATCCAAGCTTTAGAAGCATAACATCAAAACTTATAACAAACCTAAACAACCCAATTTTACCAACTTTTTGCTTAGTAACCGAAGGTTTTAAGAAACATAAACTCTACCTACCTAGAAGTAACTCATCCCTCAACTTTCAAAAGTAATACTATGCAAATAAACAACAAACTGGTAAATTGATATTTGAACAACAATCTAAAAATTACAGTTATAGTTATATGTTCATTTCACTAAAAAAGTATAACAAAAAAGAATAAGGAAAAAAAAACCAAGAATGAGAACTTGTTGGTTTGGGTAACATGTACAAATGTTTGTGGTGCTTTGTGTTTGTGTCAGTTGGTTTGATTCTTTTACTCACATTCTAACAGAATGGCTCAAGATCTCACTATCTATCCTATCATAAGAAGCTAGTGCATAAAATAAGCAAGGTTCACAAAACAAATAGAAAACTATGTGTAACACCAATACGTGCATCAAGCACAAGTATCACTCTTGAAGAGAAAATTAGTTCGTAGAACAAAATTGCAACATTTAAATTTTATCACTACTAAATACTAATGCAAGTTCTAGTTCATAGATCTTCTAATTGATTACGATTTTACAGGATTTCAAACTCAAAGAAATGAGGAATAAACCAAACCTTAGAGTGGATTTTGTGAGTTTTGTGCCTTTAATCTTGCAAACTGAAATGATAAACAACTCAGTGTCAGCTTAAGGTGAAAAGAGAACACTAAGTTTGAAAATTCAAGTCGTTCGAAGATAAACAAAACAAATGCAAAGGTTTGAATTGAATTCAAACAAGGTCAGTCCATAAGAGAAAGTAGAATTAAATCTATGAGAACAAAAAACCTTGAATTAAATCTATGAGAACAAAAAACAAAATGGGTCTTTTTTAAACAATGAGAGGTTTTTTACCGTGGATCAAGGCGGTAAAAAGAGTGACCTTGGGCTGAGCCTAATTTAAACGGTCATTAAATTTAAAAAAACACATTTTTTCTCCAAAACGTGTCCCTTGTGTGTCTTGGCGTGTCGGACACATTTTTTCTCATAGTTCTGCAACTTTCTCCCACTCCACTTTCATCTCTCTTCCATGACAAAAAGTTTCACATTCCTCAGTAATACTCCACTCTTTTTTTTCCTCACTTGTGACATAAGAGTTATATCCTTAGACATTTTAAAAAGAAAAATGATAGAATCAAATAGTTGATTCAAACAATCAAATTCAACTCATTTCACCAAATACAAAACAAGAAATGAAAACTTTAAACTATATTCCACCATTCAAACAAACAATTAAGAGTACTTCAAAATTCCCACTACAAAACAGAAAAAGACACAACCCAACTCAAGAGTGAAACATGCACAATTTTTGCCATAAAATCTCAAGTTCAAAATTCTCTCTATTCAAAAAGAACACCCATTCTCAAGACCGATAAGAAATAAGTTTTCTAATTCCCACTCTTAAAACTAGCAACTTCCTTTACCCTTACAATGAATAGGAATGAACTTCAATTTGAAGGTTGCAATTTTGTGATGTACAAGCACAAAAACAAAACTCCATAGAAAACAAAAACAAGATAAAATCTTACATTTCCATCTTTATTTCTTAATCATCACACCCATGGGTTTCAACAGCATCCAAACGCCAAAATCAAAACCATAAGAAAACAATGAAAGAACCCTTCATAAAGATGGATCTAAGCTTAGGCATGAAAAAAAAAGTTCCACAAAGTTGGTCTGTGAATGTTTACTTAGTCTACAACAACGATAATGATCAAAAGTTGAAAGGTGAAAATTTTCCATTGTAAATGAACAATTGTCTTTTCAGCTTCAGTGTTTTCCAACTCATAATCCAATCTATTTCTGTAAAGTTAGTTTCCACAAAGGAGTAGCATTAAACAAAAATTGAAATGTAAAAAGGATGTTTAACGGCAAGCTTTGTGATTTGGGGAAGATAAACTCAAAACTTAGCATTGCATATCAAGTCAAGATAATGTCATAATGCCTTTGCTTGTTTCTATCATGTGTAAATATAACAAATACTTAACATATGTTTCTTTACTCATTTCAAATTTTAATGAAACTACTCAAACAAACAATTAAATGAAACTAAAACAAACAATTGAAAAGATGTCAATTACATGAGTTCTTGTAACTAAACAACAAAAAGGCTAAACTAGGCAATGTGGAAACATAGTGCAAAGGGATCAAAATAAATCAGCAAACAAATTCATCTAATTCCTCAATTTTGAAGGGAATTTTCACCAAAAATAAATGAAAAGATGAGCGAAGCATTTGCAACAAAACATCTTATAGCTGCTATCTACACAAGTTATATTATAAATGACTCTTTTTGACATGGTTCCGAAGCTAAATGGAACCATTTTCATATACTAATGCCCCCCCCCCTCTTTTTTTTTTTTTTTTTCTTTCCTAGTTTTCAACAATTTATAAGCCTAACACTCCTTTGTCACCAAATATTCAGGATATTTCTCAAAATAGGGAAACATGTCAATAGCTTACAGAGTAGTTAGACGACGACACAAATTGACTTTCAGGCATAAATAAATTCAAATACCTCACAGAGTAGTATACGACAACAAATAATGGACAGCGAAGCCCACGCAAATAATGGACAACAACAAAAGTCAGAGCACCTCGTCGCTGGTGCAAATAATAGACGGCAACAAAAGTCAGAGCAAATAATGAACGGCGTTTGGGTGTGTTGTGGCAGTTCACGCGAGAACAGAGACGAAACTGCTGGAGGTTCGCGAGTGAGGTCGTCCGCGCACGTCGCCGTCACTGGGTTGTGTGAATCTGTTCGCCGACGTTTGGGTGTGTCGTCACCGGCGTTTCAGTGTGAGGAGGCGCGCGAGAACGGAGAGAAGTCGCGGCTGGAGGTTCACGAGTGAGGTTGTCCGCGTACGTCGCCATCGCTGGGTTGTGTGAAGCAGCTCACCGGCGTTTGAGTGTGAGGAGGCGAGCGAGAACAGAGAGAAGAACGAGGTGAGTGAGGAAGCGCACGCGAGAAAGAAATCTGATGAAAAAGCCCTATTATTGATTTTAATTGACTCTATATTAAATTAAAAGAAATCTCATCATTCTTGACATTTTAGAAATATCAAGTCTTCCTTAGCATGAAAAAATCCGAAAAAATTCATAAGACTCCGTGTTTTTGTATTTTTCTTGACGTTTTTTTGTTAAAATTACATAAGTCTTGACATTTTTTTGTTAAAATTACATAAGTCTTGACATTTTTTTCTTAAAAATGTCAACTAATTAAAAAAACTCAAATGTCAAGTAACACTGTTTTTCTTGTAGTGAGGGTTACCTTGACAGTGTGGTTAAGAGGTTTCATTTTGATGTTGCAAAGGCAGTTGCTGTCCCTTTGGCCTCTCATTTCAAATTGTCAAAGCTTCAGTCTCCAAAGACAGACACAAAACTTGCAGGTATGGCAAAGGTACCTTACTCAAATGCAGTGGGTTGTTTAATGTATGGAATGACATGTATTCGTCCAGATTTAGCCTATGCAATGAGTGTTATTAGCCGTTTTATGAGTTGTTGTCCAGGAAAACGTCATTGGGAAGTTGTAAAATGGGTTATCAGATATGTAAAAGGTACTAAGAACCATGGTTTAATTTACACAGCTGGTGATTCTGATGTTCAGTGTTTAGAAGGTTTTGTTGATGCTAATTTTGCCTCTAATTTAGATAAAAGAAGATCTACATCTGGTTTTGTGTTTAAATTGTTTGGTAATACAGTTAATTGTAGATCTTCACTTCAATATGTAGTGGCTTTATCTACTACCGAGTCAGAGTATATAGCATTATCTGAGTCAGTTAAGGAAGCAATTTGGTTGAAAGGACTGTTTTTAGACGTGTTGGGAGATATAGCAGAACCTATCATACAATGTGATAGTCAAAGTGCTCTTGCACTTTCGAAAAATCCTTTATACCATGATCAAACCAAACATGTAGATGTGAAGTTTCATTTCTTGAGAGATGAAGTGAACAAGAAAACAGTGAAGCTAGAGAAGATTGCATCTGAAAATAATCTTGCTGATATGTTTACAAAGTCTCTATCAGGAGTGAAGTTTAAATTCTTCTGTGACCTACTTAAAGTAGGTACTGGCTAATGTTGTTTGTTTGTGCTTAAAGTGCAGGGTGAGTTCAAGATTGTGTTTTGCTTCTTTATCTGAGGATATACTTGACTCATGAGGGTGATTTGTTGACTAACATGACTCAAGCATATCCAATCAATCCAAATTTGGGCTTAAAATCATTATGTTGCACAAAGCCCAATATGTGCCCAAACATAAAACTGTTGTTTAATTTATTGACCCAATGTTTAAGTTTTATTATCTTTACTTGAGAGAATGAAATCGTGGCTGGTGTTTTTTGGGTTTTCTTTTTCTTCGTGGTACAGAAGCGGGAAAAAAAAGGCAGCGACAGTTTTTCCAGAAAGCAGAAGAACGGTGTTCTTTCTTTTTGAAGCTAGCAAGTGGCTTGTGGGTATTTTAAGAGATAAATTTTCTCTTTGTGAGAGTGGTTCTTCTGTATACTTTTCGATTGGGTTGTGAGAGATTTATGGGTTGCTTGAAGTTTTCTCTCTTTTCGATTGTACTCTTGTTCTTGGATATGAGTTAATAGAAGATTGATCTCGCCTTGCACAATGGATGTAGACCTTATTGGTCGAACCACTATAAATATTTGTGTCTTCTTCTCTATTTTTCTATGCTTGATGTAGTTAGCAAATTGGTATTTGTTAGGTGTGATTTTCTGGTTTGTTGTATTTTAAAGCATTATTTTTGGAGTTCTTCACAACAGAATCAAAAGTAAAATTTCAAATAGACCTCCAAATCTATACCCTAATAAAAACAATTCAAATCTTTAAGAAAAAAAAAGAAAGGACAAATTAAGCACCTTTCTCAAGGTAGGCAGTGGTGAGCTCACCTCAGGTAAAATTAGCAGTCGGAGATGCAAGGGGAGGGTGGGAGACGTAGTCTTGAGGGGTAGAGAAGTCAGAACCCAAACTAAGACGCTGGTGCAGATGCGAGGTCAAGGAAATGCAAGTGTGAGTTAGCATAGAGAAACTGCTACTGAAGGGAGAGAGAACGCGAGGGAGAGGAAGAGGAAATCGAGCCTGCTCGATGCTCACGCCGACGAGGGTGCTTGTTGTGCAAGAGGAGAGAACGCACTTGAGAGGAAGCGTGCGGCTGCTGAACCGAGTGGCTGGTTGTTGGCGTGGAAACATGTCGAGCAAAAGAGGAGAGACGAAGCGAGATGGAGGAGAGCTCGTGAATGGGGTTGTCGGTGGAAAGGAAAATCAAGAAAGGGAGAGAGATGGCCGGTCGGATTCGCGCGAGGAAGGAACTCGAAGGAGGAAGGAACGGTGTGAAGAGGAAGAGAGATGTGAGATTTTAGGGTTATTTTAATTTTTTTTTTGTGATAAAGTTATTTTAAACATTCTTGACATTTAAAATGCGACAAGTAAATTATGAACAAACTTGACATTTTTTAAATGTCAACTTTTATGTTAGCATGAAAATTTTCGAAAAATTTCATCAACCTCCGCGTTTTTTTCATTTTTCTTGACATTTTCATTAAAAACTAAATGTTACCTGACCTTTTTTCATAAAAACATCAAGTATTTAAAAGTTGCAAATGTCAAGTAATATTGAATTTGTAGTAGTGCATTGTCGAGGCCGAGGAGGTGGTCGATCGACCGAGGCATGAGCCCAAGCCCGTTGTGCATCAACCCGACTCTGTCTCCCAGAGTCCCGAGGTAAACCCTAGCAGGAAAATGGATAAATAGACATTGATGCCACCTAAAAAGGGGATCGAAAAATAAAATACTGAATATGACAGGTACATATCACCGAGACCTTTTTTGCTATTGTTGCCTTCTCTCCTCCGAAACTAACTTAAGCATCGGAGTGTGTGTGGCCTACACCACACCGGTGTGCAGCGTTTGTTCGTCTTGCAGGTCACATCTTACCCTTTCTTCAACAAATTCACTACTAGTGTCACGTGGAAGTTAGGTAATCCGCCTAGCCTAAAATTTGACCATCAACAACCTCTATATGTCAATATCGATGCATGAGCAAGTAAAATATCAATAGAACCATGATGATATTTAATAATTGGCTAAATTATAAAAAATGCCCCTGAACTATGGGGTTTGTTTCAAAAATGTCCCTAAACTTCAAAAAGTTTCAAAAATACCCCTGAACTTTAAAAAAATGTTTCAAAAATACCCTTGTCATTAATTTTTGGATGGAAACCATTAAAAATTTTAGTTTTGAAAGATTTTGAAAAATAACCTTATTAGAAAATGCTTCTTTTTTTTCCTCATCCCACCGTAAATTCTTCTTCTACGAAAATTAATGAGAAGCTTTACCTATTTTTCATGTATTCATACACTAGGGGATTTTCTTCTCTTTCAACCACATCATCCCAAGAGCTTGACTAGATTTTCGACAATGGTTTTCAAAACATTTTTAAAGGTTCCCATCCAAAAATTAACTGCAAGGGTATTTTTGAAACGTTTTGTAAAGTTCAGGGGTATTTTTGAAACTTTTTAAAGTTCAGGGGCATTTTTGAAACAAACCTCATAGTTCAGGGGTATTTTTTATAATTTAGCCTTAATAATTTATACCATGGTCTCTTAACCAATCAAACCATACACACATATCTTTAAATTGTCACAACAAAATTCCTAATTAATATAATCAATTCAAGGTGTCATGTAAGTGTGCCAACAGGTGTGAGGAAGAAAAGCTTGAAAGTTGAAGAATGTAATCCAACCAATCAATTTTGGTTATTTAAAATAATTTGAAGTCATTTGTTTTGTTTTAGCAAGATACTTTACGCTGCCTTAGGATTTGAGAAAATGTCAGAAAAGGCAAAAAAGAAGAAAAAGTTGAAAAGGCCAAAAGAAGGCAAAAGTTGATTCTATATTTATCCTCACCCTACCCAGCCGGTGTGAGACACAAGAAACCCATGCTTTTGCTCCAATTCTTTATTAATTTCATTCTCTTTATTGTTATTATTTCTTCTTTCAAACCTATTTGGATTTCAAATATTAGAAATAATAATGTTTAGTTCATACTTTTAGGCCCGTTTGGAATATATTTTAATTTAAATGTTTTTCAAGAATGCATTTTTAAAAAAACATTTTGTATAAAAATTGTTTAGAATTTAAACACTCATATGTTTGGTTGCATTTACTCACAAATGTTTTTATACACAAGTTATTCTTTACTTAAGAAGTCTTTTTTAAAAAGTTGGTTTCAAGTGTTTCCCTCAAAATGGTTTATTTATCAATCTCATTTTCTAATAAGTCATCTTTAGTGGTTGCCAAACACTAGAATTTTTTTCAAAATGATTTATTTTCAAAATTAAACACTTGAAAAGTTAAACCAAACACACTCTTAATCGGTTTGAAAAATATATATGAAGTTTATGTTTTGCATATTGTGGGTGTGGATGGCAAAAAAGAATAAATTATAAGAAAGTTAAGTTTGAATAACTTATATTTAATTTATAGATAATTTATGTTTTATAAAAGTTAATATACATATTGTATATAAAGAAAGGTAAAATTAAGTGATTAATTCTTACTTTTAAAATTATTTAAGTGAATAACTCTAAATTACACACAACCCTAAATTCAAAATTAATAACTCTCTTGATTAGACACAACCCTAAATTCAATAGTCCCAAACGTGAAGTTATTCATGAGCTAAACACCTTGTCAGATAATAAATTTGTTTGTGATCAAATTATCCCATTCTCATAAGTTTGCAAATATTGGAATAAAATGAAAACAATGTCAAACTCTTACATTCGAAACTAATACAAATTTTTTATTTCTCAACAACAAAACAATGAAAAACTCTCTTATTTTTCATCTCGAACATCTTTTACAAAAACAAATAGGAACGAGAGTCCTTATATGAGATTTTCTTGGCAAAATATTGTTGATTCTGAAATGATCAAAGTCAATCATTTGCATATATCAACCTTAGCCCAAATATATCCTTTTCTAAGAGGACATCTTCCATCTTTTCAATGAAGTTCCAAAACATCCCAATTATTCTCCAACAAAATTTCAAAACAAGAACAAGAAATAAAACCCTAAACAGAAAACAATTCAACATTGTAATAATTAATGTCACTTTTTTTTTTTTTTTTTGGCTACATGATGGAGCAAGCATTAGGGTTATCATCACTAAACATGTTGACAAAGGAAGGGTCTTCAAACTTGAGAAGAGTGGCATTATTGTTAGTATTGCCCTGATGATCTACATTTCTGACAAAGCCAGGAGGGGCTTTCTTGTCATAAGCTGGAGCAATGTAGGGATGTGCCACTAAATTGTAGGGTACATATGGCCAAAGCTCTGCCTTTTTCCCTGTGGACTTTGCCTTCTTCAACACTTTGCTTGCTTCTACATACCCTGTCACTGTCACCTTCAGTTGCTTTCTGTTTATCTTCACAGATTTCACCCCTACAAATTCTCTTCTCAACTCAGAAAATTAACCATTTCATAAAGTAGTTGTTGGCTAAAATTTATAAATTTTATGTTCTTTAAAATGGGTCATTTTGAATTTGTGATAAAATGTCACCAGATTATGGAAATAAACCACGTCTGTGAGTGGAATTTAAGTTATAATTTATAAAGTCAAAGTGAGCATAGTTCAGTAGTAATCGACATGTATCATCTCAAATGTTGTTGAACTCAAAAAATTCATGGTTCATACAATTATAGTCCATTATCCACTGTGTATTTCATAAAATATAAAAACGGGGTTACAAATGTAAATATTTACAATTGTTTTGAAAGAAAAAAAAAAGTCAAATTTTCATTATTTAAAACTTTTCAATTTTTGTTAGTTCGTCAAGTATCATTTCTATTTAAAACTTTTCAATTTTTTTTATTAGATTTGTTAAATATGGCGGTAAGAAATTGAGCTTTCCACTTTAGAAAAAATAGACACTTGGATTAATTCAATGTCTTTAAAAAAAATTTACAAATTATAAAAAAAAAAATTATGAAAATCATTTTCCTCATTACCTTTTAAAAATTCTAAGAAAACTAGTTATGTACCTGTACATTTTTTTTTTTAATTCAACAATCAAAACATATGTTTAAATGTCTAGTCTTCTAGTGGATGATATATATCTCGACTTTTTTTTAGAGGATATATATCTTAACTAATTCAACTATATTAAAATTCGTTACAAAATATATAGGTTGTTATAATATATTTTGATTTGCTTCTTCAGTACAAAACTTATCACACATTTCAGAACTAAGCTTACTAAGAAAGAAAGAAAAAGAATAATGTCAACGTGAGAGGTGGTTAAGGTATGTCTAACTATTCTAAAAGTCGTAGTTTCGAATTCTCACCGTTCGAACGACGAACAAAGAAAAGAAGAACAATGGAGAGCGAGAGCGAGAGAAAAATGGGGAGTACCTCGTAAGGAAGAGAGGGCTTTCTTGACTTTAAGTTCACAGCCATCGCAATCCATGGCGACCTTAAGCTCAACAGTCTGCAATTGGAGCTGTTTGTTGTAATGTTTATGGCTAATGCACATCAAATAATGCTCCGAAAGATACTCCAACGAGCCTCCGACGCCCATTATGTGTTCGACGAAATGCCTCACTCGCACAAACAGAGAAAAACAGAGAGAGTTTGAGGAAGAAACAGAGGAGGAAAAACAGGGGATACACTCTGCTTTGGCGAGAGTGGGAGATTCTTAAAAAGGCTCTTCTCGTCGGCTTCTTTGCTTTCAGACGTCTCTTTTCCAACACTTGTTATTCATCTGCGTAAAAAAGGTTTTTTTTTTCTCTTTTCTTTTTCTTTCTTTTTTTTACATCTAAGTTTAATGACACGTGGAGGTAAAAATTTGAACCTTTGACCTTTTACTAGATATGATATATTTGTAAGCAGTTGAACTATTATAAAAGGAGAGTCTATAGCTTTGGTATCAAATCATCCTAATTACAATCACTTTAAAGCTTAGTAACTCTGGTTGTATGAGTGGTATAAAGCTTTGGGAGAATCTTGTCAAATTTGTAGGAAAGTATTTTTTTTGTAAAAAATAATTATAATTATAGTAAAAATTAGAACACATGAAATTAGTAATTTCAATTAATAAATATGTAGATTAAATTGTGGTTATATTATGAATTGTGATTGTGGTTAATGAATATGTCTAAATTAACCACTCACCTAAGCATACAGTGACATTTTTCTAAAGATCATAGATTCGAATCTCCACTCTCTATGTTTCAATTGATTGATTGTATAAATTAATTGTTATCACATAAAATAAAAATATGTTGATTTATATAAATTAGCTACTACAATCTAACTGGTCTAGTGACATTGAGCCAGTGAAATAAAAAAAAAAAAAGTAAAAGAGGTTCTGAGAGAGTGAGTTCAAGTTGATGATGGCTACTTACCAACGATATATTAAGAACTAAATGCAACAACTTTAACTTGACAAAGAAACTCTCGCGTATCTTTGTCATCTAGTTCTTTTTTATAATAGTCTTGTCTCATAGAGGATGAAATATTCCATTGTTCGCCTTTCTTCACTTAAAATGTGAAGAGCCATGTCAAAGGTTGAAATGTGTGTTTAACTTGGGAACTAATTAACTCTTTAAGTTTTGGGAAAAAATCAATTTTGACCCCTGAACTTAGCATGTTGTATCAATTTTAACCCTAAACTTTCAATTTCATCAAATTGAACCCTAAACTTAACAAATTGTATCAATTTGAACCTCAAACTTGCATAAATGTTGCAATGTAGACCTTTGGTCAAATTTTCATTTGAATTGCTATTAAAACATGTAATTGACAATTTTCTTTTCCTTTTTTTAATTCATATTGCACCTGAGTTAATGTTTTGTAAGATTTTTTTTTGGAAAAACCAAAAGAAATCAAATATCCCAAACTATTCTTCTCATTGTTATCCAAAAAAGAATCACAAATTTATTGGCAACAAGAAAAATCCAACAAATATGTGAAATAAAAAACTCGAAATTTCTTTATTTTTGTTTCCTTCATTCGTTCATTCTTCTAATCAACAATAAAAAAAAAATCGTAAAAGAAGAAAAAAAATCCCACAAAATTCTTAACAACAATAAAAAAAACCAGCAAATATTTGAAGATAAAAAACCTCCAAAGTTTTTTTGCTTTCATAATCTTAAATAGTAGCGAAAAAAATCCTCACAATTGAAGTTCTCAACAACGAGAAAAAATCATTTAAAATAAAGATTCTCTAATATTTTATTTATAAGAAACCAATTGGTGTAGTGTGAATTAAGAAAAAAAAATGAAGAAATAATCAATTACGTACAGTGATTCAAACAGAAAGTTAACCAAAGGTATACATTGTAACACTTATGCAAGTTTGAGGTTAAAATTGATACAATCTGATAAGTATGAGGTTCAATTTGATGAAATTGAAAGTTCAGGGTTAAAATTGATACAACTTGTTAAGTTTAGGGTTTAATTTGATGAAATTGAAAGTTCAGGGTTAAAATTAATACAACTTGTTAAGTTTAGGGTTTAATTTGATGAAATTGAAAGTTCATGGTTAAAATTGATACAACCCCCAAAGTTTAGGGTTAAAAATGTTTTTTTCCCTTAAGTTTTTAAGACCAAATTAAAATAATTTTCTAGTATTACGAGGTATTTTCTCCATTCGTTCCACTATTATTTTACTTTTACAAATGTTATTTAAATGTTAGTGGATTCCACATCATTTTAAGAATGATACAGACATGGCCAAAGCGAGCATAACTGAAAAGTTTAATTTTTTAAAATTAAATATATCCTATTTTCTATTAATTGATACATATATATAAAGCTTAAAATTGTGCTCCACTGCTTATTATTACTTTTGAAATAGTTATAAAGTATTTGCAAATGCGATTTTTTTGAAGTGACAAATTAAATAAAAGGATTCATTAATTCTAATAAAGGAGAATAAAATTTGAGTGTGCTGTAAACGTGGCATGAATCTAATGATAGGATAGCAAAGTTTGAAAATTTCCTAATAATAATAATAATAATAATATATTATATATGTAGTTTAAATCATTTTTTATGTTTTTTTTTTTTGAAATAAAAACATTTTTTATGTTTTATTTCTTAAAAGGATGTCGTATTTGAAAAGAATCTTTTTCACTTCCAATGGTTTTAAAACGATCTTTTATTATTTATTTCTTAAACTTGATATAGTCCTTCCATATCTTTCTCATAAACAAATCTTAAATTCAAGCACCTGACAAAAAAAAAATTAATTAAAATTAAAAAGTAAAACAATTTTGTAGAACATGAAGTATACGTCACTTTTAATTTAAATTTAACCACTAATATTTTTTTTATTTTTCATTTTTTCATATTCAATAACATTTGAAACGCCTTACTTATTTACATTATTTGATTTTTTTTTTTTTAATTGAGTGAGATCATATAATGATACAAAGGTAGATTTTGATTGATTAGATTCTTAAATATAATTGGATAGGAATAAATTAGATATTTAACATCAAGAAAACACCCTCTAAAATAAAATAACATTTTGCTTTCTTCTCATAAAATACAATAATAACTTTTAGGTTAAATTATAAAAAATACTCTTGTAACTATAGAATTGGTTTCAATTATACCTCTAAACTTTCAAAGTTTCATTTTAACCTTCGAAATTTAAAGTCTGTTTCAAATAACCTTAACAGACATTTTCCATTAAATTTATGGACAAAACATGATATGCTTGCATGCGTTTTTATTGTTTTTTTCCAATGTATTCAAATCTATTCATATAAAACAATAATATATACATATGCAAAAAAACGTCATTTTCCGTCCATAAATTTGACGAAAAAAAAAGTCTTCAGGGGTTTTTTTGAAACAAATTTCAAACCTCAAGGGTTAAAATGAAACTTTTGAAAGTTCAAAATATAATTAAAACCAACCCCATAGTTTGGGGTATTTTTTATATAATTTACCTAACTTTTAATATCAAGTCAACATTATATTATTCAAATTATTTTACATTCTTGATCAGTAAGGATTCAATGGATTCAAAATAAATTTTTTTTTAAAAAAAAAAAAGATTCAATGGAAAATTTAACTAAAAAAATCAATTGATTTTTTTTTTAAATGAAAATGGAACTTTTAAAAATACAATAGACGACATAATTGAAAATCATTGTGTTCTTTAGAGATCAAATCGATATATTTAGCATATATAAACTATTTAATACGTAATTATACTGAGATTATTCTATGAAAAGTGCAACATTTTTTTAGTGATGCAGCACATTGAAAATATGAACAAAGATTATTTGCAATAAGTCAAAAATCTTTTGCTAGAAAATTCTCATTACTTTCATAATACATTTTCATGATTAATTTAATATTTGGAATCTAATTCTTCTACTTTAGGAGCATGAAAATATGTCCCCCACCATCTATTGTTGAACTTTATGATTATTTTGGTAGTCATTTGTGAATTTGATTTTGCTAGGTGTATTTTCGTTTGCCTTTATTTTATAAAAATGTTTTTGGAATTAACTAGCTCCTCTCTCCTCATTTGGTAATAGTTTTTCTTAAAAAGAAAAAAAAAAAAGAAATGAAAATAAAATAAAAGATTGTTAGTTTTTTTTTTTTTTTTTTTTTTTTGCATTAAATAATACAGCTCAACAATACATTTGTGTAAGACGTATGTGTAACGATTTAAATAGACAAGCCAAAGTGAGCATAATTTAGAGGTAATTCTCATGTGGGTCGATTCCCCTACTCTCAAATGTTGTTGAACTAAAAAAAAGTTTAAAAATACGAGAATTTTTTGTTCAAATCCGCCCATATAATTTCTTCTCCAATTAATCTAAAAAAAAATATGGTTAAATTGTATGTGTTAATCTCTCAGCTTTCAAATGTCTACTTGATACTTACGTTAAATAGTGTCAATGAGTCTCTTAAACTCTCAATTTTGTGTCTAATATGTTCTCGGATTTTCAATTTTATGTTTAAGAGGTACTTAGCCTATTTGATTTGTTTTAATTCATGGATCTATTAGACGTAAAATTGAAAATTCAGGGTCTTATTAGGCATAAATTTTCACTTTATATCTAATAAATCAATTCATTTTCAAATTTTCAAATATGGTGGGGAGCCATTGCACACAAAATTGAAAGTATAAGGATTTATTAAATATTTTTAATAATTCAGACCTATTAGATACAGATTTACAAATTTAGAGACCTATTAAATAATTTTTAAAGTTTTAGGACTAAATGTTTAATTTAACCAAAATAATATAATATCGATAGTTGGGCTTGTGGTTCTTCATTTTCTGTATAAAATTAATTAACAATAGAAATGTTGAATTGAACTGAAGAAAGAAAAAGAATACAAATGTTGAATTGAAAATGTTCAAATCCTAATTAGAATCAACGAAAAAGCTCAAAAGAAAATGGTCTTTCGTGTTCTAGAAACTTTCAAACAAAAGAAAAAGGAAAGAAAATATAAATATATATATATCGAGGTTTGGATTCTTTCTTTCTTTCTTTTTTTGAAATAGGATTCTTTCTACTGGTTACAAATAATTTAAACAGAAATTATTTAATATTCTTATTCAAACTATTTCTTTTCCTTCGAATCTGAATTTCTGTATAAATTGTGTTTGTGTACTGAAACCATTTTGGCGCCAAAAAGAAGGTTGACTGCTAGAGTAAAGCCAACCACTACACCAAATAAAATTTGGGATTTTTGTACGAATGGCCCTCTAAAATAGGTGTTGATGCCAAAATCCGAACAGAGGACTCACCTGACCTTCACGTGACACCAACAATGAATTTGTTGAAGCTAGGAAGACGTGACCTGCAAAACCAGCAAAAACTGCACACCGGTGTGGTGCTTGCCACGCATGCTCTAATGCCTAAGTCAGTGATCGGAGAGAATTCGTAAAAAGCCTTAGTCAAATTGTCAAAGTAACGTGTTTAGGGATTAAGATTTCAAACCCTTCTCCAGTCGTGGAGAAGGGTATTTATACCTGGATTAACATATTAGGGTTTTCAGGCGTTCCGGAGACGATTTGGGCTGAACCGAGTGGAGCCGAGGCAACCGAGGGCACCAGGGGCCGAACGAAGGCGGAAGAACTCGGCCCTCGCAAGAGGGCCGAGTGGTCGGCCTCGTGGTCGAGGCCGAGCAGGGGGTTGGGCCAAATGCCCGATCCCTTCGGCTTTGCCCGACCCTTTGGCCTGCTCTTCCTCCGGATCCCGTTTTCTGGCTGTCTTCTTGAGCTGGTATCGTGTTGTCATCGTCAGCTCCTTGCATATCGGAGTGGTCCAAAATTACCTATAACATTAAGCCTCCACTCTTGAATTGGGATTCAGGTGTGACTTATTGCTATGGGTCGAACTCCTTAAGCCCGATTTAAGAGTAGTGATCTGTGCCATGTTCTGACTTATGTGCGGATTTATTATTACCCTACAAGATATAATAGACATAGACATAGCAAGACCTCCCTGAATAGGGATTAAGTAAGAGAGAAATGAAAAAAGTGGGGATTGTAGAAATAGCCTGGTCTGGGCCTCGACCTCGGGATGAGGCCGAGACTAACGTTTGAAGCGAGTTCAAACTTTTGTGTCTCTTGTTTTGGACGTTGTTCAGTCTACTCCTCTGTTTTGAAGCCCCCTGCATAGGTGCTTTTCTCACTTAGCCATTTATGTGGTTCCCATGGCAAGACCATAGGGTCGGCCTCGGCCACTCTCCATGTTATTGAAAATATTGAGTTCCTACATCAAAACATTAGTTTCTACAACAGAAATGTGAGTGAAGAGGGAAGAGACTAGGGTCGGCCTCGGCCTCAATCCTCTATTAGCTCAAATTGTAGCTCCCTGCACTCATACATTATCTTTTGCTAAAGAAAAATAAGGGAAGAGACTAGGGTCGGCCTCGGCCTCAGCCTTATACTCCTGCAAAGAGTGATTAAACAAAATTAACTACTACTAAGATGGGAGCACTTAGAATGTGTTTGGCCTGGTCGGCCTCGGCCCTATCCTTATAAAAATATAGTATGGGCACGGCATGGTTGGCCTCGACCCTATTCTTGCAGAAATACTTAATGTTATGCATCGGTTAAGCAGAATAATGACATTTTTGCAAAAGAATAACATAGGTATGACTTGGTGGCCACAACATCTTACCACAACAATTTCAGCATCATCATTCCTGCAAAAAGCATATAGGGCACTAAACATGTACTTAGCCTAGTTGGCCTTGAGCTCATACCTAAGCAAACAATTATCAATTTGCAATAGAAATATCATGAGCATGATTAAAACTGAACAGCCATAATAGCATACATGATAAAAGATAGCAAGGATTAAGCAATGACTTAATCAAGCTTGGTCGGCCTGGTCGGCCTCGGCCATCTAGACATATTCTTTTCCAGTCAAGCTTTAATCATCACCCCATCGATAGCTCCCTTCCTTAGCCCCCTACTCAAGTGTTATTTTTCAATTGACAAGTTATACTTGAGTAAAAAGATGCTTGGAATATAACTTACCACACCATGTAGCCTTAATGCCTCCGCACCTTCTTCTATTGGTACGGCTCCGATTGGAGCCCTGGCTCAATTCCCGAGGGTCCGGTAGTCGTCGTTGCCTTGGGGAGTATTGGCGTTGCCACTCCTCCAAGGACATTTCTGCAAGTTGATTACCTCGGGGAGTATAGGCGTTGCCACTCCAACGAAGGCCTTGGGAGTATAGGCGTTGCCACTCCTACAAGGACATTATAAGAAGATTACCTCAGGGAGTATAGGCGTTGCCACTCCAACGAGGGCCTTTGGAGTATAGGCGTTGCCACTCCTACAAGGATATTATAAGAAGATTACCTCGGGGAGTATAGGCGTTGCCACTCGAACAAGGGCCTTGGGAGTATAGGCGTTGCCACTCCTACAAGGACATTATAAAAAGATTACCTCGGGGAGTATAGGCGTTGCCACTCCAACGAGGGCCTTGGGAGTATAGGCGTTGCCACTTCTACAAGGACATTATAAAAAGATTACCTCGGGGAGTATAGGCGTTGCTACTCCTACAAGGACATTATAAGAAGATTACCTTGGGGAGTATAGGCGTTGCCACTCCAACGAGGGCCTTGGGAGTATAGACGTTGCCACTCCTACAAAGACATTTTCCCCTGTAACATTAAATCATCTACAATAACAAAACTAAAAAGAAAATAGAACTTCTACTAAGATTAGCACCTTAAGCGTTTTGCACACAACACTATATACTTTTTGAAGTAAACAAAGGTACTGAATTAAACAACAAACAAAGTTTTTAAGAAATTGCCTACGAGCCTCGGCCTGGTCGGCCTCGGCCTTCCTGTGATGGGGCAATGGTGCTCCACTTCTGTCGAGGCTACTGGTAGTAAACCTTCAAATGTTCGGCATTCCATGGATGAGGGAGTGACTTCCCATCTCCATCGACCAAAGCATATGTTCCCGGTTGAACTATTCTACTAACCTAATAGGGCCCTTCCCATGCTGGTCCTAGCGCCCCCGCTTTGGGATCTTTGGTGTTCTGCATGACCCTTCTCAACACGAGATCCCCCTCTTTAAAACTTCGTTTTTTTACCGTCGCATTGTAGTACCTTGCCATTTTGTTCTTGTACTCTGCGACTCGAAGTCGCGTTGTCTCTCGATGCTCTTCCAACAGATTAGATTCAATCTCATCGCCTCCTCATTCTCGTGAACACTGAACTGTTCCACTTTAGGGGAGGGTAAACCAATCTCTACCAGAACCACTGCCTCTGCCCCAAACGAGAGAGAAAAAGGTGTTTCTCCCGTTGAGGTCCGAGCTGTAGTCCGATATGCCCATAAGACACTATGAAGTTCTTCGGCCCACAATCCTTTTAAACCTTCGAATTTCGTCTTCAAATTTTGTTTGATGATCTTGTTTACGGCCTCTACCTGTCCATTGGCCTGAGGATGAGCCGGGGAGGTGCACCGGTGAACTATATTTAGACCTGAGCAGAACCTTCTGAACGCCACGTTGTCGAATTGTCTGCCATTATCTGTAATAATTGTATTAGGAATTTCGAACCGACATACTATACTCCGCCAGACGAAATCACTGACCTTCCTCTCTGTGATAGTCGCCAGTGCTTCAGCCTTTGCCCATTTTGTAAAATAGTCTACTGCCACCACTGCATACTTGGTCTGTCCTTTTCCCTGGGGTAAAGGCCCAATAAGATCTATTCCCCACTGTGCAAAGGGCCAGGGACTGATGACATTGGTCAAAGGCTCTGGTGGTTGCCTCGGGACTGGTGCAAACCTCTGACACCGGTCACAAGCTTTCGTAAAATCTTTGGTATCTTGTAACATTGTCGGCCAGAAGTAGCCCTGTCGAATGATCTTATGACACACAGACCTTGCCCCTGAATGATTACCGCACACACCTTCATGTATTTCTCTCATCACGTATTCTGCTTCTCTAGGCGGAAGGCACTTTAGCATAGGCATCAAGTAACCTCGCTTATACAACCTGCCCTCTCTCAGCACATAATGCGATGCTCGCCTCTGTAACCTCTTGGCCTCAGCTCTATCTATAGGGAGGTCCCCTTTCTCCAAATATTTCACTAACGTATCCATCCACGAGCCCCCCTCTGGGCCGGCTTTTGCCTGGTCGGCCTCGGCCACAGGGGTTTTGGCTTCTGTCCTGGCTCGATCCCCGCGGAAACTCGCTCATCCACCTCTACTACCTCTTTTCCACATACTATTGGCTTGAACAAAACTTCAACCGGAATTGTTCTACTCAGTTCTGTTTCGTAAGCTGCTGCCAAACGAGCTAATGAATCGGCATTAGCATTTTTAGATCTCAGGATTTGTCTAACCTCACACTTCCTGAACTTTGCCAAAAACTCTTTAGCTTTGGACAAATATTCAACCATCCTCTGCTCTTTAGCTTGATACTGGGTTGTCACCTGCTTCACAATTAACTGTGAATCACTCTGAACCAAAAGATTTAAAATCCCAATTTTCCTGGCTAGCTTCAGTCCAGCAAGGACAGCCTCATATTCTACTTCATTGTTTGAGGCTCTAAAATTGAATCTCAACGCATACTCAAATCTCCCTCCCTCTGGGGATTCCAACAATATTCCTGCTCCACACCCCTTTGTGGTAGAGGATCCGTCGACAAAGAGGGTCCAGGTCCGGCTTGGTTCCTCCAAACCCAAGAAATTGATCCTAGACTCAATTCTACTCTGGTCGGCCTTGACCTCGGCCTTGGCAGGTGTCAATTCTACCACAAAGTCTGCAGCTGCTTGCCCTTTCACTGACGTCCCCGGCTTGTAGTGGATGTCATATTCACTCAATTCAACTGCCCACTTCATGAGACGCCCTGACGTTTCAGGTTTCTGCAATACTTGCCTAAGGGGAACATTAGTCAACACCGTGATTTTATGGGCTTGGAAATACGGACGCAGCCTCCTGGCTGCTGTGACTAGTGCGAGGGCAAGCCTTTCTACTTGGGGATATCTCGTATCTGCCCCAACCATAGTCTTACTCGTATAATACATCGGTTACTGAAGGTTACCTTCTTCCTTTATCAATACTGAACTCACAGCTGTTTCTGAAGCTGCTAAATAGAGCAACAGTTCGTCCCTCGGTTGAGGTTTAGCTAAAAGCGGGGCAGAACCCAAGTACACTTTCAGTTCCTTGAAGGCTTTCTCACATTCTGCAGTCCACTCAAATCGCAGCCCCTGTCTCAAAATTTTAAAGAAAGGTAGACATTTATCAGTAGCCCTACTCACAAACCTGTTTAGTGCTGCAACCTTCCCATTCAGGCTCTGAAGCTGCTTGAGATTGGATGGAGAGGACATTTCTAGGATCACCCTTATCTTGTCTGGGTTAGCTTCTATCACCCTCTGATGCACCATAAACCCCAAGAATTTCCCTGAAGTTACTCCGAAAGCACACTTATTCATATTCAATTTCATTTGGTACTTTCATAGTATCTGGAATGTTTCGCTGAGATAGGACTCATGACACTGGGATTTCACACTTTTCACCAGCATGTTATCCACATAAACCTCCATGTTCTTTCCTAATAACGGGGAAAACATTTGGTTTACCATTCTTTGGTACGTTGCTCCTGCGTTCTTCAATCCAAATGGCATGACCTTATAGCAATACAACCCCCTTGTTGGTGATAAAAGAGGTTTTCTCCTAGTCATGCTCATACATCTTGATCTGGTTGTAACCCGAGTAAGCTTCCATGAAACTCAACATCTCATGCCCAACTGTTGCATCCACCAACTGATCGATCATCGGCAAGGGACAACTGTCCTTGGGGCAGGCCTTATTCAAATCAGTAAAATCAATGCACATCCGCCATTTACCATTTGCTTTCTTCACCAGCACCACATTAGACAGCCATTGGGGGTAATGGACCTCTCTAATGAACCCAGCCTTGAGTAGGTCCTCTACTTGTAATGCTATGATCTCATTCTCTCTGGATTGAATGCTCGTCGCTTTTGCTTTACTGGCTTAAAGTCTCTATCTGTATTTAATCGATGCACCATGATTTCAGGATCAATCTCCGGCATATCTTCATGCGACCATGCAAATAAATCCACGTTGGCCCTCAGGAAACTAATCAACCTCTCTCTTCGTTCAGCTCCCAGTTTGGTGCCAATACTCACTCTTCTTTCCTCAGTTGTCAGTGACACAAATTCTAATTCCTCTGCAGCCTGCCCTCTCAGATCACCTTCGTCACGACCGAGGCTAGGGTCGGCCTCTTTCCGTCTGCTTAGGTCGTGGCCCGCCTCTCCCTTCATTGGGCCGGCCTCGGCCTGTCCCTTCTCTTCTTGCGAGCGTCCAAAAACTCCTTCAGATTCCCGCATCACCTCACTCAAAAAACAAAAACCACAATCGATATACAGTTTTCACTGGCAAGCCTCCTCCCCACAGACGGCACCAACTGTTGATGCCAAAATCCGGACAGAGGACTCACCTGACCTTCACGTGACACCAACAGTGAATTTTTTGAAGCTAGGAAGACGTGACCTGCAAAACCAGCAAAAACTGCACACCGGTGTGGTGCTTGCCACGCATGCTCCGATGCCTAAGTCAGTGATCGGAGAGAATCCGTAAAAAGCCTTAGTCAAATTGTCAAAGTAACGTGTTTAGGGATTAAGATTTCGAACCCTTCTCCAGTCGTGGAAAAGAGTATTTATACCTGGATTAGCATATTAGGTTTTTCAGGCATTCCGGAGGCGATTTGGGCTGAACCGAGTGGAGCCGAGGCAACTGGGGGCACCAGGGGCCGAACGAAGGTAGAAGAACTCGGCCCTCGCAAGTGGGTCGAGCAGGGGGTCGGGCCAAATGCCCGATCCCTTCGACTTTGGCCCGACCCTTTGGCCTGCTCTTTCTCCGGATCCCGTTTCCTGGCTGTCTTCTTGAGCTGGTATCGCTTTGTCATCGTCAGCTCCTTGCATATCGAAGTGGTCCAAAATTACCTATAACAATAGGTAGAAATGATAAATGTCTCACATTTTCAAAACAAGGATATATGTCATTTTGCTTGCATCAGCATCCTAATAAAATTATCATTTTACTCTCTACTCTAACCTCGTTACTCTCGCTTTCTTGCTCTCTCTCCAATTTCTCTCTCCAATCTCTTGTTCTCTCTCCAATCTCGCTCTCGCTTCTTGCTCTCACACTCACTCTCGCTCTCCAATTTCTCCCTCTAATCTCTCACTCTCTCTCTAATTTCTCTCTCTCTCCAATCTCGCTCTCGCTCTTAAATAACTTAAATGTATGTTTTCATATAGAGAGTAAAATGGTAATTTTGCTAAGATGATGACTTAAGTAAAAGGGCATATATATATATATATATATATATATATATATATATATATCCTTATTCGGAAAAGGTAGGACATTTTTCATTTTGGCCTCTCAAAATGAGTCATTCACGCAATTGTTTCATAAAACTTGACTAAGAATAAATTTTTTCTAATATATTAGTTGATCATAACCATTTCGGTTGATCTACGTGGTTTTCTTTCTGAACATCTTGCTATGCATGTTGTTGATACTTTGGGGAAATATTTGGGAGTGTCTTCGTCTTTTTCCAAGAAACGATGTGATGATTTTAAAGCCATAAAACAGAGGATATGGCAAACTTTGCAGGGATGGAAAGGATCTCAATTTTCTGTTGGGGGAAAGGAGGTGCTCATTAAAAGTGTTGCTCAAGCCATTCCGACTTACATCATGAGCTTCTTTCGTCTACCACAAACGTTATGTTCTGATATTCATAGAACCATGGCTCGATTTTGGTGGAGTTCTAATGAGTCAAAGAGGAAGATCTATTGGAAAAAAATGGGAATTCTTATGCAATCCAAAGAAAATATGTGGATTATATTTTCGGGATCTGGTGCAGTTTAATAAAGCCTTACTTGCCAAACAAGTCTGGCGATTGTTCACCAATCCCTATCTTTTAGTCTCTAAAATTATCCAAGGTAAATATGCTCATAACGATTCCCTTCTTTTGGCTCCAAGCAAGGCAACTTCCTCGGTGTTCTGGAGGGGTTTTATATGGGCGAGAGATCTTATTCATGCAGGTACAAGGAAATTGGTTGGCAATGGGAGGTCTGTTAAGTTCTTTAAGGATCCCCAAGGAATTAACGTTCAAACCGAGGAGTATACTAAGCAGCATTGTTGATGAAGAGATTATTGTCTCTAATTTTATTACGCCGGCTAAACAGTGGAATATGGATGAAGTTAGGAAAATTGTGACCCCTGATGACGTTGACATTATAGCATCTATTCCTATTAGTGTGTCAGATGACGATGACAAATGGATTTGGCATTTCAACAAGAATGGTACCTACTCGGTTAAGAGTGGTTATAAACTTGCCATGATCTTAAGTGTAAGACATTGTTCTGCGAGTGTTGATACCCAAAGTCAATGGTGGAACACATTATGGAAATCCAAATTACCGTCTAAAATTAAGTTGTTTATTTGGAAAGCTTATCATCAATGCTTACCTACTAACTATTGTCTATGGAAGAGGGGAATGGATGTATCTTCAGTCTGCCAAATATGCTCAAGAAAGAAGGAACCAATCGACCATGCGTTACGTGGGTGTATGCGCTCTAGGAAAATTTGTGATAGTATGTTCTCCAGAGTTGATAAAATGATTCCAACTCACAATAATTTTGCAGATCGTATTACTAAAGTGGCTACAATCTTGCCTAGTGTGGAGTTTGAAAAAGCATGCATTTCTTTCTGGACTATCTGGAATGATAGGAATAGTGTCTATCAAAATGTACCTATTATGGATTGGGCTCTTCGATGCGAATGGATAGGCAAATATTGGGAAAAGAAACAAGGCCAACAACTAAACATAGCGACCTGGATGGGATAGAGAAAGCTACTTTGAATGTTATAACACATACCAATAAACTTTTTACGGATGCAGCTGTAAATTCAAAGCATGTAGGAACGGGATACGGTGCTGTGGTTTTTGGACCTGAAGGACATTTGCATGGCGCCATGAAAAAGTTTGATCAGGTGACTCTCCTTCCATTGGCAGCTGAGATCCAAGCAATCGCCCAAGGTTTTCAATTACTTAAACGAATGCAAATTGTAGGGGCATTTGTTTATTCTGACTCCCTCGGCGCTATCAACATAATCAAAGGGGAGCAAGATATTCCTTCTCATGTCTATCATTGGATAATGCAAATCCATGATCTGAGTAAGAGCTTCAGGTCTTTATCTTTCGCTTATATTTCTAGAAATAGAAATAGGAAAGCGGGCCTCTTAGCAAAGGATGCTTTAGCTCATACTAATTTCATGTTATGGTTATCTAGTTTTTCATCATGGTTGTTGTCAATGGGACCCAATGTCCATTGTAAATGTACTACGAATTGTAGTTGCTCAAATTAATGAAATTCAGGTTTCTTTATAAAAAGAATAATAATAATAACCATTTCGGTAATTTCTCTTCTTCATGTATTAGAATTTCTTAATTAAGTTCTTCCATTAAAAAAAATTAAAATTTGTTAACTTTTTTAATTCAACATCATTTGGAGATGAGATTTAAACACATGAACTTTTGATTGACGACACACGTCAATTACCACTAAACTAAGAAAAAACTTGGTTGCATACCGGTATGTAGGGACTAGGGATTTCCCTACATACCACCATTAAATTTTATCATATTCTACCTTTCTCTTTCTTAGTTGTCAATATTATAATGGGGTATGCAAGGAGATCCCTACATACCGGTATGCAACCAAGTATTGTTCATGCTAAAGTGAGTATAACCCAGTGACAATTAGCATGTAGTCGACCAAGAGGCCAGATGTTCGAATCTCCCACCCATAGTTGTTAAACTAAAAAAAAAGTATTTTTCACTAAACAATGTTGACTTGGTTAACTTTTTCAACATTGTTCACTAAACTAGGCTGACTTTGTTACCTTTTTCAACATATTTCATTTGAATATTTAGGGGGTGTTTGGGGCAATGAGTTGTGAAGTTGGAGTTGGGTGGAGTTAATAACTCCACTCAACTTCTTGTTTGGCCCAAGGATATACAACATCCAATTGTGGGACCCACAAATTTATCAACCAATCACAATACTCTATTGTAGGTCCTACAAACTTTTTAACTCTTATTCCAACACTTTATTGTAGGTCCCACAGACTTATTAACTCCTACTCCAACTTCTAAGATAAAACAATTCCAGATTTCATAACTCAACTCCTTGCCCCAAACACCCCCTTAAACTCAACTGCTACTCAACTCACCCAATAACAAAATGTAACTCACTCACAGATATTTGTTTCCACGTGACACATCTATAATCACACGTTCAAATATACAAATAAAACAATAATTTAAACAAAATCATCTTGAAGCAAAATGCCAAAAATTTGAATCTCTATCCCTCACATTATTGTTCAATCTAATGAAATAAAAACAAAAACAAACAATACGAACATATTAACTACCCATTAACAATTTTTTTAAAGGAGATGGAGCAATAGGAATAGGAGTGAAATTGAGAACTAACAAAATTTCTGGACCAAATTGAAATTCATCTTTGGTATGTTAGCCTTAAAATTTTGATAGTCTGTAATTTTTCCTCGTGTAAAATTTCTGGCACCTAAACAAAGCCCATAGAGGGGGAAAACCCTCACATAAGCTACCAACATCATGAAGGGAAAAAAATGGTTAAATTACAAGTTTAGTCCCAACTTTCAGGGTGGTATCAATTTGGTCCTTAAACTTTAAAAAGTGTCAAGTAGATCCTCAAATTTTCAATTTTGTTTCCAATAGGTCTTTAAAAAGTATCCAATAAATCTTTAAACTTTCATTTTTGTGTCCATTAGATCCTCTAACTTTCAATTTTGTGTCTAATAAGTTCTTGAAACCTATTTGACAATTTTTTAAAAAAATTCACAAGCTTACTAGATATAAAATTGAAAATTTAAGATCCCAATAGACATAAAATTCAATTTTATATCTAACAGATTGGTTAACTTTTTAAAAACTTGAATGTGTCAAAAATCTATTAGACGCAAAATTGAAAGTTCAAAACTTAAAAGTTCAAGGATTCATTAGACACTTTTGAAAGTTCATAAACCTAATTGATACAATCCTGAAAGTTCAAGGACTAAACTTGTAATAAAACCTAAAAAAATAATAAATAATAATAAGGAAAAAAGAGAATTTCAAACAAAAAATTTAACCCATGTTTAGGTAACAAATCTCTCAAAAAAAAAAAAAAAAATTGAAAATGGGGAGGGGCACTTGTATGTTAAACCATACAGCAAAGCAACTAAGAAGATCAATATAGTGAAAGTTTTAAATTCATAAATTATCTGTAAATATAATCAACAAGTAGGCAGAGTTATCACAATTTCTGTAATAACAAAAGGCCGTGAAAGTGAACGAGTGTAGAGGATTGTTATTGATTGGTTCATGTGAGTTTTCGAAGGAGCAAAAACATGTTCTGATCCACCCTGAATTTGGCACAGTGGAGGGGATCTCCCTTCAACATCATTTGGAGTCCTCCAAAAGATGCATAAACCTCTCTGCAAATACAACCATTCCAAACCAAACAACTTCAGAATTCAGACGTCAAAATACATTTTATTAATCGAGTTAGAAAATATGCTGTGTGTGTTTCGATGAGATGAAATGTACATGTCTACCCCTATAGGATAAAAAGCTGCTCGCACTTTAAAAGATCTGATTCGTGGTAACTTATTGATAGGCTCCCAATTGTCAATACTTATGCTACGAAGAATAAATATGAGATTACACCCCTAACAATTAGTTAGTGGAATCAGGTGCACATACATCTTGTGGAGGAAGCTATTCGCGGGGGTTCATTTAGGGAGAGATTATCGGTCCTCTCGAATTGGTTGGGTACTTGTTATACTATATTGTTACCTAAATCCATCAAAATGAGCTAAATCATCATTATTTCGTCTTTTAACATTTAGTGCAATTATAGCCTGCTTATGATTATTAACGATTGGCAGGCTCTTCTGAAATAGCTTTTTTGTTCTTGGGCAGGGGTTTCCTCCACCCTTGGCCCTTAGGCTGTATGGTTGCTTTTGTCTGTGAATATATATCATCGTTTCTTATCAAAAAAAAAAAAAAAAAAAAAAAAAAAAAAAAAAAAAAAAAAAAAAAAAAAAAAAAACATTTAGTGCAAAATTTAAAAAGGCACAAATAAGGGACTAAGTTATATGATTAGGAAATTTGACACAAAAATAGCAGATTCAGATTGTTGAGGAAAATCTTGGTAATGTAAGTTCACTTACACTTTCAAGTCTGATCCTGAGCCTTCATCTGAAAGTTTGTATAGTTTACCGTGCATGATATACTCAAACTTATCTGCTAGCGATTTCTTCCCTTCCTGCAAAAAATTAAGTTCAGTTGAAAGGTATCTACTAGAGATTTCAATAATGTTCATAATCTTGACAGCTAGAGTAAAACAGGTTTGTCAACGATTCTTGTTAGCACATCCTTGGCACTTTCCATACTAAGGAATATTTGCATAATTTTGCTTTTAGTTTTGTTTCTAGAAAGATAAAGTTGTGTGCTTATGATCATTGTTCAGTTTTCTACTTTATGAAAAGTTTATAGAATTAGAAACCTTAGTCAAATTTTAAAAAAAAAAACATATATTTTCTTTGTAAGAAATCAACACAAAAGGAGCGGATGAAAAAAAAAATGGTCCAAGGTTCCAAACAAAGTAGTGAAGAAAACATAACAAAAGGATAACTGTTGGGATTGTGACCAAAGTCCCACATTGGTTAGATAAGGGAAAGATCATGGGTATACAAGAGAAGACAACTATCCCCATTGTCATGAGACCTTTTGGGTGGACCAAAAGCAAAACTATGAGGGTTTATGCCCAAAGTGAACAATATCATACCATTGTGTAGATATGTGGAGGGTCCTTTGTCCATAATAAGTGGTATCAAAGTCATGTCCCTAACTTAGCAATGTCGGTAGAATCATCAAGTGCCAAACAAAGAACTTGTGAGCCTTGAAGAAGTAGTCATGGGGAGATCTGTGGTTGGACTCTATTGGACAGGCAGTATACTCTGGAGAAAATGAGTTGTCCTGGATAAGAGCAAACTCTTAGTAAAGCGGTAAAGCTAGAGAGTTGGATGGATAGATGACTATTTGGGGGGTGACTCAGTAGTACTTTGTTCAAGGTGAGGATTGTTGGGAATGCGGCCAAAATGCCACATTGGTTAGATAAGGGGAATATCATAGGTATATAAGGGAAGACAACTATCTTCATTGCTACGAGGCTTGTTAGGTGGATCGAAAGCAAAGGTCATGAAGGCTTATGCTCGCAGTGGACAATATCATATCATTGTGGAGACATGTGAAGAGTCCTTTGTCCCTAACAAAAACTACAATAGTTTGTTCCAAAAGTTAAACAAGTGCGCCTAGAGAGATGCAATGAAGTACAACTCACTCCAAACCTCCTCCATGACTTCTATATCCTAAATACTCCAATTTCTTTTGACCCATAAATGCAACAAGGTAGCAAAGAAAGTCGATTGCAAAAGAACCCAACCCCTTTCCCGGGAGGACTAAGAAGGACCTCCTCCAGCATATTGATTCTGAAAACAAACTCAAAGAATTGAAGGATATTGATTCCTCAGTGTCTTCAAGGAACACCTAGGCAAGCGTCTTCAATATTTAACGAGTCTGTGCCATGTATCACAAGCCTTAGACACGAATCTTAACTCGCCAACGAGTGCCCTTGTATTTTTTCTCATTTATTTTTAAGAGACATGGCTACCACAACCTTAACAGAACAGAACCAATGGATGCTTACCTTGCATTCCAGTAACCCTCTTTTCTAGTTTTTATTGAGACTGCTAAAATCCTTCTCCAAATTTTTAGTATCAGAGGAAGTTTGTGGAATTATAATTTGTTTCTTTTAGAATTTTTAAGATACATATAACTATATAAGTAACATTTTGATTTTCGATTTATGATAAAATAGATATAAATACTGATAGCAGCAGCAAATGGGATGTCTACTCTTCTAAAGAATGAAGAAACATGGAACAAATGGCCTGAGAGCTCCAGCATAGTATGAAATTTACCTGGCCACTATAGCTGGTAACAGGAGCTCCATCATAATTCAGCGTGGGAGACAAGACCATCAGAATCTTCTCACCTTCTTCGATTGGATATATCTCTGTATTTACATCAAGCAGCATATACATGGAGAGCTTCTCACTCCGTGCTTCAATTCTAGAAACTAAAAGAACAATTTTATGCAGTCAATAAACATCATGTAAAATAATTCACAGAAAAGTCAAGACAGTGCAGAAATTACAAATTACAAGTTCACAAAAGAGATACAGAAAGAAATCAAAGACCATAAAATTAGAATTAAAAGAATGAGAGAGCAGTAACAAGCTTGAGGAAAGTACCTTTATCGTACTTTTTACCATCTGGGTTGACACACTTGACCTTGAAAACGTCATCAAATAGAAGCTCCACCATGTTTATGGAGAATTTACTTCTCAAAATGCAAAACTGAGAAAAGCCAGGGAAAGATAGCACTGACTAAAATTTGAGCAGAATAAGCATGAAATAGTAGAGGGGTTGAATTGGGAATTTAAAAACTCACTCGGAGCAAACGCAAAATTACAGAAGAAACTTCTTCAAAGCAATTTTCAAAGTTCAAACCCCGGAAAACAACCAATACAGGAACTTTCAAGTTTTTCCAGGACCAGATTCTATCGAACAATAGAATAGAAACTAAAACTAACGTTAAAAACGAAAAGAGTAAAATCGAAACAAGGGAACGGGGCTGATTGCGAGGGTGGTTAAGAAACTCACAACATAATTATACAACAACCAAACCTGACACAGAAAGAAATTAAAGCTGCTTGCAAAAGAAGAAAGCTTGAATTCAAAGCTTTTATTAGGCAGGTCTCAAGGTCTCAATTTGAGATTTTTAAGTGAGAAGAAATACATAGATGGAGATTGAGAGAAAAAATAACAATAAGAGAGTAGAAAGTCGCAGCAAACCGCTAGGAGGGAGGCGGCGTCGGAACGAGGAGAAGAAAGACGGCGGCGGAGGCGGCACTGCGCTGCGGAAAGGAAGGGAATGAGGAGCCGACGTGAAGAAGAAGGTAGACGTGGTTTGAGAGTAAGAGAAAGAGGGAAGGGTTCAGGCTTGTTCTTTTTATTAATTAATTAATTTATTTATTTTAGTTTAAAAAAATACGTTTAAAAAAAATAATAAATCCGTTTTTTTAGAAGAGTTTAAAAGTTACGTTACATCAAATATGACTCAACTGCCATAGAGCTTGTATCCGAGGTTTGAAGTTCAATCTCCCACAGTTTTTTGTTGTCAAAAAAAGAAAAAAAAATGTGAGATCCTGAACTTTCAAGAAAATAATAATTTAGTCCCTTGATTTTGGTTTTAATAATTTAGTTCTTATATTTTAAAATTTGTAACAATTTAATATCTAAGTTTCTTTTTTTTTTTGGAAAAATCTTTAAGATTTAATATGTACAATTTCATTTCTGTATATATAAAATATTTAACAGCATAGCTCGTATACTTTCAACCAGAAGGTACAAGGTTCAAATCTCCTCGTTCCCAAATGGTGTTTAACTAAAATAATCAATTTAAGCACGGCTCGTTTAAGGCGTCAATTGAGTTCGGTTTTTATTTATTATATAACAGCAAGCTAGCATTTGTAGTGTATAAAGACTTTCCTTAGTTGGTTTATGATTTACCTAGGTAATAATTACTATTAAATCTTAACAATATTTTCCACTATTGAGATTAGAAAGTTTTAATTCTAAAGTTCACCAACCAAAATGTTACAAAATAAAATATGGAGGGACTAAGTGGTTATAAATAAAGTTCAATAACTAATTTTTATTCTCGAGTTTAGAGACCAAAAGTGTTTTTTCACCTACTTTATTTTATTTTACAGAGTGGGCTAAGTTGTTGTTATTGTTATTATTAGTTCATGGGCCAAGTTATTGTGGTATGGTGTAAATATGAGATTTTTATTCTTTAGCATTTGTATCATTTAAATAAGATTTTTAATTTAATTATATTCAAGACTCAATTTATATATCTAAATTTTGATGACGTAGAACTCAAAAAAATAAAATAAAATAATTGATCGTGTATATCAATGTTTACTTTAAAAATTCAGTTTTATCTAATTGAACCATATATTTTGATAAGTTGATACATTTTTTTCCTTAAACTTTAATCCATTTTACTAATTTTACTTTTTAATAGACTTTCATTTAAAAAGTCATTAAGCAAATGTTATTAGAGTTATAAAACATATGTATGTAAAAAAAAAAAAAAACAAAGTTGTATTTTTGTTTGTTTTTTTTTTTTTTTTACATAAAATATAAAACAAATAATTACAAAGATTCAGAATAAATGGGCAGAATGTCCGCTTGAGATAAATCTCGAGCTAAAACGTTGTCAGCATGAGGACAATCTTCTAACCATACTTTAGAGTGGATCAATGGTCTATATTAGGAAAAAAATTTCAATACACATTAATTTTCAATATTTCTGAATTTTTAAGTTTGTATTTAATGGGTTCCTAAATTAACCCATTCGGCATTTTAAAATTTCATAGAACTATTGGACATAAAATTGAAAGTTTAGAATTTTACTAGACACAAAATTCAATTTTATGTTTAATACATTTGTTAATTTTTAAAAATGTTAAGGCTCCATTTGATGACCATTTGATTTTTGGTTTTTGAAAATTAAGTTTGTTTTCTCTTGATATCACTACCATAGTTTTCATCATTGTCAATGACGCATTTGAATTCCTACTCAAATTCCAAACCCCAAAACAAGTTTTTGGAAACTACTTTTTAAAAAAAAAAATTAAAACTTGACTTGATTTTTGAAAATATATGGAAAATGTATATAACAAAACCAAAAAACTCATAAGTGGAAGTAATGTTTTCAAGCTTAATTTTCAAAAACAAAAAATCAAAAGACAATAAATTCATAAATTTTCATTTTTGTGTCTAGTAGGTTATCATTGATATGTTCGACATTTATTAAAATTTATGGATTCACTAGACACAAAATTAAAAGCTTAAGAGTTATGACAAACATAAAATTCAATTTTATAATTAATATACCAAGGGTCCATTTGTAATACATTTTAATTTAAATGTTTTTCAATCATGTATTTTTTAAAAAACATTTTGTATAAAAATGTTTAGAATTTAAACACACATATATTTGGTTGCATTCCCCTATTAGTGTTTTTATACACAAGTTATTGTATACTTAAAAAGTCTTTTTTAAAAAGTTGGTTTCAAGTGTTTCTCGAAAAATAGTTTATTTATCAATCTCATTTTATAATAAGTCATTTTTAATGGTTGCCAAACACTATAATTTTTTCAAAATGTTTTTTTTTTCCAAAATTAAACACTTGACAAGTTAAACCAAACACACCTTAAGTCAACTTTTAAATAATTTGAATACATCATAGATCTATTATACACAAAATTGAGAGTTAGAGGACTATTTGGATATTTTAAATCTTAGGAACATATTAGACACAATATTTAAAATAAAAAGGACTAATTAGACACCCTATAGAATTCATGACCTATTGAATAGGTTAATGACATATTGAAACAAATTGAAAGATTGGGTTCGTTTGATAACCATTTCGTTTTTTACTTTCGAAAATTATGTTTATTTTCTCCCAATTTTCTTACCATGATTTTCATGTTTATTAAAGATACAAAATTCCAAAAAAAAAAAAAAACAAAAACAAAAACAAAACAAAATTTGAAAACTATTTTTTTCATTTTTAAATTTTGACTTCATTCTTGAAAATAGGAGGAGAAGGTAAATGACAAATTAATTTATAGGTGGTATAAGTGTTTACAGACTTAGTTTTTAAAAATAAAAAAACAAAACCAAATGTTATCAATCAAATGTGTCAATTACAACTATGATCGCTTTGACAACAAATTTGAAATTTATGGTAGGACTAAAGTTGTAATTAAACCAAATTAAACGTAGTAAAAAAAAATAAACCAAATTAAACCTTATTCTAATCTGCAGACCATAACCTTCGTCCTATTGGAAAAAGCATCCGCCGACCCTTCCTCGCCGTCGTGTACTAATTCCGCCACCTGGAGACGGTGCTCTACTAAATCATCGAGGCCATTTTCGAGAAGGAAAGGAGAGGGAAAACAATAAGAAAACAAGCAACGAATCCGCGGAGAAAAGAACCCAGAAGCCCCGAATTCCACTTCACTAGTCTGCTTCAGAATGAGCCATAACAAGCCTAGACGCTTCAAAAATCATCATCCCCGTCGCGGACAATCCACTCGAGGCCATAAATTCGTCGCGTAATTACATTTACAGTTACCCTTTTCCCCCGATTCGTCTTTTCGTCGATTGCTCATTTGCTTTCTTTTTGTGTTTTTTGGGTTTCTCAGAGAGGACGAGTGTTTGCCAGTCGACCCAGGTGCCTACTTTGTTTCACCGAAGCTTCATAGATTTAGTTACTGTTAATAGAAGCCATCACGGTAAAGGGGTTTTGGATATAGGTCCTTTATGAGTTCCTTTCTCTTGCAGCCAATGAAGAGGAGCAAGCGGGTCCAAAAATTCAGCTTGCCATGTGGGTGTGTGTTATTCAACTTGTTTTTGACCTTTTTGTTGCTGAATTCTCAACAATTCCATCCTTAAACTTGTTACTGCCCTGCTGCTGTTACAAATGGGAATGAAAACTTAAGCTTAAAAAACTGCATGCTATATGAAATTGATGGTGTTTTATTGTTGATATAGGATTTTGGGCAGTGTGATGCAAAAAGGTGCACAGGACGCAAGCTTGCACGATTTGGCTTGTTGAAAGAAAGTACCTTATTCTCTCCTTTTCTTTTATTTTCATATTTTTAACTATGTTGCTCATTAGTACATTAATTGGTTCATGTTGGCATATCACCGAGCCATTTTAGTTCTACCACAAGAATTAGTTGATTTTGTATGTGTTATCCCCTCTCCACTTCATTAATGATCAAACAAAATGTCTTGTTGGATGTATTGGCTTAATTCTACTTGGTCTTGGCGGCAAGAAAATCTGAAGATAAGCTTCAAATGTGATAATTGGTATCCATACGAATATGATGAAGTCTAGAAAAATAGGCTGCATTTTGTTTACACGCTGAAGGAAGTCTAATGTTAGATGGTTCTGTTTCGTAGGTGTGGAACATGTCCTATACGAGGAACTTTCCAGATATAAATACAAATTAGAAGAGAAGCAAATCTAAAGTTTCTGATTGTAGACTGACAAATCAGGTTTAAATCATAAAAGTTGCAAAACCAAGAACCAAATAGAACTAGTGAAAATTAAGGAACAACAAGTTTAATTTGCTTTAATTATTTTTAAGTTGCCTCATCAAATGAGGGTGGATGGTTTAAATTTGATGTGAATCATCTGATTCATGCTCGTTTAATATTCGAATTAAAAGCACGCATCTTCTATCAAATACAATTAATTGAGTTCTTTTAACATATAAACAAATGATCTAGCTTCCGTTGTGTTCATGCAGGATTTGCGTGTTAACAGTGGATTTGGAGGCATTGTTTTAAGGTATGGTGAACAATTATGTTTCTTAGTGTACTAACTGTAAGTTTGTAACTGAACATAGGTTTATGATAATAATATCACTTGAAAGTTGTGTCATCTCATCTCTAGTTTTAGATATACATAAACAGCTTTCAAGAGTGTCAAGGAAATTTGAACTTGTTTCCTGACTTGATGGAGGTACTATTCAACATTATTGGGAATCCTTTACCTTTGACATTTGGTGTTAATTTCAAGAAATTTGTTTGTTTTCAATTGTTTTTGGATGATATGCTTCTGTAAGTGAGGATCCACTTGTTTCGATTGAGGGAGTTGCTGCCAATCCTCTAAATGGTTGCGATGGAATGGAATAATGGCCGGTTTCAAAGCATATGATGGAGTTGAGAGGTTTCCTTAATTTTACTGGATATTACAGAAATTTTGTTGCCAATTATGGTGCATTGCTTTCCTTTTTATCCACTCAAGAAAGACAATTTCCACAGGAAAACAGCTTTTTTGTTGCACAACTGTAAGTTGCTTGTGATACATTCCTATGTTTAGATTGCCACATTTTTCTCAACCTTGTTATCATAGAGATAGTTGCTTCTGAGACCAGGGTGGAAGAGTGGGTATTTTCAGTTAGGAGTTGATGTTCATCGTTTCAAAGATGCATTAGTGATGACCATACCCAGATGGAAATTTGTGGTCCTTAAAGTCTTGTTAGATAATAGATACTAAGATGGTGGCTGGACAGTTGAAGACATCATAAACGGATCACTAAGCTCATATGGTATTATTTTGATATTTATTATAAACCTGGCTGGAAATAAGGTTGCCAGTGCACTGTCTTGTATGCCCTTGCATAAGGCGTTAAACCATCCTTCAAGGTTCCCCCACCACCATCCACCCACTCACACACAAAATGGGAAAAATGGGTGCATGATGGTATGGAGATCTTTCGTGTTTCAAAGAAAAGTTAGTCTTGCCATCTAATTCGCCTACCATTCCTTCATCGCAATAGGAGTTCCATGCCTCACTTATGGCTGGCTGGCTGGCCAGGGGTATCCTCAAGACCTATCATAGATTAGCCAAGGAAGTGGCCTGGCTAGAGTTAAGCTATTTGTTAGTGTATGTGTGGTCTATGAACAAGCTAAGTACCTTTGTGCAGGTGGCTTGGGGAGGACCAGTCCTTCATCACTTGCTGTTGGGTTGCCATTTTGTGCAATTGATCTGGAGTAGGTGGTTGAGCTTGTTTGGTTTACATTTGGTGTGGAGGAGAGATTGATACTCTATGATTGAGGAGGTGCTCTGGAGTTTGCCTTAGAGTGCTGCGACAAGCTATTTCTTTTGTTGTTGATCGGGGTATCTGGCTTGAGAGAAATAACAATTTTTTAGAGAGGTGGAGAAATCACGTGAGGAGGTCTAGGAGGGGGCTAGGTTTAATGCCTCCTTGTGGGTGTCTAATTATCATATTGGTTTGGTTTTATTGGATTGGAGGCTTTTTCTATACTTAGTTTTTGGGCTCCCTCTCGCTTTCTTGGTTTTTGTTGGGCTTTTTTTGTATGCCCTTGTTTTTATTTCATTTTTCCTAATGAAAGTTTGGTTTCTTAAAAAAAAAAAACTCGAACAAGCTACGTACGTTGCTTTAGCCCTTGTTATTCTTTTTCCAACCTTTGCTCATTTCAAAATGTATTTTGGGGGACTTGTATTTATTAATTTAATGAAGAAATCAACTTTCATTAAGATGTAGTGTGGGTCCCACCTATAACCAAGTGATGTAACTAATTTTCGGGTGGGAAAGATTCAAGCTAAGGTCGTATTTAGTAAGGATATTACATGTATGAGATATTTTCTTTGGATTAAGAGTTTTGGCGTTTGAGGAGCGGTCTTGAGTCATCTCAAAACTATGTACCTCTCTATTGTTAATTTAATTGTGAATCGATCATCTTGCTAATTATCTACTATAACCTGCGTTCACAATTTTATTGATGGCCTGATGAAACAAGATGGATGGTAATGATTAAATTCTTATACAAAGGCTTATGAACTTTTGGTCCGTATCTTTATCCTCTTCAATCTGAAAATTTTGACAGCCCAGTGGGAGTGAATTGTGTCTCTAAAGAAGATCATAGTCTTCTTAAACAAAAAGGATTGGCAGTTGTGGATTGCTCATGGGCGCGTCTGGGCGATGTTCCATTTGTGAAGTTGCGTTGCTCTGCTCCTCGCCTATGTAAGATATTTGCTTCTGGAATATGAAAGTTTTGGGTTCTTTTAACCTCGCTATTCTATGATTATTAATGTTGTCCTAAACTGCGATTGAGATCTCACTATGTTCAATGATGTGCATTTTCCTGACTGGACTCCAACTGATTGCCATTGGCAATATGTATATTATGGTTTATTGGCAATGACAATAAGTATATCATGAATTATTCTTTATTTCTGATTTTCACCTTCTGCAATTTTTTTGGTGCAAATGTTCGCAGTACCTTGGCTAGTAGCTGCAAACCCAGTGAACTATGGTCGACCATGTGAGCTATCTTGTGTGGAAGCATTAGCTGCCGCTCTAATCATATGGTACCATAACCTCTCCCTCTTCTTTTCCCATGTAGGCTAGTTGGTTTCTAACCAATTCTGCTGAGATAAGTCAATTACTAATCTCATTTCATTGTACATCATTTTTTCATATATTTGGTGTAATCAGCTTACATCTGATGATTGGGTAAAAAAAAATCTCATTGTAGATCAACTCATCATCTAGGATTTGTTAGCCGTTGTACGTCTTTCGTTATAGTATACTGCTCTGTTTGAATGTTCTAATTTATTAAATTTATATCACTTCAAGCCAACATACAGAATTGTAAAGTTGTTTGTTTTATAGTTTTGTTGGTCAGTTTGGTTCTTATTTTAAGGTTCAAAGAAAAATCATTATTATTTTTGCTAATGTAGTGACTAACAAAGCTTTAGATCTTGCCCAGGAGCCTTAAGCAACTTAGACTTCAAGAGACTGACTAGAATATGATTAATGATCATCGACTGTTAATGAACGATAACACTCGCTTATCACTTTTCTATGGATCTTTGAATTTCCTATAGCTGGAAATGTGATTATTTGGGTGTAATTGAGCAAGCATTCTGTCCATGTTGTTTAACCATTTCTGTTGACCCGAACTATCAGTGGGGAAAGAGAAACAGCAGACCTGTTGCTTAGCAAGTTCAAGTGGGGCCATGCTTTTCTTTCTGTTAATAGGTATGTTTTATTATTTACTTTATACCACTATGACTAAATATTTAATTCAGTCTGGTTCGGTCATTTTCCAATTTTGTTCCTAATCCTTTGAAAGGTTCAATTTTTTTCCATCAATTTTAAATTGTGCCGGTTCATCCATAAAATTGGAAACCTACCTGTGGCATATGAGATAGAATAACTTATCCCATTCGAAACAACCTGTCATTATCAGAGATGGATACTGAAATTCCATACGTCAAAAGAAAAATTGAACATTTTAAAAGGTCACGGAGATTAAGGACTAAATTACATGTTTAGCTTCAAGTTTTCAAGTACAAAATGGAGTTTGAAGCTTGTGAATTGTTATTATTCGAGCTTTTTCGATGTCAGATGCTTGCTAATTTCTGTTTGTATGACACAGGGAGCTTCTAAAACAATACTCAGCATGCGAGAATAGTGCTGATATTATTTCGGTGCAGAATGCTTGGTTATCACAACAAAGCCAGGTCCCCAAGGAACTGCATAATGTAGAAGGTATTCTTTTGAAATAATTGCATCAATCTCTTGTTTGTCTTGGACCTTGATTTGAAGAAAATGGAGTTGTCTAGTGTCTGTATAAAAACGACCAAAACTGACAAAAGGCAACCACCAAACCGATCAAGATCAAACCAAGTCGATTGAAACCAAGAATATCTAACCAAGCCAAATCGACTGACTATTTATTCAAATTTACATTTTAGAAAATTGAACCAATGTGGGCCAAACCGATGTAACTAGACTTTTGATTTGGATGTAGAGTCGTTTTCCAGCAATGGGAAGGACTTGTTAGGATTTAACATGAACAAGTGATGGTTTGGGTGTTGCAGGTGCAGAGAAGTCATCTGTGGGCGAAGATGACGAGGGTTCCGATGATTCGGACGATGGACTTCCACCATTGGAGAAGAATCTAAATCACTTGATCTTGCAGCAAGACAGCGATGAAGAAAGCGAGTAAAAAATTATACCATAGAGGCAAAAGTTTAATGCAGAGACCAAACATTTCCTACACAGACTAGGTTTCTTCTGTTTTACTTTGCTTTTTTACTTAGTAGTGTACTAATTTAGTTGGAGTGTGTAATTTTGCTTTTGTCTTTTGATTTTTTTTTTCATTGTATTTATATTAATTTTTGTTCGTTAGGGATATATGCGTGTAGGTTTAGGTGTTTTTTTTTTCTTGGGCAAGACCGATATATTAGTTCACGAAAAATTTAAAACTAATGCACATAAGACTGTTTTAAAAAGCTGTTTCTTTTTCTCCTTTTCCATTTCTCTTCCTTAAAAAAAGCTGTTTTTTTTCTTTTCCTTAAACAAAAAAAAGCTGTTTCCTTTAAAGGCAAATTAAAAATTACTCGTTTTGATTTTAGATATTTTGTAAGTTCAAATTACTCGTTTTTTTTTTACTGTTGGTGAAGGTAATTGGTATGTGATAAATTTACATGATAGAATTCTTGGTGGGTTTGCAGAAATTTAGAAGAGAAAAAAAATAATCTAAAAGAAGAATACTTGAAATTAAAATTTTGAAAGATGAATTAGAAAGTAGGGCGTTATTATAATATAAATTCTAAACACAATAAAAAAAAATTGGATAAACATAATAAAATCCAAATACAACGCTATGACAATCTTATAGCTTTCAATAAAATTTATTCACTGTATTGTTTTATGTTGAAATTGTGATTGAAAGAAGAAAATGAGATAAAAGAAAAATCAAATAGATCAACACGATTACTCTTTTAGAAGTATAGAGATCAATATGAACAGTCTTTCAAAAAAGAGATCAATATGAACAGTTTAAATGCATATGAATAAATCAAATTTTAACATGTAAATACAAATACAAAACGATAATATTATAAAAACAAATATATATTACTCGTCAATCGTATATTCATTGCCTCAATGTCTTAATTAAACATCAATGATGTGAATCAACAATTTATTATCACAATGAAAAAAAAATGTTGTATGGATAATTTTTTTTTTTAAATAACGATACATATCTATAATCTATCTATAATATATTAAAAAGCAAGGATCCGTGAAAAACATTTTTAGACTAAAATACCCCTTTAAATTTAAGATAATTACTTTAGTTAAAATCTAATTATTTTAATTAAAAAAAATAAAAGATACAAAAATTTAAAAGTGGTAATCTATAAAAAAAAAATTAAAAATCGAATATGAAATTTTGAAAAAAAATCTTTCCCTATAAAAAAATGATTAAGAAAATTAAAAAAAAAATCTGTAATCCCTACAAAATTTAAAAAACCAATATGAAATTTTGAAAAAAAAAATCTTTTCCTATAAAAATATAGGAAAAAATAAGAAAAAAACAACGTATTTATGGTTAAAACGAATTCTGTTTGTTTTTTTTTTTTTTTTAATAAAAACAAAGAGAGTATTTTTTTTTATCTTTTATTTTTTTTAAATCTATAATATATTTAAATTAATTAGATTTTCGAAATCAAATTTCGTAATTGTTTTAATTAAAAAAAAAAAGAAAAATAAAAAATAATTATTTTAATTAAAAAAGAAAAGAAAAAATAATTATTTTAATTTAAAAAATATTTAAAAAGTAAATTTCATAATTATTTTAATTAATTAATTAGAAAAAGAAAAAATATAAAAATTTCATAATTATTTTAATTAATTAATTAGAAAAAAAATATAAAAAAATTAGATTTTTTAATTTTTTTAATTAATTGATTAAAAAATATTAAAAAATAAATTCTGTAATCGTTTTAATTAAAAATATAAAAAAAAATTTTAAAAAAAGATTTAAAAATTAATTTTCGTAATTATTTTAATTAATTAATTATAAAAAGAAAAAATATAAAAAAAAATAGATTTTGTAATTTTTTAATTAATTAATTGAAAAGAATAAAAAATAAAATCTGTAACCGTTTTAATTAAAAAATATATATAAAAAAAGAAAGAAATAAAGGAAATTTTTTTAATTGTCAAAATCTAACATTATTTTTTTGAAAAAAATAAAATTTAATAACCTAGAGTAATATCTTATGGTCTCTAGAATAAATTTTGCTTTTTATTCTTTTTTTTTTCTTTGTTTTGCTTAAAATTCTTTTTATCTTATCAAATTTAATAACCTAGAATAATATCTTATGGTCTCTAGATTAAATTTTGCTTTTTGTTTTTTTTTTTTGCTTAATATTCTTTTTATCTTATGAAATTTAATAACATAGATTAATATTGTAGTCTATATATCTTATTTTATGGTCTGTAGATTTGATCCAAAATCTAATCAAATTTGAATTTGAATCTAAATTTCGTTTATAAATATTTCACGTTCTTCCATTGGTTTTCACATTGAGGAAACTTTACAAACATGGTGAAACTCTTGCAACTTCTTCGTCTAGAGTCGCTGGTATTTACCTCCCACACTCAAATACCTTTGTATTTGATTTCTCACACTTTAATTTTGTTATGTGATTTTATATTCAAAATATCCTAATGTATATATTTTAAATTTTTAAACATAAATGTATATTTTTTTTTTAGATTTGTCATTTTTTTTTTGCAGCAGTTAATGTCTAATCACCTCTATTGTTTCTTTTGTCGATTTTCATCACCTCCTTACTCAATCCACTAACAAGTTTTAGATACCGGACATCTAGGTAATATAGGACTCTCCACTTTTTGAAGCTAAGACAATCTACTATCAAATTTAAGTACGCTATACTTTTTATATTGCATTTACATGGTTAAATCAAATTTTGTAATTAAAACTGGTGGACAATGAGTGATCAATGTTAGGGACGAAGTGTTGCAGGGAAGGATGAGAAAGAGTATTGTGAGATTTCAATGGAGAATATAAAAAATAGAAATAGCTAATTATGAGTTCGATGTAGATATGTAGCAAAAATAGTTGCAATTTCTTAGGATTATATTATAAGCATTTCCTCTATAATTTTTACCAAGCCCCTCCATTATTGATCTCACTTTTGCTTGACTCAAATTTATTTTCCTAATCCTTGAATCCATCACCGTTCTTCCAATATCCCCATTTGAATATCATATGAAAGTTTGATTTTGAAAAATATTCAAATTTAAGGTTTTTTTCCCTCTAAATTCTAAAGTTTAATTATCTCATAATTTATATAGTTGAGTTCATGTGTTGATTTTATTTATTGATTGGTTTTAAAAATTTTAGGATTTTTATATGTTTTTAAATACACCATAATGTTAGGATTTAGTTGGGATGATATTTTAACCGATTAGATTATCTCAATTAATTTTTCAATATATACTTCAATTTTGAATGAGTTTAACTGATTTGGTTGTTTTAGTTTGATTTTTTTATATGTTTTTTTTTAATATGTCATGATTTTAGGATTTTTCTTTTTCGATATGTTTTAAATACATCATAATTTTAGGATTTGGTTATCTGATTTGGTAGGAGGGTATTTTAGTCAATTATATTATCTCAATTAATCTATTTATTTATTAGTTATCCCATCATAAATTCATTCTCATTCACACCCTCCCATTCTTATATACCCCTATCAATCCTTAAGAATTTGGTTTTCATAACTATTTTTTTATGTTTTTTTTTAAGTTATTGAAGATTGATAACATTTGTTAGACTTATTTCAATAATATAAGATTATGATTGCTTTGTGATTATGTTGGACTCAATTACTTGCTGAACTTGAGTAAACTTAGGTTTCCAAAACATATATTATATGCCATGATGATTATGGAAAACAATAATTTGCCTCCCAAATGATGTTGTCATTACACAGGTGAAAGCGAAGATGATGTAATATTAAAATTATTGAATATTGTTTATCCTGATCTTGGAAAAAATGCTACTTCGACAAAGTACATAACAAATAGGACAATTCTTTCAACCACAAATGAATATGTTGATCAAATGAATGAGAAAATGATTAATCTATATCCTATAAAAATAGAAGAATTTGTGAGTTTTGATGAGGCAATTGACGACTCACATAATTACTACCAAAAAGAATTCCTCAATTCATTATTGGCAAATGGTGTTCCTCCTCACAAATTGATATTGAAAACATTGTCCAATCATGTTATTGAGAAACGACCCACCAAATGACCTATGTAATGGAACTCGAATGGTTTGTCATGAATTTCACAAAAACGTCATTTATGCAGAAATCGCAGCTAGACAACATGCAAGAAAGAAAGTTTTTCTTCCACACATACCAATTATTTATTATATTATTATTTTTCTTTTACTTTTTTGTTTCCGTATTCTTCTTTAATTTTTAATTTCTGTTTTTTAATTTATGATTTTGTTTTCAAAAACAATAAATACATAATATTTCAAAAAATATTATCTTTAATTCAATGCTTTGTTTTTTTCAAAAAGGTATTAAGTGTTTTTTCCCCTAAAAGTTGACATACCTAAAATTCTTTGCTTAAAAATTCTATGAATTTATAAGTTGTGGTATTGTTAGACTCCATATTTTTGTTTGACTATTTTGTTTTTCTTATTTTATTTTATTTAATCCTGAGTCTAACAATTTTACAAGTTGTATTTTGTTTAAAATAAATCACTAAGTAAATTTACAAAAAAAAAAAAAAAAAAAAACAGTTACAATAATTTCATTCAATTGCACAAAAAAAAAATATATATATTGGAATTATTGTGTAATTACGAGTTATTGTGTAATTTATTTCTAAATTGACCAATGTAATTATAGAATGAAACTATTGTAATTAAATTTTGTAACTCACTTAGTAATTTATTTTAAAGAACAAACACTATCAAAATTAAATTAAACAAAATATGTAAAATCAAAATAATCAAGCAAAAATATGGAATCTAACTTAGGTTTTAAAATTCATAATTAAAAACTAAAGAAAAAATTTATGACTACAACTTATAGAATTATAGAATTTTTAAGCAAAAAAAAAAAAAAATTAGGTATGTCAACTTTTAGGATAAAAAAACACTTAAGTACCTTTTTCAGAAAGCAAAGCATTAAAGATGAAATAAGTTTTTTTAAATGTCAATGTATTTATCCTTTTCTAAAACAAAATCATAGATTAAAAAGCATAAATTAAAAATTAACAAAGAATATGAAAACGAAAAAATAAAAAATAAACGAAAACATAAAAATAAATAAATAAAATAAAGAATAAATATGCCAATAGAAATTAAAAATTAAAGAAGAAAATGTAAATAAAAAATAAAAAATAAAAATAAAAAAAGAAAACATAACTTGAATCTGCCACAGGCGTTTAAAAAAAATATTTAAAATAAAATCATGAATCTGCGTGTGTGAGATGCAAATATTCATGTCTGAATATGCCTTTTGCACGCATGAATTGTAATAAAGCCAACGAATCAGTTTGGTTTTCCAAAATCTTTTCAAATGCATATGTTTTTCCAAATTTCTTTTTTTAAAAAATACAATAACTATCTAATTAACCCGTACTCTTTTCTTTCAAATAATTGGAACAGTGTAAAATTTGTGGTTTGGATGAGCTATAAAACGAACAATGATCAACAAATAAATAAAAAATAATATAATGTAAATAAACCCAAATTGAGGTGCAACATACAAATACAACAAAAGAGATAGTGTTTAACTGAACAAAATAGATAATTACTCAACTTTTTCAAGGTTGGAGTTAAGTAGAGTAAGAGTGGGCGATTGAAAAGATGGAAATGGCCTAGGGAGAGATGTAGGAAGTAGTCGGATTGGACAAAGGATAGAGAGAGAGTAGAGAGAGAAAGAGAAATTGACTAAAATAGATCAAATTTTTATATTTTGATAGTTTGAGTGTTTAATTTTAAATTTATCATATAGTTTATGAGGGTTTAATTTTTTTAAAGAAGTTTTGACTTTATAAACCAATTTATTTAACATGTATTTTTTTATTATTATTTAGCATAATTACTGTTACTCCATTTGCTATGATAAGTTACATATATATTATATTATATTAAAATTAGTTATATTAGAAAATAAAAAAATCATCATAGAAGTAGAAAAAACAAAACTAATATAAGAATGTATATACAATCTTAATTAATTTTAAATTAATTTTACTTCATAATAACTTAGTCAAATTATTACACGTGCATCGCACGTGGTAAAAATCTAGTCTTAGTAAAAGGAAAACCTTTCAACTTTTCTTATTTTAGGTCTTAGAAAGATTGTCAAATAAAGTTCTCGATTATTATCATTGGTTTATAAGGTGACATATTTTTAATTTGGTCTCTATAGTTTAAAAGTTAAATTTCATCCCTATGGTTTGGATTTAGTTTTATGATTTTATCTTAGTCCCTATAATGTTAAACTTTTAAATTATTTTTTATAGTTTGGTTAAATCTTACCCACCATCTCTAAACTATTGTTCATCTCCCAAAAAAATCCACCAATTTTTTCTGAATTTTGTACTCAACTCTAAATTTCAATATACCCAACTAACATACCAAGCCAAATAGAAAAACAATAGTTTATTATCACAAAAAAGAAAAAAAGAAATACGTGTCACATATTGAAAATGACAGTAAACGAAAATGATGCTTAATTTTATCTATGCCAATTTGATTATCTCTCAGTGGATAAGACATCAATTACCATTCGAGACATTGATGGTTCAATTTCCCAACCCTGCAATTGTTGAACTAAAAAAAAGTTTAATTTTACTATTATAAAAGAAAACACTAAGGCAATGATACTAAATGAAACCAAATTCAAATAAAATTAAACTTAAATTATAAAGGCCAAATTAAAATGTTTGAATCACAGTCAACCCATCAAAACTCAACTAAATTTGTCATTTAACATATAATCTATATAAAAAAAAATCAATTACAAGTTTAGTCCAGATTGTGTCAATTTGGTTCCTGAACTTTGTAAAATAGGTCATTTGATAACGTTATCAAACTTGTTCAATAAGAAAACATTGAACTTGTTCCTGGACTTTCAAGAAACATGAAACGGAAAAGTTATCAAACGAGTCCTGAGTTTTCCATTTCTTGTTCAATAAGTCTCTAAATTTTAAAAAGTATCTAATTGGTCCTTAAACTTTAAACTTTCACTATGTTGTCCAATAAGTCTCCCAATTTTCAATTTTATGTCTATAAGCCTTCTATCTATTTGAAAATTTTAAAAATTCACAAGCCGATACAAAATTGAAAGTTGAGGATTCAAATGGGCACAAAATTGAATTTATTTCTAATAGATCAGTTGATTTTTAAAATTCTTAAATATATCGCAGACCTATCGGACACAAATTGAAAATTTAGAGACCTATTATAAATTTTTAAAGTTTGGAGGCCTATTAAACATAAAAGTGAAAGTTCGTCAAACACTTTTAAAAGTTCACAGACCAAATCGACACAATATTGAAAGTTTAAAGACTAAATTGATAATTTAACCCAAAAAAAAATTCACCAGAAAAAAAAAAAAACCCTCAAGCATTGGCGCTTAATTTGGCTGGGCAGAGAGTGGAAGGGGCATTTCCGACATTTCGGAAGCGAAATATTGGATTTTAATCGGACAAGACCCTCCCATCCTTTCGATATCAAATTGACATCGACGAAGCAAAAAACCCTAGAAGCCCCCAACCCCTTCGCATTTCTCTGTTTTCATTTCACTTCTACGCCAAAGATTCCACAGATAAATTTGTGTTAAAAGCAACACATTTCCTTTTATCTTTTTGCAAATTTCTTCTTCTTCTTCTTCTTCTTCTTCTTCGTTTGTTTTCACTTTCAGGTTACAACGACGAGTTGAAGCACTGGTTTCGGGGACCTATTCGTTTTTCTTATGTTTTTGGGAGTTGTAATATTAGAGTTTTGTGGGTTTTCTTGAATGGTTGCTGTGCTCTTTCCCTTTTAATCTCTAATGGTGGGTTTTGTCTTATGGAATTAGGGTTACAATTTTCCTTTCATTTCATCCACTAAGGAATTGTTGGCCTGTTTTTTCCCGTCCGCAACGTGCAGCAAATACTTCCGTGAGTCATTTTCAGGATCCTTTTTCTAATTTTCTTTTAATGTTCTATCTTTTTTTTTATCGCAACATTGGATATTTTACGCCGATTCTTGCCCCTCAGGAGGTGGGTTCGGTTAGCTCTTGCATGTTTTGATGAACTCTCTCTCTCTCTATCTCTCTTCCTATGCTGACTTTGCTTCCTGTCCTTTGCCATTCTTTCAGGTTTGAAATTTGAGTTTTGAATTTAGAGAGATGTCTTCCAAATCGAAATATCCTATTCTTGACAATCGACCGATTGATCAGTGGAAGGTTACGGAGTTGAAAGAGGAACTTAAGAGACGGAAATTGACCATCAAGGGCCTGAAGGAAGATTTGATAAAACGGTTGGATGAAGCACTTCGAATTGAAAGGGAAAATGCCGAGGAAACCAATGGTGTTGATGGTGACCCTCCAGTTACAGATAGTGACAATAACGAAGAGCATGCATCTGTTGTTTCTGAAACAACGAAAGAAACAGATGAAGATGCTAACATGATTGAGAAGGTGGATGATGGTGAAGTTCGGGTTGAGAAGAATGATAGTACTGCCGCTATGGACGAAGGGATACTTCAAGATGGGGTTAGTCTCACTGGTTCTCCGAAGGTGGAAGAGGGGTCGGCTGTCCAAGTCACTACTCTGGAAACTAAAGTTACCGTAACTGAAAGTGTGGTATCTGAAGTATCGTTAAGTGTGGAAGGCTTGCAGAATATTGAAAGCAAGGATAACGAGGATTCAAAGCTCCAGTCGGAGGTTGAGGAATCGAAGCCCCAGCTGGATAGTGAAGATAGAAAGCCCCAGCTGGATAGTGAGGATTCAAGGCCCCAGCTGGAAAGTGAGGATACAAAGCCCCAGCTGGATGATGTGAGTATGGAGCCCCAGGTGGAGAATGAGAATTTGAAGTCTCAACATGCAGATCTCGTGCACGACTCTTCTGCCCCAGACAACCAGGTATCTGAGGTCAGCCCTGTTTTAGGGTCTCAAGTAAGAACTGATTCTATTTCTACTGATTCTGTGACAATTAATGAAATGATTGAACTAAAGGAAAATATATCTGCTGACCATGTGAAATTAGAACTAGATGTTAAGCAGGAGATGGTGGAACCATCATCCAGCATTATTGTCCCAGATGCTGGCGAATCACATCCAATGGATGTTGAAGAGCCACCTGTGAACAAGAATGTTGAAGAGTCACCTGCAAACAAAGATGTTGTGGAGTCACCTGTGAACAAAGATGTTGTAGAGCCCTTTGTGAAGGAAGATGTTGAGGAGAAACATGATATTAAGGACATGATTTCTGATCTTCATAAGAAACATGATGGTGAAGATGTGGGGTTATCTGAAAAGCTAAATTTAGATAGAAGTTCTGGGGATGATTCAATAGAAGATGCTATAGAGAATAAGACTGATTCGGGGAATAATCCTGAAGAAATGGGAGAGAAGAATGTAAAAGTTGAGGGCCCTATATCCAAAGAGGAAAAGTTTGCAGACGTTGCAGTGAGAGGCTCAACTGTAGACAAAAAGAGTCTTGATATAGAGAATGACGTTTCGTCTTTGCCTGCTGAAAAAAGAAAGCTTCATGGTAATGATTACTTCCAGACCTTCTCCCTTTTCCTCCAAGCCTGACCCGACCATCGAACTGAAAGGAAATAAATAAACATTGTGTAATTTTCTTAGCGTAATCAAATCTGTAGGCACATAACATAAGCTGGGTTTGTGAATTGAAATTTTCATTATAGTTTTTCTGTCGTACGTAAAATTTTCATCACGAAGACATGTTTATGTTTAGGAATTTTAAATTAAAGCTTTGCTTCTTATATAATATTTTCAACTGATTTATATGCCAATTTAATGGATGTTACTATAGTCAGGGATGATGAGTTTTTATTTTAGCTATCCCTTTTTTATTGTTATATCAATTATTTGAATTGGTTTCTTCTTCTTATTTTTTTTTTCCTCTGTTAGCTATTTGTAGGATTGTAGTTATTTTCATTTTCTGGCATATACGGTGCACTTTTTTTACAATTATAAAAATGGTTATTAGAAGAGTGCATCTCAAGGTATTTCTTGAGTATCTTGAAACTAATTATATTGGTTCAAGAAGTTGTCGTGGTTAAGAACATTGCTAGCTTTCTTACAATGAAATTTATTTATTTTTGGTTTTTTAGTTTTTGGAAGTTTATTTGATATTTATTTTACTGCAGTCTCTGCAATGGCTTTTCTGAAAGAAGCAGGTTGCTAAATGATGTTAGATGATGGTGGAGGGAAATTTGTGTTGCCTTTCAGTGCTTGTTTGATAATTGGTCATTTGTTGGGAGTATATAATATGTTAAAAGTTCTGTGGTGCAGAGAGTCTTGACTGTGTTATGTTTGTTGTTCTTCTGCAAAGTAGCGATGAATAAAGTGTACAGCATATAGTTATTCTGCTTTTAAAAAATTGTTGGAAAAAATGTGTAAAGTGCTATGAGTTAACCTTTTACCATGTTTTGCGTTTTGCGTTTTCTTTTTGAATTATTCGTGCCTCTTTTATTCATGAAGGATGTCTTCTGGTAAGGATTCTTTAGACGTAAAATGTAGTGGTTACGTCTAAAGAATTTACTCATTATCAGACCAATTGAACAAAATCAATTGAGATAGAGGATAGACTTGCTAATAGTTCTCTCCTTTTCTTTTTTTGTTTGTGTGGGGGGGGGGGGGGGGTACGATTCTAAAAACATTACATGTAGTGGTTCTCCTAGCTAACCTGTTAAGATGAATTGTTATTTTCTTTCCTATTCGTAGTGGGGATGTAAATAATAAGATCTTTTTTATTGGTATTTGAATCTCCTTAGTCTTCCTAGTCAGCTTTGACTTTTGTCTGTAAATTGAGTCATCAAAATCATGATTTACCTCATCTTATCCGAGGTTCTCTGGCTATATATATGTCTAATGCAGGGAACGAAGAAACAAATTTCCAGTTATTGTTGTAATCAATGAGTTGTAGTGAGGGAAAGGTCTCACTGACAAATTACTTGGCAAGTGAACTGTGATAGGAGGCTATTTACAGCAAGAGAAAGATGAATTTATGGGTGGTGGTTAAATTAGTGTGGAGTATTCAGTCATAAGCTGCTTTTTTTTTCTTTTTTTTTTTAATTTTTTTTATAACTTTTATATATTTTTTAAATTTTTTTATAACTTTTATATATATATGAGTGTCCAAGCCAGCTTGCGTGCGCCTTGACTAATCTCACGGGACAACCACTAACATGTAGGATATGAAATTCTAAGTAGGTGGCCATCATGGATTGAACCCATTAGTCCTTTAGTTTTTTCCAGGACCCTTATTGACCACTAGGCCAACCCATGATGGTTAGTCACAAGCCCTTTTAGCATCTATCTTTTGTTTTAAATCTTTCATTGGGAGGTATTATTCTTGTCAAAGTAATATCATAGGAAACTGTAACTTTGAGAATTATATAGCCAATTTGAAAGCCCTTTTTTCCCCCTTTTTTTGACTTAGGCTTTCACTTTTTTTTATATTTAATTTGATAAAACTGTCTTCTTTTCTTAAAAAAGAGATGTAATTACTACGGATATAAAGTAACGGGTTGATTTTCATTTGCACCTTTGGGATAATGTTTGTAGAAGGGTAAAAGGTAACTCCTAGGCAAGTAGCGAGGGAGCAAGGTACTTTACTACTGATAAAATTTAACGAAGTCATATATCACTCTACTCATCAAGTCCTTTTCTGAATTATTTCATGTGATGTGGTAGGCTGGTTAAGATTAGTTGAAAGTTTAAACGTACATTTGTTGGTACTCAAGTCTGGCTGTATTTTACAGAGTGCCTCCCATGTTTTCCCTGTTAAACAGAAAAAACTGATCCTGCTTCTTTTTGCAGTAAATGTATGAGCAACTCTTGTACTGCAAGTTACCTCTTTGATTGTCTTGTTGCAAATATTTGTGTCTGGCTCAACAGTAATTTTATTTTTTCTTCTCTACCCGGGGGGGTCCTAAAGGAGGATGCTTCAGTTCTTGATGTGCTGTTTGACTGGGAGACATGAAATTCTTATTGATTATTGATTCAATTGAAGAGCATTATACTGTATTGGATTTTCTTCAAATCTAGATCAGTTTTCTTGGTTTTGTTTTGTCTGATGAAATTGTTTGGCAGATCAAGCAGTGGTTGGAAATAATGAGTCCGTTAAGAGACAGCGTAGGTGGAATGCTGAAAACATCAAAATTCCAGAGCCCCAACACGCTGCTCATACCTCCACTAGTAATTCGAAGGACATTTCGAAGGACATTCTTCAATCCACTGCTCCGAAACGCAACTTCTCCAGATCTGACTCCACAGCTAGTGAAGATCCTTCGAAGGAACGTGTTGGTGAGTCAAATTTGAAGATCTGACTATATTTTGAGTGTGCAACATTTCATTCACTCGTCTTTTTTTTTTTTTTTTTGTATTCTGCAGTTCCACCATCACCAAAACCTCCCACAAATTCACTAAGAATCGATCGCTTTCTGCGTCCATTTACCCTCAAAGCTGTGCAAGAACTTCTGGGTAAGACTGGTAGTGTCACCAGTTTCTGGATGGATCACATCAAGACGCATTGCTATGTAACTGTAAGACTCTTTGCCCTTAGTTGTCAGGATCTAATTTTTCCTGCTTATTATAGCTGTATAGTTTTCGAATTTGATTGCTGGACCTGATATCGGATATTCTAATGATTGCTTGGAAACTATTGTCATGATGCAGTACTCATCGGTTGAAGAAGCCATGAAGACTAGAGACGCTGTTTACAACCTGCAATGGCCACCAAATGGTGGGCGCCTTCTTATAGCTGAGTTTGTTGATCCTCAAGAAGTAAAAATTCGAGTGGAAGCTCCACAGACTCCTACACCTGCTGCAGTTGCTCCACCAGTCTCCACCGTGCCTCCACCCATGCAACCCGAGCCTTCACCTCGTCAACCAAGGCAGCAACATGCTCCACCTCCTTCTCTTCCACCACCCCCACCCACAAACAACCTTCCTCAAGCAAGGGAGCAGCTTCCACTCCCACCCCCACCTGCACTTCCCGATAAAGTCGACACTCCTATTGTCACCTTAGACGACCTCTTCAGGAAGACCAAAGCAACTCCTCGCATCTACTATTTACCTTTATCCGACGACCAGGTGCAGGTAAAACTTGCAGCATCAAGGGGAAAAGACACCAAGCAGTAAGTCGAGACAATGCCAGTGTTTAGATATTGTATCCTGGCTGCTTGCTGCCGCTGCCCTGTGGATTCCTTAGTGAGTTTAGATTTTGCAAAGGTAAAAGGCATAGAGTGGCATGTTTGAATGTCTCAAGTGCTTGCAGGGAGGATTTTATCTCTGTTGAGCTGAAAATGGGGGCGTTTTGCAATAGAATCTGATGGGTAGGTTTTTCTTGCATATTAATTAGGATATTGAGATTGACTTCTAAAAATGGATTACTTTGTATTTGGTTATGTAATCATGTTTTCCTGTCGGAACAAAAGAACCTATGATGAGTTAGATTTGTAGTATCATATGATGCCTTCCTCAAATTTCATGACACTAACCTCTTTGGATATCATCAGCTACTGTGCTTTTCACTGTTATAAGATAATTGGACAGATTTCTCTTTCTTTGTTACTTTCTCTCCACTGCATTTTTTTCCCTCTTTAGTATTTTGTTTATAGAATCTGAATCTAATGTAAGAGTTCATTTTTGTGTTTAATTTCAATAGATAGACCATTTGTTCTCAGATTCAATGTGAGTTAAATACAAGTCTATTGTTCTGTAATTTAAGTTGATGCAAGCAACTAGGATTAAATTGAATTGTCAGTATTAGCTTGGTCGAGTGATTGCAATATTTATGTTGAAAACACATTTTCTACCCATTTAAAAGTAGTATACGATTTTCTCAAAAAAAAAAAAAAGAAAAAAAAAAGAAAGTAGTATACGATTGCAATTGGGCGTTTTTTTTTTTTTTTTTTTTTTTTTTTTTTTTTTTTTTGTAAATTATAAAATAAAAAAGTGATGCTACATCTAGAAAGCAGTATTTAAATTGCCATTTTGAATGTTTTTTTTTGGCATGTATCTCGATGAAGAGGTCAACGAGATACAAGAGGTCAAAGGTTGAATCTCGTAGACTCAAATGTTATTGAATTAAAAAAAAAACATTCATTTGAATTTTTGTTGTTATTTTGCTATCAATTGCCTACGAGATAAAAGAGTGTGATTTTGAATGAGTTTGACATGTTGATGTTAATATATATTAGAATTATGAAGCCACAAAGAGGTCAACGGACATAAAGTATGTGCTTATAACTAAGAGGTCACAAGTTTGAATCTTCCCACTCCCAAATGTTAAGCTCAAAAAAGAAAATATTAGAATTATGAAAAATATATTGGTTGGTTGAGGCAAGTAATCAAATTTGATCCACTTCTGATCTATTGCTCAAGTTATTTATTTTTTATTTTTGAGGTCCATCGACTTTTTAGATAGTAATTGATATCTTATCCACTGAACTATACTCAGATGTGTACTTATCGCTCAAGTTATGACCACAATGCTATGATCTCCCTATATTGCCAACATTCCACCCTTCCCTATATTGCTAGCATTCCACCCTTCCCTTATATTCTCATTCTTATAGTGCAAAATCCAACTTAATGAATAGGTTTTTAAATCCTATTTTAGTCCCTAAAATTTTAAGTTTATTCTATTTTGATCGTTGAACTTTTAAGTTGTCCATTTTTTAGTCCTTAAACTTTCAGGTTTGTTCTATTTTGGTTCTTGAACTTTTAAAATGTCTATTTTAGTCATTGAACTTTCAAAAAACAACTATTTTGGTCATCACTTTTATTTCAAATTCAACAAATTAAAGACGTAACTTTGAGTATGTGTATTAGCATGCTAATATGAGCATGATTTCAAGCCAAATAAGTAAGAGATAAACTCGGGCAAAGCAGATTTAAGGTAGAAAAGTAACATTGCATGGACCAAAATAGTTATTTTAAACAAGTTTAGGGACTGAAATGAACATTTTGAAAATTCAAAGACTAAAATAAAACAAACTTAAAAGTTTAAGGACCAAAATAGACATTTTAAAAGCTTAGGGATCAAAATAGAACAAAGTTGAAAGTTTGGAACTAAAATGAGATCTAAACCTAACTAACTAGTATTATAGAAACTCTTTTTTTAAGTAACAAAGGAGGTCATATTTGAAAACCAATATCTAAGTGACTTTAGTACATAGTTTACACATCAATACATATATTTAAAATTACACCATCACGAGTTAAAAAAACTACCATAGTTTTTCTTTTAAAAAATTCTAAAACTTTTTACTTATTTCGAAAGTTTAAGAACAAAAAAATAGATGGGATAAAAGAAGATTTTGTAACCAAAATTAGATGCCAATCGTTTTCTAATACTAAAACTATTAACTTAATCATAGTTTTACTAGTCAAGACATGAATAACCTTTAGTAAAAGTCGGAATAAAGTCGTAAGCTTAAACTCTAGCACATTCAAATCTAACTTATTTTTCTTTAGTTCAACAGTTGCATGGGTGAAGAATCAAACCATTGACCTTTAAAATGATACTCAATACCTTTTTTAATAAGCTATAATCATATTAACCCTATAAATCTCAAATCTAATACTAAAAAAAATACAAGTTAAAAAAAAGGGAAAAAATCATTTTTAACCCTAAACTTTCAATTTCATCAAATTGAACCCTAAACTTAACAAGTTGTATCAATTTTAACCCTGAACTTCCAATTTTGAACCTCAAACTTATCAGATTATATCGATTTTAACCTCAAACTTGCGTAAGTGTTACAATGTATACTTTTGGCTAACTTTCCATTTGAGCCACCGTACACAATTTATTATTTCTTCTTTTTTTTCCCTTAATTTACATTGTACCTGAATTGGTTTCTTATAAATAAAATATTGGAGAAACTTTATTTTAGATGACTTTTTCTTGTTGATAATTTTAATTGTGAAGGTTTTTTTGCTGCTATTTAAGATTACGAAAGCAAATAAATTTTGGACTTCAAATATTTGCTGGGTTTTTTTTTTCTCAGAACTTTGTGGGATTTTTTTTCTCCTTTTACGATTTTTTTTCTTGCTAATTAGAAAAATGTACAAATGTAGAAAATGAAAATAAAGAAATTTCGAGTTTTTCATTTATGATATTTGTTGGATTTTTCTTGTTGTCAATAACTTTGTGATTTTTTTTTGGATAATAATGAGGAGAATAGTCTGTGATATTTGATTTCTTTTGATTTTTTCAAAAAATTTCTTACAAAACACTAACTCAGGTGCAATGTGAATTAAAAAAAGGAAAAGAAATTTGTCAATTACATGTTGTTTTAATAGCAATTCAAATGAAAAGTTGACCAAAGGTCTACATTGCAACATTTATGCAAGTTTGAGATTCAAATTGATACAATTTGTTAAGTTTAGAGTTCAATTTGATGAAATTAAAAGTTAGGGTTAAAATTGATACAACGTGCTAAGGAGTCAAAATTGATTTTTTTTTTTTTTTTTTTAAAATGACACAATAATAAGGTGACATTTTTTACGTTTCTCATTAATAAAAAAATAGAAAAAGAAAAAAAGAAAAAAAAGGAGAAAAAGCAAAAATAAAGGAAAGTGGCGTGAAGCGGCTTAGATGAATGGAATCGCAGATGCGTTTAAGACTCCAACTCCTAATATTTTTCATTTCTTTGCGCCAAAAACGTCCCCAAATTTCCTTCTAAAACCCCTTCTTCCTTCCTCTGCAACTCTCTCTTTCTCTCTGTTTCCTTCAATTTTCACCTCTCCCTCCTGATTCCTTCTCCTCCAACACTCCTTCTATCCATTCCATTTCTTCCTCTCAACATACCCAATACCTAATTTCGCATTTCACTCTCATTCTTCCCTTCCATTTCCCTTTCTCTGCATTCCCTCTACGCCCCCGCTCTTGTGCCTTCTTCTCCTTTGATTTCTTCCGCTCCCTCTTTTCTGGGTCCAATTGGGTTTTCTCAACCCGATTCTGGGTTTTGTTGGGCACCCCAAGGTGTGTGTAGTTGATTGCAGTTTCGAGATCTTTCTTCTTTTGGTTGCTTGGTCTCTAGGGATTTCTACTGTTCGTTTTTGTTGTTGGTTTGACGGTGTAGTTTTGTTGCTGCTGTACTGGAATGAATAGTGTGTTCAGTGAGCAAATACTTGCTGATAAGCTCTCGAAGCTCAATAGCACGCAGCAGTGTATTGAAAGTATCCTTTTTGTTTGGTTCTTCTGGAAACTAATGCTTGTAGTGCGTTTTCGTTGTTGTTGCGTCGTTTCTTATCTGCTTCTAGGTTGGGATACGACGTGGGTTCTATAAATTCGCGCCTTGGAGGTTTGTGTTTAACTTTTTTTTGTAGTTTTGGGTAGTCAATTCTATCTATTAGGTGGACTTTGAAGTTCTTTTATTGCTTGTTATGTATTGTTCGGGCCTTCTGGCACTCATCTGCAGTGCTATGTCTACTTTTTTTTTTCCTTCCTGGTAGCATTCTTGTTTCATATTTGCTTTTGGAAAACTGCAGTTTCTATTCTGTTGAGATTGCCGTCTACCCTTCAAAGGTTGGATGGGGTTTTTACGGAATTCGGTTATCATACTCGTATATTGTTTCTTCTTGAAATGCTATCAATAAGGGTTTGTGTAACTACTCTCTTTGGTGTTATTGCTTACTAGAGAGTGTTTCTTAATCCTGTTCTTTTTGGTGTTGGCATGTGCCGCAATATTGAATTTCTTACAAAGGCATTTCTGTTACCTTAACCATTTTCCTATAGCTTTATCACATTGGTGTATATTTCATAGAGGCAAGGCTGAACTGGTTGTTGCAACATGGGATAAACAGTTCCACAATTCAGAAATGGTCCAGAAAGTTCCTCTTTTGTATCTTGCTAATGACATCTTACAAAACAGCAAGCGTAAGGGAAATGAATTTGTTACTGAGTTCTGGAAGGTTCTTCCAGCAGCGCTTAAGGATGTCCTTGAGAATGGTGACAACCATGGAAAGAATGTAATTTCCAGATTGGTAAGTTCTTTTCTTTCCTCTTCTTGGATTTGTGGTCTCGACCTTGCATATTATAAAACAAAAAGAATAGAACTTGCGGATTTCTTGAGCATGAATATGGTTCAAAAAGTACTTCCAGGATCTTATTTTATGCATTTCTTCCTTCCTTTGAACATGTAAATCAAATTGTGCTTGCACATTCTTAGGTAGATATATGGGAACAAAGGAAGGTATTTGGATCCCGCACTAGAAGCCTCAAAGATGTAATACTTGGGGAAGAGGCACCTCCACCTCTAGAGTTTAGTAAAAAACGTACTCGATCAGTCAGAATTGTCAAAAGAGATTCACGGTCAATTAGAACGGTAAGTAACCATTTTATCTTCAGTTTCTTTTTCCATTCTTCTTTCTTTTGTGTGGCACCAAATATTATGCATGACTCTGGTTTGATTCTCCATGGTTGTTCCCCTTTAATTCTTTTTTTACCCTACAATTCCTTCGTTGTTGAGTTGACATTATTCCATTAATTTGGGATGCAGAAATTGTCTATTGGAAGTGCAGCTGAAAAAATTGTATCAGCATTCCACCTGGTGCTAAGTGAATATTCTAATGAAGAAACTGAGATGACCAATTGTAATTCTGCAGTTCAACGTGTAAGGAAGATGGAAAATGACGTTGATTTTGCTTGTTCCATGGGTATGGCAACAATGATTTAATTATTATTCTGCGTTTTCTATATTTTTTTATCCTACTACTTGTTGTGTATCTAATTACTAAGGTTCCATTTGATAACCATTTGGTTTTTGGTTTTTGGTTTTTGAAAATTAAGCTTATAATACATACTTCCACCTATAAGTTTATTGGTTTTAGTATCAACCTTCTACCTTGTTTTCAAAAACCAAGTCCAATTTTGGAAACAAAAAAAAAGTAGTTTTCAAAAACTTGTTTTTGTTTTTAAAATTTGGCTAGGAATTCAAATGCAACCGTAACTAGGATGAAAGCCGTGGTAGGGAATTTAGGAGAAAACAAGTATAATTTTCAAAAACCAAAAACAAAAAACCAAATGGTTATCAAACGGGGCCTAATTTGTTTTGAAAGAAACTCAAAATTTTCCTAAATTTTTTAGTATCCCATGTTGCAATCTCCAAATTATGTGGTCTCTGAGTTTCTGTCACTGTCCACCAGCAAAGAATCCCCAGCGTAAAAAGTTGGCCAAAGAACTGAAAGAGGAAGAAAGTATTCTGAAACAGTGTATTGAGAAACTACAATCGGTTGAAGCCAGTCGGATGGCACTTATATCTCAGTTAAAAGAAGCTCTGCATGTTCAGGTACCTTGAACAATCATTTCTCAGTGTCCTTTAAAGTTTGAATTATTATTATTATTATTATTTTTATTTCTGTATTACGTTATGAACTACTGACAAATTTGGGAAACTGGACAAACCAATTGTAGGAATCAGAGCTGGAAAATATTCGTACTCAGATGCAGGTATTTTCTTGAGTACAACAAACTTGTTTTGCTTGTGCATGTACTTAACATTTGATAGAACTTCCCCTAATATGGAAGTAGGTGATTGGCTATTTATGTAAGAAAATTGAAGCTTTACCGTGGATACCTATAATTATGTATGAATCTGATGGGTGCTGGCAATTGAAATATTTTGGTACCATTACTTATTTCGTTTCAAACTTCAAAAACTACAGGTAGCTCAGGCTCAGGCAGAGGAGGCTAAAAATATGCAAAACCGGCTAAACGATGAAGGTTATCTATCAAAATCTTCCACTAATGATTCAAACGCAAAAGCAGGACAGACTCCTAAGAAGTCTGCTGCAGCCATTGCAGCAGAGGTTGCTGACAAGCTCGCAGCTTCTAGCTCCTCTCAAATGATCATGACATCGGTTCTCTCCACATTTGCGGCTGAAGAGGCAAAAAACACTGGTCTAACCAAGACCAATAATGGATTGAACGCTTTCACACCAAAGCCTATGAGTTCCTCTGCCAATTCTATAACAAAACCTGAAGCGTCAGCCGTGGGTTCAGATCCTAATGTTTTCATGTCTATGCAGCCCCATCCTGCTCCCGCTAACCATTCATATCAATCAGTTATTGTACCCCAACCGACGATGCAGAGCCAAGCCCCCAATTCGCAAGCTCAATATCAGATGCTTCCCAATGCACCTTCCCAGCAATATTTGCAGCTCTCGAATGGAGTCTTAACCCCATATGGTTATGGTAGTCATCCAAGCTCAACTCCGATGCCACCACCGCCAATGCCCCATATGGTTAGTCCAGTAGTGCCCTTAACTCAACAGATGCTGCAACAGCCAATACCCCTAGCTCAACAGCCATCACCCCTGATACAATCACAACCAGTTCCTTTCACGCAGCAACCTTTAGCACCTAGTTTCCGACCGCTTCAGCCGCCTGGGATGGTGTACTATGGGCATCCGCCCCCTTCCCAGTGAAAATTTTGTGCTTAAGGTATCTTCTCTTTTGCACAGAAATTATTCATTAAATTTTGTTCATGTACATTGGCACCAATGAAACTTGATACGGAGACAGATAGCATTCATGGGCTTGTTATATAAAGTATTGAACCAAACCCCCTTTTGGTTCTTATTCTTAGCAATTTTTTTATAATCATTATTTACTTTAAGAGGGCCATTAAGTAAGAGGTAAACATCCTTGAATATTTGTGATATATTTTAGCCTCTTAAGTTCAGTTTGATTCGAGGAAGCTTTTGTGTAAATTTAGCATCCTGAGCATTGACTTATTGTACATTACTTTATCCTTTGAATGTCAGGTCAAGTTTTAGACAATACCACACTAGTCGTTGCACGTCGATCTCTGAATGTACGAGCCCGTGGACAAAGCAAGATCTAAATCATATCGAGCTGTGGTGGTAAGGACTTGAGATTTTTAGTGCATATTTTGAGATAATTACATTAAGATCACTGTCTTTCTCCCTCTGGCCTACTTTGTGGGTGAAGATATAGAAAGTATGGAAATGATGTAACTGGTATGAGGCTACACTTTTGGGAGATCACTCAGCCCTATGATTTCTCAAATAGGTTCCATATGGTTCAGTTCAATTTTATGAGTTCAAAGTGACAACGACGATTGTACTGATAAAAGATAGAGCAAACGACAGATGACGGGCTGGCCCGCACGAACGTCTGTGTTCTTCATTGTTGAAGCTGTGAAGTGCTAGCAGTGGCAGGCTAGTAGATTTGGTGAATACTGTGGCAGCCTTCATGAAAGTTCTATAAGAGAGTTTCTTTAGCAATCAATAGGGGTTCTCTCTATGACAAGAAATGAATATGGCTATTGGGTCAGCTTGGGAATGAAAATTCAAAGGCTCAAAACATTGACATTGAGAGCTTTTTTGGAGAAAGTGGGTCCAAGAAGATAGCAAACTAAAGGAAAATGAATGAACTTAGAATGAACTTAGAAGAGAGTTGATATTTACATATAATTATGGAAGTAGTTTAGGTATCGATTGATAACCATTTGATTTTTGGTTTTTGAAAATTAGGTTTGTTTTCTCTCCTTTTTGTACAACGGTTTTCATCTTTGTTAATGACATGTTAAAATTCTTAGTCAAATTCCAAAAACAAAAATAAAATTTTAAAAACTATATATTTTTAATTTTCAAAAGACCTGATTTTTGAAAACATGAGAAGAAGGTAGATAATGATAACAAAATAAAGATACTTATATGTAGAAGTAGAGTTTATAAGCTTAATTTTTAAAATAAAAAAAATCAAATGGTTATCAAAACAAGGTTTTAATTGATCGCTAGTAATGGACGAAAATCTTATTAAAAAAGAATTAATTGTCATTAATAATTACTCTTACTACGAGAATGATAAGGAATTTAATGTTAATCTTGAGATTTACGTTTCCAATTTTACTTTCTTGTTCTTTTTCTTAAGAGCAAGAAAAACTTTTGTAACAATTTTCTAAGTCTCTTTTTTACACTTGACTTTTGAGAAAATATAATGCATTTCATTCCATTCTTATATTTTTGTTAAAGAAATTTCATTTGAAAACTTTAACTTTAAACTTCAGATGAAATAGGTATTAAGTCATTTGTTTCATTTACTTGTTAAAAGTTTGTGTATCATCTCAAGTAAATATGTTTAAGGGAAAGTTTAGTTTGACCTCCTAAGCGTAAAATTTTTAATTTCATCAAATTGCATCTAAAAGTTAGGTAAATGTTGTAACTTTAATTTTAAACTTTAAAATTCGATGTAATTTGTACTTTTTGATAAGTTTTTGTTCAAAAGATTGTTAAATACAAGTATTTTCATGTGTGTTTAATGAATTATAAAGCATAGGTACGATACAAATTTTTAGAGTTAGTATTAGAGTTCAAACTTTTTGTTGAAATTTATGAGTTTTGACAAAGTGGTTCTAGATAATTTGTGTATAAATCAAACTTAAATTTGTTAAAATTTGATTTATTGAAGTTAGGGAGACTAAGAACATTCTTAATTGCTTTTTCTTAAAATTAGTTAGTGAATTAACGGAAATTGAATAAAGAGTAAAATTGTAAAAATTGTCGAAGTTTAGGATTCAATTTGCTGTAATTGAAAATTTAGGGTAAAAATTTGATACAACATGACAAATTTAGGATTGAAAATTGATTTTTCCTCATGCTTCATAAAGTTTAAAAGGGTAAAAAAATCAGTCTATACCTCAAAACTTTGCACATTGAATGAGTTGAAGCCCTCAACTAATAATTGTATACATCAAAACTTTAAAACTTTTATAAATTAACCAATTTAGACTATCTATCATTGATTCGTAACTATTTTCACTTGATTTTATTTAGATCAATTCAAAATTATCTAAATGAAATTATTTGTCAAAGTGAATATACCTCAGTAGTAATTGGCATGTACGAAGTCCCCTACACAAGTAAAGAAAAATAGAAAAGAAAGAGATAATTAAAAAAATCACTCATATTAAGGAAGCTCGTACTACATACATTAATTATTGCATTTAAAGAAGTCTTCCACATAGGTAAGAGTTATGTTTTAATAGTTATAAAACAGAGTCACCAATAATGCCAAAGTGAGCATAACTCAGCCGTAATTAACATGTACCAATAACCAAGAGAGGTCAAATATTCAATTCCCCTCACCCCCAAATGTTGTTGAACTAAAAAAAAACACTAACAAAGAGATTAAACTAATTGATTCACTTATGAAAGTTTAACGTTTTAATTGATATAATTATTGGTTTAAGGTTTTAATTTATTCAACCTACAAAGTTTGGGAATATAAATTGATTTTTTTCCCAAGTTTGTAGTAATCTTACCTTTCACTTTGATTTGACTTACTTTTAGTCTACTCTTTCTATTTATTATTTTGAGTAAATTAACTTTTTGGTCTCTGAAGTTTGGACAAATTACTAATTTTGTCCATAAATTTTAAAATCAGACAGTAAGTCCCTCACGTTTAGAAAATAATTCTAAACAAAATATCAATAAAATAATAATTAAAAAAAAAATCTGGCTCGTTTGATAAACATTTGGTTTTTTGTTTTTGAAAATTATGTTTGTTTTCTCCTAATTGAATATTATTTTATTTTAATACTTATTATTTTATATTTTAAAATGCCACGTCAGCACGTTGGTTAAATAATTAATGGAGGCCACCAAACGAGAGAATCAATAGAACTGTTTCATAAACCTAAAGAATTGATTGTTCAATTTTAAAACCTAAGGACACACTCAACATTTAGTACAAACTTCATGCAACCAAAAGGTAACTTAACCTATTAATTTTTTAAAGTTAGAATAAGAAATCTAGAATGTATATCAAGTTGAATTAGGTTAATTAAACATTTTTTTTTTTAAGTTCAACAACATTTGGAGTGAGAAGATTTGAACCTCTAACCTCTTGGTTGAGAATGCATGTCAATTACTATTGAGTTATATTCACTCTGACTATTCAAAGCTAGTTTGTGATAAAATTGAAATTATCAAACAACTACACATTCAATAAACCATTGATTTTTTTTTTTTTTTTTTTTTTGAAGAAACAAAACCATTGACTTAATCCTGTATAGCCAATAGATTCAAAATAATCCTTAATCGCGCTTTCATACCCATTATAAGTAAAGGTTAGTTATTTAACTATATCTTAGTCATTATAGTAAATAGACCCCCACTACTATTAATGTGCACACCTTACATATTTTATAGACTTCAAAAAGATAAACCAATAATTCTTGGTGAACAAACAATACAATTATATTTGAGAAAACATCAATGGAAAATAACCAAACTACTGTTTCTATTTTCTACATTTTTTGTTGTGTAAAATGTTTTTTTTTTTCCCTAGATCAAAACATTCTTTCAAATGAGCTAGCTTTCCATATCAAAAAGCTGTCCATAGGTTTCTCAAAAACACAAAAAAAATTATTTCCAAACTGAATTTTGTATTAAAGATCAAAGAGAACCATCAGTAGAGGTGTAAGTGGGGTCAGTTTGAATCAATTATTAGCTAAAACCAATCGCCAGCAAGAATTGACCTAAACCAAATAGCAAAAACGCTAAACCGATCAACAGAAATCGACAAAATCTATCTGAATCGATCGAACCAAGCTATTGGTATAGTTCAAACCGATCGAAAGAACTCAATTCAATCGATTTTGTCGATTTTTTCGGTTTCCAACCCTAGTGATGGAGATGTGTTATTTAAGAATTGGGCCGGTGGAGGGACCTCACAAATTAAACAAGGAGAGCCACGCTGGTAGCTTTTTGGTTTGGTGGGTGGCTTATTCAATTCATATGATAACAATAAGAATAATAATAATAATAATGTAACATTATTATTCTAATAGCTTCACATGCAAGAACAAGCACACATTGGTTTTGGTGGATGTTGAAAATATAATAACAATAATAATACTAGAACCCAAAAAAAAAAAAAAAAAAGAAAAAAAAAATTAATGGGTAATGAAACTCTGTCAACCACAAATGTTTAATTTTTGAGACAAGTTGTAGGGTTATTATGTAGCAATGTGTCAATTACAAAGCTTTTCTAAATTTGTTAAAGAAAGATTTAACAAAGTGCCAATTGGGAGTTTTGTCACTGTGTGTTTTAATTTGGTGCCGAAAGTGAATGATGATTTGTATTTGGTTTATAATTTTAATTTCTTCATAAAGGAAGGACATGGTGGGGTCTTGCTGTTTCTCTTCATTCTAAACCCTATTTCTTCCTTCTTAGTTCAATAGTTAATTTCTAGAAGGATTATGCGTTGTAAATGAGTTGGGGTGTTGCAATGTTGGGATGTCGGACATGAAACACCAAGTTTGTTCATATACACATCATTGTAATAAAGTCAATATTCAAGATTAAAGTACTGGTGAGTATATCAATAAAATATCGACATCGACAAATATTCTTTATAAAAAAATTGTAAAATTAATTATTAAATTAATAAACAAGTTCTATTATGGTGAATAACTTGTATGTTTCATTGATATTTATATGAGATGTGGAAAACATCGTTTGATCCTTAATATATCAACATTAAACTGTCCAATTTACAATTATATATATTAACATTTATCGGTAGATATTTCGTTACCTTTGATCAATACAACATGTATTGCACGTGTTGCATTACGAAAAGAGTAGAATAGTATTGCCCTCAATCTTACTTCATCAACTAGTACAACTTGCAAAGTCTACAAAAGACAAGAGGGACAACCCACGTTGGTTGAACCTATATAATTTTGGTGTAAATTTCTATTCTTTTTTTTTTTTTTTCTCTTTGCATTTTTTATTTTTTATTTTTGTTTATATATCACACTTGTATGGTACTGGTGAGCATTTTTTATTTTTATTTTTTTTTTCTCTTTGATTGATGATAATATCCACCTTTTGAAAATGTTTCAATTTTTTTTTTTTTTTTTTTTTTTTTTGGGTTAAGGTTTTAAAAATTACAAAATAAAGAAAAGAATTTATGTGTAAACGACAACATTAATTTTAAAAATATCAAGAAGTGAGATATTTATTTTTAAATTTAATCCAACAATGAATGCATCTCAATTTATTCTCTTGTACTACATTGAAAAAAATTGCTGTAAATGTCGTTGGCGGATTTAATTAAATCAAAATTTAATTGAGTGATAAGTCAATAAAAATAGACATAAAGTAGATCCAAATTCGATTAATTTGACTTTTTTTTTTTTTTTAAGAGTTATAAATTGCTTTAGTGGGTGGCACTATGGCTAGTAGTCCACTTTTTTTTAAGTCAACTTATGATGGAAGTTCAAATCAAATAACTTGCATTATTATGAAAGACATCATTAAAACTTGAGGCCTTTCACATGGTTGGCTCCCAAATGCCTCTATAGGATGATGAATCTCCATTTAGAATCGAATCGAGGTCGAAAAAGATATAAACAAGACCGTCCTATTCTATTCTCTTCATGATGCTGATCGATAAAATAGTTTGTTATTAATTATTATTTCTTCACTATGACTGTGTTTTGAACAACTATATGTGAAAATGCGTCATCTGATTTTGAGTGTCTCTTTTTTACAACATTGTATTCCAAACCAGAGGTAATTAAAATTGTAAACTATTTTTAGTTCAAACAACATTTGGGAATAATCGAGGATTCGAATCTTAGACCCTCTGAGTTGAGAGTACATGACAACTATTGCTAAACTATGCTTATTTTGATGTGAAATTGTAAACTTTACGACAAAGGTTTATTATATAGTACATTAATTAGTTGAGTCGTTATATGTATTTAGATTGAACTTTGATTCGTGAAAACTCTTAAATAATATTTCAAACTTCATCTTTTTCTTAAGTAGTTATGTTCAACAACTGTGGGGTGAGATCAAACCATTAACCTTTGAAATGTTAACAGATGTCTTATCCACTAAATTATGCTCCATTTTTTCTTCTAACAGTTAGCTTTTATATCGACCTCAAATAGTTTGTTTTTTCCTTTTTTTTTTTTTTTTTTAACAAGATTTGAATCTGTCATTTTTTATTAAGGATATATGTGTCTTAATCGGTTGGATTATATTCAGGTTGATTCTATCTCAAATAGTTAATTCTACGTAAATAAATAACTCTAGAAAAATAGATAAAATGTTACACTATCTTATAAATAAAAAGCATCAAACACAACATCCTTAATTATGGCATGAAACATTGGAAAGTACAAACTAGAAACATGAAAGAGTAGAGACCAAAAGCCACACTATTCCTTTTCTCTTTTGACTTTTGGACAGACATTTTTAAACACATTTACACAAACCAAGGAAGAAAAACCTTTTCAATTTTATAGACACTAAAAGAAGAAGAGAACACAGTTCATGAAGGCACAATAAAAGTCCCTTCATGTTCTGTTATTGTAGCTGTTGGCAGCGGCGGCCGGAGCAATAATGCTTCCCGGGTGAACTTTGTTATTCCTTCCAAGCAACGAACCGCCACCGGAGCTGGCGGCCTCGCCTCGGGACAGCCGATCCGCTTCCATTCTCTCGAGCTTCTCCTTCTGTTGCTTCTGTAAAAGGTGAATTTTGGCGTAGGAAGCTCCAATGGATGACATGGTTTTGAAAAGAAGTAGATGTTGAAGAAGAAGAAGGAGGTAATTGGTTTTTTTTTGTGTTGGAATTTTGTGTTTTGGTTTTGGTGTGTTTAGAAGCTTTGAACTTGGCTGTATTTATAGGCCATGCATGGCTTTTGGCTTGGGGCTGCTCTAAATAAATTAAATCCCATGATCCAAACCAATACGGCTTCTTTCATTTATTCTTAATCAATTTTCGACTGTCTTTGTCATAAAAGAAGAAAAGACTTTTTATAATCTCCACTTGTATATTTAAATAAAAATATTTTGATCTAATAAGAATGATATTGCATTGAAAAGTAGAATGGATAATCTGACTGTAAGATAATGTAATGGTCACTCTCATAACTGTTAGATGTATGGTCAAATTCATTTGAAGATAAAAAAAATTTAGTCAAATTTATTTGATATGTCGAATTATTTCTTTCCTTGAGAAAGATCGATCAATATAATTCATTTTCTTTTTAAGCTTTAGAGGGCATGTTATTTACTCATGGATTAGGGTTGTAAAATAAGTTGGAAATCTTGAGCTTATATATATATTTTTGGTAGGCAGATTTGCTTATTCTAAGATTTATATGGATTTGTTATACTCTATATATAAAATTGTGCTTATAGAACTCTTTTCTTGTACATCCCTTTGATCTATACCATCCAAACACAAAGTACATAAATTTAGGTTTTTATACTATATTTTTTTGTTCGATCCAAAATACAAGCTACACAAATTCAAATTCCAAAAACCTCAAGCCCAAGCTTCTTTTTATAATAGACATCCTCATATGTATCTAAGTTCAATCAACATAATTCAAAATTTAAATTTAAAGACTTAGTGAGTTTAGTCGAACGAGAAGTTAAGAAGACAAACCCACATCATATTATCTCAAAGTCATATATTTGTCAAATGTCCAATCAATTATATAATCCTAGACTTACCTAAACTCACATGATACACAAATCCAAGCGGAAATCTATATCATTTCCTACTCTTGTACAATCCAACCACATGCTTCTCAGCTCCAAATTTAACGACAATTTTAGATGTAGTATAAATTATCAAAACTACGAGACAAACATCCTTTTTCCAATGGTTTCGTTCGAAACCGACTAATTCCAACTATTCACCAACAAATTGAATTAAAATAAAACCAAAGTACAACACTAAGCATGCCTTCACTCTAGCTTAATAAAGAGTTGGTGAGTGTTTGGCATTATTTAATGTGAAGGATTAGAGATGATTTCATGAAAGCACAAATAAAAGGGAGCAGTGGTGCGTAGGAGAAAGGCATTTTTCAGGTCACCGAATTAAAGTGGAAGAAGCACACAGAAACTCAATGTAGAAAAATAAAAATAAAAATAATTAATGGCTTAGGCTTTTTCTGAGTGGCAATCCCATGGCATAACACTATTAATTAGTAACCACAAATAAAGCCACGTCAGATGTGGTTTATTGAAATGGAAGGTGCCTAGGTGGACATTGTTAATGGGGTTAATCACTGCTTAAATTTTCTAATTAAGACCCCCATAATAGAGGGGTCTTATATCCTTAAATTATCAGCCACGCTGTTGTTGGGATCCAAGTTGGATTAGTCCCCTTTTGTTTATAAACCAACTCAATTAGTACTATATTTCATGTGATTAAGGTATTGAATAATAGGGAGGTTTGGTAGCCATCAACTTTTTTAAAAAAAAAAAAAAAATTAATTTCGGGTTAAGTTTCGGATTTGGTACTAGTGATCGATTTGGACATAATTTCGATTTAGCCGCTATGATTTTAGAAATTTTGTTCTTTATGATTTGAACTTAGTTTTGATTTGGTTTTCATTTTGGTCCCTATAGTATAATCTCATGATTTTTTTTTTTTTTGTTATTATTACCATATTAAATACACAATGTGATTTTTTAAATTATTTTTATAATTTTTTTTTTTTATTTAGATGAGATAATAAGCTAATGTTATCTATTTGGTTGACTATATTTGTTAACTGGAATAAGGTGTTGGAGTAAAAATAGGTGAGTTTTCATATGGATATAAGACAATAATTAAGGAATGATTTGTAAGATTCCATCGAATCTTAAGGACCAAATTGAAACTTTTAAAATCATGGTGAGCAATTTGGAAACTAAACTCAAACCACACTAAGACTAATTGAAATGTAATTTAAAAATTATAAGGATAAAAAATTGAAATTAAATGCAACTATATACATAGATTAAATTTGTAATCTAAGATTTTTTTAAGATAAGAAGTTATTTATTAGGTGACTTCCAACTTTTAGCATATTTGAAATAGACTATACAATAAAAGGGGTAGCTGAATAAATATTTAAATATAACAAAATCTAGTAATTTCTAGGCAATTAATGATTGTTATAATTGTTGATGCGTGATTCTAGATGAGGTGCAAACATTAGATGAGTTCTAAGTTAGGTGTTGATCTGCAAATGGGATCTCGCATCGGTGTGATGCTTAACCACATACCCTCCAAAGTTTAAGTTAGTATTTAGTCTGAATTGGTGTTGAGCTGAGTAGTTAGGTTAGGTTTGTGTATCTTTGGAGATGGGTGGTCTCCACCTTTTATAGGTAATTAAGTGGATGACATGTGTTGCCTTGTCATTTTTGGTAATTCGTACTTGATGGTCAACGGTAGGGGTGTTCGTCGGTCGGTCGGAGTCGGTTTTGGACGAAAACCGACGCCGACAACCGACCTGTCGGTTTTCGGCCGGTCGGTGATGCATACTTTTGGAATGGTTCCTTAAACCGACCGACCAAATACACGGTCGGTCGGTCGGTTTTGTCGGTTTTCCGATTTTGATGGAGGGAAGTTTGAAGCACAGTGAGAAGAGAAAATACGAAGAATAAGAGAGAAAGAGAAGAGAGAGAAGAGAGATTGGTAGGTTAGGAACATAGAAAGAGAGAGAGGGAGCCGAATGGTGAAGACGACGTTGAACGATGAAGAAGAAGAGGGTCGGGTGGTGAGCCATGAGGAACAAAGAAAGAGAGAGAGTGTGTGGAATGGTGAGGAAGAGAGGAGAAAGAGAGAAATGAAAGAGAGAAAGAAATCTGCACATTGAGAAAGAAGAGAAACTTGCGTTGGATAGAAGAGAAAGGAAAAGAGAGAGGGAATAAAAAAATAATAATTTCAAAAAAGTAATGATTATCTTTTTTGAAAATGACACTTGAATGACAGCATTAAATGTGCAGTACTTTTCTTAAATACAAAACGTGTAGTGTACTCTTCTTCTTATTAAAAAGGCTGACACATTATTTATTATTATTTTTTAATAAATCGGTCGGTCGGTCGGTTTTCTTTATTTTTTGGTGGACCGACCGACCGACCGTTGGTTTTTTCAATCGACCAAACCGACTCCGACCGAATATGGTGCAAAACCGACCGACCGACGTCGGTTCGGTCGGTTTCGGTCGGTCGGGTGGTTTTCGGTCTAGTTTTGAACACCCCTAGTCAACGGATTCATATGTGAAGAGCATCCATATACTTAAGTCAGTCGTTTGGCCGAACTTATGTCCAGGTCAACAAATGCCATGGCACTGCTTTGGCCTTTACCTCAACTTGGGTAAATTGGAGTCCAAACATGATTACATTAGGTCATGTGACATGTCCTGATATCAATGGTTATCGCCTAAAACTAAACTTATTGATTACTATTATCAAAGTTTGATCATCTCTTTGGTTTATATATATAGTCCCATTAGTCCCATTAGAGTGTTTGAAAATTTTCACAATCCATATAAGCCAAATAGATGATATGATAAAGGGACACACATATACATAGTAGATAAAGTTTTTGGCAAAGTTTTTGGCTTTCTTTAACTCCTCCTTTCTACAACAGTAATTTGATTCAATGTTGAATAATTTCCCTCCTAAGATATGGGAATTGGCATAATTTAAAATAGATTTCTAAAAGAGACCAAATGCAAACTAAACAATTTATTCTCATTAAGGCAAAAGAGAGAATGCTCTTACCAATCCAAACTATAACACACAAAGTTTATTTCTTCTTTTGAATCATTTGTTTGAACCAATAAGCAGACATCTTAGGAATTCTCTTGAGATTGTCTTTGTAATCTACATATATGATGCCAAATCTTGATGTATAACCCGATAGCCATTCAAAGTTATCAAGCAATGACCATGCGAAATAGCCTGTCACATTAGCTCCATTATCTATAGCTTTCTTCATGTTCTGCAGATAAGTCTTGTAGTAATGTATTCTTGCTGTATCGTTTAACCCTTCCGGAAGTGGAATATCAGGAGTATCCATACCTATCATTTTTAAATAAAATCATAGTATTATAAAATATAACAACTTAAGAAATGATCAAGTTTAAAAAATCTAAGAAAAATCAAATAAACTATTTAGATTAAGTAAACCAAATTATGAACTTTACCATTTTCTGAAACAATTACGTTTGGGTTTCCATAGTGCTGTTTCACATACATCAAAGCTTTGTACATTCCCCATGGTACTTCATAGAGCCAACCAGTATGAGCCTGACAAACAAAGTTATTCATTATTTAAATTGGAGTTTAATTACAAATTTGGGCACTTAATTTTGATATGAAAGTAAATACTTAAAATCAATTCTAAACATGTTTGTGAGTGATTTTGAAATGGTTAAAATCACTTTTGTTATATTCGAAATCACCTCCAAACATGAAATTGATTTTGAATAATTAAAGGAATGTTTTGGGGTGATTTTCAACGTGACAAACGTGATTTTAGTAATTTCAAAACCACTCCCAAACATGCATTGAATAATGATTCCATGTAGATCTTATCTTGAACCATACACGTTAACTAAACTGATATCATGACATAGTAATTAGACAATTGTTCAACAATTTGACATGATATATGAGACTAAAGAAAATTGATAGTAGAACAAAATAAAGTAGGCACGTGCCGATCATAGAATGTAACAACACACATATCATCACTTTATCTTGTCTAAATATAGATTTTCTCTCTGTCATGTCGTAATAGATCATCTAACATTTGTCTAAATAGACATATATAATATATCATCATAGACGTAATAATATCAAAATTCAAAACCTTTTAACGTTCAGGACATATATAGATACAACCATCTAAGTTCAGAATCTAAATTTCGTAGATAAACATTTAAAAGGGTTTCGAGATGGGTTACCCGTGGACCGATTGGTTTTCCATTCTTTTCAACTGTAGAAGAACAACACTTGACACAATAAGAAACCAAATTATCAAAAATGAGAGAGAGATTTGAAGTTAAGATATGGTTCTTACAAGCATAGCCAACATTCCAATCTGATTGATAGCCAGGAGTTTTTGGTTTTGGCCAAGTAGGGTTGAACATGTAGAATGTTGTGTATTGATTAATACCCACAAAATCTACTGACCCTTTCACCAATGCAACCTCTTCATCACTGAATTTTGGTAGTCTTTCTTTAACAATTTCTTGCATTGTTCTTGGATATTCACCATATGTAAAAGGATGCAAGAACCTAATTAAACCAACATAAAAATATTAGGCCTTGTTTGAGATAACCATTTGGTTTTTGGGTTTTGGTTTTTGAAAAGTATGCCTTGTTTCCCCCCAATTTTCCTACAATGGTTTTCATCTTTTTGTCAATGGCACATTTGAATTCCTAGCTAAATTCCAAAAACAAAAACAAGTTTTTGAAAACTACGGCCCCGTTTGATAACCATTTTTTGGTTTTTGGTTTTTGAAAAATATGATTGTTTTCTCCTAAATTGTAGTTGAATTCCTAGCCAAATTTTAAAAACAAAAACAAGTTTTTGAAAACTACTTTTTTTTTTTTTTTCCAAAATTGGACTTGGTTTTTGAAAACAAGGTAGATGATTGATACTAAAACCAAGAAATTTATAGGTGGAAGTATATGTGCATAAGTTTAATCTTCAAAAACCAAAAAACAAAAACCAAATGGTTATCAACGGAGCCTACTTTTTTTAGTTTTCAAAATTTGGCTTGGTTTTTTAAAACATGGAAAGAATGTATTAGAAAAACATAGAAACTTGTAGGTGGAAATAATGTGTTTATAAGCTTTATTTTCAAAAACCAAAAACCAAAAACTAAGGCTCCGTTTGATAACCATTTTGTTTTTGGTTTTTGGTTTTTGAAAATTATGCTTATATGCACATACTTCTACCTATAAGTTTCTTGGTTTTAATATCAATCTTCTACCTAGTTTTCAAAAACCAAGTCTAATTTTGGAAAAAAAAAAAAAAACTAGTTTTCAAAAACTTGTTTTTGTTTTTAAAATTTGGTTAGGAATTCAAATGCAACCTTAACTAGGATGAAAGTCATGGTAGAGAATTTGGGGGAAAACAAGCATAATTTTCAAAAACCAAAAACCAAAAACCAAATGGTTATCAAACGGGACCTAAATAGTTATCAAACGGGAAGTTGATTTTAAATTTCATCCGATTAAAGCACCTTAACTTGAATGAGCAAGTGAAGTTATGTGAAATTGAGTTTACCAGCCAATGCTAAAATCTGTGGCTCTTTGAGCTGCGTAGCTGTCTTGTTTTCCATCTGTGAGAGGTTCATAATAGGTATAATCCAATAAAATTCCAACTCTTCCTCCTTGTTTTCCCTGAAAGCAATTTTATAATATTCAAGATGAATCAAAGGAATAAGGAGGCTTAAAGAAAAAGTGTTTTTGAGAGACACTTACTTGAAATTTCTTTCTATATCTATCAACCACAGTAGCATGGGAAAGAATTATATTGTGAGCTGCAATGTAAGGTTCAGTTCCGGAGTTTCCAGTTGTACAATTTCCATATTCTTTTGAACATCTTGAAGGAGGCATTATACCACTGTTGAAACCAACATCAGCTATAACTCTTGGTTCATTGAATGTCATCCAATTCTTAACCCTATCTCCAAAGTGTTCGAAACAAAATTCCCCATAATTCGCAAAATCGATCCTGCATATTATTGAAGTTGCAAACAAGTTTATAAGTAAGGAAATATATTCATCGATACAAAATGCTTTAAACTTAGAAAATGAGAATAATGTAAATAACTTGACATAAAAATATTTTGATTAAACTTACACAACTTGCTTGTCTAGTAAACCTCCATATCTCTCTTGAAGTGCCAAGGGTAGATCATAGTGGTAAAGATTTGCATAGGGTGTGATTCCTACAAGTTTTTAATCCAAGGGACAAATAAGCAAAATCTTGTTTGAAAAGAAAATCAATTAAATCCTATGAATGTTTTCTTCACACACAATCCACTACATTGTGGTTGACTTTTAACAAATATAGATATTTCTTAATCGACTTTTTTTTTTTTTTTTTTGTGTACGGATGACCTAATTATGAAATTCTTGGGTCAAAATGATATATATATAGGGGCAGTTGCAAGAATAGCAAAAAATAATATGGAATTTGCAACCATGTCATCAGTTTTTTAATGTTGCAAATATAGCAAAAAAATGTGGGTCCGCCTAAACATTAAAGTTGAAAAGTCAAAAAAACCCCTAAAACACGCTGGAAGTTTAAAAAGTATATCAATGGTGTTATTGATATACTGTATATCAGGTACATCATTCATTTATTTAGTATACTGATATACTAGATATTGGGTATATCAATCAACTGATATACTAAATATATAGTATATCAGATGTATATTTTGTGAATATAATATACTTCATTTATGAAGTATACACATGAACTTTCATTAGTTTAGATATCTTTGATATACTTCATCAATAAAGAATTAGATATATTAGCTTTATTTTGGGACAATATGTGTGGTAGGAGATTTAAACCTCTAACCTTTTGGTTGAATGTGTATATCTTATGCTAGTTGAGCTATGCTCATGTTGGCAAATATGACATCAATATATTATACATCATCTTAATAATATACTACTGATACAATATTGATATACTTTAAATTACATTTTTAGTGAGTACTAATACACTAATGATATACTTAAAATTGCATCTTATTGATATACTTATAAAAAATTTTGCATTCCACGACCTTCATAATACACCAACAATTAAAAATATATATCAGTGATTTTTTTCAATAACAAGTCTATCATTGATGTATTTAGCTACTCATAATCAGGTATATCAATGTTATTAATTATTTGAGTAGTATAAAAATGAGATAAGTTCAAAAAGAAAAAAAAAAGAGGTATATCAATGGTATATCAACATTCATAACAGGTATAGAAGACAAACATTTCATTTAAAAGATGTAAATAACACAACATAATTCAATAAAGAGAAAATAAAACATAACAAATATAAGTAAAGAAAGTAACATATCAAGTATATCATTGATATATCAACATTTAATCAGGTATATCAAATGTTATGCTTATCAAATCAAGTATATATTAGGTATATCATTGTATTCATTCGAGTATATCAAATTTGGTATATCAGTTAACTGATATACTTTATATATCGTATATTAGTAAATATAAAGTATATCAGATATACTACATATATACCTGTTGATATACCAAGGGTAAAACTGGAATAATAAAAAAAACGGAAATCAGATTTTTAAAATTTTGCTATGTTTGCAAATCTAAAAAATCATAGCTAGATTTGCAAATATCCTAATATTTTTTGCTACCCATTGCAATTTCCCATATATGACTTGCTTTTTGAAACATATATAACCTTTTACTGACGTTAACGTCAGAGGAGGAGACGAGAGTGGGCAGAGAGAGCGAGAGGAGGAGATGAGAGCAAGCAAAAAGAGCGAGACCGATTCCTCTACAAAAAAAACCCCAACATCCCCTTCCCTTACGACCCCCCTCCCCCCCGTCTTTTCTCTTTCGCTGGTGACTAGCTAGCTTCTTCTCCAGCAATGGCGACAATTGGAGCAACCACACCGAGTTCTTCTTCTTCTTATTTGTTCACGCGCCACGAGTAGCCCCGTTAGCTTCTTCTTCTTCTCTCATTGAGTTCTCCTCCTCTCTCCCTTTCGTTTATCTTCCTCATTTCAGCGCCATCGAACTCCGATGGCGGTGTTCTTCATCCTTGTGATGACATTGTAGCATCGGATTGCAAGCTCACGACGACAGTGTTGAGGATCCCACATTGAAAAGATAAATGGAGAGCTCACAATTTATAAGATACATGGGTTACTCCACCAATTGATTTTAAGATGGAACCCATGTAATCTAATAGGCAGTCCCCATTCAACGCATGTTATATAACTTTAGTTTCAAGAAGCAGGTCATATATCATTTCAACCCAAGAATTTGGGTCAAAGGAATCGATCACAATAATGATCTTATTAAGTATGAAATCAAAGAAATAATATACATGAACATAACTCAAGTAGATAAATCATAGGCATCAACCTCCATAACAAATCCTAAATTTGTACTTTTTTTTTTTTTTACTGTATATCGAGTAAAAATAACAAATCTAATGAACTGGTGTACATATGAAAGTTTACCTTGTTGAATCATGTAGTCAATCAATCTATTATAGTAAGCAACTCCTTTCCAATTTACTTCTCCCGATCCATCTAGTGAAAAAAAAATAATCAAATACAGATATAATTAAGCAGCTGCTAATGATATTTAACGCTTCAAAAAGTGAATTAATTATCTTTGCCAAAAAAAAAAGCAAAAAAAAATAATAAGTGAATTAAATTAAGAGAAAATAAATTTGAATACTTGGAAATATCCTGGGCCAGGAAATTGAGAATCGATAAGCATCGAAGTTCAACTTTTTCATGTTATCGATGTCTTCCTATCACAGACAAAAAATCAGATTACAGATAAGAAAATCCCACCAACACCAACAAATAATAAAATTATAAATATATATATTCCTCTTCTAATTTTTAGCCTTATTATATCTACTATTGTCAAAAAAAAAAAAAAAAAAAGCCTTATTATATCTACTAATCATATCACTCTCTTAAATCAAAATTTCAATGGAGTTGCCTAGCTTTGAATTATATGCTTCAATTTTTTTTTACAACATGTGGGGTGAGAGATTTGAACCACCTCTTATTCATTAATATAAACTTTATGTCAGTTGAACTATGTTCATGTTGGCAAATTATACCTCAATTTTGATTAAGACGATTAATGAAACATGATTAGTCTGGAATTGAATTGACAAATGATTAATCTTTGGATTAAATCATCAATGCTTTGTAATGATACTCATTCAATGATTTTGTGGGGTGGAAGATTTGAACGACCTCTTAGTCATTAATATAAACTTTGAACTATGTTCATGTTGACAAATTATACCTTAATTTTGATTAAGACGATTAATGAAACATGATTAGTTTGGAATTGAATATGATTTTGTGGGGTGGAAGATTTGAACGACCTCTTAGTCATTAATATAAACTTTGAACTATGTTCATGTTGACAAATTATACCTTAATTTTGATTAAGACGATTAATGAAACATGATTAGTTTGGAATTGAATTGACAAATGATTAATCTTTGGATTAAATCATCAACGCTTTGTAATGATACTCATTCAATGATTTTGGCTAAATTGACTTGATTTTTTTTTAAAAAAATTTGGCAATAAATTGATGTGATTTTTTTTTTTTTTTTTTTTTTTTGACAATATAGGGATGGGGGGATTCGAACTACAGATCTCATGGTTATGAGTGCAACTTTATGCCAGTTGAGCTATGCTCTTGTTGGCTAAATTGATGTAATTTGGGTAGGTATAATTCAACCATTTCTTTAACTTTACTTTAATCCATTTACCGATTTAGTATTAAAAATATAGTTATCTAATGAGCACACGAGACTAAACAAACCACGCAATTTGAACTTCCGACGTCAAGAGAAAAAGTATATTTCAATTACCAGTGATCTATGTTATCTATTGACAAACAGTGTTAGAGGTTAATGGGTAAAGACTAGATACAAATATAAAATTAAATTCTAAGTTTAACCTTTAAACGTTAGAAGTTTATTTAATAGGTCCCTTGAAACTTAAAAAGTATCTAATAATAAATATTTAAACTTTCAATTTTGAGTATAATAAAAGCCTTGAATTTTCACGAGCTCCTAATCTATTCACCATTTAAAAAAATAATAATAAAACTAAACTTAATTTTTGTGTCAAATAAATAAGATCCTAATATTTCAATTTTGTGAGGGTTGTATATTTTAAAAAATGTCTAATATATAGATAGACAAAATAGGAAATTAGAAGCTTATCACACGCTTTTGAAGTTTAATTAGAATCTCTTGTCCACAAAATTGAAAGTTTAAAGGCGTATTATACTCATTTTAAAATAAAAAATTCTATTAGATATAACTTTATGGAAGTTGAAAGCAAATTTGTAATTTAATAAAAATATAATTCAAAATTTTTAAAAAAAATAGTTGAAACTGTAAAAAATTAAGGGTGTATTTGGTTTAACTTTTCAAGTGTTTAATTTTGAAAATAAGTCATTTTGAAAAAATTTCTAGTGTTTGACAACCACTAAAAATGACTTATTAGAAAATGAGATTGATAAATAAATCATTTTGAGAGAAACACTTAAAACCAACTTTTTAAAAAAAGTCTTCTTAAGTAAACAATAACTTGTGTATAAAAACATTTGTGAGGAAATGCAACCAAACATATGAGTGTTTAAATTCTAAATAATTTTTATACAAAATGTTTTTAAAAAAATGCATTCTTGAAAAACATTTAAATTAAAATGTATTCCAAACGGACCCTAAATAATATGGAAATGCAAGATTGGTACATACCCTATACCGGTGATATTGATCTACAGCAACATCTCCGGTAGCATTGCCAGCAATCTTTCCTGCTCAATCATTTCACATAAAAACAAACAAAAAACATATATATCTTTTTTATTTAAAAAAAAAAAAAAAACCCAAAAAACAGAAAAAACAGATGAAAATAAAGTGATGAAAGATATTTAATTTCCAATTTAGTTTCTATTATTTAAAAACTTTTAATTTAATCTCATAAATGTAGATATAATTAACTAAATTATGATAAGGACTAAATTGAAACAATTAAAACTATTCGGAACAAATACAAGTGAAAAGACTTTATTATTACCAGGGAGTTTAACAAAAGGATCCCAAATGCTTTGGCCTCGGCCATCTTTGTCAGCCATTCCTTCTACTTGATAGGCAGAAGTCGCAGTTCCGAAGACGAAGCCTTCTGGAAATGCAGCTCGGCTGAGCCCTCCGGTGTCGAAGACGACACCGGAGAAGTCGTAAGCTGATTCGGACGAGGGAATTTTAGCAATGAGACACAGCAAAAGGGAGAAGAGGCAGATTTTCATTGCTGTTTTGGGTGAGAGAGAAGAGAAGAGAAAGGAATTTGAGTTTCAGAATGATTGGTTTGGGAAAGACTATTGACAAAAAGAGAGAGAAATTTGAAAGGATAAAAAAAAAAATCAGAGATAATGGATTTGGATGGTTGTATGGTAGCTGCTGCATAATTTCACAACGTGCAGAAGGAAACAAATAGATTTTTCTTTTTCTTTTCTTTTTTTTAAAAAAATCTTTTTCTTTTTCTTTTTGGAGTACAAACAAATAGATCGTGTCCAAGGTAAATTCACGGGTCGATCCATTCACCACCATTTTTTTTAAAATTTTATTTCATTTATTTACTTACTTTAAACTTTAGGTTAAATTATACAATATGTGTGGACCTGAATATAACTTAATTGATTAAGATATATATGTACTCAAGTAAGAGGTCAAGGTTCAATATGAACATAATTTAGCGGTAATTGACATAGGAAGGAGAGTATCAAATCTCCATACTTCACATCTTTTATACTTAAAAAAAATGTTAAAAATTTGAATCTCTAACCCCATATTTTGTTTAACTAAAAAAAATTATGCCAAAGGTCTTTAATTGGTTTTAATTTTATCTCCACTCTGTTAATTTATTAAAGAAAAAAATCAATATTTTAGTAATTTTCGTTAAAATAGATGACAAAATTAAGAAATTGGGGTAGAATTGAAATATTTAAGGTCTCATTTGATAACCATTTGGTTTTTGGATTTTTGGTTTTTGAAAATTAAGCTTATAAACACTACCTCTACCTCTAAGTTTCTTTGTTTTGTTACCTACCTACTTCTCATGTTTTCAAAAACCAACTCAAGTTTTGAAAACGATACCGTTTGATAACCATTTGGTTTTTGGTTTTTTATTTTTGAAAATTATGCTTGTTTTCACCTAATTTCCTTATCATGGTGTTTCATCTTTATTAAGGACACATTATTTGAAACCATCATGGGTTGGCCCTAATGATCAATAAGGGCCATAGAAAAAATAAAGGGCTTAGAGGGAATTGGTTCAATCCATGGTGGCCACCTACCTAGGATTTAATATCCTACGAGTTTCCTTGGCAACCAAATGTAGTAGGGTCCGGTGGTTGTCCCGTGAGATTAGTCGAGGTGCGCGTAAGCTGGCCCGGATACTCACGGATATCAAAAAAAAAAAAAAGGACCATTATTTGAATTCTTAGCAAAATTCCGAAAACAAAAATAAGTTTATGAAAACTATTTTTTTCAATTTTCAAAACTTGACTCGGTTTTTGAAAACATGAAAACTATTTTTTTCAATTTTCAAAACTTGACTCGGTTTTTGAAAACATGGAAAGAATGGAGATCACAAAACAAAGAAACTTACAGGTTAAAGTAGTGTTTATAAGCTTAAATTTAAAAAACCAAATAGTTTTCAAATGGAGCCTAAAAAAAGTAGTTTTCAAAAACTTGTTTTTGTTTTTGGAGTTTGGCTAAAAATTCAAATGTATCATTAACAAAGATGAAAACCATGGTAAGAAAATTAGGAGAAAACAAGTCTAATTTTAAAAAACCCAAAACCAAATGGTTATCAAACGGGATCGAAGTTTTCAAAAACTCGTTTTTGTGTTTTGTAATTTGACAAGGAATTCAAATGAGTCCTTAACAAAAATGAAAATCATTGTAAGGAAATTGGGAAAAAAAAAACGAGCATAATTTTCAAAAATAAAAAACTAAATGGTTATTATCGGGTCCTAAAATGTTAGAGGAAAATTTAAAATCAATTACATATAATGGTGGCAAAATCGGAATTAGCTAAAATTACACCAAAGTCCTTATGTATGGAGTTGGTTTTATTTCAGCCATCTCATATTTTAAATTTTTAATTCAACAATATTGACTTGTAAGTATCTCCCTACATACCACCATTAAAAAAAAAAAAAGATAAGAAATTTCTCATTTTCTACTTTTCTCTCTCTTAATTGTCAAGATTTTAATGGAGTAGGTCTCTTAATTGTCAATATTTTAATCGGGCGTGTATCCCTACCTAAGTATACTTGTGTTTAGTTTTACTTTTGACCTTCCAATGTTTGTTAAGCATTTTAACAAAAATAGTTTACTGAGGGTTTTTTTCTTTATTAAAGTAAAAGATTAGGTAGAATAAACTTTCAAAATATTGCCAAATTGGAACCTACTCCATACTTTAAAGGGTGTTTTGTATAAATTAAACAATTTTCTATAAACCCTTTTCTTCATAATTAGAACAAATTAAGAAATTAAAAAAAGAAGGCTCTTATTTGATTTTTCAATTAGGGAGATTCCCACGTGAAAAGTTAGAAATTGTTTAGAAACTATATTCAAAATTGAGTACTGTTTTTAGAACAAAAATTCAACAAAAACGTATTTAGATTATTATTAGTAGTATTTTCATCTCACTTTTTTTATGGTCGCTTGATTTTAAAAAAATAAATGAAGTTATTCTTTTGTTTAAAATTAATAAATATTTATGACTAATAATTTCAATAACCTATACAAATTATCCAATCATAGATCATAGTGTACAGTTTTGGAGAAAAAAAAAAACGCAAATTACATATTTCGAACTATGTGTCTCCAAAAGAACAATATTTGACTACATACCAGTATATAAAGATCTCCTTATATAACTCCGTTCAAATCTTTACAACTAAAAAAGATAAAGGTAGAAAATGAAAAAAAAAAAAGAAAAAGAAAAAGAAAAATTATCTCTCCTAATTGTCAACATTTTAACGATGATATGCAAGGGAATCATATGCAACCAAGTTTTTTACTGCCAAAATTTCATTTTTCATATTTGAAACAAGAAAAAAAAATTCTAGAGATCAATTATTGCTGGGGACAGTTAAAAAACATTTGATTAATCTCCTCCATTTTCTTATGTAGTTTGTCTCTCTTTTTTCAGACATGTAACCAGAGTTGTTCTACTATAGTTAGCTTTCTTTGTTATAGTTGTTTTACTATAGTTAGCAACTTACTGCCTTTTCTCAAACAATTAAAAAATGGAAGAAAAAAAAAACATTGAAAGTAGCAACAAGAATTTTGCGCTGGTTCAAAAATATACATTTTAATTTAAGGCTTAGTTTGGGATTGCGGTAGCTTCTAAAATAATTGTTGTTAGCTATGTTTTTAAGAAAATCAGCTGTATTACAAAGTAAATTAGTATTTGGTAAATTTTAGCTTTATAGACGAAAAGACAAGTTGAGGTGTTTGGTAAATTAATATTCTAAATTATTGCAGCTTAACTATATTTTTTCAATAAATAAATTTAATGTTGATATTTAATTTCAAAATTTTAAAAGATAATTTCAAAATTATTTTAAGATAATTATTTTTTTTGAAACATATAAGATAATTGTTTTAAATTTGATATTATTTAAAATATAATCTTATGTTTAACCTAGGAGGTTTTTATATTTTGCTAAGAAATATAATTTGCTACTTGTATTGGAAAAAATATTATTTCAATTTAAATAAAAAAAATTCAAATGAGTATAAAATAATAAAATAAAAATATGTTAAATTAAAAAAATGATTCACATGAATCAAGTCTAAACAACGTATAGAGAAATAAATAGTTAGTTACAAATTAGATTTTTAGGAAAGCTAAACACAAAAGCTACAATTATTGGATTTTGCAAATGAACGTGGTTGAAAAAGTACTTTTATAAAAATTAATTTATAATCTGTTTTACCAAAAGCTAAAAACGGTTAAGATTCTTTTTTAATCACTTCAACCGCCTCCAAAATCAACGCCAAACGCACCCTAAGTATTTTTTAAGAATGTATTTTTCTTTAAAAATTTTGTATAAAATTGCTTATAATTTAAACACTCGTATGTTTTGTTACATTTCCTTTTATACCCAAGTTATTATATACTTAAGTCTTAAAAACTCTTTTTAAAAAATTTGCTTTCAAGTGTTTATCTCAAAATGGTTTATTTCGCAATCTCATTTCCAGTGGTTACCAAACACTATAATTTTTTTTTTCAAAATTAAACACTTAAAAAGTTAAACCAAACATACTATTAGTTTTCTGTTTTGTAGTAGAAATTTTTTTATAACATTTTCTTTTTCTTATTCTACTTTAGTGTATTTATATGGATGACTTTTTATATTAAAATAAATTAATAAATAAATGAGGTTGTTTTTCGTTTTCAATTCATAGCTTTGTGAAAAAAAAGGTTTTGAAAATGAAAAAACAAAACAACTTTAAACATAAGCTTATTTCAAAACACATGTGGAAGTAGTTGAGGATGGGTTCAGAGACAGAATGGGTGAAAAGTGATAACTAGCTTTTCAAATGACATCTAAACGCCAAACAATTAAAAACTAGTAGGCAACATTAATTTTTATTTCAAAAAAAAAAAAGTAGGCAATATTAATTTTCAAAAAAAAAAAAGTAGGCAATATTAAATTGGTTATCAAACAACACCTAAAAGTCTAAATTTAGATATAATTAATTAATAAATGAAGAATGTTAGTCATCAACTTAGCTTAATTAGATTATCTAAAAAAAACTTAGCTTAATTAGATCTTAAAAAAACACGACATTAAAGCTAAGAGATGATGTCAGTAAGAGCATAATTCAACTAACATAAAACTTGTATTCTCAATCAAGAAATTAAAAGTTCAAATCTCCCACCTCACATGTTGTCAAAAAAATAAAAAGTGATGAGTTTTGAAAGGCTCAATAAGGACGAAAGATCCACACTGATTATAGTGCTAGTCATATCAATCTTTAATTATCTAATGAGTTTAGTCATAAATGACTCAAGATTTGGTCCTTTATCAAATTGTTAAGGGCTAATTTGGTATGCAATTCGAATTATATTTTATGTTTTTTAATTCACTGAATTCAACGAATATGTATTCGGTGGATGTGTTTTTAAAAACTGTTTTCGAATTCTATAATCCAAATAGTGGACATGGTAAAAACAACTTTTTTTATGGTTTTGGTGTATCTATATTTGAAATTTGAAATTTTAAAATGTAGAATTATATTAAGAAAGATAAAATTTTTAATAAATATAGTATTTCATGTTATAAGGTCAATTAAAAAATCCAAGCAAATATAAGATATGATGAAGTAATATGTACAATGGATTAATTCTTGAGCTCGCGAACAAGAGCATGACTCAACCGGCATAAAGCTTGTATTTTGACCAAGAGGTCAAAGGGTCAATCTCCCACCCCACATGTTGTCAACAAAACAAACAAACAAACTCTTGAGGTTCTTTTAACTTCTCTTTATGCTATCTAATTTGATTCAATAATGTTGGATTTTCCTGCTACATAGACTTCAAAAGGATAAGTGCTTGCCTAACACTAATTGTTCTCATCAGGGTCCTGATCTATTCGAAACCTAGTGCTAAACCTTAATTCTTCTTTTGAATCATTTGTTTGAACCAATAGGCAGACTCCTTAGGAATTCTCTTGAGATTGTCATCGTAATCAACATATATTATGCCGAACCTTGAGGTGTAACCCGATTGCCATTCAAAGTTATCAAGTAACGACCATGCAAAGTAACCTGTCACATTGGCTCCATTATCAATGGCCTTCTTCATGTTTTGCAAATAAGTCTTGTAGTAATGTATTCTTGTCGTGTCATTTAATACTTCTGGAAGAGGGATATCAGAAGTATCCATACCTGCCATTTAAAAACAGAAATTATAAACATCGTGATCTATATAGATAAAGAAACTTTAATGAGTGAGTATCCAAAAAAAAATAATAATAATTTTAAAAATGCCTATTTTTGGAGAGTAAGGAGGACACAAAAACTTAGAGTGATTCAGCTCAAAGATGCCTACACATTGTTGCAGCTGAGAGACAAAGGAACTGATCAAAATTCAAAATATCCACTCACTCTCTTACCTTAGAACTCTTTTATGAATATGTTATCCTCTTCTTCCTTATCCCAACACTAACATTAATAACAAAGCTGAAAAGTACACATTAGTTTTTCAGCTCAACACAAGATTGTAACTAAGTTGAAACCTAACACTGAACATTGGTTACAAGGTTTAAAAGGCTGCAAAACATCTTTTGATCAGATAGAATATTTAGCAGAGAGCTTCAAGAAGTAAGCTTCATGGGCATTCAAAATTTTAAAGTTGGATGATAATTCATCCATAGAGTCCTGGATGGAGATAAGTTGAGGGAGGCCTTGGCCAAGACAAGCTCAAGTTTTTGGTTGTGATGGAGGAGGAGGTTGTGGAGCACATGGTTGTGTCATGGCCTATAGCTATGAGAGAAATGGAGAGAGGTTCAAGGATATAAGGATTAAGCTCAAAGTGCTATCTTGAGGCAGAGTCGGAATATTTTTTCATAGGGAGGTACAAAATTTTACCTTCTAACTAATTTTTCAATTTTAAAAACTTAGAAGACAAATGAAAGAGAGCATTAAATTTCAAACTTTGTACCATCCCTGGATCGGAGCTATTTAATCTTGTGAAGAAGGCAAACGTGCACTAAAAAATGTTATACAGTGATCACATGATCATGAGGTCGAACTATAATCTGTTGTGTCGAGTAAAGTTATGAGAAATATACCCCTATAGTTTTTTTTTTCAAGAAATATAAATAACTTCATTTTTTAAACAAAAACTATAATCAAACTTGACTTAACCATTCAAAATCGAAACTAATTGAGTAGCAGTAGTAATCCAAACGAATTGAGTAGAAGTATTTATTTACGTACCATTCTCTGTAATAATTATGTTTGGATTTCCATAGCGCTCTTTCAGATACATCAAAGCTTTGTACATTCCCCATGGTACTTGGTAGAGCCAACTAGAGTGCGCCTGAATTGTAAATAATAATGAACTTCATCAGTCATTCAAAGACTAAACTAACAAACAAAATTAGTGATCATTTTAAACTTAAGAGTTTCAAAATGGGTTACCCTTGGACCAATTGGTTTTCCATTCTTTTGAGCTGTAAAGTCAGACTTCAAACAATAAGAAACCTTGTGAGAGAAAGAGAAAGAAAGAGAGATTTGAAGTGAGGTATGGTCTTACAAGCAAAGCCAACATTCCAATCTGATTGGTAGCTAGGAGTGGTGGGTTTTGCCCTACTAGGATTGAACATGTAGGTGGTGGTATATTGATTAATACCCACAAAATCTATTGAGCCTTTCACCAATGCAATTTCTTCATTAGTGAATTTTGGTAGCCTTCCTTTGACAATTTCTTGCATTGTTCTTGGATATTCCCCATATGTTAAAGGATGCAAGAACCTAAACCAACACAATTGGAAAATTAAATGTAACTTGAGATTTTCTTCATGACTATTTCCTAGTTTCCAGGGGAAAATGATTTTTAATAAATTACTTTCAATTATATACTTGGTGCAATGAGTCTATTTTAATTTTAAACTTTCAATTTCATTGAATTAGACTCTACTTGAATAAATGGTGATATTTAATAGTCAAGTTGGGTTTGAATATAACATACCAACCAATGTGAAAATCTCTTGCTCTTTGAGCTGCATAGTTGTCTTCTTTTCCTCTCGTAAGAGGTTCATAATGCACAAAATCCAATTGTATTCCAATTCTTCCTTTTTGTTTCCCCTGAAATGATTGTATACTCATAAATGAACTAATCAAAAGCAAAAAGAAATTACTTCAGAATCTATGTTTTGAGACTTGCTTGAAATTTCTTTCGAAATCTATCGACTGCTGCAGCATGGGAAAGAATTATATTGTGGGTTACAATGTAAGGTTCAGTTCCAGAGTTTCCAGCAGTGCAATTTCCATATTCTTTTGAACATCGTAAAGGAGGTATTGTACCTCTGTCAAAGCCTAGATCAGCTATGATTTTTGGTTCATTAAATGTCATCCAATTCTTAACTCTATCTCCAAATCGTTCAAAACAGAATTCTGCATAATTCGCATAATCAATCCTGCATGTTGTCAAGAGTGCAACAAAAATTCTATATTAAAAAAAACAGACAGATACGGTTTTATTAAAACAATATTTCATCTTTACTAATATATAACATGCTATTTGATTACGACCTAAGAATAAGTTCACGCTGGCTTTAGCTAAAAAATTATTGGGAATAACCTGATAAAGTGGAAATAAGGAAGGCTTGTATTATCCTAACAGATAAACAATCAATTTAAACTAAGATACAAATTTTCTAGTTCTTACTTCTTGTTTTTTGTTTACTTTTAATAATAAAAAAAATCTTATATGGTGATTATATATTTATATACACATTCATTTGTTTACATATTCATTCCAAATTAAAAAATTAAAATTATACTTGAAAATTTTTCATGTCAAACTCTTTCCCCAATATCAGCTCAATATCTTTCAATTCTTCCAGGTTATCATCAGCAAGTAACATATCATCTATACATAGTAGAAGATAAATCATTCCATTGTTGTTGGTTTCTTGGAAGTATACACAAGGATCATACTTTCTTCTTTTGAAGTTTATCTTAGTCACATATTCATCGAACTGTTCATACCAGCACATAGGTGATTGTTTAAGGCCATATAGGGATTTGTTTAGGCGTCAAACAAGGACTTTTTCCTTTTTATCTTTGTACCTTTCAAGTTGCTTCATATAGATAGTTTCTTCTAAGTTTACATGGAGAAAAACAGTTGTAACATTCATCTCTGCTCCAGCTCCATGTTTTTGCAAGCTACAATTGCTAGGAGTAGTTTGATTGACATATGCTTTATAACAGGAGAAAAAATCTCATCGTCGTCAACACTTTCCCTTTGAGTAAAACCCTGGGCTACCAATCTAGCCTTGTTTTGTTCCTCCCTAACTTCTTATGTACACCCATTTACAGCTACAGCCTTTTGCTTTGAAGGCAAGGGTGCTAAGTTTCAAGGTTCATTCCATTATCCATAGTCTTGATCTAGTATTTGCTTTCATGAATATTAATAAATTCCTCAAAGGTTCTTGATTCTTCTTCACTAAGCTCATCAACTAGATTAAAGGCATAGGTTATACAATCAGCTTGCCCATATCTCTGTGGAGGTCTAATCTCTCTTCTTTCTCTATCTCGAGTTAGGGAGGAGTAGGTCAATTCTTCCACTGCCATATTAGTTGATTGCTCCTCTGATTCATCTACTGGTTCAACATCCATTTCCTGTGACAGTGTAGGTTCAAGCGGAGTTTCAGGAATAGAATCATTCCCATCCCTCCGAAACTCCACCTCAAGGCTGGTTTTTGCTTTTTTTCTGCTATTAGGCTTAATCGGATCCTTATTTTTAGTGTACATGTAGAACTTAGTTTCCCTAAAGGGTAACATCCATGCTCACAATACATCGATTGGATCTAAAATCCCAAAGCTTGAACAGTTTAGTTCCTTCAAGATAGCCTATAAATGCTCAACAGCTCTAGGTTCAATCTTCCCCTGTTTCACATGTATGTAGCATACGCAACCAAATGTTTTTAGGTTTGATATGTCTGGTGGATGGTCTGACGACTCTGACCACATCTCCTCAGGCATCTTAAACTCAATAGAAGTACAAAGCCTTCAATTAATAGTACAACAAGCAGTAGCTACAGCCTGATCCAAAAGTTTTGAGTGAGTTGAGCTTTAGAAATAATACATCTAACCCTCTCCATTATTGTTCTTCAGCTACCCCGTTTGGTCAGGTGTATAAGTCACTGTCTTATGCCTTGTACCATCTCAACACAAAAGCTATTAAATTTGTGCCCCAGAAACTCTAAACCATTGTTCTAAGAAACTTTAGCCCTCTGTCAGTTTGATTTTCAACTTTTACTTTCCATTAGCTATACTTTTCCAACGCTTAGTCTTTGGATTTAAGCATATTGGTCCATACTTCCTAGAGAAAGCATCAATCAAGGAAAGAAAATGCCTTAATCTACTCCATGAGGGTGTTTTAGATGGTCCCTACTCAAAAAAAAAAAAAAAAAGAAAAATGGTTAGCGTGTACATAGTTCAAATGGCCAAAGTTGTGTGTTCCACTTTTGAGACTTTCATCCGTTTGGACTTGCCAAAGACACAATGTTCACAAAAAATCAGTCTTTTAGTACTTTGAGCTAATTAAGCCCTGCTTCATGAGTTCTTTTAAGCCCTTCTCACTGATATGAGACAAATCGTCTGTGCCACAACTCTATTTCTTTTAAATTTTTCTGTCTGTGCAAGTAAAGAATTGGCTGTAAATATCACATTCTTAAGAATGTTTAAGCCATTTTTCTCCCTCCAGCAGACACAACTCTACCCTCCTTGCCTTAAAAAATTCTTGCTAGGTCAAGATAGAAATACACTTGGAAGCATTCCCAAGAAAATCATATTTCTTCTCAACTTTGGAACATGCCTTACTTCTCTTAGAAGTATGTCTTTGTTGTTTTGGAGTTTGTACATGTAACGCCCTAGGCCTAGGATTCGGAATCCGGATTCGGCACCCGATGGCCCCGGCATTCCCCTACATCTCCTGTGACCTGGCGACGTCACCGTACTTATCTGAAACTGCTTCTAAGAGTGAAAGCTGTCCCCACAAACCAACACAAAGTCCTTTTAGCATGTTTTGTCCTCACTCACATACTTCCTAGGAAAATTCCCAGGAGATCACCCAACATAGAATTCTCCAAGCCAAGCACGCTTAACTTCAAAGTTCCTATGATTGAGCCACCGAAAAGGAAGGTGCACCTTGTTGGTATAGGTAGTATCTATCAATTCTTTTAAGCTTTATCTTGACCGTTTTCATGTCCTCATGATCCCTCTCATTCAGATGTGATCTCGGTTCATTCATGTACTTCTCCTATCCCCGGGTGTTACAGTATATCACTCAGCCTATTCCCACTAGGCCACTACTTTACGGTCGTGGTCGTCTCCCATGAACACTTATCCATCATCCCATGATTTGTAGGTTTCAAACCATTCTTTAAAGGATGTCAAGACTCAAGATATGTACACCCTAAGTTCGACACTCAGTCTTACATTCTTTCAATTTCTTGTTCATTGGACTTCTCCTCAGTGGCTGCTAGAACCTCAGACAATTCGTTCATCCTCTCAAATAGAGACATCTCCTTTTTCATGTTCGATGGCCTTCTCCTCAATGGCTTTCTATAGCCTTTTCTAGTCTTTTCTCCTCCTTTCTGGACAAATGGATCTTTCTTTATGAAACCGTTGCCCCTTTACAAATTTCCCCTTTTCTTTAAGTGTTCCTTCCTTTTAGAAATAGGGACTCAGCACCTCCATTCCCTTTTGCCTCTGCCTTTAGCTCGAGCTCTTTGCACCTTAGTGTTGTGATAACAGAATCCACACTGATCATGTCTCTTTCATACTTCAAGACTGACTTCACATTCTTATAACTCTCAGGCAATGAGTTAATGAGAATGGTTGCTTCACTCTCACCTCCGAATTTGTCCTGTCTGCGCAAATTCAGTGGTCTCTTGAATTCATCAAGATTTGCATCTAGTGACTTGGATGAATTTATTTTGAAAGTTAACCGCCTCTCCCTCACATAGATCTTGTTAGGAAGGTCTTCCTTGGAGTAAAGTTTCTGTAGCTTTTCCCAAATTTCAAAGGCAATGGTCTCATCTATCACTTGCCTTAACACACTATCAGATATGTTGAAGATTAGTGCACTATATACCGCTTCTTCCATGGTCTGCCTTTCTGATTCAGTGAGAGATTCTGGGAGTGTCTTCAGCTCCTCAATTGCGATCAAGACTTTCAATGAGATCAAGACAGTCTTGATCTTCTTTGACCACAAATTGAAGTCTTCGTTTCCATTCAACTTCTCCACCTCATACTTTGCAACAGCCACGGTGACCTTGTATGGCTTTGATATTAGTTTGTTAAATGGAAATACACGTGTCAAAAAGCTATCACTCTAACTTTACAAGACACCACGTGCTGTCAAGCCTACACAAAAATCCTCTTAGACCTCACCCTCACTCTGCAACCAAATTCGCTTGCAAAGAAAAAAAAGAAAAAAGAAATCTCTCCAGACTCTGCGAAGAAGATGAACCAGAAACGCGTGGAGCGATTATTCAAGAAGAGAAGAACAGGACAATCAATTAACGTGGTTCAGCAAGTGATGCCTACATCCACTATCAAGGTAACCTTCTTTATTTCTTAACCTCTTTAAATTCAAGAATGGATACAATCACATACTTACACATAGCTAAGAATCAATTAAATACCAGAGTTACAAAGGGCTCTAGATCTTTAACTAACTTTCTGTTTTCTGTTTTGACGAACCTTTCAATTGCTTCTTCAACTGATTCAACCACCAAGGTAAATTAGTTCAATTACTTCTAACATTTACATATAATTTTAGGAAGGTTCCTGAAAAAAAAATTTTAAAAAAATTATTGAATATTGCATATGCTTTTTAAAAATGGAAAAATGAAAGACAAAAAAGAAAAGGGAAAAATGGAAACAATATCAAATAACTTTTGAGGTCTAAGAGATAGATTTATGTAAATTAACTACAAAAAATACAAATTTGATGAAACTTACACAATTTGCTTGTCAAGGAAGCCTCCATATCTCTCTTGAAGTGCCAAGGGAAGATCAGAGTGATGAAGATTTGCATAGGGGATGATTCCTTCAAGTTTTTAAAGTGGCAAATGAATATGTCACGTAATAATATTTCAAAATCAGTGACATGATAAAATTACGCATTCTTAAATAGTTGACATCCAATGTCTCTAAATCAAACTAAAAAGTTATGAGGTCCATAGAAAACTTTCCATAAATAAAAAAGGTCACTCATGCTTCTTCAAAGGAATTAAAAAAAATTTAAATAAATTAAAACAGACTTTGAAGATGACTCTAAAAATTTTGGACAATATGAAGACTTCTTGAAGAATTTTTTTTTAAGACAAACTATAAACTTGTCGAAACCATAAAACCATCTAAGGTTCTTTAAAAAAATTATTGGTAAAAAGAACCATCAAAGGTTTCTGTTATGGGTAATTTTGGACCACCCCGATGTACAAGGAGCTGACGAGGACAACTGGACAAAAATCGGACTGGAGGATGGACCCTGGGGGCGAAACGGGCCAGTAGGTCAGACCAAGACCGAAGGGGTCGGGCTTTTGGCCCGTCACCCTGCTCGGCCTCGGCCGAGCCCGTCCGGCTCCATTTGGTCCCTACTGCCTCTGGCCGCCCCGGGTCCACCTAGTTTGTCCCGAAACGCCTCCGAATTCCTAAAAACCCTAGGAGCATGAGCATGTGTTTATACTCCTCTTCGCCACTGAAGTAGGGGACCCGAACTCTCGACTTACTCTCTTGCTCTCCTCTTCCGTTTTCTGACTTAAGCATCGGAGGCGGTGTGGCTAGCACCACACCGGTGTGCAGGTTTACCATCTCGCAGGCCACGTCTTCCCCCCTCTCAAACAAATTTACCGTTGGTGGCACGTGAAGGTCAGGTGAGTTCCTCCCGACCAAATTTGACCATCAACAGTTGGCGCCGCCTGTGGGGAAGAAAGCTTGCCAAATCTGCATATCGGTCATTCCATGAGTAAGGGGATGAAGAAGAGAAACCAAGACATGAACACAGAGAATTCGGATGGTGACCGCCACCAGCGGAGGTCACGAGAAGAAGGCCAAGATCGACCTCGGACTGAATCTCCTCGTCCTCAGTCTCCACTGCCCTCATCCCGAGAAAAGCAAGCTGATCTCAAAATTGTTGCTCTCGAAAACAAAGTAGGTGCGATGGATCACAATTTGTCCAGGATACTTCGTATCTTGGATAAACCTGGTCCTAACATTAAAACCTATGATGAGAGGTTGGTTGGGGATCCAAGGAAGGGGAAAGAGCCCATGGAGCACAGTGCAGAATCAGGGACGAGATCAAAGGGAAAGAAGACTGACAGCATGACCAGCAAGGTCAGGGGGCTCAGACCTACAGATCGTGCAATTCTGAGGATCCCAGAACCGAGCACGCTTAAGGGGCGTGACCATACAGTTTCAACACCAAGTTACAGCCATACCAGGACGGACCTGTGGAATCTGATCGAGGGAAAGTGCAAAAGTGTCAAGGCTGCCGAGGCCGAGGCCAGGGCTGCCAAAGCTGAAGCTAGGGTTGCCGAGGCATAGGCCAAGAAGGATAATCTCCCTAGGAAGACCGAGCTTCTGGACACGCAAAAAGAGCTCGGAAATCCTCAGGGAGACATGCAAAAGCCAAAGGACCCTGGAGCACAGGACTTGGAAGAATTGATCGACCAAGTTGACCCACCCTTCACGGAAGAAGTCATGAAAGTCGAGGTGCCTCAGAAGTTCAAGGTACCTACATTCACACCGTATGATGGCAAGAAAGACCCCGTGCAACATCTAAACGCCTACAAAAGTTGGATGGACTTCCACAGCGTCTCAGATGCAATCAGGTGTCGAGCATTCTTCTTCACTCTAACAGGATCAGCCAAACACTGGTTTGAAAGGTTGAAAAAGAGATCCATCAGCTCTTTCAAGGAATTAGCCCGAGCATTCCTTGCACAGTTCATGGGAGCCAGAGAACAGCGCAAGCCTCACATCAACCTCTTAATAGTCAAACAACAGCCAGGTGAGAGCTTGCGTGATTATATAACACGTTTTAATGACGAAGCACTACAGGTTGAGGGGTACAGCAAGGGAGCAGCTCTTGTAGCCATAACAGCCGGACTGGAAGACGGAAGACTGCTCAATTCAATAGGTAAGAGCCAACCTCGAACCCATGCAGAGTTTGTCTCCCGGGCACAGAAGTACATGAGCGCAGAGGAGTTACTGAAATCAAAGAGGTCAGAACGAGAGCACAAAAGACATTCTTCATCTGACCACGACAGTAAGAAGAACAAGAGGCAGCGAACAGACGAAAGAGGCCGAGGCCGACCAGACCAAGGAGACTACTTGAAAAAGTTTGAAAAGTACACCCCTACTTCAATCTCACAGGAACGGATCTTGATGGAGATACGGAACACAAACCTGCTCAACGCGCCCAGGAAGCTGAAGTCGAATCTTGACAACAGAGACAAAAGCCAGTATTGTCTCTTCCATCGAGATCACGGACATTCAACTAGGAACTGCATTCAGCTAAAAGACGAAATTGAAGCGCTGATTCGAAACGGATACCTGAAAGAATTCACCACAAAGACCGAGGCCGACCAGAGATGACCCAGGCAAAGATGGTGGTGGACCTCCTCTGGAAATCCGTTGAGGACCAAGACAGACTCTCCTATGGTCGAGGCCGAGGCTGAGCCCTACCGCACTTCATGCCAGGGTCAAGGACAGCATTCTGGAGAACACACTAAGCCTTAGTTAAGGGAATTCTAGTTTTCTTTTGATTATTGCACATTTATCATGTAATCAGAGCATTGCCGCTCATTTTACTTTTGGTAGGTAGGAGTAGACCTTTCCCTTTTGCTTTACCGTTAAATGTAAACATTATCATTAATGTTAGGACCTAGATTTTCCCCTTTCAAGGCTTAGAGTGTGTTTCAAGGAATGTATCAAGACAACATGCGAGCCTATAGAGCCCACGCTTACATGCGAGCCTATAGTGCTCACGCCTCCATGCGAGCGTAAGCTTTCCAGCTTAGTGCCCACGCTTACATGCGAACCTATAGTGTCCACGCCTCCATGCGAGCCTAAGCTTTCCAGCTTAGTGCCCACGCCTACATGCGAGCCTATAGAGCCCACGCTTACATGCGAGCCTATAGTGCCCACGCCTCCATGCGAGCCTAAGCTTTCCAGCTTAGTGCCCACACCTACATGCGAGCCTATAGAGCCCACGCTTACATGCGAGCCTATAGTGCCCACGCCTCCATGCGAGTCTAAGCTTTCCAGCTTAGTGCCCACGCCTACATGCGAGCCTATAGAGCCCACGCTTACATGCGAGCCTATAGTGCCCACGTCTCCATGCGAGCCTAAGCTTTTCAGCTTAGCGCCCACGCCTCCATGCGAGTCTAAGCTTTCTAGCTTAGTGCCCACGCCTACATGCGAGCCTATAGAGCCCACGCTTACATGCGAGCCTATAGTGCGCACGCCTATATGCGAGCCTATAGAGCCCACGCTTACATGCGAGCCTATAGTGCCCACGTCTCCATGCGAGCCTAAGCTTTTCAGTTTAGTGCCCACGCTTCTCATGCGAGCCTAACCTTACTGCTTAGTGTCCACGCCTACATGCGAGTCTAGGCTTCCACGCTTAGAGCCCACGCAAATGCACACGAGCCTGGGCTACCGAGTCTACCTCACCTCAAAGCTCAAACACTTCATGTAAGTCAAGCTCACCCGGCAGAGGCCGAGACCGAGCATCTCTTGCCGAGGTCGAGCACAAACCTTAAAGGTATTCTTCTCTTTATTTAACTATGTTTTATGTTTTAATGTGGCTTTACTTGAGATTGGGGGCTACAAAGGGGATATGCACTCCCTATTAAACAAAAAGCAAGTAACAGGGGATATGCACTCCCTATTAAACAAAAAGCACACTAGCTTAGCATGTCTAACCAATGGTTACATGTTCTGGCTTATTCTCCTATTGTTTTCCTACAAGGACTAATGTATGAATGCAGGGAGCTAAATTTTAGGCTAACAGGGGCATGAGGCCGAGGCCGACCCTAGCCTCTTCCCTCATTCTTCTTTTGCAGAAATTAACTTTTCGATGCAGGATCGTGAGATCTTCTATTTTTCCTACATTTTACTTGTGGATAAGCCCTGGATCTGGAATGAAGCATTCTGAATGACCAAGAACGGGGTTCGGGGGCAACGCCCCCTAAGCAAAATTAGGAAGCTGCTGTGCTCGGCCTCTTCCCGAGGCCGAGGCCGACCAGAGCCACTTTTGTAATCCCTTACCTTTCTCATTTCCATTTCACCTAACCCCTATTCAAGGAGGTTCTACTTTGTCTAGTTTGTCCCATCTTGCAGGATAACAAGGAATTCACTCATACTCTTAAATCGGGCTTAAGGAGCTCGACCAATAGCAGTAAGTCGCACCTGAATCCCAATTCAAGAGTGGGGGCTTACTGTTATGAGTAATTTTGGACCACCTCGATGTACAAGGAGCTGACGAGGACAACCGGGCAAAAATCGGACTGGAGGATGGACCCCGGGGGCGAAACGGGCCAGTAGGTCAGACCAAGACCGAAGGGGTCGGGCTTTTGGCCCGACCCCCTGCATGGCCAGGCCGAGCCCGTCCGACTCCATTTGGTCCCTACTGCCTCTGGCCGCCCCGGGTCCGCCTGGTTTGTCCCGAAACGCCTCCGAATTCCTAAAAACCCTAGGAGCATGAACAGGTATTTATACTCCTCTTCGCCACTGAAGAAAGGGAGCCGAACTCTCGACTCTTACTCTCTTACTCTCTTGCTCTCCTCTTCCGTTTTCTGACTTAAGCATCGGAGGCGGTGTGGCTAGCACCACACCGGTGTGTAGGTTTACCGTCTCGCAGGCCACGTCTTCCCCCCTCTCAAACAAATTTACCGTTGGTGGCACGTGAAGGTCAGGTGAGTTCCTCCCGACCAAATTTGACCATCGACAGTTTCAATATTATAATCTTACAAGTCTCTAAACTAAAATGTTCAACCTTCAAAACCTCAAGAAAATTATTGGTTTCATGATTTCTTCATATATTGAAAAGTAAAAAACCCAATCTTGTTTATTTTGAAAATAAACTTTATTAGCCCTGAAGAATTAGATAATAATTATTTTTATTAAAGATGGAAACCACTCATTTAACAATAAAACTAATACTTATTCCATATTCCATTTATTTGAAAATTTGTGCAGATGAGAAAAGTAGATGGGTTACCTCGTTGAATAATGTAGTCAATCAATCTATTATAGTATGCAACACCTTTCCAATTTACTTCTCCTGTTCCATCTATGAAAAAGAAACATTCAAACACATATTGTTGTGCAAGAATAAATAATTTTCCCCTTCAAAAGAGTGAATAGAGAGAACAAACTTTAGTACTTGGAAATATCCTTGACCAGGAAATTGAAAATCGATAAGCATCGAAATTTAACTTTCTCATGATGTCAACGTCTTCCTATTGGAAAAACAAGAAATCAAAATTCCAGAGTGGAAAACCATCAAGAAAAGCAGAAAACTATAACACACAGTCCTGATGCTTGAATTTATTCCTATTAATTAGTCTCTTTTAACTTTAAAAGTTACATTATTTACGTTTTTAAACTTTAAATTGTGGTTCTATATCATTCTTGTTGATAACACTGTTAACTAAGAGTTGGCATGACAGTGTCCAAATGTCCATTAGATAAATTTTGGTTAAGTTGACATGATATATAGTAGATAGTTGGAACTTGCCCTTTTAAGTCTAATTTTAACTTAGCTTGTCCACCCATTTGATCCGTTTATCAACCTATTTGCCACATTATATGCCCAACTAAATCAAGATTTATCTCATGAGCATACTACGTCGTCACTTTATGTTAAAGGCAATAACAATGGAGACTAGATAGAAATATAATTTAAAATTCAACAGAATTTGAACTTTTTAAAGTTTATAAATGAAATAGATATATACCCTAGACAACTACATGAGTATAAAACTAAACAACAGATAGATTATTTGAAGAACATGTGAAAAATATCCAAAGGCAAAATTCTTACACACCCTGTATCTGTGATACTGATCCACAGCAACATCTGCAGTAGCATTGCCTGCAATCTTTCCTGCTTAAACATTTCTTAAAATTACTTCTAAAAACCCCAAAACAACAAAAATGACATATTGAGTTATAATTTAATTCTAAATATTTCAATTTGATGACTATAAGTTAGCTAATTCTGTCAACAATATTCCAACACTAGTTCACTGTCTCTTCTCTAACAAAAACTGTTTGGTGTCTAATAACGAAATATCAAATTGAAATAAAGCAAAAAATCATACGGACGGACAATTTTAGCGGAGACGGAAGCTATAGGTTGAAAAGTACCAGGGATTTTAACGAAGGGATCCCAAATGCTTTGGCCTCGGCCATCTTTATTAGCCATTCCTTCTACTTGATATGCAGAAGTTGCAGTTCCGAAGACGAAGCCTTCTGGAAATGCAGCTCGGCTGAGCCCTCCGGTGTCGAAATCATAAGGTGATTCCGACGAGCAAGTTCTAGCAATGAGCCACAGCAGAAGAACGAAGCAGCTGCGAACTTCCATTGCTCTTTGGGTGAGAAAGAAGTGAAGAGAAGGAATTGTCACGGGCAATTAGAACTTACAGGCCCATTTAATTGTTGATTTGTAAAAATGGACCCATTTTGAAAATCTCTTATTTGGGGGCTCCTTGCTGATTTTTGTGAGGCAACTGGGACTTATGGGCCCATTGGAATTTTGGTTTGTAAAAATGGGTCCAGTTTTTTAAATCTTTTATTTGGGAACCCCTGTGGCTGTGAAAAGACAAAATTAGCCTTGCCCTTTGCCCAAGTTATCTTCTTAAAAATCTCAACCGAAATTGGGATAAAATTCGTGCAATACGACAAAAATTGATTGAATTTAATAGAAATATGTTCGAATTTTGACAAATAATCATGCAACCACGGACTAAATTTGCCCAAAATGAATGAATCCGACCGAATTTAGTAAATCCCGGTCGAAAATGGTCGGGATTCATGCATTCCCGGTCGAATTTTGGCCGGAAATCATGCAAATCCGCCCAAAATAATGAATCCCGACCGGGATTCATGCATTCCCGACCAAAATTCGGCAGGGAATGCATGGAGCGATTGATTCTATTTTTTTTTTTTTTTTTAAACCAAGCGACAGATCATGGTTTCTTATTCTTTTCTTTTTTAAATCAAGCGCAGATCTTGGTTTCTTATTCTTTTCTTCTTTTTTAAATCAAGCGCAGATTTGTTTTCTTCTTCTTCTTTTTTTTTTTTTTAATGTTTTGAATTGTTTTGCCTCATATTGAAAATTGAAGAGAGGCTATAATGGACCTTTTACACCTTTGCTGACATCATTAAAGTCAGCAAAGGGTCCCCAAATAAGAGATTTTAAAAACTAGGCCCATTTTTACAAATGAAAAATCAAATGGGCCCATAAGTCCCAATTGCCCATTTTTGTGATGTCATCAACCATGCAAAATGTTCATTCTAACCCTATATAAAAACTTTTATACCCATTAATTTTAAACCAACAAAAATTTAAAATTTCAACAAATTCTACCCAAGTTTACCCACTTTCTTTTTTAAAAAACAACTAATTAATTTTTTTAACTATCAAAATACATCCATATACAATATATTCTTAATTTTTTTTTTTTCAAATTTGTTAAAAAAAATTAAATTTTAAGTATAATAAAGAATCTTTTAATTATTCAACACATAAAAAAAAAAAAAAAAAAAACAAACAAGAAAGCAAGATCTGCAAACTGCCGCTTAATTTTATTAAAAAAAAAAAAAAAGTTAAGTTGAAGCCTGGCCGAAAGTGGCCAGGCAACGCTCCATGCATTCCCGGCCGAATTTTGGCCGGGAATGCATGAATCCCGGCCGAGATTCATTATTTTCGGCCGGGATTCATTAATTTTGGTCGGATTTGTATGATTTTCGGCCAAAATTCGACCGGAAATGCATGAATCCTGGCATTTTTTATCGGGATTTACTAAATTCGGTATCAACATTCCCTTTTCTCTCTTTTCGAGTTTTTTTCTTTTATTTTTCATCTTTTTAAAATGATACAAGTTTTTTTTCATCTTTTTAAAACCGCCTCTTGAAGAATTGAAACTTATGGGCCGGTTGCTGTCGAGCGTGAGGAAGAAGAAGGGAGCAACAATGGTCGAAATCGAGAGGAAGAGGAAAGTGTTAAGGGCAAGGCTATTTTGGTAATTGCAAGGTTGTAGGGGTCCCCAAATAAGAGATTTTAAAATTGGGCCCATTTTTACAAATCAACAATCAAATGGGCCTATAAGTTCTAATTGCCCAATTGTCACTCGTGATATTTTTTAATTTTTCAAAAGGTTTCATTTTGCCAATTATGGACCTTTTAAGTTTTCATTTTAGAAAATAGGTCTAGTAAAAAATTGTTTTTGATGACCCTTTGTTGATGAAAGAGATGTCAGCATGAAGTTGAAAGTACAGTTATACCCTCTTTGTTAAAACTAGTGAAATTTTGAATTTTTACACCAACTTTCATTAATTTTGTTCACCAACCTATTTAATGAATGGATTAATGTTAAACAACCTAATTTTTTCCACATTTTATTCATATTCCATAACTCAACAATATTTCCATTATACACAACTCACGTTATTCATCTTTACCACAAAGTTTTTTTTTTTCCAACCAAGAATACTTGACGTATGTCATTTGATTTTGTGGATATATTACTTAGATTTGTTGTCAAAATGGTTGAACCTTTATGTTTAAATGCATTTACATTCATGAATATTTTGTTGAATTCATAAGTATTTGAGTTAATCCACGTTTTTTTTGTTAGTTTTCTGGGTTTATCTCATTAATTTCGGTCTAAAACTCGGTTTAAATGCATAAAACTTGGTCCAAATCATGATTTCCAATGTTCTGCCCAAAATCTTGGTCGAGATCCTGGTCGAGATCTTGGTCGAAATCCTGGTCGAGATCTTGTTTGAAAACTTGGTCCAAAGCGTGATTTTCGGTTCAAAACTTTAAAACACAGTAAAAATCTCGGTCCAAATCGTGGTTTTCGGTCCAAAACTCGGTCCAAATCGTGTTTTGGTTCAAAACTTGGTCTAAAACACGGTCCAAAACTCGAAACCAAAATCTCCCTCGATTTCTCCCTATTGATGGATCTCGACCGAGATTCTTCATCTGCAGGTTAGATTTCTTCGTTTTTTCTTCCAAACACGATTACTAAAGATTTCAAATGTTTCAAAATCCAAAACACACACAAAGAGACGGTAAAGTTGCGTGATTTAGTTAAATAAACGTTGAGAGATGAAGTGCGATTCTGAGAGGGAGATTTCAGCCAAGAGGGAGCGAGTTTTCTATCGAGAGGAAGACAAAGAGACGGTAAAAATAGTGAAAACCAAGAGAAAAAAAGGGGAGAAACGTTTGAAATGGTTTCGAGGGTAATATGCACATTTAACATGTAGTTGAGGTCCCTAAAAACAATATTTTAAAAAGAAGTCCAACTTTCTAAAACAAAAACTCAAGGGGGTCCAACTTTGTCAATTTCCCAAGTTCTCCTTCGACTTTACTCTCTCGGTTTGTAATAAGTTTCTGAATTTTTAATTACGTGTTAATAAGTTCATAATTTTTTAACAATATCTCATCTCTCATAAGTTCCTAAACTTTCAATTTCGTATAATAGGTCTCCTACACATTTGAGATTTTTAAAATCAACCCATCTATTAAATATAAAATCGAATTTTGCCTATTTGGATCAAAACTTCTAATTTTGTATCTAGTAGGTATGTGAATTTTAAAAATTTTCTAATAGGTAAAAATGACTTATTAGTCACAAAATTGAAAGCTGAATGGTCTATTGGACACAAAAGTAAAAGTTTAAGATTTTTTTTTTAGTACTTTTTAAAGCTCATGAACTTATTGAACACAAAATTGGAAGTTACACTCTAAGTTCAGAGACCAAATTCACATTATCTCCAAAGTTTAAGAATTAAACTTGGAATTTAACATTTTAAAAAAGGGATTGTGCCCAAAAAGAAAGTTGGAAGAAAAACAATGTTTATCCAATACACTACTAAATTCACATTTTAAGTGAAAGTCATCCATCTGTCTTTTTGGGATTTTTGTACGGATCACCCTCTAAAATAAGCGGAAATGATAAATGCTCCACCTTTTCAAAACAATAATATATGTCTTTTTGCTTGCGTCAGCTTTCTAGTAAAATTACTATTTTACTCTCTACTCTAACCTCACTCTCTCTCGCTACTCTCGCTATTCTCGCTCTCGCTCCAATTTATCTCTCCAATCTCTCACTATCTCTCCAATCTCACTCTCACTCTCGCTCTCACTTTCGCTCCGCTTCTTTCTCTCGCTCTCTCTCCCCAATTTCTCCCTCCAATCTCTTACTCTCATCTAATCTCTCTCTCCAACCTCTTACTCCCTCTTCAATCTCGCTCTCGCTCTTAAATGCCTTAAATGCGTGTTTTCATATAGAAAGTAAAATGATAAATTTGCTAGGATGATGACGTAAGCAAAAAGACATATATCCTTATTCTGAAAAGGTAGGACATTTTCATTTTGGCCTCTCAAAATGGGTCATCCACGCAATTGTTTCTTTCTTTTTCCTCCGCTTGTCACAGATTGAGTTGCGCTCTTAAAAGTAAAGTTTTTTTCCTTTCTTTTTTAAATATTAAAAGTAAAGTTAAAATACTATTTTTGGTCATTGTAATTTAAGTTTCATTCTTCTTTAGTTTATGTACTTTCGAATGTCCAAATTTAGTTTCTATATTTTTTATTGGGTAGAGTTAATCACTATGTAAGGTAAATATTTGGACTCCAACCTTTTTAAACAATTAAGTTATATTAGGATAGATAAGCATACTAGATGATTAAAATATCTCACTTAAAGAACTCTAACATTTTTTCCACCGAGTGCTTGATCGATTGTACATACTAATTATTGCTACCCTTTTGCAATTCGTGGGTTATAAGTATTGTACATAAATAACTTCACTCCTACAATATTGTCACGGTTCTTAATAACTTTTTTTAAAAAAAACAGTAGTAAATTAAATATTTTGAAAACAATTGACCACATACATATAAAGTGTAAGCAAATAGTAATTTACGAGATCATTGTTGTTCTTTCTACTTTTTGTTTAAAGGGAAAAAAAATGAAAATTACTCGTAATTGTATTAATTTTTGTTATAGGTGATTTTGGACCACTCTGATGCACAAGGAGCTGACGAAGGCAACCGGGCAGAGATAGGACCAGGACACCGATCCAGAGGAAGACCAGACCAAAGGGTCGGGCCAACTTGGCCCGACCTCAAGCTGGCCGAGCTCGTTCGCCTCCGTTTGATCCCTGCTGCCTATGGCCGCCCCGGTTCTGCATGGTTTGTCCCGAAATGCCTCTGAATTCCTAAAAACCCTAAGAGCATGAGCAGGTATTTAAACCCCTATTCGTCACTGAAGAATGGGTCTCGAACTCTATTCTCTACTCTCTCTTCTTGTTCTCTTTGCTCTCCACCTTCTGCTTTATGACTTAAGCATCGGAGGCGGTGTGGCAAGCACCACACCGGTGTGCATGTTTTCTGTCTTGCAGGCCACGTCTTCCCTCTATCAAACAAATTTACCTTTGGTGGCACGTGAAGGTCAGGTGAGTTCCCTCTGACCAAATCTGACCATCAACAATTTTTACCCTAAAACTTTAAGTTTCATCCAATTGCATTTCAAACTTAGATAATTGTTGCAATTTTAACTTTAAATTAAAAAAAAAAAATGTTGCAATTTTTATCCTCTGAATATGTTTCCATTTGAAATTTTGTTTAAAAAAAAAAAAGAAGATATTATCAAGTGCTTACTATGTATTATAAGATATATGCATGGTACATATTGAATAAGATATTTCAAGTAAAAACAATATTAGAGCTAGATTTTTATCAATGTGAATTTTGGCAAAGTTATTCAACTGTTAAGAATTTGTATATTAGTCAAACTTAAATTTGTACGGTACTTTATAGTATTGAAATTAGTTAGTTTAAGAATATTTTTAATTAGTGGATGTATCGGTAAAAATTGAACAAAAGAGTTAAATGGCAACATTTAACTAAGTATAGAGTCCTATTTGATGAAATTGAAAGTTGTGAAATTTGATATAGTGTACCAAGTTTAGGAGTAAATATTAAAATTTTCTCCATTTTTTATGTTTTTTTAAAACTCATTGACATGTTTTCATCACCCGCTACCTTATTATCTATCTATGTCACATTCAAACAAATTATTGCCTAGTATAAGGAATAGATTGAAATTTTAATCGTAGAAACCAAATTGAAACTCCAAAGATTATAAGCGTGAGTGGAATTTTATAAAATTATAAAGACCAAATTGAAATTTCTAAAATAATAAAATTTAGGGACCTTTTAAACCTATTTCTCAAAACTCAAAAAGATCTATTTTAAAAACTCAGGGACCAAATGCACTAATTTCTCAAAACTCAAAGACTAAAAAGACATATTTTAAAAACCCAGAGACCAAATGTACCTTTGCCTCAAAACTAGGGACAAAAAAGGTATCTTTCCCTTTCTGTTTCTTCTTTTAATATTTGGAGAGTTGTGATTATGGATTTTTTTTTATTTTTTTTTATTATTATTATTTGGTCAAATGGTTGCTATAACCTTTCAAATGCTAATAAACTTGAAAATACTGTAGTTTACAAGGTTAATTAATCAAAAATTTGATTCGTGGTTTTTTAAAATTATTTAAGAAGCGCCAGAATCACTATATGACAATATTTTCATTCATTTATTTTTTCTGTATTCGTTTTTTCTACTAAAAAAAACGAATACAGAAAAACTAATAAACAGTGGTTGATGAGAAAAATAGTAGTGAAAAGACGCTTAACAAAATCAAGTCAAAGACAATGAAGAATTTAAGAATAAACCAAGAGTCATCTTGAAGCTCAACAAAAAAATATGGTGGGATGAGATGCTTTGTTAAAAGAGATGAAAAGTTTATGGTTTATGGATACATGCCAAATAAGCAAACTTTCTCGATAATTTTCATGAAGAATAAGAAGAAACATTTTCCAAACTTAGCAAGGGATATTTGTGAACGTTTTTTTTCAAGTAAGAGTATTTTTGAATTTTTTTAAACTTTAAGAATATTATTGAAATGATACCTATCGTTCAAAAGTATTTTCCATGTCACTTCAACTATGTTATTGTTAACCTATCACACAATCTTTAAAATAATAGAGAGAACATAAACTTTCGAGGCAACTTAGAATCAAAATTAAAAGTTAACAATTTTTTCAAAATATGGTAACTAGTCTTAAAATATTTATTATTATTTTTAAGGAAAAAATCTTAAAAGACTTTATTAAAAACTTGTTGAAATACAATCAATTAGACACATTTACCAAACTTGTAATTTACCATAAATAAAATAATTAAATAATACACCAAAAGAAATTAGATTTTTTCTATATCTGATGAGAAATATTTATATTCATATTTATTTCAAAAAAAAAAAAAAATATTTATATTCATATTCTAATTTCCACCAGACTCGGACCAGTCCGCCGAAACCTCGATTCTTCTCAAACAATTCTCTCTGTGTTCTTCTGAAGCGGCTCAGTAGTTCTCCAATGGAGGGAACCACCAAAACCACCAAAAGAAAGCTGGTGAAGAAATCTGAAAACAAGGTCGACAAGAAACTGAAGAAGGAGCTTGAAGATCACGTTCCTCCTCAGCCACACGACGACGGCGGCTCGGACTCCGATTTGGACGATCTTCCCAAACTCCTCGAGCCCTTCTCCAAGACCCAACTAATCGAGCTCATCTGCACCACCGCTCTCAAAGACCCCAATCTCGAAGCCCAAATTCGAGCCGCTGCCGACCGCGATGTCACGCACCGCAAGATCTTCGTCCATGGCCTCGGCTGGGACACGACCAAAGAAACCCTAACTTCGGTTTTTGAATCTTTTGGTGAAATTGAAGATTGCAATGTGGTTATGGATAAGAATACAGGGAAGGCTAAGGGCTATGGCTTTATTTTGTTCAAGTCTCGGCAGGGTGCGACTAAGGCGTTGAAGGAACCTAGGAAGAAGATTAATAACCGGATGGCTTCGTGTCAATTGGCTTCTGTGGGTTCAGTGCCGCCGCCGCAAAGCCAGGAGGTTGGGCCGCGGAAGATTTATGTGGCTAATGTGCACCATAACGTGGATGCTGAGAGGCTTAGGGCGTTCTTTGCGAAGTATGGGGAGTTGGAGATGGGTCCGATTGGGTTCGATCCCGAGACGGGGAAATCGAGGGGTTATGCTATTTTTATTTATAGAACGAATGAAGGTGCGAGGAGGGCTCTTGAAGAGCCACACAAAGTATTCGAAGGGAACAAATTGCACTGCCAGAGGGCGGCGGAGGGGAAGAACAAGAATCAAAATTCGACGCAGGCAGCGCAAAGCTTGGCGCAGACTCAGCCGCCGGTGATGGCGGCCATGGCCGCAGCTCCAAATTTGCAATTGTATGCTCAACATCCGAGCCTTAATTCTCTCTATGGTGGATTTGGGAACCCAACTTTGGGGGGTGGAATGTTGAACCAGGGAGTAGTTCCCATGAGTCAAGTGGGTCTGGTTGGTGGTTCAGTTGGGGCTGGGATAGGCTTGAGTGGTTACAGTGGGGGGTCATATGGCTTAAGCCAATTAAGTGCCGGTGGTTCGTCAATGCTAGGCTCTTACGGGTCCGGTTCGTCATCACTGAAGGGGTTGCCGCACATTTACTCGAGCACAATGCTTGGTAAGACCGTTTCTGACCCGGGTCAAGCGGCTGCTGGTGGGTCTCTCGGTGGATACACGTCACATTTGTGGTATGTGATGTTTCATATTCTTTTTATTTACCGCACTTTAAGCCTATCATTTATCTGTTTCAACTTATCCTTCGTGCCTAGTATTGATAATAGTGATAGATAGTATATGTAGATTATTATTGGGTGCTGTTTCTCCTGTCCTCCTCTTTTATAATAATCTTTAAGGGTATAATCCACGATATTTGTCCTAAAGATGTATGTGATTGGGAATTCAAATTATTAGCTGAATGCTGAAATTAGATGATTCTGTCTGTGTTGAAATAAACGTTGCTCTAGGTTCTCCGATCATATACTCTCTAACTGTGAATTTTCCCTCAGATGGTGGCATTTTTGCTCAAATTTTTTAGTGACCGTAGTGCTTACCTAGAATAATTAAAGAAACTCTTGATCGAGCTATGTGTTGGTGCCTTTTCTAGTTAAAGGGAAGAAAAAAATTATGTGGCCATATGCTATTAAAGCTCCTCTTTGGGAAATTTGACTTGAAAGGAATAGAAGATCCCTGCCCTTGTATTTGAAACCAAACTTTTTCTCAGGAGGATAGATGGACAATTCAGGTGAGTTCTCAGTAGATTCACAATGAATCTAACATCTTTGATAGGTATAAAAACAATACTACTAGAGCTACTTTAATAATCTGCATGGAACTCATGAAGATGCGTCTATTTGAGTCAAGGGTTCTAGACTGGATGCTTACATAGCCAACATTGAGATCCGGCTACCAAAGCGATTGAGATTAACAAGTCTTGGAATTTTCTTATTGATGACAGTTCAACTAATTTGAGATAGGGCTTTCTATTGTTACTATATTAACAGGGGAAGGCTTTTTAAATCTTTAAAGATGTCGAGAGTGTTTTAGAGTAATAAGGTATCCCTGGTGAATTACCTTTTTCTTGAGATCGGTGCCAAAACATCCTTCCATAGCTCGAGACCATCTATTTTGTTATGAGGGAGATGTTTGATGTAGCATGAATAACTTTTGCCTTTTATTCCCTAGACTGAGGACCTCTCACATTATTGAAAAGATACCATCAACAATTGTTGGAATAGTGAGAATAGCATCGGTTTCATTTTATTGATTGCCATAATAAAGTGTACAGAAGGGAGCCCCTTGTCTTACAATTGAGGGAAATGGGCATTAAATACATTTGTTGCCACCCAAATAAAATAAATAAATCACCCTAGGTGTAACAGCTAATTGAAATAAAATTAAACATAATAAAAATGTAATCCCCTGACAACCTATATCAAGCTGAGAGAGTGGGGCTAGAGAGATAGGTCTTTCGGTCTTGCCTTTGTTGGGTGGTGAAGGATCAAGAATGCGTGAGAAAGTGTGCTTGCTCAAGTGCAGTGACACAAGGCATATGGTCATGGATAACTACCAAAGTGGACCTCAAGGTGGTGGAGGTAGGTATGGCGGTGATATGAATGGTTGAGACTACTAAAGCTTTGGTGATTGGCAGTTACTTCTCTTGCTTCTTGGTGTTTTCTATTTGGTTTCCTTCACTATCTCAGTTTTGATCTAATGGGGTGGGTTTGTTAGGTGTTAGTAGACAGGATCAAGTAGCTCTCTTCTGGATTTATCTTTGAGTATTTTTTTTTAAAATTAAAATTTAATTTTAATATAAGAAACCTGTTGATGTACCAAGAAAAACAAAACCAACCTAAGAGCTAATCACAACCTTATGGAGAGACTAGTCGGTTCAGCTCGGTTTTTGCTCACTCCTACTTAGAAGGTGATGATTATTGGGGTTGGGGGAGAGGAACAAGAGGAATTTCAAGATAGGAGAGTGTATTGAGAGGAGGTTCAAAGGGGGCTCACATTAATGCCTCTCCCTGTATTTCTTCTAACAAGTTTTTCAGCGATTTTCCTCTTTTTTATTATTTTTTTTAATTTTTATTATCAACTATTGGAGCTGTTTTTTAAGTGTTGTTTTGGTAGCTCCTTTTTGGTTGGTTTGACCTTGTATGTCCTTTCCTTCTTTCCTTTTCTTTTATTATTTATTATTATTGGGTCCTTATGGCCCCTGGCCCCCTACTTATTATTTCAAATTTCTTAATGAAAGCTAGTTTCATATATACACACACATATGTATGTGTATATATATATAAAACACTCACGTGTTTGGTTACATTTTCTTAAAAATTATTTTAATCACATGTTTGTTGGTTGCCTTGCATCTAAAAGTGATTCTACAAATGTTGAATTGGCCAAAGTGATTATAAGGTGATTCTTAGTAGTCCTTTTAAAATGACTTTTTGGATAATCAATTTTAATAAAGTGTTTCTTCAAAAAGTATCTTAAAATCAACTTATATTGCAAATTTTAGCCATCTAAAATCACGAAGATATCCAACTCACAACAACAATCCCCAAGCTTGAAAGACAGCTTTACTCTAACTACACCCCCACCTAAACCCGAAATAAAATTCTTCCACTCCCTTGTGTTCTTAGCTTTCTTCTGTCCTAATTTGAGTCATGTTTTTCATTTATTTTCCAACAGAAATTTTCTCGGCTTCTGTTGATTTGAAAAGTGATATCAGGTTGTCAATTTTCGTTCTTTTGACTTCCATTAACCAGATAATGCTTCATAAAAATTTTATTTTATTTATTAATTGTTATAATCTTTCCTTGTGGTCACAAATACTTAAATCGATCCCATTACATGTTGCTTTTCTTTTTGAGCGAACTTGGTTTATTTATTTATTTATTTTTTTGGCTTAATCACTGCCCATCTTTTTCAATTATTTCTTTTGGATTATTTTTATCACAGACTTTATCAAACTTGTTTTATGCTTTCCTTTGATGATCGTTCTTTTGCTATGCTTCTTCTGATTGTAACTATTTGGGAACTGTTGATTTTGTTGTATTTCAGTTAATAATAATATTGTGGATGTATTTTGGTTTCTGATTTTTTTTCTTTTCCTTTCTTTCTTTCTCTTTTTTTTTTTTTTTTGGATTTCTTGGTTTCATTTTTCTTATTTGAATCCTCAACTTCATTTTTTTGATGGGAGTTTTCATTTCACAGGCCAGATTATTAGTTTGCGTTGTCTTATTTCTTTTTAGATGCTTGGGAATCCATATTTGCGTTTGAGGTGCTGCTGAACTTGTGGATGAATGATCCTGTACTTTTGGGAGAGTTTATGTTAAGAAGAGCGTCATTTGGGCTGATTTGGACTTGATACCTTTTTCCTACAAACCCTTTTCGTTTCCTTTTACATTTTTTCTTTTTCTTTTTCTTCTTTTCTTCTTTTCTTCTTTTCTTCTTTCCTTCCCCCTCTTTCATGTAGTATGAACCTCTGCTGATGGGCACTAGTCATCTTATGTTTTATACTTCACCTTTGTTGATATATCACTTTTAATCTTTTTTAAGTTTTTTTAATATCACTATTTTTGTTGTAATTTCTCTTCCCTTGAGTACCACTTTTATTTTAATCTTGGCCATCTTAGTTATAATCTTTCCACACTAATAATAATTAATAGAGGTCACCTCTTGTGTCCTCTTGGATGTGATTGGAGTTAATCAAGTCTCCTTGGAGGCTGCTAACGATCATTCAGTTTCTTTTTAAGCATGGGTTGAATCTTTAAGACTAACTAATGTTCTCAGCGAATCCAGTTCTTAAAAGATTCAGAACGGTGATGATAAGACGCTCACTATTTTGGCTATGCTTAAAACTGTTCTTTGGTCCTATTGTTCTGCCAATTTTCTAGGCCTTGAATGTGTAATGTTCTTCTGTGCTGCCGGTTCAGAATTTGCAGCGGAATATCTTTTGTGATGCAGGTTTATCTCGTCCTTTACTTTGGTAGCTGCACTACGCTCCATTGCCTTCATTCTCATCAGTCCTTGCTCTTCTTCCCTGTTCGATGCTTTTATCATCGTCGTTGCCTTATTCATATTCTTCATTCTCTTCTTTTCCAACCTTTCTTTGAATCGCTTATGATTTTCGAGGTTGTGATTATAATATAATCCTCGCCCACTTCATCAGATTCACCATTTTTCATCTCCGGAGTTGTCAATCAATTGGCTTGAGTGATCCTGAAACGGTAAGGTTGTACAGAGGCTGATGGATGGACTGAGCAGAATGAATGAGGTAACATGGAATATTATTATATTGGCATCATTCTAATCGAAGATGCTTAAGGTACGGATACATATTTTTGCATTCATTCAAATTGAAGCTTCACTTGATTCCTTCACTCACTGCATCCTTACAAAATATAGTTTTGATTGAATGTGCCAATCACATCATTCTTTTTCCAGAATAAATCACGCATACCATTTTCGACAAAAATAAGTGGCTTCTTGTTTTTGTAAAATGTTTAGAATTAATTTTCAAATATAAAGGTATGATTAAAAACTCCTAAAAAAAAAGGAAAAATGCTAACCAGAGGGTGTAAAACGTGGAACTTTTGCAACTATCTTGGATCGCAAACCTATGAGAATTCACATTAGATTTGAATACGTAATAATTTCCAATCAATTAATTTTCTTGATTTACTGTTATGATAATAATGATAATAATTTGTGATTTGCTTTATCATTCTGGGCTTCTTGGTGAGGCGAAACACCCATTTGGGCCTGAGGCAAGCCCAACGAATGAAGTGCACGTGGCCAAGAAGGGTGGCTGAAAATGAATCAGATGGAACGACATGTCGGAAGACATCTTTCTGGAGGAATGTACTTGGTCTTGTTCACAAAGTCGCAACTATGGTCATTTTTTTTAAAGTGTGTGTACAATTGTTACAATATTACATATTATTATTAGGGTTTTTTTTTTCTTTTATTGAAAATTTTATGGAAAACTATGAAATATATTAATGGAATAGTGCTTTTCCAAAAAAAAAAAAAAAGGAATAGTGACATTATTTTTTTCTTCCTTGGATGAAAAGATGGGGACGTAGAAGAGATTCAGGGCATGTTTGAGAGTGATTTTGAAAATGCTAAAATCACTTTTGTCATGTTGAAAATCATCTCGAAACATATCTTTACTTATTCAAAATCAATTTCATATTTGATTTTACACTTTTAAACATGATTTTCATATCATCAAAATTGATTATGAATTACTTAAATATAACAAAAGTGATTTTAACCATTTAAAAATCACTTCCAAATATGCACTTAATTACATAAATAATCTTAAAGGTAAGGCAATTAATGGTCGGTTAGGTAGTTTCCGTTAATAAAGAAATTGATGGAGATCCAACCTCTTTTTTGTATTTAAAAAGGGATAACTACACAAATGGGCTAATAGTAGTCTATTTATTCCAAAAATGTCTATTTTGTTATAATTTTACATTTTTGTCAGCTCACAACTGGATATTAAAGGAGTTTAAGAAGTCCATTTACGTATTTGCCCTTACCGGTTGACAGAAAAAAATATAATACTAAAATAAATTAATAAAATAAGAGTTACCAGATTAAATAAGGGCATTTAGGAAAGAATAAAAATTGAATTAATCATGAAATCTTACCATTGATAAATTTAGAAGATTTAGACAAATTTGAAATTAATAGGTTAAAGAAGTCCATTCACGATAATTTCTATTAAAAAAATGGGTGAACAAATTACAGAACGATGGGATGGGTCAATTTAATTTAATTAATCAAATAGAGTGAGTGGAATAAAAGTTTAATGGAGGACCGGAATAGCTTCTTGATTTTAAATGATTAAAAGTGGTTTTTTTTAGAAAAAAAAAAAAAAATCTTGATAAATAAAAAGCAATTTTTTTTTTTTTTTTTTTTTTTTTTTTTTTTATTTTAAAGAAATTCTTGAGAGATTATCCGAAGATGACTTTGTAAGTTAATCTAAGTTTTATTAAGTTATTTTTATTTAGAATTTTTAAAAATACTTTCGATAATTTAATGATTAAAGAAGTTATACTCATCATATTTTAAATTATAAATTTTTCCAAAGATGAAAAAATGATTTTGTTTAACAAGATTTTTTTTTTCACGTTTTTTTTCTTATTTGTTTCCTTTTTGATCTTTTGTGCCTTTTCTTTTCTTCTTCTTCTTTTTATTTTTATTTTTTTATTTAATGAAAAGAAATTAAGTATATTTGATAAATATTTTTATTTTTAGTTTTTAAAGAAATACAATATATTTTGATAAATTCTTTTGTTTTTCTTAGAAGGTAAATTTGGAACTTACAATAACCATTGTTTTCTTAAAAAAAAAAAAGGAAAAAATACACTTTTGGTCCATGAGGTTTCAAACTCAACATTTTAGTCCTTGAGGTTTACATTTAGTAGCATTTTGGTCCTTCCATCCATTTTTCCGTTAAAAACTAACGGTTTGCTGACATGGCACATATTTTTTTTTATTAAAAATTTATTTTTTAAATTTTAAAAATAAAATAATAATAAAATAATTAAAAAAATATTTTTTTTAAACTTTTCATTTTCCCTCCTCTTTTTCCCCTCCTTTCTTCTTCTTCTCAACCCAACTATCATCATCTTCCTCTCAACCACCATCTTTCTTCCTTAACTCAGGCGACCGGCGACCGTCGCTGACCGCCGGCGTTACTGTTTTTTTTTTTTTTTAATCTTCTCTTGATCTTTTACTTCCCATCAATCCTCGTCATCACCTTCTTCCTTGCTGCAAATCCCTCTCTCTCTCCTCTGTAACACTTTCTCTCTCCTACTCCTCGCTCCGTCATCACCTCCTTCACCTCCCCCCGCGTTTTCTTCCTCTATAAATATGGCGCCCCATCTTCCTCGCTTGGGCGATCCTCCAATGGCTCTGTGCCGGCGGAGGATTTGAAGGTGTTTATTAGGGAGTATTTCAATAGTGCTGGCACCGATTTGGTGTATTTCGACCCGGTGGATTTCCTCTTAGCCTGTGGGGTTTTTGCCGAAGGTGGAGAATGTGGAGGTTAGAGCTTGGACTTTGGATATTCATAATTTCTGGAAGAATCTTAGCCGGAGAGCCTCCGATGATCTCCTTCATCGGCCGGATACTCACACTCTGCTGCCGTTGTCGAAGAGAGGAGGAGAAGAAGAAAAAGAAAAAGAAAAAATAAAAGAAAAAAAAAACAGCGCGCGCCGGCGGCCGGCGACTGGCGACCGACGACCGCCGGACTTATAGATGGAAGATGTTGGTTGAAGGAAGAAGATGATGGTTAGGTTGAGAAGAAGAAGAAAGGAGGGGGAAAAAGAAGAGGGAAAATGAAATTTTTTAAAAAATTATTTTTTAATTATTTAATTATTATTTTATTTTTAAAATTTAAAAAATAAATTTTTAATAAAAAAAAAATGTGCCACATCAGCAAACCGTTAGTTTTTAACGGAAAAATGGATGGAGGGACCAAAATGCTACTAAATGCAAACCTCAGGGACTAAAATGTTGAGTTTGAAACCTCAGGGACCAAAACGAAACCTAAATCAAACCTCAGGGACCAAAAGTGTATTTTTTCCCCCAAAAAAAAACAATAACGATTGTTTTATCTACTATACTGTTATCATTAAATTATAATTTTTTCTTAGAAAACTAAGTACAAAATTAGAGTAAGATAAAAGAAGAGAGATGTTAGAAAGAGATTAGATTATTATTATTGTTATTATTTTATTTTTTAGAGATAAATTAGAGAGATTGAAAGTAATAAATAAAATCTATAAAAAAAAGTTAGAGAGATAATAGTGGGAGGCTTGAGGCTGGAGCTACCTACGACTTGTGAGGGAATAAGGGAATACATAAAGTGCTAAGCAGAATTTCAATTCCAAAAATATGTTTTGAATTTCGAAAACTAAAATTAAATAAAAAAAACAAAAAAAAAAACGATTTAATTATGATCTAATCTCCAATTCTTTTAATTAGTTCTACACCTTTAAAAAATACTTTTCTTTTTAATTCAAACTCTAAAAAGACTTTTGATTTTAATTCAAATGGGTTTATTGACTTTCTATAATTAATATCAATACTTAATTTGGCATAATTTTTTTAAAATTCAAATTAACTTAAAAAAAAAACAATTTATTTCAATTTGCCACCCTATTATATTCCTATCCCTCGTCTCCATCATTGACCCTTTGTCTCCATTTTAATCATTTTAGAATTTATTAAATTTGTTTTTTTGTGCAAAAATTTTGTCTATTTACAGCTTAAATGTAAATTTTCCAAATATTTGAATGAAATATTCTAAAAATTTAAATTGAAATGACATATTTTTTTAAAAAAATAAAAAAAGAAAAATTGAAATGACATGAATGGCCAAATTCTCCCCAATGGCATTCTGTTTCATTCTCCATCATCAACTTTTTTTTGGATTACATATTGGAATTTGGGTGAGCAGAGCGGAACTCAAATTTTCCTTAATTGGAAATCAATTTTTTCCTCTCAAATCCGAATACTTTGCCGACCAACGCAACGAATTTCCTTTTCAATTCAAAACATCCTTTACGGAAATGCAAAATCCAATTAAATAAATACATTTACGCTAACTGCCCTTTTTGAAATTTTGACCAATAATATTTTCCCCCAAATAATAACACAATATGTTAAATGATAAGTTTAGTCCCTAGGGTTCGTGTCTATTTGAAAAAAATATATTCAATAAAAATAGAGTTGTATTTTGTGTCTAGTAGTATGTGAATTTTGAAAAATATCGAATATGACAAATATCTATTAGACATAAAATTGAAAATTCAGAGATCTATTAAACACAAAATTGAAAGTTCAACAACCTATTAGATATAAAACTGAAAATTTAAGAATTTATTAGAAAATTTTTAAAGTCTATTGACCAAAGACTAAGAGTATGTTTGGTTTAACTTTTCAAGTGTTTAATTTTGAAAAAAATTATAGTATTTGGCAACCATTGAAAATGACTTGTTAAAAAATGAGATTGAGAAGTAAACCATTGTGAGAGAAACACTTGAAACCAAAATTTTTAAAAAGAGCTTTAGGTTTATTTGGCATACCTTTTAGGGTGTGTTTGGTTTAACTTTTCAAGTGTTTAATTTTGAAAAAAAAAATCATTTTGAAAAAATTTCTAGTGTTTGGTAACCACTAAAAATGAATTGTTAGAAAATGAGATTGAGAAATAAACCATTTTGAGAGAAACACTTGAAGCCAAATTTTCTAAAAAGAGTTTTTAAATATACAATAACTTGTATAAAAACACTTATGAGGAAATATAACCAAACATGTGGTGTTTAAATTTTAAACAATTTTTATACAAATTTTTTTTTTTCAAAAATGCATTCTTGAAAAACATTTAAATTAAAATGTATTTCAAACGGGTTTAAGTGTTTTTAAAGATGTTTTTTTTTAATAAACATTTTGCATAAAAATGGTTTAAAATTTAAACACTCGTATGTTTGGTTACACTTCCTAGTAAATGTTTTTATACACAAGTTACTATATGCTTAAAAACTTTTTTTTTTTAAAAAATTTGGTTTCAATTGTTTCTTTTAAAATGGTTTATTTCTTAATCTCATTTGTTAAGAAGTCATTTTTAGTGGTTGCCATACACTACAATTTTTTCTCAAAATAATTTTCTTTTTTCAAAATTAAACACTTGAAAAGGTAAGACCCCATTTGATAACCATTTGGTTTTTTGTTTTTGGTTTTTAAGCTTATAAACACCACTTCCAACTCTAAGTTTTTTTGACTTTTCACCTACCTTCTTTCCATTGTTTTAAAAAACCAAGTCAATTTTTGAAAACTAAAAAAAGTAGTTTTCAAAAACTTGTTTTTGTTTTTAGAATTTGGTTAGGAATTCAAGTGTGTCTTTAACAAAAATGAAAACCATGGTGAGGAAATTTAAAGAAAACAAGCCTAATTTTCAAAAAACCAAAAACAAAAAACCAAATGGTTATCAAACGGGGCCTAAACTAAACACATTGAAAATTGTATACGAAAACACTAATGAGAAAAGGTAACCAAACATATGAGTGTTTTAATTCTAAACATTTTTTTTTATACAAAATGTTTTTAAAAAAATGGAAAAACACTTAAATTAAAGTGTATTCCAAACAGGTCCTAAAGTTGTAATTTAACCTAAACAAAAACAATTATTCTGATCCATCAACGTTATAGCATTTTATCACATTTTACACCATAATCAAAGCCAGTTGACCACCACTTTAAGAACATTCTTTTATTATAGGTATAAAAATTCATTCTTCCTATTGTACCCAAAGTAATTTAATTTCATCCAATTCAACTATAAAGTTGACCTTTTTTTTTTTTTTTTTTTTTTTTTTTTTTTTTTTTTTTTTTTTCAAGTTCAATAACATATAAAGGTAGAGGATTTAATTTTCTAACCTCTTGATCGAAGTCATATGCTTTAACCAACTAAGCTCAAATTAGCAATTTTTTTTTTCTTTTTATTGAAAAACACTTAAGATACATAGCAAACTTTCAAATCGAATAAGTAGTGAAATGAATACTCTATTATTTCTTTTGAAACTTTGTAGCTGGCTTAGGCTATGAGCATCTTTTATAGCTAAATGGGATTCTTTTTATGGGCTCTTAGTAATGTGTTATTATTATTATTATTTAATTTTTAAAGTTGAATGGCTTATACCTAGTTGTTATTTTTCTTATAATTAATATTTGAAAAACTAAGAAAATCTAGGGGAGGTAACTACTCCCAACTATGTATACATGACCTCATCCTTGATGCCAATGCACTTTAGTATCTAGAAGATATTTAGGATCATTTATCCAAAGTATAAGAAAAAATAAAGGGACTATTAAGAATAGAATGATATAAAAGTGACCAATCATAAGCTATCTACCAAATTTGGTAAGTAAAATAGAAGTTTGCATAACTTTTGAAGTATAATTTTTCTAAAAAAAAAAAAAAAACTTTTGAAGTATAATTGATTGGCAAAGAAGTTGTTTATTTAAGGTTTTTTTTAATCAAGATCTCTTGTATTCAATTGTACATTGCTAAATTAAACAAGAAAAAAAAGGGAGAAAGAAAAAAAAATTGACACTTTTTTTTTTAAAAAAAAGAATACTGAATCATATATAGAGGTAGGAAATCGAATTTAATGACTTTTTATAAGAAGCAAAAATGCTTTAATCGTTAAGCTATGTTTGTGTTGCTCTTAATTGCTGAATGCTAATACTAAGGTATATGTGACGATAAATGAAACATGATTTTGTTGATTTGTTTTATGAGGAAGAATTTAAACTAAAAAGAAAAGAAAAGAAAAGAAAAGAAAGCTCTTTGTTGAATAGGTAGAAAATAAAAAAATTATATATTTTTAAAATAAAAAAATATAATTAAAAGTTTAATTTCTAATTTAGGTCCTAAACCTTTGTTTTATCTTGTCTTGGTCCGAAAATATATTCCCAATAAATCAAATTTTATTATATCCATTTACATTTAACAACTTTCATATTAAATCATTGAACGAGATATGTTCCTCGTGGTGGTTTCCAATCCTCAAATAAAAAATTTCAAGTCTCGATTTTTTAAATCAAAGAATGGAGCGAGAATAGAGATTAAAAAGTCCCATATGATTGGAATCGGGAAGAGCATGCATCCTCAACTTTCACTCATCTTATTATTGCTATCTCTACCTACAAATAAGGTCTCATTATCTTCATCTCTTTTTCATCCACCATCAACACTATACTATAGTATTGTAAACTTTATAAGGACTTTTTAAATAGATTCAAAAACTTTAGCAAACTCCAATATAACTACCATTTCAAGTTGTTTGGCTCGAGATTTCATTCAGGTTTATTAAATCTAGATTGATTAAGTTTGAATTTAGTTAAAGCTTATACTTTGGATTGCACATAATAATGTGTTCAAAAATATTTATTTTATTTAGGTTCAGATTGTACCAAAAAGATGGTATTATTGTCAAATTTGAGTTTGTGTTTCGTGTTTGACATACAAGTTTAAGATTTATAAATTAAAATTTTAGATAATCTAAGACATCTCTGGAATGATATTTTATTTTCTAGATCATCTAATTTTTTTTTTAATTTTTAATTTTTTTTAAAACAAAAACTCACTTGAAACAATGCACTTTTTGTGATATTTATGTAGAAGAATTAGATTGAAAAATCTTAACAAGATTCAAAGTGATTGTAGTACATGACTTAGATAATGAGTATTTAAAAGGAAAGCAAAGAGGCTGACAAATCCAAATTGCAATTTTTTTAGAACAATAATAAATGATATTTAAAAGGAAAAAGAAAGAAGAAAGAATAATTGCTTTACAACTATGCAATTATCTAATTTATCCATATAAAAAAGAAAAAAAAAAAAACATTCTTTCTCGTTTGAACTCCATTTCTTCGATTTTTAAATATTTTGTTTTTTTCCAACTCTTAAATATTTTGTTTTAGTCCTTAATTTTCACAAAGAATTATTATCTCAATCCTTGTCATAAATTCTCTATTAAATAATTAACATAAATTTGAATCAATTTATTGAAACGTGATACTAGGTATGTGATTTAAAAATATTTCTTCATGTAGATAAATACATCTATTCATCATGTAATGAACAAATACGTATCCGTCTTAACTTTCTATTAAATAGATTATAAAAATGATAAAAACTAAAATCAATTTCCATACAAAACTCATAAACTTAAAATATAATAATTTTTTTAGAAGAATTAAAATATAATAAGTTAGCATAAACGTTTAAGAATTAAAATAAGACTTAAAATTAAATATTACCACAAATCTATAAAATATTACAAAATTAATTAATATCCAATTAATTAGTAATTACTATGAATCATAGTCTCAATTATGTAAGTATAATTTTTTTAAAATAAAATTATTTTGAAAATAAGGTCAAGATTTGAAATTGTGTGATCATATAAGTTTGAAATTCTTAAAATTCTATTCATTACAATATCACTCACCTATATATTTCAATTCAAACTATGTATTAATTAGATTTTTTTTTTCTAAAATTCAAATTCTTGAAATTATAAAGAGAATCATATTGATATCCTCACTCTGCACATTCTTTTAAAAAAACAATGATGTCACCCAACACATAAATTAATTGTCACATCATATCATATTAGATAAACAAACACTAAATATTATATTATTCATAATAACAACTATAATGTGGTGTTACAATAGTAAAGCATTATTTCTTCCATCAATTAAATTTATTTGACATGTCATTTTTTTATTTGTGAATTTATAAATTGATCTATTGCTTTTGCAACATTTCACCCAAGTCTACAACAAAAGACTTAAATATTGATACACATACAGCTATCAAATTCTCAAATTTAAAGGATTGTTAATAGAAATATTAATCTGACATCAATAAATATTTAAAAGATATAAAAGAATAAAATTACAAGAATTCATAAAAGTACTCAAATCAATATATATATCTATTTTTTTTAAGCTCAACAATAATCGAGATGGAGATTCGAACATTTACATTAATGATCAAAGTACTGTTTGAGTATGCTCACTTTAACCTTTTCTTATGGTAACTTAATCAATGTATTATAAGTTAATATGAACATTGTATTCATTTATGGAAAAAACTTGGCTGCATACCGTTATGTAAGGATCTCCCTGCATACCACCATTAAAATGTTGACAACTAGGAGAGATAAATTTTTTTCTCATTTTCTCCCTTTCTCTTTCTTAGTTGTCAAGATTTTAATGGGGTATGTAGGGAAGTATACAACCAAGTTTTGTTCTTCATTTATTAGTTCATGAATTTTGAAAGGTTGAGACCCTATACCATCTATTTAGTTTCAATTGTTAACACATCAAAAAGTTGCAGTTATATTATTGATCCAAAACATATCCAACAATTTATTGCACCGTTCAATTTAGTCAAAATCTATTTAATTGACATGTCATATAAGCATCCCCTAAATAATGTAAGCAACGTGGACAAAATAGAAGTGTAATTCAAAGTTATTTATTTATTTATAACATGTGGCAGGTGGGGAGATTCGGACAACAGACCTCTTGGTCATTAGTACAAGTTTTATGCCGGTTGAACTAACTCATATTGGCGAAGCGTAATTCAAAGTTGGGATATAAATTTGAAACCTCAAATTTTAATTGCGAAGTCGACATACTGATTAGGAACCAAATCTATAATTCATCATAATAGTCAATCTACACAGGATTTTAAATCCTATCCATTTTTTTTTTACAACGTTAGGAATCAGGAATATCAAGTGGTTGTTACGTGGAGAAAAAGATCTAAACACACCCGACTAAAAAAAGGAAAAGAAAAAGGAAAAAAATTAAGTATAATTTAAGGTAATTTTAAAGTATTAATATGGATGTATGGATGAAAAGTTTAGATCCAATTGCTTAATAAAGAAATAAAAGATAAAGTGAAGAAATATTAAAATGTTGGTTTAATTTTCCAATGGTCACGTCGAGAAGTGGCTTTTGGAAGTCTCAAAACGAGCTTAAGAGAAATCAAATCTTGCCCCCAATATTATATTTTATGGAATAATTTAAGAAACACCACGTCAATATTTAAATTTACAACTTCGATGCAACTATTTTTGGATAATTATATTTATGATCCAATTGTTGACGTGTCGATATCCCATTGGATGGAGCACCATTCTTTTGGTACACAGGAATATATAGCCTTTTTAATCAGATCATTACCTTGAGTTTTGGCTTCCTAGTTGTCCCAAAGGGTCTCATCTTTTTTATTTTTCTTTTTCCGTCTACAAAATTTGACTGCATACCGATATGTAGAGATCTTGACAACTAAAAATGAGAAAATGAAAAAAAAATTGGAAAAAATTTGACTACATATATATATATATATTTTTTTTTATTTTTTTGAGAAGTAACTTGGCTACATATATACCACTATTAAAGTGTTGACCGATAAATTTTTTTTCCTCATTTTCTGCATTTCTCTTTCTTAGTTGTCAAAATTTTAATGGAGCATGTAGGGGGATCTCTACATATACGGTATGCAACCAAATGTTGTTCAAAAAAAAAAAATTTATCTCTCACATCTGTCAACATTTCAAATGGTGGTATGTAGGGAGTGGTATGCAACCAAGTTTTTTTCTTTAGAAAAATTATTTTTTTTCTATATATTTTGAAAACATTGCCATCTAAATGATGGATGAAGAAATATTCGAGGTTACTAATGTTCGACTTATATTAGTTAGAATTACGACCAAATTGACTGTTGTTGTATTAGTCTAACTTCGATGAGACTATTTTTGTAACTATTGATTATTTTGGTTGCGGTTGAATTTTTTAGCTATGTTTAGATAACATAGAGTTTGGACCCGTTTGGTTAATTTGATAGGTAGACTTGAACATTTTTCTCCAACGTTATTTATAAATATTTTGCTAGTTGAATTTGGCGAGGTTAATTGGTTGATTTATGAAAAAGAAAAATTCAAATTTAACATTGAGAAGATGTATATTTCATCATTTATATCTCTTCAACGTTAAACTAGAAAATCTGTGATGAATATTCTAATAAATCATATCAGATTAAGAATTTAAAAATAAAACTAACTTATTAAACCTTTTATTATAGATTTATGATTTGAATCCTCATTCGACATTTGAGTGGAGAACTTATCGAATAACCAATTAAATTATAGGGCTAAAAATGAGTTTTCCTTTTTCCTTTTAAATAATCTCCCTAGAAGACTTAATGTTGATGGATTCTTAAACTTAATTACATTTAATCATTTTTTTTATTGTCTATATACATTAAAAAGTAGTGAAAATTGATATTGTAAAAAGAAAAAAAAAATCTTTAACTACCATCACAATGCAAATGAGAATATATTCATTAGCTAAGTCTTTTTCCCTTTAGATATTTTAAATGTAGGTCTCCTCTCTGCTCCTTCACATCAAGCATAATTATATGAATCTTACTTTAATAAGTTCTTAATTTAAATGTGTTTAAATCTCTCTTTTTCCCCTTTTATTTATAATTTTAAATTTGTTGTTCGAATTGAATTAGATTTTCAATTTGGAATATTATTCGATTAAACAGGTATATCATATGTAATTTATTTGAATATCACATGTTTCAACGATTAAATTAATTTTAAATTCTAAAGGATAAAAATCAAGCATCATAATTAAAAAAAAATTCAATGTATTCATTATTCTTTTCTTGTTCATTTAAGATAAAAATAAGAAAAAAATGTACCATCTTACCCGTAATTTTTCAAAAGTTTCAATTTCAATTATTACATTTTTTTTCCTAATAATTTTACTCTAGTCTTTACCATTATTAAAACATTAAAATATATTTCATCAACTACTAAAAGTACTCCATATTCTATTTAATGACTTGAACATGTGTAAGAATAAAATAAAAAACCTATCTACTAACAAGATTTGCTCTAACATTTTCTTTCTTAATAAAAAATTTACTAATATTCGATAGTACCCTTTAACAACTTATCTAGTATGAAATGAAAATTGACCAGCTCATTAAATAAAACACAACTTTCACATCAATAAATACAAGACAACAACTACCTGCATGTTTGAGAGTGATTTTGAAATAGTTAAAATCACTTTTGTCAAATTCAAAATCACTCTGAAACATGTTATTAATAATTAGAAATAAAATCAATCATGAAATAGATTTTAAGTAATTAAAGGTATTATTCGAGATGATTTCAAACTTGACAAAAGTGATTTTAGCTATTTCAAAACCACTCCCAAATATGCACTAGAATTTTTAAAAGGTGAGAACGAAATTACAAACTTAACCAAGAATTAACCTAAACATATAAAAAAATAATTAGAAAAAGAAAATGGCATCCTAGCCAAGTTGAAAGTGACTTGGAATCTAAATTCTCATTATTGTTTATGAATCTAAGAAAGAAAGAGAGAGAGAAAGAGAGAAACAAGCCATTGTAAGTGGGAAGGCACTTTATAAACGCACTTAGAGAGTAATAAGAGAGAAGATCAAATGGAAAAAACTTAGTTGCATACCGGTACGTAGGAATCTCTCTACATACCACCATTAAAATGTTGACAACTAGGAGAGATTAAAAAAATTTATCATTTTCTCCCTTCCTCTTTCTTAGTTGTCAAGATTTTAATAGAGTATGTAGGGAGATACTTACATACCGGTATGCAGCCAAGTTTTGTTCAGATCAAATAGGTGACATTCCATACAAATTTGAATAAATAGAGAATAAAAATTTTAAAAAAAATTAAAAAATAAAAAGAGAGAAGAAAAAAAAAAAAAGAAAAAAAAAAACCACTACGGAATCCGATCACCCAACCCAACTCAACCCAACCATGCATTAAATAAATCCCAATTGCCTCCCACTTTCTTTCCCTTTACTTTATACACATACCATTCCTCCATCACGCCTAATTATTCATTTTTTTTTTCTCCTTTTTCTTTTATGCTTATCCCATCTTTCTTTTCTTTTTTTAAATACATTATCCACCATTTTGTCCATTACTCGTTTTTGCGTGCGAAGAACCGCTTAAGTTGTTCTAGACAACAAGTCATCTCTTAAAAACTAAAGCTGCCAAACAACTTTTAATTACGACTTGTTTGTAAAATTACTTTTAAGGTATGTGATTGATCGAGTGTATATGATTTGTAAAGGTTAATATCATCGTGAGCTTAAACTCACTTTTCACAAATCTATGGTTTCTTTTATACGTAAGGGAAATGGAAGTTTGGTATGTTTTTTAGAAATAATGAGAGGTGTTTTTTGACGATTATAACTAAAAGTCCTTTCGTATGTTTGGTTACAAAGTCATAAATAATCTTAAAAATTCTAAAAGCATTCTAGAGAAACTAACTTAATTATTAGTACTTCATGTAATATAATTTTATTTTTCCTTAAATACTACTCTAAAAAATCATCTTAATTAAAAACTCTATATGTCAAACTATTTTTAATCGGAAATTATTTGTGAAATTGGTTTAAAGAACTGTGATCTAAGTGTGGTTTGTAAAAGTGAAGACTTGCACACTCGAAATGGTTAATCACAAATTCATGATTTTTTTTTTTTAAAGGAAGATGAAGGATAAGTTTGACTTTTAGAAATAATGAAAAGTACTTTTAGTTCTAAAAGTAGTTTCCAAATGTTGTTGAGCTAAAAAAACACTAAAAGTATTTTCCAAAATTTTAATGATATTTAGTTACAAAACAATATAGTCTTAAAAAATCTAAACACCCTTTGGGGAAAAAAAATCTAAACACCCTTTTAAAAAATAAAATCTAAATATAAAATCTAAATACATCCAAAAAAGACAATAGTTAGCTGTGTATTGGTATGTAAGTATTTCTCTACACCATTATCGAAATATTGACAACTAAGAGAGGTAATTTTATTTTCTCATTTTCTGCCCTTCTCTTAGTGGTCAAGATTTTAATGAGACATGTAGGGATATTCTTTATGCCACCAAGTATTGTTCCTTAAAAAAAAATTAAGGCAATCACTTAGTTAGGATTTCTTCTTAAAAAGTGTTTCATTTAAAAGCACTATTCTCAAAAGTCATACTAGACTCACTCTTAACCAGAACGAAACTTCTTTTCAGATATAGATATGGCAATATGTATTTATGAAATCATCCTTCTCCAAAAAAAAAAAAATAAAATAAAAAATAGAAAATTATTTTGAAAAGGGTTTTCAAATAAAAAAAATTATAAGCTTATACACTTTAATTTGTGGATTATTATTATTGTTATAGTGATTATGATATTACAATAATTTGGGTGGCACTCTTGGATGTCTCTTCAGAAAAACACTATGGCAACCATGAAAGTGGGAGATGCTATTTGGGAAATGGTTGGCCCCAATTACCACATATACATTCCCCACATTCTTCCACAAGTTTGGAAAAAGAAAAAAAAAAATAAAAATCAAAATTGGGGTTCTCTATTCCTATGGAAACTAAACATGTTGTCTCTCTTGGGATGATGTGCTACACTCCAATTGGTATGTGTATATATATATATAGATTTATTGATGTGTGACATGAACTCTTTGGTCCTATTCGAATATTTACGGTGTAACTTTTTAAAAACAAAGTTGACTTTATGATATGGTTTAGGAGTTTTACATTTATACATCAGCAATTGTATATCACTGTTTTGTTTTTATCAAGTGAATTTTTTTTCTTTATCTAAGACAACTTGGTGCTTGTCTTTTATCTCTTGTTGGTAAACAAGGTTTATGTTTCTTTTGGAATTTCAGGCTATAGTTTAATTTCATGACAATTTTTTTTTTTTTTTTTTTTCATATTTTAAGAAATCAGGTTTGTATAGTAACTTATAGATCTGCTATTAAAACCTTGGTTAAATTTTAAAAATCAAGAGCTTGACTTTTAAAAATAGATTTTTTTTTTCAAAAGTAAGAATTTAAAAATAAAATCATCCTAAAAAGACTTTACATAGGTCATCAAATAACACTAATTTTAACTGCCATAACAAAAGGACACAAAATTCTAAAAAAGAAGTAGGATCCAAGTAGTATTTCCATTCCATTGGTTATTTAATTTCAAAGTTTGAAATAACAAAACAAATCTACAAGGATCAATCAGATAAGGATAAGACTTTTATATTATTCATTACCCAAAAAAAAAAAAAATAAAAAAATCAGTGATATGATTATAGCAGAAATGTTGATATCATCGTCAATCAAGTACTAAAATATACAATAATTCAAGAGAATGAAAGATTAAGAACTTTAATAAACCAAAAATAAATAAATCATAACCAGTAACAATATGACATCACATATAGCAATCAAATAATTATCTAAAACTAATAATTTGCAAAGACTAAAAGACCCTCTGCTTCAAAAAACCACAGCCATGAAAATCCAATCATATTAAACTTTGACCCACTTCAAAACTTAGCCCACATCTCATGTTAAAAAATAAATAAATAAATATTCATTTTAGAGAGAGAGAGAAGACAAAATCCAAAAGGAGAGAGAGAAACAGAGAGATACAAAAACACAAACAGAGAGAAAAAAAAGAAGAACAAAAAGAGAAGAGATGGTGGCAAAATTTCAACTTCTTCAATACAATTGATCAATAGAAGAAGCTAGCTGCTTGATTTTGAAGCCTTTCCTTTTAGGGGATGTTCATGTTTGAGGCCAATAATCTTGTCCTAAACACACTCTTCCAATCCAAACATCTCTCAAACTTCTCGATTTCGACCTCGTCCTCCTCCCTCGCTCCGCTCTTCCAGGTTTGCTCTTCTAACTTCTTTCTCCAGAGAAAATCCGATCCTTTTCCCTCGAATGTTTTTCGACTAGTCTTGCACGTTGTGTCTGTTTCAACTCCAAATCGGTTTCGATTCGTTTCTACTCCAATTCTACGATTCGTGTTGCCCTTTATGATTAAGTTTTGAAGATTGCCGATGTTTTAATTGTTGAGTTATGTTCGAGTTAGTGGTTGTTTTGTTGATCGTAAAAGATTTTCTTGGGGGTGTTTGGTTGGGGAGAAAAATTCTACATGGTTTTCATTTTCCGGGAAAATATTGCCTTGTTCTTTGATGAGGTGCTGTTAACTTTTTCCCACTTGCCAAGAATATGTGGTTTTTTTAAAAAAATATATATATATTAAAAGGAAAAAAAAATAGTGCCAGCTTATTTGCATTATTTTTATTGGTTTATTTTATTGCACTTGGTTTTCAAACTAGTTTTATATCTTTTTTGTTTGATTGTTACATGATTTAATTGATTTATTTTTAATTAATTCCATCTTATCATATGATTAATCTGTCCCCTCCCTTCTCTATCTTCAAACTTCGGAATCAAAGTTAACTTTGAAAAAATAAAATTCCTCAAAATTTGAAATATTTTCAATTAGATTTTGATATTTTAGTTTTTTTTTTAATAATACATGGGAGTGAGAATTTAAACTCTCCCAACATTGGTTCGAGATTGTAATGACTTAACCAGATAAGTTATATTCAAGTAGGTGAGTTGATAGTATTATCGGTTAGTGACTATTTCAATCTTTTTAAATTGTTTGAAAGTATGATTGCTTTTAGGCCGGTTGTATAGTCATTTTAGTTGTTTTAAAAAAAAAAATTAAAATAATTATATATATATATTTTTTTTATTAAATAGGGCTTTGTTGTCTGTTTCTTCCTTTTCTTTTTATATAATTTTTACAAAATAAAAAAAAAACATTTCAATTTTTTAAAAGAAATTATTTTAAACCAACTTTTTTTAAAATAGAAACCAACTCAAATGCATTTAGAAAGAAAAATCAAAGCACAATTTATCATCTTTTTCAACTATTGCAATGCATAAAACAAACAACCTTTTGGTGATTCATGAAAAATTAATTTGTAATGGGCAGCCTTTTTACTGTTGGATTTTTATATATAGTCTCTATTTTGCAAACTATGTAAATTACACTTTGATTTTTATCATGACTAATACATATTATACTAATTCAACCGTTTTCGCGACCATAATTTGGTTAAATTGATGTCTTGATCGTATGATTTCTATCTAACCCGTGTAACTTAAACTAACCATTGCTCTAAAATATCTAGAAAGAATACAAATTAAAAACATTTAGAGTAATAGTGCTTGAATCATATTATTATTATTATAAGTGTTAATGTTAATGTTAATAATACTACTATTATGGCTTATTAAAAGGGTTAGGTGGGGAGATAGCATGAACTCATCATCCACTAAATTTTACAATCCAGGGAGGATGGGATTGTATGAACCTATCCACCAGCTTGGAATGTGGGGAGAAACCTTTAGAAGCAATGCCAATTTAGATGCACCATCTCTTATTATGCAGGCCGATACCAAGTTAGAAAATCAGGTGATCGTTTGATAACGTTTTCGTTTCTTCTTTAATCTTATAGGTGTCGAGAAAACGTGTTATATAACTATTTATCTTTTTAATTCAACAATACTGGGGGTGGGAGATTCGAACCTCTGACTTCTAGATCGAGTATACTATGTTCCATGCCAATTGAGTTCACTTTGGTTGTTATATAACTACTTTTTTGTATTTTCATCTTCGTTAAAAGCCAACGAGAACCCTTAAAAATAAAAAAGTTTGTTGGAAAAGGATTTTATATATGTTTTTAATCAATAAATTTTTTTATTTAATTTTTAAAAAACATGTTTGAGATATGGTTTAAATTTTAAAAATAATACATTCAAATTTACACTTTTTTTGAAATTAAAATTTGGTCATTTCTTAGGAAATATGTTGAAATTTTTTAAAATATAAAAATAAATATATTTTTTCTTTTTGGAGTTCAACAATTATATGGGGGAGGGGGAATAAATGCTAATTGTTATCATGTGTGGTCTAAATTATAATTTCATTGAGGCTAAGTCTATGTACCATGTATTTGGAATATATAAAAGAATAAGTTGGAAATCAACTTATTGTTGTTATTTCAATTTTCTTCAGTCAGATGATGCTTCGCTCGGTTCATTAGGAGATCCCCATATATATGACCAAGAAGATACCAAACGTATCGATAAGGTATGGTCAAAGCATTTAATTGTAAATAATTTATCTTGAAGATAAATTTAACTACATAGAGTTAGTAGTCAAATCTTGGGGTTTTTTTTTTTTTTTTTTGTCAATTTAAGCATAATTTAAATGGTTAAGATATTAGTATTTTCTTTTTTAGGTTGAGTTACATCTTTTTTTTTCCAAAAAAAAAAAAAAAATCTTTACTAATTTTTATCGTTGAAATGTATGCTTGCTAAATTATTTTTAGTACTAAAATAATATGAAAAAAAATCTATACTATTTTTATTTATTTTCAACACTGGCAATGATATTTATGAATAATGTAATATCTATAAAATAAAGTGATATACAGGTCAATTGTCTATTTAAATATTTTTTTAAGTAAAATATCTATTTAATTATTAATAGAGAGAACTTGAAATATAAATACAAATATAAATTAGGAAGCTTGAATTTATATAGCTTATATTTAAATTGTACAAAAACATGAGCTAATATAAATATAGATTTGTCATATAAAAGTTGAATTTATGTAATTTGAATAATTTTAACTCTATGAGATTAGCAAAAACTCATAGTTGAAGATAAATAAATTTAATGCAACTTCTTAATTTTTAGTAATTAAAATAAATTCTTCTTTTGAGTAATTCAATTTACTTTTCCACATGAATTTATCTAATAATATATAATAAATATATTTTTTTTTATATAACTAACTTTAACTTTTAGTTTTAAATTTAACGTGATATTGAAGATTTGAATCTTTTGACTTTCTAGTTGAGACCAAATGTCTTACTTTAGCTATATGCTTAGGTTGGTAGCTAAGTTCAAGTTTAGTTCTTAAAGTATTGCTATTATAATTATATTATATTATTTTCTAGCTTATTTTGGTAAATTTTCTAATAATAATATTAACTTTTAGTATCTAAACATTGTCCAAAGCTAACCTAAACATAATTCAAATAGTCGAACATCTGTATCATACTATAAAAGCTATAGATTCAAGTTCTCTCCTCTTGACTTATAATGTAATATTCTTAAAAAACATCTTTTTCATTGAAAATTCTAACGTGGGTTCAAATACTTATCCATATAGACCTCTATCCACTTCCTAAATAGATTAAAAAAAAAACCACATTTATATAAGTTTTTGTTAAATTATTCATAAAAATCAACAAAAATATATATATTTTTTATATAGTAAAAAATCAGAAATAAAAAATAAATAAACCCACAAGCTAAAATCTGAGGCCCCGTTTGATAACCATTTGGTTTTTTGTTTTTAGTTTTTGAAAATTAGGCTTGTTTTCTATCAATTTTTCTACCATAGTTTTCATATTTGTCAATGACACATTTGAATTCCTATCCAAATTCTAAAAACAAAAACAAGTTTTTGAAAACTACTTTTTTTAGTTTTCAAAAATTGGTTTGGTTTTTGAAAACCTAGGAAGAAGATAGATAGAAAAACAAAGAAACTTAGAGTTAGAAGTAGTGTTTATAAGCTTAAAAACCAAAAACCAAAAACCAAAAACCAAATGGTTATCAAACGGGCCCTGAATAATTTAGGACTCGTTTGATAACCATTTGGTTTTTGAAAATCATGTTTGTTTTTCCTAAATTTTCTTATCACGATTTTCATCTTTGTAAATAAGATATTTGAGTTCTTAGTCAAATTCAAAAAATAAAAATAAATTTTAAAAAACTATATATATATATATATATATATATATATATTATTTTCAAAATTTGACTTAGTTTTTTAAAACATGCCAATGAAGTAGATAACAAAAAAGAGAAGTTTGGTGGAAGTAGCGTTTATAAATTTAATTTTCAAAAATAAAAAATAAAAAAGGAAATGGTTATCCAACCTTGAAAAATTAATTTTAGATTTCTACAAATTTGTGGAAAAATAGCAAACATAACTGATAAGTGGTTTAATTTTTTTCTTCTCCTTCAAGAACCATTATACTGAAAACTCAATTTCAGATTCAAAGACGGCTCGCTCAAAATCGGGAAGCAGCTCGCAAAAGTCGCCTCCGAAAGAAGGTAAGAACCAAAATTCTTCATTCAATTTCAAACTTTCAATTCAAATCACAAAACACTGTAATGGGTCATCAACGCAAATCCATTTGCAGGCTTATATCAAGCAATTGGAAACGAGCCGCTTGAAACTCATTCAATTAGAGCAAGAGCTTGAAAAAGCAAGACAACAAGTACGAACAACAATTGCTCCTAAATGATTTTGTTTAGCCCTTAATTCAACTTTACTTTTTATGTAACATTATCTTTTCTTCAGGGTCTGTTTGCTGGATCCCGATTTGATAATAACCAGTTGGGTTTATCTGGAACCACGAATTCAGGTTGGTTTTTGGTGGCCAATCGTTCTTTGTTTTTCGATACTTCTTGTCAATATTATGTAGATCCTTTTATTGCTTGTTTTCTTTTGGTGGTTTGGTAACTGAAAGATGGGAATTGAAAGCTACAAGATGTTAAATTAATTTGACAGCGTAAATTTAGGGGAAGTGATAAGTGGCACCAAAATTTTTGCAGGTCAAGTGTTTGTCGTATTGTCAACAATGAATATAAAGTCCAAAGTCTTAATCCAACATGTGGGTCATCGTAAACTGTAAAGGTTTGGATGTGTCTGAACAGTTTTGAGTCCTAGACGTAAAGATTATCCAAATGCTTGATGTGTGGTAAAGGCAGTTTCTTCCTTTCGAGGTGGTTTCATGTTTCATCACTGCTTTAGGAAAAGTTGACCTCTTTTTTGCTTTTTACTTTTCATATTTTGATATGAAGATTGACTGGTCTTCCCAACAACTTTTGATTATTTTCCTTGAGGATGACCTGTTTTCTATTGCCTCCAATCTCGTTCGTGATGGATCTTGTATTTGTATTGAATGATGAAAAAGATTTGGTGCCTAAAATGCTAATGATGTATGGTGCCTTGTTTTTAAGAGTTTGGAATTTTTGGAGATGTCCTCCAAAGTACTAAGTTGACGTCTCCCAATTGGAAACTTAATGACTTAACATCCTTGTCGTCTCCCAAAGCTAACCTTGGATGATTGAAACTTCCTTGGAAATTAGTGAGGCTGAGTTGTAAGCTTTAATGCAAGGAGCGAGATGCCGATACCCAGTTATCAAAAAAAAAAAAAAAAAAAAAAAAAGCAAAGAACAAAAATGCTGGTGAAGTTTTCAGGAAGAGAACACTTATACAATTCTTTTTGTCTACTTGCACGCTGTTGTGAATTCATTTCTTGTGCTTTTGGAAGCCTTGTTGACTTAATTTAGGTTTTACTACCTTTATTTCTAACAAACTTTCTTCTTTTTACTTGCAATCTATCTGAATCTTTAGCATTCTCATCTTCTGAATATATCCTCAATATTTGGTTTGTAGGCATCTCCGCATTTGAATCAGAGTATGAGCAATGGGTAGAAGAGCAGAACAGGCAGATTTGTGATCTGAGGACTGCTGTGCATGCTGATATTACTGATATCGAGCTTCGAATACTCGTAGAAAATGCAATGAGACACTACTTTAAATTTTTTCGCATGAAAGCTAAAGCTGCAAAAGCCGATGTCTCTTACATTATGTCAGGCATGTGGAAAACATCAGCCGAAAGACTTTTCTTATGGATCGGAGGATTTCGCCCTTCAGAACTTCTTAAGGTATGTTATTTAATGTGACTTGTGAATCATAGGAAAATGTTGAGATCCAAGAAAACAGAGCAAATCTTCCAATCAGATTAGAAGACTATGCCTCTAGTTTTAAATTAAAAACATGGCTTTTAATATAGAGTGGATAGGATCTTAAGAAGATAATTGTTCATTATTGTACATAGCTCCATGGACCACCCCTTTGAAGGAACGAAAATAAGAGCTTTATATAAGCTCCAACAATATTCTTATTTATTTCATGCATTGAAGTGAAATCTATGTTAGAGGCACAAATTCTAACAAGTTATTCTTTGAATGCTTCTTGACAATGATCGTCTCAAAAGTCCCCCACTTCTGCATTTTTCTACCTTGGAAAATCACTTGATTTCTATGTATATATTAGGTCCAAAATTCCTGACCCCCACATGATCCTTCTAGTAGGAACCAAAATAGAACCACAATGTATTGAAATGAAAACGATGACAAAACTACAAGATAAACCAAGTGTTTAAGGTACTTACTTGGACCCTCCCTCTCTTGAGATCACTCGAGCTCTAAACCAATTGAATCAATGCCTAACTTTTCTCCTTTTCTACTCTCCCTATTTATAACCAAATACCCGAACAAACTCCTAACTAATTGCTAATATACCCTTACTATTATTCCTAATTCCACTCGAATGACATTTCCTATCACCTTCAGTATTTGATGTAATGAAATTCAGAAAGCCTCTCGATATTCCAGAAAGAGAGTGCTGAGTGGATATATATGAACTCATAACCACTTAGTTTAATGTTGTTCACAAAGTTATGTGATATGCAGGTTTTGATACCTCAGCTGGAGACACTGACCGATCAACAAATTTCAGAAACTAGTAGCCTTAGGAAATCGTGTCTACAAGCAGAAGATGCTCTACGACAAGGTATGGAAAAGCTCCAACAAAATCTATTTGAAAGCGTAGTGGCTGGTCAGCTGGGTGAAGGAAGCTGTCCCCTACAGATGACTGCTGCAATGGAGAGATTAGAAGCTCTCATTAGCTTTGTGAATCAGGTAACATACTTCTTCAGCTCAAGTTCATTAGTCAAGTGAGAAATGATCTGTTTTTGTTATTTTTAGTTCAACCATGTGTGAGAGAGTGAGCATTCGAACCTTTGACCCTTTGGTCGAGACTATAATACCTTAACCAGTTGAGTTGAACAATACAATGTGTTCGTTTAGCATTCTCTGTGGTCACCTTAACCTCCCATGTCCCGAGTCCTAGCCATGAGCGTGCTAGAGAGCAGAAGTTAACTTTTCCATCTCTTGATATCTCCTAGAGTTGGCCTTAGATCGGGTTGGTCTCCCTAGAGATTAGCGATCACCTCCGTTGTTCATCCTCTGAGCATCTAGAACTTGATTCGTGAATTCAATGGACTTGTAGCATTTAGATTATAATCTACACACTTGTGATCTGGAGTTGTGTTCGTTTTCTTAGCACATTTCGTCAAAATTGTCGACTTTTTGTTGTTCTCTCTCTTTTCTAATGCCCAAATAGGCTGACCATCTACGACAGGAAACATTGCAACAGATGTACAAAATTCTAACAACTCGGCAATCAGCTCAAGGTCTTCTTACTTTAGGGGAGTTTTTCCAACGACTCCGAGCATTGAGCTCGCTTTGGGCGAACCGTACTGGTACTTGTGAGCCTGCATAGTTCATCATCAACATTTGGCCAAGCTCAAAGTTGCTTCATGATTATCCTCAGGATCTACAGGGTGCTTCTTGGTAATGTATTGATAAAAACATTTATAATCAAGGATGCAAAGTCTAATACCATTTTGCAAGCGTCCTACAACACCCGTTTGTAAATATCGAGAATCTTATCGAGAGAAAAAAAAATTGTAAGTATGATTAATTTTTGAAATCTATTGTAATGCCAAGTTTTCTTGAAAATAATCTATTTAGTGTCAATATAATCAATCTTCAGATTGAACATTTTTGTGATGACATGTAAAATTTTTCTGGTAGACTGATTACAAGAATGCCACTTTTAAATGTTTGTTTGTGCATGTATTGTAGTAGTCTCTTTGTTTTCTATTAGTTGATTCAAAATTGGAACTTTTTTCTTAAATGCTTTTTGAATCCTTCATGCTATGAGGAAAACATCTCCAGTTCACACTAACATTTCTGTTTTTGATCCCAAGCAATTGTTTCACTAACATTTCTGTTTTTTATCCCAAGAAGCGTGAGGATTTAATTTTAGGAGTAACTAGCAAAAAAATATACCATTGATTGTCCAATGACTTGTCAAATAGAAAAATTGTAGAGATGTTCAACAAACAATGGTATATGTTTCTATTTGAAAAGTTGTAGAAATGTTCAACAAAATTGTAGAATTGTCTAACCTACCGTCCGGAAACCTGGAGAGCCAGTTGAGTCACGCTTCTTGGTCCCCTTTGCTAGAGCAGCAGTTAAAATTGAATACAGAACGCCTCTTGGAGTAGTTCTTTGGGCGTGGGTGGTGTCGGGTGGGTCATTCGCGACTCTGTCGAATCTCTAATTATAGCTGACTGCAAACTAATCAAGAAGGAATGGTCGATCATGGATTTGGAGGCCCTTGCAATCAAGGAAGGTCTTAGTCATTACTTGAATTCTTGTGGTCACATTGCTCTGTCGCTCATAATTGAGTCTGATTCTCAAGAGGTCATCAATCATTCTGAAAAAGGTCGAGAAGATTGCGACAATGGTTGGAGTCTCTTCGTTCAACTGGTGTCCTAGAACCAACGATGTTGTAGTGCATCTTTTTGTGTGAGAGGGAGTTAACCTCTTCTCGACGAGATCTCAGTCGAGAGAAGAGGGAATTTCGAATGTGATGCTTGGTGATTCTCATGAGAACCCTTCCCCTTTTTGGATGAACTTTTTTTTTTTTTTTTTTAGGGAATCTCTTTTCCCTCTTTGGCTCTCCTCAATTATTAAGGAGGGTAGGGTTTAATGAAGTTCCTTCCTTGTTTAAAAAAAAAAAAACATTGATATTATCAAATATGGTCAAGTCAAAGTAGAGACCAAGACTGATTTGACTGGACTCGAAGGATGCATTCTTGGAATTAGGTTGCACTACCAAGTGGTTTGAGATTTAGGAGTTACCACTAGAACCGAACATGAACCTGGGAAATATCATTTTTACCAATACCAACAAGATTGTTTTTTTGGGGCAATGAATGTACTTGAAGAATTCTATTAGTCATGCATGGATGTCCTAAAAAAAGTGCTTGAATATTTCAATAGCCGTTCTAAAAAAAAAACTCTCATCTCTTTTAGTATTTTTCATAAGAACAGGAACCGCCATTAATTTCCAAAATCACGAATTTATAAATAGTAGTTTCAAGGTCATTTAGAAACTATATTTCAAGCAACGTTCACACACGCTGACACACACATGTCCCTAAGGAACACAATTTTCAAAAATAATTTAAAAAATGTTTTTTTTCTTCAAACAGTCTATATGTAACCCACTAAATTTAAGGCATTTGAGAGGCATTGGCTTTAGTGATAAACATGTGCAACTTCCAATTGTTTGTTTTTGGAAGTTTCAAAGTTTTTGTACAAGGAAACTTCTAACATTAATGAACAATAAAACAAGTGGGCCTCCTACAACAAGAATCACATTTTAATTTTATTTGAAGTTACATAGAAGAACACTGCATTGGCTTCTTTACCAGATTCAAGTTTTACAGCTTTGAAATGGCATAGTCCAAAGCATCAACAAGAAAATCTGCACATGAGAGGGGGGAAAGGAGTATGAGTAAGTAAGACATGTTTCTCTCAGAAACTCCAAAAGTCTTCATTTCCAGAACAATCAGTATATGAAATGTTGCTTCATTATTTTCAATGAGAAATTTACAACATGTTTTTAACATACCTGCATCATCTTTGGTGAAACACATGGGGGGCTTTATTCGAAATACATTGCCATGCAGACCTCCTTTCCCGACGAGAACGCCCAGTTCTTCAATCAGGGAGAAACGAGTCGTTAAACAACAGGCAGAAGTTACTTTCAGTTGAACTTTAGTTTCTTTGGAAATCAGAGAATAGTAGTACCTCTTAGTTTCTCAAACAATTCTGCAGTTTCGGCCTTTGCTGGGGTTTTGTCTTTCTGGTCGGTTACGAGTTCTACACCTATCATTAATCCCCTTCCTCGTACATCTCCTATGACTGGAAAAAAAATACATTAATCAGGGTGTGGTTCAAAATTCCAGCAATTGGAAGGAATGTAAAGATATAGTTTAATAGGTTCTAAAATGTTGTTCCAAATATTTGCAAAATGCCATTGTAAGAAGTATTAAGGGAAGTGGACTACTTAGAAAGGTAAAGCCATAAAAGAGACCAAGTTTTAGAGAAATTACTTTCATATTTTTCCTGGAGAACTCTCAATCGCTCCAGTAAGTGCGAACCGACGTCTGCACAATGTGCTTGACGCCTCTCTTTGTCAATAACTCTTAGAACTGCAAGTCCTCCAGCAGAACAAACTGGGTTCCCTCCAAAAGTGTTGAACTGAATTTTTTGAGCCATTGTGCTTGCTATTTCAGGTGTTGTCACCACTGCTCCCAATGGTAAACCATTTCCAATACCCTGAAAATTTCATTACTTAGGACTTCTGGGAATGAGTTTTAAGGTATGGACCAATAAGAAAGATGATGAGCTGCAATGGCCTTCTTGAAAGAATTATCCAAATTGAGGGACTTCACCATTTTCCAACAGGGATGGCACGACAACAGTAAATACATTTTGCTGAAGGCCAAGTTTATTCATGTAGACAAATATTAGAAATCCTAACAGGAGAAATACCTTTGCCATGGTTACTATGTCAGGAATCACACCCTGTGTTTCAAAGCCCCAATAATGGCTTCCTGTACGACCGAAGCCGGTTTGAACTTCATCGGCAATGCAAACACCACCGGCCTTGCGAACAATGTCATAAACAAGTTTCAAGTACCCAGGTGCTAATTCAACAGCTCCTCCGACACCCTGAGATAACCGAAAACCAAATGTACCTTCAATTTTATGTAGAAGGTGGTTATCATGTCCAATTACAGACATCAGAAAAACAAACCTGAATTGTTTCAGCTATAAATCCAGCAACTCTTCCTGAAGTACCATAATCTATATGATCTTGAACATCTTTAACATAACTACTAGCATCTGATCCAAAGATTCCACGATATGGATCGGGATTTACAACATGATGAATTTCACCCTGCAAGGTGCCACAAGAATTTTGCAGATGAATCAAAATACTTGAATTGAACTGCCCTGCCAATTGCAGCAAATGTAGCTGCCGACTAAAACCAGCAATATATTATGTGTGTTTGCACGAAAAAAATTGCATTTGAAATCTCCATCTGCAATATGGCTTGAATGCACCCTTGTTTTTACTAATAGCAGTTCCAAAGAACAGTAGATGTTTCTACTTCAAGTAGTTAATTGATTCATGTTAATAATTTTCTAAAATGTTTTATTTAAATTAAAAGATGCTGCAAAACAAAATCAAATAAGTAGAAAACCAGAAGGCAATGTAAGTTCTATTTCTAAAATACAGGCAGCCAAACGAACCATAATACTGAAGATTAAGCACAGGGTAGAAAAAACCTGAGGTATTGGGTACTTCCATGTGTTCAAAGCTGTCAGTCCAATTGTGTTGGAACTTCCTCCATGGTATGCATTTCTCAATGCTATCATACCTAGATTACCACTGTATAGACGGGCCATAAGCATGGCTAATTCATTTGCTTCTGTCCCAGAGTTTACAAAATATACAACCTGCATAATCCAGTGAAATAAGCAGATGTTTGAAGCAATACAAGAGTACGATATTCTTTTAAAAATGGGTAATAAGGAGAATCAAGGAGTGATGGAATAACAGCTCAACGACCAAAATTGAGAAATATGAAAAGATCCTCCAGTTCTAAGAATTCAACTATCTTATCCTTCAGGTCAAAAAATATGCATCATCATCTCTAAATGAAGGTTCAGCAATTTCCACAGAGCCTAACATTTACTAAAATAAATCAATATTATTTAATACTTCAGAAAGAGAAAGCACCTTCAAGTTTCCAGGCATTTTTGCCGCCAATGCTTCAGCAAAATCAGCTATTGCATGGTGTAGGTATATGGTTGTAGCATGCTGTAGAAGTTTGTTCTGCTCATTGACTGCAGCCAAAACATCAGGATGGCAATGCCCACAAGATACAGTAACTATTCCAGCAAAAGCATCAAGGTAGCGCCTTCCATTTTCATCAAACAAATATTGCATTTTTCCTTCTACAATATTGAGCTGTTGAAATAAGACAGTAAGACTAACAGAATCAGAAGAATGTCCGAAATTGAAGGGCGTTCATCAAATACACAAAATAGTCCGGGACCGAGCAAGAAATTTTTATAGAGAAGGAAACCTGTATTAAAGTTCCGATTCAAGTAAATCTTGACCCAATTCTAGGTCTCGTTGAGTGGATCACAATTAATAAGCCATACCAAAGTATTCTGACAAAAATATCGATAATATTTTAAAGTGAACGAATATTTCTATAAAAGTAACTAAAATAACACGATTCTCCCATGGCTTGAGAGTTTAGTGAGTAAAGCTTCTAGACCTGGATTTCAGCAAGAGAAGTTCTTTGGGAAATAACTTCCCATAACAATTATGCGCTCTTTTCTACTCAATTCCAATAATGAGTATCCTAAAATTTTCTGAAAGTAGAAAATCTTCATTTCGGAAAGCTAGAGAAATTTTAGCATACATAAACCTTTTTTTGCCGCTAATAGAGTCGACATGCACATACCAAGCTAAAAGTAGAAATTTAATTTAATGATAAACATTCAACCAAAAAACAAACAATTAAGCGTGTTCAATAACACGGTGAAGACACAGCCAACAAATCCTCATGCATCAGTCATCATCGAGTAGCAACGAAACAGAAACAGCGGAAAAATCAAGCAAAATCCTGCCTAATTTCAGACGAAATGTACGCGCTTATTTCTTCCACAAATCACAATCCGTTCAGAGAAATAAACCGCCAGAATTCCGTATCAATCGCTAACACAACACCACAGCAAATCAACCATGCTGAAAAATCAATCTACCAACTAACAAGAAGTCGAAATCAGAGAGATTACTGGCTTCTGGTAGTAGTGGAAGAGCGAAGGACCGAGAAACTTCCTCCGCTTCTGGAAAATTTCCTCGGCGAGAGGTCCGTTATAAGGCCTCGGCTCGTAATCAAACGGCGGAAGCACAGGTTTGGGATCGGCGGCGGGCGCGGCAGAGGAAGTAGAAGGAATCGAAGAGAAAGAACTGCAAAAGGCTGGCCTATAACGGCCATTGAGCGCCTTGAAGTTCGCCTCTCGTAGAGACTTCTTCAAAATTTGCCTCTGAAACGCCATGGCCGATCACTCTGAGCTCCGAAAGGAAGAGAGCTTTATGCTTTTCTGCCAGGGATGGCGGCTCTGTCCGCCTGAAAATATGGTAAATTTCGGAATTTGTAAAGAATACATAAGAAATTTAAAGAATCTGCTGACGTGGCTATTTAATTTTATAATAATTCTTTGAATGCATGTTGATGACTAGATGCTGACCATGCTGATCTGTACAGTCTAATCCACTTGAGTTCAAGGGATTAATGACGGTTCCAAAAAGGAAAATGAATAATTAAAAGGCTATTATAAAAAAATACCCCCTTATGGGATTTGTTCAAAAAATGCCCCTGAATTTTGAAAAGTTTCAAAAATATCCCTGAACTTTGAAAAATGTTTCAAAAATACCCTTGCCGTTGATTTTTGGATAGAAACCGTTAAAGTTTCAGTTTAAAAAATACCTTTGAACTTAAAAATAAAAAAAATAAAAAAAATACCCTTATTGAAAAATGTTTCCTCTCTTTTCCTCCTCTCACCGTAAATTCTAACGGTTTCCATCCAAAAATTAACGACAAGAATATTTTTGAAACATTTTTCAAAGTTCAGGGGTATTTTTGAAACTTTTCAAAGTTCGGAGTCATTTTTTAAACAAACCCCATAGTTCAGAGGCATTTTTTATAATATAGCCTAATTAAAAAGATTCGTGCGGGTCCCACCTCACCTTAATCATTTCTCATAATTTATTTTAAATTACAAATTTGGTTTAGGTTGTTTTTTTTTTTGTTTTTTGAGTTAAAAAACAATGGAAGGTGGGGAATTCGAATCTTTGACCTCTTGGTCAGTGTCAATTACGGTTGAGTTACGCTCACTCTGACAGTTTGAGTTGAATTTAATAAATCCCTTTTAATCAATCTTTAATTTTTTATTTTGTGCTTTTAACACCATGAAAAGTGTTACAACTTTTAAAATTTAAGAACTTTTTTCTTTTTAAAGTTTTACCAAAGGTAGGAGACACGACGACTTTTAGAGTGGTAAATAACTTCTTGACAAATTGATTTATTTTCATATCAATTAAAGTTCAATATCTCATTAGACATATTGATAGCAGGTTAAAAATCATGTTGTTTAATGAACTTTACTAATTTTCCTCTTCTAAAAAAGGTTAAAAATCATTTTTGGTCCCAAATTTTCACTAAAGTAACAATTTAGTCCTTAAACTTTGATTTGTAACGATTTAGTTCCTATACTTTCAATTTTGTAACAATTTAGTCTCTGAACTTTCATATGTAACAATTTAGTTCATATACTTTAAAATTTGTAACGATTTAGTCCATATCGTGAAAATTAATGTTAAGATTTAATAAAATTTCTTTATAGATAGATTAGGCCCCGTTTGATAACCATTTCAGTTTTTGGTTTATGGTTTTTCTGTTTTTGGTTTTTGGTTTTTGGTTTTCTGTTTTTTACATATATGTTTGATAACTGTTTTTTGTTTTCTGTTTTTAAAAAACCAACCTTGTTTGATAACTGTTTTTGGTTTTTCGTTTTTTAAAATTTAGAAAGATGAAAAGACGTAATAGAGAAAGAAAAATGTGTAGAGATGTTGAAACAAAAATTTAGAGACACAAATATAAATGTTTTCGAGAGTTCTTTTTTTAAAAAAAAAAGACGAGAGAAAAGTTATACATAGAAAACTAGAGAGGTGAAAGAAAATGTTTACAGAGAGAATATTAGTTAGACTCGAGAAAAGATATTAGATAGAGAAAAAATAGAAAAAAAGTTAGAGTAAAAGCTATAAATTTTAGATAAAAAAAAATAAATAAAAAGAGAAAATTTAGAGACAGTAAGGTTAAGAGTAAAAGATATGCTAAAGAAATAACGATAAATTAGACAAATAAAGAAAAATTGTAGTGATAGAAAATTTTGGAGATTTTTTTTTCAAAAGAAAAATTAGAATATGTTTATTAAAGAGAGAAAAGTTATTTATAAGTTTTTAGAAAGGAAAAAACTTCCCTGCATACCGGTATGTAGGGATCTCCCTGCATAGTGTCACGGTCATGCTTGTCCAAGGCGTGTTGCCCATGGCCGCATGCCCATGTCAACCCTTTCCCCTCGTGCTTTCATTATATGTATTTCCTTTGTATCGCTTGTTTATTTTTCCTTGCATTTCTTAAGTGTATGACTCCTCGTGATTTTCATGTTTAAGCCTGCCAAGGCTAAAATGCTTAATAATATACTATAGGGGGTACGACTAGTTGTCAAACCTTCCTACCCGAGAGTTGTTCGCTATCAAGCTGTTGTTGTCCCTTTCTTACTTGATAGTCCGTGCAACTAATATTCATTCAAAATGTTTTCAACTGTTTTCCAAAGCTTTTCCTCTAACCCCGTTTTCTAAAACCGTTTTCCAAGAACGGGGGTGGAGGTTGCGAGATAGGCCCTTTGTGCCATCGGCGATCCGAAAATCGAATTGGCTGTCTTACTCGTGGGCGAGAGTAAGTGCCGCACAATCGCTTGTGAGTTCGAAAGAGTGCGGTTGTGACACATAGCACCACTAAAATGTTGACAACTAGGAGAGATAAAAAAATTCTCATTTTCTCCTTTCCTCTTTCTTAGTTTTCAAGATTTTAATGGGGTAGGTAGGGAGATCCCTACGTACCGGTATGCAGGGAAGTTTTGTTCTTTTAGAAATAGGTAAGTTATAGAGAAAAATAATTGAGAGAGAAAAATAAAATTTATATAGAGAAAAACGTTTTGGAGAGAAAAAAAATAGAAAAAAGAATTTGTTGGTGAGAGGTGGGTAAAAGAGGAGAAAAATAAACATTTGAAGAAAAATGAGTTTTTGAAAAACAGAAATCTGTTTTTAAAAACAACTTTTTTTGGTTTTTGAAATTTGCTTATAATTTCAAAAACGTTTTTAAAAAACAAAAAGCAAAAAACAGAATTGGTTATCAAACACCCCTGTGTTTTTAAAAATGAAAAAACAAAAACAGAAAACAAAAAACGAAATGGTTATCAAACAGAAAACGAAATTAATGTTAAGATTTAATAAAATTTATTTATAGATAGATTAATAAACTAATTTGGGATCCAATATGTTTATAAATAATAAAATATAATTATTATACTAATTAAAAATCAACATTTGATTTTGATGAAAATTTTTATGAGAATATTAAATTGTTACAAATTTGAAAGTGCAAGGATTAAATTGTTACTCATTAAAGTTCAGAGACTAAATTGTTATAAAATTAAAAGTACATGATTAAATTGTTATAAATCAAAGTTCATGGACTAAATTGTTACTTTCATAAAAGTTCAAAGATCAAAAGTAATTTTTAACCCAAAAAAAAATTGAGAGAGAAAAGCTTTTACTAAATTTCTAAATTGGAACTTTAGCTAAAATATATTGGTTTTCTAGATTTATTTTATTCAATATAACTCCATAATTTAAATACAAATATTGGTATCTGATTCTTTTAAAACATTCAGTTTTATCTTCAACGCATAAATTTATTTCAAACAAATCCGTCCATATAATTATCAAAAAAAAAAAAAAAAAAAAATCCGTCCATATAATAATAATAATTTTTTTTGTAAAAATAATAATAAAAATAAGGGTAAAATATCTTTTTGGTCCCTCATGTTTCTGGTTGGTTTTCAATAGGTCCCTAGGTTTCAAAATCGGACAATCAAGTCCCTAATGTTTCGAAAATAGTTTTATTAAGTCCCTTGACCGTTAAAAATTTAATGTTGATGATGTGGCAGTGAGAGAAAAAATATATATATATATATTATTTTTTAATTAAAATTAAAATAATAATTAAATCATGAATAATAAAAACAAAAAAACATAAAAAAAAAGTTCTCCCCCCCCCCACGAAAAAGCCCTCCCCCATCTGGTTTTCTTTCTTCCCCTCTCTCCCTCCTCTTCTCGCCAGATGCCATTGTCGTCGTCGCGCCGCCGCCTCCTCACCTTCTTTCTCTTTCCCTTCCTTCCCGTCGCCTCCCATTTTTTTCTCCTTCTTTCTCTTTCTCCTTCTCTTCCTTCCGCCGCCGCCGCCGTCTCTCCTTCTTTCTCTTCTCCTTCCTTTCCCTTCCTTCCCGTCGCGGCTTCTTCTTCTTCATGTCTGTCGCCTTCCCCTCTTTTTGTTTTTTTCTCAGATCTGGAGATGGGGAGGTTTTGCTTTCTTTTTTTTTTTCACTTGTGTGGGTTTTTCTCAGATTTAAAGATGGGGAGGGTTATTTTCGTTTCAGAGCTGATTTTGAAGTGGGTCTTTTTTCCTTTTTTTTTCTTTAGTTTCAGATCTGATTTCTAGGGTAGGTGGGTCGTTTTTTTTTTTCTTTGTTAAGTTTCAGATATGATTTTGAAGGAGGGAATGGACTTGGTAGTGAGGGATTGGGAGTAAGGGAGAGCGGCGGCGGCGATGTAGAAGAAGGCGACGACGGCAACCGGTGAGGAGAAAGGAAGGGGAAAGGGAGGGAGGAGGGAGGGGAATCGGTGGAGGGAGAAAGAATAGTAGAAAGAGATTGTTTTTCTTTTTAATTATTATTTTAATTTATTGTTTTTATTATTTTTTTAATTAAAAATTATTATTTTATTTTAAAACGTTGGCACGTCATCACTCCGTTAAGTAATTAACGGTCCAGGGACTTAATAGAACTATTTTCGAAACAGTAGGGATTTGATTGTCCAATTTTGAAACCTAGGGACCTATTGAAAACCAACCCGAAAGATGAGGGACCAAAAATGTATTTTACCCTAAAAATAAATAAAACGTACATTTGCAAAAATATGATTTGACATTAAAATATAGATTTATTATCGTAAATGGATAAACTCATTCAATGACTTGACAACTAGCTTCTACATGAAATATTTAATGAAACAAACCAGCGTGAAAAACTTGCTATACACTAAAAAATTACATTCTTCTAATTAGCAAGAAACAAAACAGTAAAAAAAGAAGGAAAAAAAAAACCCACAAAGTTCTTAACAACAAGAAAAAACCAGCAAATATTTGAAGGTAAAAAACCTTCAAAGTTTCTTTACTTTTGTAATCTTAGGTACCATAAAAAAAGCCCTCACAAAGTTCTCAACGACGAGAAAAAGTCATCTAAAATAAAGTTTCTCCAATATTTTATTTATAAAAAACCAATTCAGGTGTAATATGAATTAAGAAAAAAGAAGAAATAGTCAATTACTTACCGTAGTTCAAACGGAAAGTTAACCAAAGGTATACATTGTAACACTTATGCAAGTTTGAGGTTAAAATCGAAATGATCTGATAAATTTTGGGTTCAATTAGATAAAATTGAAAGTTTATGGTTAAAATTGATATAATTTACTAAGTTTAGGGTTCAACTTGATGAAATTGAAAGTTCAGGTTAAAATTGATACAACCAGTTTATGGTTAAAAATATTTTTTTCCCAAATAATAAATTGATATGTTTTAGTTATGCCTCATTTAATCTTTAAATTTTTAAAATTATTTAAAAAATTACACTTAGAGAGTCATTTGGTTAAAATGATGGATATAAACTGGCAACTAACTGTGAAATTCTCAAAAGCGTACTTAACATTATTTACAAAGCAATTTCAACTACATTGAAGATTAAAATTATCGTTACATTCATTTCAATTCAAAAGATTAACATCGTTTTACACACCAATTTGCATGAAAGATATATATTATTGTAAAGAATATTATTATGCGTTTCAATTTTTACACATCAACTATCATGTCAAATTTTACTTATCATTTTAATGGAAAAAACTAGAAAGTTATATTTTATAATAATTTCAAGTTCAATGTTTTTTTTTCTATTAAAAATAACAATTTTAAGTTCAATGGTTAAAATGAAACTTTTCAAAGTCTAGAGGCATAATTGAAACATATCCATAGTTCACAAGTATTTATATAATTTAACCTCCTCGAATATCTAAAATAAAGTATTTGATATTTTCCAATCAATTTTAATTCTATATCATCATTTAACTCTTTTATAATTTTTCAAATTAAAAAAAAAAAAAAAACTCTTTTATAAAAGAAATGAACTAAAATAAAAATTGACTGAAATAAAGGAATACATTAAAGATAAAATTGATTTTTTTTTTTTTTTTTTTTTTTTTTTTTTTTTTTTTTTTTTTTTAAAGAATTGAAATAGATGGATATGACTAGGGGTGCATCCATTTATGAATATGAAAAAAAATAAAATAAAATTTGATGAATAATTTATACCATTTTTTTTTAAGGCCTAACCACTCCTTGTAAATTATAAGCTAAACATGGTTTGTCCATTTGACATAATTTTTTTAACAACAATTTCAAGTTCAACGGTTAAAATGAAACTTTTCCAAGTTTAGAGGCATAATTGAAATATACCCCTAGTTTACAAGTATTTATATAATTTAACCTCATGGAATATCTAAAATAAACTATATCACTCTTTTATAAAGAAATGGACTGAAATAAAGCAATACATTACAAATAAAATTGATTTTTTTTTTTTTTTTAAAGAATTGAAATAGATGGATATGATTAAGGGTGCATCTATTTATGAATATTTTTTTAAAAAAATCAATTGATGAATAATTTGTACCAATTTTTTTTTTTTTTTTAAGAAGGCCCAACCACTGCTTATAAGTTATAAGCTAAACATTAGGTTTGTCCATTTCACATCATTTTTTTCTACAACATGTGGAGATGAAGGGATTCGAACCACAAACCTCTAGTACCAACTTTATACCAATTGAGCCTATGCTCATGTTGGCTCCCATTTCACATCATTTAATAGTAAATTTGGACATAATTTAATTGATTAAGGTGTTAATAATTTTTATGGGTGAATTTGGACCTAGTTCTAAGAAATTCAGAATGATAAGAGTCCCGAGGAGAAACAAGCCCACAGATGCCCATTGAGCCGAATCAATCTCTAGGGCTATTCTCTCTCCTAAAAGGAAAGAGAAAACTCTAATTTCAACTATAAATAGAAGAGGCTAACTCCAAGGTAGAGGGACTGAACGAGGTTTTGAATATTCTCCTTAATTCCTAATTTACTTGTCTCACTCATGATCTCCCAACTGACTTAAGCATCAAAGTCGGTGTGGCAAGCACCACACCGGTGCACAGTTTTCTCTTGTTTTGCAGGTCACATCTTCCCCTTCAAAGAAATTTACCGTTGATGTCACGTGGGGGTCAGGTAAGTTTTCACTGTCCGGATTTTGGCATCAACAATAACGTTTAAGAAAATGGTAGATTCGAACTTTACCCCTTTGTTTGAACTGAAAATTAAGAAAAAAACATGATCATTCATTAATACCATTGAATATAGATTCCAAATATTTTTATTACCATTAAAAAAAAAAGAAAATTTTATTTTATATACCAATCCATACTATAATTCTCTTCATAAAAAAAATTAATTACGTCATATCCAGATGGTGAGTATGAAAATTGTTTTCCAAATTTAGGTTTTGTTTTCGTTTTACGAAAATTACAAATAAGAATCTTAGAAAAACAACAAAATGCAGCGAAGATGATAAGATTCCTCTTCAATCATTGTACTTAGAGACGGCGGTATTGAAAAAGAAATATTACAAATACACTGCTATTAATATTAATCTTACTATATATCTTATCTTACTATATATAATCTTATATATATAAAAGGGGCTTAAGGAGGAGAATCTTTGCTTTCCTCTTTTGCCCTTATAATTTTAATAAATGTCCATTTTGTCCTTCTGTATTTGTTAAAGAGACACAACTCTTTGAGTTAAAGTGTCCTTCAATCTTTGATGATGAAACGTGACTGTCCAAGCAGAGTTAGTTACACATCAGATGCATCCATTGGAGGATTAAAATTAAAAATATATCTTACAATAAAAAGGGGTCATTAGTCATGTCTTTCCAAAAAGCATATTAACTTTTGAGTTTTCTACCTATTTTTTTACTCTAATTTCATCACTATTTTGATATGTAAAAAATCTATATAAAACAAACAAAAAAAATGCATAAAACACCAATAAAATATAGCGAACCAATAAAGTATAGCGATTGTTACCATTGCTATCCTAAATTTTAATAAACTTTTTTTTGGTATCAATATATTAATGGTCTAATTATTATGCAATTACTTTTTTTTTTCTTTTTTCTTAAATTTATAACTTTTTCCTTGCAATCTTTGTACCATTCCTTTAAAGTCCTATGTAATTTATATTTACCTATTTGGAGAAAGTTCTTCAAAAAAATGTATAGGAGCTATGTTTAAATTGTCGAAGTAGTAATGGGAGAACAGGGAAACACATTTTGATATCATGATTTCCATTAATTAAGTCCACCTAATGGCACAAAATGATATCCATTCGAGTTCGAAAGGAAACAAATTTCCTGTTATATTATGTTGTGCGATGACGTTAAACAAAACACAAGGACAAATTATTTTGAATATTAGAAAATATATTTCTAAATATGTAATTTCACATTAACAACTTTTTTCAATGTCAATACAAAAATTCTTATCAAATCATTTGAAGATCAAAATTTGTCATCAATACATACAAAAAAATGTTATTTTCAAAGAGGTTATACTTTATTAAATACTTTTTTTTATAAAAAAAATCAACTTATATAATTCTTATGAAATATATTTCTTTCTTTCTTTTTCTCCAGAATACAATCTTGATGCCCACCGATGAATTATCCATGAGATAAAAAACTATCTTTATGATGCCACTTTTTATGTTTTATCAAATTTAGTTTACAACTATTATATGTATTTTAATTTTAATTATATATTTTTTTATTATTTTTTCTACCTCTTACATTATAGTTTAATGCAAATATTTACTATTTGAACTAGATGAAAAATATATTTATTCAAAAGTTAACTTTCACCGTAAAAAATATATTCCAAAGATTTCAAACCACATGCAAAATATTTCATATTTAGTATGGTAAATGAACATAGAACAATATAATATATAGTTTTAGACTTCTAGGCACCATTTTTTTTTCAATCTAAAAAGTGAAATTTAACGTGCATCGCACGTGTTTTTAAACTAGTAATACTAAAAGTAGAAATTAAATGATAACGTACAAAACGCCAATTCAAAATTATAATTAATATCTAACTTTTAGTGAGATAGTTGTTGATGGTCAAATTTGGTCGGGAGGAAATCACCTGACCTTCATGTGCCACCAACGGTAAATTTGTATGAGAGGGGAAAGACGTGGCCTGCAATAGTAAACCTGCGCACCGGTGTGGTGCTTGCCACACCGCCTCCGATGCTTAAGTCAGAAAACGGATGGAAGAGCTAGAGAGCAAGAGGAGAAGTCGAGAGAGTTCGGGATCCCTTCTTCAGTGACAGTGACGTAGAGGAGTTTAAATACCTACTCATGCTCCTAGGGTTTTTAGGAATTTGGAGGCGTTTCGGGACGAATCACGTGGAACCGAGGCGGCCAGAGGCAGCAGGGACCGAACGGAGGTGAATGAGCTCGGCCCGTGCAAGCGGGGCGAATGGTCGGCCTCGGCCTCGGGCGTAGGCCGACCATATTGGCCCGACCCTTTGGTCTGGTCTTCCTCTGGGTCGGTTTCCTGGTCCTATCTCTGCCCGGTTGTCCTTGTCAGTTCCTTGTGTATCATAGTAGTCCAAAATTACCTATAACAATAGTAAATACTAAATACTTAACAAAAATGAAATACATAAAGGCAGAAATAATTTTTTAAAAAGATTAAAAACAAAATATAACAGTAGCAAAAAAACATTAAGACGAATTTATATATTTTATATCCAATAGTAACTAATTTAAAAATTGATAAACATAATAAAATAGGGAATAGGTTATGATATATGACAAGTTATAACAACTCACATTACATGTTTTTTTTTTTTTTTTTTTGAAACAACTCACATTACATGTTTAAACTTTGAACTTTAAACACAAAAATCTTATATTAATACTTTAATCGCACAATTAAAAAAAAATAATTAAAACGTGCTCCCAAAAGTAAATAGACAATATTATACTTTTGTTTTGGTTTTCCGGTATTTGTTCGAGACATTCAATTAAGAATTAAAATTCCTTTTAAAATTGAAAAATTCAACACAGATAAAATGTTAGTAAACCAACATTATTTTTTTTAAAAAAAAATTATAATCTTAATAATCATAAAATGGACCTACAAAATACATTTTTGGTTCCTGAGTTTTAAGAAAAATGAGAAAGAAGAAGGTAGAAGAAGAAAGATGAATAAAATTATCACTTGAGCTTAAAAAAATAGAATAATTTTTCAACGTTAAATTACAAGTTTAGTCCCTAAACCTTTTATGGCCCGTTTGGTTGAAGGTTTTTAGGGTGGGGAATGGGCTTAGGCTTTTAAAGCCCATGTTTGGTTGAAAGTTTCAATTTAAATGCCTGGGAAAAGTCTTTTCCCATGCATAATTTAATAGGCAAAGTGGAGGGTTTCTTATACCCATTCAAAAGGGTGGGTTTTCTCTAGGGTTTTCTCTCATTCTCTCTTCAGGTACGCTTCTCTTCTTCTTCTTTTTTTTTTTTTTTGCCGTTTTCTTCTTCTCATCCATCATTCTCTTTTTTTTTTTTCTTCCCCTATTTTTCTTTGTTATTCTCCTCATCTTCTCCTTCTTCTTCTTCTTTTTTTTTGTTTACGTTTCTACACTTTTTTTACAGTTTTTTTCTAGTTTCTTTTTCTTTGGTTTTTTTTGTTTTCACATCTTCTTCTTTTCTCTCTTTTTTTTTTTTTACGGTTTTTTCTAATTGAACGAATTGTACATTTTCTTTTGTTATTTTAACATTTTCTGTACATTTTTTTTGGGTTTTCTTTACCCTTTTTTTAACATTTTCTTTCTGTTTTCTTTACTTTTAATTTTTTTTTATGTTTTCTGGGTTTCTAGGTGTTCTTTACTTTTCTGTGTTTTCTTTTTCTGTGTTCTTCTTTGGTTTTCTGGGTTTTTGTTTTTTTACTGTAAAATTAGTGTGCTGAGTTTTTTTTCTGTGTTCTTCTTTGGTTTTCTGGGTTTCTTTTTTTTTTTTTTTACTGTGAAATTAGTGTGCTGGAAATTGAATTTTAGGTGAAAATATGTTAAATTAGTGTGCTGTAAATTGAATTTTAGGTGCTGGAAATTTAATTTTAGGTGTACATATGTGAATTTTAGGTGCTGGAAACTGAAATTTAGGTGCTGGAAATTGAAATTTAGGTGCTGGAAACTGAATTTTAAGTGTACATATGTGAATTTTATGTGCTGGAAACTGAATTTTAAGTGTACATATGTGAATTTTAGGTGCTGGAAATTGAATTTTAGGTGCTGGAAACTGAATTTTAGGGGATGGAAATTGAATTTTAGGTGTTGAAAATTGAATTTTAGGTGAAAATATGTGTAATTAGTGTGCTGGAAATTGAATTTTAGGTGTATATATATTGTTCTTGCTTTGAATTTTAGGTGTAAATATGTGAAATTTGTGTGATTAGGTGTATATTGTTCTTGCTTTGAATTTTAGGTCATAGATGTGATCGTGAAAATTTTGTTTATTATGTGATTGATCCTATTTAATTTTTAAAATATAACATTTATCAGTATTCTTTCGATGAGATTTAATTAATTACAAATAAAGGTTTGTATAATTATTTAAAAATAACTAATGTAATAAAATAATTGAAAGTAATTGCAATAACAGAAAAAAAAAAATCTTTTTTTAATGCAATTCTAATAGCATTCCCATGCAACCCCAAACACAGACATCATTTATTTCCAGACATCTGATTTCATTCCCATGCATTACCAAACACAGTTATCTTTGATTCCCAGGCATCTTATTCCCAGGCATCCTATTCCCAGGTATCCTATTCCCAGGCATCTTAAACAAAACCTTAAACCAAACGGCCACTTAGGGGGTGTTTGGCTCATGATTTTGAGTTTTGGTGGTTTTGTGTTTCAAACCTTAAACCATGTTTATCCCATTGTAATCAATCCCATGACTTTTATCTCGAAACCCACCTCAAAACTACTTCAAACCTATGATTTCTCTTTCTTCCATAAAATTGGTGGGACCCACTATTTCTTTTTTTTTTTTTTTTGAAAAAGGGACCACTATTTCTTTATCTATTTTTTTTTTATCATAATTTGAATGCATCCCATCATTTCTCTTTCCATTTTTCTCATAATTTTTTTCATTTCTCTATATTTAATTAACAATATTTCAATATATATATAATTTTATAATTTTAAGATAAGACAATGTATTTTGGACAACTTACTCATATAAATATTTTTAAAATAACATTTAATTTTGAGTTAACATATTAAAAAAATATGTATTTATTTTCAAATTAATAATATTCCAAGTAACAAAAATAAATAGTATGTTATTTTGAATTTATTAAAATAAAATGAATAATATTTAATTTTAAATCCGCTATAGTAAATAAAGTATTTAATTTTTAAATTACATACTGATAAGAATCATGGTAAAACAAATTTATATGTACAATTTTTTTTAGTTCAATAGCGTTTCGATGGGGGAATATTCAAACCTCTAACTTTTGATTGAGAGTATATATCAATTATTGCTAAGCTAGGTTTATTTTGGCATATGATATTTATTTTGAACTTATTTATGTTAAAATAATATAAATATATATAATTTCATAATTTTATTTATTATTTAATAAAATTAAAATTATAAAATCTACGCAAATTTGCTCTCTATGTAATTCTATGTTCCAAATTTTCCTTTTCCCATGAACCATGTTTTTTTTTTTTTGGGTCTCAATAACTACTTTAATTTACAACATTAAGCTTAATTTCATTATTATGAACTATTGTTTTGAATTTAAAATTTGCATGTGGATCCATGAAAAAAATAACCAGACTTAAACCCCCATTTAATAACTATTTGACTTTTGGTTTTTGATTTTTGAAAATTATGTTTGTTTTCTCTCAATTTTCTTAGGATGAGTTTCATCTTTGTTAAAAACACATTTGAATTCCTAGACAAATTCCAAAAACAAAAACTATTTTTTGAAAATTATTTTTTTAGTTTTCAAAACTTTTTAATTTTCAAATGGGGCCTAAGAATATCATGCTCATGTTTTTCAATTTGTCAATAGTAAATCAATATTTTGATAGTTGGAAACAATTTTCTTATTCTTCGTCTATACCATAAATTAAATGCTTAATTCAGAATGCTCTTAAAAGTTAATCAAATGGTACACAAGAGGTTTTACAATTAATAAAACATTCACCCAAAAAAAGGAAAAAAAATGAAAATAGAAAAGGAAAAAAAAAAACGGTTCAAAACACAGCACCCCAAACATTGTTTTCTGATTCCCAGACTTTCAAACACGTCATAACAAACCCCCTTTGGTTCTGATTCCCAAGGTTGTCAATTTGGTTCCTAAACTTTAAAAAGTGTCAAATAGGCCATCAAACTTTCAATTTTATGTCCAATAGATTCCTAAATTTTAAAAAGTATCCAATACATCCTTACACTTTCACTTTTGTTTCTAATAGGTTCCTCAACTTTCAATTTTATGTCAGTCCTTGATGTCATTTTTTAAAATTCACAAGCCCATTAGATACAAAATTGGAAATTTAGGGTCCCAACCAGCATAAACTTCAATTATATATATTGGTTAATATTTAAAAATCTTGAATACGAAAGGGACCTATTAAACAAAAAACTGAAAGTTAAGGCCCCATTTGATAACCATTTGATTTTTGAAAATTATGCTTGTTTTCTCCTAAATTCCCTACCATAGCTTTCATCCTTGTTAAGGATCCATTTGAATTCCTAGCCAGATTCTAAAAACAAAAACAAGTTTTTGAAAACTACTTTTTTTTTTGTTTGCAAAATTGGACTTGGTTTTTGAAAACAAGAGAGAAGGTTGTTACTAAAAGAAAGAAACTTATAAATGTTAGTAGGTGCGTATAAACTTAATTTTCAAAAACCAAAAACCAAAAATGAAATGGTTATCAAACGGGGCCTAAGAGATCTACTTACAATTTTTAAAGTTCACAGAACAAATTGACACATCCCTAAAAGTTAAAAAACTAAACTTGTAATTAAATCTTAAAAAAACCATATCAACAAAAGTGTATTTTACACAATTAGGTATGTATCTCTAAATAAATTTACAAATTCGTTATGTGTACGCAAGAGGAGGAAAAGTCCAAGTTTTGGACCTAAATCATGTTAGTTTCTTTCATCCATATTCCTTGTTGCTTATTTTGTTTGTCATTCCTAATTGTCATTTGTGTCTACAACAATAAAATCTTCTTGACTTTTCATTTTCCCATTTGTTTGCAAAATCTTTATTCTTATCCCCTCCCACTTTGGCTCTTTCTTTTTCTTTATGTCAGATATATATGATGAGACTATGGGGATTAGAAAAAATATACATATTACAATTATATTTTAAAAGAATATAGTACTTGTAATTCCCATTAAAAATTAGGTTTAAATTCTATTTTACTTCCTAAACTTTCAAGTTTATTCTATTTTTGTCTTTCAACTTTTAAATTGTTCATTTTAGTCCATAAACTTTCAAATTTGTTCTATTTTGGTCCATGAACATTTAAAATGTCTATTTTAGTCCTTGAACTAAAAAAAAAACTATTTTGGTCCTATTTTTATTTCAATTTTAACAGATTAAAGACGTAGTTTTGAGTATGTGTATTAACATGCTAATATTAGCATGACTTCAAGCCAAATAAGTTAGAGTTAAATTCGGGCAAAACAATTTTGAGGTAGAAAAGTAACATAGCAAGAACACCAAATTGTTATACCTTTCCTATGATTTGTGTGGGAATTCGGCAGTAATCGTCGAAGCGGATGCCATCGAGGTGATCAAATTGTTAAATTCTGAATGTTGTGATATTTCCGAAGCCAAGGCTTTCGAGCTTGATATTGAAGATCTGGCTGCTAAAGTGGGCGTTGTTTCCTTCGTTAAGTGCCCTAGACAGGGTAATCGTGCGGCGCATGTTTTGGCGCGAGTTGCGGCGGGCTTCTCGCCGGAGGCCTCTCCATCGTCCGTTGCAGATGATGGAGGTTTTGATTCTGGATTGTCTCCCCCTTCCATGCTGGAAGGATCCATTTTTTGTAGGGATTTGATTATCCCCTGCTTTATCCTCTTTAATTTTAGAGGAGGTTAGTTGTACCGAACTTTTGAGTGTTTAATGAAGTTAATTCCTTTTCAAAAAAAAAAAAAAAAACACCAAAATGGTTAATTTAAAAAGTTTAGAGACTAAAATAAAACAAACTTGAAAATTTAAGGACCAAAATAGCCATTTTGAAAGTTTAGGGACCAAATTAAAACAAAAGTTCGGAGACTAAAATGGGAATTAAACCAAAAACAATTTTTTTTTCAATGGTGAAATCATCTATTCTATTTACAATTTCACTGAAAGGGAAAAAATAACACACACACACAAATTAAACAATCCATTTAGCGGACACAAATATTATCTTTAAAAAATCTAAAATATCGTGTTCAATAAATAACTATAATTCTTTTGAGATTATTGAAGTTCTTAGTGGGATAAACAATTTTTTTTTTCCTTTTAATTCTACATAGATATAGGTAATAATTCGAACTTAGTCAGTGAAAACAAAGATTCAAAGAAAAAAAACGTTTTTAGTATTTTTGAATATATGTTTGGTAGCAGATTTAGAATATAGATCCCAATATATACAATTAAAAATATGTTCAATAATATATTTAGAAAAAATAAATAAAGTTCTAATCATGAATTCAATATAAGATTGAATCCCTACTATTATTAACACAACGTTTTGTATTATAAATTTTATATAATCATTGTTTTATAATATCATATAATTTATGTTATAAATATTTTAAGGTAACAAAAATGAAATGTGTTTGATAATATAAAATAGGTTTAAATCTCATTTTGGTCCCTAAACTTTGAGTTTTGTTCTATTTTGGTCCCTGAACTTTCAAAATGTCTGTTTTAGTCCCTAAACTTTGAAAAAAATGTTTATTTCAGTCCTCGTGGTTAATATTCTGTTAGTAACTTAACAGTTTGGTGACATGGTTTCTTTGAGTTTAGTTTGGTTTCAGGTCGTCATTGTAGTCGTTCCCCTTGCTCAGATTGCAACTTCCTCAAAGTTAGACTCCAGAGATTGTTTTCTTTGGTTCAAGAGGAAGGGTATGTGTATTTATTGGCCATGGTAGCTAGGGCTTTGGATAGAATATCAAACATCTCCAGTTTAAAGTATATTTTAACGCCGAGTTTAACAAGGAATTAGGGCTTTTGTATTCTGGACCTTGGGATGAATGGCTTGAAAATCGTTACAGGAAAATTAAAGAGGATGAAGCTGGAAAATGCGGTGATGGCTTCGGCCATGAATCGCTACAATCAATTTTCCCTATTCCATTAATTTCTGATTTACTTTATGAAAACTAGAGGAAAAGCAAACCCAGAAATTAAGAATACATAAACCCATCAAACTCAAGACTTGGACCAAAAAAAACTCTCGAAAACCAGTTGGAAGGTCTAGAGAAACAGAGCTTCACAAAAAAAGAAGAAGAAGAAGAAGAATGAATGAATGAATGAATTGCAATGCATACCATCAAATTTCATCTTTTACTTGCATCCATCGCACTGAAGACATATTAATATATAAGACCCACAAAAGAAAAACCCATGAAAAGGGAATACAGAATGGTGTAACATTCTAAACCTAGCCCAAACAAGAAAATTGCGAAGAAGGAATTTTAATGGCTACCCAAATTTGACTCAACCTCGACCCACTGATCCAGAGGAAATCATGAACTTCGATAGCAACCAAAATTTTGACTCAAACCTCACCATAATGCTTATTCATCTGTCATCTCACCAATCTGTTAAGTCATTAATAGAATGTTAACGGCAAGGATTAAAGTGAACACTTTTTTAAAGTTTAAGGACTTAAATGGATGTTTTCAAAGTTTAGGAATCAAAATAGAACAAAGCTCAAAGTTTAAGGACTAGAATGAGATTTAAACCTATAAAATACTACCTTTATCAAAGGTTTTATATTTTTTTAATATAATTTTGAATTTTAAAATTTCAAACTCAAAATTTCGATACACTACAAATATAAAAATGTTGTTTTCAGGAATTTCTATTATGGATCCCTAAACCTAAAAAAAATAATAAATAAAATAAATCTGACAAATGAATATTCATGCAAAAAAAAAATTTAATTGTATACCAAAAAAATCCTAATTTTTTGGTCGAGGTGATAATAATAATTTATCCACTATACTCAGATTGGTTGGATAAACAATTTCTATTGTAGCCCATGCCCATGCGGTGAGCCACTCAATCTTTTTTTTTTTTTTTTTTAAATGAATTCATAAGTTGAACAAATCCAATAATTTCTCCTCTAAAAAAAACCAATGCAATAATTTTAATTAAATAACTGGAATATGAAAATGTTTGACTACATAGAAAAAGGTATTTTGAAAATTTTGGAAATCGTGTAAATGTACTTTTATTGTTTCTTAAATGCTAATTAATCCAAAACTCGAGGAAGAAAATTAGCAGTTGAATATAATTGAGTCGAAGGAAAAAAGTCCAGAATAAAAAAGATAATAAACCAAAAAAAGAGGAAAAAAAACGGGATTTGAACCCGACGTGAATCGAACACGCAACCTTCTGATCTGGAGTCAGACGCGCTACCATTGCGCCACGGATCCACATGTTAACATGATACATAATCAATTATATATCAATACAAATTTGTCTTTTATATTCTTTTTATATTTTTGTTAAAACTAAAATAATAATAATATGTAATTAACCCATAGCTCCAAACATATACGGATCAGAAACTGATAATTGGACATTTTGGGGGGAAAAATTCACTTCGTTTTTTGTTCTAAAAAATATATATATATGGGTTTTCACCCACTAAAATAATGAATGAAAATGTCTACGAAAATGTCGAGGTGTCAATTTAATGAAATGTCAATGAAAATATCGATATTGATAGATATTTCTGAAAAAGTATTTAAATTAACAAATAAATGTTATTTCTAAAATAAGTTAAAATACTCGTTATAAATATTATCTCCACATTAATTACGTTTTGTTATTATTTAATACATTGGCTAAAGCATGTCTGACTACTTTTCACTGCAAATCCTTGGATACGTTAATGTTTTAATTGGTAGAGAAATATGTTTAGCTATTTCGTGTTTAGTGTATAACCTAAACTATAGGACAAAAAATATGGCATTAAAGAGAAATGGGACTGATTTTAAATTGAAAGAGTAATGGGATTTTTAAGAGAGTGAAATTACAAAATTATCCTTAATAAAAATCCCCAAATTCACTTTCTTCTTCTCCTCTTCTCTCACACTTTCTTTCCACGATTTTCTCTCCTTCACGCGTAGATTTCCACGATTTTCTTTCCTTCTTCACGCACGTAGATTTCCACGATTTTCTCCCTTCTTCACGCACGCAGACAAGTGCGCAAGCAACCAAGGCACGACGAGGAGACGATGACAACGACGACTGACGGCGACCAGCAGCCCAAATTCCTTAGAATACGAAGCTCTACGAACTCGAACAACCAATTGACGCTTAGAATTTGCAGGAACTGCAAGGCGCAATTTGACCCTTCCCTCAATCACCCTCGAGCTTGTCGATTTCACACTGCCCATTTTAGAGGTAAAGCTCTAAGTTATTTGTATTTCTTCCAATTTCGTAGCCATTTTTCGTTTCTGTTTATACAATTTGAATGTATTTAGTGCTTTGTTGCTGCTCAGCTCTTGGTTTATCTATGATTTGTAATCCATGTTTTGTTAGTTGTGAAAGGTGTTGTTTGATAAGGTTGGAAATGTAAGGTTTATAAGATATTCTCATCAATTAATTTTTGGTACTTATTTCATTGCTGGTAGATATGAACAAACTAAACATGTTTTTTCTTAAGTCTCTATTACATGGTTTACAGATATTTAATGATCAGAAGTAAAGTAGTCAATGAGGTGTTCGTTTGGTCCCAAAATTTGATTGTGGTCAAAGCTTTGTTGTGATATGTTGTTGAATGTTTGATTATTTTGTTGGAAATGTGTGACAAATAATTTAACATTTGTGGTGTTATAATGAGTAGCCCACCGTGCTTCTCGCTTTGCAGCGAGATTTTTTGTTTCGCGGGACCAGAGGCTCTTCCCCACATATTGTTAAAAAAAAGAAAAAAAAAAAGTGGATGGGTTGGTTATTTCTCGTACGATACAATGCGATATGTCGAGAAAAAAAACTGCCATCCTCAGGAGCTCCAAAGGATGACATAAATCTTGCTGATTTTCCTGTATGGTTCGAACTTTACGACTACGGACACGGTGTTCATGGTATGTATATTTAGATATATTTACATTGATGTGTAGTTAGCATATTCATTGGTATATGTTATGTGTATGCAGCATTATATAGAAGCAAAGTGGACACTATACCAACAATGCCTCGTGGAGAAGCGTACATTAACTGGCAAGCTGAGTATTAGTTGGTTGATTGCGTCCTGGGAAATGATATTGAATTCAAGGATGCATAGTTCGATGTTGATTTCGTGTGTATGCACCGTTTAATGTCAAGCAACTACATTGGGTGTTAATTTGTTTGATTTAATTTAGTGTGAGATCAAGGTATGCGAGAAGAGAGGATGACGTTGTTGATGCCAGTGCGTATGTTAGTTTCATTGATATTATACAATATTGGGTTTTTTTTTTTCAAGGAAGGGTGGGTTGTATAAACATGAACCTCGACTTGTTGTAATGTCAAGATAATATGGCAAGTTTTATATATTATATTGAATGTCAAGGTGTTTGTGATAATGCTTAATCTATAGGTATGAGTAATAAGGAATGATATCATCTACACGTACGAGTAATATGAGAGTTTCAGCATCTTAAAATATGCAATCTCTCGCTGCAAGAAAAAATTAAGTTTTACGTTATTTCTCATATCATTATAAAATTATTTCTCGAAAATTCTCGCAGCGAGAATTTTTTTTCTCGCAATCTCGTTGCGAGATTTTTTTTTCTCGCAATCTTGTTTAGAGAAATTTTTTTCTCGCAATCTCGCTACGAGAATTTTTTTTCTCGCAATCTCGCTTAGAGAATTTTTTTTTTCTCGCAATCTCGCTTAGAAAATTTTTCGCTGCGAGAAAAAAACAGTAGCTCAACTTCTCGTTGGGAGAATTCTTTTTCTCACCATTTAATATAACAATAACAAATATTTAAGTTTTACAAACATCTCGACATTTAGGAATAATCTCTTGTAATTTTATTCCTCATCACTAATCCTTGTAGAGTAAGCATCACCACAAACATATCGACACTTAATATAACATATATTTAAGTTTCACGTTATTTGGAGTATTGGTAGCTCAAATTATTTCTAAAAAAAAAAAAGCACGGCTTAAAATGACTTGATGCCTTGTTTCTCACAATTACACGCTGCGAGACAAAAAAAAAAGTGATCCCCTGATTCCTCATCTCAAATCCTGATAGAGTAAGCATCACCACAAACATCTTGACATTTAATATAACATATATTAAATTGAATTACAATATAGTTTCTTAATACATCGGGGTATTGGTCCATAGATCACAAAAAAATAGAAGCTAACTAAATCCTACACCACCTCTCACCCCTAAGCTTTGTTTCAAAAAGTCCAACAATTTCTCTCCACTAAGAGCTCCCATAGCTGAGAGCAAGAACTTTGACTTTCTTTTAAACTTGTGATCCTACACTATAGTACCATCATCTAGTTGGCAGTCGAGCTTGAGTAATTCTTTTGTAAGAGTTCCAGCTTTAAATACATCACCTGTAAAGTAAAAAAATTAGTCAAGTCTGCCTTAAACTGAAAGTATAAACAAAAAAATCCATTAAAAAAAATATATTAACATACATTTGAAGAAATGTCAATTGTGCTTAAAATGATTCTAAATATGGAGCTTAACTCAAATTGTCAACATCTCAAGATGAGTTGTTTTGGGTTCAAATCAGACATCATTCTCTTCATTTGTTATTTCTAAAGACTCTCATAGCTTCGTCAATTGAATACAAAACAATATGAGATAAACATCTAAAATTGTTTGGAAAAGAAGAAAAATGCTAAACTGTCAAAGATTATCTGTGACTGTCTCCACATGGAAAATAAATAATAATAATAAGAAACGAAAAGCGCACAATGAACCATTCCAACATGGACAAAAAATTTAGAAAAAATGTGGTATGAAAACAAGTAACATGCTTACAAGGCAGAAGAATTCAGGCTGAGGATATGGCTCCACTGGAAAGCTAAAGCAGATCAGTTGCATAACCAACTCCTAATCCGAATGAAATTCTCATCTTCGCTAAAAAAAATATTCAGTCAAATCTCTAAAAAAAAAAAAAAAGAAACAAACACCAAACAATCCATATTTTGTTTCTCAAGTAACAACATATGAAAAAAAAATATATATTTTAGTAACAAAAAAAAAGTACAAATGAAAGTTTCTTAAACCTATCCAATGAGTCTATCAATATAATAATATGTGCACCATTGGAAAGAAAATGTAATTATCTATATCATATATATTCATCAGCACATCCAGCCATCTATGCAAAGATAAACTACCTAACTATAATAGAAAAAAAATTTCGACCAATTCAGTCGTGAATCTGAACAAATTACCTGCTCCTTTACCTCATCAATCTTGGCAACCAATTTATCTCTACTTTCCTGAAAGGTCGCAACAAAAGAAATAGTTTATTAACACGTATTTGGAGTAAGGAAATACAGATTCAAATCAAACCACTTTAAGCAATTACCTTGAATAACAAAAAGCGAGCTGTGAACCACACTGAGTAACCAAGCCCCACAATTTCCAACAACTTGGAAACCTAGATTACAAGAATGAATGGTTATAAGTTTGTCTCAAAAACTTTACATGAATGGTTATAAGTTTGTCTAAAAAACTTTACAAATTAACTCCCTAAAATTTACTTTTGCAGTTCTAAGGGCATACAAACTCTTACAGAGATGAGGTAAGAACTACCCTGAATGTGCTGCTTGGAATGGTTGTCGTCAATCGTGAATGGCCGCCATCAGTGGTGGTTCTAGTCGTCGTTCCAGCCGTCAGTCGTCGTTCCAATCGTGAATGTTCCAACCGTCAATTGTCGTTGCGTCGCTTGGTCACTTGATCGTCGTCGCCTGCTCGCGTGCCTTGGTCGTCGTCTCCTTCGGTTTCTTGTGTTCGTGCGTGAAGGGAGAGAATCGTGGAATGAAGGAAAGGGTGAGAGTAAAAGTGAAATAGGGTTGAAGATTTGGAGATTTTACTAAGGGTAATTTTGTAACTTCACTGTCCTAAAAATCCTATTACTCTTTCAATTTAAAATCAGTCCTATTTTTCTTTGATGCCATATTTTTTTGTCCTATTTTTGACAATTACCCATTATATATCCTATTATATATTTAGTAAGGTTGGTAGAAGAGAATTTATATTTACCCTCCTCTTCTATTAAAGATCTTTGGATGAACTTCTAATTGGTTGTAACTTGTAAGAGAGCAACAAGCCAGCTAAAACTCAAGCCCAAGGTGAAAAATGCAAATCTGATAGCTATGAAGTTATGAGGGCCAAGGCTCCAGTTTTAAAGCCAATTTTGAGACCCTATGAGTCTCAAAACAACAAACAAGGAACTAATAGCCAGATATAATTATTATATATATCTCGGAAAGAATTTGATTTTCCCATTGTCAAATAAACTAACCAAAATCTTTATAGGTGCTTTGTCACAGAGTACACACAGCTCTATCTCAAGTACCCACATAAATTATTTGGAGTGTCCCTCTTGCAAGAAACCAAAGTTCACATTGGCAAACAACCATATGACTTGGTTCAAATCTGGTGAACAAAGACTAAACAAGCACATTCGAGATCGAGAAACAAACACTTCATGACAGGCAACTGGATGTTAGATCAAATTAGCTCGGATTCTGGCCGCGTCTTCGCGTTGCTAACTCCTTAGGCTGCAATGAAGAATCTACAGATTGACCTCTTAAGACCAGCAACAAATGTTTCACATTATCAGGAAACCTATACACGAATTTATCCAAGAAATCCTCATCAGACATCCCCAATGTGTCGATCAATTTTGGGTTCTTCTTCAATAGCCTCTTCGATTTAATGAACTGTAGTACTCTATACCGAGGGAGCACCCTCCCCTGCATGCCGTGCATCAAACAAGTAGGTCTGCGGACAATATCTGATCTGCTAGCTTTTGCCTCATTCAAGAAGAATTCTAGACCAAGCTTAAGCTTACCAATGGAGGTCCTTATCAAAACAGGAGCACAAGTAAACATTCTCATACATTCTTTCTCAGTTATTCCAAAGCTGCAAATCAGCTCCACTTTTTTCTTAAAGGTCACATTACTTACACTACTGATAGCATGAAGTCCATGAACAAACATTTTAGTATTAGTAGAAAAACCAACCTCTACAACCATGGAAACAATATCTCTAACTCGAGATTCACGCTTACCAAAAAGTGCAGGTTGCCTCTTCAGCAACATAGAGAGTTGAGAATCAGCAATCCCACAGCTTCGAAAGTAATCAATATTTACCAGCAAGGTATACGGGGATCTCAAAAGCGCATCCCAACATCGACGCATAACTTGCAGGAGACCGATATTACACTCATTCTTGGGGAAAATACTCTTAAGAATCTCGACACTGGGGATCAATTTCTTCTCCAAACTAACAGTCAAAAGCGAAGAATGCTTGGAAATGAACTTACCCAAATCGGAGCCGACCAAGCCAAGATTCTGGAAGAACTCGATCTTCGGCTTCAGAGTCTTTTCGATGCTGGAAAAGGCGATCTGCGGCGTGAGGCGAATCGCCGACTGAATGTGGGCGTCGGAGATTCCGAGCTCTGAAAGATATTTGTAGACGGATTGAATCTTTTCCGTTGATTCAACGCCTCTGCGGCAGCTCATAAACGACACCGCTCTGGCGGGGGACAGTTCGAAGGTGTCGACGAGGTATTGGACGACGATTCCATTTGAAGCAGAAGCAGAAGCAGAAGCAGAGGCTTGGCTGCGGGAAGAAGAAGAGAAGAAACAATACAAGAGTGGATCAATTCGGAGGAAGGAGGGACGATTATGGCGAGAGGAAAGAGAGAATGATGATCTCAGAGCATACATTTAAGAAAGAACTCAGAGGCATAGAAATTTTAGGGTTTATGGTTAGGGTTTCAGACGGCGGCGCCTCTGAGCAATTGAAGATGGCTCCGCTTTCTGAATTTCTCACCGCCAGCTCCCACCTCCGCCTTCGGCGGTTCAACTTTTCTACTACCCATTACGGATTAATTTCCAAAATAACATTTTTCTTCGGTTAAGTCATCAAAACTAGTCAGGAAATTGTGTAGTTTTTTTTTTTTTTTTTTTTTACCATGTATTTTTATGAGAGACTCAGACCCCTGACCTCTAATTTTTATTTGAATAGGTTTTAATTATGACCTCTTTTTCTTAATTTTTATTTTAAATTTTCAATTTTGAAATTACATATGAAAATTGACTTACTAATGTGAAAAAATTGAAAGATGTACATGACATTATTTACAACATCATTTATGTAAATTGATGTGGAAGTTGATATATATAAATTGATTGGGTGAATTTATAGATGATGTTGTAATTTTTTAAATTGAAAGGAAGGTAATGATTGTCTTAATCTTCTGTGTAGCAGAAATTGAGTGGTAAATAATGTCACATACATATTATGATTTTCACATCAACTGTCATGTCAATTTCCAAATTTCGTTTTAATATAAAACTCTCCAATGGTATCTTTTGAACAATTTTAAAGTTCAAAAGTTAAAATGAAACTTATCAAAAGTTTAAAGATATAATTGGAACATATTGTATAATTTAACGTTTAAATTAATTACATCTAAATGAAATAAAGATTTAATTTCTACTTTTGTCTAGTTATTTTCAGGAGTGGCATTTACAAAAACTCAAAATAAATACTCAATTAAAAGTACTAATTGAAATTTACACGGTACCTAACCTACAACGTATATATTAAGATTGATTTAAACTCTTGATCTCAAAGTCCCAAGGTTCCATGGTTATTAGTGGTGCAAAGTCGAAAAATCGAGCCGACCGACGTTTGTCTTTCGAGTTTTTGATAGCTTTGGTCGGGGTTGGTTTACTAAAACTGACTTATCGGTCGGTCGACTTGCCCAGAATGACGAGAATCGATTGAACCGACCAACCTTAAAAAACAATAGAGGTAACGTGTTGGACATGTTGTAGACAACATTAATGTTGATGGTCTTTCCAAGGATTTTACTAAAAAAAAATTATTTTTTTCTTCAATTTCTCTCCCTCTCGTCTCTTCTTCTCTCATTTCCCCCCTCTTCTCTTATTCCTCTTTTCTTCTCTGGGGTGTTTTTTTCCTTCTTTCTGTTTTCACTTCTTCCTTTCTTCTTTCTATTTTATCTTTTTCTTTCTTTTCTTCTTTCCTTTTTTCTTAAAATTTTATTTTTTATCTTCTTCTTCATTCACTTCATCGGATTCTTGAAACCGACCAACTGACTAACCTTCTTCCAAATCGACAAAAACCGATTGTCGAAAAACGATATGTCGATGGTCGACGTCGGTTTGAGCCGACAACTGACGTCTATTGATTGATGATCACCTCTAGTTATTAGGTGAAACTATACCCTATAGTAGCTATTCTCTCTAGTGGTTCTTCCTGCATGTAGTTTTAAATACTTATTCAATTGCACAACTAATCATTAAGTAAATGATCTAAATATTAAACAAGTGTGCAAAGTATATATATACACACATACACGTCCATATCAAGTTTGAGCTAAATAATTTACAAAATAATAATGACATATGTTGATTATAGGAATCAACTTTGGCAAGCAAATCAATCATCAAGTTAAGGGGGGTTAATGGATCCCAATAGGATATTAACTTTGACAAGTCTATCAATCATGTTAGGGGTCCAAATGTCAAGTTTTCTATATTTGCAGGCGTTTGTCCACTAATTTCAAAGAGCTAGTCTATGTGTTTGCTTGTGTTTTACGCTCTTTAGTGAGGCTTTATAGTGCAATTGTTGTCATTACATGACAAGCAACCAATAATCCTAAGATGCTTATATTTTTTCTTTCAACCACAAGTGAGAAGTATAAAGCTTAGATTCGCTTATATGTTTGTTTTGTTCTCATAGTTACTCTTAATCATTCATGTTCAAACTATTCTATCCCAGGAAATTTTCTTCCAGATTGTTTGTGGGGATGACCAATACCGAGGACTAATGTCCTAAACCAAGAGTATCCAAAAGGTGAGCTTAGACGATCTCGAACCTAGCCGGGTCCAGATGATCCTTAGTTCGGATTGAGATAAGTTATTGCCAATGCCTCAGTTTTCTGCGTCTAGCCGGTTCGATTTTTTTTTTTTTTTTTTTTTTCCAGTTTTTAAGGTCTGTGAACTGAGAACCGAACCGAATGGCTCGGTTTTCTGTGTGCCTGAACCGAGGAAATTGATTTTATTAAAAAAAAAAAAAAAAAAAAAGGAGACCGAACCAGTCGGTTCGGTTCGTTTCGGTCCAGTCCGGTCAGTCGGTTCAGCTCGGCTTTTGCCCACTCCTAGTTATTGGAGTAGCTTGATATGTAAGTCGAGTTCTGTATGCAAATCATACTAGTAGAACCTTGATACAAATAATTTGGGGGGGGGGGGGGATTAAATGTTCTAAACTTTCAAGACTTATAAAACAGTACCTATAAATAACTATAATCAAGAGAACTAGATAGAACAGTTTTGAAAATTCAGCTATGTATACATATTTTGCTCTAGGAAGGTTCATATACACAGGTTTTGTGAAGCAAAAATTGACCACTCTAAATCAAAGAAGAAAAAAGAAATGATGGCATTTTGTTTCTATGAAGCTGTAAGTTACCTAGGACCGGATAATTCAAAAGCACGAACGTTTTCGGTCGAATCGACCATCCATTCAGAAGTTTGAGAAGATGCCAATTCAGCTTCGTGGTATACTACCTCGACTCTCTGCCATTCCTCCCATCGTTCAGTCAAGCCATCTCCTTCGAGCATTCTGACCACATCGGACATTTTCGGTCGTTCCATGGGAGAGCTCTGTGTGCAGAGAAGTGCTACTTGGATTATTTGCTCAACTTCAACTTCATCATAATTGTCCTTCAGATCAGGGTCAACCAACATCTCCAACTTTTTCTCTTTCAGAAGGCCTTTGACCTGAAAAGTTCCCAAGTTTTGTTATCAAAATGAGAGAGGTTAGTCAAGACTGTTGAGAGCTAAGAAAGAGGACTTTTCAAAAGTTGTGAAGTCCTTACCCAATCAAGCAGCATAACATCTTCATCGTTCGCAAGTCGAGCAAGATCGAAAGCCCTCTGTCCGGTTATGAGCTCCAAGAGCATAATGCCATAACCAAAAACATCAGTCTTTTCAGATGACTTCCCAGTTGAGAGATACTCCGGAGCTATATGCCCAATGGTACCTCTTACTGCTGTTGTAACGTGGGTATCCTTGTAGTCCATTAATTTTGCAAGACCAAAATCGCCGACGACAGCCTCGAACTCCTCGTCCAGTAAAATATTTGCAGCTTTCACATCACGATGGATGATTTTCGGATCGCATCCATCATGTAAATAAGAAAGGCCCCTTGCAGAGCCTAATGCAACTTTCTTCCGAGTTGGCCAGTCGAGAGGAGCTTCGGATTGTGGACGTTCTACAAAAATATACCAGCTCCATTGTGAGTTCATAATAAAGGTGGCTATGCCAATTAACAAAGAGATCGATTGAAACGGATATGATATTACATCAAAACTTGGTAAAAAAAATACATAATAAAACGAGATTCACTTAAAAACTTGACTACTTGAGCTTGACATGGTTAATATTTACGAGGAAAACAAGAAACTGTACCTCTTAAACATGATGCAACACTTCCGTTAGCCATATAAGGATAAACAAGGAGGCGTTCAGTTGTTGTTGTACAAAATCCTTGTAGTCGCAAAAGATTCCGATGCACAGCCATGCTAATCATCTCTACTTCTGTCTGGAACTGCAACTCTCCACCTGGCGTACGCTCTTCTTTGAGCCTTTTTACTGCTACTAATGAGCCATCAGCCAAGCGTCCCCTGTACACTTTACCAAATCCACCTCGACCAAGAATATTTTTGTTGCTGAAGTTATCTGTTGCAACTTGCAAGTCTCTTAGAGAAAACCTTTTCAGCTGCCCCAAGTTGATCTCTGAATCTTCTTCCGCTGCATAAACAAAAGCCATGATGACTTGCAAGCTAAAAAAAGGTGAAAGTTAGTGAATCTGTTGCAACAGAAACAAACCAGGCACATCAAAGAATATTTCTCGTGATCTCCTCCGATGCCAATAGACGAATATGATAGCTGGAGTGGCAAAAAGTAAAGCAGCACCCGCAGCAACTCCTCCAACAATTGCTCCATTGGGATTGTTTAGTTCTGAAGAGAAATCAGTCATATTTTAGCTTTCTTAAATATACACTGAATGCTATAATGGAGAGGTTGCACTTTGCAACTGAAAACACGAAAAAGGTTGAGGACTTGTTTTGGTCTTAAAAGTTTTAATTTGGTTCTTATAGTTTTGCTAGATGTTCCAAAATATTTCTATTGTTACTAGATGTTGACAATTTTCTTACATGGCATGTTTTATTTGGATTCAACTTTTCTCTGCTATGTCCAAAAAAAAAAAAAAAAAACCGTACTGTTGACATTATTAGTAGTAGAGACTTTTTGAGTGACTTACCAATTTCTAAAATGGTAATTAACCTGATTTTTCAGTTTTAACGAACATAATGTATATCTGAACTTAAGTGCAGTTACTCTTATGTCAATGATTTGCTACCAAATGGCGAGATGAAATATTCCAACAGAACTAATATGATAGGAATGGCATTAGGATGAAATTAGGATTATTTTTAAGGTATATTAGCAATTAGTTTAGAAGTTTGTTAGAGTAGTTGTTATAAATGGAGGGAGTGGGAAAGGAGAAGTTAAGCATTTGATTTAGTGAGTTTGGAGCTTGAATGATCTAAAGAGAGGGAGGGTCCAAGTACCTCGAATACTTGGTTTATCTTGTAGTTTGGTTATCTTTTACATTCCAATATAGTTCAGGTTCTATCATAATAGTCCTGTCAATGATATGTTTACATTTGTTTCTTCTTTCCTAAAATAGTTGTGGACCTGTGGTAGAGTACTAGAACAATTGCCTATTTCAATAATCTTTCTAACCAGATAATACCATGGGAAGAAAATGTTGGCTGCGGAACATATGGTGGTGGTGGAGAAAAAGGAGGATCCCCAGGGCAGGGTTTCCCAGTTACCAAACCGCATAGATCCAAGTTATTTGCGAAACTACAAACAGAACGATAGCAGTCAGTAGTGGTCAGCTAATGTTGATCTAGAAGAAACTTCATGTGATTTATCAGCAAAATACCTGATGGGAGTAAATAGTGAAAATGATCCATTATTTGGAACCTTTCCAGATAAAAGGTTGTTTGATAGATCCCTGTGATTGGTGTTCAAACTACGTTATAGCCGTCATTTCAACTCCTATCTCATTTTCACTTTCAATAAATCGAAGTTTAATCCAAGAAAAGATACAATGTAGAGACTTACAAGACTTGCAGAGTGGAAATATTAGTCAAGGAAATCGGTATCAAGCCAGATAGTTTGTTGTCATTTAGCCGACTATCCTTGCAAAGATATACCAAGAGAAAGCACCCATAAGTTACGTAAAAGGGAAGCATGTGTATGGCACAAAGAGAATTGCATGAACACACAATGAAAGTAAAATCACAATAGATGTCAACTAATGATATCACAAGTGATATAACGGAGGATGAATGTTCATACATACAGGAAACGCAATTGTGTGAGCTTGCCAAACGTGTCTGGAATTGGGCCAGTTAAACCGTTCAAGTAAAGGTCTAGGCTCACCAAGTTTTCCAGATTCCCAAGATCATCTGGAATATCTCCACTTATGTTGTTACCATAAAGCTCTCTGCAATTCACAGTTCTATCAACTCAAAAAAGATAGAGTGGTTGTAATGAAGAACAACATCAAAATCATTAACGAAAGAGCAGAACAGCACATGTCCGTGAAACGCGCCACATACAATCGCTATGCTATAGGAATTCAAGGCTAAGACTCTGAGTGCGTTGAGTTTACAGTAAACAACGACTTACAAGTATTGAAGACTTTTAAGTTGACCAAGCTCTGGTACTAATTTACCAGACAATCCAGCATTTCCAAGGTCGCTGCAGAGAATGCCAAAAATGGTAAAATTTTGTATAATATCGACCAAGTTAACAAGTTCACTAATCAGAGAAGAATGAATAATAATGGAAAATGAGGTTCCTTACACTCTTATAATGTTATTTTCATTGTTGCAAGTAACATGAAACCAAGTGCAAGGGTTAACAAGGGTGGGATCCCAACTCTGCAGAACATTGTTTGGATCTTCCAAATTTGATCGAAATATATGCAGAGCAGTAGCTGCTTAGAATAGAAGAACAAGTTGTCAAATTTAACCGAAACTGAACAAAAAAAATGCGACCGCGCCACACCCAGAACTACTCAGAATTGTATAGCATAGCAATGAGACAGAACATCCGCCACTGAATTCAATAATACATTTCAAGCAAACAAAAGATTTGGCGGTTGCATTTTCAAAGTTAGAACACATTTCTATTCCTTGCTCTCATTTGGTTTCTCACACTTCCCTAAATGTAGTTTCTAGATTTAGTCCGTCCACAATCATGGGCATTTTTCCAACTCCAAGGATTCAATTACTACATTTCTGAAAATATCAAAAAATTACCAAAATATTGTGCTTCAAGTTTCAACCTATTCTACATTATGACAACCCCTTAAGCTCTCAAAACCACCATTGAACTTGAAATATGTGAAGATACTATTGATCAAGTGGGAATTCAAACAACCCTAGGCAGAGAAGTAAACTGCCCCAGATGAATTCAGTTCCAAAACTTTGATGAACTTCACAGTTCACACACCATTTTGATCGACCCAACTCAACAAGCAACATCACCAAAAACCAAAACCATCTTAACAAAATTACGAAAACGGGAATCACCTTCTACAGTTGCAGAGACATTGGCACACAGTTGCCCCACAAAGATGAACCAGAGCAAGACCAAAGCCCCATTCAGCCGTTTCTTCATCTCCGCCGCTCCTCCCTCCAAAACGTGAGGCGATTTCACCGAACTTCCCAACGCCAAGCCCCCACACCCACATTACAGAAAGCACCAAATCTCACCCACTCCCCGCGGAGGAAAGAACCCTCAAGCGAAGCTGAAAGAGCAGCAGAGACGAACCATCAGTCCGCCATTGAAGAAGAAACAAGGTGGGTTTGAGAGATTCTGATTGAAATGGGAGTGAATCAGAGGAAGACGAAGAACCCAGAAACGAAATGGGTTGTTTTCTTTTCGCACATCGATTTCGTTTCTTCTTCCTTGAGGGGGATTTTGCCAATTTGCTTTGCTTTGTCTGAATGAAGTGCTTTTTGAGAATCAAAGTGAAAGAGAGAGTGAGAGAAGTGGAAAAGAGAATTGCTTTTGGCAGGTGTGATTTTCGTTAGGGGAAGGGGGGACCCACCTGGCCAAGGCAGCACACCGATAAAGAAAAGAAACGCAAATTTGTGTTTTTTAGTCAACGGTGAGAGAGGGGTTAGTGGAGCCCACTTTGCCAGCTCGGATTCTGTTAAAACTTCTGTACAACGAGAATGTTTTCCTGTTTTGGTTTTGGATATATTTTTAGGTGAAGGATTTTCCTTTTTAAGAATGTAGTTTTTTAAAAACATTATTATTATTATTATTTTTAAGAATGTAGTTTTTTAAAAAATGAAGTTGTTGTTTTTCAAGGGCTAAATTATAAAAAATACCTCTCAACTATGGGGTTTGTTTCAAAATTGCCCATGAACTTTGAAAAGTTTCAAATATATTCCTGAACTATGAAAAATGTTTCAAAAATACCTCTGTCGTTCATTTTTTTATGGAAACCGTTAGAATTTACGGTGAGAGGAGAAAAAAAGAAAAAACATTTTTCAATAAGGACATTTTTTATTTTTTTTTAAACTTCAAGGGTATTTTTGAAACTGAAACTTTAACGGTTTCCATCCAAAAATTAACAGCAATGGTATTTTTGAAACATTTTTCAAAGTTCAGGGATATTTTTAAAACTTTTCAAAATTCATGGGCATTTTTTAAACAAACCCCATAGTTCAAGGGTATTTCTTATAATTTAGCCTTTTTCAAAAACTTATTTTTTTCCATCCATTCATGATAGGATCCATTTGGTAACTATTTAACATGTGATTCAACTACTACAATATTAATAATCTTTTTAATCCCTTTATTTAAATTAGGGTGTTTTCTTGAAAAAAAAAATATATTTCTTGATGTGTGAATTATCGGTCATAGTTTAACATTTTTTTAATTTTCAAAATTTTCTATAATTTGATATCAGACTTATTGAACTAATGAGTTGTGATTTTGCAAGACGTGACAATGAGTGGCATAAGAGAAACCATATGAAATAAATTTTGGTTTAGAATGCATAGTGCATTATTGCATGCCTAAAATCACCTTCTTCTTTTTTTTTTTTTCTCTCTCTCTCTCTCTCTTTTGCTCTCCCACCCCTCTCTTCTTACTTCAACAATTACATAGGTGGAAGATCGAACCATTAATCTTTGGGATAGGAATTGATTCTTCATCCAATGAGTTATGTTCGGATTGACCTCTCCACCATTACTATAATATAAAATTCCTGTTACCAAACTACTATGGTTTTCATCTTTATTAAGAACACATTTGAATTTCTAGCCAAATTCTAAAAACAAAAACAAGTTTTTGAAAATGTTTTCAAAAATTGGTTTGGTATTTGAAAACATAGAAAGAAGGTAGATGAGAAAAAACAAAGAAACTTGTATGAGTAATGTTTAAAAGCTTAATTTTCAAAAACAAAAAACCAAATGGTTATCAAACATAGTTTTTTATGTTTTCTATTTTTGTTTTTCATTTTTAAAAAACATAGTGGTTTGAAAACCATTTATTGTCTTTTGTTTTCCATCTTTTAAAAATATTTTTGAAATTTATAAGCAAATTTTTTTTATAACAAAAAAAAGTTTTCAAAAACTAAGTTTTCTTCTAATGCTCTTTTTTTTTCCCTCTTTTACATATTTCACTCTAGGAAATTTCTTTTTCTAATTTCTCTTTCTCAATTTTGATCTCAATATAATTTTTTATTTATCTTTTTCTTTCTAAAAAATTCACCTCTACCTAGTTTTTTCTTTCTAAAATGTTTATCTTTATTTAACTTTCATTTCTATCTCTACTCGGACTTATCTCTCCAATTTCTCTTTTCCATAAAATTTTATCTCTCAAAACTTTTTTTTTCTGTAACTTATTTATTTCTAAAATTTCTCCATAATTTTTCTCTCCCTATTCTCTTCCTAATAAACACATCTCTAACCTTTCTTTTGAAAAAAAAAATCTCCCTAAATTTTTTCTCGTTACAATTTTTTTTTAAATTTTTCTAATTCATTGTTATTTCTCTAAGATATCTTTTACTATTAACCTTAGACTATCTCACTAAATTTTCACTTTTTATTTAATTTTTCTCTATATAATATATATCTTCTACTCTAACATTTTTATTTATTTTTTATTTTTTCTCTAACTAATATTGTTTATGGAGTCTAACTAATATTGTCTCTCTAACTATTTTATTTCACATCTCTCAATTTTCTATGTTTAACTTTTCTCTCAAAAAAATTTATATTCACGTCTCTAAATTTTTGTTTCAATGTCTTTACAAATTTTTCTCTTTAAAATATCTTTTCATCTCTCTAATTATTTAAAAACGAAAAACTAGAAACAGTCATCAAACAAGTTTAGTTTTCTGTTTTTTAAAAATAAATAACAAAAAATAATTGTCAAACATATATGATTTTTGTTTTTCAAAAAACGAAAAAACCAAAAACTAAAAACTAGAATAGTTATAGAGAGTTTGAATTTATTACTTTCAACTCTAAAATTATAAAAAACCAAAAACCTAAAACAAAAATCAAAATAATCATCAAACCGCATCTTCATATATTGGGGGTTTGCTTTGCCCTATTCATAGGTTTTTTCAAAATCATCGTTCATAAAGTAATTTTATTTTTTTTCTCCCTTTTCGTCGAGAAAAAAAAAGAAAAAGCAAAAAGAAAAAAAAGTGAGAGAAGGACTTTGAGGATTGGTGGGGCCTAGAAGAAGTTGAAAAAAGCAACAAGAAAGAGAAAAATAAAAAAAATAAAAACGTAAGCATGCGCTAGAAATGTTTGACCAAGCTTATTACTATTACTACAACTATTACTAAATTTGCGTCCGTCTTAAATACCTTTTAGTTTAATTTTTTTGTAAAAATATTTTGTATAAAAGTTGTTTAGAATTTAAACATTCACAAATTTCTATATACTTAAAAACTCTTTTTAAAAAAAAATTCTTTTGTTTCTCTCAAAATGATTTGTTTGTCAATCTCATTTTTTTAATAAGAAACAATTGCGTGGATGACCCATTTTGAGAGGTAAAAATGAAAAATGTCCTACCTTTTCAGAATAAGGATATATGTCATTTTGCTTACATCATCATCCTAGCAAAATTACCATTTTACTCTCTATATGAAAACGCACATCTAAGGCATTTGAGAGCGAGAGGTTGGAGCAAGAGCAATATTTGAGAGTGAGCAAGAGATTGGAGAGAGAAATGAGAGAGAGAGTAAGAGATTGGAGGGAGAAATTGGAGAGAGAGCGAGAGCGAGAGCGAGATTTGAGAGAGAGCCAGAGATTGGAGAGAGAAATTGGAGAGAGAGTGAGAGTAGCAAGAGAGAGCGAGGTTAGAATAGAGAGTAATTTTACTAGGATGCTGATACAAGTAAAAAAAGCATATATCCTTGTTTTGAAAAGGTGGGACATTTATCATTTCCGCCTATTTTAATGGATCATCCGTCCAAATATCCCTTTTAATAAATCATTTTTAGTGGTTGTCAAACACAAGAATTTTTTTCAAAATTAAAAGTTAAACCAAACATACCCTTAGGTTTTTATAAAAAAAAATATATTTACTAATTTCATTTTCAAACATATTCATGATGGATTTCCAATCATGCCCACCTTAAGTGGGTCCCTTCTACTCATGGACAATTTCTAGTGCTTTGGCTCCACTTCCTTCAAATCTTCACGCCTATCCTCTAATCACTCCTTTCATTATTATCATTTTTTTAAAACAATCTTGAGTGGATACCTATACATAGGATAGCATCTCACTAAGATAGGACGGGATCGAAGATATCTTTCTTGTCGTTGAATTTTTCAAAAATAATTTCATTTATCTCTACTCTATTTTCGAATTCGATCTAATGAAAACACGTTTCTTGGTTTGAGATCAAATTTGTTGTTGTTGTTGTTTTTTTTTTTTTTTTAAATTATATGGGTGTTTACTTCTTTTTGTTGTTTTTGTACCACGTTGTACTCATTTGTTGAATAAGTATTCAATTTCATCTTTGAAATTATGAGGTTAATGGTAAGAAAATTTGTAATTTGCCTTAATTACTTTTTATGAAAATATATATTTATAGAAATTTTAAAAAATGAAGCTATCAATTGATTTTTTTCCGTTTTGTACCTTTCTACCATTATAATAACTAGACTAAATAATGTTAGCTGGTTCAGTCAACCCACTGCCTCCAACCTTTTGACTTAATGAATAATGGTAAAACCAGTGAATGTTGTCAAAATGATGTTAGTTTTTCACACTTTATTTATTTATTTATTTTCTTACTTGTGTAAAATTTATATGGTTGAGATGCAAGATTTTGACCACAAGTATACGTCAACTCTACTATTTAGGTTATTAGTCGAATGGTTGACCTTACCTGTAAGAGAGAAGCTCAAACAGGTGTGCTCCAATGCTGAACACCACTTAGATCATTTTGTAATGTTGAGTCAAAGTAGTTTGTATAATTCATTAATGAGATGAGTCTCATACTTCTCCTCATTGACTTGTTTGTCGTACTGTACATGGAGTCAATAGGAAGTAAGAAGAAGATGGACACATGGCTCGACTTGGTTAAGATCCAACTGGACAGATTGTACCATTGACATACTTGTCGGTATTCCGCATTAGCTTGACCTTGGTGGCTTAGTCTTGAGGATTCTTCCATTAGTGGGTCCATGGGTCTGGCTTGGACTTCTTGGAACCTGGGCCCATGGGCTTCGGAGTCACCCTACTCCATATGTATTGTTAAATTTCTTATTCATCATAACATCAAATTCTAGGGATTTATTGTTTAATACCATATGACACAAATTATGAGTAGTGGACACAAGTACGTGAATAAGTGGCAAATTGAATGGTTGGAGGCATAAACATGCAATTTGTGACAATATTTGAGCAATTCTGAAGACTACATCATTGGGAGAGTGATGTGTTGAATATCATGTGGATTCTGAATGATGAATTTATCGTATATAGTTGATGGAAACCAAAAGAATGACTTCTTTACCACACGTGTCAACTCTTTCAAGCATATTAACCAAGAAAGGAACTTAGTAACACACAAACTAGTCCATTATGCATGCTCGTTTAGTGCTTCCAAGAACAATAGATAGCTCATATACCGTCTTGGAGTCGTATCCCCTTCTTAGTTATTGAGTTTAAATTTAGCTCTCTATTGACCAAATTTGATGCATTATCCTCCATTTGCCTCTCTCGCATAATATTGAGCAAGAAAAAGGAAAACTTGAAAGTAATTCAAGGGATTAGATTGATTTGATGAAAATACACCTATGTCGATTTAATTATAAAGAAAATTATAGGATAAATAAAAGAGAGAATATTAATTATTATATAAGTGTCAGTTAATGTATTAAATTTTTGTTGACTTGTCGACATTTTCATCGATATTTCCTTCTGTCCATGGGTTCGACATTGATACGAGGAGTGAATTGACATTTAATTTCCATTATACCATACAGAGATTGGTTAAAGATGAAGAAAATAGTAACTAAATGTAACTAAATAATATTAATAATAAGTATTTTAACTTATTTTTAAATATAAAAAATTATTTTATTAATTTAAATATTTTTTTTTGAATTTTTTGTTTTAAATATTTTTTTAGAAATATTCATCGACATCGAAATTTTATCGATATTTCTATTGATGTTTCCATAAAATCCCGACCTCGATATTTACGTCGACATGGACATTTTCACTTTTTTTTTTTTTTTTTTTTTTTTTTTTTTTTTTTGTAGTTCAACAACATTTGGGGGTGAGGGACTCAAATCTCTAACCTCTTGGTCAAGAGTACATGTCATTTACTGCTAAGCTATGTTCGTTTTTATGGACATTTTAACCGTCGACTGCTAGGGTCACAAACAACTCTACATTTGTTAAGTACTTTTTTCCATTTATCAATCAACCTAATGGGTTGTGTTTAACAAAATAATTGGGTTGGGCTAAGAAAGAACAAACTTTTCGTTTAGACATGACAAAACTTAGTCACATTAGTCATATATTCATATGCCATAACAATATAACTAAACAAACAAACTCTAATGATGGAAATGGTGGACCATGTTAAGTTTATTAACCAATCTAATTTGTATGTTTAATTTAGTGTTTATTAATCTATAAGAACAGAAAGAAGTGGACAAATTAAGTGAGAAAAATATCAGGAAGCCATAAATTTACATAAAAAACTTAAATAAGTTAGGTTAAATTATAAGTTTAGTACCTCAACTTTCAAGATTATTATATCAATTTGATCCCTCAACTTTAAAAAGTGTTTGACCGGTCTCTGAACTTTTAATTTTGTGTCTAATAGGTCTTTGAACTTTAAAAGGTCCTTGAACTTTCAATTTGTGTCTAATAGTTCCTTGACATATTCAAGATTTTTTAAAATTAATCTATTAGATACAAAATTGGTTTTTTTTTTTTTTTTTGAAAAGTATAAAATTGAATTTTATGTCTATTGGGATCCTAAACTTTCATTTTGTATCTAGTAAACTTGTGAATTAAAAAAATATATTGAATAGGTTAAAGACTTATTAGACACAAAATTGAAAGTTGGGCGACCTTTTGAACACAAAAGTGAAAGTTTAAAGACTTCCGAAATACTTTTTAAAGTTGAGGAACCTATTTGACACAAAATTGAGAATTCGATGACTTATTTGATATTTTTCAAAGTTTAAGGAACAAAATAACACAACCTTAAAAGTTCAGAGACCAAACTTACAATTGAATCATAAAATTATTGGTGGTCCCTAGTCCACGAACTTAATTATTGGAGGATGGATTCAATTTTGGTCAAGCTTAAATACTGTAATAGAGGCGTTATATTTGTATGGCTAGACCGAACTTCAATATGTGCTTTTTCCGACTTGATTATGTGCATGTTTGGGAATGCTTTTGAAATGGCTAAAATCGCTTTTGTCTTGTTCGAAATCACCTCGAAACATATTTTTACTTATGTAAAATCAATGTTGTTACAGGCAATTTTGGACCACCTGACACACAAGGAGCAGACGAGGACGTCCGGGCAAAAATAGGGCTGGGAAACCGACCCAGAGGAAGAACCGACCAAAGGGCCGGGCCAACTTGGCCGACCATTCGGCCCGCTCACCTCCTCTCGGTCCCTGATGCTTCTAGCCGCCCCGGTTTCGCCTAGTTTGTCCCGAAACGCCTTCGAATTCTTAAAAACCCTAGGAGCACGAGCAGGTATTTATACCCCTCTTCGCCACTGAAGAAGGGGACCCGAACTCAATTCTCGACTCTCTTCTCTTGCTCTCTAGCTCTCCCTTCCGTTTTCTAACTTAAGCATCGGAGGCGGTGTGGCTAGCACCACACCGGTGTGCAGGTTTTCTCTTTTGCAGGCCACGTCTTCCCCCTCATCTACAAGTTTACCGTTGGTGGCACGTAAAGGTCAGGTGAGTTTCCTCTGACCAAAATCGACCATCAACAGTTGGCGCCGTCTGTGGGGAAGAAAGCTTGCCAAATCTGCATACCGGTCACTCCATGAGTAAGGGGATGGAGAAGGGAAATCAAGACATAAACACAGAAAATTCGGATGGTGACCGCCACCAGTGGAGGTCACGGGAAGAAGGCCGAGATCGGCCTCAGACCGAATCTACCGAATCTCCTCGTCCTCGGTCTCCACTGCCCTTGTCACGCCCATAATTTAGCAAAAATTTCAAATTTCTATGATTTTGGAGTTAAATTGGAGTTGGAGGGAGATTAAAAGATTTGAAAGAGGGTGAAATTTTAAAATAAGGGCTGGAATGGCAAACTTGTAAATAAGTTGCCTTTGTAGCTAACTAAACCCTAGCCACTTTCTTTTAAATCAGCCATGCGCAGCCCTAGGTTAGCATTTTTTTCTTTTCCCCTCATCTTTCCTCTCCCTCACCAACCCGACGGCAGCTCCCTCCTCACAGTTCTCCTCCGGCGAGAACACCTCCTCCCACGGTCCTCTTCACGGCGGCACCCGACGATACTTTGGCAGGCGACGACGCTCCTTCAGCAGCAGCAGCCACGAGTCGCCGGCGTCTTCGTCGATAGCCAGGTGGGGAGGCGCGACAGTAGCAGGTCTGTCCGCGGCGGTGCACGTCTTCCAGCGTCGTCCTCGGCGGTTCGAGCGACGTGGTCACGGTGAGTTTTTCGACGGCTGGGCAGCGTGGCGATATCTGGCAGAGCGGCTTCTCCGGCAAGCGGCGACGCGAACAACAGCTTTTGGGGGTCGATTTCCTCTGTTTTCCGGCGTTTTCGCGTAGTGGGTAAGTGCTTAGGAGTTGTTTCTTGGTTGAATAATAAGTTTAAATGAATACCCACTGATTTTTGAAACCCATTCAGCAAGTTCTTAGCGTTTTCCGGCAAGGTTCTCTAATGGGTCTATAAGTTTCATGAATATTAAAGTGTTTAAGTGAGATTTAGGATGATTTTGGGATGATTTATCGTTCAATCAAGTTTACCCATTAGTTGTAGTGTTCGATTTCAAGGTTCTTTGGCATTCGAAGTGTAGCTGTCGGATTGGAGCGTGTTTGGAGACCTCGGACAGCAAGCATATTCTGTTTTGGCCTTGGAGTTAAAGAGTTGATTAGTGTTGTTCAAGAGCATTAAGCTAGGTAAGTGAACTTACTATTGAACCTTTTATTTGGGTGCGAATATTTGAGTTCCTAAAATTCTCGTGTTTAGAAAATTTAATTTTCTAAAATATTTGTGTTAGGAGTTGTTCTTGAATTTTATTATTAAAAGCATGAAAGTTGAGCATATTTCAATTATGCATGAGTTTAAGAAAAGTCATTGAAAACATGAAAATTATTATTATTGTTTTTAAAATAGTTGAATTGGTGGTCTCTTGAAATTCCATAAAGGAATTAGTTTAAATTATTTATAAGTGTAATTCAGCGTACATGAAATTGATGTACGTTCAGAGATGCCTACGCAGGGCTTAGGGACATGAAATTGATGTACCTAAGTCGAGGGTTGTGAAATTGACGCCCTTGAGGTTTTGTGAAATTGACGGCCTCTGTAGGAGACATATGAAATTGATGTGTCTAGAATGTGTATGAAAGTGATGCATATTCTCTCTCATTAGAAATACACATGGAATTGATGTGTTTTAGGATATGCATGAAATTGATGTATATCCTAAGCTTAAAAATAAAGTTTAAAGCCACCAAAATTATATTTGTAGTTGAATTTTTAAAATGTTTTTAAAGCGTGACCCAACCTGAATAGTAGGGTCACTTACTGAGTATTTAAAATACTCATTCTTTTCAAAAATATTTTTTTTTCAGGTAAAGGCAAGGGCAGGTGAAAGACGATTGATGAGAGACCGTTAGATGGCCATGGGAGGACTTGAGTTCATCATTTATTTTATTCCGCGTTAAGAACTATGATTTACTTTATTTAAATATGTAAATTTGTTTTAAGAAAATTTCTAGAGGCCTTGTACATTCATGTTTTAGAAATTCTTTAAGCTTATTTAAAACCTTTGAAATTAGGGATCCCGAATAAAAAAAAAATTTTGCTTTAAAGTTATTGTTTAAATTAGTGCTTTTGCTTTAAAACAATTTTAGTCAAAAAGGCTTCTACAACATGCATTGTCGTAACGGTCCCTGTAAGACTTATTAAGAAGTCGGGTCGTTACAGTTGGTATCAGAGCTCAGTTAATGATTCTGTAGACTGCTTACATCGTAAGCTTATGAGTCCCCATGGCTAAATAACAAGATTCTCATCATCGCCAGGTATGCCCTTGTAATAGACTAAGTTTTAAAGTTTTTAAGTTTATGTGATTGTTATTCCATACATGAATTTCTCTTGCCATTTAGTTTTCGGTTAAGAGATTGATTAGGCTTAGTATGGGTGTAGAAACTTGAAGTATGCCTCCACGTGGACAAGGTCGAGGACGTGGACGCGGACGTGGTCGCGGTAGGGGTGGCAGAGGTCTGGCACTCCCGGAGCAAGTAGATCCTCCTATGGATCAGTATGACGAAGACCTTCCTGATGAGCAAGCTCCTGCACCTCCAGCACCGGCGCAGACTGTCACTTTGACTCTAGAGGCTCTTCAGGCGCTTCTAAATAATGTTGCTGCCAATCAGGCGCCCCAAGTGAACCAAAATGAGAATCAGGGTCAGGTAGGCTCAACTGCGGGAGCTCGGTGTCTTAAGGATTTTAAGAAGTATGACCCACCGATGTTTAGCGGCAAGACTGTGGACCCCACAGAGGCCGAAGCTTGGACTGCCAAAATTGAAGAGATTTTTCGCTATATGGGATGCCCTGAGGCGCAACAGGTGTCGTGCGCAGTTTTTGTGCTAAGGGATGATGCCCTGTTGTGGTGGAGATCGGCTGAGAGATCCATCGATGTGAGTTCTGGTCCGGTCACTTGGTTGCAGTTCAAGGAGGCGTTCTTTCAGAAATATTACTCGGCCATCATCAGTTACAGAAAGGAAAGGGAATTCCTAACCTTGTCGCAAGGGGAAAAGTCAGTAGAAGAGTACGAGCTGGAATTCACCCGACTGTCCCGGTTTGCCCCTGAAGCGGTGGATACGGAGGCGAAGAAGACAAAGAGGTTCATCGCGGGCCTCAGAGATGACGTCCAGAGGGTTGTTGGAGCCCTTGGCCCAGCGGACTACGCATCGGCCCTTCGAGCGGCCACCTTTATGGGCATGCCAACTGTTAATGCAACTCCAGTAGCCAAGGAGTCGGAGCTCAACGCAGGACAGAAGAGGAAACATGAGCAGACAACTACCAACCTCCAGCGATCTCAACCCTCATCCGAAAGTTCTAGACAGAAAACTCAGCATGACAAACAAGAGGGCAATGGAGGTGAGAAACCCAAATGCAACACTTGTGGAAGACATCATTGGGGTCAGTGCTTGGCGAGGAAAGGTGTGTGTTTCAAATGTCACCAGGAAGGGCATATGGCTAATAACTGCCCTCAGAAGAAAGCAGGAGGCTCGTGAAGAAAGACCTTTGAAGAAAGACCTTAGTAGTTACTTTTATCTTATTTGCTTTATTTGTCAAAGGTGAGACTCTAGTTATTTGTTTTCATTCTTTTAGTTTGTTTGGATTTTGTTGTTTAAGTATTAAGTTTGAACTTTGAGTTAACGAATATTTTCCCTACTCTTCATTGTATTTGATTAATAGTAATGAGATTATTAAAAGTATGTTTGAATTGAGATTCCTTTCCTCTTCTATCAGTAGCTTGTGATTTATAGCTTTATGTTCCCAAAAATTTCGGAGCATACGACTGATATTCAGATAGAAGTTTAAGTAATGTCGCTAAGTTGTGCTTAAAACTTAGGGCATTACGCTTGTCAAGTCAGCACATTCCTATTAATTATGTATGCTTACTTTGCAAATAAGTGGGCGTGGTTGTGTTTAAAAGAGATGAGAATCAAGTATCTAGAACTCTTCCAAGATCAACAACTTTCGAGGACGAAAGTTCTTTAAGGAGGGAAGATTGTCACGCCCATAATTTAGCAAAAATTTCAAATTTCTATGATTTTGGAGTTAAATTGGAGTTGGAGGGAGATTAAAAGATTTGAAAGAGGGTGAAATTTTAAAATAAGGGCTGGAATGGCAAACTTGTAAATAAGTTGCCTTTGTAGCTAACTAAACCCTAGCCACTTTCTTTTAAATCAGCCATGCGCAGCCCTAGGTTAGCATTTTTTTCTTTTCCCCTCATCTTTCCTCTCCCTCACCAACCCGACGGCAGCTCCCTCCTCACAGTTCTCCTCCGGCGAGAACACCTCCTCCCACGGTCCTCTTCACGGCGGCACCCGACGATACTTTGGCAGGCGACGACGCTCCTTCAGCAGCAGCAGCCACGAGTCGCCGGCGTCTTCGTCGACAGCCAGGTGGGGAGGCGCGACAGTAGCAGGTCTGTCCGCGGCGGTGCACGTCTTCCAGCGTCGTCCTCGGCGGTTCGAGCGACGTGGTCACGGTGAGTTTTTCGACGGCTGGGCAGCGTGGCGATATCTGGCAGAGCGACTTCTCCGGCAAGCGGCGACGCGAACAACAGCTTTTGGGGGTCGATTTCCTCTGTTTTCCGGCGTTTTCGCGTAGTGGGTAAGTGTTTAGGAGTTGTTTCTTGGTTGAATAATAAGTTTAAATGAATACCCACTGATTTTTGAAACCCATTCAGCAAGTTCTTAGCGTTTTCCGGCAAGGTTCTCTAATGGGTCTATAAGTTTCATGAATATTAAAGTGTTTAAGTGAGATTTAGGATGATTTTGGGATGATTTATCGTTCAATCAAGTTTACCCATTAGTTGTAGTGTTCGATTTCAAGGTTCTTTGGCATTCGAAGTGTAGCTGTCGGATTGGAGCGTGTTTGGAGACCTCGGACAGCAAGCATATTCTGTTTTGGCCTTGGAGTTAAAGAGTTGATTAGTGTTGTTCAAGAGCATTAAGCTAGGTAAGTGAACTTACTATTGAACCTTTTATTTGGGTGCGAATATTTGAGTTCCTAAAATTCTCGTGTTTAGAAAATTTAATTTTCTAAAATATTTGTGTTAGGAGTTGTTCTTGAATTTTATTATTAAAAGCATGAAAGTTGAGCATATTTCAATTATGCATGAGTTTAAGAAAAGTCATTGAAAACATGAAAATTATTATTATTGTTTTTAAAATAGTTGAATTGGTGGTCTCTTGAAATTCCATAAAGGAATTAGTTTAAATTATTTATAAGTGTAATTCAGCGTACATGAAATTGATGTACGTTCAGAGATGCCTACGCAGGGCTTAGGGACATGAAATTGATGTACCTAAGTCGAGGGTTGTGAAATTGACGCCCTTGAGGTTTTGTGAAATTGACGGCCTCTGTAGGAGACATATGAAATTGATGTGTCTAGAATGTGTATGAAAGTGATGCATATTCTCTCTCATTAGAAATACACATGGAATTGATGTGTTTTAGGATATGCATGAAATTGATGTATATCCTAAGCTTAAAAATAAAGTTTAAAGCCACCAAAATTATATTTGTAGTTGAATTTTTAAAATGTTTTTAAAGCGTGACCCAACCTGAATAGTAGGGTCACTTACTGAGTATTTAAAATACTCATTCTTTTCAAAAATATTTTTTTTTCAGGTAAAGGCAAGGGCAGGTGAAAGGCGATTGATGAGAGACCGTTAGATGGCCATGGGAGGACTTGAGTTCATCATTTATTTTATTCCGCGTTAAGAACTATGATTTACTTTATTTAAATATGTAAATTTGTTTTAAGAAAATTTCTAGAGGCCTTGTACATTCATGTTTTAGAAATTCTTTAAGCTTATTTAAAACCTTTGAAATTAGGGATCCCGAATAAAAAAAAAATTTTGCTTTAAAGTTATTGTTTAAATTAGTGCTTTTGCTTTAAAACAATTTTAGTCAAAAAGGCTTCTACAACATGCATTGTCGTAACGGTCCCTGTAAGACTTATTAAGAAGTCGGGTCGTTACAGCCCTCATCCCGAGAGAAGCAAGCTGATCTAAAATTTGCTGCTCTCGAAAACAAAGTAAGTGCGATGGATCATAATTTGTCCAGGATACTTCGTATCTTGGATAAACCGGGTCCTAGCACTAAAACCCCTGATGAGAGGTTGGTTAGGGATCCGAGGAAGGGGAAGGAGCCTGATAGCGAGCATAGCTAGCTATCTTTACTTATTTAATTTAGCTAGTCTTTGATGATTATTGGCCATTTTATTGCACTTTATTGTTTATTTTGTAGGAAATGGTTGATTGGAGCTATAGCGCAATATTGGAGTTAATCGGGTGCTCGGGACGTGAAAAGATGCAAAGGAATGAAAAAGAATCAAAGAGAAAAAATCAACATTCGGTCAACATTTGACCAGCGTCGAGACGCCATCCCTTGAGCGTTTCGACGCTGGCATTCCATATCAGAATAGGCGCAAAAAGGTCACAGCGTCGAGACGCTGCGTAATTTCCTTTCCAGAATACGCGTGTTTAGAGGCAGCGTCTCGACGCTACGACGAAAAATCAGTATAAATCATTCTTTTCGGCTAGGTTTTTGGGGGATTCAATTTTGGGACCTTTGGAAGCCGTAAAACAGAGGAGAAAACAGAGGATTGAGGCTGAACAAGAGGGAGAAAAGCGGAAATCAACCCATCGTTCGTGGGGATCGTGACGGGGACGTTCGGTCTCGGCCTACATTGAGTTTTCTTTTCCCTTTCCTTTTCTCTAGTTAGATTTATGGCTTTATTATGTTTAGTTGAGCTTGTAATTACATTCATGAGTAGCTAAACTCATAGCTTAGGGATTGATGTAGTTGATTGAGTTTATGGATTGATTTATGGTTTAAGTTGTGCAATGTTTATTATGTTTGTAATCTTGATTTAATGCTTTCAATTGATTGGCCATTAGTTGGATGATTTATGTTTTGAATCTAGCTCGGGAGAGGGGATTTGATATAGACATACTCAAGATTGCATGACTAAAGTTTATTTTCTAATTCGTGACGGTTTTAGATTAACTTTAGAATTGGTCAAAAGATCTCATTACCTTGCGTATTAATAAACTTAGATAGGGATATCAAGTTGGTTAATTTGCATGAGAATCAATTATACTCGGGAGAGGTAGTTGTGATTAAAGGGTCTTTGGCTCATAATTTCATTGTGCATAATAACTTACTCCTTAAAATCAATCCTAGACTAAATCGGCGAAATCAATTCCCTAAGTGTTTTCCCAATTGAATTTCCACACCTTTTTACTTGCTTTGATTTAGTTTTCGTATCATTCACTCACTACTTTTTGATCCCTAAATAAAATTGAGCAAGATAATTCACAATACTTGATTTGCTTAAAAATCCAATCCAGAGGACGACACTCGTTTATACGAACACTTTATTATTACTTGACCCGTGCGCTTGCGGTAAGGAAAAGTCCACATCAAGTTTTTGGCGCCGTTGCCGGGGATTGGCACATTTAGCTAGATCGATATTATAAAAAAAAAATTTGATCTTAATTTAGGGTGTATTTTTACTTTTCTAGGTTGTTTGCATTTTTTTTTTCCTTATTTGTTTTTCTTTCCATATTTGTTTTTCTAGTTTAGGTTGTTTGATTTTTTTCCATAGATAGATTCTTTTTCCTTTTTAGTGTTTTCTTTCCTTTGTAGATTAGTTTTTCTTTATTTGTTAGATTCCCTATTTGTGTTTTGCCTTATTTATTTTTGCATTCCATATTAGGTTATTTTGTTTCCTTTTCTAGATTATATTTTTCCATATTTAGATTAGTTGTTTTCTTTTCTTTGTTTCTTTCCATAATTGTTTTCTTTGTTTCTTTCCAAACTTTAAAGGTATTCTCCTACTTACTCAACTATACTTTGTGTTTTAATGAAGTTTTACTTGAGATTGGGGGCTGCAAAGGGGATATGCACTCCCTATTAAACAAAATGCACACTAGCTTAACATACCTAGCCAATGACTACATGTTCTAGCCTGTTATTTCATCATTTTCCTACAAAGGCTAATATTTGGATGCAGGGAGGTAAGTTTCAGGCTAGCGGGGGCATGAGGCCGAGGCCGAGCCTAGCCTCTTCCCTCATACTTCTTTTTGCAGAAATTAACTTTTTGATGCAGGATCGTGAGATCTTCCATTTTACTTGTGGATAAGCCCTGGATCCGGAATGATGCACTCCGAATGACCAAGTATGGGGGTTCGGGGGCAACGCCCCCTTAGCAAAATTAGAAAAATGCTAGGCCTCTTCCCGAGGCCGAGGCCGAGCCGACAAGCTAAAAAGGGGATGGCAGTGATCGGCCTCTTCCCGAGGCCGACCAGCACCACTTTTGTAATCCCTCACCTTTTCTCATTTCTATCTCACCTAACCCCTATTCAGAGAGTTTTGTTTTGTCTATTTCTATCCCATAATGCAGGATAGCAATGAATCCGCACGAAAGCCAGCACAGAGCAAGGATCGTTACTCTTAAATCGGGCTTAAGGAGCTCAACTGATAGCATTAAGTCGCACCTAAATCCCAATTCAAGAGTGGGGGCTTAATGTTATAGGCAATTTTGGACCACTCGACGCACAAGGAGCAGACGAGGACTTCCGGGCAAAAATAGGGCTGGGAGACCGACCCAGAGGAAGAACCGACCAAAGGGCCTCGAGGGTCCAACTTGGCCCGACCCATATGGTCGGCCTCGAGGCCGACCATTCGGCCCGCTTGCGCGGGCCAAGCTCGGTCACCTCCTCTCGGTCCCTGATGCTTCTAGCCGCCCCGGTTTCGCCTAGTTTGTCCCGAAACGCCTTCGAATTCCTAAAAACCCTAGGAGCACGAGCAGATATTACCCCTCTTCGCCACTGAAGAAGGGGACCCGAACTCAATTCTCGACTCTCTTCTCTTGCTCTCTAGCTCTCCCTTCCGTTTTCTGACTTAAGCATCGGAGGCGGTGTGGCTAGCACCACACCGATGTGCAGGTTTTCTCTTTTGCAGGCCACGTCTTCCCCCTCATCTACAAGTTTACCGTTGGTGGCACGTGAAGGTCATGTGAGTTTCCTTTGACCAAAATCGACCATCAACAAATGTCACGTTTGATTTTAGACTTTTAAACGTGATTTTCATACCATCAAAATTAATTTTGAATTATTAAAGACATGTTTTGGAATGATAATGAATATGACAAAAAGTGATTTTGACAATTTTAAAATCACTCCCCAATATGCACTATATCTAGGGATGTCCATTTATCTCGCGGGGACGAGGCCTCGTGGGGACCCGCCCCTAATGGGGCGAATCCCCGTTTAAGCAGGAAATGAGGGAGGGAGTGGGGGAAAAAAATTCTCCGCGAGCTAAACGGGGACGGGGATTACATTCCTCATCTCCGTTCCCCGCTTCCCGCCCCATTTACTTTTTTTGTTTTTAATTATTAGTATTATTATTATTATTCTAATTTATTTATATATATATATATATAAATTTAAAGTTTTATGGTTAATGATTTAGAAAATTGGATATGTTTGAATTATATGGTTTAACATTTGAATTATATGTATATATAATTAGATAGTTTAATATGAAATATTATTTTGTTTTTATTACGAGATTTAAAAATTTGATCTTTAAAGTTTAAAAAGAGATTTTTTTTTTAATGAAATTAACTATTTAAATGAAAAAATTATGTGAATAATTAACTATCTAATTGAAAATTAATGGATATTTTCCATGTCAAGTTAACTATTTGAAAATTTATCAAAATAATTATTTGATTCAAAAAAAAAAAAAAAAAAAAAAGCTAAATGGGGAATAATTTCCCTCGAGGAACCTGATCCCTGCAAATTCCCCGCGGGAAATCCCCGCCCCATTCTCCGACGAAATTTAATAGGAAATTTCGTAGGGATTGGGAACTGAAATGAGAGGCAGGGCTTCGTCCCCGCCCCGTCCGTGGACATCCCTAACTATATCAGGTTGATTGAATGCTGATGTTTATCAATATTCAATAACCAACAAAAACTAAATTTTATTTTATTTTGATTTTTAAACTGTTCTACGTATTTTGTTAAAACCTTGAATTCTCAAATGTTCTAGGAGGTAGACAAGCAAAATCATAATGCATTACTTTATTAAAAAAAAAATAAAAAATCATAAAGCATTACATGCATATATTTTCTTTTGCTTTTTCTCATTCTATACTTCACTAATGAAAAGAGTTCAAATCTATAATTTGGTTCGTGAATTTTCATGCTTTTATATTATATATATGTTCTTTATGATAATTTCTCACAAAAATTTTACGTGTCTTTTCCTCTATAAACTAAAACTAAATGTAAAATTAGGTGTGTCTAATATCTTTTTCTTAATTCAACTTTAAGCGGAGACAAAGGATTTAAAACTTTAACCTTTTTATTAGGTATGTGCTTAACATCAGTTTGGCCTTGAATGTCGGATTTTAAAATAGTCTATAATTTTTTTTTTTTTTTTGAATGATTAGTGACAATATCTTAAATAGTTTTTTACATAAAATTTAAAAATTTTATAAATTAAAATAAGTACGGAGAAAAAATTAAGATACTATAATAAAATGTACAAATAAATAAGTATTGGTGAGGGGCCATGTGTTAACATCACACCCAAATAAGCCGGCAATTATATATTATATATTTAAAAGAAGTTGTACAACCGTTGATTTGATGGCTGATTATCCGACAAATATTATTTTATCCTCTTCTAAAAAAGCTTCTAAAATTTTTAAATAATATAACGAAGACCAATTTTAGATATATATATATATATATATATATCTAATTTCAAATTCCATAAAGAGCTTTAAATTAAAAAACAAAAGCAAAAAATAAAAATAAAAATAGAGGAAGGCCTGCAATTGTTCATCTAACATGCAAAATTATATAAAATAGTTTTTTTTTTGGTTAAATTTTTATTGCATTTGTTACCAATAAATTAATTTTGTTTTTTCAATCAATATATTGAGAGATTGAAAATTGCATAATATAATCAGATATATCTGGTTCTGATAAATCGATTGTACCAGATAAAGGCTAGCGCTCCGCGATGCGAGAACCACTAGAGTCAAGTAAAGTGGATTCCCTTACCTTCAAACTGCTGGAAACTAAACTTAGATGTCTCGTGGAATTCAGCGGAAGACAGAGATAGTTTGGGTTGAATCATGCGTGACTCCTATGGGTCTCCTATCTGCGCAGGCATGAAACCAGTGAAAGAGAAATGACTGATTAAGGTGCTTGAGGCGAAAGTGATGTGGAAAGGGTTGAAAAGTTTACTCGCGAAATCTAAACAAAGTTGAAGAGGACTTGTCGGAATTGAAGGTCTTAGTTGAAGCCATTCTCGATTTGGCTCAGAATCTAGGTGTGTTCCAATTCAAGCACTGCCCTAGATTGCAAAATGGATTGGTGCATTCCATCGCTCGTAAGGGTGTTGGGTTCAATTGCCATCCGAATTTTTTTGTTCCAGAGTAGGGGACTCTTTCCATGCTGGAAGGTGTGAGTTGTTTTTGTCTTCGAGTTGTTTTTGTCTTCTGAGCTCCCGTCTTCTTTATCCTCTCTTATTGAGGAGGACTTTAATGTTTTGAACTATTTTTCATTTGGTGGTTAATGAAGTATTTCTTTTCAAATGTATGTATGTAAGTAGGCATGTATATCTACAACCAAATTAGTCAGAAAAGATATGGATTGTTTTCACCTTTTTAAATTATTTTTTATTATTCTTTTCAAAAAGAAAATTATTTTCTAGTATTCTAAAATTTTTCAATGACGTGGAAAAAAAAATCTATTTCTTAAATTTATTTTCTTATTAATTAAAAACTATAATAACGAATTAATAGTGACTATTATGGACCATAATTTTAACGAAGAAACCAACATGAGCATAGTTCAACTGTCATAAAGCTTGTTATAATAATAATAATAATAATAATAATAATAATAATAATAATAATATCTTTAACAAAGAAAACATTTTTTGTATATCAAAAGACTGTTTTGTTTTGCTGACAAAGAAGTTTTCTTTCATTTTGAAGGAACAAACAAGTTTAATTTCGATATCAATTTATAGTATTTTAGAATGGTTGGGACTACAAACAAAATTTCATATTGGCTATATAAGGGGAAGATCACAAGTATATATGTGAGAGACAATATTTTCATTGATAAGAGATTTTTTGGAGGATACCAAAAGCAAAGTCATAAAAGTTTATGTCGAAAGTGGACAATATCATACAATTGTAAAGATATGTGGAGGTATATTGATCCTAACAAATGGTATCAAAGCTATTTGATATTATTTAATTAGAGGTTTAAATTATACTTCCCGCCTTTGTATTATTTTTATATAGCTTTATTTTATATTTGAGTTTATTTATTTTAGTTAATATATAGTTAGCCAACCCTACAATAGTTTATTAACTAATTGAAGCATTATTAAATCTAAGAAGTTTCAATTCTCCACTTCCATGAGTTGACTAAAAACATCTCGTTACTTATTGCTATTAATAGGTGTTAAAAAATTGTTAACTACGGGTCGTTTGGAATACATTTTAATTTAAATATTTTTCAAGAATGCATTTTTTAATAAACATTTTGTATAAGAATTGTTTAGAATTTAAACACTCATATGTTTTGTTACATTTTCTTATAAGTATTTTTATACCCAAGGTATTATATACTTAAAAACTATTTTTAAAAAATTTGGTTTCAAGTGTTTCTCTCAAAATGATTTATTTCTCAATCTCATTTTTTAAAAAGTCATTTTTAGTGGTTGCCAAACACTAGAATTTTTTTCTAAATGATTTTTTTTCAAAATTAAACACTTGAAAAGTTAAACCAAACACACCCTACATTAGTGGTCACAATGTTGTAAAAAAAAACATTGGTGGTCACATTAATTTACAATTATGCAAGTATGCAACTATTGTTGTTTGTATTAAGCACTTTTTGATAACTCACTAAAGTTATTTAGCTTTAAACTAAGTTTAGTCGAATCTCCCCACCCCCAAATGTTGATGTCCTCAAAAAAAAAAAAAAAAAAAAACTAAGTTTATTTCTTGAACTTTTGATTCTATTATGATTTTTTTTTTTTTTTTTTTTTTATGATTAACTCATCTAAATTAGGCAAGAATGAAAAGTTACATGTCTTCATTCATAGTGTGTTAAATGAGTAGCGAAACCTTTTTTTCCATATATTATTTCATATTTTTTTGTGACAACGTTTAATTTCTTTATGATTTTAATGAGGTTAATGTTTTTTTTCTTTATTTAGGTTTAAATCCTATTTTGGTCCCTCAACTTTGAGCTTTGTTCTATTTTGGTCCCTCAACTTTCAAAACGTCCATTTAGGTCCCTAAACTTTGAAAAAAATGTCTATTTTGGTCCCCACCGTTAATGAGTTAACAGAATGATGACTGGGCACCTATGTGGCTTAAGTGGACTTCCAAATAAACGGGCTGGGTCAATATATTATATGGAAATCTAGGGTTTTTAAATAATTCAGTTGGATATTTTTCATAAAGAAAATCAATCGACAGATCTTCTCATGCCAAGCTCAGCAACTGCCATTGACGTCAAGCTCGATTTCGGAGTTTTTGTCTTCATTACGACGATAAATCTCTACGACGTTGTGTTGGATCTTCGTTCTAGAGCTTGTTTGTGCCTCCTATACGATCCTTCATTTGAGAATTCAAATTCTGCTTCCCAGGTTTAAGAACTTCTTCTATAATTGTTAATGGTTAAATACACTATACGTTGCAGTAAGGATTTGGGGTCAATATTTTGGCACTTGCCTTATCTTCCTAAGTCTTTTTTTTTTTTTTTTTTTTTGAAGAGAGAGTAAATTGAAAACAAAACAGAGCATTACCACCATTGCAACCACCAACGATCATCTTCCAAATTGGGAGATGAAAAGTTACAAACGGAAGAAAGATTGCCGAAATCAGTTTGCGCAAGAAGACAAGTTGAACGATCTTGGCCGATGCTCTAATAAAATCACTCTGAGATCTGTAGAATGTTAACATTTTCATATAATATTGAAACCCTAGATTTCCATATAAGATAGGCATGACAAACTATTTAAGCCACATAGGTGCCTAGTCATCTAAATATACATGCCAAGTCATCATTCTGTTAACTCATTAACGGTGTATTAACGGTAGGGACCAAAATAGACATTTTTTCAAAGTTTAGGGAACTAAATGGACGTTTTGAAAGTTGAGGAACCAAAATAGAACAAAGCTCAAAGTTGAGGATCAAAATAGGATTTAAACCCTTTATTTATTATGAGCTAAGTTTATCTTCCAAGGATTTTGTTGTGTGGACTGTGGATGTCCTACAAAGATCACGAGCTAGCTAAATTTGATATAATCACTTGCACATTTGTCTATTTTTACTCTTGAACGGTTTGATTGTACTAATTATTTTAAAAGATTATTGTTAGTCTAAATTGGCCACATACAAAGTGAACTCAATAAATGGTTTTCCTAAAATCAAATAGGAAGAAGAGTCTAGACATAGGATTTTGTTGATTGACCCTAGATGTAGGACACCGATACGTCTATAGAATCAAAAGAATTATGTGTTTAATTATGTAAGTCCAAACCGACCATAGAAATATAGGATCGGTTTCTTAGACTCCTAAGGGTGCTTTAAAATAAAAGTTGAATCTGGTTCACTACATAGCATAAATTGTGGCTGACATATAGGTGCATATTGATAACATATCTCACTTAGCTTAGGGCTGAAACATGATTGAATCCCCAATATTACCATTGACATATTTATACTTCTTTACTATTGCACATTTTTACTCATCTCAAACAACAAATCATCACTATATTTTTACTGGTCACCACCTGTTGTAACTTTGATAAACGTTTTGCTAAAAGCACTAGATTATATTCAGATCCCATTGGATCCATACTTGGAATACTTCATATATTACTCGTTAGCAGTGTATACTTGCACATAGCTAACTTCCTCTTTGAGAAGTGGCAACTCAAATGTAGGGAAGAAATTTAAACCTCTAATCTTTAGAGAAGAAGTAGATGTTTTTATTCTAACCTATATGCTCAGGTTGGCTATTACACCCTCTAATGGCTGGGAATCGTTTGAATTAATAAATTGAATGGAAAAATTTTGCTCTCACCATGTATTTAATTTTTTTAGTTAATTCCACCTTTAAACTTTCAATTTCATCAAATTATTTTTTTTTTCAACAAACACTCAAATTAAATTTTAAACATGAATAAGTAGGAAAAATACATTCAATTGCTTAAAAGAATTGTGGCAAGCTATGATCATTCTTGTAGCTAGATAAGATATTTTTTGGACATGGGATTCTTTTATGATCATGTTGTGTATTTTTCATTTGGATTTGGACTTTTTGTTGATGAGTTAATTTGAGTGTTCTTTAATTTATTTATTTACTTGTTATTTGAGCATTTTTATAGTTGAGTTTCAGCATTGTTTTAATCTTATTAAAGTATTTTGTTAGTTGAATTTTGCATTGAATAATTTTGTCTAAATTCCATAAAATTGAAAGTTTAAATTTAAAATTGATTGATTAGGTTAAGGATGAGTATGGAATGACTTTTAGAATATTTTTGTGACATTTGATTGCTTAATCAAAAGTAATTTAAAAACTTATAAAAAAAACTTAATGTATTTTAATGTGCTTTTAGAAAAAGCATTTAACTAATATTTTTCCTGATAGTGCTTAAATAAATGTTCAGTAATAGACATCTTTCTCAAAAGCCATAAAAAACTCTCTCTAAAAATATTGCTGAGAAAATGAAATTGACCTTTTGTCATTTTTTTAATTGAATCCATTCAATTAAAATCATTTAATAATAAAACATTCTTTTTAACATTATAATCAAACATAATATGCAAGATCAAATCTACATAAATTACTAATGTCATACATTTTTTAGTTCAACAATTGCAGAGGCTGAGAATCGAATCCTCAATTTTTAAAATGGTTATATTTTTTGAGTTTAACAATGGAATTTGAACCTCTGACATCTTGGTCGAGAGTACATGTCAATTACCGTTGAACTATGCTCACTTTGACTTTTTTTTTTGTTTTTGACAATATGGGAGTAGGGGATTCGAACCACAGACCTCGTGGTTATCAGTACATATTTATGCCAGTTGAGCTATGCTCTTGTTGGCAACTATGCTCACTTTGACTTTAAAATGGTAATACGTGTCTTTATATCTATGCTCGAATTAGTTAATATCTTAGCATTATTATATTAGGTCCTTGTTAATTCTAATAAATATGTGGGCTTATAATTAGTTAATATCATTCACACATTGACTTCCAAAACTTTCCATCCTTGTCAACCCTAACTTTTTGTAATTTTCATTTGGATCTAAGAGATAGACAAGAGGAAGGAAATATAAGTGAAAATAATAGAGAATTTATTATTATAATAAAATAAGGAGACAGAGAGGAAGAGACAAATTCAAAGTTTGTTTGGTCATTACTTAAATGATTAAATCAAGTTGCTAAATTATTGCCATCTGTCACAAGCCTAAGGTCTTTTTTTTCCCTAATTATTTAATATATATTAGATTTTTTTAAAAAAAAAAATCTAATATATATATAAGTTTGGTGACTTTTCATTCTAGGCAAGACATTTCTTTTTAATTCCTTAAATCAACTTATGTATACCTTGATTAATCTTAGGAGGTCTTAAAGAGTTTTTGTTCTTAGTTCAACAACATTTGGTCGATGTCGAGACTCTCATCTCTTGACTGATGATACATGTCAATTGTTGTTGAGCTGACGGACATTAAAAAGTTGTTCGATAACATTTAAAATTTTTTATTTTTTATTTTCTATTTCTCATTTTTAAGAAAAAAAATTAATTGTATACAAATTTTTAAAATTTTAAAAAAAAATGTCTGGTTTCTTTTCCAGTACTATTACCAAGAAGCATGGATAAAATATTATTTTACTCTTTACTTATAAAATGTATTATAATATTAAAAGTAAATGTAACATAATAATTTTGAGTATTTTTAAAATTCTTTTTCAAGTAAAATAATAGTTTTATAAAATAAATTTTGAACGAACAAAAAAAAAAAAGGAAGAAGAAGAAATTGTTACCAAATATTTCAATTAAAAAAAAAACAAACATATTTTTGTTTTGTTCAAAAATAGAAATATTACCAAATAAGTTATTATTATCTAATTCTACAATATTTCGAGTTAAAAAAACTCATAAATCAAATAATATTCTATATAGACAATCCTCTAATGAAGATGATTTATTTATTTATTTTTAACAACATATGAGGTTGTGGATTTGAACTACAGATTTTTTGGTCATTAATACAAGTTTTATGTCCGTTGAACTGTGTTCATGTTCTAATTGACTAGCAAAACTAAGTTACCTTTAATTTTTTTTTTTTTTTTTAGAGAACCTTTAAATTAAATTAGATATGGACTAAATGTATTAGTTTGATTATTTGGTATTGAGAATCTTGAAGAGAATAAAAAAGTACAAAAGTATTAAAATGATGTTTATCAAACTTATAATTTGTATGCTTCATTCAGAAGACAAACTATTATTGGTAGACAGATTTTATTGTCCTTTATTTTTTAAATTATTTTACAAAATATATCTTTTATATGACAAGTAATTGTAAAAATTGCCATAGAACTTGTTTAGAACTGATTGCGAATACCTATTTTCCATTAAAAAAAATCCCATTCATTACTGATTTAAGTATATATAAACCATTTTATATTTAACTTGGTGCAATTATAGTTTTTATTATTATTATTATTTTTCTTTTTGACAAACATTTGGGATGAGAGATTTGGATTTCTTACCTTTTGGTCGAGAGTATAAGTTTTATGCTAGTTGTGCTATGTTTGGATATAATTTTTAAATATTTAGTGAGATGTTGGTAGTATTCCCTATTTGACGTGTGTCATAAATTTTATATCTTTAATTATGTTTAGTTTATTTGAATACTTGGAACTTCACTTCTACATTTATTTTGAATTTTTTTCCTTTTTTTTTTTTTAATTCAACAACATTTAAAGATAGGGGATTCGAACCTCCGACCTTTTGATCAGTACATGCCAATTATCGCTGCTTTGAATATTTATTTTTATTCTTAAACCGCAAACACCTTATTTTAGCTCTTTAAATTTCAATTATTCTATTTTATCTCATAAAAATTTGAATTACTTCTTAAATTCAACCTATAATTTCTTATCTATGAGTGTAAATATTTGTCCATATAAAACATATGTCCCTCCCTAATTTTTTTTTTTAAAAAAAAAACAAACAAACAAACAAACTCAGGGGCCAAAATAGGATGATCATAGAAATTAAAGACCAAAATAAGATTTTAATTTTTTATGCCCCGTTTGATAACTATTTGGTTTTTGAAAATTATGCTTGTTTTTTTCTAAATTCCCTATCATGACTTTCATCCTTGTTAAGGATCCATTCGAATTCCTAGCCAAATTCTAAAAACAAAAACAAGTTTTTGAAAACTAATTTTTTTTTTTTTAATTGGACTTGGTTTTTAAAAACAAGGAAGAAGATTGATACTAAAACAAAGAAACTTATAAATGGAAGTAGGTGTGTATAAGCTTACCTTTCAAAAACCAAAAACCAAAAATCAAATGGTTATCAAACGGGACGTTAGTTGTTTTATTTTCTGCAATCGTCCACCTTTATTAGACCATATCTGTGTTTAGTATCAAATTTTATTTTAAATAATCAAGTAAATAGGAAGTATAATAATATTTGTGATTAAAATATTTGGCACAATAATTAAAAAGAAAAAAAGTGAAGCACATGCAATTGCCTGAGTGTCTGGTGTTCTTTAATTTGTATCCTCCTTTTTTGGACCGTACAAAGTTGATTTATACTATTCCATTTCCATTTACATTTACATTTGTATAATATATAATATAATATAATTACTGAACCAAAAGCCTTTTAAAAAATATCCTTATGTCTCCAAAAGGACAGAATTAGCATGTAAGTATTTTTAAGTACACTCATTATTTAACACCCAAATTCTATTTTCAGTCAACATTTTTCCATACAACATTAGGTTCCTTCTCTCTATTCCTTTTAAATAAATAGTACACATTATCTTTCTTTTTCTAAAAAAAAAAAAAAAAATCTACATTTTCTTTTTTTTTTTTTTGTTTTTTTTTTTGTTTTATTTTAGTTTTCTTTTTTCTAAAAAAAATTAAGATTGTTGGATACATTTTCACTTTCTTAATAACTTTTTATGTCTTAGTGGAATCTTGTGGGCGAGTTGCAAGATTTTGAGAATTATTAGTCAATTTAGTAATGTTTGTTTTTAAGAATGATTGATGGTTTTAAATAACCATTTTCTATTACTATGTGGTGTTTTTAAAAAATAAAAAATAGAATAAATTTTAAAAACAAGAAAATTAGGGCATAATATTATGTATTTAGTTAACTAAATGAAATTATAATTCAACTCAAGCTTCTAATTGAAAACAAACTTTCAAAGTTTAAGGAGTGAATAGATAAAATTCAAAGCATATGAACTAAATTTATAATTTAATCTAGAAAGATTTATCTCAAATTCAAAAAAAGGTTTTTTTTTTTTCATTTAGATTTGGATTTTTACTTGTTGAGCCTTAGTTTATATATATATAACTAAAAATTGTATAATTAAAATATTATTTTTGAGGTTGATGATGATACATACCTCCTCGATTTTTTTTTTTTTTTTTTTTTTTGATATGTGAGGGTGGGGAGATTAGAAACATAGACCTCATGGTCATTAGTACAACGTTAGTTGAGCTATGCTCATGTTGGCCATACATCCTCAAAATTAAAATAAGAGAACATTATTTTTTTGATTCTCATCTCATCTCCATTTAAAACACATAATTATTCCTGTCCTATGCAGTATAAATTCCCCAAGACTTTTCAATAGAAAATTTTGAAATCTCTACTAATGAATAGTAATTAATGATTAGAATTTGAGCTAATAAAAAAGAATAAAAAATTGTCAAAGTGAGCATAGCTTTTAAACTAAAAAAAAAACAAAAAAAAATGCTTACCTGAGTTAGTCATTTTCCCCTAAATTTTCAATTTTGTCCAATTATAAGGTTTTTTTTTTTTTTTTTTTTGAGCTCATCATATGTCGAGATGGGAAATTGAATCATGGACTTTTGAAATGATAATTGGTATCTTATCCAATGAGCTATACTCAGATTGGCATTCGAAGAAGTCATACCTTTCGATAAAAGAACGTAACACTCCAATAAATCACAAAAGCTAGACTAACAAAATACCTAAAATTATCACTAAAAAAGATTATAATGATATAAAGAGGAATTGTCATTTCAAACCTTCCGTGTATGAATGAACTCCAAGAAGGCAAAGCTAAGCGAACCATTTAAGTTGATCATAAGAATTTTCGGCCCCCACCAATTTGGATGAACAATTTAGATCCATCAAATTTGTCACAAAAAAAAAAAAAAAAAAAAGTGAATCCCTTTGACATTTCTCTTTTTAATTAACCCAAACCCCATACCATATACAACTCACCGTCTATATATATATCAATATCGTTAATATTCTACTACAATTTGTACCCATTTTAAATCAAAACAACTATAGGATTAGAAATTATATACTAACTTAAGCATCGATCAACTGGTAAAGTCATATATACCCTTAATAAAAAAAATCAGAAGTTCGGATCTTCATACCTTACATGCTGTTGAACTTTTTTAAAAAAAAAAAAAATTATAGGTGGGGATTTGAACTAATTCTAACATTTTGATCAAAGATATATGTCTTAATCGATTGAGTTATGACTAAGTTGGTATTTACCTTCTTTAACTTAGATAACTGTAACTATCTGGTCTCTAAATTTTAAAAACTTACATCGTTAAACTTTTAGTTTAGCCTTTAACATTATCACTATTACTTAAATATTGACGCAAGACGTTTATTGAAATGACAATTGATAATTTAGCATAATCCGATCCGAGAGATTATGCTAATTAGATTAAGCTAAGATGAACTAGTTTAAAAAATTGATGGGACGAACCGAAATCTTATTGAAAAGAAAGAAAAGAAAGCAGTTGGAATTTGAAGAGATAAGGAGGAGAAGTGGACGTGAAGAGGAGAGGTTTTGGTCAAAAGAAAAACTTTTTATTATTCCACTTTTTACAATATGTTATGTCATTTATGTCACTTCCTTTGGTTTGCTTTCCTTGGAAATAAATATATTATTGGACAATAAAGAATCACTTGATCCAATTTCACCTAATTTCACACAACAAACAAAAATTATTTATTTTCCCAATTCAATAATATTCATTGGCATGTATAAGAGTCAGTATAGCTCAACGGTAATTAGCATGTATCATCAACCAAGAAGTCAGAGGTTCAAATCCTCTAACTCCAAAATGTTGTTGAACTAAAAAAAAAAAATATATGTATGAGAAGACTTTTTAGGCCCCGTTTGATAACCATTTGATTTTTTGTTTTTGGTTTTTGAAAATTAAGCTTATACACACCTAATTCCACCTATAAATTTCTTTGTTTTAGTATCAATCTTCTTCTTTGTTTTCAAAAACCAAGTCCAATTTTGAAAACAAAAAAAAAAGTAGTTTTCAAAAACTTGTTTTTGTTTTTAGAATTTGGCAAAGAATTCAAATGGATCCTTAACAAGGATGAAAGTCATGGTAGGGAATTTAGGAGAAAACAAGCATAATTTTCAAAAACCAAATGGTTATCAAACGAGACTTAAACTTTCAATTTTTTTATTAATTATTTAACAAGATCGATATTTCTTTTGAAATCGGAGAGTTAACCTACTATATATATAGTTTTAAATACTTGTTCATCTTTGCTCAAAAAAAAAAAAAAAAACTTGTTCATATTATATTGACTTTGTTTTGTTCAATAATTATATGATGTAATGAATCAAAGCTTCAAGTTTAGGGTAGGTAATGGTGCCTTACCTACTTAACTATATATGCTTTATTCACATTTTGGCATCTATTGATTAAGTAAATGAATAAAATATGTGCCTACCTCATAATTATGTTGAATGGTTAATTAAATATAAATGACATGTGCCTTCAAACATTTAACAAGACTCACTTGAAAAAAAAATAAATTCTCATCGTTATTTTTTTATTAATAATTTAATAAAAACTAAAAACTTGATGTAGATATGTATCTACAAGTTTAAAAATAAAAATAAAATGAACATAAAAGTTTAAGGTCTAAATTTGAAGGCTAAGATAGTTTTTTTCCCCTTTTTACACAAAATTCATAGTCTAAGATAAAGTATTTAAAAAGTTAGAAATAAGCACAAAAATTCTACTAGAATAACATTTCAACTTATTCCTAGTATAATATCATAGTACAATAATAAGGCAAAGATTCAAACTTTTGGCCGGTAAAAAAAGTTGCTAATATTTGAATCGTTAAGGCTCGCTTGATAACCATTTGGTTTTTGAAAAATAATTTTGTTTTCTCCAAATTTTCTTACAATGGTCTTTATCTTTGTTAAAGACACATTTAAATTTCTAATCAAATTCCAAAAACAAAAAAAAATGTTTTTGAAAACAACTTTTTTTAGTTTTTTAAGACATGGAGAAAAAGCAGATAGATAACCAAGCCAAGAAACTTATTGGTGGAAGTTGTTGATGGCAAAATCTGGATAGGGAGAACTCGTCTGACCTTCACGTGCCACCAACAATAAATTTGTTTGAGAGGGGGGAAGTCGCGGCCTGCAAGACAGAAGAACCTGCACACCGGTGTGGTGCTTGCCACACCGCCTCCGATGCTTAAGTTAGAAAGTGGAAGGAAGAGAGCAAGAGAGCAAGAGGAGAGAGTAGAGAATAGAGTTCGGAATCCTTTCTTCAGTGATGAAGAATGGTTTAAATACATGTTCCTACTCTAGCGTTTCCAGCGTTCGGAGGCGATTCGGGCTGAATCAAGTGGAAACGAGGCGTCCAGGAGCATCAGGGACCAAACAGAGGCGGAAGAGCTCGGCTCGCGCAAGCGGGCCGAGTAGGTCGGGCCAAAAGCCTGATCCCTTCGGCCTTGGCCCGACCCTTTGACCTGTTCTTCCTCCGGGTTCTGTTTCCTGGCTATCTCCTTGGACTAGTATTGTGCTGTCCTCATCAATTCCTTGCATATCAGAGTGGTCCAAAATTACCTATAACAGAAGCAATATTTTTAAGCTAAATTTTCAAAAACTAAATAGTTATCAAACGTGACTTGAATCATTCTTAAGTTGGTAGATTTCAACCTCATTTAAAAGTCTACCAAAATTTTAATTTCCTTTTAGAATATACATCACAAACATGAGTATGAAATTCTCCTACCCTCTCTCTTAAAAGGAATAAAAGATGTCTTAACTACGTCACTAATTTTTTTAGTTTGAAAGGTGAAACTTCTCATTGTAACATTTATTTTGAGGTCGATCAACAATATTCCAGAGTGGGAGAGATTCAAACCTCTGATCTTTTATCTAGGATACATGTCAATTATCGCTAAGATATGATCACTTTTTTTGAAAAGTTTTTTTTTTTTTTTTGGTGCTAGAAGGAAGATATGATCACTTTAATTCTAACATTTAATTACTAAATCTATGATAGCCAATCTAACCATCTAACTCAACTAAATAAAATCAGTTGTTCGAATTCTCATCCCTACATGTTCCTCATGTTTTAAGAAAAATTTAAAGGTGAAAGAAAGGGAATTAAAAAAAAAAAAAAAAACATATATATGTTCCTTATATTACCAAGATTCCACCTCTTCTAAGACCATTCATTGCCATTATTCTAATCACCAATAGTTTATTTCATTTCATTATTATTTTTCATTTTTATTTTCTTCCTCTTACCCTTTTTCTGTCAAAATCAAACCGCCTTTCCTCTTAATTTAATTTCCCTTTCTCTTCTTCCCTTCACCTTTAAAATCCCCACCACAAACCCCACCTTCCTCCACCACCACCACCACCACCACCACCACCACCACCACCACCAAAACCCCCCCTCCGCCTCCAAATTCCGGCCAAACCCCTCCGCCATGAGCGGCCACAAGCGAAACCCCACCACCACCGCCGCCGCAGGCAGCCCCGTCGGCAGCCCCACCTCCGGCAACATCTCCGACAGCTCCACCAAAGAACAAGACCGTTTCCTTCCGATCGCAAACGTGAGCCGAATCATGAAAAAATCCCTTCCGGCGAACGCCAAAATCTCGAAAGAAGCCAAGGAAACCGTGCAGGAATGCGTGTCGGAGTTCATCAGCTTCATCACCGGCGAGGCCTCCGACAAGTGCCAGCGGGAAAAACGGAAGACCATCAACGGCGACGATCTGCTCTGGGCCATGACCACTCTCGGATTCGAAAATTACGTCGGCCCTCTCAAGATTTACCTCAACAAATACAGAGAAACAGAGGAGGAGAAACATTCTTTGGCCAGACAGGACGACCCCTCCCCGTCTCCGGCGAAATCCACGGCGGCGATCGCTTCCGCCGCCGCCTCCGACCAGATTATCGGTGGGAAATCGGCCAATTCCGTGATGGATTTTCAGAATTTCAATTCTGGGTTTTATTCGCACAATCACAATCATCATCAGGGAAATCAAAAGAGTTTCAATATAATCGATGGCGTTGGATTTGGGGAAAGTTTGAGGAGCTTCAATGTGAGTGGAGTCCATGAAAATGGAGAAGGAAATCGAGCTCGAGCTATGGCGGCTCATCTTCAACAGAGCTCTGGTTGGTGATCCGCTTTTATATATATAAATATATATACTCGAAACATGAACAAGAACAGCCAAAAAAATGAAGGGTTTTTTTTTTTTTTTTTTTTTTTTTGAATTTCAATGTCAAATTTAGATTATATTAAGGGGAAATTAAAATAGTGTAATACATATTGGAATTTATGGTAGGATTTTACGAGTTAGTGTATGATTTTAGGGAGAGTTGAGACTTTGAGAGAAATATGTTTTTATTTTGTTGTTGTTGTTTTTTTTTTTTTTTTTTTTTTTTGGGTTATAAAAGTGATGGGATGTGGGATTTGAATCTAGAATGAATACTTTAAAGTAAGACTGGTATTTGTCATAATATATTATGCTATTTGACCTTTATTCTAATCACATTTAATTTCTTGATCTCGAGGTACTTAGTTCAGCTGGTGTTTTGTTTTAGTTCTCTTGTTGTGAATGATAGGAATATATAGTAGTTTGACCGCATTATTCTAATTCTTTTTTTGTTGGAAAATATTCTTTCGTGTCGAATGACATACACTATAATGGTTTTTCGATTTATATATAGTCTAACTGATAAAGACATTGTCAATCTAAGTATAACTCGACTGGTTAAGACACATATTCGATCAAATTGGTCAAAGGATCGAGTTCACATATTATTGTACACAAAAAAAAAAAAAAAAAATCTTCACCCCTTGTTTGACTTGTGATATTTTTAAAAAAGTTATATTGTTGAATTTAATTTGATGGTATGACAACAAATAATTCTCTGTTTTTTTTTTTTTAAAAAAAAGGACAACAAATAATTATAATTACGCTAGCTTTACTATAATGTGCAAATAGTTAAATCTAGAGTTTAGACTAATGCATTCTAAACACTTTGTTCTTGAATGATAGACTCATGAGCTAATTAAAAGAGAATTTGTCTCCATGTTGACACATCAAGGCAATTGTTTAATATTTACTTTGGATCTAAGTCCGTATGACTTTGCTTTTGATTTTACTTAAGAAACTGAAGATGCTATTATCCACTTATATACCTTAGACTTTTCTCTCTCCTAGCTAGTAGATATTAGGACATTGTTCACATTAGCAACAAAGATTTATCTAATCTAAATTAAAGAAGGCAACAAAACTGAATTAGATTTGATTGAAGAAATGGTTGTCGTGTGTACTCTAGAGATATCTCATAATTCTTTTTATTGTGTTTTAATGTGTAGTTGGACTTTGAGTAGACCAACTAAGAGTCCATTTGGAATACTTTTAGTTCAAGTGTTTTTCAAGAATGCATTTTGTTTTAAACATTTTGTATAAAAATTGTTTAGAATTTCAACACTGATCATATATTTGGTTACATTTGCTCATAAGTGTTTTTATACACAAGTTATTATATACTTAAAAACTCTTTTAAAAAAAATTGTTTTCAAGTGTTTCTCTCAAAATGGTTTATTTCGCAATCTCATTTTTTTAATAAATCATTTTTAATGGTTGCCAAACACTAGAATTTTTTTCAAAATGATTTTTTTTTTCAAAATTAAACACTCGAAGAGTTAAACCAAGCACACTCTAAGTTTGTCGAATGAAAACAATATATTTGGTCAAGTTGTTGTAAAATATTACAATTATCCTAAGGTGATTCTATATGATAAAGGATTCTCCATCCTTGTTTGTCAAGGTAATTCTTGTATTTAGTGAGTTTCAAGGCCTTAAGACGAGTAAAATTGAGTAACCACATAACTTCTTTTCAAATGTATCAATAGATAGCAACTTTGGATTAGCATACATAGGTAAAATTTGTATGATCAACATATAGCCTTAATGGACCGTTTGTTTGGTGGTAATCCAAGATTCCTATGGAATGGGCATCTAGATTACCCCGTTTGTTTTGCAGTAACGTAAGATGTCTAGGTATCTTGAGATGTTTGGACATCCTAGGATGCCCACACGAGAGGCATCTAAGAAGATTTGGATGCACTTTTGATACATGGGTTTCTAAGATTCCCATGTTAAGGGAATCAACCATTGATGTTTTTGCCCTTCGTTTTTATATTTTCTTTCATCAATTTTCTTTATTTCACAATTTTTCAATTTTAGGATTTTAAAAAAAATAGTGTATTAATTCACTAATAAACAATTATATGAAATTAACTATATTTATATGTTTCATTTGCATATAAAATAAACTCCATTTAATTTGTATAACGTATGGTTGAATCTATTTTCAATTGAAATTTGAAGTGAAATTTTTTATTTATTTTATCTTTCCAATAACAATCATCCAATATTTTTTAATTAAAAAAAATACAATCACAAATCAATATTATTTCTGTCAAAATTTTCTCTATTTTGATAATTTATAAATATAATCCACTAAAAAATGTTATCAACTATATAATTGTCTTCTTTTAAAATAAGTTCAAGTATTTCAAGTTAAAATTGAAATTTATATTAATTCTACTTTTTTTCATACAAATCTTAAGACAATATAAATTATTTTTTTTTACAAAATAAAAAATAAAATTAATACGAATTGAATTGATAACAACATTAAATTATTAAAGTAAAAAATGTTATATAAATTTAAATTATATTAAATTAATATATAAATAATTTGAAGATAAGAAAGGGTATTGTTGGAATAGTACATCATTTTAAGACATTCCCGTTCAGAAATCCTACAAAACAAACATGGTTATCTAAATATTCATGAACATCCCTATAAAATTTCCTGCAAAACAAACATGGTTATCGATCTAAAGATGCCAGACATCTATATTTTTGGGCATATATAATTTCAGGCATCTGAAAATTTCGACTATCTTGATTACCAAAAAAACAAACGGCCCCTAAGTGGTTCCATGCATATACCTTATTTTAATTTTTTTTCAATAGAAATGTTGTGTTTTATCTAGTTGTGTAATTTTCCAAAAGTATCAACCTCAGTTGATACAATTATAATAGTTGAATTTTAACAGCCAAGCTAAATGATTTTTCACCAACCATGTTATTGTGTTTGGTAGAATACTAATTTGGTTTTATGACAATGACTAATTTGAAATATATTTGATCTTTCAAACTGAGTATATAGGTAGTAACTTCCATAAAAGTTTTTTTTTTTCTTTTTTTGTTTTTTCTTTTTGGTATAGAAAATGCAAGGTGGGGATTGAATAATTGTAAAAAAAAAAAAAAAAAAAAAAAAAAAAAAAAAAAAAAAAAAAAAAAAAAAAAAATCAATTTGTGGAGTTTAAACAATCAGTGGACAGGACACCTATTACCTTAAATCAAGTTGGTAATTCTTTTATGATCTTACAATTTTTTTTTTGAAAAAAGATCTTACACCTATTTATTTCCAATTAGATTGTAACAGATAATGGAACTAATGTCCATATTTATTTCTAATCATGGTTGAATACTCATCAAATATTATTTATTTCCCTATTTTTGAAGTTGAAGGTTTTTTTTTTTTTGACAACATGTGAGGGAATTTGAACCAGACCTCTTGGTCATTAATACAAACTTTATGTCAGTTGAGTTATGCTCATATCGACGAAGTTGAAGCATCTTTGAATTGTAGATGGTTCACCCACTAGCTCTATCACACCACATCGTGGTCTGCGTCAAGGTGACCCTCTTTCTCCTTATTTATTTCTGCTTTGCTCAGAAACTTTATCTGCGTTATTATCTAGGGCGATGTCTCGCAAAACTCTTACAGGTATCAAAGCGGGTAAACGTTGTCCAGAAATCTCTCACCTGTTTTTTGCGGACGACAGTCTTGTTTTCTGTCAAGCGTCTGTGGATCAAATTGTAGGGTTGCGATCTGTGCTAAATAAATATGAATTAGCCTCGGGCCAAGTTGTTAACGTAACTAAATCAGCGATGTTCTTTTCGCCTAACGTGAGAGAGGAGGTCCGTGATAATATAAAAAATATTATGGGCATGCAAGTTGTTGAGAATTTAGGACGATATCTAGGGGTACCGTCATCTTTCACTAGAAGCAGGAGAGAGGATTTTAAGGGGGTTAAACAAAGAGTTTGGCAAACCTTGCAAGGTTGGAAAGGGAAATTTTTCTCCATGCGTGGAAAGGAGACTCTCATTAAAAGTGTGGCTCAAGCTATACCCACTTTTATAATGAGTTGTTTCCGCCTTCCAAGTACTCTTTGTGATGACATCCACAAATTGATGGCAAGATTCTGGTGGGGCTCTACAGAATTTAAAAGGAAAATGCATTGGAAAAAATGCGAGAGCCTGTGTTCGCCAAAAGAAGCAGGGGGTTTGAACTTTCGAGACCTAAAAGAATTTAACAAGGCATTACTTGCAAAGCAGGTTTGGCGAATTTTCACTTCTCCAAATCAACTGGTCTCCAAAGTCATAAAAGGAAGGTATGCTTACAATATGAATATTCTGAATGCACCAATTAAATCCAACTGCTCTGTTTTCTGGAGAGGTTTTGTTTGGGCGCATAGTCTACTTTCTAACGGAATTCGCAAACAAGGTAGGCAATGGAACTACCATCCATTTTTCGGGGACCCATGGATTCCAAAGGAAACCACTTTCAAGCCAATTCAAGTTGGTCAGCCGAACAATCAGGATAATAAAGTGGTAGCTGATTTTATCACTCCGTCAAAGGGGTGGGATTTGGAGAAGCTTCGTGGTGTCGTGACGGAGGAGGATGTAAACATAATTGCCGCAATTCCTATAAGTTCAGTTAACGAAGAGGACAAATGGATTTGGCATTATTCCAAAAACGGGTGTTATTCGGTAAAAAGTGGATATAAATTGGCCATGCAGCTTTGTAATGATATAGCGTCAACTTCAGTCAAAAGCCAGAAAGCATGGTGGGGAACATTATGGAGCTTAAAAATACCTTCCAAGATTAAGCTGTTTATATGGAAGGCATTCTATGAGTGTTTACCAACGAATTATTGCCTCTGGAAAAGGAAGATGGATGTGTCTCCTAAATGCGATATATGTAGGAAGAAGTTCGAAACTATTGACCATGCGCTCTGTGGTTGTAAAAGAGCAAAGACAATTTGTGATCATATTTTCCAACGATTGGATGAACATATTAAAGTGGGAAATAATTTTGCAGATCGAATTGTTTTCTTAGCGGCCAATCTGAAAAAAGAAGACTTTGAGAAAGCGTGCATTACGTTTTGGTCCAATTGGAACAACAGAAACTCTGGGCGTACGGGTTCTCCGGTTACCGAATGGCAACATCAATGTGAGTGGATAATTAATTATTGGGAAGAAACCATGGGCAAACGACATACTGACGATCTGGGACTCATGAACTCGGCAGCAAGTCTGAGGGCTTGCACGAAGGGCGCAAAAATGTTTACAGACGCGGCAGTTTCTCCGAATGCTGAAGGCTCTGGTTATGGTGTTCTTGTGGTAAATGAGGAGGGTCAAATGAGAGTTGCTATGGAAATGTTGGATATGGCAGCGTTGTCTCCTCTTGCAGCGGAGGTCCAAGCTATCGTTCAAGGCCTCAGATTGGTTATTCGAATGGAGTTCCAAGTGGTCAATGTATTCTCAAATTCGATAAATGCCATTCGGATGATTAATGGAGAGTTGGAAGTATGGGCGGAAGTTTCTCATTGGATAACCACTATCCATGAGCTATGCAAGAGTTTACATGCGGTATCGTTTTTTTATGTTCCAAGGAGTAATAATAGACAAGCGGATGCTTTAGCAAAGGATGCGTTAGTGCACCATAGTACCATGTTGTGGCTAGACAATTTTCCACAATGGCTTCTCTCATTGGGTAAACAATCCCATTGCAAATGTGTTGTAAACTGTGATTGCTCTAATTAATGAATCTCATTTTGATGATCAAAAAAAAAAAAAAAATTGTAGATGGTTGGTTTACAGATTTCTGGTTTTTTTCAGACATCAATGATTTTTTTTTCTTTTTGAAAAAATAGTGTTTTTATTTGGTATAATATATAAAAACTTTTAATTTGGTGACACGTGTCTTTATCTTGCTTCTTGTGATCATAGGGTAAATATTCTACTGAAGTGCCTAGGTTATGAAGTGTTTTTTTATCATTTGCTCTTTTTTGTTCATATATTTCCTCAATCTTTGATTGAACTTCTACTTCTAATTATGGCTCTTCTAGATGTTTTATCATGGATGTCAGGCATCTAAAAATATCGATGATCTAAATTTCTTTTTTCTATTGTAAAATCAAACATCTAGGTTTCCTTTCAACAGATCTCTTAATTTCTTTTCTCAAAAAAAAATTAAAAAATTAAAAAATCTCTAAATATCTTCTCTTTTAAGCATCGTTACATCATTTCTCAATATTATTTTTCTTATAATGAGACAATCTTTTTTTTTTTTTATCCGTGAGTGTCCAGCTTACGGAAACTCGTAGAATATTAAATCCTAGGTAGATGGCCATCATGAATTGAACTCATTCCCTTTAAGCCTTCTATTTTTTCTATAGCTCTTGTTGATCACAGGGCCAATCCATGATGGCTGACAAACCTATTTACTAGTGATTATGTTTTTTGAATGTTGGATTAAGTCTAGATTATGTTATATTATAGAGTATGTGGTTTAAATTAGGTTTGTTTTGTACCCAAATTGTAATTTAAGCCTTTTTTTTAATTTCATTTTGTGAGAATGATGATTTGAACCTCAAATCTTAAAGCAAATGAGTGATGTTCAAGGTGACAGTTTGTGATTTAAGTTCATCTCTTCCGATCAAAGATATATGTCTTAACTAATTGAGTTATATGTTCAGACTAACCGTTTCCAATTTGATAGTTTATCTCTCAAAGGTAAATCAATTTTCCTTTTTTTTTTTTTATATGTTATCAAAAAAACTTTTTTGGACACTTTTGTCCTTTCTTTAATTTACTAATTGACAATTTTACCATTAAAGAATAATTATAAATAGTAAATTAATTAATTAATAATTAATTATCAATAATAAATGTGTAGGATTTACTAAAAGGTTGGAATGCAAAAAGTTTTTCCTACAACCTTTTTAAATTATAAGTCATAATGAAATTTTATAGGTTATAGAATTTAAAAGGTTTTGTAACTCTCATCTTCTACTACTATAAAATGGAGTTTTTTTCACCATTTTCTTCACCAACACTTAGTTTCATTCTTTCTTTATTTTTGTTCTCTTTGTTTTCTTTGCTCTTCAAAGTCTCTTCAATCTTCAAAACATCTCGAGATGTTGATGTGGTGTATTCAACTTGCAAAGGTTTCATGAGGGGTAGTATATTCAAATTGCAAAGGAATGCATGCATGTGTCAAATTTATATCTTAGATCCTAGGCTTTTGACCTTGCAACTCCAATTTGATGAAGTTGAAGAATTGTATTTGTATATCAATATTTATCAAGTGAGCAAATCTATTTTACGAAATGAGTGTATATCTAAGATTTTTTTTTGTTACTATTCATTTTTGTTATTGTTCTTATATCATTCATGTTTTTTTTATTAATAATATTTGTTGAAAAATAAATTTTAGTGCATCAATTACAAGTTTATATTTCTTTTGTTGAGAAAAAAAAATGTCTAACCTTAATGTCCCACGGAATTTTCAATTAATTATAAATAGTAAATTAATTATCAATAATAAATTAAAAATTATTTTTTAGACCATTTATGTTATTTGATCTATTTTTATGTTTATTAAGCATGTCATTTAATTCTAACGTTTAATAACATTAATTAATAAGAATGTGAAAAGGTAGAATATGAGAAGCTCTATCTCATTATTTCTATAATTTATTTTTCAAAATTTATGAACTTATTTTTAATTATGTTTAATAGTGAAATTCCAAAGCTTTTGTCACTTTTATCTCCTACAACTATGTATAAAGCTCTCTTCAACAATATCTTTTACAAGGTTTTGAGTTTTCTCTTATATTTAGGTTTGCTTTTATTCTTTTATTCATTGTTTTTGCTTTGCCTCATAACTTTTGTTGAACTCCTTAATCTAACATTCTTCTTGATTTTCTTTTGTCGCAATATTGATCCTTGATAATTTAAGAAAAAGACTTGAAGATATGCAAAAGAGAAGCTAGAAGAAATATTATTATTGTTAGGAATATACATTTTTTTAAAAAAAAAATTGTTGGTAGTAAATGAATAAATTCATTACAATAATTAAAAAAATGGTACTTTCTCAAATTATTCAAATTCCACTTTTTTTTTTAATCTCTCTCATGTTTATGATTATTTATTTTCTCATCCCACTTTTTGAAATGTTTTTTCAAATTCTTCACATTCCACTTTTGTTCTCTTTCTCATTCTTCTCATTATTTCTCTCTCTTTAACTCTCGAGAAAGTATTAGTTGATAATTAAAAAATTTGAATGAGAACCATTAGAACATGAAACATTCTAATATGAACAACTTGAATATAAAATTCTGTTTAAAAAAAAAAAAACTTGAATATGAAAAGTTTATCATTTATTTTATTAAGTAACTATACAAATGTATGGGTTTAATTATCTTAAAATTTTATGAATATATATTTAATTACCATGAATAAGGAAATTTTAAAAGTTTTGTATTTTTGTTTATCTTCTACCACTATATAAATAACTCTCTCCTACTTTTCTTTAATACACAAACATGAAAAAGTTAGAATATTAAAACTTTTGTCAATTTATTCCTAAAAATAAATTATAAAATTTATGAAGTTCTCCTTAATTATATAATGAAAATTTAAAAGTTTATCAAAATTTTAATAATTTAAAACTTTATAAATGTGTAAAATACTTAATAAATCATTTATTCTGTTGTAAATATAAATCAACCGAAGATCGGATATATGCTTAACTTTTTTTAAAACAAATAATATTAATATATAACAAAATTAAATGAAAATATACCAGGAATATGATAAAATAATGAAAACTACCACGTGCAAAGCACGTGTTAAAAAACTAGTTTGTATAAATGAGAGTGTATTTGTTTCACAAATATTCCGTAGCCGTTTTTCCATTAGAAAAATCCTTAAAATACTACCCTTAATCACGAAAATATTGACGTTGTGACACTTGGCATGACGAAAATAAATAGATTATTTTTAAGGAAAAGAAAAAAGAATTAATTAAGTAAAGAAAAAGTGTTGAAGAGTCAAAAGTTTAATCCAGTTGGAAATCGGAATATTAATACTAAGTTGGATTCTCATTGTCTGATTCGTTCTTCACACGATCCGACGGTCCACAATGAGTCTCACGCGAGTACTTAAAAGCAATTTGATACTACCGACTCCTGCGAATTCCTTTCTGTCTCTTTCATAATTTCATCATTCATGTACATTTATGACGCAACTCAAATGGGAGCTTTTCTTTTTTTCTTTTTGGATAAAATACCTTTTTGGTCCTCATGTTTCGAGTTCGTTTCCAATAGGTTCCTAAGTTTCAAAATCGGACAATCAAGTCCCTACATCTATTGAGTCCCTCTAGGGCTGACGTGGCAATTTAAAATAATAAAATATTGATTTTTAATTAAAATAATAATATAATAATATTATTATTATTAAAATATAATAATAATAATAATAAAATAAATAATAATAATAATAATTGTTAAAAAAATCTTTTCTCTCTCCTCTTTCCCCACTCCCCTCTCTTCTTCTCCCCGCCGCCCCTCATCCCCCACCTCCTCTCTCTTTTTCTCCCCGCCGGCGACCCCACAACCACCATCCCGCCGCCGGAAAAATCGCCGCCCCACTTCCTATTCCTTTTCCATGTTTCTAATGGAAAAAAGAAACAACCCACTGCCTCTACTCCTTTTCCATGTTTCTTTTACCCCTTTTAATTTTTCCTTCTTCTCTACATCTCCCTCTCCGCCGCAGTCGCACGCCGGCACACCTCCTTCGACAACGCCCGTTTCTTCCTTCTCTCCCTATCTCTCTCTCTGCTGTAACCACGCTGGGCGCCGGTACGCACGACTGCGCGACTTTCTTCTACTCGTCGCCGACTGAACACCGTATTCTTCTGCCGGTCGCCAAGGTGCACACTCTGTTTTCTGCAACCCCTCCCTCTGCATGGCTGTAATCCACAGAAATTGAGACATGGCTGTAATCTCTTCCAAATAGCACCTCGTCAAATCCTCAGAACATTTGCCCATCAGTCGAATCGAAAATGTTCAGCCCCACTTGTAAATTTAACCAAAAACCTCCACAACCGACTAAACGAAGACATTGAGCACAAATTTTCTGAGAAGAGGCAAGTGATTCTCACTAATGAGCTTGCGCACACCACTCTATTGAATTGTCCTTCTGATTTGGTCGCCTTGAGCTTTTTCCGACGGCGGGATGGTGGTTGTGGGGTCGCCGGCGGGGAGAAAAAGAGGGAGGAGGTGGGGGATGAGGGGCGGCGGGGAGAAGAAGAGAGGGGAGTGGGGAAAGAGGAGAGAGAAAAGATTTTTTTAACAATTATTATTATTATTATTTATTTTATTATTATTATTATTATATTTTAATAATATTATATTATTTTATTATTATTTTAATTAAAAATCAATATTTTATTATTTTAAATTGCCACGTCAGCCCTAGAGGGACTCAATAGATATATTTCCGAATCAGTAGGGACTTGATTGTCCGATTTTGAAACCTAGGGACCTATTGGAAACGAACCCGAAACATGAGGGACCAAAAAGGTATTTTACCCTTTCTTTTTTTTTCTTTTCTTTTCGACGATTATTAAAGTTAGGAGTATGATATTGTTGTAGCTTATAAAATAATCGATGTCAATCATGCTTTTAGAAAAGTTAGTTGTAATACGAAGTAAATTATTGTTTATTAAGTTTCAACTTTAAAGGTGAAAAAACAAGTTAAGGTGTTCCGAATGATTTACTTATATGGTGAATCAGATCCCAACGAATACGGGAGGGTAAATAGTTGGTAAAAAAATTCACCCATTTTTAGGAAAGTTAATTTGAAACACTACTATTATTGTCTTCTATAAATCAATGTAATTGACAAAATACTTTCACTAAAATTAGTTTTTAATCAACTATTCCAAACACTAGGAATGCTTTTTTTAAAAAAAAAAAAAAAAAAAAAAAAAAAAAAAAAAAAAAAAAAAATTATCATCACTTTTGTAAATTTCAAATAAATGCAAAACGCAGCCTAGAACTTAGAGGTTTTGGGCGATATGAGAGCTTAAAATTTCCATATTATACTTGGAAAATTTATAGTACATTTTTTTTATTAATGATATGAAAACAAAATTTAAAAATAAGAGATTTAATAAAAAGAAAAAAAAAAGTTTGTTGTATTTCATGTTTTCAGTGTTTTCGAATATATATTTAACAGCCAATTTAGAAATTGAATTCTAATTTAAACAGGTATTTGAAATGTGTTTGATAATATATTTATAAATTATAAAAATAATTATAGTTACCAACTAAATATTATATTGAATTTCAATTATTATTTATTTATGAATATGTTTTATATTCTAGATTTTCTAAAATTATTATTTTGCCATATCATATAATTTATAATATATGATATAACATATTCTAATTTAACAAAAAAGAAAAGAATTTATAACATAAAATGAAATATTGTATATATCAAAGTTCTAATTTTTAACACAAGTCTTGGTAAAGTTATTTTTAGAATTTTTACTATTTTGATTACAAAATCTAGAAACCATTTTCTAATAAGAATCTATTTGCTTCACTAAATCTGAAAACAGAAAACATGATCTAAATTACATAACATTTTTACTCGTGTTGAAACTGTGCCTTTTTTTTTCCTCTCCACAAAATTATATTTTAAAAAATACGGAAAAATTAGGACAAACAAAGTAGAGAAAATAGAGCCAAATCTAAAAAAGTGAAAATTGAAGAAAAGAAGAGTGGTTAGGGTAATATCTACTACTTTAAGGCCAACAATAGCATAACTCAACTTTAAGTTGTGGTTCGAATCCCCCACCCACATTGTCCCAAAAAAAAAACATCTACTACTTTAGGAAGCCTCTAGTGGTGAATGGACACTCATACCCTTAGAAAGAATCACTGAGCTTTGAATATGGTGTTTTTTTTTTAACCATATGTGAGGATTCAAACCACAGACTTCTTGGTTATCAATACAAATTTCATGCTAGTTTTTTGAGTACATCAACATTTGGGGATGGAGGGATTCGAACCTCTGACCTAATGGTCGAGGGTACATGACAATTACCGCTAAGCTAATCTCGCTTTGGCCAAACTTCATCCTAGTTGAAGTATACTCATGGTGGCAAATATGGTACTTATTTACTCCTAACTTTGGAAATTTTTTAAACATGTCAATTGTACTATCTAGTCCATATCATTGCCAACAACAAGAGCTTAGCTCTATTAACATAAAACTTGTTTTCTCAATCAAAAAGATCAAAGACTCAAATCTCACATCCCACATGTTATCCAAAATATCTAGTCCATGTCATTAATAAAATACTAACAAAAGATGCCTATTAAACAAATGATAGTTAAATTAATAATATTATTGATAATTAACTACACATACCAATCAATAAATGACACCAACATTCTATTAACAATGTTATACCAAAAGACTAAATACAAAAAAAGTCCAAAGTGTATTTGAAATTTTTAAAAGTTCAAAAGCCAAAAAATACAAATTTAAGAACTAAAGTCATAATTGAAATTTCAAAAATATAATTATATTCCTTCTATTAATACTTCTACACACATAATGAGTTAATAAGGCATGTCAATACTTACCCTAGTTCTAATTGCTGGAGTTGAAAGTCTGAAATCTAAGTTGAACAATAGTAATGAAATTCATCTACTCGATAGATTATCAACAGAACCAATTATTTGACAAATGGAATAAAATATATCCTTCAAAAACTGTAGAATGTGTAATGGCATTTTTTCAACTGCAGTGAACAGGTAACATAATTTGTTCTCGGAGGATGTAGAACTCAAACTATGGTTATACAAAACTGAAGGGATGGAATAATTAACAGAATTACACCAAGATATTCCAACTAAGAGTCAGTGAGGTTCTAAGTCCTTTTGTTTGCTGCTAATGGAAAGAAGAAATTTAGAAAGAGAGAAAAAGCGATTGAAGAAAGAAAGCATGTTACAGCAGTCTATCTAAAGATTTCGGAGGCTACTGTTCTAGATCCCGTCATTTTTCTCACTAGATCAATGAAATACGTCGAAAGGCATTGGCGTCACCATTTTCGGCATAATAGGAACAGTACCTTTAAATGTTGAGAAAAACTTGGACCTGAAAGGAACTTCATACATCGATTTCTATCTTGTGCCAGCCATGGTATGAGATCACAGAACTTCATGAGCCTTTCCATAGTACCTATTTATGAATGGAGCCTGGAGAGCCAAAAATATTAGAGGATATTACAGAAAACGTAGGAAAAATCATGTGAGAAAATTACTTATTAAGATTTTTGGTAATAATTATTGAAATAGTGGGGTTGGAGTTTCAGATCTTCAACTTTTCTACTAGCACCTTGAAAAATAATTGTAATATTGATATACTATACTGACAATTGTTTTTTTCTTTAAGCCCTTTATTATTTACATGGATCCTCATTGACCTACTAGGTCAACCCATGCTGCTGATTAAATAGCCTCAATGGTAAATATGTATAGCCTTTAACGAGTAGGGAGGGAAAGCACTTAGATTACAAGTCAGTTAAGAGGTACCAACTTTATAGCTCTATGCTTACGATGTAATTGATGTGTGAGCTAGAGAGAGTATTTAGAGAATGTTAGCCGATAAGGAGTAGGTTTTTGGTCACCTTCCATCAGTTTGGCTTTGGGAAAGATGGGAAGCTCTATAATCATATCCTAAAGGCTAGTTTGTCACCCATTGTTGATAAATAAGATTGAAGTTTATAAAAAAAAATGTAGTTCAAGTTCAAACACTTCTCACTCGTCATTGGCCAAGAGGCTTAAAGCAGAGTTAATCTTACCTTAACGTTGGATATATCAGGTGTATCGGGTGTTTGTACAGGGTAAAACTTGTAAAATTTCATCTTCTCAAATGCTTCTTTAGTTTCTTTGCTCATTTCCTCGATGGCTTTTTTTCGTGCTTCCCTAGCCTGAAAGAAAATCAAATAAGATATGTACATAATTGTTATTTATTACAAACATAATGATAACAACATAACTAACGATTGTTACCTCTCTATTAGCTTTCTTGGCCTCTCTAACTTTCTCCTTTACAAAATCCTAAAATCAGAGAACTATCATCAGGTAAGGTTTTATAAAGACAAATAGCTGTAACTTGGCTGTAACACTTGACAAACAATTACCTTAAAGGCATCCTTTTGACTTTCAGATAATTCTTCCTCCTCGATCAACTTATCCGTGAACTCCTGAAGATACGTGAAAAACAAAGCATAAAGATAAAACTCAAGGGAAATTTCCCTCAAAGAAAATTTTCAGAAAAGAACAACCTAAATTATTAAAAGATAATAATCAAGACAATTATTTGAATTAATATCTTGTACCTCGAGTTCATCTAATTCCCAATCAAACTCACAGAAAACCTGCAGATAACAAAAAAGTTAAACTTACATATAGATTTGCAGTTCCCCTGCATGATCATCCTAATCCAAATGGGCATCAAAATCTGAAAATATGAGCATATAAATTTCAGATTGTGAATAAGAATGCTCAACTAATCTATTCCCTACACACTATGCATTCATGAGTTTTTTTAAACAGCATGGATTAAAACCTTACTGGCTTTGGGTCGATTGGAAAGATAATTTGAACCTCAGTGCTTTGTTCAAGTTCATCTTCCTTGAAGGGCTGGTAGAAATCTGCAAGAAAAGTAACAGCGTGAGATTATGACAAAGTTGTATAGACTTCAATGATAACCATCAGCCAGATTATCTAGATGAGACTAAAAGTCAGTGAATTGAAAATGCGTGGGTGGAAAACTACAACTAGAGATCAGTTTTCCTCTCAAGAAGATATTTCACCTTCTCCTCCCAAGAACTTTCAGCTCTTCCCTTCTCATTCAATAAATTATCAATCATAAAATTGACTACCAAATTGGTTGAAGAACTTACAGGGTAAGCAATACTCATACTTCTTGACACGATCTATTTTCAAATGCTTCAAAGCAGCTCTGCAGAAACAATTTGCACAAGCATACGCCAGAAAAATCAAAGGTTAGCGATAAACAAAATCTTGCTGAAGAGTAGCATTTCAAAAATAAATAAATAAATAAAATTGTGAGTGTCTGTCAAATGGAAGTGGAAGGTCACTCATATTTGTACCTTCTCTGAGTGCAACTGAGGATGAATATTTGAGATTTCAACTTATCAACTCGTCTATCTCTGAAGAAGAATTAGATCACATGGTCAACTATAAAACTAGAGTTAAAATCTAAAAGAAGCTAAGTAAGATTCACAAATTAAGACCTTTTCTCCAGAGGAATATAAGGAACCCAGTCCATCTTCATCTGTTTCATGGGAACTATCTCTTCAGCCTCTCTTTGAACAGAGTTGATACCAATTTTATCAGAAGGAGGGAAAGGAGATACAACCTGTAGATCCACGAAAGCCAATAGTCATTAGGAATTAAATTCCAAGGTAAAATGGTGGATATTAACAAATGAGAAAAGTAATAGTTAGTCTATAACTTCTTAATTTGTTATTTGAAATATGGTGATTGGTCAATTAACATGGTTACTAACAGAAACCATAGCTAGACAAGACAGAATGCAAAAGGCCAGTGGTATTACACAAAGGAAAATAAAAACGTTATAACATAAACACCAAGTACAATGAAAAAGAAAATTGAAAAGGCAAAAAGTTGTAACTGGTCAGTTCAACAAGTCCACTAACTAGTCATTTCAACAAGTCTTTGTATTCATGTACAAATAAATAAAAACACCATATACAAAAATTAATAGAAATATAATGACTTACAGCCACCACAACAGGTATGATTATAACTTTATTTTCACCCTTGAAAGGAACCAATTGAGCTGCACAAACAGGAATCAACATAAATAGACTAAAAAAAAAAAAAAAAAAAAAAAAAAAAAAAAAAAAAAAAAAAGGTAAAGAGAAGAAAAAAATTTTAAGGGGGTTGGACCAATATATTAGACCTTAATAAAATTGTCTTGTATATGCTTGTAAAATATAAAATAAGATTCTTAGTTAAGCTACTTACGCTCTGTACAACCAAATAGATAAACCTTCTCGCCATACAACTTTCCTCCCTCTTCAAACGCATCCTGACAATAATTGCAAATGTTATGTCACCAATTCTAACAAATCCACGTCCAATATAAGTAAATAAATAAAACCAATATTGGACTTTGAGACATTATCAAACTCACTTCTAGATTTGAGAAATTCCAGTTGAATTGATAAACCGAGTCCAATTGATCCCACTGAAATAAAAGAACATGTAAATGTGTAAGCAACAGAGAAATAAGACTTCTGATAAAAATAAACAACCACTGTAGTCTATGCCAGACCTCTGTCCCAACAGGAAATGCTGCTTTCCACAGATCTTCCTGCATTTAATAATAGTTATCTGTTAATCAAAAGATAAATGAAAATACCAATCGGCAATCCACATACGCTTAAAAATTTCCAAAAAAGAGCCCCAATGCAGGTAACGTCAAATTACTTAAAACAAGCCTCTGATTCCAATAGGCAATAGCTTACTAAAAGAAAAACCAAGCTTCATTTACAAGTTCAAGGTAATCAATAACGAAGCAAAATACAGAAGTTGATAGCAGCTGGTAATGCCGCGGCAGACTTTCTTGCACTAAATCATTCAAGAAACCCAGAAGAGCAAATGAAACCATCCACACACCCACAGAAAAAAAAAAAAAAAAAAAAAAAAAAAAAAAAAAAAAAAAAAAGCCTCCTACAAGCATCAATTACAGTAAGGGCACAGCCAATGTTCTTCCCTGCTCAATTTTTGAGGAAAAGAGAAAATGGGCAATACAAATGACTCACGACAGTTGAAATGCAAGACCCATTACCAACAGACAACAACGAAAACCGGCGCAAGACTGAAAAAGGGGCTGAAAACCAGAGTTACAAGAAGAGCAAGAGAAATGGAAGTAGAATATAGAATACCAAGTTGCGCTGGTCCTCGAAGTACTCGGGTTCGGATTCGGGTTTGGGGAGCTTGGTCCGCTTGGCTCGAGATGGAGCTTCCTTGGGCTTGGGTTCGGCAGGTTTATTATCCTCGTCCTTCCGAGTAGTCTTCCTCTTAGTACCTTTCCTCATTGTGGTCGGAGCTCAGCTGGAAAATTGAAGAGAGTGCGAAGAAGAAGGAGAAGAGGGTGGTGCGCCGATTGAAAGCGAAGGATCCGGATTGGAAATTGCGAATGTAGAGGGAGAAAGATCGAGAGAGGATAAGAGAGAGAAAAATAGGGTTTTGAATTTGGGGATTTTTGAGCGTAAGATCAACGCGGTTGCTCCTTTCCTTCTCCACAGAGGCGGGACGCCTAAACATTGAAATCCAAATTATTTCAAATTTTCTTCCATTTCCATTTTTTACACACACAGACCGACACACTTACACACACTGTCTGAATTTTTCTTTTTCTTTTTTCTCTTTTTTTTTTTTTTCCATTCAATTGTAACTATTGACTTTCGTTTGGTTATATAAATTATTGACAAAAATTAACAACGATGTTTAGGGACATTTTCTCTTTAATTTATAGACGAAAAATTATGTGTTTGCATTTATATTATTGTTCTTTTTTTTCATGTATATATGTTCAAATAGGATCACATAAGTAACAACACATATGCAAATACGTCATTTTCTATCTATGAATTTAATGAAAAATGTCTTCAGCTGTTTTGAAACAAATTTCAATGACTAAAATAAACATTTTGAAAGTTCAATGGTATGATTGAAACCAACCTCATATTTTAATAGTATTTTTAATAATTTAATCATAATCATTTTTGTTTTATAACAATTTATTCTTAAAATTTTGATTTGTAATGATTTAGTTTTCGTTGGGATAAATCCGAAGGGGAGAGGGTCGAAAAAAATTACAAGTAGATAAATATTAAATATTTAGAAAAATCTAACCTTCTAGTCAAGTGTTTTTATTATATATATATATATATATATAGACGGTCAGAAAGTAAAAAATGTGATTTTGAAAAATATTTTTTTTTTTTAAACTTAGAAATCATGGTTATAATTAACTAAATAGTATGAATGTTAGTACGATTAAATTTTTATTTAAAAGTAGAATTTGATATTTTGAACACTAAAACGAAATTTATATTTTAAAAAGGGAGAACTAAAGAATTAGATAAATAAATAGAAAAAATAAATTTTACCTCTAATTTGGCAATATGTATTATTCGATGAACTATGTTATTGATGTTGCAATTTGTCTTAAACTTCAATAAATATTGTAATTATTACCTTCTAACGGGCTCTTGTTTGAAAAATTGTTAAGGGCCCGTTTGGTAACGTTCTCATTTCTTGTTTCCGTTTCTTCATTTTTAATAAAGAAAAATAGAATTTCATGATCCTAACACCTATACATTCAATAATAATAAACCTATATTCTTATATATGTTTGGAAAAAATTGGAAACAAGAACAAAAAAGGAGAAACTAGTTTTAGTTGTTCCCAAAAGTTCTATACAAATTTTGGGAGTGTTTCTAAAAAATGAGAAACAAGAAACATACATAGTTATTAAATACTTAGATTTCTTAATAAAATTGGAAACAAGAAACAAGAAACGAGAACGTTACCAAACGGGCCCTAAAGAAACATATATATTCTAATGTGAGTTCAATTAATTAATTATATACTCTATTGTTGAATAGATGAAACTTAATTTTATACTTGATTTGACTTTTACAAAAATTAGTGAATTTTGGTAATTTTTTTACGTTTCTTTTAATTGAACTTTGAATAGAAAATAAAAATTGTAAGGTAAGACCGGTTTCGGATTGATGTTGAAGACCTCAAAAGTGATTGAAGAATAATTATTTTTTTTTTGGTAAAACTAATTGTTTGATAATTTAAATAAAAATCACTCTTTGAATCACATGCATTTGAAAATATGTCAAGAGTAGCTTTTAGATTTCGCTTCCATCAAAATCTAGCACAATTCACAAATTTATAAAATTTATTTTTTATCCTTTCATATACAAGATTAAAAAAAAAAATCGAATATTATTATTTACAATTTGTGTGTGTGCGCACGCGTTACCAAACACTAATTTAATTCTTATTACAACTTATTTTTCTAGAAGCATAGTTGGTTATAGCCATCCCAAACTAAGGAGTAAAAATTGATTTTTTTTCCTCATAATTAAAATAGCTATAAAAACTCATTTATACAAAAGAATGAAGTAGAAAAAAGTATGAAAATGAAAAATGCAATTTATCTATTTATTGTTAATTAAAAATTATACAGTTAATTCTTTAATAAACATGATTTTTTTTTTTTAACTGTAAGCAATCCGCCCTGATCAAAATTCAGTTTCAATTATAAAAATTATTGTTAAAATTTAATGAAACTTCTTAATAAGCTAATTAGTGATCAAAGTATTTATAAACTACAAAAACTATATTGTTCCATAACAAAAAGTAATATTTGATTTTAATGGGCCTTTTCACATTAGAGATTGAATTATTGCAAATTTTAATATGTATGGACTAAATTATTACAAATTTAAAAGTAAGTGACTAAATTTATAATATACCAAAGTTCAAGGACCAATTTTTTTTAAGGAAATTCAAGGATCAAATTGCCACTTTCATACAACTTCAAGTGCGAATGAGTTTTTCAACCTACCTATTTTAATATTTTATCATTCAATTTCAGTTAAATTAAAAATATTTATACTTTAAAATATTAATTTATTACCATGTGCATTGTATGTATAGTTTTTTTTTTTTTTTTTTTTTAATGATTTTATAATTAACGCCAATGAGGCCAAAAAAAAATCCAACTAATTATTAAAAGATATTTGACAGTGATAAAGGAGAAGGATTTTTGTATGCAATTTCTACATGAATACATTACACACCTTACTTGATAATTACTAGACAATTGAAAGTAGATGAAAATTGAACAGCTTAAGTTGTGAAAGAATGATAGAAGAAAAAGAAGAAAATCTCTATTTATAGTTGCACAAAATTTTTTAAATTCTAACTCAATTAAATTTTGATAATTAATTACAATTAAAAACACGATCTTTAAGGCTCCGTTTGATAACCATTTTGTTTTTTGTTTTTGGTTTTTGAAAATTAAGCTTACAAACCCTACTTTCACCTACAAGTTTCTTTGTTTTTCTAATACCCATCTTTCCATGTTTTTAAAGTTTATAAAAACCAAGCCAATTTTTTAAAATTAAAAAAAGTAGTTTTCAAAAACTTGTTTTTGTTTTTTGAATTTAGCTAGGAATTCAAATGTGTCCTTGACAAAGATGAAAACCATAGTAGGGAAATTTAGAGAAAACAAACATAATTTTCATAAACCAAAAACCAAAAACCAAATGGTTATCAAACGGGACCTAAATTTTTAGAAAATGTAAGGATGTTTCTTTTTCACACCGAAGAATTTTAAATTCCACGCAATTATCAAGTTAATGGTGTATTTAAATTTATATTCATTCAAAATTAGATTTCCAACTATTACAATTTATATTGATTGAAAGTTATGGATACTATCATACTATCATTTGAATTTTATCATTATTAAAAAAATAATTATTCTTTTTAATTCATATTATATTTATTTGCCTAATTATTTAGGCCCCGTTTGATAACCATTTGTTTTTTGAAAATTATGCTTGTTTTCTCCCAAATTTCTTACCATTGTTTTCATCATTGTCAATGACACATGTGAATTCCTAGCCAAATTCGAAAAACAAAAACAAGTTTTTGGAAACTACTTTTTTTTAGTTTTCAAAACTTGAGTTGGTTTTTGAAAACATGGGAAAGATGGTAGAGAACAAAACAAAGAAACTTAGTAGTGGAAGTAGTGTTTATAGGCTTAATTTTCAAAAACCAAAAACCAAAAACAAAATGGTTATCAAATGGGACCTTAATTAATACAATACATACTAAAGCTTGATTTACGGGATAGAATACTATAACACACTAATTCTCATGATATTGTTTTGTCTGTTTTAAAAAATTTTCTATTGAACTTCATGAATTATAAAACAAAAAACGGATAGATAAGGAGAGAAATGACAATTCAATATAAAAATTAAACGAGTAGTAATTGATACTCTTGACCAATAGGTCAAAGATTGGAATTTTCTCACATCCCAGATGTTGTTTGAATTATAAAAATTCAAATTAAATACAATTAATTGTTTATTATTAATACCGAGAAACATAAATAAGCAAAATTTTGTGAAGCTAAAATAATTGTTTCGTGGACGAAACCACTACCTTGAAAGTAATTTTGGCACGACCACGGTACTAAATCATTTGTACGTCGGTTACTCTCCAAGGTTAACTCAACACCCTCCTCGTTTGTGCACTCGAGAGAGAATAATTTGGAATAAAGGAAAGATAGGAAGATCGAATTGGAATGAATGGATTTTTTTTATTTATAATTAGGATTTCCACACTTTTAAGTTTAAGATTCTATAATTAATTATAATTAAACGTAGAGTTGTAAATTTTTTGAATTAATTTCTATAAATAATTAGGTCAAACTTTTCATACCATTATTAGTCAAGAACCAATTTTGACCCCTAAACTTTGAGGTTGTATCAATTTTCACTATAAACTTTTAATTTCATCAAATTGCACCGCAAACTCAGATAAGTGTTACAATCTCAACCTTAAACTTTAAAAAGTGTTGTAATTTTAACTCTCTAATAAGTTCTCACAACAAATATTAATAATAAAAAAAAAAATCTCTTATGCGTTCGATGAATTATAAACCATACGTTCAATATGAAATCGATAAAATTTTAGGAAAAAAAAAGGACATTAGAGTTAGATTATTTTTTGGTTGAATTTATTAAATTTTGGCAAAGTTATTCCATGGTTAATGTGTGTATTGGTTATAAACTTATATTTGAACATAGTTTTGTTTTATTGAAATTAATGAGTTTTATGAAGATTTTTATATTGATTTTTTAAAAAACAAATTTAGTGCGTAAATTTAGTGAAAATTGAATTGAGGGTAAAAATTGCAACAAGTATTTAAATTTATGGTTCAATTTGATGAAATTAAGAATATAAGATCCAGATTGATAAAATCTAACAAGTTTAATGGTCAAAATTGTTTTTTTCTCAACAAAAAAAAAAAACATGCTTAACAAATTTAAAAGTGGTCAAAAGGAGCATAATGCTAAAGATATTCTTTCAATGTAGTAGTTTGTACTATACTAAAAAAAATAGGAAAAATACATTTTTGGTTCTTGAGATTTAAGTTATGTTTCATTTTGGTCCATGAGTTTTCAAACTCGACATTCTTATCCCTATAAGGTTTGGATTTTGTTACACCCAGGGACCAAGAGTGTAACAAAATCCAAACTTCAAAAATATATTTAATACTTATATATCACTTTATAGAAAATTGGACGACAGTGGGACCAAGTGTGTAACAAAATTCAAACCTCATAGGTCAGAATGTCGAGTTTGAAAACTGATGGACCAAATGAAACCTAACTCAAATCTCATGGACCAAAAATGTATTTTTCCCTAATAATAATAATTCTCCATATTTCTCACGGTCACTATAGTAATGATAGCGATAATTGCTAAACTTAAAAAAATAGTAACGATATTGTTTATGTTGATCTAATCATAAATCTATTTTATAGTACCAAATCGGATTGGAATATCATAATAATGGTTGAAATTGACTCACTTTTGTTTTGATATTGATATTTTATATAAAACTCCACAAATCTAAGTTACTAAATATACTTTACCAATTCCTTTCGATTTCATTTGTAGTTGAGTATCAAAGTCTCTTTATTCCTACATTCATATGTATTTAATGCATTTTTTCAAAAAAAAAAAAAAAAAGTATTTCATGCATTACATCTACGGAGTTAGGTAAAATTTCATGTGATTCAGTAAGTATTGATTAATTATAATAGTTCCCTTTACGTTATGCTACCAAACTCTTAAACCTGTTTAAAATCAACTCATGTAATTATTATATTATACAAGTAAAGTGATATATAAGTATTAAATTTATGAAGTCAATGATAAGGACTTATCAAACGTGAAATTGAAAGTTGAAGAACTCGAAAACTTTTGAAAATCCAAATATTAAAACAACACAACCTTGAAAGTTTATAGATCTAAAAAAAAATATCAAAACTTAATAGACGTATACCTACAAGTTTTGAGGGTTTAAGTTGTAATTTAAACTTCATCTTATTTTTAAAAAGTTACAAAAAAAAAAAAAAAAAAATACTCAACTCTTAGGATATTTTACATCTAACTTAAGGATCAAATGTTCGAATTTTCAATTCCCACTCTCACATTAGTGAACTAAACAAAGTCGAAATTATATTGTTATTACACTTGTATAATCAAACTTTCAATTTGAGTGAATTTCTCTCTAAGATTATGAAGTTATTGTAATTATTGTTGATGCCAAAATCTGAACAGAGGTCTCACCTGACCTTCACATGACACCAACAGTGCAAAAACCGCTGCACACCGGCGTGGTGTAGGCCACACCGCCTCCGATGCCTAAGTCAGAAAACCGAGGAGAAGCTATAGATAGTAAAGGGAACAGTCAGGAGTAGAGTTTTTCGAACCATTCTTCCGTGATGAAGAGGGGTTTTTATACCTGTTTGTCCTCCTAGGGTTTTTAGGAATCCGGAGGTGTTTCGGGGCGAACCAGGCGGAACCGGGGCGATTCGGGGCATCAGGGACCGAAAAGAGGCCACCGGGCTCGGCCCGCGCAAGCTGGCCAAATGGTCGGCCTCGGCAAAAGGCTGAGGCCGACCATATGGGTCGGGCCATGTCGGCCCGACCCTTTGGTTCGTTCTTCCTCTGGGTCGGTCTTTTGGTCCTACCTCTCTTCGATTGTCCTCGTCAGCTCCTTGCGTGCCCGTGTGGTCCAAAATTACCTATAACATTAAGCCCCCACTCTTGAATTGGGATTCAGGTGCGACTTAATGCTATAGGCCGAGCTCCTTAAGCCCAATTTAAGAGTACAACTCTTGTCTCGTGCTGATTTTTGTATGACTTATTTTTTATCCTGCAAGGTAGGACAAACTATACAAAGTAAAAACTTCCTGAATAGGGGTTAGGCGAAATGGAAATGAGAAGAGTGAGAGGTTACAAAAGTGGCTGGAGGGCCTCTCTGGTCGGCCTCGGCCTCGGGAGGTGGCCGAGCATAGCATCTCCCATTTTAGCTCAGCGAGACCCCCGTACTTGGTCATTCGGAGTGCTTTATACCAGATCCAGGGCTTATCCATAATTGAAAAACAGGAAAAAACAGAAGACTTCACAATCCTGCATTGAAAAATTAATTTCTGCAAAAGAAAAATGAAGGAGGGGGCTAGGGTCGGCCTCGGCCTTGGGCCCCTGTTAGCTCAATACTTAGCCCCCCTGGCCATTTGAAGGTGGATGGTCGGCCTCGGCCTTGACATGAGGCGGATCCATGTTCTTACATCGCGTGCTCGTTCACTTCATGGTTGTACTTATGTGTAAATTTGCTCCATGGTCGGACATTTCCTTGCTGCTTTGAATGCGTGCCTGAGGTTGGCTTCAGAACTATGACGCTCGGCCTCGACCTTGGCATGAGGTCGAGTATTTCCTCTGCTTTGCTTGCTAATTTGCTCCTTTGTATCCATCCCGAGGGTGCGTACACTCAGTCGGGGGAAAGCTTGGGGAGGCCTAGGAAGTTCCCGAGCCTCTCTTCAAGCTGTTGTGTTCATCCCAGGGGTGCGTACACTCTTCTGGGGAAAAAGGCTTGGGGAGGCCTAGGAAGTTCCCGGGCCTCTCTTCAAGCCGCTGCGTTCATCCCAGGGGTGCGTACACTCTTCTGGGAAAAAGCTTGGGGAGGCCTAGGAAGTTCCCGAGCCTCTCTTCAAGCTGCTGTGTTCATCCCAGGGGTGCGTACACTCTTCTGGGGAAAAAGCTTGGGGAGGCCTAGGAAGTTCCCGGGCCTCTCTTCAAGCTGCTGCGTTCATCCCAGGGGTGCGTACACTCTTCTGGGGAAAAAGGCTTGGGGAGGCCTAGGAAGTTCCCGGGCCTCTCTTCAAGCTGCTGCGTTCATCCCAGGGGTGCGTACACTCTTCTGGTGAAAAGGCTTGGGGAGGCCTAGGAAGTTCCCGAGCCTCTCTTCAAGCTGTTGCGTTCATCCCAGGGGTGCGTACACTCTTCTGGGGAAAAGGCTTGGGGAGGCCTAGGAAGTTCCCGGGCCTCTCTTCAAGCTGTTGCGTTCATCCCAGGGGTGCGTACACTCTTCTGGGGAAAAAGGCTTGGGGAGGCCTAGGAAGTTCCCGGGCCTCTCTTCAAGCTGTTGCGTTCATCCCAGGGGTGCGTACACTCTTCTGGGGAAAAAGGCTTGGGGAGGCCTAGGAAGTTCCCGGGCCTCTCTTCAAGCTGCATGGTCATCCCAGGGGTGCGTACACTCTTCTGGGGAAAGTACTGAAGTCTGGCCTCTACAAAGATCATCCCTGTCTGGCCACACGCGCTACATCCTATGGAAAAAGCACTTTATGCAAAACACAACGCAAAGCATTGCAACATGACCATAATTATGGTGGACTCGACCTGTCCTTATCCCCAACCCCCCACTCAAAATGTGCATTCAATATCTTGGACATGCATTTTTTGAGTAAGGAAAAATTAACTTCGTACCTGGGCCTCTAAGGGTGGAGCTCGGCCTGGGCCTCTGGATGGTCGGCCACGGCCTTGGCATGAGGGCGACCAGCTCCTCTGTGTTGTACGTTTGCTCGTTTTCCATCCCAAGGGTGCATGCACTCAGACGTGGAAAACTTGGGGAGGTTGAGGACATGCGTCAACCTTTCTGCAGGAATTTAGTCTATGCAAGAATCATTCTTGTCTGGGAAAGTGCGACAGTTTGGCCTCTGCAAGAATTATTCTCGTCTGGCCGTACGCGTCACATCCTGCTTTATGCAAAACACAATATAATAGCTTTTATTGAATTTGCAAATGTTCGCGTGTTTTACAATGAGATAAATGTTAGACAGTCTCTATGTAAAGTAAACATAAGTAGAGAAAGCCATTGTTCCTAGTCGGCCTCAGCCTCCTACGGTCGGCCTCGGCCTTCTTGCAGTGGTGGCGTTGCCTGCCACTTGCTTCTGCCATGGCTACTGATAGTAAATCTTCAAGTGTTCTGCATTCCATGGGTGTGGAGTTGGTTTCCCGTTTTCGTCAACCAATGCATAGGTGCCGGGCCGGACCACTTTGCTAACTTGATAGGGTCCTTCCCATGCTGGTCCGAATGCACCTGCATTGGGATCTCTGGTGTTCTGCATGACTTTCCTCAGTACAAGATCTCCTTCTTTGAAGGTGCGCCTTTTCACTTTTGTGTTGTAATACCTGGCAATCCTATTTTTATACTCTGCAACCCGGAGTTGTGCCATTTCACGATGCTCGTCTAGAAGGTCCAAGTTCAACCTCATAGCTTCATCATTCCTCTGCACACTAAACTGCTCTGTCCTGGGGGAGGGGATGCCAACCTCCACTGGGACTACTGCCTCTGCCCCGAACGAAAGGGAAAATGGTGTTTCCCCTGTTGAGGTTCGTGCTGTCGTCCGATACGCCCATAGTACACGTGGGAGCTCTTCGGCCCATGATCCTTTTAGCCCTTCAAGCTTCGTTTTCAGATTCTTTTTAATTATTTTATTCACAGCCTCCACCTGGCCATTAGCTTGCGGATGGGCTGGGGATGAACAACGATGTGCTATGCCTAAATCTGAGCAGAACTTCCTGAAAGCGGCATTGTCAAACTGCCTACCGTTATCTGATATAATGGTGTTAGGAATCCCAAAACGACACACAATATTCTTCCATATAAAGTCAGTAATCTTCTTTTCGGTTATGGTTGCTAGCGGTTCTGCCTCTGCCCATTTTGTGAAATAATCCACAGCCACGACTGCATACTTGGTCTGCCCTTTACCTTGGGGGAGAGGTCCGATCAGATCTATCCCCCATTGCGCGAATGGCCACGTGCTGATAATGCTTGTTAAAGGCTCAGGCGGTTGCCTTGGAATGGGTGCAAACCTTTGGCATTGATCGCAAGACCTCGTGAAATGCCTAGTGTCTTGCAACATGGTTGGCCAGTAGTAACCTTGCCTGACTATCTTGTGACATAGCGACCTTGCTCCTGAATGATTTCCACACCCCCCCTCATGTATCTCTCTCATAACGTAGTTAGCATCACTAGGAGGAAGGCACCTCAACAACGGCATCGAGTAGCCTCTTTTATATAGTTTCCCTTCCCTTAACACAAAATGCGATGCTCGCCTCTGAACCTTTTTAGCCTCCGTCTTCTCTGTTGGCAGCTCGCCTTTCCCTAAGTAAACAAGGATCGGATCCATCCACAAAGCTTCTCTTGCTTCAGGGGAGGGTTCAGTTTCAATTGATGGGACACCCTCCCCGTCTGTAGGACCCTCGACCTCAGGCCTCGGATCTTCGGCCTCGGCCTCAGACTTGTCCTCAGGCTCGGCCTCGGCCTTGGACTTATCCTCAGGCTCGGCCTCTGCTCGGCCATCTGTCTCAAGAACCTCCTTAGTACACACCGCAGGCTCAGACAAAACCTCAACTGGTACAGTCCTACTCAACTCTGTATCATAGGCAGCCGCCAAGCGGGCCAGTGAATCTGCGTTGGCGTTCTGAGACCTCGGGATTTGCTTGATCTCCCACTTTTCAAATTTGGACAGCAGTTCCCTGGCCTTGGATAAGTACTTACTCATTCTCTGTTCCCTAGTCTGATATTCTGTCAACACTTGCTTCACGATTAGTTGTGAATCGCTTTGAACCATGATGTTTGAGACTCCGATCTCCCTTGCCAATCTCAATCCTGCAAGGAGTGCCTCGTATTCAACCTCATTATTCGAGACCTTGAAGTTAAATCTCAGGGCATACTCAAATCTTCCTCCGTTAGGGGATTCTAGCAAAATTCCTGCTCCACAACCCTTGGTGTTGGAAGACCCGTCCACAAAGAGTGTCCAAGTCTGTTTTACCTCCCTTACACTCAGCATATTGACCTCTGTGCCTGACTTGCTTTGCTCGGCCTCAGGCCTCTGAGGGTCGGCCTCATCCTCGGTAGCTGTTAATTCTGCCAGGAAATCTGCCACAGCTTGCCCTTTCATGGCAGTTCGAGGTTTGTAGTGGATGTCATACTCACTCAGCTCGACTGCCCACTTCATGAGGCGACCCGAGGCGTCTGGCTTCTGCAACACCTGTTTTAGCGGAAAATTGGTCAAAAACTGTTACCTTATGGGCTTGGAAATACGGACGCAATCTTCTGGCCGACGTAACTAGGGCCAGAGCGAGCTTCTCCACTTGGGGGTATCTAGTTTCTGCTCCAACCATTGACCTACTGGTATAATACACGGGTCGCTGGAGTTTCCCTTCTTCTTTGATCAGTGCAGAACTTACAGCCGTATCCGAGGCCACGACGTAGAGCAGTAGCTCGTCTCTAGGGAGCGGCTTGGCCAAGAGCGGGGCCGAGCTCAGGTAGTCCTTTAGCTCTCGAAAAGCCTTTTTGCACTCTCCAGTCCACTTGAAACGTGATCCCTGTCTCAAAATTTTAAAGAAGGGTAAGCACCTGTCAGTTGATCTACTAACAAACCTGTTCAAGGCGGCAATCCTCCCATTCAAGCTTTGAAGCTGCTTGAGATTGGTCGGGGAAGACATTTGCATGATTGCTCTGATCTTGTTTGGGTTTGCTTCTATCCCCCTCTGATGTACCATGAACCCTAGGAACTTTAAAGACGTTACTCCAAAAGCGCATTTACTCGGGTTTAGTTTCATTCGATACTTTCGGAGTATCTGGAAAGCTTCACTAAGATCAGACTCATGGCATTGAGACTTCAAGCTCTTCACCAGCATATCATCCACGTATACCTCCATGTTCTTTCCCAACAGCGGAGCGAACATGTGGTTCACCATCCGTTGGTATGTCGCTCCGGCGTTCTTTAGACCGAACGACATGACCCTGTAACAATACAACCCTCGACTGGTGATAAAGGAAGTCTTTTCCTGATCGGGCTCGTGCATTCTAATCTGGTTGTATCCTGAGTATGCATCCATAAAACTCAGCATCTCGTGCCCTGCTGTGGCATCAACCAACTGGTCGATCATGGGCAGAGGATAACTGTCCTTTGGACATGCCTTATTTAGGTCGGTGAAGTCGATGCACATCCGCCACTTCCCGTTAGCCTTTTTTACCAGTACCACATTAGACAACCACTGGGGATAATGAACTTCTCGGATGAACCCCGCCTTAAGCAACTCATCCACTTGACTGGCAACAACCTCATTCCTCTCCGAATTAAATGCTCTTCGTTTCTGCTTTATTGGCTTGAAATCCCTGTCCACGTTTAACCGGTGAACCATCACTTCCGGGTCAATTCCCGGCATATCTTCGTGTGACCATGCAAACAAATCTGCATTTGCCCTCAAGAAATCAACCAGTCTATCCCTCTGCTCAGCCCCCAGTCTGGTGCCGATGTTCACTCTTCTTTCCTCAGACGTTAGTGGCACAGACTCCAGTTCTTCCGCTGGCTGTCCTCTTGGGTCAGGTCCGACAGCATTGTGGACACACGGATCCTTTCTACAATCTCTGAAGTTAGGGTCGGACTCTTCCCTACCGAGGTCGGCCCCAGTCGGGCTGGTCGTTTCCTGCTCATATCCGAGGTTTCCTTTTGGTTTCTGAACTTGATCCATCCTGCAGACCACCACCGATGCGCGGTCTAGACTGGCAAGCACTCTCTTCAACACAGACGGCGCCAACTGTTGATGCCAAAATCTGGACAGAGGTCTCACCTGACCTTCACATGACACCAACAGTGAATTTGTAGAAACTGGGGAAGACGTGACCTGCAAGACCAGCAAAAACCGCTGCACACCGGCGTGGTGTAGGCCACACCGCCTCCGATGCCTAAGTCAGAAAACCGAGGAGAAGCTATAGATAGTAAAGGGAACAGTCAGGAGTAGAGTTTTTCGAACCCTTCTTCCGTGATGAAGAGGGGTTTTTATACCTGTTTGTCCTCCTAGGGTTTTTAGGAATCCAGAGGTGTTTCGGGGCGAACCAGGCGGAACCGGGGCGATTCGGGGCATCAGGGACCGAAAAGAGGCCACCGGGCTCGGCCCGCGCAAGCTGGCCAAATGGTCGGCCTCGGCCTTTTGCCGAGGCCGACCATATGGGTCGGGCCATGTCGGCCCGACCCTTTGGTTCGTTCTTCCTCTGGGTCGGTCTTTTGGTCCTACCTCTCTTCGATTGTCCTCGTCAGCTCCTTGCGCGCCCGTGTGGTCCAAAATTACCTATAACAATTATCATTATTATTTAGTTCAACAACATATGGGTGAAGGGATTCAAACCTCTGAATAAGAGTAAATCTACGTTGGGGTTAGAAAGACACGTGCCCCACAATTTTTTGTTTTTATATATATATATTTTAAATTTTTATATACATTACTGTTTTTGTTTTATCTTTTAATTTTGTTTATAGAGGATTGTTTTTTTATTTTTTATTTTTTTATGGATGATTGTTTTTGTTTTATTTTTTAATTTTGTTTATATTATCGTTTTAATTTTGTTTATATATAATTTTAATTTTTAGTACACTTAGAAACATATGTATACATATACATATAAACATACAAATATTTCTCAGTAAATTATTTTAGAAATTTTTTTTCAAAAAAAAAATATTTTAGAAAAAAATTATGGTATGAAAAAACATTAATTTTATTTTAAAAAAAAACTTTGATAAATATACTTTAGATGGATAATTCTATAATAGATAATTATAATTTTATTATTAATATTACTTCATATACATATAATCATAAATGCATTGATATATACTATTTAGATGGAGTAATATTAACCTTAATTTTAAATTACTTACCCCTATTTGATAACCATTTGGTTTTTGTTTTTTGTTTTTTGGTTTTTGAAAATTAAGCTTATAAACACTACTCTCACCCATAATTTATTTGTTTTTTTTTCATATAACTTCTTCCCATGTTTTCAAGAAGCAAGCCAAGTTTTGAAAACTAAAAAAAGTTATTTTCAAAAACTTGTTTTTATTTTTAGAATTTGGCTAAGAATTCATATATATCATCCACAAAGATGAAAATCATTATAATAAAATTAGGAGAAAACAAGCATAATTTTTAAAAACAAAAAATCAAGTGGTTATCAAACGAGGCCTTAATTTTCATATTTGTGTTTAATATGTCCCTAAACTTTTAATTCTGTGTCTAAGTAGTATTTAAAAAATGACTAATAGATCTATAAGTTTGCAATTTTGAATCTAATTGATGTCCTAGGCCCCGTTTGATAACCATTTGGTTTTTGGTTTTTGGTTTTTTAAAATTAAGCTTATAAACACTACTTTCACCCACAAGTTTCTTTGTTTTTCTAATACCCTTCTTTCCATGTTTTTAAAAACCAAACCAATTTTTGAAAACCAAAAAAAGTAGTTTTCAAAAACTTGTTTTTGTTTTTGGAATTTGGCTAGGAATTCAAATGTATCCTTGACAAGGATGAAAACCATGGTAGGGAAATTAGGAGAAAATAAGCCTAATTTTCAAAAACCAAAAACCAAAAACCAAATGGTTATCAAACGGGACCTTAGATATTCAATTTTTTTTTTTTTTTAAAAAATGAATTGTTCTATTAAACCTAAAATTGAATTAATTAATTTTATGTCTAATTGAATCTCATACTTTTATTTTTGTAAGTAATAGATACATTAATTTAAAAAAGTGTCCCATGGGACATGTTGGACACAAAATTATATTTGCTAATATATCATTAAATTTTTTAATTTTTGAACATGTTAGAGATTTATTAGATACAAAATCGAAACTTCATGCATATCTATTAGACACACAATCAAAATTAAAAAATTTAGATACTTATCCGTCATTTTTTAATGTTTAGGGACCTTATAGACACAAATCTAAAAGTTTATAGACTAAACTTATTTAATCTCATATAAACTTGTGTTTTCGACTTAAAGTTTCGGATTTGATGTGACCTTTAACCTCTTGAATCGAGAGTATATGCATAAATCAATTTAGCTACGTTCATGTGTTAACCATTACAATTAATCTCTATCATTATAATTTTATTAGTAATAGGATCTAATTGCAACAATTTCAAAAATTTGATGGTATAATTACAACAATACCTGAATTAAGATATTCCAAGCCCAAATAAAAATTCCACCTTCAGTATTTGTATTCCAGCCCAACCTTCTTACTTTCTGCCCATGCCCAACACTGTTTCATATTGGAAAATTTAAATTAAAATAAAAATAAAGAAATGCTAATAAACCCTAATATCTCATTTTCTTTGGATTCGAATCTCCCACCCTCAATTGTTGTTAAACTTAAAAAAAAAAATCCTAATATCTCATTTTCTTCCCTTCATGTCGGCTTGGAATGACTTTCTAAATGTTTTAAAAAGTATTTTTAAATGTAAAGGAAGTGATTTAAAGCACTTAGAAAGTTATTTAAAAAAGACGGTTCTTTCCAATTTTCTTGTATATCTTGGTCTCCTCCTCCTTAATAGATTAGATAGGAAGATTAACATATATGAAGTTATGAACACGTTTTTAAGTTTTTTTTTTTTTGAAGATTTCCAATTAAAAAATATCACTATCAGGGATGTTTGCTTTCAATTTGGTTTAGTTTGAGAGTCAAATCAAAACCAAATTAAGAATTAAATATAAATATAAATAAAACTGAATCGAACTACAAAATTCAGTTTGGTTTATGGGTGTGCGTGTGCACGCGAGTGATGCAGTTCAATTTTGCATTCGGTTTTTGAATCCTAAACATAGTCGAATTGAATTTTTTTAGTTTATTATTAATATTTAACTTAAATAGAACCATATTAACTATTGAAACTTAAAATTGGGTTTAGTTTTTTTTATTTTATCGGTTTTGATGTTCACCCTATCAATAATAACCATGTTATTGTCAATATTGCTCATTCCATGTAGAATGTAAGGACCGCTTACATCCAAACACAATATTTGTTTTTAAAGGACAAAGCTTTTAATTTGACTAAGTCCACATATCGTAACAAAATTTGAATGATATGTTCACGTATATGTTTAATGACACATCATTTTTTTGTTAACCTATTTTATTAATGTTTTAATCTAATTTATGAAGAATTTTAATTTAATATGATAAAAGTAAATTCGATATTAATTTTGGATCCTTTTGTTTGTATGTTTTTCTTACGTGACATCGATGTCAAACTCAAATCACATCATGACACTTGATTTGCAAGTTGTTATCGTGAAAGCTACAACCACTTATAAAAGTCAAATATTTATTTAAATGATGTGACTACAAGATTTGTTGATGTTCTTTTTAGGAAAAACTTAAACTTTAATTAGAGACGAGCAATTGCTCTCATAAAGGAAAACATATGTGGGACAGGGTCCTCAACTGATGTGATTTACATGACCAAAATCCACCTCATTAAGGGATAATAACCAAGACGAGAAACAGAGTGGTGGGATTGGCTGGATTATAAGTCGGAACGATGGGTCTTTGGTGGTAGCAGGGCATAGATGCATCAAAAGACCGTGGAGTATAAGTTGGCTTGAAGCTTTAGTAGCAACAGAGGGGTTGAAATTGATGTCAGATCAATCTCCAGGTGTTCGTGTAGAGCTTGATTGCCTTCAGGTGGTTAAGCTTCTCAATGATAAGGAGGAAGATGTTACTGAGTTGTGGAATTTCATCTTGGAAGCGAAAGCCTAGTTCCCTCAAAAAAAAAAAAAAAATTGAATCCATAGTTCATGTGCTTAGAAGGAATAATGCTATGACCCACATCTTGTTTCTTCTCCGTGTTAAATTATATTTTTCTATTAATTTTTTTAAAAAATTAATAATTAGGTTTAAATGTTCCATTTATTAATTCTAGAGAAATCAATCTCATTAATATCTTGGTCAAAATTATTTTTACACGTTTTACCCTTACAAAAAAAAATTGCAATTTCCAACAAAATCTTTGGAATTTGAGACCTAAACTTGTGAATCGATAATGAAATATAAAATCAACAAATATGGATAAAAATAATAGGAAAATTTGCATAAACTATTTATGAACTATATTGATTCTTACCATTGTACTCAGCAAAATTATTGTTATCATTCTTTTTTCATTTTGACCAGCACAAATATTTAATTGTAAAAATAAAATACTCAAACTTCCACATCTTGAAAAAGATTGGTCCTATTATTGACTTTGAAAGTTCTACTTGATGATAGAGAAAATATCTCTCTTTGTCGTAGGATTTTATTTTTTATTTTTTCGTTTTTCTGCACTTTTTAAAATTTTGCTTAAATTATACAAAATGCTCTTAAACAATGGGATGTGTTTATTTTTCAAAAAAAAAAAAAAAAAAAAAACAATGGGATGTGTTTATTTCTCCAAAGCGTACATGTTTTAAATAAAACATAACGTTGGAGGTCAAATTTTTAAATCTATTGTTCATCTCTGTTAATTTCAAACGAATGCGTCTCTCCAAGAACATAATTGAAGAACGATTCAAACCAGTTTGTTTTGCTTTTAAAAAAAAAAAAAAAATCCTTTAGGTTTTCTCATCAATCCTTGTTATTTTAGTTTAGCTTATTTGATGAACGGTTCTGGTAGGATGTTTGAAAGACAAGTAATCCTTATTTCTAAAATTGAAAGAAAATATTTTACAACGATTTTCCTCCAACGCAAAGACAACCATCCGATCGGTCATTTGTCTTCACACTACAGGAAAAGTCATCTATAGCGACGGTTTTTTTAAGAGTATTTTGTATATTGGAAAAGTCATATACATTGATCAATCCAACGTCAAAGAGAGAAGATTATTGGAATTCCCAAGCTTTCAAATGCATTCACGTGCTTATTGGTACTTTTCCACGTAATAACAAACCAAAAATGTTATTTAAAAAACAAAACAAAAAAAAAAATGTCATTTTCCATCTTTTGTCTATTATGGGAAGAAATCGATTTTGACTCTAAAATTGTCGCATTCTATCAATTTAGACCTCAAACTTTTGATTTCATCAAATTAGACCATTAACTTAAATAAATGTCATAATTTTTACCAGCCATTCAATTTACGCTAATTCACTCACTAATTTTAACAAAAAAAAATGTCGTTAAAATCTTCATAAACTCATTAATTTCATTAAAATAAAACTTTGCACAAAGATAAGTTTACCAATGCACAAATTAGCAATTGAATAATTTTAGGCTAAATTATAAAAAATACCCCTAAACTATGGGGTTTGTTTAAAAAATACCTCTGAACTTTAAAAAGTTTCAAAAATACCCTTTTAACTTTAAAAAATGTTCTAAAATATCCTTACCATTAAGTTTTGGATGGAAACTGTTTAAGTTTTAGTTTCATTAATACCCTTGAACTTTAAATTTTTTTTCAAAATACCCTTATTGAAAAATGCTTATTTTGTTCTTCCTCTCTCTAAGTGCATGTTTGGGAGAGATTTTAAAACAGATAAATCAATTTTATCATAATCAAAATCACTCTGAAACATGTCTTTAATAATTCAAAATCATTTTTGATGATATGAGAAAATCTCGTTTAAAAGTGTAAAATCAAACATGAAATTGATTTTGAATGACTAAAGGTATGTTCCAGGGTGACTTCAAACATAACAAAAGTGATTTTTGTCATTTCAAAATCACTCCCAAACATGCACTAAATTCTTCCCCATGAAAATTAATGCAAAACTTTGATTATATGAAAATAGACTTAGTTTGAAATCAAGTTTTTTTCTTTTTTAAAGTGTAAAGAAGATAAGTGGAAGAAAAAAAATTAACATAATTTTTTTTTCTTTTTTGTTCTCTTTGTTTGTGTATGTCAGTGATAAGTAGAAGAAGTGTTAGAAGACTACGAGTTTGGTTCAATTTACCAGATCAATTAATCAAAAGCTTTTATATATGATTTTGTTTTTATTAATATTTAAGAAGTGTGAGAACCACTATATGATAACATTTTCATTTCTTTTTTCTAAAATAAATATAGAGAAAGCTAATATGGGAAGTGACTCATGAGAAACTAACATTGAAAAGACTATTAACAAAATTAAATCAAGGACATGAAGGATTCAAGAACGAAGCAAATTAAAAGTCATCTTGAAGCTTCAACACAAGAATCTAGTCAAACTTTTGGAACGATGTGTCGAAAGAGAAGAAAAACTCATGGCCTATGAATACATGACAAATAAGTAAAGTTTCTAACTAAATTTCATGAAGAATTTGTAGATATAGGAAGAAAAAAGAAGAAATATTTTTCAGCAAGGGTATTTTTTATTTTTTATTTTAAAGTTCAAGGGTATTAATGAAACTGAAACTTTAATGGTTTCCATCCAAAACTTAATTCTATGGTATTTTTTAACATTTTTAAAATTTAGGAGTATTTTTTATACTTTTTAAAGTTCAAGAGTATTTTTGAAACAAACCCCATAGTTCAGGAGTATTTTTTATAATTTAGCCATAATTTTACCAACAAGTTTAAATTTAATAAAATAATCGAGTTCAAATAACAGTTTTCTCTACAATTTTATCAATTTCATATCATATATATGGTTTATAATTCATTGAACACACAAGAGAAATTTTTTTACATGATATTTGGAGCAAGAACTTACTATAAAGTCAAAATTGCCACACTTTTTAAAATTTAAGGTTAAAATTGCAACAAAAACGCAAAGTGAGCATAATTTAGTGGTAATTGACATGTACCTAACCAAGAGGTCAAAAGTTTAAATTGCAAAATTTATAAAAGTTTGAGATGTAGTTGACCTCTCAATAATGTGATTTTGGAAATATTAGGTTAATAATATTAAAAATAAGTAAAATATTTGAAGATAGTGTACCATTTATTCTTCTCCTATTTATTTGGAAACATTATTCAATAAGCTAGGATGTCACCAAATAATCGTAGGATATGAATTCGAAAATCTACCAAAGTGAGCATAGTTCAACGGTAATTAACATGTACCATCGACCAAAAGATTAGAGGTTTGAATTTCTTCATGCTCCCTAACCACTAGATACTAAAATCAAAATATTTTGTAGTTTCTCTCTCCCACATCTAGTGATGCAAAGCATAATGTAGTGGTCTCATTTAATAATTTCTTTTTTATTTGGACCTAATTTTTCGATTGGGGAAATTTTTGTTATATATTGGGGTGTTTTGTGAGTTTTATTTTTGCTAGTTAGAAACTTTTTTTTTTTGTTGAGAAAAGTTAAAAAGCTTCTATGGGTGGGCTTTAGAAGAAATTATTTGGTGCTCCCAGTACAATGAGGTAGGTAATTTTGCACCGTTGAATGTAAGAGAAAAAATTGTAAAAGTATCTCAATTATGTATCCAATGATTATTAGGAAGCAGACAGATTTAAATATATACAACCAACGATTTTAAAAAAGGCTCGCATTATACGGGGAGCATCTAATAATTTGTCGAGCATTAAACACTTTTAGAAACCTTTCTTTAAGGTATTAGAAAGTAGAGAAAAATACACTTTTGGTCCATGAGGTTTGGGTTAGGTTTCATTTTGGTCCCTAAGTTTTCAAACTCAACAATTTAACCCATGAGGTTTGGATTTCGTTACACTCTCGGTCACTCCGTCAAATTTTCTGTTAAACTCTTACAGAATGCTGACGTGACACCTGTTTTTTTATTCAAAAAATTATTTTCTGATTTTTCAAAATAAAAATATATTAAAATAATTAAAATATATTCATTTTTAATTTTTTAATTCCTCTCTCCTCATTTTCTTCTTCTTCAACCCAATCATTCTTCTTTTCTTCTTCAACCCAACTCTTCTTCTTCTTCCAACCACCACCACATACCGCCACCGGCCGGCAACCGTCGGCAAATTTTTTTTTCTCCCTTTTTCTTTTCCTCCTCCCCGATTCCGATGCTAACTCGGGGCTCCTCCTCCTCGTTTCTCCCTCTTTTCTTAAAAAAAAAATGAAAAGAAATGAGAATAAGAGAATAAAGGAAGAAGAAGAGGAGAGAGAAAAAAAAATCGGCGGCGGTATGTGGTAGTGGTTGGAAGAAGATGAAGGGTTGGGTTAAAGAAGAAGATGAGAGAGGAATTGAAAATATTAAAGAATAATGTATTTTAATTATTTTAATATATTTTTATTTTAAAAAATCATTAAATAATTTTTTTAATAAAAAAAGGTGCCACAATCAGCATTTCGTTAGGGTTTAACAGAAAACTTGACGGAGGGACCAAGAGTGTAACGAAATCCAAATCTCAGGGACTAAATTGTCGAGTTTGAAAACTCAGGGACCAAAATGAAACCTAACTCAAACCTCAGGGACTAAAAGTGTATTTTTCCTAGAAAGTATTTCAAAACATGTCCTTGAATTTGAAACTGATAGCGCGCATAGCGAGCTATTTTTCCCAGTTAATTTTAGTTAGTTTTTGAGTACTATTTGATCATTTTAATGCACTTTCATGTCCTTTGTGTAGGAATTGATTATTGAAGCTAAATTAAAGAAATTAGAGTTGATCGGGTGTTCGGGACGCTAAAAGAGGCTAAGAAAACGAAAAGGAATCAAATTTGAGGCTATCAACTGAGGTAAACCTGAGAGCTAGCGTCACGACGCTGCAAAAATTCCTAAACAGAATTGAGCGGTAAAGAGGACAACATCCTAGCATCTCGACGCTGTCGATATTTTTCATATAAATAAAATATGATGTGCTACAGATTAGGGGAGTTCATTTGGTGCAATTTTAGCCCTAAAACCAATTAGAGACCTTCTGTGGGAGCTGAAACAAAGTGGAGGAGCGGGATTCAAGGCTTAACTTGTGGAGATCGTGACAGGAACGTGCGATTTCGGCGACAACAGCGTTTTATCTCTTTTCTTCCCCTTAATTTAGTTGTTTTTATGGCTTTTTCATGTTTAGCTTACATCGTAACGCCATGTATGAGTAGCTAGACTTGTTTTCTTAGGGATTGATGTAGCCCTTTGGGCGTTGTGATTTAATTTATGGATGTTTGACTACTTTGAACTCGTTCATGCAATTTTTGTGCTCAATGCCTTTAATTTACCGGCCATGAATTATTGGATGTGTTATCTAAATCTTGCTCGGGAGAGGGGGTTTAGTTTAGATCTTGAATTGCATAACTAGGATAATCCTATGATCGGGAGATTTAGGATAGTCTTAGAAATTATTAAAAGGATTAGAATTTAGGCACTGCATGTTAATGAATTTAGATAAGGATATTGAGTTCATAGCATGCTTGAGAATTATTTATGCTCGGAAGAGATAAATATGATTATTGTTAATCCTTGATTTATGAGTCTTTGCATGTTCATTCATCCATGTAATTAATTCACAATCACAATAAGTGAAATCAATTCCCTAAGGGGTCGTTTGGCCTACGGGTTTGGAATGGATTGGAAAGGGATGCCCATGTTTGGTTGGCCTGGAATGGTGTAGGTTTGGAATGAAATGGTGGGCATGTGGATTCCAATCCATTCCCACATTTTGGTGGGTCCCACTATTTTTCTCTTCATTTTTCTTCATAATTTTGATGGGACTCACCATTTCTTTTTCTATTTTAACCACATTTTGGTGGGTCCCACTATTTCTCTCTCCATTTTTCTTCATAATTTTGATGGGACCCACCATTTCTTTTTCTATTTTCCTTATAATTTTGGTGGGTTCCACTATTTCTCTCTCCATTAATTCCAACCCAAATCCAATGCACCAAACACATGCATGGGAATCATGATTCCAGCAAAATATTCCGATGTGAATCTCATTCCATTCCATTCCAATCAAATTCCGGCGCACCAAACGGCCCCTAAGAGTTTTCTCCATTCGAATTCCACACTTTTTAGCTTTTGTGTTTTGATCTTTCTTCATCACTAAGTTTAAATCCCTAAATAAATTTTGGACAAAAACATTCACGATAATCAATTCGGCTAGAAACTCAATCTAGAGGACGACACTCGTTTAATCACAAAAATCACTATATTAAAACTTGACGACCCGTACACTTGCAGTAGGAAAAATCCACATCAAAACCTTCTTTCGCTCTTTACTTATTCTCTCTCCTCTCCCATGACACACGCTCATATTCTCTCTCCTTTCCTCCTTGAAAGCAACCACACAATAATTTCTTTAAGTTTAAACCACAAAACCCCAACAAACCACCCCACCCAACTCAATGACCAAATAAAAAGTAACTCTATAATAATTAAAGTCCATAGATTTTTGCAAATTAAATATTTCACTACATAATGGTACGTAAATTTCTCCTTATATACCACCATTAAAGTGTTAACAATTAAGAGAGAAAAAAACAGAAAATAAGAAAATTTTTGTTCTCTTCTAATTGTCAACATTTTAATTGTAGCGTATAGAAACACACCTACATACATATCGGTATGCAGTCATTCTTCTAAGTACAAATTTTTTTATTGCGGTTTATATTACACCTGTAATTTAAATTATTTGTGTTGATCCTGTATTAGTTAGCAATAGCATTAGTTTTCTTATGTATCTAATTATCTATAAATTTTTTTAGAGTTGGAGGCTACGCTAACTAGCTAAGTGGGCCATTGCGTTTATATATATTCTATAATTTAAAAGAGAGGGGCAACAAGGTAAATAGCTTGCAGTAAAAAATTGCAGTAAATTTTCTTATATACTATACGCAGAAGCCTGGCCGTTCTTGGCTTTTTATTTTTTTTTATTTTTATTTTTTTTTTAATGTTTTTAATATTTAAAAATTTTCTTTATTATTCTTTATATTAAAAAATGTTATTTAAATAATTTTTTTTAACAAACCTGAAAAAAATTGAATTAAGATATTGTATATGAATTTATATTTAGTTAAAACATTGAATAATTTTTAAAATCTTCCAAAATTGTTGTGGAGGAAAAAAAATTGGTTGATAGTTAAAAAAAAAAGTTGGTGGGTTGTTTTCCAAAAACAAAATGGTAAGTTGGGTAGAAGTTTGTGAAATTTTTAATCTTGGTTGGTTTAAAATTAATGGGGTATAAAAGTTATTTAAACCTCAAAGTTTTCTGGATGACATCATCTTAATGAGTAAGGGGTCCATAAAAACAAATTTTTTTAAAAAAGTGGACTTTTTTACAAACTATAAATCCAAATGGTCCATTTGTTTCAATTGCCCCATCTTCGCCACCGTTATTAAAGCAATGGTTATTGTCAAAGTTTAAAACATGAGGTCCCCTTGCTAAAAAGGAAGGAAAAAAAAAACGTGAGGTCCCAATATTATGAAAAATGTCAATACAAATATCCATAATAATAATGAACATTTCATAAATTTTAGATATTAAAAATTTATAAAAAGAATATATTTAAATGAGTAAATAAATATTTCACCATTTTTATTTTTTAAATAAATTTAAATTTCGTATTATTGATAATAGATTCACATTGGTATTTCTTTTTTATATTTTTGTTATGCTTTTATTATTTCTCTATGATAGGGGGGAAATATTGATTTACAACTCATGTTGATGTCATGTCCATGGATATATATGAAAATGACAATATACTGACGAAAATTTAAAATCCTTTTATCATAGCTTTAATTCGACTTCTTAATTAACTTGAGCAAAATTTAATTATATCTAGAAGAAAAGTCAAATTTTAGTCTCCACGTGTGATTGAGGTTAAAAAAGGAAAAAAAAAAAAAACATTTCGATCTTACGAGACAATATTAACATTCAATAATAAAAAAAATAAAAATAAAAAGCAAGAAACTGATGTTTCATTTGATAACCATTTGGTTTTTGGTTTTTGAAAGTTATGCTTGTTTTCTCCTAAAATTCTTATCATTGTTTTTATCCTTATTAAAGAAATATTTGAATTCTTAGCTAAATTTGGAAAACAAAAACAAGAACTACATTTTTTTAATTTTCAAAATTTGATTGGATTTTTGAAAATACGTGAAGAAGTATAGATAACAAAATAAATAAACTTATAGGTGAAAGTAGTGTTGATAAACTTAATTTTCAAAAGAACAATACCTTCACAAATCTCCTTATATACTCCATTAAAATCTTGACAATTAAGAGAGAAAAAGTAGAAAATGAGATTTTTTTTTAATCTCTCACAGTTATCAACATTTTAATGGTGATGTGTAGGGAGGTATATATGTAGCCAAGTATTGTCATTTTCAAAAGAACAATACTTGGTTGCATAAGAGGTGTGTAGAAATCTTCTTACACACCAAATTAGACAACTAAGAGAGAGAAATTTAAAATCTTTTACCATAGCTTTAATTCAACGTCTGAATTAACTTGAGCATAATTTAATTATATCGTGAAGAAAAGTCAAATTTTAGTCTCCACGTGTGATTGAGGTTAAAAAAGAAAAAAAAAAACATTTTGATCTTACAAGACAATATTAATATTCACTAATAAAAAAGATTAAAAGGCAAGAAACTAATCTTTGATTAGTTTTTGAAAGTTATGCTTGTTTTCTCCTAAATTTATTACCAATTGTTTTTATCCTTATTATTAAAAAAACATTTAAATTCTTAACTAAATTCGAAAAACAAAAACAAGACTACTTTTTTGAATTTTAAAAATTTGATCGAATTTTTGAAAATACGAGAAGAAAGTAGATAACAAAATAAATAAACTTACCGGTGAAAGCAGTGTTGATAAACTTAATTTTCAAAAGAACAATACCTTCACAAATCTCCTTATACGACCCATTAAAACCTTAACAATTAAGAGAGAAAAAAAGTAGAAAATATATATATTTTTAATCTCTCACCGTTATCAATGTTTAGTGGTGATGTGTAGAAAGGTATACATGTATCCAAGTATTGTACTTTTCAAAAGAACAATACGTTGTTGCATAACGGCCGTGTATCTTCATACACACCACATTAGACAACTAAGAGAGAGAGATAAAAGGGCAAAATACACTTTTGGTCCCTGAGATTTGAGGTTGATGTCTATTTGGTTCCTGAGGTTTCAAAAGATACACTTTAGTCCTTGAGGTTTGAAAAATAGTTTTAAATGGTCCCCTGAGTTAATCTGACTATTAGTTGACTAACGGAAAAATGACGTGGCACGTTGAGATGACAAATTTTAAATGAGGTGGACAAATTTTATTATTTTATATTAATTTGTTAGATTACATGGCTTTTCTCCTTTCTTTTTCCTTCACCAAATCACCATCTTCATCCCCCATTTTTTCCTCTCTCTAAATGTCCATTCCCCCCAAATCTCTCTCTTCCAAATTTCTCTCTCTCCTCTCCAAAACTATTAATTCTATATTATTTTTAACCTATTGTGCGATATCATTTCTCTATTCTTACCTCTTTCTCTTTCCTTCTTCATTTTCTCATCCATAGTCCTATCTTATCTTCCCCCTCCCTTCTTTCTCAGCTTCCTCTCTCTTCTTTTATCCTATCTTTCACTTTTTTAGAGAGAGAAAATACATAAAGAGAAAGGAAAATGAAAGTTTATATTTCTACGACTCTTTTAGAGAAAAAAGAAAAGGGTGCATTTCAACAATTAGGAGAAATTTCTATTATGCAATTTTTAGAGAGAGGAAGGGGAAGATGGAAGCAATTTTCTCTCTCTAAAAAGCTGCAGAAAAACCAAAAAAGAAGTTGCATAAACAAAAAATTAGTTTCACCTCCCTCTTTCTCTCTCTAAAAAGTTGCAGAAAAACCAGAAAAGAAGTTGCATAAACAAAAAAGTAGTTTCACCTCCCTCTTTCTCTCTCTAAAAAGTTGCAAAAAAAAAAAAGTTGCATAAACAAAAAAAATTACTTCCATCTCTCTCTTTCCCTCTCTAAGTTGCAAAAGTTCTGAAAAAAAAAAGTTTATAAATAGAAAATTACTCTTATCTCTCTCTATAAGAGTTGCAAAAAGATTTTAAAAAAAAGTTGAATATATTTGATGGAGCCGAAATTATGAATAACCTCAAAATATATTCAATGATCAAAACTAAAGGCTAATGAGTCTTTAAATAGGCTTTACAAGGGGTGGTTAGGCATAACAACCCAACTAACCAAGAAGCACATGATAAGCACATGACTTTAAAAGATAATAACTAACAAATACAAGATTAAGCAAATATGCGGCTACATCAACTTTTCCCCCGCCAAAAAAAAGAACTCGTCCTCGAGTTTATGAAGCTAAAAGAAACTCATCTGGTGGATTATATGGGAAAATGTCGGCTACATTAAAGGTTGGGTTGATGTTGCAAAAAGATAGAAAATTACTCTTATCTCTCTCTATAAGAGTTGCAAAAAGATTTTAAAAAAAAGTTGAATATATTTGATGGAGCCGAAATTATGAATAACCTCAAAATATATTCAATGATCAAAACTAAAGGCTAATGAGCCTTTAAATAGGCTTTACAAGGGGTGGTTAGGCATAACAACCTAACTAACCAAGAAGCACATGATAAGCACATGGCTTTAAAAGATAATAACTAACAAATACAAGATTAAGCCAATATGCGGCTACATCAACTTTTCCCCCGCCAAAAAAAAGAACTCGTCCTCGAGTTTATGAAGCTAAAAGAAACTCATCCGGTGGATTATATGGGAAAATGTCGGCTACATTAAAGGTTGGGCTGATGTTGTAGTGTGCTGGAAGTTGAACCCGGTAGGCGTTATCTCCAAATCTTTCTAATATAGGAATTGGCCCGATCTTTCGTTCCCTCAATTTGCCGGATGTACCCGTCGGCAGTCTGCTTTTCTTCAAGTGGATCATGACCAAGTCACCTACGGCATACTCCTTGAATCTTCGTTTTTTGTCAGCCGCCTGTTTGTATTTTTCTGTTTGTTCCTCGATGTGCTTGTGAACTTGCTGGTGTAGCTCTTGAATTCTTGATGCCATTTCGTCAGCTTCGAGACTAAGATCAACAGAAGACGGGATATTAGTTAAGTCCATAGTTAATCGTGGTAATTTGGTATAAACAAGCTCAAATGGTGACTTCCCTGTTGTCCGGTTCTTCATGTGGTTATAGGCGAATTCGGCTTGTGCTAGAGTCATGTCCCATTGTCTCGGTTTGTCACCACTTAAACATCTAATGAGATTTCCAAGAGTTCTGTTTGTCACCTCCGTTTGGCCGTCAGTTTGAGGGTGGCTAGTAGTACTGTATTTGAGAGTAGTGTCGAATTTTTTCCACAAGGTTTTCCAAAAGTGGCTCAAAAATTTGACATCCCTGTCCGAAACTATGGATTTCGGAATTCCATGTAGCCGGACAATTTCTCTGAAGAATAGGTTTGCAATATAAATTGCATCAGACGTTTTTTTACAAGCATGAAAATGTGCCATCTTGCTATATCGATCTACCACCACCAAGACTGAATCAAAACCTCGTTGTGTTCGAGGGAGGCCAAGTATGAAATCCATAGATAGGTCTTCCCAAATATTGTCTGGAATAGGTAAAGGTGAATATAAACCTGTGTTTTGGGCTGTTCCTTTGCAAGTTTGGCAGATATAGCACCTTGATACATAGTTGTGAACATCATTTTTAAGCTGCGGCCAATAGTATCTTTCTTCTAATAGATGAGTGTTTTATCTCTACCCAAATGTCCAGCCAATCCTCCCGCGTGTGCCTCTCGGATTAAGGCTTCCCTTAAGGATGAAAAAGGTATGCACAATAGGTCCCCTTTGAAGAGGAATCCGTCGACCAAATGGAAGTCACCCGCCGGTTTGTGTTCAGTGCAATTCTTCCAGATTGAACCAAAATCTTTGTCACTATGGTAGTCATCCGGTAGATTGTTGAAAGCTATAATTTCTCCCGTGAGGACTGTTAGGAGGTGTGCTTTACGGCTTAAGGCGTCTGCCACTTTGTTAGTAGAACCCGAGGTATGTTTGATAACAAAATCAAAGCGTTGTAAAAATGACAACCAACGAGCATGCATTCTACTAATAGTTTTTTGTGATTGTAAGAATTTAAGAGAGAAGTGGTCAATGAATAAAACAAATTCCTTGCTCAATAAATAATGTTCCCATTGTTTAAGGGCCCTAATGAGAGCATATAACTCTTGTTCATATGTTGACCACCTTTGTCTTGAGGGGCTTAGTTTTTCACTAAAAAATTCAATGGGGTGATTGTTTTGTGATAAAACTGCCCCTATGCCAATGCCGGATGCGTCTACTGCCACTTCAAAAGGTAAGTCAAAGTTTGGAAGAGCTAAAACGGGGCTGGTTGTAATCTTTTCTTTGATGGTTTGAAAACTCTCCGTTTGTGAGGGACCCCATAAAAACTGGTTCTTTTTTAGACAATTTGTTAAAGGGGCTACAATGGTACTAAAATTTTTGATGAATTTCCTATAGAAAGAGGCTAGACCAAGGAAACTTTGGATATCTTTAATGGATTTTGGTTCAAACCACTCATGAATGGCCTTAATTTTGATAGGATCCATTTTGACTCTATTATGGCCGATGATATATCCTAGAAAAGAGATTTCTGTAGGCGCAAATAAACATTTCTTTAGGTTGATAACTAAGGCATGCTGTTGAAGGACAGAAAATATGGATTGAATGTGGTTAAGATGGTCTTGTAGTCCTTGGCTATAAACTAGTATATCATCAAAGTAAACAACAGCAAATTTGTTAATAAAAGGTTGGAGTACCTGGTTCATCAACCGCATGAATGTGCTTGGGGCGTTTGAAAGACCGAATGGCATAACTAACCATTCAAATAATCCCTCATTTGTTTTGAAAGCAGTCTTCCATTCGTCCCCCGGTCGGATTCTTATTTGGTGGTATCCACTTTTTAGATCTATTTTGGAAAAAACTGTGGCACCACTCAATTGGTCAAGAAGATCGTTTATCCTTGGGATTGGAAATCTGTATTTTACTGTGATCTTGTTTATTGCTCGGTTGTCCACACACATGCGCCAAGATCCGTCTTTTTTTGGTGTTAATAAGGCTGGAACGGCACAAGGACTTAGGCTCGGCTGTATATGGCCTTTTTCCAGCAACTCAGTTATTTGTTCGTGCAAGACTTTGTACTCACGAAGGCTCATCCTGTAGTGCGGTAAATTGGGGAGAGTTGCACCCGGTAGGAGGTCAATATTGTGCTGAATATCCCGGAGTGGTGGTAGGTTCTTTGGAGTCTCTGTAATCCCTTTAAAATCTTGTAAAAGATGTTGAACTTCGCTTGGGATGCTATGGTTAGTGTCATCATTATGAAAATCTTTAACTACCAAACCAAGTATAGGGAGTTGCTTTTCTTGGAGAAAAGTTTTTCCAGAAGAAATAGTAAAGAGTTGACCTTTCTTTGTAGTTGGAGTTGTCATTTGCTTCGAAGGATTGAGTGGGAGAAGAACTATTTTCTTTCCCATCCAAGAAAATTCGTATGTATTTTCTCGTCCCTTATGAATTGCTTGTAAGTCATATTGCCATGGACGACCGAGAAGGATATGGCAAGCATCCATGTCGAGGACATCACACACAATTTGATCCTTGTAGCTTGCTCCAATGGATAAAGGAATAGTACTTGTATGTGTGACTTGCACTTCGCCGCCCTTCTTTATCCAACTCACCTTGTATGGGGCAGGATGCGGATGTAGAGGGAGGTTTAAAGTGGAGACTAACTTGCTGGCCACTACATTCTCTGTGCTGCCGCTATCGATGATCACGTTACAAATTTTGCCATTGATTGTACATCTTGTCTTGAACAAGGCGTGTCTTTGATAACTTGGATCATGTTTAGGGGCCAAGAGGAGTCGTTGAACAACCAAGGATAGAGGTTCACCCTCATCGGGTTCCAGAAAATCAGTAGGTTCATCAATATCTGAGTTATCATCCTCTTCTTGAAATTCAGTTGCGTCTGCAATAGCCAAGGTCTTTCGCTGGGGACATTCATTCGACAAATGCCCGCTCTGGTTGCACCTGAAGCATTTTCCTAGAGTAGGCCTGGAGTATGTATTGGAATTGCGTTTTGTAATCGGTTCTTTTGTCAATCCCATGTCAATTTGTTTGCCTTTATCTGCAGCCGATGAAGTGTGAGCTGTGTTCTTGTCACTTGCAGTATTTCTTGAATTGTAGGTGTTTGGTTCTCCTGTAGCCCTCCTAGTGTACTGTCTTTTGAAGCGATTGGATATTTGCTCCTCTGTTGTAGCGGCTGCAGTAATGGCTTCATTCAAGAAGGCTATAGGTTGGAAAGAAATGCGTTCTTGAATATCCGTTCGTAACCCACCCTTGTATCTTGCTACTAAACACTGCTGATTTTCGCCAAGGTTTGTTCGAGCCCCTAGTCTGTGAAATTTCTCGGTATATTCCATCACCGTGCGTGTCCCTTGGCGACAATTCTGATATTGAGTGTACAAAATTTGTTCAAAATTTGCTGGGAGAAATCTGTCCTTCATCAACCGCTTCATTCTCTCCCATTTACGTATTGGTTTTTTCCCAAATCTCTGGCGGTTGATTTCAAGTTGATCCCACCATGCTTGTGCTCCCCCTTTCAGCTTGAGTGCCACCAATTTTACTTTCTTGATTTCCGGTGTGTTCATATAATCAAAAAAAATCTTCACGTGTCGTATCCATTCCAAGAATGCTTCAATTTCCATCTTACCATTGTAAGTTGGGATGTCAACCTTCATTTTGAAGTCATTTTCTTGCTGATGATACAACATTCTTGCATCTTCTCTTCTTCCCCGATACATTGGATTGTCCGGATGGCCATGCTGATGGTAGGGAATTCTTGTCTCTCTCTCATCCTCACTTGATGAATCCGACCAATCTTGATACCTTCGATACAATGGATTTTCGTTGAGTTCTTGGTATCTTTTAGGAGCCATTTCCCATTCTTGAAATTTTGTTGGGGCTGTGTTCCAATCTTGTACTTTGTTTTGTTCGTCAGGATGCCTTTCTTGATGAAATTTTACTCTGCCTTCTTGCTGGGTTTTTGACTTGCTGCCTTCTCCCAGACGGTTTTGTCCTTCTCTTGCCCAATTAGTTTGCATTACTGGATTCAAAATTAGCTGCTCGGTCTGAAGGCCAATTTTTTCCCACATTAATTCTAGTATTTTCTTGATCTCACGCACGTCATTTTCAACTGACAGCAAGCGTGCAGTTGTCTCTTGTGGTGAGAGGACGGGGGTAGATTCCGTCTCTTTATCAACCAAGGACGGATCTCCACTTACGTTAGTCGAGACTTTCTTGGTTGTCATGATGGAAGCGTCCCGAAAATCGAGCGCTCTGATACCAATATGATGGAGCCGAAATTATGAATAACCTCAAAATATATTCAATGATCAAAACTAAAGGCTAATGAGCCTTTAAATAGGCTTTACAATGGGTGGTTAGGCATAACAACCTAACTAACCAAGAAGCACATGATAAGCACATGGCTTTAAAAGATAATAACTAACAAATACAAGATTAAGCCAATATGCGGCTACATCAATATTGGAGTATATTCTTCTCTATCATTCTTGGGATAATTTGTGCCTTTAATTGTAAAATTTATAGCCGTATATTTTTCTTTTATATCAGTAAATTCACCATTAAAAAATATGTATAAAATGCATGTCCTCCTAATTGTAAAGCAAAATAATCAAGAAAATTGATATCGTATTTGTCTATCTATCTTACAATATCATAACGTTAAATTAATAGTTTTGGAGAGGAGAGAGAAAAATTTGGAAGAGAGAGATATTTGGGGGAGAGAGAGAGATGGGGGGAATGGACATTTTAGAGAAAGAGAGAAAAAATGGGGATGAAGGAAAAAGAAAAGAGAAAAGTCATGTAATCTAAAAAATTAATATAAAATAATAAAATTTGTCCACCTCATTTAAAATTTGTCATCTCAACGTTCCACGTCATTTTTCCGTTAGTCAACTAACAGTCAAATTAACTACCATTTAAAACTATTTTCCAAATCTCAGGGACTAAAGTGTATCTTTTGAAACTTCGGGAACCAAATAGACATCAATCTAAAACCTCAGGGACCAAAAGTGTATTTTGCCCAAGATAAAAAATGAAAAAAAAAAATTATTTCTCCTAATTGTCAGTATTTTAATAGTGGCACATATAGATCAGATATCTCTACATATGATATGTAGCTAACTATTGTATATTTTAAAAATTTAAAACCAAATAATAATTATCAAATGGAACCTAAACTCACGCTTAAACATACAAATGTACCTAGTCAAACACGAAGTAACCAAGTAAATATACTTCACTAGTTTTAATTTTTCAATATGTTTTTGTGATAGGATGAATTTTATTATAATGTCTTGATTAGTTGAGTTGGAGAATATTTATTTCGACACAATTGATTATCACCACCAATCCACATCCCAAAAGTGGCTATATATACTAATATACGAAGTCTGTATTATAACATATAGTTTCTTCACTCTAATTAATTCCTCCTCCTTCTCTTTTTCTCCATGGAATCCTCAACTCACGTGGCTCTTATCGCCAGCCCCGGATTGGGCCACCTCCTCCCCTGCCTCGAGCTCGCTACGCGCCTCTCCACGCGCCACCACCTCACCGTCACCGTGCTCATCGTTGCCTCCTGCTCCTCCTCCGTTGAAAGTAAAATCATCGCCGCCGCCGAGGACGCCGGCCTCTTCACCGTCGTCGAACTTCCCCCGGTGGACATGTCCGACGTCACCGACACCGCCGTCGTCAGCCGCATCATCATCACCATGCGCCGCCAAGTCCCGGCCGTCCGCTCCGCCGTCTCCGCCCTCACGTCCCGCCCTTCCGTCCTCATCGCCGACCTCTTCGGCACCGAGTCCTTCGCCGTCGCCGACGAGTTCCACATGGCCAAATACGTGTTCATCGCCACTCATGCATGGTTCTTAGCCTTAAGCGTTTACGCCCCGGTTCTCGACAAGCAAATCGTCGGCCAGTACGTGGAGCAGAAAGAACCGCTACAAATCCCTGGATGCGAACCGCTCCGGCCCTGCGACGTCGTGGACCCGATGCTCGACCGGACCGAACCCCAATACTACGAATACCTGAGAGCCGGGATGGGGATAGCATCGGGCGACGGCGTTTTGGTAAACACGTGGGACGAGTTACAAGGTCGGACGCTGGCGTCGTTCAAAGACCGGAATCTGTTGGGGCGAGTGATGAAGTCGCCGGTTTACTCGATCGGACCGATCGTGAGGCAGGCCGGTTCGGGGAAAGACGGGTCGACGGAGCTGTTCGACTGGCTGAGGAAACAACCCGAGAAATCGGTGATATACGTGTCGTTCGGGAGCGGTGGAACGCTGTCGTTTGAGCAAATGACAGAAGTGGCTCATGGATTGGAGATGAGTAGGCAGAGATTTGTTTGGGTGGTACGAGCACCCAAGGTAATGTTGTAAATTATCTTTTTTTTTTTTTTTTTTTTTTTTGATAATGTTAATTATCTCTTTCTCAATGATTTGGTTTGAGTTATTATTTATTTATTTGACATGTAGGGTGTGAATTATTTAAACTAATAAAAAAAATCTATTTATTTTTTCTAATTGTAAAAAATCTAATAAAAAATATATATGAAGATATTTATTGATTGATGTCCAATCAAGTATTATACCTTTATGAATGAATTTTCAAAAAAAAAAAAAAAAAAAAGAAAAAAACTTTTATGAATGATATATTGATGATAGAAAAGTTTATTAAAGTTCATTAGTTAAGTAAAATACTAGAGATCTAAGTCAGAGTGAGCATAGTTTAACGATAATTGAATTATGTTTTTGTTGGCGTTTGAGTTTTTTATTAAAAAATACTTGTGTTTTTTTTTTTTTATTTAGAAAATAATTGAGTTAGTTTAGTTGACATAGGAATTATTTGCAATATCTTTTCAGATATCATCATTCATTTTTTTTCATTTTAGGTAGGATAGAGAAAAGTAGAAAATAAAAAAAAAATCTATTTATTTTTTCTAATTGTAAAAAATCTAATAAAACTGTATATGAAGATATTTATTTATTGATGTCTAATCAAGTATTATTCATTTAAAAAAAATCCTTTATGAATGATATATTGATGATAGCATAGTTTGTTAAAGATTTATATTGTTAACTTAAATATTAAAGATCCAAGTTAAAGAGAGTATAGTTCAACGGTAATTGGGTAATTGACATGTATTATCTATCTTTTGATCAAGAGATTAGAAATTCGAATCTCTCACTAATTGAACTAAAAAATATATATAGATAAATAGATATCCAACCCACGTGTTTTAGAAAAAAAGAAATGATAAATAAAGTAATAGAGAGAATCATCCATGTTTTTTTTTTTAATTGGATTCACCCATGTGTTCAAGAGAAAAGAAAAGATTTATGTAAGATTTCATGGATACATCAGGTGAGCCATGATGCGGCGTTTTTCACGACGGGGGACGGAAGCGAGAGCCAATCAGAGGCGAATTTTTTGCCAGAGGGGTTTCTGGAACGCACGAAGGAGGTGGGGTTTGTGGTGTCGATGTGGGCGGACCAGACGGCGGTGCTGGGGAGTCCGGCGGTCGGAGGCTTTTTCACGCACGGCGGATGGAACTCGACGCTGGAAGGGATCACCAACGGACTTCCATTGATTGTGTGGCCGTTGTACGCCGAGCAGCGGATGAGCGCCACCATGCTGGCGGAGGAGATCCGGGTGGCGGTCCGGCCGAAGGAGCTGCCGGCGAATGCGGTGATCGGAAGGGAGGAGATTGCGGCGATGGTGAGGAAGATTATGGTGGAGGAGGATGAAGAAGGGAAAGCCATTAGAGCGAAGGCTAAGGAACTTCAACGGAGTGCAGAAAAGGCAGCGGCGGAAGGTGGCTCGTCGTACGAGAACTTTGCTCGAGTCGTGAAATTGTTTGCACGTGATTGATAAGTTTTTTTTTTTTTTTTAGTCCAATAATGTGTGTGGAGGCCCAGTTTATAAATCCAATAGATCAATGGAAATAAAGGAAGTGGGTCTTAGTTAATTATGTTTATGTTGGGTAGAGATTGAACAATATTTGACTGCATATTGCTATGTAGGATCTCCCCTACATACTCTATCAAAATATTGATGACTAAAAAAGAGAAAGGTTTAATGAGATTTTTTTTTATCTCTCATTGTCAACATTTTAATGGTGGTATGTAGGAAAATCCCACAATTATTGTCTTTTTCGTGACCTTTCTTTCTTCCTTTTTTTTTCATCCCCATAATGACTCTCTTTTTATTTTAAAAATTAAAAAAAATAAAAAAACAATAATCTTTTTTTTATATAAAATATATATTTTTAAATAAAAAATAGATGTCACGTCAGCAATCTATTAGTAATTAATAGAAAATGGGACGGAAGGACCAAAATGAAACGACATGGGCTAAATTGTCAAGTTTGAAAACTCTGGGACCAAAATGAAACCTAACCCAGAAATCTCATGGACCAAAGGTGTATTTTTCTCTTTTTTATTTTGTTATCTACAACATTCCCATGTTTTCAAAAATCAAGTCAATTTTTGAAAATAAAAATTCAAAAATTTGTTTTTGGTTTTGAAATTTGGCTAAGAACTCAAAGGTCTACTTAACAAAAATAAAAACCATGGTAAAGGAAATTGAGAGAAAACAAGTATAATTTTAAAAAACCAAGACCCCATTTGATAACCATTTGATTTTTGAAAATTAAACTTGTTTTCTCCTAATTTTTATATCATGATTTTCATTTTTGTCATTGACACATTTGAATTACTAGCCAAATTCTAAAAACAAAAACATGTTTTTGAAAATTACCTTTTTTAATTTTTAAAAATGGAAAGAAGGGTATTAAAACCAAAAATCAAATGGTTATTAAATAGAGCGGAAATGGTTTGGACTTATACAATCAAACTCTCTTATTTTATAGACTGCCAGAATCAAACCAAATACTCTAATTATTAAGAAAATTTGGAAATATTGATTAAAAAAAATATATTTTACATTCAATAACCAAAATATTAACTACCACGAATGAATGGGCGAAAACGTGACCTCCCTAAGTCATGTTTCCCGATGTCATAACCATATGGCCCACAATTTGGCCCACAAAGCAGTTGAATCAAAGTCTTCTCAAGTTTGGTTTTATTCTTTTCCTTCTTGGTTAATGTCTTTAAATGACACCGACATTGGCGGTGTACATCACACAAGTGGAGATCCTGTCCTACATGTGTTTTGCATAGTCGTTGACACTCTTTCTTAATGAAGTTTCCTTTTAAAAAAAAAAAAAAAAAAATCTACCACGATATTTCTTTTAGTTCACACGATAAATTTTTTTTGAAGTATTACATGTGATTTAACTATGGATGTCGATTTGTCCCGTGGGGACCTGTCCCTAATATGACGGGGAACCTCCTTTTAAGTGGGAAATAGGAGAGGGAGTGGGGGAAAAAAATTCCCCGCGAGCTAAATGGGACGGGGTCGGGGAATGCATTCCCCATCCCCGATCCTCGATCCCTGCCCCGTTTACTTTTTTTTTTTTTTTTAATTATTAGTATTATTATTATTGTTCTAATTTTTATTTTTCTATATATATAAATTTAAAGTTTTATGGTTAATGATTTAGAAAATTAGATATGTTTGAATTATATGGTTTAACATTTGAATTATATGTATATATAATTAGATAGTTTGATATGAAATATTGTTTTGTTTTTATTAGACGATTTAAGAATTTGTTCTTTAAAAAGAGATTTTTTTTTTTAACGAAATTCACTATTTAAATGAAGAATTTGTGTGAATAATTAACTATTTAATTGAAAATTAATGAATATTTTCCATGCCAAGTTAACTGTTTGAAAATTTATCAAAAGAATTATTTGATTCAATGAAGATAAAAAAAAAAAAAAAAAAAAAAAAAAAAAAAAAAAAAAAAACTAAATGGATAATAATTCCCCGCGGGAAATCCAATCCCCTCAAATTCCCCGCGGGGAATCCCCACCCCATTCCCGCAAAATTTAATGGGGGACTTCGCAGGGATGGGGACGGGGAAGCCATCCCTGTCCCCACCCCGTCCCGTGGACATCCCTAGATTTAACTTTGAAAATAATTTTCTTACTTTAATTGAATGTTGCGAATTAATTTATGAACAATATTTGACTGCATAATCATATATCTCGCTACACCATCTATATCTAAACTATATTAAAAGGTAAGGATTAGAAAAAAAAAAAAAATTAGACCATAATACCCATTTAAATTTCAGTTAATTACATCACTCAAAATCCAATTATTAGTTTTCAAATTCCAGAATCAAGATTCGTAATTTGATAAATTTCAACAAAAGGATATGTGATTTGATTCAAAATCAAATCAAATTAAAATTTGAATATAAATTTCCTCTATAAATTTTTCATCTTCTTGCCTTGGTTTTCACAAGTATAAATGAATAGCAACACAATCTGGACGATAAAAAGTGTACACTTAAAATGTATTTGTCATAATTTTTTAAGTGATTCTTTGATGATAACTTTTTGGGAAAAATACATTTTTGGTCCCTGAGGTTTGGGTTAAGTGACACTTTGGTCTCTCAGTTTTCAAACTCAACAAAAATACCCCTGAGGTTTGAGATAAGGAGCACTTTGGTCCCTGCCGTCAACTTTTCTGTTAAATTTTAACAGTTGCTGACGTGGCACTATTATTTTAATAAAAAAATTATTTTTTCAATTTTTTTTAAATAAACAATATTAAAATAATAAAATAATAATATTATTATTATTATTTATTATTTCTCCCTCTCTCTCTTCTTCTTCTCCATCTTCTTCCTCTTCATCCTCTTCCTCATTCTTCTTCTTCCTATCTTCGGCGGCCGGCGGCCACCGCTCGCCGTCGTCGGCTGCCGATGACTATTTTTTTTTTCTCTTTCTTTCTTCTTCTTCTCTTCTTTTTCTTCTTCCTCCCCCTCTTTCCACTGTTTTTAAAAAAAAAAAAAAGAAAGAAAAAAGAAGACTAGAGGAGGACCCCTCCTCGTCCATCTCCCTCCATGTTTATTTTTTTTAAAAAAAAAGAAGAAAAGAAGAAAAATGGGGGTAAGAGAGAAGAAGAAAAGAGAAAGAAAAAAAAAATAAAGTCGCCGGCGACCGGCGATCGGCGGCGGCGGGCGGTGGCCGCCGGTCGCCGGAGATAGGAAGATGAAGAAGATAGAGAAGATGGAGAAAAAGAAGAAGAAGAAAGAGAAAGGGAGAAAGAATAAAAAAATAATAATAAAATAATAATATTTTATTATTTTAGTATTTTTATTTTAAAAAAATATATTTTTTTATTAAAATAATAATGCCATGTCAGCAACCGTTAGGAGTTGACAGAAAAATTGACGATAGGGACCAAAGTGCTCCTTATCTCAAACCTCAGGGGTATTTTTGTTGAGTTTGAAAACTCAGGGACCAAAGTGTAACTTAACCCAAACTTCATGGACCAAAAGTGTATTTTTCCCTAACTTTTTAAATCTTCAAGTCAAACAATAAATAAAAACCACTTTTACATAAATTAAATGACTTGAAAACAATTTGGTAAAAAAATACTTCAAAGTTTATTCTCCAATTTAGTTAACTTATTTTATACTAAAAATTACATTATATGTACCACTTTATAAATTAAAGTTGACATATTTTGTTTTTCTTTAATATTTGATTAATTTTTTAAAAATTCACATATTAATATTTATTTAAAAATTATTTTTGACTAACACGTGGAATGCACGTGGTGTTAAACTAGTCTTTAAAAGATTGGCAACCTAGACACTGGTATGCAACCAAATATTTGAAAAATTATTTAATAAAGCTGCCATTATGTGACTTTTGCTTTAGAATCGTCAGATCTAGATCTTCAAATTTGTTTGTCCCTTAAATAACCACTAAATACAAAATCGATGTTATTCAAAAAAAAAAAAAAATCAATGTACCTTTACAATGTCTCTCTCTTACGCCAATGGTCCAACTGTACAAAAATATCAGTCTCATGTAGGGGATCTCATCAAATAATTTATCCAAATACTAACCTTAATTTATTAATTAAAGTCTTACTTTTTTTTTTTGTTCCAAACGAAAGCTTTATTCGAAGAAATAACTAGTTACAAAGGCCATTCTTGGCTAAAATATGAGCTCTCTCATTGAGCTCCCTCTTGACAAATAACAATTCGCAAGAATTAAAATCCTCAAGTAGATGACAAAAGTAGTCATGTATTGGTTCAAAGTCCACTGGGCATTTTTCCTTCCCATTCATGATGTTCACCACTCGTAAAGCATCAGACTTAACAAGCAGCTCTTGAATGCCCATCGTCTTCGCGCATTCCAAGCCACGGACTAATGCTTTTCCCTCTGCATGCATGCTGTTCAAACTGTTCCCACCATTTTTCTGCTTGTTCTAGCCAAATGCTTCCATCAGGGCCTCGCAATGACCAGCCCAGTCCAGACGATAAAGTCTTCTTTATCCATGCAGCATCTATCCACAAAGTCGGCCGATCTGGATTTCGACCCACCTGCCGATCCTCACTACCCGGCTCTTCTCGCCTACCAATTGCTGCCTCTCCCACAGCTTCTCTGTATTCACCAACATCTCTGATGGTGAATACAATGTTATTCTCAATTTCCGGGGCCTTGTTTTTGAAAATCACCGCATTCCTTTCCTTCCAAACCCTCCACAACCCATGTCCTAGGTAACAGAGGGCCTCATCCGAATTATCCTTCCCTTCCATTCTTAGATATATTTTCTCCCAACTCACAGCAAAACTCAACCCCTTATATCCCCTTGTGTCCAACTGTAGTGGTGAACCAAACCAAAAGGCCCTGGCCGGCTCACACTCCAGAAGGGCATGGTTTACTGTCTCTAATTCTCCCCCACAAATTTGGCAAAATCCATCCGTCTGCATACCCCTTCGGACCAGGTTCCCACCTACTGCAAGAAAATTTTTACAGGCCCTCCAAATAAAGTTTCTTATCTTTGGAATACAAGGCAAATTCCATATCTTCTTCCATAGGAGGCGTCTACCCCCATTAGCGCTTGATTCCGCATTTGACAGCAAATTCTTTGCCGTGCGATAGCCCGATTTAACAGTATACTCCCCGGAGTTTGTAAAGTGCCATACTGCTCGATCGGTAGCCTCTCTTCTGCTGATCGGAATAGCCATAACCAACTCCACATCCTCAGGCGATAATGAACTTCTCAAACGATCTCCCCTCCATTTTGACCCATTCTCTTCCAACAAATCTTTAACCAAGCTCCACTCATTATTCAAACATCGCAGTGGTTTAAACGTTGAGGGCCTTGGTATCCAAGGATCTTCCCAGATCTTTAATTTCGTCTCCATGCCTACCCGCCAACGAAACCCTTGTCGAAGAACATCTCTCCCATCTATGATACTTCGCCAACCCCATGAAGCTCGCCCCTTAGCCGTCGCCCCTAAAAAATCAGTGTGCTTGAAATAACGATCCTTATATATCCTCGATAATAAGCTATCTGGGCATTTGAGAATCCTCCACCCTTGTTTCGCCAGAAGAGCAAGATTAAAACAACGGATATCTTGCAAATTTAACCCACCAGCATTCTTGGGCTTTGTCAGTTCCTCCCAAGAGCCCCAATGCATGCCCCTCTTATCCCTTTGTTTCTGCCACCAGAAACGTGCCAGCTTACTGTTAATATCTTTGCAGACCCCGATCGGCAGTCTAAAACATTGCATCGTGTATATTGGCAATGCAAGACCCACCGCTTTTAGAAGCACTTCTTTGCCGGCATGCGAGAGGAACTGCTCCGCCCATCCATTAACTCTCTTATCAATCCTCCTCAATATGTTATCAAACGCTTCTCGTTTACACATCCCAAAATCAATATCAAGGCCCAAGTATCTACCAAGCTTTACCGTATGTTCCATCCCCAGTAGATTAGCAATTGCTCCCCTATTGGCAAATGGTGTATTTTTGCTAAATACCACATTACATTTATCGAAATTCACTAACTGCCCAGACAAGTCACCATACTTTGCCAATACTCGTAATAGCTCTGTCCCCTCCTCCCTCGTGGCTTTGCAGAAAATGAGAGAATCATCCGCAAAGAAGAGATTCGATATGGGGGGGCCGTTCTTAGACACTGAGTAACCGGTCAGCGCCGCTTTACGAAGCAAAAAAGAGAACACTTCCGTACATAACACGAAGAGATAGGGCGATAATGGATCACCTTGCCTAAGCCCCCTTTCCGGCATGATCATCCCATGAGGCTTACTATTCACTACCAAACTGTAAGAGACAGATGTAACACATTCCATAATCCACCCTATCCATCTCGAGTCAAACCCGAAAATAGTGAGAACTCTTTCCAAGAATTTCCATTCGATACGATCATACGCTTTCGCCATGTCTAGCTTCACTGCCATGGCATAATTATTCCCTCTCTTCCTTACATTCATCGAGTGTAATACTTCATGCGCAATAAGAATGTTATCTGAAATTAAGCGCCCTTGGATAAACGCAGTCTGACAGTCACTAATGATTCTCGGAAGCACACACTTCAGTCTATTACATAGGATCTTTGATATTATTTTGTATGCTACATTACATAGCGCTATGGGTCTCAACTGATTCATTCGAGTGGGATGTTTCACTTTTGGAATAAGCACAATGTGTGTGTGGTTCATTTCCCTCAACATCCTCCCATGCCTGAAGAAAGACTTTACCATATCAATGACCTCTCTGCTTACTATTTTCCAATTATCTTGGAAAAAAGCGGCCGTCATTCCGTCCGGACCCGGGGCCTTGTCCGGATTTATTTCAAACAAAGCTCTTTCAATCTCTGGTACTGACATCTCCCTTACTAATGTCGTATTTTCCTCTCCATTTAGTCGGATATTCCAGCTATCAAATCCACCCCCCAAGTCTAGAGGGTCACTAGATTTAAATAAGTTCCTGAAGTAGAGAATTCCCACCTGGGCAACATCATCATCCTCTTCTCTCCAAATTCCATTGTCGTCTTCAATACCGGTAAGAGCATTAGCTCGCCTTCTTTCTACTACCTTGGCATGGAAAAACTTCGTATTTTTATCTCCCTCTTTAAGCCATTGAATTCGTGATTTCATTCTCCAGAATGTTTCCTCTTCCGTTATCGCTTTCTTCAAAAGCATTTCCTGTCCCCTTATAACGCCAAAATCTGGGTGGTTACAGTCTTGTTCTCTCCTTATACTTTCCTCAAGCCTCTTTATCTGGTGATCGGCATTTGCTGCTGAACTCCTTCGCCACCGAAGCATAGCCATACGAGTATATTTGATTTTTTCCATAAGCTTAAACGCTGGACATCCTCCGACCCCACCTGCCCATGCATCTTTGATTGCATGCATGCAAAGGTGGTTCTTTGGCCAGCTTCTGTTGTAAATGAATCGCTTATGAAACTTGCCCTTCGGCACGGTCGGTTGAAGCAGCACCATACGGTGATCCGATCCCAGTGACGATAAATGTCTGACTCGAGCCACTGGCCAATTAACCTCCCAGTCCTTTGATACAAGAAAACGATCGAGCCGCATTTTAACTAACTCTGATCCTTTCCTTCGATTTGACCATGTGAACGGGTAGCCTGAAAAACCCATATCACGTAAATTATTCAAAGAAATGAAATTTGTCAATCTTCTCAAACTCTGTTGCGAACGTGCAATCCCTCCTTCCTTCTCATCGTTGTTAACGATGTCGTTTAGATCGCCTCCCAACATGAAGTTTCCGTCCGACAAGGCCAACCTCTGAGATAAGAAATTCAGCTGGCTTTCCCTTTCGCTGTCATCTGTGCTTGCGTACACGCCAAAGAAGTGCCATTTCTTTGTTGTAGATGTAGCCGGAAAGCACACCTCTACCATAAAATCATTATAATGCTCCAGAGTTACATCATCTTTATTTTTCCATAGTAGGCACAGACCCGCCTTTGTCCCACGCGGATCCACTGGGAAGCAACCCTCAAACTGAAGCATCCTTTTTATTCTCTCAAGCCTGTGGCCTTTGTTTTTTGTTTCTGATAAAAAAATAACCGATGGGGAATGAAGCCGAACCTGCTCCTTCAAAGATCGTACTGTCAGGGGGTTCCCCACACCCTGGCAGTTCCAGCATAGAATACTCATGGCCCCTGGGGGGACCCATTTAGGGCGGTCCCCCTGGCCTTTTGAATAACACTCCCTTCTCCCTGCAATCCCTTCATTTTTTTTTATGGACCCAAATCTGCACCTTCTTCAGCTTTCCTCTTATCTGCCCGACACTTCCGTTTAAGCCCAATGAGTGATGATGTTTGTCCACTTCCGTTTCCAACATCAATAACTCGCTCCATTCCCTCGGATGGGCCTGGGCCTACTGTAGTTGAAGACCCTTTAGCCCGGGCAGCCGTTTGACTAGGCCCAACTTCTGGCACTTTTTCCACCTCCATATTCTGCATAGTTTCTGTCGCAACTACTTCTTCCGTAACTGGCGGGATGTCCCCCGGATTTTCTCCATGATTTTTCCCTGCATGATCTTCGGTCTGTTGATTCACCATCGGTTCCTTCCCCGTCGGCCGTCGTCCGGAGCAACGCTCAGCTCTCCGATCCGACTCAGGTCGCTCCTCTTTTTGTTTGGTCATTGGAAGTCCGGCTCTCAGCCAATTCCCAAACATCGGGGAGTTCTGGGCCACCTGGCTCTGTTTTACACTGCACCAAGGAGAAATATGTCCCATGATCCCGCACGAGGAACAGAACCGTGGTAGTCTTTCGTACTTGATCCAGACCCATTTTTTAGCTTCCTCGTTGATCACAATTAGCCCTCGTACTAGCGGCTTCGTGATGTCTAGTTCCACTTTCAGTCGGACATATTTACGCTGCTGGACGCCTTTTATTTCCACCTCTCCTTCTTCGTCAGTAACTCTGCCAATCTTTCCCCCAACCATCTTTGCTACGGTTTGACCTCGACAGTCAAAGGGAAGACCATGAATCTGAATCCAAAAATCGCACGTTCTCGGGATATTCGATTTCATTTTGATCTTTGGCTCCCATCTCGTTAATAAAAGAAGATTTTCCTCAAATAGCCATGGCCCCTGCTGCTGAACATATATCATAGACGCAGCCTCAGAGAAAACAAACAAAAACACATTTTCCTCAATTTCCACAAACCTGACATTTCGGCATTGCCACGTATTCATCATTGTTTTCCTAAATGCCTCTCTGTTGAAACTGCGGCTTGTTAATAACTCACCGATGAGGCACCATTTACGATCCTCATGGTCTGCTATCTTGGATTCGCTAGTTATTTTCACCTCTTCGCACTCACCCTCAGAGATTTTGAATCTGGCCAGGATGTCCTCAATAGCCTCATCCATGGCGGTACCGGAAACACTCAAAGAGAGACTCGCCCCTAGGGTTCTCTCTACATCAACCTCCCGAAGAGGACATGAATGATTGTTTATTAAAGTCTTACTTCACACTCATTTTTTTTAGTACAATATCAACAATGGTAGTCAATGAAAAATAAAAACAAATATCTTTTACAAGGTAATTGTGACCACTCTAACGAAGTTAGGAAACAGTGAAACAACTGTTTGTGATCGTTATTTTAGGGGAAAATACACTTTTGGTCCCTGAGGTTTGGGTTAGGTTTCATTTTGGCCCCTCAAACTCGACAATTTAGTCCACGAGGTTTGGATTTTGTTTCATTTTGGTCCCTCCATCCACTTTTCCGTTAAATCTTAACGGTTTGCTGTCGTGACACTTATTTTTTATTAAAAAATTATTTTTTGTGTTTTTTAAATAAAAATATATTTAAATAATAAAAATATTATTATTTTTAAATTTTTTATTTCTTATTTCTCTCTTTCTCCTTCTTGACCTTCTTCACATGGCCGGCGGCCGGCCGCCGCTGGCAACTTTTTTTTCCTTCTCTTCTCTTCTTCTTCTTTTTTCTCTCTTTCTCCAACTTTTCTTTTTTTTTTCCTCTTTTTTTTTTTCGCCGGCGGTCCCTCCCTTGTTTTTTTTTCTTTGGTTTTTCTCTATCCCTCTCTTCATCTCATCTCTCCTGCCCAGATCTACTCAGGTCCCTCCCTCCCCGTGGTTTTTCATCTTTGAAAAGGAGAAAGAAAAGCTTGAAGTCGCACGCCCAGATCTGCTCGGGTCCTTCACGTTGTGGAAGCCGCATGCCCAAATCTGCTCGCTGAATCCCATAACTGTTCGTCGTGGAAGTCGTCGGACAAAAGCCCAGATCTTCTCCTTTTCTTCCTCGACGTTGAAAAGGTTGTCGTTGAGTCGAACGCCTCCGACGACGATAAAGTGGTGGTCCGGTTTGGATCCGGATTGGAAAAAGCTAAGGAGAGGGTTGATCCGTGAGAATCTCATAGGAGAAGTGGTGGTCCAAGACAGTTTGAAGATCAGAGAGAAAGAAAACCGAGGCGCAGTGATGAAGAAGAAGCCGTCAGAGCCGAGGAAGGAAGAGTCATCCTCCATTATCGGCGCCAGCGACGGAGGAGGAGGGACGCCTCCTCCTCTCCCCTCTTTTCTGTGTGTGTGTGTTTTTTTTTATAAAGAAAGTGAAGAGAAAGAGGACGAAAAGAAGAAATAAAGAGAAGAAAAAAAAAAGAAAAGAAAAAGAAAAGTAAGTTCGCTGGCCGTCGGCAGTTGGTGGCGAGCGGCGGTGGTGATGGTGGTGATGGTGAAGAAGAAAGTGGTGGTGAAGAGGAAGAAAAGGAAAAAAGGAGAGAGAGGGGGAAAGAAATAAAAAAAATATATATAAAATTGTAATTATATTTATATTTTAAAAAACTTAAAAAATAATTTTTTTAATAAAAAATTTTTGCCACGTCAGCATTCCGTTAATTATTAATGGAAAGTTGGATGGAGGGACCAAAATGAGACTAAAACCAAACCTCAGGGGCTAAATTGTTGAGTTTGAAAACTTAGGGACCAAAATGAAACTTAACCCAAACCTCAGGGACTAAAAGTGTATTTTTCCCTAATTTAATTAAAGTTGATTTAATTAAATTAATTTATACTTATTTGGATTATTAACTATTAGAGGCTAATATAATTAATGGTCCAGATCTTATTGATTCTAATCAAAGGCCAAGATTGATTAGGGAAGTTATGTGTAACTTCCCTCCCCATTCAATACGTGGTGTTGTTCTCTGATACACGGTCTCTCTCTCCCTCTCACATATACACCGTATGGTTATCACAGTGGTTTTTTTTTTTCTCTCAAACTCTTGATTTCTCTCCCAAGGAAAAACATCAAAGCTTTTGTTGTAATCTTTATTCCTTTCCAAGACTATCGGTTCCCACAATCCTAATCTCACAATCCAAAGGATAGCAGGTGTTCACGTTTTGGTGGTGTCCTTGAAGGAGGAGATCTTGACGAATCGTTCGTAGAATGCATAGTGTTGTTTGGTCTCCTTACACGTAAGTACTCTTGATTCTAAAGTGTTTAGATTATATTTTGCATGCTTAATCTATTACATAGAAATCATTTCTGTTTAGCCCAATATATCGATTTTCTAGTTGACTTAAATTCATTCACACTCGATTAAATTTGCTTTCGTTGGGATTCAATTCCTTCAGGCGATGGGTGTTGAAGAAGAAGAAGAAAGGTTGGTGGTGGAAGTTTTGAAGAAGAAGAAAAAAGAAATGAAAATGTATTAAAAATCAATATTTTTATTATTTTAAAAAATGAAAAAATAATTTTTTTAATAAAAAGAAAAATGATGCCACGTCAACAATCCGTTAATTATTAACGAAAAATTGGATTGAGGGACCAAAATGAAACGAAATCCAAACCTCAGGGGCTAAATTGTCCGTTTGAAAACTCAGGGACCAAAATGAAACATAACCCAAACCTCAGGGACTAAAAGTGTATTTTTTTCCAAAAAAATAATAAAAATAGAGTTACAACGCGTTCTCAAATGCCGTGAAAATGGCCAACATGAGCGTAGTAACGTGCAAATGGCCAACATGAGCATAGTAACGTGCAAATGGCCAACATGAGCATAATTCAACTGGCATAACTTTTGTACTAACAACCAAGAAGTCTGTGGTTCGAGTCCCATATCTCCACTTGTAAAAGAAAATAATGTGAGAAGGGAAAAAAGACAAAGCGAGGAAGAAAAGTTCAATAATGGCAAAAAAAACAGAATTTCACTTTGATATACATTTTATTTATTGTTTATAGTGACGTGTTTGGCTACACACCACATTTCTTCCAGAAAAGGAAGGATGGAAGGAAAAAGAAAGAAAAAGAAAAGAAAAGAAAAAAGGAAGAGAAAAAAAAGCTGTACACTGACTTAACAAAAGCTGTCTGATTCTAAAGCAAAACACGAACAAAAGTGGCTGGGTCCTCGCACGTACATGTAGGGCTTGTTTAGTTTGGATGTAGGGATGTATTTGAGATTTTTATTATTCAATTAAAAAAATACTTCTATCAACTTTTTTTTTTTTTTTTTACTTTATTTGGTAACAAATTAGTTATTTTGTTTTCAAATTTGTAACAATTTAGTCACTGAATTTTAATATGTAACAATTTAATCTATGTACTTTCAAATTTGTAACAATTTAATCTTACCGTAAAAAACTTCATCAAAATTAAATGTTGATTTTTATCATTTAACGATGTATACGTAGACTTTGTAGTTTATAAACATGTTGGGTCATTGATTAGTTTACTAATATACTAATATATTGATAATGCTTATTTATGAGAGTTATTTAGTTCTAACAACGTTATTGGTTGGGATTATGTATTTATCGATATCTTTTATGTAAATTAGAGCAATTTTATTAAAAAAACAAGTCAAGTACAAGTTTTCAACTATGGTTTGTTAAATAGACTTAATCAGGGGTAGAAAGAGTCGTTTTTGAAGGATTTAACCTATTTTCGTTGTTAATATAAACGGGTCACTTAGTTTGACATATAGTGTTTAATCCAATACTGAAAAGGTTGAGTAACATAAGGTTTTCATAAAAGCAATATAAGAGAAAAGTTTAAACATAGAATTTTGTTGTTCGACCCTAGACATAGGGTGACACCTATAGGACCAATAGAATTGTATATTTATTTATCTAAGTTCAAATTAACCATAGACATATAGGTTTACTTACTTAGGTTCTTAAAGGTGCTTTAAATAAAGGCTGGATAGGAGGGGAATTCAATTCACTATGCAGAGTGTTGTGAGGAAAGGTTATGGACGTATAGTAGGTCACAACGTACACTTTGGGACTGAAACTTAGTTGAATCCCTCTTTTGTTCTTGTTATCTTTTATATCTCAACAACCATCTCCACTTATTTTAGTGGTTATATTGGTGACAAACTTTGGGGAGATCTTTGCTTTATCTTTGAATTTGTAAAAACATTTCCTTGAGATTCGATACTTGAAATTCTTCCCCTAATTTATTACTTGTTTGACAATGCACACTTGCTTTAGACTAGAAACTTTTCTCAAAATAAAGGTTTTCTAGTTAAAATACACATGTTTTCTATCTTTGTCTGGTGTGCAATAAATTTTATTAAAGGTTAACAATAATTTTCATAATAGAGAATAAGTCACTACAAATTTTAAGTATAGAGACTAAATTATTGTTACATTCTAAATTTCAGGAACTAGGTTGTTATAAAATTAAAAGTACAAGAACTAAATCGTTACAAACTAAAGTTCAAGGAATAAATTGTTACTACCATGAAAGTTTAGGAACCAAAAATGATTTTTAACCTTATTATTTTTCTTATATATATATATGAAAAGGTTAACAATAATAGAGACCAAAATGATATTTTAACCTTATTTTTTAAAAGGATATAATACACTTTGGTCATAGGTTATGAACTTCATTTTTATTTAGTTTTTTAGTTTTCAAAAGTAATATTTTTCAGATTAGAATTTAGTTTCAATCTCATTCTTGAAGTTTTAAAAGCGTAACATATTTGGTCATTGAGGTTTGACTTTGATTATTTCTAATTAGTCTCTAAAGTTTGAAATTGGTTTCCAAATGAACCTTGATTAAAGTTAACTGTTAGTTGACCTAATGAAATGATAACGTGGTAGTTAACATATGACTAGACTTTGTTGATATGCATTTTTTAAATGAATTGAAGTAATTTTTATTTTTTGTACTTAGGGATCAATCAAAATCCAATTTCAAACTTTAGTGACTAATTAAAAATCAAATTCACACCTTGAAGATCAAACATGTCACTTTTGAAACATTAAGGATTGAATACAAACCAAATTCTAATCTCAAGGACAAAAAATGTTAGTTTTGAAAACCAAGAGACCAAATAGAAACCAAGTTGATCAAATTCCATGGATCAAAAGTGTATTTTACCATTTTTTTCAAAAACTAATTGTTTAGGCCCCGTTTGATAATCATTTGGTATTTGTTTTTTGGTTTTTGGTTTTTGAAAATTATAGTTGTTTTCTCTCAATTTCCTTATAATAGTTTTCATTTTTGTAAATGACACATTTGAATTCTTAGCCAAATTCCAAAAACAAAAGCAAGTTTTTGAAAACTTAGGCTTTGTTTGATAACCATTAAGTTAAATTTAAGCTTACAAACACTACTTTTTCAAAGTTTCTTTGTTTAGTTATCTACCTTCTTCCCATGTTTTCAAAAACCAAGTCAAATTTTGAAAATTTAGGCCCGTTTGATAACCATTTGATTTTTGGTTTTTGGTTTTTAGTTTTTAAGCTTATAAACACTACTTCCAACTCTAAGTTTCTTTGCTTTTTAATCTACCTTCTTCCCATGTTTTCAAAAACCAAGCCAATTTTTTAAAACTAAAAAAAGTAGTTTTCAAAAACTTGTTTTTGTTTTTAGAATTTGGTTAGGAACTCAAGTGTGTCTTTAACAAAAATGAAAACCATGATAAGGAAATTTAAAGAAAACAAGTCTAATTTTCAAAAACCAAAAACCAAAAACCAAATGGTTATCAAACGGGGCCTAAAAAGTAGTTTTTAAAAACTTAGGCCCCGTTTGATAACCATTTGGTTTTTGGTTTTTGGTTTTTGAAAATTATGCTTGTTTCCCCCCCCCCCCCTTTTTTTTTCATGGTTTGCATCTTTGTCAATGACACATTTAACTTCCTAGCCAAATTCAAAAAACAAAAACAAGTTTTTGGAAACTACTTTTTTTAGTTTTCAAAACTTGGCTTGGTTTTTGAAACACATAAGAAGAAGGTAGATGACAAAATCAAGAAACTTATGTGTGGGAGTAGTATTTTTAAGCTTAATTTTCAAAAACCAAATGGTTATCAAACGGGGCCTAGTTTTTAGTTTTGAAAATTTATGTTTATTTCTCTTGATTACTTTACAATGTTTTTGGATTCCTAGCTAAATTCAGATGAAAAAAAAGATTGAAAACTATGGTCCTGTTTGATAACCATTTAATTTTTTGTTTTTTATTTTTGAAAATTATGCTTGCTTTTTCCGAATTTTCTTACGATGGTTTTCTCCTTGTTAAGGAAACATTTGACTTCTTAACCAAATTCCAAAAATAAAAACCAATTTTTAAAAACTATTGTTTTTAGTTTTCAAAACTTGACTTGATCTTAGAAAACATAAGAAAAAGGTAAATAACAAAACAAAGAAAACTTACGAGTGGAGGTAGTGTTTATAAGCATAATTTTAAAAAATAAAATACTAAAAACCAAATGGCTATTAAACGGGACCTAGTTTTCAAAATTTGACTTGATTTTTTAAAACATGGGAAGAAAATGAATAACAAAACAAAGAAACTTGTGGAAGTAGTGTTTATAAGGTTAATTTTCAAAAACCAAAAACCAAAAGATAATTATCAAACCAGGCCTAAATTACGAATTTAGTCAATGAACTTTCAAGTTTGTGTTTAATGTTGAGGATCCCTGATTGAAAAGATAAGTGGAGACCTCACAACTTATAAGATAAATGGATTACTTCACTCATCGTCAATTAATTTTGAGATGAAACCCTATGTAATCTAATATGGTATCAGAGCTCATGAAACTCATAGAGACACTATTTTAAGATTGGTTTTGAGATGGAACCTCATGTTATCTAATGTGTAATATAGGTCCCTATTACATTTAAAAATTTTTAAAATTAACAATTTTATTAGATATGAAATTGAATTTTATGTGTAATCAACTCAAAATTGAAACTTCATAGATCTATTGGACACAAAATAGAGAGCTCAGGGGTCTATTATAAACTTTGAAAGTTCAAGGATCAAATAAGTATAAACTTAAAAGTTTAGAGGCCAAACTAGTAATTTATCTAAATAAAATAAAATTTCAAAAGTCTCACTAGTTTCATGTAGTTTTTTTTTTATATCCGTGAGTGTCCGGGTCAGCTTACGCGCACCTCGACTAATCTCACGGGACAACCGCCTGACCCTACTACATTTGGTTGCCAAGGAAACTCGTAGGATATTAAATATCCTAGGTAGGTGGCCACCATGGATTGAACCCATTCTCTCTAAGCCATTTATTTTTTCTATGGTCCTTATTGCTAGTTTCATATAGTTACATTCTTTTTAATAACTTGTTCCTTTTAACTTTGATTTTGATTAAAAGAAAAGTTATAGTTTTTATTTCAAGTTTTTAAATTCAATCACTATGTTTGAAAATGAAGAACTCAACATTCAATGGTTAAAGTTTTTATAAAAGGGTACATCAATTTATGATGTAGGCGTCAATAAGACAGAAAAATTAAGAGAACATGTCCAGGACACTCTTTCTTTTTTTTCCTTTGACCTCTTAATCAAAGGCACATATGTCAATTACCATTGAGCTATGTTCGTTTTGACTTGTCATAAAGCACTCAATATGAAAAGAGAGAATTATGCGTTGTCGCTAGAAGGGACAAAAGACGTCCACCCCAAGTGTGAGTCCACGTGGATCTAAATAACCTATTTAAAAAAAATAAATAAATAACCTTGAAAAAGAGGGTAGATTTCAACAATAATGCAATTATAAAAAGAAATTAAGATCCAATATAGTTCAACGGACTTATTAAAAAATATATGTAATATCGATCAAGAGGTTAGAATTTCGAATTTCTCTCCCATACATTTTCAGAAAAAGAAAAAGAAAATCACAATGTTCGAAACTTCAAGGATCAAAAATGTAATTTTTTCCCTTAAATTTTCGAAGGGAGCCATGATCCTTAAATGTGATTTCTAATTGATTTGTGAGGTTTGTAATTGATTTCTAATTGGTCTCTCTAAATATGAAAAACAAAAAATAAAAATGAATCCAACTCATTTAAAAAAGACATGTCATCAAAGTCTAGTTAGCATATTTTTTCTTTTCAAAAAAAAAAAAAAAAAGTTATCATATTTTTATTGTCACTTTATCATTTCTTTATATCAATTAATGGTCAACTCTAGCTACTTAGAGACTATTAATAAACTGATTTCAAACTTTAGGAACTAATTAAAAATTAAATTCAAACATCGAAAACCACGCATGTCACTTTTAAAACTTCAAAAACCAAATAAAAACTAAATTCAAATATCGAACACCAAAAGTGTTAGTTTTGAAAATTCAGTGAACAAAAAAAAAAATAAGTTCAAATTTTAGATATCAAAAGTGTATTTTACCATTGCCTTTTCTTTACAATAGAAAAGGTAATATTATAGATTTCTAAGGAATTATAGCACAACTTGGCTGCAAGCTGTAGCCATTTTCTATAGAATAGAACTCATAAACATGTGTTGTGTTGTGTCTTTAGGATCAAAAGTGATTTTTAACCTTTTTCTTTTTCAGATAGGCAACCAACATCCCTAATAATCACCCATGTCTTCAAATTTAATAATAATTATTTGCTTTAAAATTTTCCTTTTCCAAAGGATTTTCTAAAAATCAAGATCTTTCTAAAAGATCGTTTTCAAATGAAGCAATAGGCACCTATGACACTTTTCACACTAAAATCAGGATATTTTGCTTGCCCTTTCATTCATGCCGTACTTCCAATATTTTACAGCAAAATAAATACAAATGAAAGGCAGAAACCAAAACCCTCATATAAATACAAACCTCACATTCTTCAGCCAATTGAAAAAAAAATATATTATAAAATATAAATACACCCCAAAAACCAATCCCATGAATGACACAAATAAACACTTTCCATCCCACTTTCCAATTTTCCACACCAGCAGTAGTTCCCTTGCCATGAACAGGCAAGACTTCCTTGAGTTTGTTAGTTTCACTGTTAGAGCTTCATTTTGTGTTTGATAGCTAAAAAAGAAGCCATTTCATTGATTATGTACGCCTCCTTATGGGTGAACCCTTGGACACAGCCTTCATGCTCTGTGAGTCTCTAAAGCAGACAAAGTGCACAATCGTTTTCCCGTTCGGATAGACCGCGAAAACGCTTGTCCCTATTTTCTTCTTACAAAGGGAGCACATGCTGTCACTGGTTATTTTTATCGAAGGTTTCCTTTGGTTATAGAGTTCATCTCTCACCTGTTCCACAGAAACTTATTCCATGTCAAAATTACCTTAGAATATGAGGCACTAACTACTATGCCTGTATCAAATGGTTTCACATGAAGTATTGTAAGAATAGGTCGGATATGAAACCCTATAATGAAACAATATGATATTCTGTTAGAACCAATTATTCGACATCACTTGTGTGAGGATGAAGAAAACTCGGCAGGCACGACACACTACAGGTTGCGAGGGGAAGAACCTTGATTTAGGGGGTGGCTAATGCTGACATAATTTCATTTTGCTTAGTTGTGGGTGTAGTGTATGATCGCGGTGGCGTGTTTAGGGAAGTTAGAAATTTGTTCTTGGAGGCATTTCTTTTCTCTCTCTAAAATGGAAGGCGTCTATCAAGTATCAAAATGGTAATAGATCATCGTCATTGAACCATGACCAGGGAAAAGGTGACAGTGAGAGAGCAGTCAACATGGAAACAGAAGATTGATTTGGTTCAAGAATTCAGGAAAAAATGAGTTTGAGAAAACCACACATTGGGGTTGAACAAGCGGAGAAGGTACCGTTCTAGGGAAAAAAGAGTGCAGCTGGACTCATCCGAAGGATAGATGTCCTGCTACAGCAGTGAGGAGATAAAGGGTAAGTCTTAAGAGAATAATCCCTCCACAGGAAGAAGCAAAAAGTAGAAGTACGACCGTGACACCTGGAACTTAGAATTTGGGCAGTTGAGAAGAATAGTTGGTGGGGCAAGAATTGGCATGAGAGAGAGAGAAAGAGGTGGACAAGTGTTGAGAATCTTGTAGTGCTTAGATCAACAGATAGGGATAGTAGCATCTTGAAATGTCTTCTATTACAAATGTCATTGGGGAAGTTTGAGGTTCCTTTCTTGTAGCATTTCTTTTTAACCTCTTAATAAAAGGATCTACCATGTCAATATACGGGATCAAGTTCAACAGATTACCATGTGATTTGAATGGTTACGAGTCAATCAAACAATGCAAGGACATAATCAAATAATGAAATCATGATACCCAATCTGGGATGACAATTGGGATATGCAATGGCATCATTCATAAACTCATTCGGCTTCTTGTTCGGTGCATACCTGCAAGTTTTCACTCTGTCGCAAACTCTTTATCACTGAAGAGTTCCTGTACGCCTCACTGGATTTTCTCAAAAGTGGTCCAAGAAATTGAAGCAAGTTCTGCATTTTAGGGTTAAAGAAGATGTTAATGATGAAACTGCAAAGAAAAAGATTTGGAAACATATCTATCTATACTAGATGTAGAAGTGGTTTAAGGAGAGAGTTCGGATTTCCCTTCAACCACCTTTTAGTTCTAACCAATTACAAACTTACTATTTAATTAATTCAAATTTTTATATTAAGTTTTGAAAAATATTGTTAAATAACAATCTATATCTATAGTTTATGTCCTGTAGAAGGCTTAAAGGAAAGAAACCGTTGTCTTCCCTTTAAACCCCTTCTAACCTAGAAGTATAAAATCGATTGTTTAAAATTTTCTTATTTTCTATCTATGTATTCTTCTAAACCAATTTTCAAATATAGAATATTATTGATGAATTACTAGATGAAATCAATGTGTGTAAATTTTATTTACGAGTTCATTAGCATTTAATTAAATACTGTGTTAAAAAGAAGAAACAATTTTTGGCTCAAATAATTTTTTTTCAACTAGAACGGAAAATTGGTAGTGGTCTAGACAACGAACTCTTAAAGATGGTTCAATTTAAATCAGAGACGGGTTACATCCATAAACAATTTGAGATAAGATGAGATAATTTAGGCTCATACATATAAGCATGGGGTGAGTCCTAGTACTTCTTCTATTTAATCTTCTTTTAAGATGTCTAATGACAGAATGAGTACCTGTAACTTTGTTTCCTTTGGTAGGAGTTTGAGTGCCTGCGCTCCATTAATTCTGTCCCACCTTTGACTCAACAGATCCAGAGCTTCATCCAGCATAATTGAAGAGCTTCCTTCTTCACCAGTTTCGTCTGTGTCGCCATCACTCCTGCCACTGTCAGTGTTACTAAGGCTAATTTTCGTGTCTTCTGCACCTTCTATTGCAGCAATTTTCTTAGCTCCACGGCCTCCTTTAACCTTGAAAGAAGGACCTGATCCAAGTTTTGGAGTGCCCATATTTTGAGGTGATGTTAAATTAGTAATTCTCTTCTCAAAATTTTTTGTTGTTCTGCGGGGGTTGAGGTATATTTGTAGAAGAGTCAGGTATACATTGCCAGAAGATTTTGTTGATTGTTGGTAAGCTACAGATTCATAAACCCGATCACAGTAGGACAGTGCCAACTCAGGAACATGGATCTAGAAGAAATGGAGAAAAATATTTTATCATTTTGAATTAGTATGAAAAATCAAGTAGATAACAGAAGGCAAAAAAAAAAGAAAAAAAAAAACGAAAGCTATCTGCAATTGTTGCTAACTGAAACGAAGAGAAAGTGTACTATGCAAAACTAGTTCAAACAGTCAAAGGTACCTTGTGAACATAGAGAGATAAGGCAAGCTCATGCTGGTTCATCTTCCCCAATAAGATTGCTCGTTCTTCATATAACGCATCTGAAGGAAGACGTTTTAATAGAACCTCTGGATGATACCCTGAGATTGTCTCCAAAGCAGACAGTAACTTCTTTCTTGTAGAGGAGTAAACTTTTTCATCCCACTTCTGTTGAGCAGTTAAATCTGCATACCAGTCAAGAACTTCCGAAAGATATATTTGAAGCTGCAAGAAGTAATTTTGACGATCAGTACCATTTGGAATTAATGAAAGGCCACCACAATCAGTTCCAATCACCAGTAAGTCAACAGTAAGTACAAAGATCAGCTTGGGTTATTTGCACATACTGTTTTAGAAACTATTGTATCATGAATGGAAAAGGTAAATGTCTTCATGAGGACATAAAATAAAGTCCTATCAAACTCAGCAAAGCAGCTTTATGTGTTTACCATTTCATTTTGGAGATTTCCAGAAATTGAACTCTCGTTCATTGCAAGCATAAGTTCCAAATATGTTGCCTGCAAATTAGGAGCATGCTGCTTCAAATATGAATTGACCAAGTCTGCAGGAATATTTCCTGAAAGAAAGAGCTCAATGGTTTGCGTGGGACAGCTTTCAAGAACGGTCATCGAGAATTCCAGAACCAGCATGGGATCAGTTCCACAAAGTGGCTGTATGAAAAATTGTGTCAAACATGATTAGATACTTGGTAATAAACAAAATAAAAAGAATTATTAAATTCTTGAGCTTCTGAGATTATATAAATGTCACTCCCCCCCCCCCCCCCCCAAAAAAAAAACATTCTAACCCTAAGAAAATTAGTAACATTTTAGAAGAAAGTACAAATAAGTTTGAGTTTGAGATACTATAGCTAGTGCCAGCGAACAACATAATTTTTTTTTTCTTTTTTGCCTTAAAATAAAAGGTTTAATAGTAGATAATCCAGAATAATCTTACACTAATCAATTCAAATAACCATGGCCGGTGCTGTGTACAGAAATCATTACCATAACGCCTAAGGTGGTTCTAGATTTAAATCACGAAGATTCAATAACAGTTTTACATCTTCAATTAAAAGGAAGAAAAACATCGAGTCATTTTCCTTTGGATGTCAATACCCTTACCACACCCATAATAGATATGGAATCACTGTCGCACCAGAAGCTCAGACCTAAATCTTAAATTCCAAATTTTAATTACAATACCCAATTAAAACATTAAAATAATCTACAATCTAAATCCAGCCATTATAGATACCTTTTGAAATATCATGCATTAAACACTTAAGTTTCCTTCAAAAGTGAGTGTCTTCTTCAAGTGGTTGTGTAAACTTACCTTTAGATAGTCAATGATCATTTCGGGTTTGAACTTTTGGATAAGTTCAGCTTGCGACTCACTGGCTTTTGATTCTTCTACTAATTGATGCAAAAGTTTTAGAGCTTCACGATGCATGGAATTGCATTTATACAGCTCTAACAGTGCGGAATAATGATTACTTTTCTGAAGGATCTCTTCACATATTTTAACATCACAGTAATTTGGGCCTTTTAATAATTCCAAAGCTGCAAATGATTGTCCAGTAAAAAGCAGAGCTTGAAGTAACGCTGTATCCAGTATTGCTGCCATCTCCCTAGCACCGGAGCTGATAGGGATGTTCCCTCGTCCCTGCAGACCAAAGATAATGATAATTTACGATCATTAAGTTTGAGTAATTGATATGGATTTCATTAAACCTTTCAATCTTTACAGGCAAAGATCTATTCATTCTGAAAGGTCGCCCCCCCCCCCCCCCCCCCCCCCAAAAAAAAAAAAAGAAGGAAAGAAAGAAAACCCAATGAAGCCCTTCTCCAATGCTCTAATACCAATGAAGTGAGAATCCTATGCTATCATGGAGGTTGAACAACAACTTGGAAAGGAATCTCAACCACTTTCCAGGAGTAAGAAAACGGAACCACAGATTCATAATCAAAACTCATACCAGAACATCGTGTCACCATCAGGAAAATAGATCAATAGACACAACATGACATACATAAAAGAAGCAAATACATCAGGACTTTACCTTGTAAGATTTCTTATAGCGGTCTCCAACAGCATCTAAAACTACCTCTTCTGTCCCTTCAGCAGTGGCCTTTTCAATAATGTTGTGCCTTTTCTTCTGCAAGAACTTGATTAGAGCCATGAGAGTATTATGGTTCATTTTTTTTGACTCCAATGTCGTGTTCTCATCAGATTCCAGTAGCTGGTGTGGAGGTGACTCCATGTCATCTGAAAAACCTGAAGAGCCTCTTGAAAGATGAGGATCATCCAAAGTCATGTCCATCAATTTCTCTGTTTCAGTGATCAAAGTTGTCTTAGGAAGGACAATTGAAGGATAAAAGGGAAGCACATAGGTTATATCCACTTGAGATGCCAAAAAATGTTCCATTGCCTCCTCATAGCTCCCATTATCGAAAAGATAGTGAGCATATCTGAAATATAAGACAAAACATGTTTGAAATAATTTCCAACAGAAGTTATTGGAAAGAACATTGAAAGCGCTTGTAAAGTTCTTGTAGAAGTAACTACATAATAATTGTAATAAGGCAATGCAGCATGTTCCAAACTATGCTTATATAGCATAAAAGTTAAGTAAAATGATATCAAAGAACTTTACCGGAAGATGATTTATGATATTCAGCCTACCAACAAAAGGAGTATTGGAAGATGGAGTAGGAGTTCAAAAAGGGTCAGGTATCTTCTTCGGCCAATCTGCATTCCACAACTTACTGCTGCCAATAGTGTCTCATGAAGCTACTTGACTAAGGCTAGTTGGAAACAACAAACCCCTAAACAGATTAAATTCTTTTATGGTCAGCCAATTTGGGTGGAGGAGTTAATAGAGCTGATGGAATTTGGGGGAATAAAATAAAATCCTACGGTGGCTTTACTCCAAACTGGTGTGTACTTGGAAGGAGAAATGAAGAGAGTCCGAAGCATATTTTTGGTCAGTGCTCCTCAGCTTAAAATGCTGGAACAAATTACTCCAGTCTTTTGGGCTGAATTGGTGTTTCCCTTGCATGACTAAAGAGTTAGTTGAGAATAAGTTATGTTATGTGGCCATAAGTTTTTAAAAGAAAGCCAAAGTTTTCATGGACTATCTTTTTAATACTTGTGAGTGTTTGAGCCCGTCTACGAGCACCTTGACCATTTCCACGGGACAACCACTTGACCTTTTGATTGCCAAGAAAACTCATAGAATATTAAATCCAAGGTAAGTCGCCACCATGGCTTAAACTCACTCTCTCTTAACCCTTTATTATTTACACAAGCTCTTTTTGACCACTAGGTCGGTCAACACATGGTGATTTGAAGTTTTTTGTGGACTAGCTAGTAATGGCTATTACAAAATTTTTAATGATAAATATAGGGAATAGAGATTGGGAGAAAATCAGGGAAACAACTAAACCTTTTGCTTCAACTTGGTGTTCTCTTTCTATATTTTTTTTGTTTATAATAAACCGAGCTTTCATTTAGAAAAAATGAACCAAATTTTTTGCTTCTACTTTTTGCTTCTTCTCTTTCTATAATTGGTAGCTATAATTCTTTATTGGTTTGTTCCAATTTGAGCTCCTTGTGTAAGCTCTAGGGTTTTAGGGGGTTTAGACCAGGTTCTTTTGTACTTTTCAAATCTAGAATAAAAATTTTACATGGTTTCCTATCAAAAAAAAAAAAAAGGAATATTAAGTAAGATGATTAACAAATGATGCTTTCACTTCTAAATGAAGAAAAATCACAACAGTAGTTTTTTTAGTAGGACTACCCACCTGATATGGATTGAACTCTCCTTTGCAGATCGAAGGCTTGAATCTTCAGGTGGAAGCAATTTGCACAAAGCCAACGCTTCCTCAAAGTTACCAGATGCTGTTAATTGTACAATCTGCAGCCCAAAAGACAGTTTCTAACATGTAAACCTCAGAACAAGATGTTTGTGCTATATCCTTTAAATCTATTTGATAACACAAAAGATGGAAGTGCCTATAATACTGAAAATATATTACTATCGTACTCAAATCATAAAACAATCTAATTTAGGTACATATTTCCCTTTTGACAACCAACACCATGGACACAGACAATCCAAACTATGACCACCCATAACTAACAATCTTGTAAATGGGCTGAAGATCACCTGTGCACCAAGAGGAACAGGAAAAAGGCCATAGGCAGAATTGTCTAATCCAACAACCAAAGCATGCTTACTGTCAATAAGATGCCGACCATTTCGAAGGACAATGGTTTGTATCAAAGAGTATGGAGGCCGGAGAGATCGAATCTGCAAATTAAAATAATGGAAGCATATGAAGAAATTTCAATAGTGAAGTGTTTTAAATGGCTTACAGTGGATTAAAGATACCTCAATATATCTTGGCAACAAAGCAACTGCATAGGGCTTCTGTATGACAACGATGGAAGGTGCCTCCGACCAACAAATCCGACCTTCTTGAAGAAGTTTCCCATTTTGGTCCACAAAAACGCCAATGTTATCCTAAAAGTGAGACATAAGGTGTCCATTCCTTATACATCTATTGAAAATAACTACTAATGTTATACAATATTATTTTTATATTATTTTTGTTTTCAATTTATATGCGGCATAAACCAAGTTTGAAAAATTAGCTAATTGCTGGAATAGAATGAACATACTAGCAAACAAGCCCACCTGTCTACTACAAAACGCGCATACACATGCATGAATAATTGCGTATACAGGCATTATTCGGTGCAGTACTGCGGTATACTTATTCTGACATCCAAATTAAAAAACTTTAGCAAATTTCACTCTACTTCTTGTTCTACTTGGGCTTTCTGTAACCTTTACTGCATGATCCTCCATTATCCTCTCATAAGTCATCTTTCAAACACATGGAAAATCTATTAGCATGCATTATTTAGTTGATATGGTACGCCACAATGGACACCCTACCAACGGGGTGGTTTATATGCAAAAATGATAAGGAATTCGAAAGCCATCTCCTTTTATCCTGCCCCTCTTCTGCTCAATTCTGGAGCCAGATTGTTCTTTCTTTTAATTGGCAAATTGCCTTCCCCAAAAACATCAATCAACTCATTTTTAATTACTATTTTAAGTCACCCTTTCAAGCCAGAAAAAAAAAGAAAGAAAAAAAAAATCTACAAATTGCAGCTAAGAAGAACTTTTTGTTTATCATTTGATTAGTACGATGTATTATATAAACATGAGGTTCTATCTCTAAATCAATTAGCAATAAGAGGAGTAACCTATGTATCTAATAAAGATTGTGAGGTCTCTTCATCTTTTCAACGTGGGATCCTCAACATGTCCCCTCAAGATGATGTCTCTTTAGGTTCACCATTCTTGGATCGAATCCTTTTTTTTTTACCGAATATCCGTTTGGGCTTTATGGGTTTTGATATCATATTATATAAACATGGAGTTTTATCTCAAAACCAATGGGCAACTAGATGAGTAACTTATGTATCTTACCAAAATTGTGAGATCTCCTCATCTTTTCAATGTTGGATCCTCAACTAAATGAAATAGAAGAATGTTTAACAATGAAGAGAAACCTTTTGGGTTTTTTTTTTAAAAAAACATCACCTTCATTACTCTTAATTGGTGTAAATTATATGATCCATTTACAAAATAATAATTATGGTTTAAACGCTTAGTGTAGGAGTTTTTTGTAATCTTGCTAGATTTGTGTTCCTTGTAATTTCATATGTTCAGTGAAATATGTTTCCTACAAAAGAATGTACTTTTGGCCCAGTTCAGTTCCATTCCACGTGCACCTCCATCGGTTCCATATGCGGTCATAATGGCATTGAACATATATTTTTATTTCTCTTACACATGTTAGTAAACCTTGCCCTCGGCAAAGTAACAAAACCGAGAAGATTAAAAAATAATAATAACTTTTTTAGTATATATTCAAACCATGAAGTAGCTCAGTAATACCTACGCTATATATGTGTGGCTGACATGGAAATATGGCGTTAAGGAATCAAAAGAATCCCATAATTCAAGGGCTTTTGAAGGAGTATCGAGTTCAAAGGAGTACTTCTAAGAAGGTACGGGGATTCATGTTTCATCCCTTAAACTGATCCTTTCCATTCTATGTTACAGATGATTTAATTCTTCACCCTGTATAGCAGCGGAATTTAAAGTGTAAATAACAGGATCGATACATACCTTTCCAAGAAGAAGTTCTCCAGAAGGTAGTGAGACTACCAAAGGCGGGGCTAACCTCCCAGAAGGAAATACATCAGTCAATGCGCCGCTGGTAGCATTTAATATCACGTATTCTCTTTTAATTCCCAAACATATATTTTCTCCACACCAAGACATTGACTTCACTGTGTCAGGGACACCAAATTCTTTAACCTCCACGAATCCTCGTCCCCCTACAATGCCAAAAACATCTTAACTTCCTTGCCATAAATTAGAATTACATCCGAAGATGGGTAACTTTTACATTGAAATTTTTGGCAAATGTTCCTTCCAATTGCCGAGTAACTAAACAAATGTCAAAGAGCAATGATTGATAGGAAAGATTAAATCTATTCCACGAAATACAATTCAAACTAAAATATTAAACGCCGAAATGCTGCTTTTCCAAACCGAATTCAATCCAAACTCAAAGTCTACGAACTAGCTGGAAATAAATTGATTGCATGGATAATTACCGTCGTGTCTGAAAATACAGACCCTCTTTTGCCTCGCGAAGCACAAGAAGCCTCGGCGATCGTCCCAGGAATACGCATTGGCACCCTTGGCCTTGGTAATAACAGCAAGAGTCTCCAAATTGGGAAGTTTGTGAAACGCGATTGATTCAGAGAGAGTCAAAAGCAGCTCCCTCGAATCGATGACCTCCATTGACACCAACGACCTCCGGGAGAATCCCGTCACGTTCCTCTCGAGTACATAGGGTTCCTTTTGCAGCTCCATCGACTTCGAGTGGAATTCAGACGACGGAGACCGGTCGGAGCCGGAGGATTCCGGGGAGTAAATACGAAGAGATCCATCTGAGCAGCCGATGAAAAGCTTGGAGCCGTAAGACTCGATGGATTCGATCTTGCAAGGATTATCCTTGAGTAGCTCGAAGGAATCGTAAGCACTGTGCACCATTTCGTCGTCTCGATTAGAACATCGTCGATTGTCGTTCCCAACAAATCAAATGCACCTGAGTTCATTTTTTTTTTTTTGGCCATATATCCCTTCCAAATAAAGGCGTTGAACCCTAGTCTAAAGACCCATGCCTTTTTAGTTTCCATTTTAATTTTCGTTAAATCACAAGTTTAATCCGAACCTTGGGAGTTGTATCAATTTGTTTTCTTGAATTTTAAAGTGTTGAGTAGATGTTCGAACTTTTAATTTCATTTTCAATAAGTCGTTGAACTTCAAAAAGTATCAAATAAATTCTTAAGGCCCTGTTTGATGACCATTTTGTTTTTCGTTTTTGGTTTTTAAAAATTAAGCCTACAAACACTATTTTTACTCTCAAGTTTCTTTGTTTTGTTGTCTACATCTTTCTCTTGTTTTCAAAAACCAAGTCAAATTTTGAAAACTAAAAAAAATAGTTTTCAAAAACTTGTTTTTGTTTTTAGAATTTGGCTAAGAATTCAAATGTGTCCTTAACAAAAATTAAAACCATGTAAGGAAATTAGGAAGAAACAAGCATAATTTTAAAAAACCAAAAACCAAATGGTTATCAAACGAGGCCTAAACTTCCACTTTTGTGTCCAAGTTGGTCCTCTAACTTTAAATTTTGTGTCTAATAAGTTTTTTATCCATTTGACATTTTTGTAAATTCACATGCATAAAACATTGGAAGTTTAGAGTTGCAATAGACATAAAATCCATTTTTATATCTAATAGATTTGTTAATTTTAAAAATGAAACAATTGCATGGACCCATTTAGAGAGGTCAAAATGAAAAATGTTCCACATTTTCAATTCAAATGATATGTCATTTTGCTTACGTCATCACCCTAGCAAAATTATCATTTACTCCCCGTATGAAAACGCACATTTAAGACATTTAAGAGTGAAAGCGAGATTGGAAAGAGAAATTAGAGAGAGTAAGAGATTGGAGAGAGAGCAAGAAGCAGTAAGCTAGAACAGGAGCGAGATTGGAGAGGGTGTGAGAGATTGGAGAGAGAGGAGAAGCTAGAGTGAGAGATTGGAGCGAGAGTAAGAGAGAGTAAGGTTAAAGTAGAGAGTAAAATTCGACATAAAACTTGTACTAATGACCGAAAAGTCTGTGGTTCAAATCTCCTATCCCTCACATGTTTAAAGATAAATTAGATTGTCAATTGAGCTCGATTTGTGAAGATATATATTATCGGACCAATAAGTCAAATGTTTGAATCTCTACGACCAACATCACGAGTTAAATTTAACCTTTGTTATAACTCAAATGTATAATCTCAAAAGAGTCCAGAACGATGAACTAAATGCTCCATGTAATTTATTTGTTTTTTTTTTTTTTTAACAATGCTCCATGTATGGTTGAACTAGGAAAAAAAAGTATGGTTATACTGTGTCATCAATTGAGCTAATTTAAAGTTGCAATATTACAGATTAGGTAAAAAAAAATAGTTGTATTACAAGTTTAGTCTATGAACTTTTAGGATTGTATCAATTAAGTCATTGAACTTTCAAAAGTGTCTAATATGATATCAAACTTTCAATATTGTGTCTAATAGATCTCTAAACTTTAGAAATGTCTAATTGGTCTTTTAACTTTCAATTTTGTATCTAATAGATCTATGAAAGATTCAAGATTTTTAAATGATTTTCACACGAATAACCCTCTAAAATAGGCGGAAATGATAACACTCCTCGCCGTCAGTCGATCCCATCGCAACCACACGTCAGTCGCTCGCTCTGTTCCTCACCGTTAACCGATCCCGTTGCAGCCGCACGACAAATCACTTTGTTTCCTCTCTCTCGCACATCAGCCCCACTCGTTCGGGCCCCCGTTTCACTGTGTTTTCTTTTTGTTTAAAAAAAGTTGGAACGAGCTTCGACCTAGAACGAAGGGTTTTTTTTCCCTTCGTTCTGGTCTGAAACGAAGGAAAAAGCCCCTTCGTTTCAAATCTGAACAAGCCCAGATCTTTTTGTTCCATATCTGAAACGAAGAGATTTTCACTTCGTTTTAGTTCTACAATTTTTTTTTAAATAAAAAACAGAAAGAGAAGAGGGAAGAAGGAATAGAAGAAAAGGAGAATGAAAAACAAATTAGTCGACGACGTCAACTAGAAGAAGAAAGAAAGAAAGAAAAAAAAAATATATTTTTTATTAATTACATATTTTTTATTTTAAAAATAAAAAAAATATGACTGGGCGTGCGACTGCGGCTAAGGCGGGAGGAAAAATAAAGATGGAGAGGGATAAACGGCGATGAACGGAAAAATCGAAGGAAGGAGGAGGCCAAACACGTGAGAGAGAGGGAAAGGAGAGAAAAGAAAGAGCAAGAAAATGGGTTTTCGAAACCTCCCTTAGTTGGAGAAGAAGGGAAGGGAATAAGGAAAAAAAAAAGAAAAAGAAGAAAAGAAAGAAGAAAAAAAAAGTCGCACGACGCGTCAAGTGGTGGTCGACGGTGGGCTGAAGAAGAAGAAGAAAGTGGAGAAAGAATAAAAAAAATTGGGAAAAATACACTTTTGGTCCCTGAGGTTTGGGTTAGGTTTCATTTTGGTCCCTGAGTTTTCAAACTCAACATTTTAGTCCCTGAGGTTTGGATTTCGTTTCATTTTAGTCACTCCATCCATTTTTCCGTTAAAATGTTAACGGAATGCTGACGTGACACCTATTTTTTTATTAAAAAATATTTTTTTCTAATTTTTTTAAATAAAATAATATATTAAATGTTTTTTTATTATTTTTCTTTTTTTCTTTTTTCTTCTTCTTCCTCCATCTTCTTCCTCCCTATCTTCTTCTTCAACCTCTTAGTTCAAGCTCCACCGCCGGCCACCACCATCTCCGTCGCCGGCCACCAGACCGTCGCCGGCTTCGCCGTCGGAAACCACCCTTTCCCATTTTTTTCCTCTTTTTTCTCATTCTTCTCGATCCTTCCTTTTTCTTCTCCTTATTCCCTTTTCCTCTCTTCCATTTCTTCACTCTTTTTTCAACAGAAAAAAGAAAGAAGAAACCCACTATTTTTCTTAGGGTTTTTCGTCTTCCTCTCTCTCGTTTCCGTCGGCCAGATCTGCCCTTGAGATTTCGTCTTCCTCTCTCTTGTTTCCGTCGGCCAGATCTGCCCTCGAGATTTCGTCTTCCTCTCTATCGATTCCGTCGGCCAGATCTGCTAGCGTCACTCTCACCGGTAGTTCCATTCTCGATTTCACATCGGTAGATCTCTCGAGTTGCTGGCTCACGGCTGGCCGTTGATACATAGAAGAGAGAGATGACTGGAACCAGATCTGAAACAAGCTCGTGGGTTTGTTCCAGATCTGGAACGAAGGGGGTTTTCCCCTTCGTTTCAGTCACGATTCGAAGGGGGAAGACCCCTTCGATTTTTTTTTTTTTAACAGCAACTTGGGGGAGATTTCCGACGAAGAGGCTGAAACGAGGAGTATGTTCCTCGAAGCACAATTTTTTAAAAAAAAAAAAAGAAAAGAAAAGCATAAAAGGAAAAAAAAAAGTCGCGGGCGGAGGCCGGCCGCCGGCGAGCGGTGGTCGTCGGGGGCCGCCGGCCGGTGATCTGAAGAAGAGGAAGTAGTTTATGAAGAAGAAGAAATCTATAAAGAAGGAGAGAAAGGAAATAAAAATTAAAAAAAATAATATATATATTATTTTAATATATTTTTATTTTAAAAAACTAAAAAGAATATTTTTTTTAATAAAAATTAGTGCCACGTTAGCAAACCGTGAGTTTTTAACAGAAAAATGGATGGAGGGACTAAAATGAAACTAAAACCAAACCTCAGGGACTAAATTGTTGAGTTTGAAAACTCAGGGACCAAAATGAAACCTAACTCAAACCTCAGAGACTAAAAGTGTATTTTTCCCAAAAAAAATTTAATTTTTTTTTTATTATTTTAATATATTTTGTCTTAAAATTTTAAAAAATTATTAGTGCCATGCAATTAGTTAATTTTTAATGAAAAATTGGATGAAGTGACTAAATGAAACGAAATCCAAATATCAGGAACGATCGAGTTTGAAAAGGACCAAAATGAAATTTAACCTAAGCCTGAGGAATCAAAAATGCATTTTTTTTTTCTAGAAAAAAAAATGTTCTTAACCAAAGAAAAAAAAAAAAAAAACAAGATAATGATCAAATCAAAGGAAAAAAAATTATACGCTAAGTGACATCAACCGGCAATAGACTTCCTGATTTTTACGTCGTACGAGTTCTTCTTGAAAACCCTCCTCCCTCTCTTCTCCGTAGTGCTTAGGGCAATGTCAGATTACAGTAGTCGTTCGCTCAATCTATCTCCATCATCAGCGTTCTACTTATAGCTCTGCACTCATTCTCTCTTCCTCGGCGAATCAAGCTCTCTTTCTCTCTCTAGGGCTCTCAACGGTTTAAGGTCAAGTGCTCTTTCAAGGTAATTTGATATCTCTAATATTTGGATCTCCGTATTTTCTCTCATCGTTTTGCAGTATTTTATGATTTAAATGCCTCTATGCTTCGATCGCACTTTCCTTCGGTCTCTCATGGCTGTCGTATTGCCCTCGATTTCTGTCTTAAGATGTTCTCGATTTCCATTTCGAGAATTTTTCACGGTTTGACTCCCTCCGAGTCCTGGAAGATAGTCACGGCAGTCTTATAGCTCTCAATATTGGTTATTTTTAATTTTAGTTTCTGGGTTTGATTTGTGACATGCCCTAAGTTTGGTTTGGTTTGATTTATGCTAACATGGCTCTCGATCTTGCTTTGTGTGTGGTTATGATTCGCTATTTTTGTTGCTATACTTTGGTGAAAGTATGGTTTCTGGCGATGTTATCATTATTTTGTAATTGAGGAAGTTTTAAGACTCGTAATGGTTGTAATATTGGGGAAAATTTCTAGTACTACGGTAGTATGGAGAAATTAACGTATAAATATTTAAATAGGTAATAATTGGCTTTCAAAGTGATAATTTACCGGTCTCTAACATATTTTACGAACCCCCAATCCTGACCTTACTCCCCGACCTGACTCAACCCTATCCCATGAGGCTTGTTGGGGTTAATTTGGAGGTTTTATAACCCATCGCTGCTAGTTTTATGAGATAAGATCATATTTATTTTAACTTGTTTTTTCTTTAATTTTATCATGAGTTCTGACAGCCACTGTTGTCATATGGCTTCCCATTGTTAGAATCAACAAGGCAAAATTAGGCATAAAGTGAGTGATTAATATTTATTTTAGTGACATATTTCAAAATGGGGGTTCAATGCCATTCTGACGGGAGAGTATCTTTAAACTGTGAAGGGATTTGGGAAGGAAACCAAGGCGATGAAACCATTTAACCTCCTTATGCTGTGGTTATGGCTGTGATAGGTTGGGGGCCTAGTGTTCGATGGTGGTGCTGTCGTTTTACCTCTTTTGGATTTTGATGACTGAAGTTGCATTGACTTTGGAGGTGTAACAAATTATAATATCATGTTCATCATCTCCAAGTATAATTGGACCATTAAGGATGGGTAATGTTGGGCATCTAAGGTAGTCGTATGAGTTTGTTCAAACCGATAGGAGTAAGTTGTGGAGGTAGCTATTGTAGTCAGTTAATAGAGTGCCAACAATGAGTCTGAGAGAGGAGTTTGTTATGTTAACCTTAGCAGGATGTTTTAATATCCATAAGTTGGTGAGAAATTTGAGAGATTTTGAAATTAGTTTGTGGCAGAGAGATAGGCTCCTAAATTACAGTACCAATGTTTTGACTCATCCCAATCATCGTGCTACGGTAATTGTTTGAAAATTGATTAGAGACTATTTATTGATTGTTTACTTAAGTAATTTTTAGGAGGGGGAGAATTTCTCATAACTATTGATGAAATTCTACTGCCAATCTCGTAACCAGTTGTTCAGTTTCCAATTGTATTTTTTATTTTTATTTTTTCTCGTGATGTTCATTTGAATGGAGATGTGGAGGATGCCATATATTTCCTTGGAATTTCTTTATGATAATACTTTATAGCATTCCCTGACTTGCAAGGTGCTAACTATGGATTTTGAGTACTAAAAAAAATACCATGAATTTAAAGGCTTATCAACTTCAAGGATTTATGAATACTTTTGCTACTTTTTCAGGACGAGAGGGCAAGTCACAGAAGTCACAGATTTTGGTGCCAGAAGCTGCAAAACATGGCAGATCTAGAAAACTTACTTCTTGAGGCTGCAGGAAGAACTAATGCAGCAGGGAGAAATCGACACTCTCATCCACCGTCACGGAGACAGCGTGAGGGTTCATATTCTGATGCTGGAAGTGACTCTAGGGATGATGACTCAGATGACGATCGTGGTTATGCAAGCAGGAAACCCTCTGGATCTCAGGTTCCTCTGAAGAAGAGGTTAGATCCTACTGAAAGAGATGATGATGTGGGGAGCCAAGAAGAAGGGGATGATGAAGATGTTGGTTCAGATCGTGAGGGTGACAGCAGTGATGAATCTGATGTTGGGGATGATCTTTACAAAGATGATGATGACAGGCGCAAGCTTGCTGGTATGTCTGAACTTCAAAGGGAGATGATTCTCTCAGACAGAGCATCGAAGAAGAATGATAAGCATTTATATGAAAGCTTGAGAGCTAAGATGGATAAAGGGAAGACTGCCCCATCTCGGAAAGAGACTCCACCTCTCCCATCATCTCGAATTAGATCGTCAGCTAGATCTGCTGATAGAGCAGCGGCAAAAGATGATGCTTTAAATGAATTGCGTGCGAAAAGGTTGAAGCAGCAGGACCCAGAGGCTCATCGCAAATTGAGAGATGCATCTAGAGGGAATGCAAATAATCGAAGGTTCTCACCAACAAAACGAAAGCCCTTCAGTGCTCCTAGTTTGAGTAGCTCAAGCCAAAGTGAAAGTGACAGTAGGCTTCAAAGTGAAGATGAAGGGTCTACAGGAGATGGGGGAATGATTGACAGTGATGATGAAAGATCCATGCCTGGTTCAGATGGGCCAACATTTGAAGATATCAAGGAAATTACTATTCGTAGATCAAAACTTGCAAAATGGTTGATGGAGCCATTCTTTGAGGAGTTGATAGTTGGATGCTTTGTGAGAGTTGGAATCGGAAGATCAAGATCTGGGCCTATCTACAGGCTCTGCTTGGTGCGCAATGTTGATGCAACAGAACCTGATCGTCAGTATAAACTAGAGAACAAAATCACACATAAATATCTTAATGTTATTTGGGGAAATGAAAGTTCTGCTGCCAGGTGGCAGATGGCTATGGTTTCAGACTCTGCACCACTTGAAGATGAATATAAACAGTGGCTAAAGGAGGTAGAGCGAACTGGTGGTCGGATGCTGAGCAAGCAGGATATATTGGACAAGAAGGAAGCTATACAGAAAGTCAACAACTTTGTCTACTCAGCAGCCACAGTGAAGCAGATGTTGCAGGAGAAAAAATCTGCCTCGTCAAGGCCATTAAATATTGCAGCTGAGAAGGACCGGCTGAGGAGAGAAATGGACGTAGCACTAAGCAAAAATGATGAAACTGAGGTGGAGAGGATCAAGGCAAGACTACAGCAATTAGAGGCATCCAGGAGGTTGCAGATGAAAGATGCCAAGGCTATTAGGTTAGCTGAGATGAACAGGAAGAACAGGGTGGAGAACTTCAAAAATGCATCAGAACTGAGACCAGTGAAGGATTTGAAGGCTGGAGAGGCCGGTTACGATCCCTTCTCAAGGAGATGGACTAGGTCGAGGAATTACTACGTTTCAAATGCTGGTGAAGCCAATGGGGCTGCAGAAGCAGTTCGCAATAGTGATAATGTAATGCCTGCATCAGAGAGTAATAGAACAGGGTCTGGTCCAATTGCAGAAGCTGGCATGGCAGCTACGGCAGCGGCTTTGGAAGCTGCTGCTGGGGCTGGAAAGTTGGTCGATACTAATGCTCCTGTAGATGGAGGAACGGAATCAAACTCGCTGCACAACTTTGAGCTACCTATATCATTGGCTATTCTTCAGAAATTTGGTGGACCCTTGGGAGCTCAGGCTGGGTTCTTAGCAAGGAAACAGAGGATAGAAGCTACAGTTGGACGTCAAGTCCCTGAGAATGATGGTAGGCGGCATGCACTAACACTGACTGTTAGCGACTACAAGAGAAGAAGAGGGCTTCTTTGAAATTCGATGGCTGCAACTAAACAGTACGCATTTGATATTTACTGCTCCAACATTGCGTGTTCTGGTCTTCGAGGATTCGACATATAAATGTTATCGAGTTGGAAAGGCTACTTTAAGACACTCCCTTACTTTTAGCAAAATGCTGCCTGATTGTGGGAAATATTGATCCTCGAAGAGATCTGTTTCTTATGATTAAATTTGCCATTTGGTCTTCATTACCCGTGCCGCTGCCCCTTGTGTTCATTGATTTGCCAAGTCTGAAACAGTTATGACTAGCTTTAGAAGAAATGGACGTCTATGGTTCGAGTTTCCTTTCATGTCTACGAAATTAGTACATGTTTAAAGATTTCTAAGTAAAGATTATATCCAGTCACATCACGATAAACACTCTTCTGTTACTTCCTAGGATCATTTATACATGCTTTAAGAATAGTTTTACCTTAATCTATACCTTTAGAGCATAGATCTTGTGAATGATAATTGTATAGGCTATGGCTTGTTTTGCAGTATTCTATGTTTCATCAAGTGATTGCATTTCATTGGTTACTTGTTTATTTTAAAGAAACATCTTTAAAACTGTGTATGAGATTTATTTCTCATATTTGTTTTAGAAAATATTACTGAAATTGTTCCCCTATCATCTTCCCGCTAGTTTCAATTTCCATTTTTGCTGCAGAGTAAGGTATTTTCAGCCAAAATTGAGGAGTTTTATGTTGTTGCAGGTTCCTGTAAGCTTAGGTTCTTCATGACTTGGATTTCTTCATTTAGTGATAGAGGTATATATATATATTTTTTTAAATTTTTTTTTTTTTTAATTACTTTTTGGAGTTCAACAATTTAGTTATAGAGAATTGTTGGCCATGGAGAAGCTTTAATCAAATGGAAATTCCCGATCAGTCCAGAGTTCTTTAAATTCAAATAACTGTCATAATTTTAAATCATAATAAAAATTTCATTTTATTAAATTCAATAATAAAAAAAAAATCATATCATAGAAAGAAGCAAACTTTAACATCATAAAAATGTCATTTTTTATCCTACCAACTCAATTAAAATATAACTAATAAAGATTCAAGAAATAAATAAACAAATAAAACATTATCCTCTAAATTAAAATAAGGAATTGAATTTGTCTGAGCCTGAGGAGGGAGGGCAGTAATTGAAGACAAACAGGTCACGGACTCACGGGCATATAATCAGAATCAGCGAGAACTGAGAAGCAAGAGGGCGGCGAAATTAGAAAGTTTTCTGAACATTCATTTACAGTTTCGTCACCCATTATTTAAACCAAAGATTCCAACAAATCATCATACGTGCTTCTCTCTTATTGGACCGTGACGCTTTTTCAGCGGTGACCGATGTGCTTAAACCATTTTAGACTCACAGACCTGTGATTAAAAGTTCGCACAGTCACAGACAGAAGACACAAAGAAGAAGAAGAAAGAAGAGGGATGACGCTGGGCCTGATCAATGCGAACCCGGTCGTTCACGCCAAGAAGGAGCGGATCGCTCGCTCCGAGGATCTCCATGGCGACGACGCCGTTGATCCTCTCGAAATCTATGATATCCTTTTCTCAATTGATTGTGTTTTCACCGATTTTTAATTCTTCTTGCATTTTTCTTTTTAGGTCAATTTTCGCTGTGATTTTCGAGCTCATTTCTGTTTAGGAAGTTAATTTTGGTTCTGTTTTGTCTGTGTGTTTTGGAGATTATCTTTTTGAATTTTCTCGCAGTTTCTTAGTGATTGAACAGGTAATTTTGGCTGATTTTATGGAAATTGAGTTTTATCGTTTCTTTTGGAATCGGATATTTGATAGCCAAATTTTGCGAATTTCTTAACCTTGACTCGAATTTTGACACATTTCGTGAGGGATATTAGAGATCCGGAACATCCGTATTCGTTAGAGCAGCTTAGTGTTCTCTCAGAGGAATCGATCACCGTCGATGAGAAGCTAGGGCGTATCCTGTAAGTAGAATCGAAACAACCTCATACTATTCTACTTCTTTGATTTTGAGAGATTTTGATTGAATTTGAGGTTATTGATTTATAATCATATTGCTATAACAAACACATTATCAAGATTCCTAGACTAGCAAAGTTGGATTGAAATGCCTTCAGCTTCGAATTCCTAAGTCGTTTGCTCAATTAGTGTTTATCTCACAGGATAACTTTCACTCCGACTATACAGCATTGTAGTATGGCGACTGTGATTGGTCTCTGTCTGAGAGTGAAACTTAAACATTTCTTTCCCCCACATTACAAGGTCAGTTTCACTTTCCTATCTTTAGTAATAGACTTGAAACTTTGGAGAACTGTTTGTTCAATTTCAGTTTCTCCACTCTAGTTGTGTCTGGGAATTAAATTAATTTTGAAGAAGTTTGTTGGTGCTCGAATGAAACGATCATGATAGTAGTGCGTTGGCTGCCATCTCAAGGAGAAATTATTGCCGTTACAGGTAGAGAGAAAGTGTGAAACTAACTCGATTTTGTGTCAAGCAGTTATTAGGAAAAATAAATTTGAAGATCCGATGGTTAATTCGGCCAATAATTTGTCTAATTGTCTATCTCAAGACTGTTTGGGTGTATGCTTTAGATATTGTCCTGGGGCTTGTTTGATAAACCGTTTTTAGAATAGTTTTTAATTTTTATTTTCAAAAATGTTTTTAAGAAATGTGATGATTTGTAAAATTTATATTTTACCTATAAATTCATCATTTACGAAACGAAGGAAGAACTTATTATTCAAGAAAATTAGTTATCCGTGAAAGCATATAAATAACAAAAAAAAAAAAAAAAAAAAAAAAAAACTTTTTAAAAAGGTCATCAACCTATTTTTTATATATATTTTTAAATATTTTTTTTAAAACAATTTAAATTTTAAAAAAAATTGAAAACAATTTCCAAAAGTTTTTTTTTTTAATTATTAAAAAACTATTATTTTTTATTGTTTTTATTTTAAAACTTATTTGGAAAGATGTCTCTCTCGTGTTGCTTTTCATTTAAGTTATACCTAAAAAATAATTAATGAATAATTATTAAAAAATTAATTTTTAAAAAATAAATGCTATTTTTTTAAAAAAAAATTATCACCTTAAATCTTCATTGAAAGAAAAAAACTGTTTTTCATTTCTAAAAAATTATCACCTTAAACAAATTTTTACAGAGAAGCAGAATGTGTAGAACTTTGTGATTTCTTTTTCTTACAAGAGAAAAATAAAACATCAAATCATCTATTCAATTCAATTGAATTCGAGTATAGGATTTAAGGTAAATGTTCATATTATTTCAAAAAAAAAAAAAAGGTAAATGTTCATGTTATCTTTGAATATATGATGGAAATAGGTTGAGTAAATTTAACATATTTACACAACACACGAACACCACCATCTGAATCTTGTCTTCTTCAAATAGCATTAGCTGATCCAATAACCATGAAATCAACTTCATGATCTACCATGAAATCTGCCTCGAGTTTAAGTCTGGTTATGGATTTTGCAGGTTGACATCAAAGTGTCTCCAGGATCCCACGCAAATGAAGAATCAGGTAAAAACATAAGGCTTTAATTAGATAAAAAAATCTCTTGGGGAAAAGATTATGATAACAAAGATTGAACTAGGTAGAACCCTAAATATATGATAATTAATTCTTCTAATTAAGGGTATTAATAGGTAGAACCGTAAATATATGATGACAAAGTTTGATTGATATAATATCTTAACTAGTTGAGCTATGTTTAAGTTGATAATTGAAATAATTATATTGCTTGGTTCAGTTTGGTTGAACATAATATTTGTTCACCAACCCAGCCTAGGATGGTTATTAGAACGAAAAAATTGTGCATAATGGAACCGAACATACTCCATTTGAGTTAGTTGAGAATAGTAAAATAGGGGTCTATCGTTTTTTGTATATCCATATTCCTTATTTCCAAGTTACCATCGGCCCATGCTAATGCAGAGTGTCTTGTTTTATATTTCTTCTTTGGGGAAAAGAACAGTGAATAAGCAGCTAAATGATAAAGAAAGAGTTGCAGCTGCGTTGGAAAATCCAAATCTGCGTCAGCTTGTAGATGAATGCTTGTATTCCAGTGAGCTCTGAGCAAATCAAATACCATCGTTCAGAGGGGAAAAGAAAAGGTAGTTTGTGAATGTAATAAAGCAAATATATATCATTTTGTTTCCACTCTATTGTATTGTAACCCTTCATTGCCGCCAAAAAGTTTAGTTCAACCAGCATTGGCAATTTCTTATATCTGGTTGTTTGACTGATGAGTTGAGGATATTATTCTAAGCTATAGAATGGTTAAAGTGAGGATAGTTCAATCTAATTTACAAGTTCGAATCTCTCATCATTAAATATCATTGAACTAAAAAAAAAAAAACTATAAAAATGATATTTTAAAATTAAACAATAGAAAATTAATGTTTTTTCATATATGATAAATTGACCCATGAGCAAATGAGTGTGTAATCAAACCATTCGAGCAATTCACATTCATATCATAACCTCCACGAATCTCTCTCTATCTGTATTTTCAGAGTATCTTTTTTATTAGGATAAATATGCTCTTCAAACATATTCTTATTTGAGGGCATAAAAAGGTTTATAGTTTAAATTTTCCATCCACATGTTATATATAAAAATAATAATAAAAAAGAAAAACCATTTCATTTTTTCATTTTCGATTGTTGAGATTTGTGCTTATTCTCTACCGATTTCTTTATAATGATTTTTCACTGAATCCATTGTTTGTGTATCCAGATTTTGAATTTAAAATTTTAAAATGCAAAGTTAAATTAAAAAAAATAAAAACTATTTCATGTTATAGTTCAATTCATTTTTGTTAAATTAAAATATGTAATAATATAATGTATTATAAATTATATGATATTGTAAAATAATAATTATACAAAATATATAACATATGCTTAATATTGAGTTAATAACTACAACAGAGCTTTTTAAATTGGGATCTAATTCTAAACACATATCTGAAAATATGAAATTAAATTATTAGTTGGATTTAAAAACAAAAACAAACCCAATTTTCAAAAATCGAGAGGTTATCAAGTTCTCAGTTTTTTTTAGCTCAACAATATTTAGAGAGGAGAAAATTCAAACCTCTTGTGAAAGCTCTTGATTTGCCAGGTCATAAACCTTTTTCGTACACATCAGAGTCAAGTCAGGGATATAAAGCTGAGTTGGCTTTCTTTCTAGAAGTTTATTTCCACTCCATTTATCTTTTATTCGTATTTGTATCTGGGTCCCACTGTACCATTTCCGTTGTAACAGAAGAGGCGTATAAAACTCTTGTATCCTTCTTCTTTGAAAAGAGAGAGTGCACTGGGAAGAGCAGAGAGTTAGTGAGGAGGGAAATTTCTTTAGGGAAGTGAGGCTGTGAGTCATGGAGTGAATCTCCTTTCGTTGTATTTCTGATTTCCGTATTTTCTCTGATGAGTAATAAGAACATTCGAGCTGCCCTTCAGAAAGTGGATGTAGACTATCACCATGATAGTTGAACCACTATAACTCTTGGTGCATTTCCGTGAATTGTTTTCAGCACTATTTTCATCATACCTCTAACCTCTTGATCGATGATAAGTATCTCAACTATAGACCACTTTGCTGCTTGAATCTTCAAAAGTTATATTAGAATATTAGCCTATGACGTTACGAATATGGCACATTTTCCTAGTTAAATTTTTTTACTCTCATAACAAGAATATATATTTGTTATTTTTCATGTGGAATTTAAAAAATAATAAATCTCAAGTTGGCTGGTGGAATCTGACATTTAAATTTAAGATTTAAGATAATCAAGTTGGCTGGTAGAATCTGACTTTTGAATTTTAGATAATATCAAGTTGGTTGTAATGCAATGCACCTGGAAGATAGTAATTCAAATATTAGATGGAGCAAGTAACCTTTTTCATACAACAATTCTAGAATGAACCAAATTATGATATTCATCTAGAGGCCTGTCTGTTACAATTTACAAAAGATGTCTCTCCATTTATGTTTAATAAAATTATTGTGCTCTGTTGACCTTCTAATTAGTTGACATTAAAAAAAGTACAAAAGGCTCCTTCACTCTCATAGTTAGTTAGCAGAATCTATTACTTATGGATGACTAGCTCCATTGCACTTGAGAAAAGTTGATTATTTGAGGGTATAAAAAGGCTGAGGCATACCAGTTAGTTAGCTGAAGTAATGGGCTCTGGTGCGACTTCTGGGCCAGAAGAAGGCCCATTTACGATGTGCTGGGCCTTCTCATCAAAGCCCCAAAATTGGGCCGTTTTGAGCTCGTCTTGGGCCATCATCTGAGAGAATTGCTGGTGATCATACTCGAGAGTGGCTTTACCGCCGAAGACACTCGGGAGGTTTTCCATGTCGAAGTATGATTTCATCAGCTCCACGCTTCCTTTGTCTTTGGGATTCACAAACTTTACCTTTTGGAATGTCTTTGGATCTAATAAGTACTTGATAGCCTATCAAAAATGGAAGAATCTCTCAGTTCAATGAACAAATGTGCACAAGAGGTGGAGTGAAGAAGGGCTAATTGCCCTAAATTATTCGAGAAAGTCTGCCAAAATGTGGCTGACAATTTTGCACTATTGATTTATAAGATAAACTATAGATGTATTGCCAAGCATAGCTCAATTGACATACTTGAATTTGTATTTAGTAGTTATTACGAGGCATGCAAATTTTTTAATTTACATCCAACCGTTATCAAGAGACAGCCACATTGTGACGGTCTAATGGAATAACTTTTCATTAATTTGTCATAGATTTAAAGAGTTACATTAAATAGTAGGTTTTAAAATTCTCTAATTCACTTTTAAAATCCTCTGAAAATTGGCTCCACCCTTGATTATGCAGCTTTCTAATGTTCACGACAAATTTCTAACTATATTGGATCCTGATAAGGAAGTTAAATGTTGATCTACATGAATAGGAAAGTTCATGGAGATATCATAAGGATTTAATATTGACGAATGTTCAATAGAAAATTATGGAAATAACACAAACCCAAAAATGATTTGAATTGATAAAAAGAAGTGCATACTTCTGGTTATAACTTATAAGTCATTGGCATTAGAGAGCATACCTTCCAGAAGGCCTGAAAAATCTTGGGTGGATTGTAGAGGAATGCGACCGCGAGCCGTTCGGGGTAATGGTTCTGCAAAATATTGATAATATCTACAGCTACTTTGACAGAGACATTGGTTTTCAATGTAAATCCGGTGAAATCTATCAGCCAACACATTTGTTCTTGACCTTCACCGAGGTTCAGAATTGCATTCTCTAAGAGATACACCAGATGCCGCACACTAGCTTCTGATGGAGTTGTGTTCTGAAATATTTCAAAAGTGGGAACGGGAAGTAGTCAGAAGGTGAAAGCCAAAGAAAAAAAAGACCAGCAGTTATAAATTGCAAATGGACCACTTCTATACTTTATTTTTTTATTTCCATGTGCGTCTTGTTCTAATTCTAACTCTAGGTGATCATTCAAATATTTTTTATATTCCAGCTTTTAAACATGAATACTCTTTCTATTGGTTAACAAAAAAAGATTAAATATATCACAACTTAGCCACTCAAGATTTCAAGCGTTTGATCCGGTGATCTAACCAAAAAAAAAAACAAATTTTCAATAGTAGTTATCATGAGAAAATTAGAGCTCATGATTGACACCATTACATTATACTGATCGGTGGAGGAGCAAAAACCTGCATTCCTGGTCTCATTATGAGCACAGATCTTCCATGTCGATCGTAAAAATTTGCTCTCGACACTTTCCCAGTCTCGCCTTCAAATGCTACTTCATGCTGTATGAGAGAAATGCTCTTAAAAAATCTTGAGTAAATTATATGAATATATATACACACACCACACATATAGCAATAAAAACAACACTATCTTCCTTAATTTTGGTAATTTTTTAACAAAATTGAAGAGAATAAATTGAATAAAACTGAACATCTATTATAGATGTTTGAGGCAGAGAAAATTATATAACTTAACTTACCCAACGGATTTCTTCAGGTTTGTAAACTGCCCTCCACTTGAGCGTATCTTCGAGCATTTTCCTTGACTTGTCAACATTCCAGTTTCGAGCTGTCAAATATCTCCTCAGACATGCATCAGTGCAATACTTTATACTTCGACTAGACAGAGGCCCAAGAGCAGCTCTAAGTTCATCGATCTGTACGAGAAAAATAGTTAGTTACGCCTTTCCTCAAAAAATAAAATAAATAGAATAATTTCATCCCTAACTATTTATGTGACTATAAGTTCTAAGTTGAAAAGTTCGAAAGCGGTCCTTATCTTTTTATCTTTATATTTTAAATGATATCAGTTTACAAGAACACAACCTCGTTCTAATGAAGGAAACTCCTTAGATATCTAAAAACTTGTTGCATTAACTTTCTTACAAAAAAAAAAAAAAAAAAACTTGTTGCATTAACTCACCAAAAGAAAAACGGAGATGAAGGACAAAAATTGAAAAATACATATAGCATTGATAATTCATGAAAAGTACTAGTTTGGATGGGGTTGGTGGAATCTGATCAGAGCTATATTTGTACGTTAGTAAAACGGCGACCTATATACCAAGATGCTCTCGGTCTTTTTCCATTCAACAAATTTTAAATCTAAGGAGCGTGTGGGAAATAATATTCCCATGCAAAGAAACTATTTTACCTAACCCCAAAACTTTGGATTTTAATTTCCTCTGAAAATAATATCACCCAAACTATAGTTTGACTTAATAGATTAAGAACGATTAAGATAAGTTTCCTGACATGTGAGAGACAAAAAAAAAAATCACCATATGATTTTTATCCAACCATTCAAGCTTACAACATGAAAACGATAAGAATTGAATGAATTATTACCTTTCCTTCTTCTTGTGTAGGATCGTTCTCCTGGTGATTATGACTATGAGAATGCTTCTTTAAACGAAACATATCAATCAGCAATGGAGCACAATTTACGGCAAGAAAACCTACAAATAAAGCCATTATTTAAACTTCTCTGGCTATTTGAGTGAGGCCTGTGATATCAAAATATCTAAAGCTAGATATTATGAAGAACGCCATTACCCAAACACTGATCAGAATAGATTCCATAAAACCATAATCCTCCTGTACAGAGAATCCTTAAAGCATACATTACTAAGATTAATAGGGAAGGATTGGAAATTCTCAAATTAAAGGCCCACGAGTCGAATATTTCTCCATTTTCTCCCTAAATAAGTTCAAATAAATATTAATAATCATATATTATACAAGGGGAAGTTAAAGAAAAACGTATTTATATATTTAAAATTAAAATTACCAAAAAAAAAAAAAAACTTTTCCCCGATAAATTGCACCAATGAAATTGAAAAAGAAAAAAAAGAAAAAGTTTATAAATTAGTTTTCCTCTTTCACTAAATAGAATTGTAACAAAAACAGTCGTGGACTGTTTTAAGTACAATTTGTTTAGCAAGTCAATTTCTCATTCAGTGGCTATATCAGCTGCTCCTTGTATCCTTATAGATTTCTTAATCCAATTTTAAGTCGAACAACAATTTGTTTAACAACTCAATTTCCGGAGGCAGCTAAGTTTTATTCCCAGTAAGGACTCCGAATAGACAACGGACAATCCAATCCATGGACGGAGCGAATAGTATCCTAAGCAACAACATATAGCTAGACTGCAAAAGCAATTACCGGCATGTTTATAAATCGATTGGCATTCCCTTTCTTTACATCAATCAACTAATACTAAATGAAAATCAAACCAACCGAGAAACATAATCGACGAGATCCAATCCCGATCCTTCTACTCAATCGGATACCAAACTAGAATCACAGGAGCATAGTTTTACACAAATGTCCAAATTCCGAACAAGGAAACCGACGCCGTTGACCATTACAGGGGATAAAAAACAAACAAACCAATAAAACAGGAAAAGTTAAAACGAGGAAGACAGAAATTAGAGAATCCAAACCACGGCAAGCTAAAGTAAACTAGAGTCAGAACCGATAAAATCAACAATCATCCACGCAAAACTTCGGAATCTCAGATCCACTCCAAAACCTCAGAGAAGATTACAGACTTGACCATCCAAATACACACACAAGTAGAGTGAAAGGAAGAAATCGCAAGATTCCAAAACTAGAACATAAAAAGAAGAGAGAGTCCACAGAAAACGCACCTGAAACAAGTAGAGGACTAAGAAACCGGAAGCGGTAGCTCCTTCAGGAAAAACAAAGACCGATCACCGACCAGAATACTGATTAAGAGAATCCATTGGTTGAATACTTTGATCCTTCTTCCTCACGAAGGAGCTATGAGATTCTCGTTCAGGTACAGAACGAGAACGAGTTGCAGAGACGGTGAGAGAGAAGGGACACGTGAAGAAACGGTGGCTTCCACCAGAGACTAATGGAGGACACGAGTTCTTCGTCAGCGAAAAAGTGGAGAGAAAGGCTGGGAGTTTGCGTTTGGGGATTTATATAGTACTTCGATGGTGGAGTCCACTTGCTCGATATGTGTCTCTTGAAAGGAACGGAAATCACTATCACGCAAAACTTGTGCGCCGTGTCACGGTCGTACCTTTCCAACCGTGCGGCGCCATGATCTTGCACGCGACCATGGCCAGCCTTAAGCGTCATCTCTAACCCATAACACTTTTTCGCGAGACTTTGGTGCTTCATCGGACCTTAGGCGAGGTTCTCCATCCTCAACCGAACTCGAATCATCTTGCAGCGGAATAACATTCGGTCATACACGTCGCCCGTACGTGTATTTTCACTCACATGCGACTCTAGCCGACTTGCCTCTACTCTAGGCCAAGTCCTAAGGCTCAACCTTGCCTCTACATCAAGCCAAGGTCATCTGAACGCAACGTCGCATCTCATTTCATCATCTTCAACCTCGAGAATACGGCCCACACGCTTCTACATCGATCTGGAACTTCGCCAGGATGTGTTCGGACCCTTCAACGGGTCAAAACGGCCTTAAAACGCTCAACCGGAGCTTACCGGGTGATTTCAGCACTTACCGGGACCTACCGGGGCATTATAACGCTTACCGGGGCTTTTCGACGCCTACCGGGGCTTATCGGGCCATTATAATGCTTACCGGGACATTTCGGGCAAATACCGTGCCAACCGGGAACTATCGGGTTCCACTGATGCTTCACGATGCCACCCCGAGCCTCGGGATGTCATCTGACTTAACCACTCGCTCGGACCTGCTTCTCGAGAACGGGCCCATGGGCTTTACTTATGATCGGGGCCTCCCGGACATCCATCCATCCGGGCATATCGACTCATGAACCCTTCCGAGTCATGCCGAATCATTTTCGTATAGCGTGCCGCAGCCCGACCATATGGTGCAACCTCTAGCCCATGGGCGGGGGCGCAATGTCGGCACACCCGTGCCGCCCGACACTGTCCTTGGAAACCCATTCCCAAAGGAAGACGCCCAAGACACTCGTCTTGCAACGCTCGCCCACGCCATGACACACGCATGTGCCATGGGGTAGCTCACTTAGGCCACAGGGCCCAGGGGTGGTGGAGAGCTGACACCATGCCTCCCCCTATAGTACATTCTGAGGCATATTTGGTCTGACACCCTTGCACGTCATATTCACGAGGAGTCATACGCCAACGTGGAGCGCCCGTCTGGTGTCCGATTGACATGAAACTTTGCGGGCTTGCATACTTCACTCATATGCACTTAACTCCAGAGCCGCTCGTCAAAACTCACGACGGAACCCCGACTTCCGAGGTCATGGCTCGGGGCCCCATCTGACCCCCATTAAGCATACCACTGACGCGTCTGACGACACTGTTGCTTCTCAATATGCTCATGCCTTCTTGTGACATCAATGTCCACTCATCTTGGTGTGTTGGATGATGCATCGTCCTCCTCGATCGCATCATGACACTTCTCTCTCTCGGCCCTCTGACATGGCCCGATGAGCGACACTCGACGTGCCACCACTTCACTGTCTGCTCAGTGAGGGTCACAACCTACTCTCTTCTAGTATGGTTGTGACACGCCGCACGGAATTTTTATTTCCTTTTGTTCGTTATGAATTTGATTTTGAAATTATTAAAATTACGTTTTTTCATGTTAAAAACATTCCAAAACGTGTCTTTAATAGTTCAAAATCAATTATGATGATATGAAAATCACGTATAAAAGTATAAAATCAAACATAAAATTGATTTTGAATAACTAGGCCTCGTTTGATAACCTTTTGGTTTTTTATTTTTGAAAATTGTGCTTGTTTTCTCCTAGATTTCCTATCATGGTTTTCATCCTAGTTAAAGTTGCATTTGAATTCCTAGTCAAATTTTAAAAACAAAAACAAGTTTTTAATATTTTTTTTTTCAGAATTGGACTTGGTTTTTGAAAACAAGGTAGAAGAATGATACTAAAACCAAGAAACTTATAGGTGGAAATATATGTGTATAAGCTTAATTTTCAAAAACCAAAAACCAAAAACTAAGGCCCCGTTTGATAACCATTTGGTTTTTTGTTTTTAGTTTTTGAAAATTATGTTTGTTTTCTCCTAAATTCCCTACCCTAATTTTCATCCTTGTTAAGGATCCATTTGAATTTCTACCCAAATTCTAAAAAAAAAAAACAAATTTTTGAAAACTACTTTTTTTTGTTTTCAAAATTGGACTTGGTTTTTGAAAACAAGGAAGGAGATTGATACTAAAACAAAGTAACTTATAGTGGAAGTAGGTGTGTATAAGCTTAATTTTAAAAAACCAAAAACCAAATGGTTATCAAATGAGGCCTAAAAGTATGTTTCGAATTGATTTCGAACATGACAAAAGTGATTTTAGTCATTTCAAAATCATTCCCAAACATACACTTAGATAGTTTGATAAATATCTGAGTAATTATAGTATATTTGCCAACAATCTCTAGTAATAACAACATAATAGGCTTTTGATTCTAATTCCAAATAATCATTGAAAGAGAGTTGAGAACTTAGTTGGATTCCACAAGGGCTTCATGTGTACTAATATGGTATAAGTCATTAATTTATCAAATCTAAAAGGGATGTTTTTTTGGCTAAATTATAAAAAATACCCCTGAACTATGGGGTTTGTTTAAAAAATGCTCCTAAACTTTCAAAAGTTTCAAAAATACCCCTGAACTTAGAAAAATGTTTCAAAAATACCCTTGCCGTTAATTTTGGATGGAAACCGTTAAAGTTTGAGTTTCAAAAATACCCTTGAACTTTAAAAAAAAAATTCAAAAATACCCTTATTGAAAAATGCTTCTTTTTTTTTTTCCTTCTCCCACCTTAAATTAACTCTTCTTCCAAAAATTAATGAGAAACTTTACTTATTTGTCATGTATTCATAATCTATGAGCTTTCTTTCTCTTTTAACACATCCAAAGCACTTGGCTAGATTTTCGTACCGAATCTTCAAGATGACTTTTGTTTTGTTCTTGAAATTCTACCTGTGTTGGTAGTCTTTTCAATATTATTTCGTAGCTTTCTCTATATTCCTATTACGAAAAATAAATGAAACTATTGTTGTATAAGGATTGTAACAATTCTTAAATATCAATAAGAACAAAATCATATATAAAACTTTTGATTGATTAATCTTATAAATTGGACCAAACTCACCGTCTTATAAACATTTCTTCGTCTTATCATTAAGATACACAAACAAAGAGAGAGCAAAAAATGAAATAATATATATACATATATATGTTGTTTTCTCACATTTATCTTCTTTACGCTTTTTAAAAGAGAAAACTTGATTTCAAAGTCTTTTTTTATTTGGTATTGAGTTGCACACAACCTTTATAAGCAAAGTTTTGCATTAATTTTCATGGAGAAAGAATTTTCGGTGAGAGATGAGGAAAAAAGAATAATCATTTTTCAATAAAGGTATTTTTGAAATTTTTTTTAAAGTTCAAGGGTATTTTTGAAACTCAAACTTTAAGGGTTTCCATCCAAAATTAACAGCAAGGGTATTTTTGAAACATTCTTCAAAGTTCAGGGGTATTTTTGAAACTTTTGAAAGTTCAGGGGCATTTTTGAAACAAACCTCATAGTTCAGGGGCATTTTTTATAATTTAGCCTTTTTTTTTTCCTTTTCCTTTTTCTTAAAATAAAATTTTGGTTCTTATAGTCTTTGTTGATTTTAAATTTAGTTCCTATAATTTTAAAATTTTCTATTTTGTCCTTATAATTTGAGATTAGTTTCAATTTGATCTCATGATTTAGTCAAATTTAACTAGTATATTACAATTTTTTTAGACCAATTATTTCAAGGGTTAGTATGGAATGACTTTTAGATGAATAAAAAGGTATTTTTAGACCATTTTCAAACATTCATCCTAAAGGGATTTAATTTGTTTAAATATTAAAAAATAATAATAACCTTAAAGTATTTATCTTAAAAGCACCCCTTTTAAAAGTTTTCGAACTTATTTGGAATGATTTTCTAAGTATTTAAAAAAAAATGTTTTTTTAATGGTAAAAAGCACATTTGTAAGGTGTATTTTGAAACTAATGAGTTTTATGTTGTTTTAATGTGATTGAAAAATTTTTGTTGATAACATCATTGCAAAAATTAATAACCCTAGTATTCAATTAATGAGATTCAATTGACTCTCCTCTCGTTCATCCTCGATCATAATCATTTAAAGAGATTAGGGGACCATCCATATACAATAGCCATTTTTATGCACCTTCATATGATAAATAGAGCATGTGTCCATGAGCCTAAAAACTCTCCCAATACGTTAACCACACGTTAAAGTCCTCTTCAAATCACAACTATATATTAAGTGTTAAAAAGACAACAACTTTAGCTTCTAATTAATTCACAATTAAATTCTATCTAAAAAAGTCTCGTATTATGTGATAGTTTCTCTCAACTTCTCCAATCAATGTGAAACTTTAATTAATATTGATAATAGGATTCAATTCAAGTTTTGAGCATATAGCTCAAATTACAAATTGTGACTTTAGCCTATGATCAGATTTAAATGAATTCTACTTAAAAGTCTTGAGCAGATCAATAACGAGCAAGGGTATCCAAAAATTAACGGCAAAGGTATTTTTGAAACATTTTTCAAAGTTCAGGAGTATTTTTGAAACTTTTCAAAGTTCAGGGGCATTTTTGAAACAAACCCCATAGTTCAGGGGTATTTTTTTATAATTTAGCCTATTATCTAATAGATCCTTGAACTTTTACTTTTGAGTTCAATAGGTTTCTAAACTTTAATAATATCAAATAATATTTCAAACTTTCAATTTTATGTCTATTAAAGATAAAATTGAATTCTGAGTCTAATAAAGTGCCAATTATGTTCTATGGACATTAAATTTTCAATTTGTGTCGAATAAGTTCGTGATTTAAAAATTAAAAAAAAAAAAAAAAAAAAAAAAAAGTCAAATAGGTGAATGAGGATTAAGATATAAAAATGAAAGTTTAAATTTTAGGGACATATTGGATATTTTTTAGAATTTAGGAAAGTGGTTGAATTTGAAATATAACATCTCTTTATTACAAAATGATATTTGACTGCAATGGGTATTTGGTATGAACATTTAAATTAAAAAAACCATTTAAAATAAAATATAGAAGAGGAAGAATTCAATTCAATTCGATTCGATTTGTTTTCCCTTTTGGCTGGCTCTTCTAGACCATGACGAGTCAAAATAAAAAAAAAAATAATAATAATAAATACATAAATAATAACATCTAATTAAAGAAATTTTAAAGGTACTTTTTTTTTTTGGGAAGAGTGTGAATAAAAGGAGTGGAAGGGACGGCCTGAAATAATTGACCCTGAACTGAAAATTTCATGCTTTTGGAATCTTGTATAGAGTGGGTCCCGCCAATATTGATCTGACTTTTTTTCCATGAAAATTGCCACTCTTTTGGCTCTTTTTTAGGGAATTTCTATAAATGGTTACAGACAGTATACTCTTGAAAGATGGTTAAACAATTTTGATTTATTTATGTGGATTAAATAGCTAAACCGTTTATCATACTGATCATTCTCGTCGAGGGACCAAAATGAAAGGAAATCCAAACTTCAACTAGTTTGAAAACTATCAAAATGAATCTAACTCAAACTTCAGAGATATTTTCCCCACTTTAAAATATGACCGGCGAAAATCAACTAACTACTAAACTATAGTTGTAAAAAAAAAAAAAAAACTAAAATATCCCAAAGCTACATGTATCACATTGATAAATAATGGTTGTGATATAGGTAGCACTTAAGCATTTAGATTGGAAAAATAAAAATAGTGCAACATTAATATGATCTGAGGTATTAAGATTAATATGAGAACTAAAATAAAATAATTGGCAAAATATATTATAAAGGTTAAATATGTAATTTGAATACATGTATAAAAAAATTAGGTAATATTAATATGTGTTTGAAGCAATATGGCACATGGTCAAACTTTTAAGGTCAAAAATGTTAGGAGTTGATTTAAATACATTCAATTCAAAGGAGTTGGCATAAATGATTAGGTTCAGAGACTATTTTTCCACCTTCATATTTAATTATTTATCGAAAAAGTTTTTCAAAAAAAAATTATTTATCGAAAAATATAATGCTAGTCCTAAGAGTTTCTCTAAATTTTCTTTTCAAAAAAAAAAAAAAAAAAGAGTTTCTCTAAATTTTAGTTAAATGTTTTATTATAGTTCTTCAAATATTAACGAGTAAGATCTTCTCAAAATATATATATATATATATTAACGAGTAAGAGATTAAGTCTTTATTATTTAAAAAAAGTGGCCTGACTCATTCAAAAGAAAAACCCAAAAGAATTATTAAATAGATTTTTGCTTTCTTTCATTAAAATTAAAGAAAATAATTTTATCCGCTTTTAAAGAACTTAAAAATAAAAGGCAAATTACCATGGAACATCAACGCTTACTTTTCAATATTAATTATGAAAATACCATAAACCATAGGTTAGTAAATGCACCTTTACATCTTCTAGAAAAACTTGACTTTTGTAATCGTGTGTCTATATATATGTGTATTCCAAGTTGTATTGATAACCACGAGGTCTGTGGTTCGAATCCCCCACTCCACATATTGTCAAAATATATATATATATATATATATGTATATGTATATTCCCGAGTTCAAGCAAGCGTGTTATATATTTTAACATATGTTTTTAAATTCGAAATTTTATTGGATAAAGATTGTATATTTTCTTAAAAATTAACTTTTAAAATTTTAACCAGTTTGAAAACCTAGGTTTAAAAAAAAAAATGGTTCAAATTTTAGACACATTTCCAAGTTATAAATTTGTTAGCATATATATTATTTTAAATTTTAATAAGAATAATTGAATAAATAAATTAACATGAGCATAACTTTGGCATAAGGCTTGTCCTAGTAACCGAAAGGTCTGTGGTTCGAATCCCCCTACCCCACATGTTGTCAAAAAAAAAATTAAATAAATAAATTACTTTATAAACTGAATAAATAAATCGTAAGCTATCATTGTTCAAGAGGTTTTGAATTTTAAAAGTATTTAAAAGATAAATACCCAAAAAAATGATTCTAATTACATCATCTTTTAGTATAGTAAATATAAATATTAAACGCCTTAAAAAAAAATAAAATCTAAACATAATGAAAAAAGTTACATTAAAAACATTATTGAAATGAGAAACAACCAATTAGTGAGTTAGTATAAAATTCTCTAAGAATTATTATCTAAACCTAATTCATGGATCATTTACTGACATTCCTTTCAATATTTTGCATAATAAAATAAAATTGTAAACAACTTCTAGAAAAATAATACAACAATTAATTTTCTTTCCCATCCCAGTTCTTTCAAATTCAATAATTTAGGTTTGGATTTCGTTACACTCTTAGTCACAAAATTGCTGACGTGTCATTAGTTTTTAGTAAAAATATATATTTTTATTAATTTCTTAAAATAATATAATATATTAAATACTTTTTTATTATTTTTTTCTTTTTCTTTTTTCTTCTTCCTCCTTCTCTAACCTCTTCTTCATCAAACTACCACACTGAGCCACGGGTTAACTCTTTTTTTCCCATCTTAAAAAAATAATAATAAAAAATACGAAGGGGAAACCCTCCTTCATATTTTTGTTTAAAAAAAACATGGCCTCCTTCATATTTTTGTTTTAAAAAAAAAAACATGAAATGAACCGTCAAGAGATATGAGCGATGACGACAGTACTTCCGAGTGAGCTGGGTTGCAATACTTCCGAGCGGATTTGAGCATGCGAGCGAGCTGCGGCTAGAACCTTCGAGTGATCTGAGCGAGCGTTGGATTTTTTTTTTAAACAGTGAAAGAAGAAAGGGAAGAGAATAAGGAAAAAAAAAAGGGAGGATGGGGAAAGAGAAGAAAAGAGAAAAAAGAGAGGAAAAAAAAGAAGAAAAAAAGAGATTAAAAAAAAGGTTGTCGCCGACGAGCGGCGGTCGATGGCGACCAACAACCGACTGCCATGATGGCCTGCAAATTGAGATTGGGGTTTGAATGGTGGAGAAGAAGAAGATTGTAAAAAGATAGATGAAGAAAAAGAAAAAAAAAAGATAATAAAAATATTTAATATATTATTTTATTTTAAAAAATTAATAAAAAAATATGTATTTTTAATAAAAACTAATGTCACGTAATTTGTTAATATTTAACAGAAAAATTGACAGAGTGACTTCATGTAATCCAAACCTCCGGAACTAAATTGTTTGAGTTTGAAAACTGATGGACTAAAATGAAACCTAATCCAAAATCGAGACCAAAAGTGTATTTTTCTCTTAAAAAAAATAACGAAAGCATCTCCTTTTACCTATAAAATAAGATGCATAATAAATTCAAAACGTTAACTTCGAATTTTATTTTACAAAACTGACTTTCATGCAAAACTTTTATCTTTTATTTTAATATTTTAATTTTTGAGAGAACAATAAATGACAAATAATTATTATCATTCCTATTCTTCTGTATGGAAAGGAAGAAAAATACTTTAAGAAACAAAAACAAAATAAAATAAAGAAAAACAATTTAAAAAGAAACTGTTTCGGCTTCAGAAATATACGTATACTGTTTTTTTTAAAACAAAAAATATATATACATATACAATTGACGGTCTGAAAAGAGTTGGAAGATCTGGATGGATTCGAACCATCACCCTCTCAAATTCCTTGCAGAAAATTGAGCGCTCTCCCATTTTTTGAGCTTACAGATCTATGGTCTATAATCCTATCAACATATTTTAAACTCCATTTTGAAAAATGAGTAAACGGAGATTTTAGAAAGAATAACCCTTCATTTAAAAGCAGTTTCCAACTTCTATACAAGCATTAACAATCTTCTGAAAATTGAGAATACTGGTAGTATGGTATATCTTTTGAATATAATTAATATATTCTGGTAGAAGCATTTTTCCAATTACTCAGAGACGTGCAGCAAATCTACCAATACCATTAATAACTATGGGGAGAGGTGTAGCTTGAAAACAGAGGGCTTAAAACCACTTTATTTTAATTTAGACATTTAAAACCTATTTAAGAGGGAGAAAAATCATTCCAAACAAATCCTAAAACGAGCAACAATATTCAATACGCTGGCACCAAACATAGTCCTACCCACAAAAATATGTTGTTCAACACAAACTATGTGCATATATATACTAAGTTAGTCTATTATAATAGAAATACCCGCTCAAAAAATAGATCTGCAAACATGAGATACCAGAAAACCTCAAATCAACAAGGGAAGGTCGTTGGCTTCAAAAAACAAAAACAAAAAAACAAGGGAAGGTCGAGCATAATTGAAAGACCTTGAAGAAAACTGAAAGCGTTCAGACCTAATAGTTCGATACTTCGTTTTGCAGACCTAGTTAAACCAGAACTTCTTCAATGGATCAAAATATCATCCAGTCAGTACCTGATAAAAGAGGACCTATTATTTCAAAATTTAACTCTATTTCTGTTCCTTTTTATGCTTCTAATCTTCAAATAAAATTGGAAGTATGTTTCTCGATAAAGTTCTAATAAAATGAGATACAAAAATGAAATTAACTTAGACTAAAGAGAGCACAAATTAAAAACCGAAAACGGAGAAAAAGTATGAGACATTGACTAGAATAAACACTACAAAAAGGGCAGGGCAACGAGGTTTTCATGGAGGGGATTGTCTTGCCTTCAAATCTTTTATGAAACAATCACAATTAGAACTTCGTATAAGACCCTAGCTCGGCCCACCTTCCATCCTCACTCAACACATGACCTGTATACAAATTTGCTTCGGAAGATGTAAAAAATAGTAGCTTGAATTTGCTAAAGAGAATTATACTCCCCATAAGATTTCAGAGTTGGAATAAAATTGACAGTTCCTAGCCTTCAAAAGCAGGCAGCATACATATATACCAAAATATCTAAAATAGATTGTTTAATAACATAATGTTTGGTGTGTAACTCTAATAAGCAACATGAAACAGATTAGAACTTGTTAAAGAATCAAACAGATAAGACTGCTTTTTCATTTTGAAGAGATAATCGGCATATATTATAAAGAAACGTAGAAATCCAAACTCTATGAATTTAGTCTGTATGAGGAACCAATTTTCGCATACATACTTCCTACTAAACAGAACAAATGCTAAAATTCCACAAACATCTCAAATGCTTCAGTACTGGGATATCTTATTGGGATCATGATAAATCGTAGGAAGGATGAATAAATATCGTAATCATGAAATTTGATAACGAAGCAATTGAATTAAAGAAGTTCAAAAGTGCTTCAGTTGGACCTTTCAATCATCAATCATCAAAGACAAGTTGACAACAGGACCAAGTTGTAGCCTGTTCTAGCTTCTTGCTTCAAGATTCATCTCCTTCGTACATGATCAACGAGCACCAAAGAGTTTGACCGCAACCCATGTTCACTTTCCAGCTTGCAGAATGACCAAAACATCCCAATCTATTGACGAACATCTAGAAAAACTAAACTATAGACCAACAAATGTTTCAAAGTACATACAATACAACAATTACCACTACTGGGAAAACTTACAAAACTTATAAACATAATTCTACACATCGTTCGTCATATATTGGAAGCTTGTAAGTAAAAAATAAATGATCAAATTACAGCACAGTTAATGAAGATTGCACTACTCGGCAAGGAGAGACTACGCAAATTGCAAGCCTTAGGACAATAGAATAAGATATGGCGTTCGCCTTGTAGGAGGTAGTGGGTAGTGGGACACTCGTGAACGATAGGTACAGAAATTTATACATAACCACTGTAACTAAGTAATCGGGTATTATCATTAATTATAATAATGATGTACTGGATATGACCATAGATCTTATAAAGATTTGATTACTCTATTCTCAAAGGATTGTGTAACTTAATATCAAGATGAGTAGGTTGTTGGAAAAAAATTGTAATCCATATCAAAATGAGGTATTTGTTGCAAAAGATTTGCTACCCATATAAAAATAAGTTGTTAAAGCTTAACAACTCATGTGATTATATTGGATTATAAAAACAATTGAAACACTTCGGAATCTTGGTTTTGCAAAAACGACTCGGATCCATACGTTTGGGATGGATTAAAGATTTATTTACAAGATTGATTAAAAGTACCTACGCATTATTTGATTATGATGGTTCAATAAAACTACGAAAATATGGGGAACTACGAGAATTTAATGTTATGGTATTCGGAAGCAAATTTGCGGATTAATCATTAAAAATTGTATATGCAATCCTATTTGAAAGTAAATTGGCAGATTAGGTATTGATGCAGATATGTAAGTGATGATGATTGATAACCTAACTTTCTTATTTTTCATGGTGCAAGAGAATCGTGAGAGAATACCTTGGCAGTACCGGAGCGAAATCAGGTTAATAGCTATGACCTGAGAAGCGGTTGATGGCTGTTGCAGTTGTAGAAACGAACTGAGAAAAAAGATATAGAGAGAGAGAGGGAGAGAGAGGGAGAAGAACGCACACCAGCGAGGAGGAGACCCCGGGCAAACCCCGTGCGATCTCTCCTCAAAACCAAAACATCACTATTTTTATTTTTTTATCGATGACCTGCCAAGCAAGCGCACCTGTCATGGCAAAGGTCGGATGACAAAGATACATCAGGATTCATCCTCCACAAATAGGGAGGCCTATCATCCCGATATCTTATACATCCAGAGCAACACTCATCCACTCTTTCCGCTGCTTCAAATATTTCTTTACAAAGTTACAGCTTCGATCAAATAGCTGGTAGCTTCCTCGTACATCAAACTCATGAATCGCTTCGTCCGCCCCGATGAAACACCGTAAAATCCGATGGATAGAATCAGCCCGGACGATTCTAAGCAGTAGATGCTCCACAGGGAGATCCGAAAGGGAGAAATCCGAGATCTGACATCATCTCCTTCATACGTTCTCGGATATCCACCGATCCAACAAAGAGAAGCCCTTCCTCTTTACAGCAAGAATCAAGGAAATCATCGACAACAAGAAAATTAAAACCTAGATCCGAGACTCAATAAACTAGGAGAACAGACGGAAATTCAAATCGAGAAAGAAAACCGATTACCGTCCTCGAACCAAGAACAAGAGAGAAAAGAATCAGATCGGGAGTTATACCTGTCAGAATCGGACTCAGCCACCAGAATCCACCGCCGGAAATTGTCTAAAACGATAAGCAGAAAACAGATCAAGGCCTTCGGATATCCACAGATCCATGTTCCCCGATGGCGACGAAGAACAACAAGAACGCAAAAGATCTCCGATTACAAATAACAGGGAGACGGGAGAAAGAAACCCTTGTGGAGTCCACCGATGAAGTGAGAATGGGGGATCTTATCAATTTATGGAGAGAGGGGACGAAATGGACGGTTAAGATTGGAGTTAGTTGGAAAATATCAACGGCCGAGATAGAGCGACGTGGATGAATTATTATCGCTAACGCGGTGGAATAAATGCGATAGTTTAGTGGACGGTTTCTTCGTGACTTCATAATAAATCATACCCATTGCGTTATCCTCAAGCAAAGGGAAGAAAACCAACTTCAATACAGAATTTGGAAATTTTACTTTCAAAATTAAAATTAAAAACATTTTAAATATCATCTGGTTAATTTTTTTTTTTTTTCCTTTACTTTTTTATGGCCGAAATTTGAACATGGAATTTGCAACTTTTGACTTTTCATAAAGTTTTTTCTTTCTTTCTGTTGTCAAAAAAAAAATCTGTTTTTCTGACAATCTTTTCGTAGAGCTTTTTTTTTTAAGGTTTGATAAAGCTTTTACGTCATGAAACATTGTTTAAAATATAATTCGTCCTTATTCTAATCAAATTTCTAATTTTAAATTTCAATTTGGATCTCTAAAAAAGACAATTTGAAATTTTAATAAGCCTATGTTTCAAAACCTAAGTGATGGATTAATGAATTATCCCCCTATCTCCACGAGGAAAAAAAGATTCTAAAAAAAAAAAAATCACCCTATATGTAAATAAATTAACATCGACATGATAAAATTGAAAGGTGAAAAAAAATTAAAAATTACATATATATATAACGGAAAGGTGCAATAAACATTAAATGTTAAATCCTGAACTAAATTTTCTGGATTTGTAAAATCGAATTTATAAAGTAAATTTATTTATAAAAATAAAGTAAATTTACACGAGAGAAATAATCCAAAATTAAGAAGAATGAAAATTGAATTGAATATCAAAGTACTCTGTACAGGGATTTTGTATAGGATTGGCTTGACATTCCTAGTAGAATGAAGTATCTCATTCTTGTTTTTTTTAAAAAAAAAATAAATAAATAAAAGTATCACATTCTTGAGAGATTTTAAAAGAAAAGGATAGAATCTGATTCTAGAGAGAACCAGATAAGCCTGGACATTCTTTCATTACACAAAACTATAATCGTCATCGGGCCAGACCGATACCTAAGGCCCCAGTAGAATAAAAAACGAACGGCCCAACTCAGACTCGCACAGCCACAGTAAAACCAAGCAAGGATCAGATCTGGACGGATTCGAACCATCAACCTCTCAAATTCCGGGAAGAAATTGAGCGCTCTGCCTGTTTGAGCTTACAGATCTATCACAGTGAAAAATCACTATTTTCTTAAATAATCTGCAACTTTTAATTCATTTTATATTTTATATTTTATAATTTAAATTTAAATTTTATATTATAAAAGTAAAATGACTGAAAAGCTTTTGCCAACTAATAAGAGAGAACAGAAAATATAGAATTTGTGTACTCGACATTTTTAATTTATTGTTTTAAACATATAACAACAGTGCTCATCCATCTAAATCTAAAAATAAGAAAAAACATTTATCAAAAAAATAATATAAGAAAATACATAACAAAACAATTCCCATAAATTAAATCCACAAACTTTGCCACAAATCTAGATCTAGATAGTTATTCACCAGAAAGAATCAATTTACACAAAATTTTTGTAATTATAACTCAGACAATGTTGCACCTTGCAAAATATTGAGCACAACGAACAAGCAGAGGACATTGTAAAATTTATATTTGACATTCTATAAACCTTTTTTTTATAAAAAAAAACATTCTATAAATTTTAAATTATTATTTTTTTTTTTTGGAAAAAACAAACTTTTTTTTTTAGAAATATGGAAAAAACAAACTTTGAATTATTTTTGTATGCCTTTTGATTTGAGAAAGTAATACTTAGATTGCGTCACCTAAGTTACTCTAAATCTCTCTGTGCGTTTTCCAGTATTCAAAAACTAATTTTACTTCTTAAAAAAATAATAATCAAATAAAATAAAATTCATATTAAATAGAATATAGAAATTTCAGTAATTAAAATAAAATTAAAAACATTATCCGAATGATATGCTCTCAAAACGTAACGCTTAGAGTCTAAGCCATTGATTTAACATTTTGATAATAAAAATCTATTTATCTATTTATCAGGGAAAAGAAGAGATAAGAAAATTCAACACCACAGTTTTTAGAAAGTATAGCTTTAAGGCGGTCAACTAGCAAAACATAAATATAACTTTGTTACGTAAAGTATTCGATTTTTAAATCCCGGCATGAGATTTCACAGGATACACTACACAGAAATTTCTTACATTTTCTTTTAAAAAAAAAGGAAATTTATCACATTTAAAAAATCTATCAAGAGCATAAAATATTGGGTAAAATCAAAATCAAATAATCAATTATCATATAAAAACGACAGGATAAATTTCAGCAATTAAATTCACATTTAAAAAATTAAAATTAAAATCAAGGAAAAAAACAGGAATTTTTCTTGATTTGCCACATAAAATTAGGACTACCATTTGTGGTTGTAGACGCCCTAATTAAGAATATCGTGAAATGTTTTTTTTTATTTAGATCATTAAATATTAGATGGTAATACATATTTATACAGTATATAAAGCTTTCGACAAGCAAAAAGCTTCCACTTCGCCGAACCCAATCCACTCCCAATTCATTTACTATAAAATGTTCAATAAAAATTTTTAAAAAATAAAATCAGCTGAAACTTTTAATAAACTTGAGATTTCTATACCACAACCGGCAGTTCCATAAAATGATTAAAATATCAAAAGGATTTAATGACAATAGTTCTACACTTCTCAACATCCCAATTGAGGAAAAGATTTAGCTTCAATAAATTTCATTTTCAACTGTAAAATTACTGCTTCAGTAACACAACCTGTCGGCTTCACAGAAGGATTCTAATTAAATACTATTTTTCTCAAAACAAATAATCGTAAAAGATTTAAAAAAAAAACAACTTTCATAACCGTGCATGCAGGACATCCAACCAAACTTCCAAAAAAAATTTGCAAAAATTGTAGATCATGAGAGTGATATAAATCCAATAAATACCAGCCGAAAATTACAGGCTTCAGAGAATAAAGCTGAGTTGAGCTGCTCGAGTGCCACAATCCATCAGTCGTATCTCGATTGTCACAGGCCTCCTATGCTTCGATTGCAAGGCTATCTGGATCGTGCTCTGAAGCTCCCGCCATACATATCAATCTAACAATGAAATATAGCCGGAGACACAAACACTAATTCTAATATACTAATACTAAATGTTCAAAAGCCCACATCTGGGATTAACTCGAAGAACAGATATGAGTTCTACAAATAAACAAAGTCCTGGTAGCTTGAAATAGTATAAAATCAAAGTCATGACAGTACAATGCTAAGGGTGGGAAAGAACAACCGCCTCTAACTTCGTTGGATAATTGTTCAATAAAGAATCAAAACAAATTGATGGCATAAACTAACGCAATTGTAGATAAGAGTCAAAATAAATAGATGACAGAAACTACGAAATTGTAGATCCATGATATTCAATTGTACTCGTTGTGGATGGGGGATGGAATTCCCTCGTTTATTGTTTGTCAATATACATACATAAACGACGTATAACAAAGTAATTCATTGATCAGGCGTGATGGTGATATAATTTAAATGCAAACATTAACTGTTACCACATGAAATCCTTTACCTTCGCAAAACACTGTAGAATTTGATGAAACTCCTCCTATTGCAAAAACTGTCATTGGAAAATCCCCAAAAGATTTCATTACTATTGATTCAAAATAGGTTTGGAACTTTTTTTGACCCATAGGATGGATAGAAACTAGAAGATACCAATCAAATAACGTAAAACTACTTTTAATGATAAATTTGAATGTTGAGCAATGATATAAACTACGAGTGAAACCCTTGTTCTTTTTTTTCTTTTTCCCGATTGTTTCGAATTTCAAATGTAAAAATCGGCAGAGTACCTTTGCATGTCGCGAGATCGATCGGGTCAAAAGCTATGACCAGAGAAGCGATTCTGTCGGTTGAAGTTGCAGAAACGAACGGAGAGAAATAGAGAGCAAGAGGAAAACAGACCAGCGAGGGAAGACCCCGGGCAATCCCCGTGCGATCTCCCCTCAAAACCAAAACATACTATTTTTTTTATTATGAATGACCTGCCATGCAAGCGCACCTGTCATGGCAAAGGCCGGATGACAAAGAGCTACCAGGATTCAACCACCTCAAAAAAGAAGGCAAAATCCCGATATCTTTTTACATCCACAATCACTCATCTACTCTTTCCGATGCTTTCATAATTATGATACAAGAAACAGCTTCCATCGGATAATAGTCCACAGCTCTGCTACATCGTACCGAAGAACAGATCTGACGAAATCATCTTCACGTGCAGCAACCAACCGCCTCATCGTCCCACAAAATAGCATATCAAACAGCGACGCCGTGCGTAACTGCCTCTACAGACATCCAACGCCGACTCTAACTCCATACCTGTTCGAATAGATCGAAACGCCTTTCGTTGCATAATAATAATCAAAGAAATTACCGAAATCAAGAATCAAACCCTCGATTGGCGAGAATTGAAACGGAAATTCCCCGATCGACGCGAATATGCAAATACCACACGCAAACAAAAGAAATAACGATAGAACAATCCGAGAATCGCCGTCAGAACACGAACAGATAAGGGGAGAGATCAGATCTGAAGTTGAACCTGTCAGAATCAAAATAAACAACCAAAATACGTCACCGGAGATGGAATCCGCGAGAAACCACCATCAACGTGTAGATCTACACCAGATCTATCGATCTACAACCGTTGGAACAGCGCCGGAGAAGACGACAGAGCCAGATCTGCGAAAAAAAGAAACCAAAGAAAGACGGGGAAAAGTAGGGTTTCAGATGGAGGCAGATGGAAGGATAGAGGAGGAGCTTATCCTTTTAAAGAGGGAGCGGATGAAATGGACGGCTGGGATTGAGGAGCAGTTGAAAAGATCGACGGTTGATATTAAGTGACGTGGTTGAATTTATAATCCCTAAAGCGGTGGAATAGATGCGATAACACGTTGGCAAATGGTTGGGTGGCAAATTTTACAGCTAATTACTTCTTTTTTTTTTTTTCTTTTGAAACTAATTACTTTGTTGTCAAGCAAAGGGGCGACCAAATTTAACACGTCATTTGGAAATACATAAATATATATCTATATCTATATCTATACTATATTAAAAAGTGAGGATGTTGGAAAAACATTTTTGGACACTTTTGTCCTTCCTTTGATTTACTAAATTACTATATTAAAAAGTGAGGATGTTGGAAAAACATTTTTGGACACTTTTGTCCTTCCTTTGATTTACTAAATTACAAGATATGCCATTAACGATTAATCATAAATAATATATTAATTAATAAATAAATAATTATCAATAATAACTTTATAGTATATCTTAGAGTTGGAATGCTAAAGGTTTTTCCTACCACTTAAATGGGTTTAATTTAGAATTCAAAAGGTTGGAATGCTAAAGGTTTTTCCTACCACTTAAATGAGTTTAGAATTCAAAAGGTTTTATAACCCTCACATTCTACTACTATAAAAATGGGTTTTCTTCACCATTTTTTCATCACACACCTACAACTTTGTTCTTTCTTTATTTTTGTTTCTCTCATTGTCTTACTCTCAAAAGCTTTCCAAGTTTCATAGAACATCTCAAGATGTTGGTGTTACATCCAAGATGCAAATGATGCATGTGTCGTTATCTATATCTCATACCCCTTGGAGTTGCAACATTACAACTCAAGTTTGATGAACTTGAATAATAGTGTATTTGTCTATCCATTGTGATCAAGTTAGCAAATCTATTTGAAGAAATGAATGTATAGTTAAGATCTTGATTTTTTTTTTTTTTTTGTTTATTTTGTTATTTCTCTCTTATAATCCATGTACTTTTTTTATATTTGAAATGTTTGTTGAAAAAAATAAGAACTTAATTGATTCAATTACAAAGTATGTTTCTTTTGTTGAGAAAATAGTCATGTATCTAATGTCACACAAATTTTCTAATTAATTATAAACAATACATTAATTAATTATCACTAATAAATTAAGAATTATTTGTCCACAATAATTTATATGGAATATGAAGGATTGGAATACAAAAAGTGTTCATTCTCAAAAAAATTAAATAATCTTTCTTTGATTATAATTATAATATGAAATTAAATTAGTAAATTAATTTTATATTTATTAAGGTTGAAAAAAAAAAAAGAGTACATAACAAAAAGTTAGCATTGAAATATTTATAATTTTTAATAAAAAAACAAGGTAATTAAAAAAGTTAGAATATGAAAATGTGGTATTATTTATTTCTCAAATAATAAATAAAAAGGTGGTATTATTTGTTTCTCAAAAATTAAATGATTTTCACTAGAAATAATAAATAATAGAATTAAGTTTGAAATTCCAAAAAAATTGTAACATTTTCAAAAAAAAAAAAAAAAACCCACAAATTTTGTTCTTTATTTTAGTTATTTTTAATTTCCTTACGAAAGCCTCTCTAATATATATTGAAAAAAATTCTAGACTACCTTATACATTTTTTTTAGGATGACATACCTTATACATTCAAGTTTATAAAGAGTTGCACAGATCAAATCTACATCACAATTTGTAAGTTTAGAAGTTTATAATTTTAATTTGATGAAGTTGAATAATCGATTTTTTCAGTAGAAACTAACATGCAATTTTAAGGATACATATAGAGAGCTTTGATTTTTCTTAACTATTGTTTTTTAATGTTATTTTATATATACTACAATTTTTTAATTTTTTTTATATTTTTTATTATTGGACTTTTTTATTTAAAATGTTTGAATATGCTTTAATTTGTTTCTTTAGTGTGAAGGTGGAAGTTCAAACCTCTAACCTTTAATTCAACCACATATATTTTACAAAATGCCTTAACACCTTTGGTTTTAATGATTTAAAAAAAAAAATTGTTTCTAATTCTAAATAAAACTTATTATACAAATAAATAAAAAAAATTATAAAATATACATGTTATTGTTAAACAAAAATGTGATAGGTATTAACAAGTTTATGAAACGAAAATTACATAAATTAATTTAAAGCATTTATAAAATTATAAATTATATCATATTATATTAGTAATTAATCTATCATTCCTATTTTTCATAGAATTATTTGGTTGTTATAAAAAAAAATAAGAATAATTTGATATAAACGTGCATCACACGTGCTAAGAAACTAGTATAATATAAATGGGTATATATTAGTTATTATTTAATAAAATATTTGTTTGAAAATGTATTTGTAGACTCTTCAAGAAAAAAAAAAAAAGGAAAAAAAAAATATTTGTGTATTATAATTTATATTTGAATTGTTCAAAATCTGACAACCGATTAGGGTGGGGTGTGGTTTGTCGGTGGGCGTTTTGTATGAGGTTTGGAAATAATTTTTTGATAGAGAACTATTAAAGCGTGGAATATGTAGAAAAAGAAAAGCAATTCCTTTATAAAAAAAATGTAGAACACAAGCCAAAATTGAATGAAGGTTTTGGAAAATATCTAAGGGGGGCGTTTGGTGGACGGTTTTCAAATGGGTTGGGTTTAGGTTGGATTAAAAAACCTGGTTTGTTGACATGTTGTGTTGAGAAGCTCTCGTTTGGGTTTACAATCCCAAGTGGAAAATAAGTGGCGGATCCAGAACTTGATGTGAGGGGGCTATATAGAAATGATTTGGTTAAAATAGTATATCAGACCCTATATTGAGTTTTGTTTTATTTTAGTCCTTGTATTTTGAAATGTTCTATTTTAGTTCCTATAATTTTATTAAGGCTTAAAATTTGTCATTGTCAGTAGATTTAAAGTTAATTTTTATCAAAATTGGTTAAACAATAATAATAGTTTCAATACAGACACAATGTGAACATATTTCTAACATTGACAAAAGACTTATAGAGATCAATGTTTTTTTTCAAGAAAAATTAACAATAAACTCACTTTATGACTAATTTTAAGCTTCATTAAAAGTACAAAGACTAAAATTGGATATTTGAAAGTACAAGTATTAAAATGGTATTAAACCTAAATTACAAGAACCAAAGTGATATTAATTACAAGAACCAAATAATTTAACATATTGATATGTGATGATATTGGTTCATGTATTTTAATATTAAATTGGTTATATTACAAACTTCACTTAAAAAATCAACAAAAACAAAAATGGAGAAAAAAAAATGTAAAAAAAAAAAAAAAAAAAAAACGCGAAGAAAAATGGAGCGGGGAAGAAAAAAGAAAAACCAAAAAGTAAAAAAACCAAAACGAGGGGAAAAGGAAAAGATAAGGTAAAAAGGGCACAAATTTGGACGTCCAGCAAGGCTTAAATAAGTACTTAGAGATAGTAGGAGGGACTTAAGCCATTAAGGCATACGATTAACATGTTTAATATTTACAACTTATATTATAAATATAGTATCTTTAAAAGTTGAGGGGGCCCTGGACCTAACGTAGCTCCATCGTCGTGGGAAATCAAGGGTTTCATTTGATGGGTTTTGATCATGTTCATGCTTGTTCTGCCTTACCAGCTAGCTTATCCATTAACGTTATTCTCTCAATAACCGATTGCCTTGTGGGTTGAGTTGCCGATGAAGAAGAACTAGGGTTTGTCAAGGGTTCAGTGTCCCTGAGGAAGATGAATGTAATAAGAACTCTCAAAAATTAAAGAACTGCGGTACCATATTGGAAAGTCAGAGAGTAAATAAACTTGCATTGATTCTTTATTGAACTCAAGGCTAGAATAAATAGCCAATCTTACATCAATTGAGGGAAACAGAAATAATAGAGGAGAAGAGGGGGAGAAACAAAATAAACAAACTGATAAAATGAAGTTAGTTTATTACTCAATATCCCTCTCCCTCGTTTCTTTCCCTTTTCTATCGACTTTGTTATGACAGAAAACAGTAATCAACGTACCAACAATGAAAGGGCGAAGAGAAACAACACACAGATATACGTGGTTTACTAACGATGTGTTAGCTACATCCACGGGCAGAGGGAGAGAACGTTCTTATTACGAGAGGAGTATTCAGGATACAGAGATTAGGGCAAAAAATAGGTTAAGAGGGTTTATATATGGCACCACTCTTAACCCTAACATAATAGGTCCAAAATAAAAGCCCAAAACGAAAATCATATCTAATCTCTATACATAATTTAGCTTAGGGGTCGTTGCTCCCGAACCCCCACCGGGCGCGTCGACCCCTGTACTTGGTCGTTCGGAGCGCTTCATATCAGATTCAAGGCATATCAACAGACTTCATGAATGTTTCTCTCTTTTTGTCTCTCGTTTCATCCCCTTTCTTTGTTATCGCATGGTCGTCGTTTGTCATTCCCCTTTTATCCCTCGTTTCTTCTTAGAACTATCTTCATTCTCTCATGGTCTTCTTGTGCGATAGAATTCCAGCAGCTCTTTATTTGTATGTTACCCCATTTTCGTCCAATTTATTCTCCATATCGATATTTCTCTCTCTATGTAACCCTATTTTCCATAGATCTACTTTCCTATATATCTTATATACATGGATCTGTTTTTCCATGGATTTGCTTTTCCATGCATCGGTCTTCCATTTCGATTCCGTTTCTTCCCTTTCATTGAAACTCTATCTTCTTTACTCGAGGAATCAAATCCCTTGCCGCTCCAATAGTGTCAACCCCCTTTCCCGCTTATCGCCTCAAGTAAGAAGGATGTTACTTGGTGTGGCTTCCTCCCATGTGACAACATTGTCGTTGGTTCGAGCTTGTTTGAATATGTTTGAAGCAAATTCAAAATCATCAAAGTAGGTGTAGTTCAATAATAACTGGCATGTACTTTGAACCAATAAGTTAAATATTGAAATTTCTACTCCCAAAATGTTGTTAAACTAAAAGAATCCATAGAAGTACATAATACAATTAAGTTGATTTCATGAAATTTCTCTTGCATTTGATTTTTTAAATATAATATTTTAAATAAATAGTTTTATTTACCCTTCGATTGGTTAGCAAAAGTATTGGGGTGAGTGTAACAAGACTTCTTGCTTAAACACTTAGGTTTAGAAAGTAATTTTTTCTTAAAATACCATTTGTTAGATATTTTTTTTTTGATAGTTAAATAAATAGTAAACCATAATGAATTATACATCGATATAATTCATCTACCATTTTTTTTTTTTGAGTTCAACAACATTTGGGAGTGGGAGATTAGAACTCCTGACCTCTTGATCGATGATACATACCAATTACGGATGAACCAGACTCATTTTGACCTTTTTCCCCTCTTTTGTGTCTTATTGAAATTAAACTATGTTCTAATGAAGTTGCCCATAAATAGAGACCGTTCTTCTCTCCCTCGACCCTTCATCAATATTTGTATTATTGGTATGATTTTGATTTTGTACTATTTCAAATTATCAAATTTTGTTTATATGTGCGAGTTATCCTCAATGTTTGTTTGTTTTTTTTTTTTTTAATTTATAGGAAATAAAATCTTAAAGTATATATATTTTTACTCGTAAATTCATTACACGTATCAAGTTTCGTCATAAAATTTTGATTTCATTGACCATAAACTTAGTTAAATATTACGATTTATACTTTATACTCTATTTCCACTAATCCCGATTTTAATAAAACGAAAGATAAAAATCTCTATAAGCTTACTGATTTATTATTATTTTCAAACAAGAAAAGATCACTAGTTTTTAAGTTTTGCGCAAATCCACCGTTCAACAACTTGGTCAAAACTCATAAATCTTAACAAAAACTTAGGTTTAAATGCTGCTTTTCTTTGAAAATTTATCAAATCTTAAATATTTTATTATTCATTGAAAGTATATGAGACCGTTTTTTCTTGATGATTAATCAAAATTTAGGAGAGTAAATATTGGATTACTTTATTTAAGTTTAAAGTTTAAAGATTGGAAGAATGATCAAAGTTTGGAGTGTAATTTAATTAAATTCCAGACTTTCAAGTTTGTTATATTTTGGTCCCTAAATTTTCAAAATGTTTATTTTAGGGATTTAAACTTCAAGATTTGTTTTACTTTAGTCCTTAAACTTTCAAAAAGTCTATTTTAATCCCTAAACATTTTAGAAATAACTATTTTGGTCATTGTTGTGTTACTTTTACATCTTGAGTCTGCTTTGTCGAGTTTATTTCTAACTTAGTTGACTTGAAATCATGTTCATATTAGCATGCTAATACACATATACAAAGTTGCTTATTTAAGTTGTTAAAATTAAAATACAAGTGAGGACCAGAATATTATTTTTATTTTTATTTTTTTTAAAGTTTAAGGACTCAAAACAAACCTTTTAAAAGTTCAGATGTCAGAATAGAACAAACGTGAAAGTTTAGAAATTAAAATAGACAACCAAGATAGAATTTAAACGTTGTTTTTTTTTTTTTTTTTTTTTTTTTTTTTTTTTTTTTAAAAAAATAAAAACTCTAAACCCTTTCTATTAAAAAAAAAAAAAAATTCCAAACCCTCCTCCCACTCTCACGTGATCCACTTCTTCTTCACGCGGTCTCCTCCTCCGTTTCAGCAACTCATCGCCGCCGCCGCCGCCTCTCTCCGTTCATTTCTGCCGCCGTAGCCTCGCTCCTACCAGTTCACTGATTTTCTACTCTCTTATTGTTACTGGTATTCTCACAATCTCCATCTATGTCATTCTTCTCACTTAAAAAACACAAATTAGGAACTGTCTAATGAAAGAATGGCAGAGTTGTTTTGAATTGTTTCTTTTGACAACAATTAGCCGAATAGCAGCGAAAAACAAATGCCTTTTAGCAAACCGGAACTTTTCGAACTGCTTGCGAACTGCCGCGTGCTACCCTCTGCCTTTTGATTTGTTGCATATGTCTGGCAATCGAAGCTTTGATCATCTGTATATCTATTCGGTCTCTGCTGAAAATTTCCTTGTTTCTTCGCCATGAATTTTCCAGCATCACTCTTCTTTATTTATCAGAGAATCAGTCGAAGTAATCTGTGAATTATCCATTTCTCTTTTAATCCATAGCTCGCAGGAGTAATCAACCATATTTATATTTGTCGATTATAGTTGGGGAGAAGACAATGAGTTTTGTTTTTTGTTTTCAAAATTGAAATTCTCTCTCTCAGATGAACCAAAGTACAATAAGTTCAGCAAAAGTTTCTGGGCCAATTTTTAGAATTGTTAAATTTAGTTGTAGTGGGATTGATTTTACCGAAGAGCTCTATATTTTCTGTGTTGCAGATTTGAGTTTTCGAATCTTTGCTAGTGATCAATGTTGAACTTCTCTTACGACCCAATTTTGAAATTGCTGTGTGATTTCATTAAATTCGAGATTGATTATACACCCATTTCTGGAATGTTTTGGAAATCACAAAAATAATTTATTGGATTTTCAGAAATGATAATGTTAAATTGCTCTGCTTGTTCGTTTGTCAGGTCTGAATTAAAACTTTCAATTACTCCAAATTCCCTGCTGCAGAAATGGAGATAGTATACGGGTGCACAGATGGTCTGTGCTCCATTTTTGCATTACTAAGTTGATGACTTTTATACCTCTAAAAGATTAAATATGTCTACCTATTAGTTCAAGCTTTTGATTTTAGATGGATATTAGTAACTCATGTGTTGGACATATGAACGAATTAATATCCAAACCCAAATTTAAGGGGAGTGTTGAGAATGTGTATAAACAACTAGATATACCTTAACTTATCATCTTAAGCTTTTGGATCTAGCAGTTATTTAACACATTCACCTTTATTATTTTGCAGAATGGATATGGAAGAAGTTAAATTTGATCACGAGTCGAAAGAGAAGATTTTCAAGATTTTTGGAGAGTTCATGGCTAGGTAATCTTAGCCTCATTTTTTCATTGGTTTTATCAGATAACACTTAAGTATTTGCTGTTATTTTCTCATTAGCTTTTAAAGATTTTTCAGGAAAGAAAAAGTTCAACTTTTTATTTATCGGTACATCGGCTGGTTTAGAAAATGATCCATAAACAGCTTGTATCACTCAAACTTATGTCGCATTGCTTCACATAATGAGGAGCCTCTCATGCATGACTTAGCTTTGTACATCTTTTCTCTTATTTTGTTCGACTCTAACAGAGTAAATATTTGATATTCCTAATTTTCCAGCGTTGCAAAGCTCGACGAATTGGGGACTTTAGGAAGCCAATTGCTTTCTGGCGTTCAGCAAGGACTTGGTTTGTGCTCTACATTTGAAATAATGCTTGTCATTCCTCTACTGTTAGGATGAAGAGTTGTATTGCATAGTGATTGTTTCAACCCTTTCAGAGCTTCTTCGACGACCTGCGATAGATAGAACATCAAAGTTGATCGAGAATGTCATTGAAACTAACAATACAAAGAGTCTTAGATCGTACATTGAAGCTGGATGCATCAAAACCCATGATGGCGTGCAAAGTACGAAGAAGTGTATGTTTCTCCTGAGCAAGTTTGTCGATAATTCAAGATTTGTATTGGTGAAATTGTTCTCTTGTGTTTTACTAATAAATGAAAGGGCAGTCTCATTCTATTTCTTCACATTCCCCTCTTTTGCTATCTCACAATGTGGTTTATTACAATCACTATATTTCTTACTTTTGTTACTAACCACTACCTTAAACTGATTTTGTCTGGTCTTTACATTTCTTCTTATCTGTCATCGTTATTTTCCTTCATCCACTTTCCTGGTCTGATTGCAATTTCCTTTTTGCATACACAGTGCATACGTGCCGGGTTGGACTTGATGATCATTTGAAAAAAGGTAAATATAAAATCTCTATCAAGGTTGAAACTGTTCGCCATTTGCTACATTCTGTGAGCACGCATTTGTTCTTGATTTTGATATTCTTTGCACAGTTTTTGTGGACATTTGTGTCCTTATGTCCTGAGGCACATCCTTTTCCTCTTTGTTGTTTACCAGATTTATTTTCATAGAAAGATATTTTCTTATTCTGTTTCATCTATGATAGTACTTTAAGTACATTCTCTGTTTTCATATTGATATCTAATTATTCTATGGAACAACAGCAAGGAGCTTAATCAACGAACTCGAGCGCCTACTCGATGTTGCAAATATTGCATTGGAAAATGAAGATCCCCTGTGCACTTCAACGGTCTCAGATGAAGATCTAGAGTTGAATGAACGAGAAGTAACTGTTGCTAATAAGGCAAACAACTACGACTTCTATTTCTTTATTCTGTAATGTTTTAGGTTTTTTGTTCCTTTAAATTTTCGTATAGTCATAACTTAGATGTTGAAAACGTCGTCTTGGGCATGTATTTTTATGTTTTCTTTTTAATCAATTTCTGCCTTGTTCAGAAACCTGATGCTAGTGAATATGCTTTATTAATGGGGATCATCAAACTCATGGTCAAGAAAAACCACCTAATGCAGGTAATATTCTTATTTCTTCCTCTTCTGTTATTTTTCCAAGTGAACATACAATGTTTTTTTTTTTTTTGGTAACTGTATATGGAAGGCTTTACTCCTCAGTCCTCACATTATGATTATGCCCCCTCTTAATTTCGGGAGGTATCTCCAAGAAATGCAATGCTCATTATCAAATCTGTAACTTGTTGCAGGAGAAGATTATTTCTGGTCTAAGTCTCCAATCATCCTCCGGGGAACTCGAAACGTACAGTCTGATGTGGTCGTTACAACCGTATATAGATGATGAAATTATGCGTCAAGCTTGGAAACTCATTGCATGACTGGTAACAACTTTGACTTGGAATGATTTTGTCTAAAGATATCGATAAGTTTCAGTAAATTCATTACCTAAAACCTGATAGTTGTAGTTTCTTTTAGAATGGAGCATCAAAGTAAGGTCCCATTTGATAATCATTTAGGTTCCGTTTGATAACCCTTTGGTTTTTTATTTTGGTTTTTGAAAATTAAGCTTATAAACCGTACTTCCATCTATAAATTTCTTTATTTTGTTATCTACCTTCTTCCCATGTTTTCAAAAATCAAGTCAAGTTTTGATAACTTAAAAAAATAGTTTTCAAAAACTTGCTTTTGTTTTTGGAATTTGGTTAGGAATTCAAATGTGTCCTTAATGAAGATGAAAACCATTGTAAGAAAATTGGGAGAAAATAAGTAGTTTTCAAAAACCAAATAGTTATCGGATGAGACCTTAATTTTTGGTTTTTTAGAATTAAGCTTATACATACCACTCCCACCTATGAGTATCTTTGTTTTATTATCTACTTTTTCCAAATCTTTTGAAACCAAAAGCCAAGTTTTGAAAACTAAGAACGTTTTCATAAACTTGTTTCTTTTTTTGGAATTTCACTACGAATTCAGATGATTCCTCAAGAAATATGAAAACCATTGATGCTTAAAAAAAAAAAAAAAAACCATTGTAAAGAAATTGTGAGGAAACATGTTTTTTGTATGGGTAAAAATTGACGCAGTATGAGTTCATGTTTTCTATTTGGTTGACTATATTAGATTTGGATTACGTAAAAAGATATAGGAAAACATGTTTATGTACTGTTTAACCAAACTATATGCAAATGGTGCTAATCTTTTAAAAAGCGATGTATCCCCTGAATCGTAGGTGTCTGTTTTGTAATATAACCCCCACGACGACTACACATTTACTTTAGATTGGATGTATTCATCATTAGAGGCGTTATAGTAAAATCATTTTAAGTCTAATATTTGTTCTAGTTTAAATTAGGGGTGTAAAATATTCGGGTTGGGTCGGTTGTACGGGTGACCCGACCCGATTCAGCTTTGACCCGAACCAGATCAGGTCATTCGCTTCTTCTTCTTCTGACCCGAACCGAACCGGTTCCGCTTTGACCCGAACCGGCAGCCCCTAAAAATAAGATTTCATCTACTGGTAGCAACATATATTTTATCCAAAAGAAATAAGATTTAATTAATCTTCCTAAAAATAAGATTTCATCTACTGGTATCCCAGTAGATCTTTAAATCATGTTCACCTCCTAACATATATTTTATCCAAAAGAAATAAGATTTAGGATTATATAACTCTCAACAACCGTAATCAAATCCATCATTGAGCCTGCTAGTGAAAATGAAAAAAATAGAAAATGGGTGTTCAGTATACGTCAACAGTTCCCCTTATCATGAATCAAACTTGAACAAGAACACCGTTAAGCATTAACTTAGCAAGCAAACTAGTTGGTTGTTTGAATCCAAGATAGCTCCTGGGCTCCCTCGTGGTAACTCATAGTCAACATTTCTATGGGTCTGGAGGTAGAAATGATAGAATGGCATTAGTAAACATTTAAGAAAAGAATGCAACTGAAGTAATAGAAATATTTCATTTGCTAAATGCAAAAAAAGATCCACCACGATTTGAAAAACAAATCCATTTAGTTCTCGTTTCTGCAGTGTAAGGCTAGTCTATATTCTTGCAGACTTCCATCTCCGTTTTCTTAAAAATGGACTTTCTATCAAAATTATATTGAATATGATTCCTCTTTAAATGAAACCACTCATGCTGAACACATCCCAAGTCCCAAGTTCCCACAAATAATTACAGAAAAGAAACTTAAAGCTTAAAACAGAGCATGGAAAACAGCAAATGTTTCACAAATGAATGAATGAAAAAAAAAAACAGTATGAGCATATCATAAACATTTTTGTTTCACTTGAATTCATACATAATCCAGTTCCCATAATGATTTCTAATTCTCATAGATTTTAGGCTTTGTAAACAAAGGTTAAAAAGAACAGCAACATTCCAGATTTTACACAAACTTTCTCACATATTGTTGAACTAGAATAACACAAAAACATTATGACCTGTTTCTTTCCTTGAGCAAAGCTAACAAAATTACTCCCAATGAAGAATCCAAACCACTATCATATGGCAAGGTTGGCCATTGCCAAGAAACCTCTAATTTTTGTTAAGAAATCCAACAAAATCCTAAAACAAAGCAACTGAACGACATTCTTTGAAAATATTTGGAGGTTGGAGCAAACATTGACTTCTTTTCTCCAAGCATGCATCTCCAAACATATTCTAACATTTCGCCATCATGAACAACGAATATTCACAAAGAAAGAGATGGAGAAATTAGAAAAACACAGCCTCAAGGAAAGGGGGGACCGAAGAGAAACTCAAAATGCATAAACAGGAAAAACCCACTTCAGGCATTACAATACAAACATTACCCAAGAACAAAACAATAGCTAAAGAGAGAAAAAAATGGCAAAAACGAAAGGAAAACCTCTTCAATGCGAGAGAGATTGAGTTGAACAGCAACATTACCCAATAAGCACTGTCCATCATTCCAATATTGGAAGCCATAGTCCCGAAGCAATTCCCAAAAACCCAAATCATAAGAAGGGGAAAAGAACAGATGGAAAGAGGGGAAACAGAGAGAAAGAACAAAAATGGTTAAAATAAACTTGAAACGAAGGACGCATTAAGGAGGAACCAAAACGACCGTTCGAGTGCAAGTTCGGTAGAGGGAACTGAGATTGAAGCCTGATGGAGGAACCAAAACGATCCTATTAGAAATTCGAAAGCTGTGAAGAAAGACCAAGATGACTAAGTAAAGAAAGTTACCCAAATTCGGCAAATGGATTGAAGAGCGAGAATCAGATCGGTGCCGACGGCACAGCTTCGACGGCAGCGGAAACTTAGAAAGAAAACTACGACTGTGAGGACGAGCACGAAGAAGATGCGACAGCAAGCACGAGAGGAGATGAAGCTCCAAAGACGGCGACAAGCACGAGAGGAGATGAAGTTCCGAAGACGGCTGCAACTACGACTGTGAAGAGTGAAGACCGAAAAAAAATTGAGGAAAGAAGATGCGACTGCGATGGAACCCTAAGTTCTGGGTGTATCGGTTCGGTCACTAATAAAGTTGAAAACCGAACCGAATCGAACCGATTCCTTACACCCCTAGTTTTAGATCGGAGAAATTGTGGACGTCTGTGGTTAGGACCTTTTATAATATTTATTCATCATTAAATATGTGTTCATCTCTGTGGGCGTCTGTGACTAAGACCTTTTGTAATTTATCAGCTTGGTTTTATTCCTTTGGATCATGAGCTGTTTTTATAGTTTTTGCTTACAGGCATGTTTTTTTTATATCCTTTCATTTTTTCTAAAGTGCAGTTTCTTATTAAAAAAAAGAATGATGGGAGGAATTGGATTGCAATGGACCACTTTAGCTGGTTGTGGATGCATAGAGGGCAGGTAGATGTTGAGAAATTTCAGGTGATCTTGCGGTGGATTTGGGAAGAATGGAACAGGCACATATTCTCTGGTGATAAAGTGGATGTCGCAGCCATCGGTTCATCGATCCAAGATTATCAGTACGAGTTCTTGCTGCCCCCTACTGGAAGATGGAAACTAAACACCGACGCCGCTTGGTTAGAGGAGGATCGGCGTTGAAAGCCACGGTGGAATCGGATAGTCTAGAAGCTAATAGCTTTGCTGAATGGTATTGATGAAAATTTGATGGTCATGAAATGGGCAACATTGGATGTTCTTCACATTGTGATGACAAAGGGGACATCTCTTTTACCCATGTCCATGTGAGCTCACAGAATAAGATTGCAGATGGAATTGCCAATTGGTTGGCTGAATTCGTAGCTTTTGATTTTCTGCCGTTGTTAGTGTCTTAAAAAAAGAATGGTGAAGATTTTAGATGAGTTTTTCATCAACTCTTCTCATTAAATGTTCTTTGGTGCTTAGATATCATTAGATTGGGCTTAAATTTGAAAAGAAAAAGAATTCAAATGGTGAAGATTTATGCCTCATCTGCAAGAGAAATTTTTAGGTGTTTTGGGTCAATGAGGTGGGTAGTTTTGCACCGTTGGATGTAAGAGAGAGAAATGGTAAAAGTATCTTGATTTTGTATCCAACGGTTATTAGGGAGATGACAAATTTGGAGATTTACATCCGATGGTTTTAAAGAGGGAGTCTTTTTGCATCTGAAATACCTAATAATTTTCCATCTATTAGGAGAAGTAAGAATAAGTGATGGAGGCAATTTGGTAAAAGTTTTTTCTTGAATTTTTCTTATATCTTCATAATTAAAAAAAAAAAAAAAAAAAGAAGTTATACATATACAAACTACCATATATAATGTTGTCATCTCTATAGGAATTTCTAGCTCTATCTTGCTCACAATTTATAGGAATATCTAAATATTGGGGACCATCTGATAAAAACGAGAATTTATAAATTTAATAAATTTTTAATGAAAAATACTAAAATGAATTCAATGAAATTTATTTGAATTTCTCAATCTAATTAGTTTCAATATAATTGATTAAGAAGGTATAAATATTATTGCTAAAAAAAAAAGAATTATTCATTGGAGGATCCAATAACCCAACCTAAACTCCATGAGCTAAACCCATAAATGAGCCTTGTGTTTGAAGCCCACCAACTTAGCCCATTAAAATATTGTTTTAAATCTAGTGATTTTTTTTTTTTTTTTCTTTTTCTTTTTCCAGAATCTAGTGAATTCATGTATGCACCTTTTTTAATCATATCAAACCGATTCGATTGAGATATATGCAGTTGACAAAAGAGTCAGATTCAAATCTCTAACTTCATTAAACTTGTCAAATATTCAAATCTTAAAAAAAAAAGTCAACACAGTAATGAAATTATTTTAACTCTAAAGATTTATAATTAACAATGTACTTTGTTTTATCAAGTTAAATGTATATCCATATACATATTTTGAATTTGATAAAGAAGGCATTAGATAGATTTTAACTTCAAAACTATGTTTATATTGACTACTAGATATAATTATTGATCATTGTATTTAAATATTTTGATTTCAATTTAGTACCAAGTATGCCATATTTCTAGAACTCTTTTATATTTTAAATCAAATTAATTTAGCTATTAGGTAGCTTTGCTTTTATTTTATATTATATATATATATATATATATATATATATATATATATATATAAAGCAAATCCAATTTAAAAAATATGACTTCACTTAGAAAAACACATTTTTGGTCGTTAGGTTTCATATTGGTCCCTAAGCTTTCAAACTCAACATTCTTACTCTTGAGGTTTGGTTTTTGTTACACTCTTGGTCCCTCCATCCAATTTTCCATTAAATCTTAGCAATTTGTTACACTCTTGGTCCCTCCATCCAATTTTCCATTAAATCTTAACGGTTTGCTAACGTGACATAATTTTTTTTATTAATGAATAGGATATGACATAAAATTTTGAAGTGAGTGCTTGTGTTCATTAGGATTGCTTTCTATCATATATGTTTTTCCATAGGAGATATTTTCATTTTCCTCACAAAAGATAGCTTTTAAAAGGGGTTTTTTTTTTTTTTTTTTTCCTTCTATAAATCAAAGAGCCAAAATTTTATTCACTCATAAACGAGGTGGAGAGAGATTAAACATCTCATACATTTGAATTAAGAGGAAAATAAACGACATTTTATGTCGTTATTAGTCATTTGATATTCTTAAAAACCTATACATTAGTTTGATGTCGTGCTTGCTCCTTCTCCTTTACTTCGCTCCCTTGACTCTTATCATACCCTTTTAGAAAAGAAAAAGAAAAAGGAAAAAAATAAATTAGAGAAAAGACAATAATATTTTCTACATAAAAGTATTAGAAAGTACTATTAGAACCAAATATTTCTATTTGGAGAAAAACATTTAACATTAAAAGAGGTGGTCAAAGAACAACAAAACTTGTCTGCATACCGGTATGTAGGGATCTTCCTACATACCCCATTGAAACATACCCCATTGAAATCTTGACAAGTAAGAAAGAGGAAGGGAGAAAATAAGAATTTTTTGTTCTCTTTTAGTTGTCAACGTTTTAATGGTGGTATGCAAGTAAGTTTTTTCCGTCAAAGAATGAATCATTTGATTGATCTTTAGATAAAAAAAAAAAATATTATATAAAAGAAAGTTAAAGATTATAAAATTTGAAAATTAGTTATATATATATATATATATATATATATATATTTAATGTATTTGGTTGTAAATTTGAAAATTACATTACAATTTCAAAAGTTATTGTGTATTAAATAATATATTCATAAACAATAAAAATAGTAATTGTTACTATCTAAATATTTGGTTGAATTTTAAATATTATCAATATCTGTATGAACATGTCTTTATTTTATTTAAAAAAAACATGCTTTTATTTTATAAATTTTGTACCATTATTATTTTATTTTACAGTATCATATAACTCAGAATATACTATATGTTTCATGTTTTAATTTTAACGAAAATAAATAAATTTGTTAAATGAAATAATATATTTCTTAAAGATCGAGAAAATTTTAATTTGTACTCTTATCAATTTAATCAAATTTAGCTCTAAACTTGTTGCAATTTCTATCGTCTAATAATGTAATTTTTTAAAAATTCACCAATTAATGTCTAAATTAATAATTGAATAATTTCATCAAAACTCATTACTTTAAAGTTATTTTTTTAAATTTGAAATCTTATCAATTTTAATACAGTATTTTTACAATTGATTTTATAACTCATTTAAACTATAAGAGAATACCTTTTTTTAACAAATTGTATCATAACTCATTTAAAATATTAAGAAAATATTTTTCTTTATCAAATTTTTGAAAAAGAGTTCAAGATTATCAGACTCATCTAAATAGATGGTACAATCGATGAAATTAAAGTTTAGGGTAAAATTAATGGATCTTTTTTTTTTTTTTTTTTTTTTTTTTGAAAAAGATTTTTACTCGTTTTAAAAGAAACATATATTAACTCAATAGTTAATCCCTTTAAAAAAGGTGGAAAAAGAAAACAGAATTAAAATAGAAAAATCCTCAAAAGAGAGAGAGAGAGAGAGACCAGGTTGATTGACATCTTGGATAATCCTATCCCCATCCGTCTTAGGGAAGGCCTGGTTCTGATCATTGTAAACTCCGCCAAACCCTTCTTCGTCCGATCTCGTCGCGTATCCTTCTCCAAACGAATGCGACATCACGTCTCTGTTTAATTCAATTCAATTCCAGTATTATTCAATCTTCAACGAAATCAAACCAAATTAAACCAATCACTAGCTCACCCTGCTTTCTCGTTCGGATTCTGAGTCTTCTCCATGTTCTTCGGGCTGTTCGTCACGGTCGTCACCTGCCGGAATCCGACGGCCGGAAAACCTCTGAACACCGCCGGAGATGGCAGATATTTGGCCAACAAATGGAGAGAATGCTGAGGTCTAGCCAACGATTTGATTGCTTGGATCATCTTTGCATGTCTGTTCTCGCCGTTTCTGCAATTTATAAGCGGTGAATTTTTCCGGTGGAAATTTGGTTCCCGCAATGGGCGTAGCCGGTGTCCGGTTCAATGGGCTTGAACTTTGATCCGGGTTTTCTTGCGAACTATTGGGCAGGGCAGGACTCGACACGTGGATGTGTAATGACACGTCTTTGTCTTCATTGCCAATAAACTTTCTTTTCTTTTTTAAATTATGTAATGGGGTAGTTGCATAGATGGCAAATTGGACCAAATTAATAGCAAATATAGCACAGTTTCAAACTAATTACAAATATAGCAAAATTAATTGTACAAGACCAAAAAATTGTTGTCGGATTCTATCCGTGTCTATCACTGATAGACTCTGATTATTCAAAGTATAGACACTGATAGATTTTAATTAACCAGAGTTTATCAACGATAGACACTGATAAACTCTGAATAATCGGAGTCTATCAGTAGACTGATAGATTCTGATTAATCAGAGTCTATCACTGATAAACTCTGATAATCGAAGTCTATCAGATAGACTCCGATAGATTTTGTTATATTTGCAATTTTTTTTTACATGGTGCTATATTTGCTATTAATTTGGTCCAATTTGCCACCCACTGCAATTTTCCTTATCTAATAACATTTCCTAGGTAAGTTTTATAATTGTGTTTTTTCTTCCATAGATATTATTATTATTATTTTGTCAAATTCAACAAAAAATAAATACATAAATAAATAAATAAATAACTCCAAACTAATAATGAATACTAATTTTAAATTTTATTGAGAGTACCTTTGACTTTTGAAAATTTTGAATTATACATTAAGTTTTTTGTTCAACAATTGTGAGAGTTCTTTTTCAAAAAAGAAAAAAAAATGACGAGAGTTAAAGATTGTACCATGGATTTTTGGAGTAATAATAATTTTTTTTTAGTTCAACAACATTTAGGAGGAGAGATTCGAAGTTTTGATCTCTTGACCTAGAATATATATATGTGTGTGTGAATTATGCTCACTTTGACAATTTTTGAAATGGTAATTGATGCCTTATTTTTTTTTTTTTTTGAAACGATTTGATGCCTTATCTACTATACTATATTCGGATTAACCATTTTTAAACTTTTGATTTTTATTTTAATGACTATTTGTAAATTGCATAGTGCCTTAAAAATAAAGCCTTGAAAATACACTCTTTTGCTATCTTTCTCGACGGATATAATTAACAATATAAATATTATATTTTGTATGTGGAAGAATATACCTTTTAGATTTTTTGCGCCCAAATACCTTATACTCTTATATACCCGCAAGTACCTCCAAACAAAATTTAGGATCCGTTTGGAATACATTTTAATTTAAATGTTTTTAAGAATGTATTTTTTAAAAAACATTTTGTATAAAAATTGTTTAGAATTTAAACACTCATATGTTTGGTTTCAAGTGTTTCTCTCAAAATGGTTTATTTAGGTCTCGTTTGATAACCATTTCGTTTTTTGGTTTTTGGTTTTTGAAAATTAGGCTTGTTTTCTTTAAATTTCCTCACCATGGTTTTCATTTTTGTTAAAGACACACTTGAATTCCCACCAAATTCTAAAAACAAAAACAAGTTTTCGAAAACTACTTTTTTTAGTTTTCAAAATTTGGCTTGGTTTTTGAAAACATGGGAAGAAGGTAGGTGAAAAGCCAAAGAAACTTAGGGTGTGTTTGGTTTAACTTTTCAAGTGTTTAATTTTGAAAATAAATCATTTTGAAAAAAATTATAGTGTTTGGCAACTACTAAAAATGACTTATTAGAAAATGAGATTGATAAATAAACTATTTGGAGAGAAACACTTGAAACCAACTTCTTAAAAAATACTTCTTAAGTAAACAATAACTTGTGTATAAAAACATTTGTGAGTAAATGCAACCAAACATATGAGTGTTTAAATTTTAAACAATTTTTATACAAAATATTTTTTAAAAAATGCATTCTTGAAAAACATTTAAATTAAAATGTATTCCAAACGGACCCTTAGAGTTGGAAGTGGTGTTTATAAGCTTAAAAACCAAAAACCAAAAACAAAAAACCAAATGGTTATCAAACGGGGCCTATCAATCTCATTTTCTAATAAGTCATTTTTAGTGGTTACCAAACATTAGAAATTTTTTCAAAATGATTTATTTTCAAAATTAAACACTTGAAAAGTTAAACCAAACACACCCTTAGTTTTGATTAAACTTGAGATCCTTAAATGGTTTAAAATAGAGTTTAAGAATTCATCAAACCTCTATTAAAATTATTAAAACACATTTACATGATTTGGGTTTTTCTTCAAGATTAGTATTGATAAACTAGTTGGTTAGAAAAAACAATACTAACTATTTGTTACCTTTATTTGAATCAGATCTATTATATTTTGTGAACACTTCCTTTTCTAAAAGATAAAACTTTTTACTTTTGAAAACTTTTCCCTTTGAAAATTGATGAATCTAAAGAACTTTCGTAACCTTTGAAGTTAAAAAAAAAAAAAAAAAAAGTTAGTGTCGACCTGAGTACGTAAATGGATTTCAATAAAGAAAAGTTTTAATTCATGAGCTTAGTTTGAACTTGCTCCCTCAAAAGAAGAAAAAATAGATTTTTTTTTGCCCCCTCTCCAAAATAGGCTTAGGGTTGGCTAAGGAAAGGGCAAAAGAAGAAGGAAGGATTTCGCTATGTTAATTTTTTCCGAACATTTTTTTTTTTTAATTTTAGAAACGAACATAATCTTATAGGATTTAAAAGTGAAAGTTTGAGCATTCAAGTTATTATATCTTAACCAGTTAAACTATTTCAAATCTATTTCAAATCAATGAAATTTAGAAGATAAAAGAAAATTGGAAAAGATGGAACTTGAAAGTTGCTATTGCTACATTCAACAAGAGGGTGTATGTAACTCCTTACTATTCAATTTCATCAATTCCTAATAGTTGAGGGCTTTAAGGAGTAAAATATAAAATATTTTTATAATCTAAAATTTGAAAAGATTTAGTTTGTTGGGATACACTTAATTTTTTAAACGTAAGGATTTTTGTAGAGAATCAATTTGTTGTCCACGTACACTGTACATAATTTTAGGAGTTAGTTGGTTTACGGGTTGCAACTGGGGTAAAAAGGAAATATTAGAAAATTTTGGTCATGCTGAAATCACATGTGGCCTTTTTTTTAGTTTTTTTTTTGGACATCTTTCAAAACCACCCTATGCATTTTTCCATCTTGCCAAAATTCTCTTGAGAATTCCTGGTTAAAAAAAAAGTTCTCCGTAGATAAATAATAAAAAAAACCAGCATAGTGAAAATCTATAAATTAAAACAAAAAAAAAAAAAGTGGTTATCGTACATCATGCAGATAAGGTGCTCAACATTTACAAGTAAAGAGATTAAGATTAATGGTTATCATGAGCATATCTTAACCGACATAAAGTTTATATCTTCGACTAAGAGGTTAGAGGTTAAAATTTTTCACCCCTAACCTGTTGTAAAAAAAAAAAAAAAATTAATCACCAAAACTCAATTGGTTACGATATATATCATCAATTAGCAGGTCATAAATTTGAATCATCAACTCATGTGTAGAACTTAAAAAAAAAAGTGGGGGTCTCAAGATTAATCTATATAATTGTATAGTAATATTATAGTCCATTTGGAATATCTTTTAGTTTAAGTATTTTTCAAGAATGCTTTTCTTTTAAACATTTTATATAAAAATTGTCTAGAATTTAAACACTCTCATTTGTTTGGTTACATCTCCTCATAAGTGTTTTTATACACCCAAGTTATTATATAAACTTAAAAACTCTTTTTAAAAAAGGTTGTTATCAAGTATTTCTTTGAAAATGGTTTATTTCTCAATATCATTTTTTAATAACTCATTTTTAGTGGTTGCCAAACACTAGAATTTTTTTCAAAATGATTTTTTACCCCCAAAATTAAACAGTTGAAAAGTTAAACCAAACATACCCTTAATCATCCAAGAGACCTATAAAATTGAAACAACATCTAAGAAGTTCACTATCATATAAATTGACAATGAGTGGAGTGACCCTTCTAACATATAAATTGTGAGGTCTCCACTTTTCTTTTCAATGTGGGATCCTCAACAAGAAAACTATTGTAGTTTTATAAAGAATACACAAATGAAAACCAACTTGAGCATAATCAATTAGTTAAGACGTATATACTCTCAATTTAAGAGATTAACGGTTTGAATCTCCTTACCCACAAATTGTTAAAAAAAACACACAAATTTAATCGGTTGTGGAAATGACTCGCTTCACGCACATATTTAATGATATATTCCTCTCATTAACATATTCATCTGATGGAAGCTTTATCGCTTTCAACTTTTCTCGGGTTTTATTTTTATCAAGGTAAGGCATGACCTTTTTCACAATATGTGGCTTCTCCCATCATTTCTATCGAAACACTCTATCTCCTAAATTTGTTTCCCTAGTCTCTAATTAAGATATGAATGTGATTAAAACTCTTCAACATTTCTTCAGCTTCTTATCAAAGTACACAAATATGTATCTTTTATTTTTACACTAATACAATCACCACATTACTTTTCATCCTCGTTTTAATTGAAAAGCTAATGAGGTTGTTTTTAAAACAATTTCAAAAAATTAAAATGAAAATTTTAAAACAATATGGACATAATTATTGAAACTTACCCTGAAGTTCAGAGACATAAATAAAATATGTATTATTCTAAAGTTTAAGTATATAATTGAAACATATTTTAAAGTTCAAAGACATAATAAAACCTATCCTAAAATTCAAGGCCACAATTGAAACCTACCGCTATGTCACATGAACCACTATTTTACAAGTCATGACCATGCCACTTTTTCATTTACATCTTAATTGAAAAGTTGACAGAAGGGTTATTTTGAAACAAATTTAAAGTTTAAAGATTAAAATGTAACTTTTGAAAGTTAAGAGGTATTATTGAAACCTAGCCAAAAGTTCGGTGATATTTTTTTTCCAACTTACCCATAATTTTATATTATATGATAAGTATTACGTGGTAGTATTTGAAATATTTGTTTGATCTTGATGGTAACGTTGTCGTTGACAAAGAGATTTTTTCTTTACTTGAATACATATTTACAAATACAAAAGAGATCGAAGTGGAATACAAATTACTCCTAAAGATTTAAATATAAGTTTCCGAAAAAGAAAAAAAAATAAAAAATCAGTAGTGTTATAGGTAATTTTGGACCATACAGACGCACAAGGAGCTAACAGACAATCGGACAGAGGTAGGACCAAAAGACCGACCCAGAGGAAGACCGGGCCAAAGGGTCGGGCCGACATGGCCCGACCCATGAGGCCGAGCATAATGGTTGGCCTCGGCAAAAGGCCGACCATTTGGCCCGCTTGTGCGGGCCGAGCCCGGTGGCCTCTTTTCGGTCCCTGACGCCCCGAATCGCCCCGGTTTCGCCTGGTTCGTCCCGAAACACCTCCGGATTCCTAAAAACCTTAGGAGGACAAACAGGTATAAAAACCCCTCTTCATCACGGAAGGGGGGTTCCGAAAAACTCTACTCCTAATTGCTCCATTTACTATCTATAGCTTCTCCTCGGTTTTCTGACTTAGGCATCGGAGGCGGTGTGGCCTACACCACGCCGGTGTGCAGCGGTTTTTGTTGGTCTTGCAGGTCACGTCTTCCCCAGTTTCTACAAATTCACTGGGTGTCACGTGAAGGTCAGGTGAGTCCTCTGTCCGGATTTTGGCATCAACAAGTATGATGAAATTAAATGTCTTTCATGTCAATTCAATAAACTCTACTTAAAATTTTAGTAAATAAAGGAGAGTGATATGGAAAGATGAGTGATGAAAGTCATCGATTTTTGGTCATTATTTATTCCATCAATGGACGACAGAAATGATATTTGATGGAAAAAGAATTTCCTAAAGGAGAATTTCTAAATAACTCACTGTAATATAATTCCCATTTTTTTCTGGACAACATTCCCTGTGTTTTCTTTTCCTCTTTTTTGAAATTTTTTATTTATTATGTACATGAATCATTTGAAACTGCCCATCTCAATTTGTAAGGAAGAGATCGACGATTCTAACATGAACATAGCTCGACTAACATAAAACTTATACTAGTGATTGAAAGAAAACAATTGTGTGGATGACCATTTTGAGAGGCCAAAATGAAAATTGTCCTACCTTTTCAAAATAAGGATATATGCCCTTTTGTTTACGTCATCGTCCTAGCAAAATTACCATTTTACTCTCTATATGAAAACGCACATTTAAAACATTTAAAATGATAATTTTACTAGGATGTTGACGCAAGCAAAAGGACATTTATTCTTGTTTTGGAAATGTGAGACATTTATCATCTCCATCTGTTTTAGAAGGTCATCCGTACAAAAATCTCTGATTGAGAGCTATGTGGTTCAAATCCCCACCACACATGTTATAAAAAGATTATTTACAACTTATTTGGTTATTTGGAAGACCATCCTAAAAATCACGTTTTATTTTTTATTTTTTATTTTTAAAGTATAAGTGTGTTTCTTTTTTTTTTTTGAAAGAAAGTATAAGTGTGTTTCTTAATCATGTTTTTTTTTTTTTTTTTTTTAAAAAAAACCCATTCCAAAATGGTTGGATTTTGCAAGATTTTAAACTTAAAAAAAATTGTTTCCGATTTTACCCATGAAGATTATTTTTTAATTTAACGATAGTTCTATATTCCAAACTCAATGCCTAATATGTTATTTTTTTTTCCTTTTTATATATTGAATTTTTTTTTGCCTTATCTATATGTATACCTTTTTAATTTTATTTTTTCTTTTTATGTTTTCATACGCATTGGTCGAGGAAGAAATCAACAACAAGAATTTTTTTTTTTTTTTTTTTTTTTTTTTTTAAAAAAAAAACAATGTTTCTTTTGATTTTCTTGAATTGTAAGAAATCAACATAAAATAAAATAAAACCTTGGAACACGAGTTAGGGACTGAGAAATTAGTGGTGGCAATCTCCTCAACGAGCACAAGTTAAGGGCTGAACCATTGACAATCTCATCAATAGAGGGAGTGGCGACAAGTTTGAGAGTAGCGCTAGAGAAAAATGGGAAAGAAGGGATGGTTGAGGAAAAAAAAATCTTCAATTACCTATGGAAGAGTGGAATATATAGAAAAAAAATTCTAGAGAAAATATAATGTAATCTATTTTTTTGAAAAAAAAAATCAAGTAAGTTGTTATAGATTTGTTGATAAAGTTTGTTTTTAATATATAATAAATATATGGAAAAACTATAATAAATATATGAAAAATAGAAATTAGGTTATTTTTAAATTTTAATATACAATCAAATATATGAAAAAAATATCAGCTATCAACTATATTCTTTCTCAATATATAATAATAATATGGAAAAGAAAAAAGAATGAGAGTAGTATTGTAATTGATGGATTTTGTTGAGACGTCGAAAATTTATTTTTCATTTGAATTAAGACATTTGTAATATTTTTTTTTTAATTTTATTTTTTTTACAATAATGATGACATTTGTAAATTTTAATTAAATAAGTTGATTTGTTTTAATTAATGATATGTTTTCTTTTTTTTTTTTTGAGAAAATTAATGATATGTTTTCATGGTTACATGTGTTTGTTATTTGATATTAAATAGTTCGTTATTAATTCAAATAATTTCTTGCAAAATTATAATGACATAACAGTAAGATGTTATACTTTCTTTTCATTTCTCGTGAGCACCCAAACATGAGATTTTAATATTAGTGATTTCAAATCATTTTGGTTTCAAAATACAAATAAGAATTTAAAACCATTTCTATCTTTTGAAATCTTGGAATTTGAAATCACTCCCTACCAAATCCATTCGCCAAATAAGGTATTAATGAAGAACATATTTGAACATGAGAAGAGAAATAATGTAATATCAAGATATGTCTAAAAAACGTAGTATCAAGATATATATATATATATATATATATATATATATATATATATATATATATATATATATGTAAAAAAAAAGATAATTTTCTTTTTTTAAAAAATAATTGATTACTAAGTTATTGCAAGAACTAAAATGTCGAGATCTTAATTTTATGGAAATATCGATAGAAATATCTACAAAATGTCGATGTCGATACATATTTCTAGAAAAAAATACTTAAAATAAAAAATTCAAAAAATATTTAAATTAACAAATAAATGTTTTACATTCTAAAAATAAATGAAAATACTTATTATAAATATTATATCTATATTAGTCACATTTTGCTATTGTTTTGTTTATATTTTATCAATTTCTTTACGATATAATGGAAATATCGAATCATCCTGCATGTCGATGAAAATGTTGACGTGTCGATGAAAATACTCATTAAAATTTTGTTTAAAAAGCAAATGGTGCAAAAACTGAACTATATAGTTGTAGTAAAACTAATTAATTAAAAGGGGTAGTTGCATAGATGACAAATTATAATTAATAGCAAATATAGCACAGTTGCAAACTAATTGCAAATATAACAAAATTAATTGTACAAGACCAAAAAGCTGTTGTCAGATTCTATCCGTGTCTATCACTGATAGACTCTGATTATTCAAAGTATATTAGTGTCTATTGTTGATAGACTTCGATTAATCAAAATCTATCGGTGACTATCACTGATAGACTTTGATTAATCAAAGTCTATCAATGATATTCACCAATTGATTTTGATTAACCAGAGTTTATCAGCGATAGACACTGATAGACTTTGAATAATCGGAGTCTATCAGTAGACTGATAGATTCTGATTAATCAGAGTCTATCGCTCATAAACTCTGACAATTGAAGTTTATCAGATAGATTCTAATTAACCAAAATCTATCAGTGTCTATCAGTAATATATTTTGATAGATTTTGCTATACTTGCAATTTTTTTACATTGTGCTATATTTGCTATTAATTTGGTCCAATTTGCCACCCACGACAAATTCTCTAATTAAAAATGAATAAAATAAATCAAGATAATTAAATTACTTGCTAATAAAAGAGTTAAAATGTCGAGGTCTCAATTTTATGGGAATATCGACAAATTGTTGATGCGGTATTCCTGAAAAAATATTCAAACAAAAAACTCAAAAAATATTTAAATTAATAAATAAATGTTTTAGATTTTAAAAATGAGTTAAGATACTTATTATAAATATTTTATACACATTAATTATATTTTGTTGTTATTTCGATCAATTTTTTTACGTTATAATGGAAATGTCGATTCACTCTCGTGTTGATGTTGAGCCCATGGACGTGAAGATGCCAATAAAAATGTTCCATGTCAACCTAAATGAAACATAATAATAGAAAACAATAATAGGGCCTTTAGTCTCCATATAACTCCGTCCATGGAGGTTATGATTATCTTTCGATTTAGGTTTCTATATTTGTTTGCATCGTATGTGTAAAAAAATGATAAATAATGTTTTTGTTTATATTTCTTAAAAAAAAAATCAAAATAAGGAACAAGAAATTAAATTTTGTTGTTTCTAAAATTTGTATAAAAATTATGGCAATACTTGTTAAAATGAAAAATAAAAAGTAGAAAACAACTATCTAGTATGCTTATGTCTGTCAAAATTAGAAACAAGAAATATGAATGTGAGCAAACCACCCGTCAAATTTGTTTGTTTTATTATTTTTTTTTAAAGATTGTTTATATGCGATAAAGAGTCAAGAGTGTGTACATGTATAAGATCCATTCTTAAGAAATTCTAGCTAAAGTCTAAATTGATATTGACCTTTCTTTATCAAAGAAATGTCTTGAAGTCTCATTTTAACATCAAGTTTGGGCCTGTTGAAGGAGAAATTTCGGTCAATCACAAATTGCCAAGTCATTAATTTGAATTAATGATGAAATAAATTTGGGACCAATTACAAATTTACATGTGTCCCTAAATTAAATTAATAGACATTAAAATTCGGCAAATCAAACAATGCCACTTGTTGATCCATCAGATGACATAAGCCGAGTCCAATCAAATTATGTCACGTGACAATTGGACCCGAGACTAATGTAACCCGAGATCATTGAAGAAATTGGGTTAAATTAAAATAATCCAATTTTATTAAAAATGGTTTGGATTAAAGCCCAAATACAGCCCAAGCCCATATGAGGTCCATCAAACTCTATAAATAGAGGAGACCACCATTCATTTTGGGGGGTCCAGATTCAGGCAGAAGCTCCAAGGCCAAGTCAGAAAATTCAGAGAAGCTCCATCAAGATTGAAGACTTCCTGAAATCCATAAGTTTCAAAGTGTTGAACACTTCTTGAAGACTGAAGACCCTTCAAGACTAGAAGACCTCAACGATCTTTGAAGACCAAGGACTCTTCAAGACTTCAAGACCCCAAGACTTCTTGAAGACTGAAGACCCTTCAAGACTAGAAAACTTCAACAATCCTTGAAGACCAAAGACTCTTCAAGACTTCAAGACTTCAAGACTTCAAGACTTTAAGACCCTAAAACTTCTCGAAGACTGAAGACCCTTCAAGACTAGAAGACTTCAACAATCCTTGAAGACCAAAGACTCTTCAAGACTTCAAGACTAGAAGACTTCAACAATCCTTGAAGACCAAAGACTCTTCAAGACTTCAAGACTAGAAGACTTCAACAATCCTTGAAGACTAAAGACTCTTCAAGATTTCAAGACTCCAAGGCTTCAAAGACTTCAAGACTTGTTGAAGACTAAAGACTCTTCAGGACTTCAAGACCCTAAGACTTCTTGAAGACCAAAGACTCTTAAGCTCCAAAAATCAATTGAAGCTTTAGACTCGAGAACAAGCGTTCCAGCCCTCGAGTGAAACACAATCACACACACAAGAGAGAGAATCAGAGGATTAACATTAGAGATTGTACACCCATACGCATATTACATCAATACAAATATATTGTTTATTCCACGTGTCTCCATCTCTGAAGTTACGTGTGAACAGGGCCATTTAGGTCATAGAAGAGCCTCTCATTGTAATTTGATTTTGTTTTTTTCTTTCTAGTTAGGATTCACCATTACTATTTATTTGTCCACTTTTGATTAGAACCTTGATTAATATCATTTAATGGTTGAAAAATGATTCTATTTAGACATAAATTATCCTCAATCGAGAGATTATCAAGTTTCTTAGTATTGACATTCAAATCAAAACAAATATTTATTTTGGTTCTTTCTTATGATGTTTGTGGTTATTATCACTTGTATGATAGAAAACAATAATATGTCGATCATTTCCTGGTTTCTAGAGTCCTAATATTATGATTTTTTTTTTGTTTATATTTCATATTATTTATATGAACAAACTCATTCTTATCGCTAATTTTATTTTTAAAAAATAAAAACTCGACAAACCAAAATAAATGTTATTATAAAAAGAAATGCAAATTTATTTTAAAAGCTTTAGACAAACAAACATTGCCATTATTCTTAAATCAAATATGGGGAGCCAATAAATAGTCTTTTTTTTTTTTTTTTTTGAGAAGAACCAATAAATAGTCCATAGGTACTATATTATATTTTATTACATTAAAAAGAAAAATACAAAATTCTCCATCCCCCAATATTTATAATGAAATAAATGAAAAAGAGAAAGTAAAAGCTCATAGTTCTAGGCGCCTACCTAATTTGTTTTTCTAATATAATTCATTTAGGTTATTAAAATTTACATATAAAATATAAGAAAGCGAAAGAGAATTACAAAAAAATAAGAACCAAATCTTTAAGCCCAAAAAATGAGTTTCTCAAGAGCTCGGCAATGGCGCCCACTGAATAATCCTTCTGATTGCGACAAATTATGAGTTGAAATCAAAGATTAAAGAGTCACTGTTTTCTTCTTTTTCAGATTTTGAACAGAAGAGCTTTTGAAAATGTCTGGCAATGGCGTCATCGATCGATACTGCAATTTCATATTTGTTTCGCTTTCGTTTTCAGTCTCATACCATACCAGTGAAAAAGACCTGGCTGATCGAAACTGATTACCGTCAACAACGAGAAGAAGAAGAAGATGAAGAAGAAGAAGAAGAAATGAAAGGAAAGAAGCCGATCGATCAACGCCAGGAAGATACAGTTAAGAGAGGAACGTCGTTCCATGCCAGAGACAGAAACTCCGGCGCCGATTCGATCAGAGAGTAGAGAGAACTGTAATTGTAGTTCCATAGAAGTATATTCGCCTGACTAATGGCGTAATGGCTGAGCGCTACGGCTTCGAATCCGGAGCTTTCCATCAAATTCTTCCACTGTTCTTTGTCTTCCATGCGTACTCTTCTTTTGCTTCCAACCACGCCGGCGATTCGACGGCCGAGCAGCAGTTTCTCTAACTGGAGTCTTTCCGGCGAGTCTCGAGGCAGGTTTGGCTCTAGCGATTCGAAAACGGCGGAATAGTATTTCAATGCGTTCTTGAAGCGATTGTAGAATCCGATCCGGTTCAAACTCGCCTCGTACTCGCCGAGAGTTACTATTTTAGGGCTTAGCGATTTCGCTAATCGGAGAGCATTATGAACTCCAACCGGAACCTCGTCGAGGAGATTGTACAATTGAAGCATGAAATTCACGGCCAGTACCTCGTCCGATTGAATGCTGAAGCTCGATTTGTCGAGGTCCTCAATCGGCGTTAGAATCGGTTCAAACTCGAAATTCAGTTCCAGAAGCTTTGCGAACTCGGAGAGTCGATTGCCAGTGGCGTACAGCGACGCCGCCGGTGAATCTCCGAGCGACGGCGCTGGTATTCCGGAGATACGAACTCTGGTAGGCTTTCCGGTGGCTCGCGTGGCCAAAGCCTGCAGTAGCGCCGCCCATTGAACGCCCTGAACGATTCCGAAGTCGACAATGTGAATTTTACTGGCTCTCTGCGTAGCTTCAAGAATTGCTTGGTTCGCTGTGAGATGCGCGAACTTGGAGTAGGGACAAGCGTCGTTCAGAGCTTTGTAAGACAGCAAGAAATCTTCGGAATTAGCATCGCTCTCCGTTGAATAATCCAGGAAATTATCCCTCGCCGTCGCGGATAATCTGTACCGAAGAGCCTCGCCAAAGTAAAACGCCACTCGCTCAATCGGATCTCCATGTTCTCGCAACGATTTACCGATCCGATCGAGAGTTTTCGCGGCTCTGTCGGGCTCGGAATCGCAGAGGCGCGCACAATCAAGCAACACTTTCAGAAGCGGCGGCAACGGCGGCGACGATAACTCGGTTTCGGGCGCACTCGACGAAGCTTCAACAACGTCGTTCTTCTGCATCTTCTCCGCCGCTGGCTTGGCTACTCTCGCATCCTTGACTGGTGGTGGAGACGACGGCGGTGGAGGCGAACTCCACGCCGGCGGCGGAACGCTATTTGTCTTATACGAACTTTCCGCAAGCACAACTCGGTTGAACTCAGCCGGCGGAGAGCAAGCGACACTGAGTCGACTAGGAGAGCCATTAAAGGGATCCGCACCATAAATACCAAACTCGCCATACGCATCACAACCAGACTGCAGATTTGAGCTATCCGTCGAATCTCCACCGCCGACCAAACTATCCATCCACTCATCGGAGTCGAACTCTCCGCCGCCGACGCCGCCACCAAAGTTAGGATAAAACCTAAACGCAGCCGAGGGATGCTCCAAATTGGGAAAATGGAAAGCCGGGTCGGCAGAATCCGGCGGCCCGGCGACCTGAAAGGGGTCGGAAAAGCCAGAAGCAGAGATCCCAAAGGACAAATTAGGAGAAGAAGAAGAAGCCATTGATGGAGAAGGATTGGTGTTAGGCCAAGGAAGAAGCGAGAAGGGAGTAAGAGGAGAAAGGTGGTGGTGCTGTTGATGGCGCTGCTGTTGCTGTTGCTCCTGCTGTTGCTTTTGGTTGATGACTTGTTGGGCAATTGCCATAAGATTGCCACTGTCTGCGCACATATACGCCATTAATGAGGAGCAAAAAACCAGAGAGAAAGGTGGGAATCACATTACCGGAAGAAGAAAGAAGAAGAGAGAGATGGAAAGTGGGAAAAAATGGAGGTAAGAAAAGCAGAGAGTGTGGACCAGAGAAAGAGAAAGAGAAGGAGAAGAAGAAGAAGAAGAAGAAGAAGAGGGAGTAGGGAAATGGGGATTGGAATGGTAGAAATAAATTTAGGGGCAGAAGACAGAGGCGATTGAAGTCAAGTCCGTTCAAGGAAGCAGAGGACCCCACTTTCCCCATTCAGAACAAATTTTGAAGAGGAGAGAGAGAAAGAGGGAGAAAGTGATTTTGGGTCCTTTTTCAGTCCCAAAATTGATTTTTTCCCAAAAATCCAAAAACTGCTATTTGGGTAATTTCACTTTTAATTTCAAATATCATTTCAGGTAAATCATGTTGTTGCAAGTTGTAATCTAGGATAGTTTACTGATAATTAACGTACACTTTCAATCAAGAGGTCAGTCGTCCGAATCATTCACCAACGGTGAACATAATTCAACTGACATAAAACTTGTACTAATGAATTTTGATTGGTGTAAAAAAAAAAAAAGATGTTCGAATCGTTCCACTCTAAATATTGTTGAATTAAAGAAAAATAATTGCAATAACCAATTTGACAATGATGGGTTTTTTTTTTTAAAAAATATATCATTATTACAATGTTATAGTCCATGTGAATGTATTTTAGTGAATAAGACATCAATTACCATTTCAAAATGCCAACATGGACATAGTCAACTTGCATAAAGTATGTGCTAATGACCGATAAGGTCTATAGTTTGAATCTTCCACCTCTACATATTGTCAAAAAGATTACTATTTCAAAAATGGTAGGAAAAATTACGATGTTATATTTGAGTGACTCTCCTACATGACAATTAAACCTTGCATTAAAAGGTGTTGTTACAAAAGTTTGAGAGGCTGCTGACTCCAAATTTCAAGGTGGAGATTTAGGCTAGTATTTTTTTTTCCCCTAAGTTCAACGTTATGTGAAGATAAAAAGAATTCGAAATTCTAATTTTTTTTTTTTAAATGATATATATGCCTTGTTAAGTTATACTCTAGCTAACTTAATTAGGGTAGCTTTTAACTCAACCCAATGAAGATTTTTTATATAAACCCATAGTATTATGTTGGTTAGCTTATATTTTTGCGAAAGAAAGTTTTATTCATACTTCTCGAGTTCAACCAGTTCACATTTGATAGACTAGACTAACCCATAAATCTAATTATAAAATAATGAAGTTTCAATTACAAGTCTAGTCCCTAAACTTTTAGGATTGTGTCAATTTGGATAGGTCCTAAAACTTTTAATCTTGTGTCGGGTAGATCCATGAGCTTTAAAATGCATCTAATAAGTCTTCAATAGGTCTCTCAACTTTCAATTTTTTAAGTCCTTAACTTATAACATTTTTTAAAATTCACAAGCCTATTAAATACAAAATTGAAGTTTAGAATCTCAATAAGCATAAAATTCGTTGATTAATTTTTAAAAATCTTGAATATATGTCGATGACCTATTATACTCCGTTTAAAGTTAAGAACTAAACTTGTAATTTCACCAAAAATAAATAATATATATATATAAAAAAAATGTGGGTTTTGAAATAGAATAAATATCTAATAATAAAAAATGAATGAAAAAAAAAAAAAAAAAAAAAAAAGAGTCCAATGTGTGTGAGGGCAAGCTGTGTGTGCGGCTGCGTTACGTGGCAGTGATGCGACGGTGGGCCCTAATTGGCCCGATATGACAACACCAACTCATGAACGTCCACATTCCGCTTTTTTCACTTTCTTTCTTTCTTTCTTTTTATTATTATTATCATTTTTATTTTTATTTTTTAATTTACCAAAATTATTTTATTTTATTTCTGTCTGGGTGGGATCCTTGATGCTGACCTCAGAGGGCGGGCCCACTTCTTGGGCTGATTAACGACACGTCGATTTAGGGCTAAATGGTGTCTGCTTCTTCTTTGATGTCGACATTCCCTTTTCTCTCTCACTAAACGACACCAAATCCTCACCATCCGTTTCTAATCCTTCTATCTCACAACACAATGCCCGCCAACTTGATTCTACATATTCTTGCATTGGTTAAATTATTATTAATTTTTTTTTATTAAAAATCATTTTTGGTCCAAAGTAACAATTTAGTCCTTGAACTTTGATTTGGAACATTTCAATCTCTGTACTTTTAATTTTGTAACAATTTAGTTCTATACTTTCAATTTTATAACAATTTAGGGTGTGTTTGGTTTAACTTTTCAAGTGTTTAATTTTGAAAATAAATCATTTTGGAAAAATTTCTAGTGTTTGGCAACTTCTAAAAATGACTTATTAGAAAATGAGATTGATAAATAAATCATTTTGAGAGAAACACTTGAAACTAACTTTTTTTAAAAGACTTCTTAAGTAAACAATAACTTGGGTAGAAAAACATTTGTGAGGAAACGCAACCAAACATATGAGTGTTTAAATTATAAACAATTTTTATACAAAATGTTTTTTAAAAAATGCATTATTGAAAAACATTTATATTACAATGTATTCCAAACGGACCCTTAGTCTCGAAATGTTAATAAGTAACAATTTAGTCTTGGTTCTTTCAAATTTGTAACGATTTAGTCCATATCGTGAAAATTAATGTAAGGTTTAATGAGATTTCTTACTTAGATAGATTCATAAACTAATTTGAGACTCAATATGTTTATTAGCTACAAAGTTTAGTCATTAAATAATAAAAATCAACATTTAGTTTTGATGATTTTTTTTGCAACAAAGATTAAATTGTTACAGATTTGAAAGTACATAGACTAAATCGTTACAAAATTGAAAGTACAAAGACTGAATTGTTACAAATCAAAGTTCATAAACCAAATTGTTACTTTCATAAAAGTTTAAGGACTAAAAATGATTTTTAACCTAATTTTTTCGACAGGAAATTCAATTTTAACTTTTTTTTTAGCTTGGTTAAGTTAATTAATTTTTACCCTGAACCTTTTTATTTTATTAGATTGTACCTTAGACTTAAAAACTTTTGACCAATTTTAGCTTATGCTTGACTTTATGCTACATTTACTCACTCATTTCCCCAAAGATAACCTAAAAGTCTCTCAAGTCACTAATTGGGTAAAACCTAAATTTTCTTGCAAAATCGAGGTTAACTAGTGTACCGTCAATTCCATATTAAGCATGTATTTTATAATTCATTGAACAAATATGAAATATACATTTATAACGATTCCTCAAACAAAAGCATATCAAAAGATAAAAGCACAACACTTATTCAAATTTAAAGTAAAGATGGTTACACTTATTCTACACAGAGATTCAATTCAACGAAATTGAAAATTTAAAATAAAAATCGACACGCCTTTCGATGTTCACGTCAATTTGTAGCCGAATGACACCCATTTCTTATTGATGTCGACCTTCTCTCCCTCACTAAGCAAGATCAAATTCTTGCCATTCTCATAAATCTTATGTGAGAGTTAAGAAAGAAAGGTAAGACTGTCGATAAATTTCAATATGGTTCAATTGATAAAGATATTAGTGATTTTTTTATTTCGAAAGTTGGGATCTCTATCCTTAATTGAACTGTAAGACTAAAAAAAAGTTTGAAATTTCCAGTAAAAAGATTGGCATACAAAAAAAAAAAAAAAAAGCGACGAAGAAAAAGAGGAGAGGGAAGAAAAGAAATGGTTGTAAAGTTGGAAAGAACTTTATTTTTTAATTTTGAATTATATATATTTTTTTAAAAAATGGTTGGGAAGAAGTAGAGGAAGAGAGTACTTTATGGGCGGTAAGTGGGCCCAATGGGCCCTAAAATGGGAAAAGGGCCGAAGAGAGTGGGGGGCCCACAGGAGTGATCCTCGACCAACGGAAATGGGACAGCTCGAAAAAGCAACGGTGGAGGGCACTCCCCACAGTCGCACTTTGACGGGTGCAAATCCAAACCCTAATTCCACGTTCCCAACACAAATTAAACACTCTTTACTTCCATTTCCATTTCCATTTCCACTGCCTCTCCCACTCACCTGAGTCAACTCGCAATACCTTTCTCTCTCTCTCTCTCGACTCGACGTCGAGAGAATTGCAAAAACCACCTACGAGCTATAAGGATTGTTACAATCACACGCTCGAACTTTTAGGTTAAGCCATTGTAATTATCAAGTCACAAAATCAGTACGACGTGTCGAGGATCTCACATTGAAAAGGTGAGGAGAACTCACAATCTTTATAAGACATATTTTACTCTTTTTATTTTCAATTGGTTTTGAGATGAAACTTCACATTTATCTAATATACCAGATCCCATAAAGTCCAAACGAGTATTTGGTCCAAGAAAAAAAAGAAAAGATCCGATCCAAGAATGATGAATCCAAAAAGACACCATCTTCTCGAAACTATACTGTTATGATTCGAACCTTTGACCTCTTAACCAATTACAACAAGGGTGAGTAGAATAATTAAAACAAAGAGGGTTTTAGTGACATGATTTAATTGCAAGGATTTTATGCTTAGAAGTTAGTTTTTGGTTTTTATTACCTTTAAACGGTGTTTGGCTGCTGTATTTTGCCTGTCCAGATTGGGATCTACTCCACTTGGTGCTACACACTAAATCTAAATGAAGGATTGAGAAATCTGAATAAAGAAAAAGGTCCAATTGCTTGTAATAATTGTTTGCTTAATAATTGAGTTTGGAGAGATGGGGCTGCCATCAGAGGCTTGATTAATTAATGAATAATATTAGAAAGATTGGTAAATGTGAAGAGAGGTTTTGGAGATTTGTTAAAGAAAAGAAGAGTGGTTTGGTCTAAGTAGGGAAATTTAAAATGTAAAAACGGCAGAAAAAAAAAGCAGAGAGATTAGACAACAAATCAAAGCAATCAATTCAAAGACGATCTTTCCTCTGTTATTAAATTTAGGAAGACCCCACTTTCTGCACCTTATCTAAAGAAACTTTCTTTCTATTTTCTTTTCACATTCTACTTTTTCTTTTTTCTTTTCTTTTTCCTTTTTTACTCTTGATGTTCTCATTTTTTCCCTTTTTTACTCTTGATGTTTAAATTTTTTGTTTTCAATCAATGTTTCTCGCTGTTCGGTGTTCACGCGTCGGGTTGATTTTATTTTTGTTTTACAAAATTAAAAATTGAATCATAGTAGTCTAAATTTTACTTTTTAAAGAAACAACAAATCTCAAGATTTTGAGTTCTAAATTCAAACCAACATCTTTTTCTTAATTATGAGTGATGTGTGTATATATTTTGCAAATGTCAATATATGTCGACTATTTTATTCCTCATCTAAAAAAAACACGTTGAGAACCTACATATAAACTCTATCTTTTGAATTATTAATATACATCTATCTATAAACAAAAAGCTCTTTAGAGCTAATTTCAACCACCATTAGTTTGGCTTATGTGCAAAGGTAGACGTAAATTGGTTAAACGAAATTCAAACGAACTAGAGATATAGATCTAAATTGAAAAGGATCAGCCATCAAATTTGATCATTTAGATCAATATTGATTGATAATTTGATATGATCCAATAGATTAATTGTCAATTCAACATACTCATCCAATCGATCATTTGACAACTCAACTTCAATCCATTCGACTGATCATTCATCAATTCAATCAATCTTTTTTTCTATGGAGCACCCCTTCGACGTTTTAGATCGATATTGAGCTCCATTCGAACCTTCTGTTTTCAGGGAAAAAATAATAAAATAATGATCTTTGATTTTTCCCCTATCAGATGTCGGCATGCATCAATTTTTGCCGAAAATTGAACCAAACCAAAGCCCACAGAACTTGAGATAATATAGCTCATGACAAATCTAAGATGAACAATTTATTGAGACACCCAGCAAAAATCATCCACAGAAGTTTAGATATTATAGCCAATTGGGAAGTACCATATCAAATCCATAACAATGCACAGAAACTTGAGAATGCTTATGTGACATAAAGCACTCGACGTGTGGGTTCAACATAAATATCTACAACTCATACCAATGAATGGTTCAGATTAAATTATAAGGCATTAATGTTGAAGGGATTTGTATTTCAGGTCAAATCTTAAATGGAAATGCTATAGGAGAAGCGCAACGACTACTTTCTTGGAATTTAGTACTAAAATATAAGCCAAAGTGGGAGAAACTGTCACTAAACAAGATCAAATACACCACTCATAAGCCTTTTTTTTTTCTTTCTAAATTCATCGATTCAATCAAATGAAAGTTTTCCTCATGATTGTAGCGGAAGAAAAAAATTATGGACAAGACATCCCAACTTGGCAGATATGATAAATCCAACTTTAATCAGAAACAGTGGTGCTGAAAACTATTGGTGTGTTTGACATTTTTGGTTGAGGCACTTATGACTAGGACTGATGATTAGGGACTCGGATCGATTGATACTTCCAAACCAACTAAGATCTCGTTGGTACGTTTTGTAAGTATGTAGTCTCCATTTATGAAAAAGTTCAAGAATAAAGAACCAACTCGACTCGGGAAAACTCAGAAAAGTTTACCTCAAACAATTTATTGAGTAAAAAAATGTGCAATTTCCTACTTGAATTTGATACATGTTTGTAGGTCATAAACGTCCATCTCCTATCAAATCAGTAATATCATGTGGTAGGCCATGCCAAAGGAAAAGACAGAAAGTATAAAAAAGACAAGGGTATCTTTGGCCTGCAGATCGAATTTATGCTTGAGCTCGATGACATAATTTACTTGTAAGAATAAAAACAACCTGCTTGAAATTGCAGAAACTACCAAATATTAAATAATTACCGTCCACATGGCTTACCTACAGTGATTTATTGCAGTCTTCCATCTATTATTGAAAAATAAACCACCAGAATCTTTGATGATCAAATCATCAGTATACACGGGCCTTGGGAGGGAAGGATTTGATCTCATCGTCCAATGTGTTCATATGCACTGGCCTGTAGTCCAGTCTGACCTTCTCATTCTCCCAGAATCTGCAAAATCAATCACGTTATCAAACATACAGCAGATGTTAATTGATTGAGGTCAGACGAATTAGTAAGTAGTTGAAATTGATTTCAGTTAATCCAGTTGAGTTAGGAGGCAATGAAGGATCAGGAGCCCGAAGACGTGAAAAGGTGACTGACTAAGAATAAGAACCGTCTTATTAACTAGAAAGAAAATTTTATTCTTTGCAAGTGTCAGACGAAAGTTACCCCAATGTGTGCTTCATCCAGTTCTCATCATCTCTTTTCTGCATAACCAGAGTATATGAAGTTAAAACATTAAAGTTATAGGAAAATGTTACTGTTAGTAGAAGGAAACAAAACTAACTGTGAAATCTTCACGAGCATGTGCTCCTCTGCTCAGTATATGAAGTTAAAACATTAAAGTTATAGGAAAATGTTACTGTTAGTAGAAGGAAACAAAACTAACTGTGAAATCTTCACGAGCATGTGCTCCTCTGCTCTCTTTCCTGGCTTCAGCAGAGTGCATGGTTATACAGGCATTTATCAAAAGATTTTCCAATTCAATTGTCTCTATCAAATCAGAGTTCCTGTTCCACCAATAAGGACCATAAATCAATCCTTGAAATAATTCAGTGCTCAAACTTTATAATTATAATAATATTTAAAACAGAGAGAGAGAGAGCGACGCCATGATCCTATTACCATATTAAAGTCCTGTCCTTGATCTTGACATCATAGAAACTCTCCCATGCCTTGTCAATTAATTTGCAACCTACAGAAGCAGAAGAGAATTAAAAAAAAAGAAAAGGTGAAAAGAAATAGAGGCAGAGTTCCAGACAGCATAGCACTTTTAAACTAAAGCTCTCTTTTCAGTTTGGCTACCTTCTTCCAAGGTCTCCTGTGTTCGGAAAACAGCAGCATTGTTTTGCATAATTCGTTGCATGTTTAACCGAATCTTTGAGGTAGGCAATGAGCCATTTGAGTTCCTTATTTTGTCTAGCCATGCAATTGTCTTCTCACCAGCATCGTTTTCCAACGGCTTTTGTTTTGCCCCTGCAAATTGCCCAGATATAATTATTTGACGTTATCAAATTCTTTTTCTTGTTATTGGTTGGATTGGGTCGTGGGTTCATCATTCACTTTCCAGTTAAAAAAATAATAATAAACATCTTGCCTGGTCTACTGATCTCTGCTACCCTATTTGCACAAGCTCGTCCAAAGACAACAATGTCCAAAAGCGAATTTGCACCAAGCCTATTGGCACCATGAACCGAGGCACAAGCTGCCTCCCCAGCAGCCATCAATCCAGGAATTACAGCATCCGGATCATTGCCCTTGATTGTAACTACCTGATAAACAACAAATTTACACATGAAGATAGAGCAGGAAGAAAAAAGAGAAGACATTCCGAATTCTACAGAGCCATTAGAGGGGGAACCTTCATAGCCATTTTTTAAACTCCCAATTTTTTCACTCATCAAGCAATCATATTTCTAGATGATTAATTCATCAAGAACAATCATTACAAGTCTTCTCTGCATACACTGTTTAAATAAAACTAACAGTAATACACTGGTCAGATCTAGCTGTAAACTATATAAGAGAGCAACTGATCCATAATATCTACACTTTAGGGTTCCATTTTCATTTTTTATGACAAACCATCCTTTCATTGAGAAAAAAAATGGAAAAAATGAAACAGATTTGAACTACATTTTCATGCTTACCTCTCCATAATGATTCGTGGGAATTCCACCCATATTATAATGCACAGTAGGTAAGACTGGAATGGGCTCTTTGGTAACATCAACGCCAGCAAAAATGGCAGCAGTTTCTGAGATACCCGGAAGTCTCTCCTTCAATACATCTGGGGGCAAGTGATTTAAGTGAAGATAGATGTGGTCCTTCAGTGGTCCTGATAAGAGCTATCAATTTAGTAAACCAAAGAAAGATATTGAATCAGGAAAAAGAACAAATCATGCCCTATATCAACTTGACTGTGCCTTATTAGCTGAGAGAAAGTACATGGATGCATTTTATTAATTCTAGATGGGATAAAAGCTTTCATTCATACCTACACCACGGCCCTCCCGAATTTCCATGGTCATGGATCTTGAGACAACGTCCCTTGATGCAAGATCCTTTGCTGTTGGTGCATATCGTTCCATAAAGCGCTCACCTTCACTGTTTCTAAGGATGCCACCTTCACCACGAGATCCTAATATTTACAGAACAAAAGAATTGCATTTAAGTCGGTGTTAAGTCCACGTAGAGTGAGAAAAAACAAACCAATAAAGAGAATTGTTATTCAAACTTGTGGTTCAGACCTTCAGTAATAAGGCACCCAGCACCATATATTCCCGTTGGATGAAACTGCACAAACTCCAAATCCTGCGCAAGCAAGGGAAAGAAAAGTTGCAAGAAAGGGCTTGAGAAGTTATCCAAAACCTTCCATGATACTAGAAAAGAAGAAGATAAACCTCAAGTGGAAGCCCGGCACGTGCAACCATGGCATTTCCATCTCCCGTGCATGTGTGAGCAGAGGTTGCGGAGAAATATGCTCTGCCATAACCCTGCAAAAAGCATAGAGTTATATTTACATAATTTATAAGTTAATACAAATGTGATAATAATCATCATGGCATACAGTACCCCAGTAGCCAAAATTGTTGATGCAGCTCGGAACCGATGTAGTGTACCATCCTCCATATTTAATGCTATCACTCCCTGGCAGCTACCTGAAATGCCAATATCAGGTGTTAACCAATCTAAGAAAATTCAAAGATGGATTGGATACTCAGAGGAACCTATGAACCAGATGGGGTGCATCAAATCCCATTAACCTAATGAAAAGATTGTACAGAGTAATCATCGACTAATCATTCACTTAAAAGATTCCTACAGGAAAAATGCAGAAAGAAGCAACAACTACAAGAGTTAAAATTAATCCTACAATACGCTAGTACATAGCTGCATGAGTAAATACTTTTACTCCAATCATCAAACATGAGTGGAAAGGTTAACAATATTGTGTAAAATCCAAGACAAGTGGAGTTTATATACCATCACTGTTCAGTAATAGATCCAAAGCAAAATATTCCACAAAAAATTGTGTGTTATGCTTCATAGCCTGGCCATAGAGAGTATGCAATAAAGCATGCCCCGTTCGGTCAGCAGCACATGCACAACGATATGCCTGTCCACCTACAAAGACGACAATGTAAAAGTAAATAATTGCTGACACAAGAACCTCAATGTTAAAGGGGTGACCAACATGGTAACGAGAATACATAAATATGAATTGTTACCCTTTCCAAAGTCGAGGCTCTGACCACCAAATGCACGTTGATATATTTTTCCATCTTCAGTACGAGAAAATGGAAGTCCATAATTCTCAAGCTCAATAACTGCTTTCGGTGCTTCTCTACACATGTATTGAATGGCATCCTGATCACCTACAGAACGTGAAACCTAAACAGATCAAGGATTTGAATGTACAAATATTGTGATAGTCTATAACTCTTATATTAAATAGATAGGATTTGCAAAACTTGAAGTTCTAAATCATTTAGGGTCAGCAAATATATGCAACTTAAGCACAAGTGCACCATACAAACAAATCTCGTTACTAACTTTGTATTCGCAGAGTAAGCAGCCACAAGCATTTCCGATTTATGTTTGTGTGCTTGCTTCCAATGACAACGTCAACATTGCCTTGCACGATAAAATTTTCAATTTATTTAAAGATCTAAATATATACCTAGCCAATCGCTCCCCTTGACAGTGTCGTACATGTGCCACCTCCAATCATCCTCAGTCATGTTTCCCAATGCAGCATTTATACCTCCCTATAAACCAATAGAACTTCACATTAAGTAACATCTTCAAGTGAAAGAAAATCTAATTCACATTATGACAGAAGAAAGTAAACAAGTGAATATTATTGATACGCATGTATGTAATAGAAAAGAAAAACATTCAATGCTGATGATGTGGACAGGTAGATGCAGGTTTATGAAAGGACATGCACTGCGTAAAAATTGCTGCTTATGCTTATGATATTGATATATGATTGCATTTAATTTGATAATATACAAGAAAAGATTTTAAAAGCCCTCTTGGTGGTGAATAAAATAAAAACCTCATCACGGAGCATTGCCTCCTTAATTAATGAGATTAGTAAAGAAGAATCTAAGTGTGGAGGAACCAAAGTCCAACAACGTTATATTCATTAGCAAGCAAATTTGATAGAGAATCCATTGGCGAGCAAATGACAATATCATGAGATGGAGATTAGCAGCAAATTAGATAGAGAAGCCAACTCTTGAATTTCTTAGTCCAAAAAATTCTTCCTAGAACCAAGGTCCCAAATTTAGGAGGTGATGTTCCAAGAGTTCAGATACAGACATGTTTCTGGTAGGAGCTAGAGAATCCTTGGGATTGGTCACAGAGAGAGGATTCTTTTTGTGATAAGAAAAGGTGGTGGTGTGGTCCGTGTAAAGCCCATCTCCACATTGAGTTGGATCCAAGCGATACCACTCTGACTACATGTTGGCGGGCCAGATTTGATTCAAATTGATTTGGATCTAGACCAAGGTGGGATTAAAGGCCCAGTTCTACCACAGAGAGAGGATTCTTATCCACCAATTGTTCCAAAAACTAGTAAAGGCGCCATTCCGGATATGAATCTTGATCCTATTGGGGACAATGTACTTAGGCTTACAAATAGATTTCCATGAACCTTTTGAAGAATGTTGTAATTTGGTAGGTACCTGACCACACGTGGAAAGAGTGGTGAGAACCTCCAAAGAGCATTTGTCACATGAAATCCCCAGATTCATTTAGCAAGAAGAGATTGGTTCCTTTACTTTAAGTTGCCTAAATCGAGCCCTCCCCAATCATTAGAGAGTTGAACTTTGCTCCAATACACCAAATGACACCCACCTTCTTTATTAGCTCCTTCCCAAAAGAATTTCCTAAAAGCTTCTCGATATTATTGATTATTTTAATGGGCATGGAGAAGTGAGACATATAGCAAATGGTGATATAGGAAAGTGTGGCTCAGATGATAGTAAGGCACCTACCTTTCATATGTGGGAATTGCTCCACTCCTGTAGCTAGTTGTAAAATTCACTGATAATATGGGGCCTATAAGAGGAGGGAAGCTTGCCATTTTCCAACCTTGCACCTGAAGCTTAAAGCAAGATTCTTAGTGAATAAATTTTCAACATTGATCCACAAGACTTCTGATTTTCCACAGTTTATACTGGGCCCAATGCTTCCTCAAAATTCTAGATACTATTAAAGAGAATGTCAATGCAATGATTGTCAATAATGGAGACAAAAGTGGTGTTGTCAAAACTGATGATGATTGATGGAGAAAAAGCCAGCTCCCAGTTGAAGCCCTTTATTAGATCAAACGTGGACTCTAGGGAAAGGCCAATCCACAAACAAGATGAAAGAAAGGGAGATAATCCGGTCTTCTTATCAAATCCATGTTAAATACCTTGGAATAATGACGGATAAGTCAGTGCTGATACACAAGCCCATATCTGCCCCCCTCCAATTTGAGCCATGATAAACAAATCTATGAAACCCTAGTCAATCTTTGTCAAAAGCTGTCTCAGAGGTCAAGCCTAATGCCGTCTGTGTTTCATTTTTCTTTCTATTTCATTCATCAATGAGCTCACTTGCAAAGAGACATGCATCCATGTTAAATACCTTGGAATAATGACGGATAAGTCAGTGCTGATACACAAGCCCATATCTGCCCCCCTCCAATTTGAGCCATGATAAACAAATCTATGAAACCCTAGTCAATCTTTGTCAAAAGCTGTCTCAGAGGTCAAGCCTAATGCCATCTGTGTTTCATTTTTCTTTCTATTTCATTCATCAATGAGCTCACTTGCAAAGAGACATGCATCCAGATTTAGTCTTTCTAGGAAAAAACCAAACTAAAATTCAAAAACTGTATGAGGAAGGACCCTATGTTTTAAAAGGCTATCGAGGCTATTGAGGCAAGGCAAGGCCCTAACTCATAGCCTTGAGACCTACATCTTCTATGGACCATAAGAGGCTTATGCCTTTTGTGAAAACACATTGAGGTTTAAAGTTTCTATGCCTCATGTAATGATTAGAAGAACAATATTAATTTGTCTCATTCTTAAATAATATAAAGGTTTCAGTTGCAACAATTTGAACTATTATTACTTTTACTACTTTACCTTTAAAAACATTGAAGATAAAAATGTATAATATGGAAGGAGGCAAGATCTCATTTAGTTTCACTGAAACCAAGCAAGATGAGAGAATGATTTAAGGTGACTCTTAAACCATCCAAATCTCTCTCAAGCTGATGAGAAAGAAGGATAGTCCCAAAAGTTTTCCGTAAAATGATAGTTGCTGAGAGGAATATCATTAAGAGCTAAAGCACTAATAAGCTAATTTGGAAAAATAAGAGCATTTCCGCCATACAGTAAGGTACCAACTTGTGATAGACATAACGGACAGTAATACCATAAGTCCGAACTCCCCGTACCTGAGCTGCAACCGTGTGAGAACGAGTTGGGAAGAGCTTAGTGATGCAAGCAGTATTAAATCCATGCTCTGACAATCCAATAGCAGCTCGAAGCCCTGCACCACCTGCTCCTACCACAACCGCATCGTATGTGTGATCAACCACAGTGTATGAAGAACGACCTGCCGTCTACCATGAGCCAGAAAAGAAATCATTTAATATTTAATAAATCCATCAGCAATCACCATCTTTATAAGAAGTTTCACACAAATACTGTAGCCGTAGGAAATAAATTTGAGAGAGCTAGATACGATCAGCACAATCAATGGATCCAATGCTAAACAAAATTACATTTTGTACTACCGTGCACGCAATTAGCCAAATCAGCACAGCTCACTAACAATCCAGGACGGCGGCATTAAAAAAAAAAAAAATTAAAGAACAACAACAAGAAGAAAAAGATATACACTCTGTTCATCCATGCCACACGCCACTCTCGATAAAGGAAAAAGAAGACGAGAAACAGGAAAATACAATAAACACAAAGATCCAGACGAACGTCGAAGCTTAAATTCGTCAATCAAGACATATGATGGAAAGTCATACCCAATCGACGGAGAAGAATCTAGAAATGTGAGATCTGAGGTGATCATTGGGGGACGATTTCCTGGACAACGAAGAAGAAGCGCGAAGGCCACGAGAAACACAGCGCCACATCTTGCCCTCACCACCTCTGTCCAATCCTCTGCAATTGCCTGTGTGAATGAAAAGGAAGAGAAGACGGCGGTTCCGCCGCTGTTGAAGGTCGCCGGAGGCCGGAAAATGGGGGGTTTGGATTGGGGTTTGTTTTCCCAGGGAACGAGTCTCAGGTGGAGGCGAATATGAGAGAAAGACTGCCGCTAACTCTCACTAATAATGCCTCCGTAAGCCCGAAATTAGTTAATAATTTCCTTTAGGACAGAGAAAAATAATATTGAGCTTTTTTTTTTGAGGTATATTGAGATATTATTTATTTATTATTTTTTCTAATACAATATTATTGAGATATTTATGTTTTCTTTTTTAAATAAGATATTTATGTTGATAAAGGTTGATGAGAATAATATATATACACACTATACTATAGGCTGATTGAATTTCTTTTGAACCATAAGTTACGTGTCTGTCAAAGCGAGCACAGTTCAGTGATAATTGACATGTACTCTCGACCAAAAGGTCAGAGGTTCAAATCCTTCATCCCATGTGTTGTTAACTAAAAAAAAAAAATTACTTGTCCAACTTTTAGGGTTTTTTTTTTTTTTTTAACATTCTAACATCTAGTTTTGGTAAAATAATAAATTAAATGTTTTTTTATTTTGGAAATTTTAGCTGTTTTTATTTTTTATACCTAGAAATTTTGGTTTTTGTCCTAACACTTTTATCTAATTGCAATAGTGATAATTTCAGTTCTAATTTATTAAATTTGATAGTTAGTCCTAATTGTAAAAATGATAATGTGAACATCACATCTAAATAATGATTAATTCGATCGTATGAGTAACTTTATAGTGATTAGTGATGTGTTTTTGAAAATTAATTGATTAATGATGTGTAACTTTAGTAAGACATTCTCACATTAGGTGTGTATTTTAGCAATCAAATGAGGCCAATTTAAATTGTGTCACTAGTTTAAGCTATATCATAACTAAAATTGATGGATTTTGATAAAATTTAAAATTTATAATATCCTAGGATAGAGCATCGATTTGAGTTGAGAACGTTGTTTTGTGATAAGCTAATGTTATCAATCATAGGTCAAGGTCAAACTAATATGATCGAAGCTAGGACATGTTACCATGTCTAGCAGTGCATTTTAAAATTGACACCATCAAGCTAAAGTGTTATTTCAAATTATTGGCCAACTCCACATGCATAGAGCTTGGTAAAGATGATGGTAAAAAATAAAATAATTATTTTTAGAAAATAAAATTAAGAATGGAGTAAAGATGCCAACGTGAGCGGACATCAACGATAATCAACATGTACTCCTTTCCTTTAAGTTGGAGGTTCGAATCCATGTACTCTCATTTGTTGTACTAAAAAAATATAATAGAATAATCTATACTATATATAAAAGGATTGTGAGGAGAGAATCTTTACATCTCTCCTTTGCCCTTACAATTTTATTCAATTCTTATTTTTGTTTTTCACTATTTGTTGATGTGACACAACTCTTTGAATTTAGGTGCCTATTGAGAGAATTTGTACAATGGAGGTGGCTATTCAATCTTTGAGATGTGACTTTTTTGTGTTTACATGTATGTTTGAGAGATGTTAAGATAATGAAATTGGTTCTTCAAATTTTGACTTTACAAAATATATTTAAAAATTAAACTTTTAAGTTAAATATGTACCATCTATGCCGAAGAGACATGATTATTTGGTGTAGGTGACACATTGAATCGATGTATTCATTAATACAAAGGTGCAATCCATGTATAAAAAAAAATAAGCATAGGTTTTAATACATACATTGTCTATTTTTCTATCAAAATGTCAAAGTGATAGGAAAACTTATTTTATTAGAGAACTCCTTAATGGTTTCCCAAAAAAATGAGAATTAAGAGGGTTTGTTCTTTGTCAGGAAAACGTTGAACCTATTATAATAAATCATTGAGAATTCAAAAACTTTGTTGTAGAAATTGAAACAAGAGGGATTCAAATATTCTCAAGAACAAGCTTTTGATTTTTACTGATGAGCAATAAGGTAGATGTCAATTTTTTTTTCTATTTTAGCATGAAAATTCTCAAACAATGAAATTTAAATTGGAAATTGGAAATCACGATTATTGCTAGCTTGAAAACAAAAAGGTTTAATTTATACTTTCATTTCCATATTTATACTATATAAATGAAATATCATTCCACTTTTTTTCATTAAAAAAATCAAAATAAAATGTTCAACTAAAAAAGGTAAATTAAAAAAAATATATCTTCTTCAACGTATATTTTTACATGGCAACTCTATGTTGCATTATTAAGAGAAGTTTCAATGTAAAAAACGAAAATTCTTATCAAATCAATTGACGAACAAAATTTATCTTCCAAAAATATGAAAAATGTTGCTTATAAAGAGATTGTTCTCCTTTAACCAAGATCCAATAAACATATTAATTCAAAATTGAAATTTCACTATAAAAAATTTACGCTCCAAATATTTTAAATCATAGACAACACATTTCATATTTATTCTAAATTAATAGACAATATACATAGTTGTAAATACTGTATTTTATTATTTTTTTAAACTTTCAATTCAAATAGTGAAACTCACGTATACCGAACATATATTTTAACTAGTAAAGATAAAAATTGGAACCAACAAAAGCATAACTCAACAAACATAAAACTTGTAGTGTCAACTAATAGAATTTAAATTTCCTCACTCCACGTGTTTTAAAAATAAAAATAAAAATTGGAAATATAAGTTTTAAATACAGTATTTTCTTTTTTTTTTTTTAATAAATAAAGAAGAATTTATTTATTTATTTGAGAACTAAAATAAATAAAGTAAGTTGTGATGATAAACATATCCGTTTCTTTGACATTAATCCGTGGCATTATTACTGGTATATTTCGTATTAACGCGTCACAGGTTGGATGGGGCTACGTGGCATGGTTAAAATGGCGGTCGCGGAGAAAAAGGTGAACAGCAGGTACGTCAATCAGCTAATGGTGCACATTAATCCACGTAAGCATTCTTACTTGCCGGTCACGTGGGTCTTTTATCCACCGCGTGGGGCGTATTTTATTTATTTATTTATAAATTATTTAAAGTTTATTATTATCATTATTGTTATTTTATTATTATTTTTTAAAATTGGATGACAAGTGGAACGAAAGAGTTTAAACTTTAGGAGCATGTCCATTTAAATATTTTTGAAGAATACATTAAAAAAAAAAAAAACATTTTGTATAAAAATTGTTTAGAATTTAAATACTCATATGTTTTTTTTTTTTTTTTAAATCGAAATACTCATATGTTTGGTAACATTTGTTCACAAGTGTTTTTATACACAAGTTATTATATACTTAAAAACGTTTTTTAAAGAATTTGGTTTCAAGCGTTTTCTCTCAAAATGGTTTCTTTTTCAATCTCATTTTCTAATAAGTTATTTTTAGTAGTTGCCAAACACTATAATTTTTCTTCAAAATGATTTTTTTTTTCAAAATTAAACACTTGAAAAGTTAAACTAAACATACCCTAAGTCTCGTGATCATTTGTCCTTCGACTTTGATTGTTGTTTAGTAGTTCAATGTGAGTGAAGTAATCATATTTGCATGGTAGAGTATGAAAGATGTTCTAGGATATATCATATTTGGAAGGAATGTAACCTTCATATTAATGGATTTTCCTCTCGGTTTTCTTAGACTGTGCTTCTGGTGATGCAATCAAATATCTAATTTAGATATTCCTTTTGGCCAGGTGCACTTAATGCTAGTGAGGGTACATTACTTCCTCCCTCGTGAGACTTTTTCTATCGAGATTTATTTTTTGTTTTGGTTTCTATTTATGTTTGCTTTGACTTTGTTTTGTGCCTTAATCCTTCTTGTTTTCTTTTTTAATAATATATTAGCTTTGCAAAAAAGAAAAAAAAAGTTTGAACTTCTAACCTCTCAATCAAAAGCATTTGTCTAAATTAACTGATATATGTTCAAATTGACAAGAATATTTAAAAGTTAATTGATAAAATCAAGGTATTCAAAATATATTTTTGAGAAATTAGTGGTATTTTGATAGTTATTTCTCATATTGTTGTTTTATCTACCCATGGCACATAATTCTTGTCAATCTCTTTTTTAACTTAATTCTTGTTAAAAAATTACTGTTGTCTTAATGAAAATATTTTATTTAAATTTCACTGGTTTTTAAACTTTTACATTGAAAAATTGGTAAGTTAAGACGAGATGAGTCCATCATTTACTTGAGTCTTCAATTTCATTAAATAGAACCACTAAATAATAGTACAAACTTTATGTCAATTGAGCTATGTTCATGTTAACGACAATTTCTATCGGACTTAAGTTATTTACACTATCAATATTCTTACGGTAATAATCACGAATCTTCTTCCCCAGATTGGTTCTTCCACTTTGATCTCGCATCAGTCAATTTCAACCAAAATGCTTTTTCAATAAACTGATATATATAGTCATTAATCAATTCTATTGGGTTAAGGATGAAAGTAAAGCTAAAGAGGTTTTCCAAAAAAAAGTAAGCTTGCACAAAAGGAGAGAAATTTCCAGCCGCCTTTGTAATTCTTCTTCTCAAATAATCCAAAATTTGATGCACACAATAGGGTTTCTTTGGTTTAAATGGAATGGGCCTACTAAAGGAATGGGCTCTTACAATAATGAAGATGTAGGGTTTGGGCCACTTCAAGGCTCATGGCCCAAAAAGGTGACCCACATGAATTATGCAATTTTTTTTTCTTTTTTTTTTTTATAAAGTAAATATCAATTACTACTGTTGAACTATGCTTATATCGGCATGACTTATGCACTTAGGTGTTGTATCCCTTGTGCTTCTTTGGTTTTTTTGTCCATCACCACATTTTTTCAAACTATTTCCCCACAATCAGCAATACGTCGCCTCCTTAAGCTCCTCTCATTTTCGAAAGCACTTGTAGGTTTATCTTTGACCATGTGTAAGGACCGATAAATCGAACTGATGGTTACTTTGGTCAATTTATGTGAACCAATTTCAAATTGTCATTTTCTATATAATGTAAATCCATAGGCCGGTTTTAAACATTGGTTTGTTCTCAAAAACCAATCTTGAACAACCAATGTGTGCCCTACAAGATGTAATCAAAATATATCCAACTTTATTGACCTTCAAAATTCCACCAACAAGAGTCAGCCTATTACATGGGCTCCAAAGTCTGAAATTACTTGGTACAGTCCAATATACCCAAGGCCCAAATAAAACAAAGATCACAAAACAAAACACAACCACCAAATTACAAAAATACATAAATAAATAAATAAAATAAGCCTACTAATTCAACATTAGGTCTCAATTTACATAAATAATCTTCTTTCACTTCCTCATGCCTAAAGCCTTGATTCCTCTCCCTAACTATATTGAGGAATTGCCTCGCTAATTGTAACTTGGACGAACCGAATGTGGATGTGTTAGACATGTTTGAGAGTCGTTTTAAACATACATGACAAAAGTGATTCTAATAATTTCAAAATTAGTCCCGAACATGTGTGAATTAATGCTACAAAAGTGATTTGAATGTATTGAAATTGCATCCAGATCTCAAAACTTCAAACTACTTACATGATATTTTAATTTTTATTTTGATTTTTTGTTTTTGAAAAATAAGTTTATAATATTCGCTTATACCTTCTTCTTTTTTTTTTTTTCTTTTTTTTATAACGAGTTTTTCCCTCCTTGAAAACACTTAAATATTTTAGCTAAATTCTAAAAACAATATATATATATATATATATTATAAAAAAAAAATGTCAATGATTTCAATAACATTTTTTTAAGTAAACAACCGAAAAAAAAGTAGAAAATAAGCATAATTTTTAAATAAAAAAAATCACATGTTTTGACAACGGAATTTAAAAATAAACACATCAAAATAGTCTATCAAGTTCGTGAAGATGCAATCATATCATACGACATCATTTGAGAGAGATATGCACATACTTAATCCTAAAAAGACCAAACTTATAAATTTTAAAATAAGTTCAGACATCATTTTCAAAACATAGCTCAATTAGTCATACTTCTCCACTAGAAATAATGGATTTGTTACATTAAAATAAACGAACCTGATAATTTGTTTAATAAAGGCCGAAATTTTCGGAAAATGCATTTTGAGTTCCCACTTATCATAAGCATAGAGATTAGAGAGATAATTTCTTTCTTTTCAAAAAAAGAAAAAAAGAAAAAAAAAAGAGAGAGATAATTTGTTTTTAATTATTGTAATTAAGCAAAACACAGTGTGTTAAATGCTGGGCATTGGAAAATGGGGTCCCTTTGTTTCATTTCATATATACCATCGCCGAAAGCAAACACTTTTTTCTCCACCATTATATTATATATACACTCTCATTTCCTCTTTTCTATCTTGAAAAAAATTATACGTTTCCTTGACAAGAGTGATTTTTTTTTTAAAAAAAAATGAGAAAACAATTTTTTATTAAGATAGCATGCAAAATTTTCGGAATAAATAATTAAAAGAAAGAATCATGAAAAACTTGCTAGAAGAGAAATCTTCAAATATTGGCAATAAAAAATAGGATTAGTTACTAATTTAGATACGCGATGGTTACCTATGTTGATTTCAGGTCCCGTTTGATAACTATTTGATTTTTTATTTTTTAAAATTATGCGTTTTTTATTTCTCTAATTTCTTACCATGGTTTTCATTTTTTGTTAAGGACATAATTTGAATTCTTAACCAAATTCCAAAAACAAAAATAAGTTTTTAAAAACTACTTTTGTTAGTTTTCAAAACCTGGCATGTTTTTTGAAAATATGAGAAGAAAGTAAATAACAAACACAAAAAAATTTATAAATGAAAGTAATGTTTATAAGCTTAATTTTTAAAAAATCAAAAACCAAAAACTAAGACCCTGTTTGCTAACCATTTGAATTTTAGTTTTTTGTTTTTGAAAATTAAGCTTATAAACACTACTTTCCTCTAGATCTTGTTTTTAAAAATTAAGTTTATAAACACTACTTCCCTCTATTTTCAAAAACCAAGTCAAGTTTTAAAAACTAAATAAAAAATTCGAAAACTTGTTCTTGTTCTTGTTTTTGTTTTCACCTAAGGAAATTAGATGAAAACAAACATAATTTTCAAAAACAAAAAATCAAAAACCAAATGAATATTAAACCGGGTCAAAGTGGTTACCATAAGGCCTAAAAGTTTCTTTATAGTTTCTATAATTTGGTTAAATCTCCTAAAGTGTTTGTCATATATGTCAATAGTCGTCTTATGTGATACATTTTCTTTAGACGTCATAGACTCATGGAGAATTGATATTTAGTAAAATGTATTAAATTTTACTAAGTTTGGTTAATTGACTTAACTAAAATTTGAGTTGAGTTAAACAATAACATTTGTTTTGATTATTATGTAAATCTCAAACTTTTTGGTCTATAATGTTGCTGTCTTGGAAATTTTCAAATTTCATGAGTTTCTTCGATAAAATTATTGAATTGTCATTTTGAATAATATTATTTTATGACGAGGCTTCATAAAATCTTGGAAGAGACTATAGAGGAAAGAGAAAAGGAATCAAGTTGTTTTTTGTTTTTGTTTTTGTTTTTGTTTTTGTTGTTTTTTTTTAATAACTGAAAAAGGAATCAAGTTGTATGATAGGCTAATAGCAAAATTAATATCGCAAAAGAATTGATGTTTTAACAAGAATTTGATCATGAATGATTGAAGTTAGTTTTCAAAAAGAAAAAAAAAATGAATGATTGAAGTTGAATGCGAGAACCAATCTATAATTAATTGAGAAGCATTTATCACGAACAATTATTAAAAGCATTAAATCTTACCCAAAAAAAAAAAAAAAGGGGGAAAAAGTAAACTTTTTAAACAAAAATATGATTACAAGAACATTAATAAATTTGGTTAAAAAAAAAGAACATTAATAAATTAATATATAGTAAAGTAACCAAAAAAAAAAAAACAATTTTATATTGCTTTATCATGATCGAAAATGACACAACATAATAAGAAGAAAAACAAAAAAAAAGTTAGGAATCGATTTTGTTTTATTCTATTATGGTCCCAAACTTTCGAATATTTTAATTCAATTATCTAGTATATATATATTATTTTTTTGAATTTATCAATTATCTAATATAAATTTAAATAATAATATAAACTTAATATAGTATCAATATATATATATATATATATATACATCTTTTATCAATCAATAAATGCCTATGTAAATAACCATTTGAAAGATACATTAGGTTACGTTTTGTAATTAAGGCTATATTTAATAACAATTTTGTTTTCAGTTTTATGTTTTTTAAAAATTGTATTTGTTTCCTCATATTTTTGTTTGTACTATGGTTTGCACTTTATTTTTTAAAGAAAAATGTTTGAATTCATTGTCAAATTCAAAAAACAAAACCAAAGTTTTTAAAAACTACGACCAAATACTAATTAAACACGGAAGCCAAATACTAATTAAACACGGTTTAAGTTATCATTATTATTTTGTTACAACCAAATCAAGAATAAGGATTTGAACACTAGAACTAAGAAAAGGACTAGTTTTCTTGTTTCAAAAAAAAAAAAAGAAAAAAAAAAAAAGAAAAGGACTAGTTACCTTAACCCCATTGACTGTATCTGTAACTATAATCATTTGGTATTTTGTTTTTGAAAATTAAGCTTATTCTTTCCCAATTTCCATACCACGATTTCTCTCATTATCAAGAAAACATTTGAATTCTTAGCCAAATTCCAAAAACAAAACAAGTTTTTGAAAACTAATTCTTCTAGATTTCAAAACTTGACTTGACTTTTGAAGAAGATAGATAACGAAACAAAAAAGCTTAATGGATGAAAATAAAGTTTATAAGCTTAATTTTCAAAAACCAAATAATAATGATCTAGATAAAAAGCATTTAAAAGTTCCCGAAATAAAACCAATATAAATACAAACATGGGAAGTAGAATAGGACAAAGAAAAGTGCAGGATTCAAATAAAAGCTCAATCAATCACGATAGAGAAAGAGAAAACCGAATACGATGCAATTACAAATGATTCAGAAACACGTCGGGAGATTGAACTTTGGAAGCAACACAACAACAACCCATCAATCACAAGAGACAAAAGGAGGGGTCTTAAATTAACAACAAAGGCCATGTACTGTGCAAGATTTGTTTCGATTAAGCACCAATTAATGCCCTTTATCCCTTCCATTCCATTCTGGTCAAACATTGCGACCCAGCCCCCAATTTGAAGGCCAGAAGTGTTTGGAGGCAGCGTTGGCCACGTCTAAATCCAAGCGTGAGCAATCATTGTGAAAAAATTGTTGAAGTCTCTTGATAACGGTTGAATGTAGAATCGAAATACTTTTGATCAGATTGTGATCGGATGGTATTGTATTCGTTTAGGCATTTCGTCGAACAGGTTGTGGGCATGGCAGGCAACGCGCGTAGGAAGGTCGACGGAAAGCGAAGGAGGGCTGATTTTCTTTTGACGTTTGATTGTGTAAAGAAAAAGGGTTGGGGTTGTGTGTGTGGACGCTCGTGCAGTGAAAGTTGTCGGGATTTTAGGGGTTTGGCGTTTTGTGTTTCTTTTTGTTAAAAGAAGAGCCATACGGCTGCTGCTGCTGCTGCTGCAGGTTGAAGACGATTCGCGGGCAGGGTTGTGTGTGTGGACGCTCCAACTGTGTTTGAAGATATTTGGTGGATTAGATTTGTTTAGTTAAGGATGCAACTTGAGACAAGTTTGGAGAATGATTTTGAAAAGTGTATTCAAAATCACTTCTAAACATGTCCCTAATCATTCAAAATCAACTTAGATGTGTAAAACCAAATATTAAAATGATTAGGTTTTATTACAAGTTTAGTCTTTGAAGTTTCAGGATTGTATCAATTAGGCATCTGAACTTTAAAAAGTTTCTAATAGGTCATTGAAATTTCAATTTTGTTTCTAATATATCTTTAAACTTAAAAAATGTATAATAGGTCTTTGAATTTTCAATTTTGTTTCTCATATTCAAGATTTTTAAAAATTAACCAATCTACTATATGAAAAATTGGATTTTTTTTTTTGAAAAAAATGAAAAATTGGATTTAATGTTTATTGAGACTCTAAACTTCCAATTTTGTATCTAGTAGGTTTGTGAATTTTTAAAAATGTCGAATAGGTTAATGACTAAAGATACAAAATTAAAAGTCGAGGGACTAATTGAATATAAAAGTGAAAGTTTAAGGACTTATTGTATATTTTTTAAAGTTCAGGGACCTATTGGAAACAAAATTGAAAGTTTGAGAACCTATATGAAACTTTTTAAGGTTCAAGGACTAAATTGACGCAACTCTGAAAGTTCAGGGACTAAAAATGTAATTTAACCAAGTGATTCATTAAGATGGTCGAATTTATTAAAATGATTATCTAAACGAATCAATTTCTCTAAAATTACTCCTAAACATGTCCTTAATTTCAAACGTATCCTTAATTTGATTTGGGTGAATTATAGAAAATCTAGTGTTGTTCTAATGATCGACATAGCTATAATTGGATGGTTAAGTTGTTTTTCCCCTCCTTAGAGGAAAAGCTTAGAAGTAATTAATGTTTCATCATGAAATAAATAAATAAATAAATAAATAAATAAATAAATAAATAAATAAATAAATAATAATAATAATAATAATAATAATAATAATAATAATAATAATAATAATAATAATAATAATAATAAAATAAAAAAAAAAAAAAAAAAAAAAAACGCTTTTGTTTCAGTATTTGACCCAACGAAGATACCATGGAACTTGGAGGAGTGTTATGATTAAAAGTTTTTTTTTTTTTTGAAATGATTAAAATATAATATTTATGCAATTTGTCAAAAAATCGAGTCAAGATAAGGTTTTTTTTTTTTTTTTTTTTTTTTTTTTTTTTTTTTTAATAATTTTTTTTAATTTTTTTTTATTTTATTTTTAATGTAAGTAGAAAGGTTGATTCAATAGGAAGAAAAATGTACATTTAGAATTGAACAAATTCATGGAAAGAATTATTTGTTCATAAAGACAGAGTTGGGACCAGAGAAATCTTTTTCTCTTTATTTATTATCAAGAACAAGGACATGTATTCATTCTTATCTTGACTCGATTCTTAATTTGACCTTAACTTGTAAATTAATCTCATCCTCTAAATATTTTTGACTTGGTGTTTATTTTAACCGAAGGTGTAAATCTATATTTAAACTTTCTCTATTTTATGAACTCAAAAAAAAAAAAAAAAAAAAAAAAAAAAAAAAAAAAAAAATCTCTATTGTATATATTACATATTTAAGAGACAAAAATATAATGATAGATATATGTTTTAGACTATTGTTTTTTCTTCCATTTTTTTTATAGCATTTCTGATAGCTTCTCCTAACCTTCCAACTCATTTAGGTCTGTCTTTTGAAAAACAAATAGTTTATTTTTAAGACCCCATTTGATAACTATTTGGACCTCGTTTGATAACCATTTCATTTTTTATTTTTGGTTTTTGAAAATTATGCTTGTTTTCTCCTAAATTTTTTACCATGACTTTCATCATTGTTAAGGATCCATTTGAATTCCTAACCAAAATCTAAAAAAAACAAGTTTTTGAATTTTTTTTTAATTGGACTTGGTTTTTGAAAACAAGGGGGAAGGTTGATACTAAAATAAAGAAACCTGTAAGTGAAAGTAAGTGTGTATAAGCTTAATTTTCAAAAACCCAAAACCAAAAACGAAATGATTATCAAACGGGACATTGGTTTTTGAAAATTATGCTTGTTTTTCTTTCAATTTCCTTACTATGATTTTCATTTTTGTTAAGTAGACATTTGTGTTCTTAGCCAAATTCCAAATTCCAAAAACAAGTTTTTGAAAACTTTTTTTTTTTTTTTTTTTTTTTTTCCCAATTTTTGACTTGGTTTTTGAAAACATGGGAATGTTGTATATAATAAAACAAAGAAATTTGTGGGTGAAAGTAGTGTTTATAAGCTTAATTTTAAAAAACCAAAAACCAAAAACGAAATAGTTATCAAACGAGGCCTAAACTTTCAAAATATCTATTTTAGATTTTGAATTCTTTTTTAAAAATAACAATTTTGAACTTTACTATTATTTTTTCTCTTAGTATCCATTTACCCAATACTAGTCTTGTTATAGGTTCTAATACATCTTCGTGGTATCACAATAATAAACATATTTGAATATAAATTATCTATTTGTTAAAAATAAAATAAAGATATTGAAAAAAGTAATTATGTTTTTAAAAGTCGAAAGTTTAAGAAAAAAACAAACCTTTTGAAAGTTCAGAAAAAAAAAAAAAAAAAAAGTGTTTGGGAAACCGATGAACTATTTGTGGTCATAATAATGAATATTTTTAAAATTTAAACTAGTAAATTATTTTTAAAATTATTTGTGGTCATAACCCAAGTGTATTTAAATTAAATTATTTCTGTAAAAAAAAAAACTGGTAAATTATTTGTTTCCAAAAGTTCTTTAAAGAATCAATAATTATTTTCAAAATGTCTTTAATATAAATTGGTCTTTGTTAAAAACATCAACAAAATATAAAACCGACTTATATCAACCATATCCATGTGCTACTCTGTAATTTGGATTTTTTTTAGTACATCAACATCTTAGTCGAAGGTACATGCTAATTACCGCTAAGCTATGCTCGCTTTGACCTGTAATTTGATGTAATGTTAGTTTAATTTTTGGAATATACAGTTTACCTTAAAGTATTTGCATTAACTATAAAAATAATTACCTAATTTAGAAGCACAATTCAATGATGGCACTCAGTTAAGAATATCAACACAATTCAATGATCGAATATACAGTTTACCTTAAAGTATTTGCATTAACTGAGTGCCATTATCAAGGATTCTTTTGGGATCTCCCCTTGCGGCAGAAGTTTCTCCATCTTTCTTGCTCATTTTCCCTCTTCATTTTGAACTTGAGGCTATTCGAGATGGTGTATCTTTTGCTCTAAATCTTGGTTTCCTGAAGATTGAGATAGAATCTGACTCCACTCTTCAGAAATCTTCAAACTATCAGAATGAATTGGATACACTCATTGCTGAAATTTCATCTCTGCTGCAGAATTTTGAAGGTTTATGGTTTTTTCATGTAAAAAGGAACTATAACTCAGCTGCTACTTTTTGGCCTTTCCTTAAATGCCTCTGTAGAATGGAGGTCTCCTTTTCCTTTACGGCTTTCTACTTTAGCTAATAAGGATTTTCAACGTATTCTCCCTTCTTGATTATGTTTAGATTTCAACAAAATATATATATATATATATATATATATATATATATTAGTAATTTTGTTGATGGTTGGAATTTTCACTCCAATATTAAAAAACAAAACTACATGCATCATTAACACCAAAAGCACTCCTTAAAAAGAGAAACAGACATTATTGTAAAAAAAAAAAAGTTTATGAGATTAAGATACTAAATGATGATAATCATAATTCATTCTTCTTAAATCATAGGTTATTTTTGTCAAGACATGACAACCGAAAGAGTAATTTTCCAACCAGATAAAAGCGAAAGTTGAAAAATCCGCAAGATTTTTTCTGTCTCGATTAAAGATTAGGGATGGTTTATTTGACAGTTGTGAGAAATAATTTACTTCTGTCTTTTATTTATCTTCTTAAAATGTGATATTTTAATTTTGGAGGGTTTGAAAAGACTCCAAATAATAGATTTATGAAATGTCTGTTCTTATAATTTTAGTAAACAGTGAAACACTAATGATTAATTGGATTTGGTGTGTAATAATATTGTTTATAAAATTAATAAATTTAATGTGTCATATAAAATTGATGGTATAAACAATGTTCAACATTTTAATTAGGTTTTTTTCATTGTTACTCTCAAAATAGTGGTTTTTCTTAGAAGGTCAAAATGGTGATTGTATGGAGAAATTTAAACTGCTTTCATTCTTTAGGAATCTAGTATGGTTTTTTTTAGTATATGATTTGGGGTGGAGGATTCGAACCTTAGACCTTTTGGTCAGGAGTATATGTCAATTATTGCTAAACTATACTCGCTTTGGCTAATGACAATTTTTTTTAAAATTTAAAAACAAAACAAATGATTTCTCAAAATCAAATGACAATTTTTTTTTTTTAAAAAATCTATATTGATAAATTTTAGTAAAACAAAAATTATGTAAAACTGATACATCTTCCTAATTTATATCAAATCATAAGCCATTCAAGCATAGCTAATTGAATAAGATATCAATTACTATCTCAAACCTCAATGATTCGATTCTTTATGTCTATTGTTGTTGAACTCAAAAAAAAAAAAAAAAAAAAAAAAAAATCATGAGAAGCATAGGGTAGTTGTATGAAACAAGGGAGTTTTTTTTTTTTCTTTTAAATGATTTTAAGGTGTTTAGTTCATGAACTTTAAGATTATGTCTAATAGGTTCTTGAACTTTAAAAAGTGTTTTGTAAGTATATAAACTTTCAATTTTTGGTCAAATAAGCCCCTAAAATTTAAAAAGTGTCTAATAGGTCTTTAAATATTTAATTTATCTAGTAAGTCCTTGTATTTTCAATATTATGTCTAATAGGCGTTAGAGCTATTCAACTGTTTTAAAATTCATGAACCTATTAAATACAAAATTAATAGTGTAGTATCCTATTAAACACAAATTTCAAATTTATGTCTAATAAATTCGTTAATTAAAAAAAAATGGGTTTTGAGCAGGGATGGGGGTATTTGGAACAGATTATGCTGAAAATGGGTTTTGAACAGGGATGGGTCGATCTAATTGGGCGTTGTGTGACCACGGTGCGGTTTTCCTTTAACATAAACGGGTTTAGATGTGGTGATGTGAAGCCTAGCCGGGGCCTACGGCAGGGGGACCCTCTATCCCCCTATCTTTTCTTACTATGTGCGGAGGGGTTGTCCAGTATGCTTTTGGATGCTGAGGCTACCAACAGGATTTTGGGACTGAAGCTGGCTAGGTAATGCCCGACAATATCCCACCTGTTTTTTGTAGATGACAGTTTGCTTTTCTTCAGGGCTAAGGAGAGAGAGGCCCGAAAGTGCAGGAGATCCTGGGAAGCTACGAACGGGCGTCCGGACAAACCATCAACTTTGACAAATCTGTCATTTCCTTTAGCCCATGTACGCGTCCAGTGTGCAGGAAGACATAGGTCAGATCCTTCAGGTACGGATTTCAGCATCCCATAACCAATATTTGGGGCTCCCTTCATTCATGCCCAAGAACAGAACAAGCACTTTGAAGTTTGTTAAGGAACGAGTGTGGAAGCAGATCTAGGGGTGGAAAGGGAATCTATTCTCTGTTGGAGGCCGAGAGATCCTACTTAAATCCATTGTGCAGGCTATCCCATGCTACTCCATGAACTGCTTCCGCTTTCCGAAAAAGCTCATCCAGGATATTAGTAGTATGATGGCACGGTTCTGGTGGAGTGGAGTGGAGGAGGACCGAAGAATACATTGGGTGAGTTGGAAAGATATGTGTAAACCGAAGTGCTATGGGGGTTTAGGCTTCAGGGACCTGGAGATCTTTAATCAGGCCCTCCTTGCGAAGCAGTGCTGGAGAATATTGCATGAGCCTACTTCCTTCCTGGCCCGAGTGCTAAAGGGGCGATATTTCCCTTCTTCTGGCTTCTTGGAGGCAGTAATGGGGGCCCGTCCATCGTTCATATGGAGAAGCCTAATTTGGGGTAAGGAGCTTTTAGAGATGGGTGTTCGGTGGCGAGTTGGGAATGGGGAACAAATCAAGATCTATGGATCTAACTGGATCCCGAGGGATACTAATTTGAAAGTCAGCTCGTCGATATCCTTGCCACCAGATGCTACAGTGGCGGAGCTGATGACGACCTCGAGAGGGTGGGATCAAGCCCTGTTGGAACAACATTTCTATCCTCCCCCCTTCTTTTCCTCCCATCCGGAAAGAAAAAAAAGCTAATATTAATAGTAATTAATTAGTAGTTACCAAAATCAAACCTAAATTTTTTAGACAAAAAAATTTTGCGGAGACAGGATTTGAACCCGTGACTTCAAGGTTATGAGCCTTGCGAGCTACCAAGCTGCTCTACCCCGCGATAAAGAGAAGAACTGTGAACTAATAGACAAACAAAGATTGAATGCACCCCTATACCATATCTGTACAAATAGAATAGTCCATTTATACAGAATGGTAAAGGGGTCCCTCTATGATCATAGAAATTGCAGAGGTAAACCTCATCTTATCTATTCCCATTAGACAACACCCACCAGTGGATTCAGTTATCTGGCATTATGAAAAGTCTGGTCTCTTCTCAGTCAAAAGTGGATACAAGTTGGCTCAGTCAGTTATCCTGGCGCGGGGGGCTTCATCTTCCTCTCCCAACTCTATCCATGACTGGTGGAAGGGCTTCATCTTCCTCTCCCAACTCTATCCATGACTGGTGGAAGGGATGTTGGAAGATGATGGTTCCAAGTAAGATAAAGGTGTTCCTTTGGAGAGTGTGTCTGAATAGGTTGCCGACGATTGACAACCTGATAAGAAGAGGCGTAGACTTACTAGATGTATGCATCTTTTGCGGGAAGAGGGGGGGAATCTAGCATCCACATTTTCTGGGAATGCAAATGGGCCAGATCGATCCTACGAGAAGTGGGTTTTGGGGTGATTTTGGAGAGAGTTCGAGCAGGGTGTTGTCTACTACTCTGTAGGGACATCAAGGAGGTGATAGGGGATGAGAAATTTGAGGAGCTGGTGGTGTTATGGTGGTCAATGTGGTCGGCCCGGAATAAAGTACGTCTTTAAGGGGCTGACAGGCCAAGTGGGCTAGTGGAATGGGCTAAGGGGTATGTACTGGCTTTTCGTGAGGTTGGGAGGAGAAGTAGGGAAGGGGGTCGAGAGACGATTTGTCGTGAGAGGATAGTGTGGCGGGCTCCGAGGAATGGCTGGTATAAGGTGAATTTTGATGCCTCTTTCCTGTTTGATGTGTCTAGGGCCGGCCTAGGGATAATTGTGCGAGATCCTATGGGCCAAGTGATGCTGTCGGCGACCTTCACTAGGGACAATGTGAGAGATGTTGACATGGCTGAAGGATATGCAGCTGTGAAAAGTCTGGAGTTGGTGACGGATATGGGTTTGGCCCCAGCAATTCTTGTGACGGACTCGAGTAGACTTTTCCAGCTGATTAAGCGAGAACGCGAAGATGTCTCTGAGCTGGGTATGATTATTGCAGATGCACTGATGGCTTTTCCTTCTGATTTGCAGGTAATGTTTGATTTCACTTACCGTGAAGGGAACCAGGCGGCGCACCGATTGGCGAGGCTGGCCATAGCCCGATTGAGTGATGAGGTATGGATGGAGACTTATCCTATGTGTCTGGAGGACGTAATATGGAATGATTCAGCGTACATGGAGGCATGAGGTGGGGGACTACGCTATGCAATCTTCGGCTTCTACACCAACTGAGTGATGAGGTTTTCTGTTTCCCTTTCCTTTGTGTTATGTATGCATGTTTTAGATTACATTGAAGAGATTGCATGATCATGAGGGGTTTTGATTGTTTTGCATGCTAGTGGATTTTAGGCTGACGCTGGCTGCAACTGAGCACCAGAGCATTATTTATTCATGTTTATTTACTTGCTTCTATAAATTTTGGTTGGAGGCCTTGCATTTGAGCAGTTGACCTAGTTTGCTTCTGGGACCAATGGAACCTATTTTGAGTTCTAATAGCTGAGTTCTGGGTGCTTGGGTTTGAGTCATGATTTTGCCATCTAGTACTTGCAGACTCTTTCTTTGGTGTATAGGTGAAGTTTGCTTGCTAGCTTAATTTTGAGGCCGGTGTTAATGCTTTCTGAATATCTTACACTTCTGAGCACATGGCCTGTCCTTTAAGTAGACTTGAAGGTCTAGATATACTTTATGGGGTTCATAAGCCTGTTGTCACTCCGATAGGGGTGAGGTTTTGCTAGGGAGTATTCTAATTTCTGCAAGTTAGGGTGTTGTCTTGGCCTTTGGGAAGTTGAGAGGTTTGCAAAAAAAAAAAAAAAAAAAAAAGCGAAAATGCAAAAGGAAAGGAAAGAAATGGTTGAAAGGTATGAAAGAAATAGAAAATGACTGAAAAGCATGAGTGGTTTTGGGGTTGGGGGTTTCCTTGTGGAAAATATATGCACACTTTTGTGATTCCTAAAAGCTTATTTGTGGTTTGTGAATAAGCATGGGGTAAAAAGAGCTACCTTCAGTGTGTTCAATTAGGCCAGCCAAGGGCTAAAGTCCTGGTTAGGGGTCCCTACTCTGTAGTGTGAAAGCTAGTGCCCTTATTTTTTTTAGCATTAGTGTGCATAAGGATAAGAGAAAGGAAAGTGAATCCTTTTCTGGTTCCTGGGCTTTGAGATAGCTTTCTAATTCTGCTCCAGTCGGTCTTCCATGCGAAGCCTTAGTTGCCAGTGTAGGGGGAAGATAGGTGGAGGATCCCATAAATCTGTATCTGGACCATTAAAGGCTTCTTTAGGAAGGCTAAACACACACACACGCGCGAGTTTTCTTGGAAAGTTTTAATCTGGTTTCTTCTTTTGCTAGCTTGTGACAACTTCTCTTAGGCTAAAGGTTCGTTGAGTAGATGTAGTGCAGGATAGTGAGTATGACCATCCCCCCTGAATTTATGTTATTGGTGTCTCATTTAGTGGGTCTGGATTGCATGTGAACTGATAGGGTCTAAGTTTTAGGCGTGATGGGGTTTGCTTTCTCCCTCTAAACTGTTTATCTCATTGATGTCTTAAGATGCTCTATTCGGGTGATATTTTGTTGTAGGTGGCGAGCTTAAGGCCACGAACCTGCTGTTGGGTTTTATGCCCTAAAACTCGTAGATAGTGAATGTAAACAAATTGTATACTTGTTTCAATAAAGTGTTATTGAGTTTCTACAATAAAGTGTTATTGTTAAATATTGCACAATTTGACCCAAATCCAATAAACTAAGATCCAAGGTTGTTTACATGTGACTTGAACTAGTATGTGGGGACATACGGGGATTGGTGTTCAAGTAACAACCTAAAAGGTCTATAGTACAAGGATAAGGCTGGGTACCTTATCCTGGTAACACTATGTGATACGACCCGCTTTGTATTCGATACAGACGTATTAATCCAAGGCGTCCATGTAGGAGACATGCGAGCGGGGGTATCCTATGCAATGAGTTTGCATAAGACCGGACCACAAAATAGTAAACCACTAGATGTAACACCGTTAACTAGTTAGATTACTGTTTCAATACGATGACCTAGGTAACTCAGTCTTAATCCTGAGTGTGTCATGAACTCCTTCTCATGAGGGATTGTCCTTTGATTAGCATGGGTGAGAGTGGCCAATACGCCGACTCAATATGCCTTCCTTTTTGGGGACAAGACCGAGTGGGAGGCTGGGGACATGACAACACAAGAAGGAATTCACTCCTTCCCACATCTAGGAGAAGTAGATGAGTGTTCTCTTAAGTGGTGACTCCAGGACTTGAACAAAGGGATCCCGCCCTCTCACTGGCCCGAGAGGGACTTTCTGTTTAATGGTTGGACCATAAACAGGTTGTTCATTAGAGGAGCACTGGTACTTAAGGAGACAGATGTAACACAGGGGTGAAACGGTAATTTGACCCAGCTATGATTACGGACACTCGTGAAGGATTGACTTACCGGCATAGGTTTACATCCATGGACACATAAATGTTCTACAGTGAGAAGAGTTCAGCTGTGGGTCTTTAGTGGAATGACCCACAGTTAATGAATATTGGTTAACCTGATTAATGAGTTTAATCTATTAACCTCATATCATTGGAGCTTCTGATCTGTAGGTCCATTAGGTCCCCCTGCTAGCTCGTAAAGAGTAATTAGGAACAAATATATCTTGAGAGAATTTGAATAGTTCAAATTCATATTGAGAATTAAGTTAATTGTACGAGATACAAATTAATATAATGTATAGTGATGCATTAAAATATAAAGTTTAATTTTAGATTAAACTTTATTATATTGAGAGATTGATATATTTGAAAAAGTTCAAATATATGTCTAATTAAATATATGGTATTTAATTAGAAGATGAATTAATTAATTATTCAATTTAGTTTAAATTAAATGAGATTTAATTAAACTATAGTCTATGAGAGAAATAAATATTTGAAGGAGTTCAAATATTAATGTGAATTTGATTCATATTAAATTTATAGGATATAAGAGAATTTGAAGGAGTTCAAATTTTAATATGAATTTGATTCATATTATGGAATTAATTAATTGAAGGCCTGAAATTAAATATATGATATTTAATTGGGTAATTAATTAATTAACTAATAGAAGGTCTAAAATTAAATATATGATATTTAATTGGTGATTAATTGATTAAAGAATTAATTAATTGGAAATTAATCAATTATGGAAATGATTTAATTACTTATGGAAGTGATCAATCATCTATGGAAAAGATTAATCAATTGTGGAATTGATTGGTCATGGAATTGATTAATTATGGAAAAGATTAAATCAGTTATGGAAATAATTGATTTTAAATGAATATTTTATTCATGGCCTTTCTCCTATAAATAGAACACTAAACCTAGGGTTTAGGCCATACAACATATGGCCACCATAAGGCCCTCTCATATTCTCTCAACTCAAGAACTCTAGGGAGAATTTTTCTCTCTAGAGTTTTTCCCATTCAAAATTAGGTAGTTCCACAACTACGTTCCTAATCTCAGAGTTATAGCGGGGAAGATCAAATGGTGGTGTTCTTCGTTGTTGCAGAGCAATCAATAATCATTCATGAAGTATTCAGAGTCGTCAACGGAGGTATGTTTTTCACCGCTTAACCTTTTGCCAATGCATTGGTATTTTAGTAGAAACAAAATTAACTACGAACGGTCCAATTGCTTCCGCTGTAACGGAATTGGGAATTCCAATCCTTCAATTGGTATCAGAGCCGATCATAGATTTAATTTCGTTTCTCTAAAATTAGCATTGGTTGAATGGTGGGTATTTTAATTTCATATATGTGATATTGTTTTAATTTACAAAATTGATTATTTAGGCATATTTGTTGGCATTAGATTTATACTTTTGATTAGATCAATTGTAAATGCCAAAAAGGAAAATATTTGAAGACCAAGATATGTCTTGGATTTAAATTATTGTAATTTAAATTGCTTTCAATTTCTTAGGATATACCAAATATGCCGGTCAATTTTGGTACTTTTAATTTAATTATGCATGTGATGTATGTATTAAATTAATTGATTATTCTATAAAGTATGTCATTTAGCTTAAAATCCCACCATAGGTTAAGCATATTCGTGCATAGTTATTATTATAAATGTTATAATGTATGAAATATGTATGAATTTTATTTTCATGAGTATTTAATATAAATTGTTAAGATTAAATGGATGAAAATTTAGAAGCATTGAGCATGAAATTACTTTAGTAAATAATATAAAGAGTTATATTTATGAAAGTAATTTATATGCTTATTTATTTTCATGAGCAATTAATATAAAGTGTTATGTTAATGTATGAAAATGTGAATGCTTATTTTAATTTTCTTGGGTAATTAATTTAAGAGTTAGATTAATTGAAGAAAATTAATTTGCATCGAGCATGAAATTACTTTAGTTTAAAAATATAAAAAGTTATATTTATGAAAGTAATTTATATGCTTATTTATTTTCATGAGCTATTAATATAAAATGTTATGTTAATGTATGAAAATTTTCTTGGGTAATTAATTTAAGAGTTAGATTAATTAAAGAAAATTAATTTGCATTGAGCATGAAATTACTTTAGTTTAAAAAATATAAGAGTTATATTTATATTAGTAATTTACATGCTTAACTTTCATGAGCTATTAATATAAGTGTTATGTTAATGTATGAAAATGGTAATGCTTAATTTTAATTTTCTTGTATAATTAATTTAAGAGTTAGGTTAATTAAAAGGAAATTAAATTGCATTGAGCATGACATTAACTTAGATTAATATAATTGTTATATTTTTGGTATGTCATGTATGCTAATGTATGGTTTTATAAATTAATTAGAATTTGATTGTTAATTTATTCACCATAGTAGCATATTATAGGGTTAATTCATTAAAATTTATAATAGTTATAAAATTAATGAATAGAAACCGTTAACCTATAACAAAGAATTGCATGCAAACATAGGATCTTAGGATAAATGAATTAATTTTAAAATGTTTAAAATTAATTAGATCTAAGATCACATTTCTAATAGGATTAGAATTATTCTTACTTAGAATTAAAATTAGTTTTAATTGACTAAGTAGGAAAAACATTGCTATGATTATAAGGGAACTCCATCGGTAAAGTTCTGTCTAAGGTTGGGGGTATTTAAGTTGACGGTTTACGGAACACCTCCTACCTGGGAACTGACTCGGAATACCGGAGTTGAATTAATCATAGTTAAATGTTAGCATGCAATGTCACTAGGTTTGTTAAAAGTGTTTAATGCACCTAGATCTTTAGAGTAAAAACCTTACATTACTGTGGTTATAAGGGAACTCTCTCGGTAAAGTTTTGTCTAAGGCTGGGGGTATTTAAGTTGACGGTTTACGGAACACCTCCTACCTGGGAACTGACCCGAACCTTGAGTTGAATTAACCATAGTAATGTTGACTTGCAATGTTGGGTTTATTAAAAGAAGTTTAATGCACCTAAAACATTGTGGTTGAATCCTTTCCATAATTGTTATAATAGGATCATACTTAGATAGATTGGCTTAGTCGAATTTTATCTAAGTTAAACAACCCTAAATTAACCTTAGGACATTTTCAGTGGGAGGAAAATTACAAAACGAGATTTAAATCAAGTTTTGCTCCTACGTCCCTATATTCACAACGTGAGGTTCATGCTCGGCTTCGAGTCGCCCTAGGAGCGGCCTCCCTTCGGAAAGTGTTTGCATGAATCAATAACAAGGTGAATGGGAAAAATGTCTAGAGTAAGTGGGAGCGGGACACGTGTCAACGTATCCCTCGGTCTCCGCCCCTAGTTCTCACCGTGAGAGTCCTATGATCCGCCTGCAGGTTGTCCTGGCGCAACCATCCCTTCGGAGGGCCTGATCATAGGATTCGGAACACCGTGAACTCCTGAATAGGATAGGGTCACTTAGGCTAATCACCAACAGTTGTCTTTCCCTTCGGTAGCCTGTTGGTGCGTGCCTCTGAGATCTGAAAGTGGGAGGGTTACACTTACGGGGATGAGTTAAATGTGTTAACTAACCCTTGACCGAACAACGGTAACTAAACGCTGACGGAATATGAGTTATTATGGTGTTAGAGTTTGGTTGAGATTGTCTCAATTCAGAGGAGGAGTAGCTGACCACCCTTCGGTGGCTGTTGTTCTAAACCTTTGAAGTATCGTTGCAAAAACTAAATCAATAGTTTTATAGGGTTTCTTTGATTGCTTATTTGTTTTTGCAGAATTTGATTGGATTATTTGTAATGGGTTATTGCAATTAATAATACAAGTAATTTGTTACTTCAGCAATTATATAATAATTTTATGTGTATTGTCTTACGTCATTTTATAAATAACGGTAATACAACAAGCTTAAACGACAAATTATGGTAAATGAGTCTAGGATTATTCTTAACTGAGGAATGTCCTCATGCCCCATATGTTTAATTCATTAAGAATTGTTCTTGGTGAATATGACATAGAACCTTGCTTAGCAAAAAGAGAACTTGTTCAAGACCGTAATTTTCATTTACCTGTCTTGAAAACGTGATTAGTGAAGAATAGTGATTCTCCCTGAATACTTGATTCAGGGGCCACAAATCATGTGTATTCTTCTTTTAAAGGAATAAGTTCCTGGCAAGAGCTTGCTGCTTGTGTAATAACTCTCAAAGTTAGAATTAGAGAGGTTATTTTGGCTATATCAGTGGGGAGCATTAAGTTATTTTTCTCAGTGGGAGAAAATACATATTATTAGATAATGTGTATTTAATTCCTAAGATCAAAAGAAATTTGATTTCTGTGTCTTATTTGTTGGAACAATGTTACTCTTTACCTTTCTCTGCTAACGCAGTTTTTTGTTTCAAGAAAGGGAGTTGACATTTGTTTAGCTTTACTGGAAAGTAACCTAAATGTTTTAAATTTAATCAAGAGTAAAGCAGTCATGAACACTGGGTTGTTTAAGACTGCTACTACTCAATGTGAAAAGAGGCAAAGGATTTCTCCTAAAGGAAAATATCTTTCTTTGGTTTTAAGGTAGACCATATTAATCTCAATTTGAATGGGAGATTGGTCAAGAGTGAACTTCTAAGCGAGTTAGAAGATGACTCTCTACTACCTTGTAAGTCATGCCTTATGGGCAATATGACTGATAGGTCTTTTACTGGAAAAGATCTAAGAGCCAAAGAGCCCTTGGAGCTTGTACATTTGGATCCTTGTGGTTTAATATGTTAAAGCAGTGAGAGGGCATGAATAATTCATCTTTTTTGGATGATTATTCAAAGGTATGAGTATCTTTACCTAATGCAACTTAAGTCTGAAGCTCTTGAGATATTCGAAGGGGCTTAGGACTGAAGTTGAAAACTTGTTAGGTGAGATGATAAAAACACTTCGATCTGATCAAAGTGTTGAGTATAGGGATTTGAGATTCCAGGACTATTTGATAGTACATGGGATCACACCCTAAATCTCATTTGGGAGAAATAGAACCCTATTGGATATGGTTCATTCCATGTTGAGCTATGCTCAATTGTCTGGCTCGTTTTGGGGTCATGCAGTGTTGACTGCATTGCATACTACAGTAGGCAACCCCAAAAGGAAACGAGAAGTGGATACTTCTTCAATTCACAAGAGAATAAAGAATTTGTATCGACAAATGCTAAATTCTCAGAAGAAGTCCACATCAAAAATCATAAACCACAGAGTAAAAAGTCGGTTTAAGTAAGTTAACTAATGAAGCTACAGTAACATCGACAAGAGTTGTTGATGAGGCTGGCTATTCAACAAGAGTTGTTGATGGACCAAAGCATCTGGTTAGACACATCCATCTCAATAGTTGAGTGTGCCTCAATGTAGTGGGAGGGTTGTTTTATAACCTGAACGTTACATGGGCTTGATTGAAGCCTAGGTCATCATACCAGGTGATGGCATAGAGGATTCATTATCTTTTAGAAAGAAAATGAATGATGTTGACAACGATCAGAGGATTAAAGCCATGGACCTAGAAATGAAGTCTTTTGTATTTCACTTCCATCTGGGATCTTGTAGATCTGCTTGATGGGTAACACCTATTAATTACAAGTGGATTTACAAGAGGAAACGAGACATTCATGTCTTAACCAGAAGGGTTCATACAACAGGATCAAAAGCAAAAGGGTTTGCAACCTTAAGTGATCCATTCATGGATTGACCTAAGAAATTCGATCTTGGAATATAAGATTTGATACTGTGATCAAATTTTTTGGCTTTGATCAGAACATTGACGAATCTTGTCTTAACAAGAATATCGTCAATAGTTCAGTAGCTTTATTAGTGTTGTATATGATTGATACCCTAGTCATTGGAAATGATGTGGGTCATCTTACTGGCTAGTAAAATAAGCTAGCAGCTCATTTCCAAATGAAAATTTGGGAGAAGCTGAGTTTGTTCTTAGGATCCAAATTGTTAGGAACTGTAAGAACAAAAAGCTAGTCTTGTCTCAAATATCTTACATCTACAAAATGTTAGTTAGATATAAGATGCAGAATTCCAATAAGGGTTCTCTACCTTTCAGACATGGAATTCTTTTGTCTAAGAAATTGTTTCCTAAGACACCTCAAGAGGTTGAGGGCATGAGACGAATGCCCTATGCAGTAGGGATTGTCAGAAAGTATCAATCTAATCCAAGATTTGATCACTGGAAAACCGTTAAGAATATCCTTAAGTATCTGAGGAGAAAGATGAACTATATGCTCGTGTATGAGACTAAGGATTTGATCCTTACAGGATACACTGACACAGATTTTAAGACTGATAAGGGTTTGAGGAAATCTACATCAGTATCTGTGGTCACTCTTTACGATGGAGCTATAGTATGACATAGTTACAGTCTTGATCGTATAGGCCGAAAACATAGCTGCTTGTGAAGCAACGATAGAGACTGTATGACTTAGGAAGTTCTTGACTGATTTGGAAAGTGTTCCAAATGTGAACTTGCTCATCACACTTTATAGTGATATAGTGGTGTTGTGGCAAATTCAAAAGAACATCGCAACCCAAGACAAGCAGACACATTAAATTGAATGAAATATTGCTTATTCATTTACAAAGACTCTCTCGGCTAAAGTGTTTGAGGGTCATCTAGAAGGTCTAGATCTACGAGATATGTACAAAGGTGTAATCTAGGGCAAGTGGGAGAAATGTAATGGGTATAGTGATACCATTATGTAATGGGTATAGTGATGCCCTAGTTTATTGTATTTGTACATTGTATATGTTTTATACATGTATTTATACACCCACTGCTGTATAGATTATTGTACATCCCACTAAACTAGAGTTTTAGTTCAAGTGGGAGTTTGTTGGGTTTTATGCCCTAAAACTCGTAGATAGTGAATGTAAACAAATTGTATACTTGTTTCAATAAAGTGTTATTGAGTTTCTACAATAAAGTGTTATTGTTAAATATTGCACAATTTGACCCAAATCCAATAAACTAAGATCCAAGGTTGTTTACATGTGACTTGAACTAGTATGTGGGGACATACGGGGATTGGTGTTCAAGTAACAACCTAAAAGGTCTATAGTACAAGGATAAGGCTGGGTACCTTATCCTGGTAACACTATGTGATACGGCCCGCTTTGTATTCGATACAGACGTATTAATCCAAGGCGTCCATGTAGGAGACATGCGAGCGGGGGTATCCTATGCAATGAGTTTGCATAAGACCGGACCACAAAATAGTAAACCACTAGATGTAACACCGTTAACTAGTTAGATTACTGTTTCAATACGATGACCTAGGTAACTCAGTCTTAATCCTGAGTGTGTCATGAACTCCTTCTCATGAGGGATTGTCCTTTGATTAGCATGGGTGAGAGTGACCAATACGCCGACTCAATATGCCTTCCTTTTTGGGGACAAGACCGAGTGGGAGGCTGGGGACATGACAACACAAGAAGGAATTCACTCATTCCCACATCTAGGAGAAGTAGATGAGTGTTCTCTTAAGTGGTGACTCCGGGACTTGAACAAAGGGATCCCGCCCTCTCACTGGCCCGAGAGGGACTTTCTGTTTAATGGTTGGACCATAAACAGGTTGTTCATTAGAGGAGCACTGGTACTTAAGGAGACAGATGTAACACAGGGGTGAAACGGTAATTTGACCCAGCTGTGATTACGGACACTCGTGAAGGATTGACTTACCGGCATAGGTCTACATCCATGGACACATAAATGTTCTACAGTGAGAAGAGTTCAGTTGTGGGTCTTTAGTGGAATGACCCACAGTTAATGAATATTGGTTAACCTGATTAATGAGTTTAATCTATTAACCTCATATCATTGAAGCTTCTGATCTGTAGGTCCATTAGGTCCCCCTGCTAGCTCGTAAAGAGTAATTAGGAACAAATATATCTTGAGAGAATTTGAATAGTTCAAATTCATATTGGGAATTAAGTTAATTGTACGAGATACAAATTAATATAATGTATAGTGATGCATTAAAATATAAAGTTTAATTTTAGATTAAACTTTATTATATTGAGAGATTGATATATTTGAAAAAGTTCAAATATATGTCTAATTAAATATATGGTATTTAATTAGAAAATGAATTAATTAATTATGAATTAATTAATTATTCAATTTAGTTTAAATTAAATGAGATTTAATTAAACTATAGTCTATGAGAGAAATAAATATTTGAAAGAGTTCAAATATTAATGTGAATTTGATTCTTATTAAATTTATAGGATATAAGAGAATTTGAAGGAGTTCAAATTTTAATATGAATTTGATTCATATTATGGAATTAATTAATTGAAGGCCTGAAATTAAATATATGATATTTAATTGGGTAATTAATTAATTAACTAATAGAAGGTCTAAAATTAAATATATGATATTTAATTGGTGATTAATTGATTAAAGAATTAATTAATTTGAAATTAATCAATTATGGAAATGATTTAATCACTTATGGAAGTGATCAATCATTTATGGAAAAGATTAATCAATTGTGGAATTGATTGGTCATGGAATTGATTAATTATGAAAAAGATTAAATCAGTTATGGAAATAATTGATTTTAAATGAATATTTTATTCATGGCCTTTCTCCTATAAATAGAACACTAAACCTAGGGTTTAGGCGATACAACATATGGCCACCATAAGGCCCTCTCATATTCTCTCAACTCAAGAACTCTAGGGAGAATTTTTCTCTCTAGAGTTTTTCCCATTCAAGATTAGGTAGTTCCACAACTACGTTCCTAATCTCAGAGTTATAGCGGGGAAGATCAAATGGTGGTGTTCTTCGTTGTTGCAGAGCAATCAATAATCATTCATGAAGTATTCAGAGTCGTCAACGGAGGTATGTTTTTCACCGCTTAACCTTTTGCCAATGCATTGGTATTTTAGTAGAAACAAAATTAACTACGAACGGTCCAATTGCTTCCGCTGTAACGGAATTGGGAATTCCAATCCTTCACCTGCATGGAACAAACCATATTTATATAGGAGGCAAGAGGACGGAGGCTTAGATGGCTAGCTGAGTCCGGATGATTTCGACTAACTGGTTGCTTAGCGTTCACCACACACTCGTCAGAGAGAGGAGAGTGCTTTATCTGTCTTGGGGAGAGGATGCCTCTCAATGTGTGGAGATTTTGGTTCCCTGTTGACTGTCGTCTGTAATGTTTGCTTTTGAGCAATCTGCATGTTTGCAATGAAAGGTTGATGTTATCAAAAATAAAATAAAATAAAATAAAATAAAAAAAAGATATGGGCTATATATATCAAGAATCTAATAGATACAATAAAATTGAAAGTTTATAGACTTATTGAATATTTTAAAAGTTTAAAGATTTATTGGACATAAATTTGAAAACTTAGAGATTTATTGAACCTCTTTTAAAGTTTGAAAGCCATTTATAATTTAACACACTTTTAAAAATATTTAAAACACTATGATAGTTTTTATTCAGGTGATTGTTAACAATTTCACACCAAAATCATGTCTTCATTACGAAGGGTTCAAATGTTGATGTCGACGAAAATATCAAAGTCTCGATTTATAGAAATGTTGATAGAAATATCACTTAAATATTGATGTTAACGGATATTTCTAGAAAAATATTTAAAACCGAAAAATACAAAAAAAATATTTAAATTAATAAATAAATATTTTACAATTTTCAAATATTTTAAAATACTTATCATTAATATTATCTTCATATTAGTTGCATTTTGTTACTCTTTTCTTTATATTTTATCAATTTATTTACGGTATAATGAAAATGTCGATTTACTCCTTATATCGATGTCGAACCCATAGACATGTGTAAATATCAATATGTCGACAGAAACTTAATATATTGTTCTTTATACAATTTTAAAGAATTTACTGGATGATTAAAAAAAAGGCATGTAAATATGGATTAAATTATAAACTTATCTGATAGTTTGATCCTAGTTTCAACTCAGTGCTTATATTTAAAAAGTTTCAATTCAATCCCTATAATTTGTGCTTATTCAAATTTATCTTTCTTTATAGTTGTAAGAGTTTCACTTTTGTCTTTGTAGTTTGGTCCAACCTCATAAATGTTGGATGATAAGATTAGAGGGAAATGAATAAAGTTGCTTGATAATTTTTTTTTTGTCAAATTAAACTATTTTTTTAAACTAAATTAATTTCATAAGCACTTTAAAATATAATATATGTTAGAAATTTTTGACAATTTTCCTAAGCATAGAATCTACTCATATAGATAATCAAATAGCGAAATTTAAAAGAGTAGAGAGAAAAATTTTATAGTGGTTCGAAAATCCCTACTCCATTCCCCAAGAATCCTTGGGTATTATATTGCAATGACTCCCTTACGGAAGAGAATCAAACCGATCGAACACTCTTTTTCCAGGTTTAAAAGTAAACCTCTACCAATCCTTTTACAGGTTCAGACCTCAACCTATATCGATCTTTTTAAACAGGTTCAAAATCAAACTACTACGATTCTTTTAATCATGTTCAGATCAAACCACTATAAATTCTTTTTCAAGTTCAGTATTAAACCATTTATTACATTCCCAAGGTGCACTCACACCTTATTACAATTCCCAATAGAAGAAAAGAATACAAAAAACTCACAAAGTGAAATACCTCTTGAAGGTAAAATACACAAGTATGAGCACTCACAATTCCCACTAAAAAACTTCCTCACAAAATTGCAATAGGCCGGTTTAAGAATATGGGAAGATTTTAGAGAAGAAGAGCAAAAGACTTGAAGACTTGTTAGAAATTTGATCCATTTGAGTGTGTTGGAGGAGAACAAATTGACTGAATTTATAGTTGGAGAAATTGAATCTTAATCATTGGATTAAATTCGAATGGTGAGGATTTAATTTGATGAAAAAAGAATGAATTTTGAATTTAAAAATGATTAAAATTAGGAGGAAAATTGAATTGAATTTGAGATTTGAAAAGATTAATTTTAGGAGACAATTTGAATTAAAATTGGGATTTGAAAAGGATTGAAATTAGGATAAAATTTGGAGTTGAAATTGGGATTTGAAAATGATTGAAATTAGGATAAAATTTGAAATTGAAATTGAGATTTGAAAAGGATTAAGTTCAGGAGAAAATTGGAATTGAAATTGGAATTAAAAAATGATTAAGTTTAGGAAAAATTGGAATTTAAATTGGGATTTAAAATGAGAAATTAAAACCAACCATATGGATAAACGAGATCCACGTAAGTTGCTATGTCGGATGCCACATAAGCACCACGTCATCTGAGTGCACGTGTCACTGCCATGTAGACTTTTTCTTCCAATCTTCTTTTACTTGTAACTTTTTCTTTTGAACTCTAATTCGAGCCATTCAAATTGTGTTCGAATCATCTTTCCGAGCTCTACATTACAACACTAAAAATATTAGTAAATTAAAGGTTTGTTATCATCAAAACATATGGTACCGATGGATGTTTGTAAAGCTAACAACAAATAGTTCCCACCATTACTATATTGACACAATATTTGTACATGGTAATAAATTGATATTTTTATTTGACTAACTATGTTAGTTGACTATTTTAAGATCACGAACAAATATTGTGTCACAACATATTTTAAGATCACGAACAAATAAGTTAAAAAAATAAATGACACAACATATGAAGTTTTCTGTGGATAAAAAACTATTCACGAACAAACTTGTGAGATGTAACCAAATCTCAAGAACCAAAATGAAAATTTTAAAATCCTAGAAACCAAAATGAAATTAATCCCAAATCATTCGAAATAGATTAAAATTTTTAAACCTATGGGAACAAAGTTTAAGCTAGGTCCAAATTACAAGGAAGAAACTTATAATTAATCTCAAAATATATAATATTTAGAAGAAAAAAAAAAAACACTAAGCAGCAAACATAAAGGTAGGTAGTTGGCATTGGTATGACGAGCATAACTCAGCAAGGAAAGACATCTATTTTTTTCCTAAGTTCAAATCTCTGTCATATATTTGTTTTTTTTTTTTTCGTTTTTTTTAATATGTGTAACGACCCTACATTTTATGCCTATATCCTAGGGCCATTACCACATGCATTTCCTTTAACTTTCAAATAATGAAGATGAAACAAACATTTAGAATAAAAACATTCTAAAAAAAAAAACAACGATACTTTTCAGCCTGGGATCCCAATTAAAATAGAAGCAACTAAAATCCTTTAAACATTTCAATTGAACATCTTGAAAACGGGAACGACATCAAAACATAAAATCACAAAAATGCAAATAAAACGAGTTTCAAATATGTAAAAGCGGAAGTCTATCCTACGGAATTCTATGGCTCATCCAGCAACGTTCCGTCACGCATTCTATACACCATTGCCTTTACATGCATTTACATGTTAGGGAAAAGAATGAGTATTTAAGAAAAATACTCAGTAAGTAATGTCGCAACGTCATCGCGACGCGGAGCGGCCGACATCCTTTCTTGGGTTTTTAAGAAGAAAGTTGGAGTCGCCACCAATCATTGAAGGTGTGATTGGTCACCTTTAAAATAAAAAAAAAACCAGTCTTAGAAAACCAGAAATTAGGTTCGGGAGTCGTTTGAGTGTAGGGAAGGTATTAGCACCCTACAACACCCGTTTAAGAAAACGATTACCACAGTATCTTAAATTGTCCAATTAAATGAATAAAAACAGTCCTTTATTTTTATTTTTCTTAAAAAGAATGATAAATGTAAAAATATAAACCCAAAATGCAATAATAAACACAAGATGTCTCATTTGTTTTTACCTCAACTTTAGAAATAAAGTAAGGATTAAACATTATGAGTTGGATATCCAATTTAATATAAATCATGCCTAATTTCTCTTTTAATTAAAGGAAATATGGGTGATACATGATTGTGTTTATTAAAAATAAAAAAAAACAAAAAAAAAAAAACAAATAGATGTAAAAGAAGAAAATCATTCAAAGAGTGAATTCTTTTTAGGGAAAATGAGAATTTTCATACGCCTACACGGGAGTTGAACTCCACGAAGACACATTACTCAGTTCCCATAATCCCTTTCAAAAGAAAATCAAAACAATAACAATAATTGAAATTGACCAAGCAGAATTAAAGATTAGATTAAAGCAATTTGGAGAATGAAAGGAAAAAACAAATGAATTAGAAAGTTTAAAAAAAATGAAGTTGGCAAAGTGCAAAAGTGAACTAAAATGAGAGAGAAATTAAAAATGATAATGATAATGATGATAATAATAATCATAATAATAATAATAACAATAATAACAAAACAAAAGAAAAAACACAAAAAAAAAAAAAAAGGAAATAGAAAAACAAAACCCCACCTTTTTTACTTCTCTCTTTCTTCTTTTTTCCTTCTTTCTTACCCAATGTTTTCTCTCCCCGTATACTCCTTCCTTCCCCTCTTTTTTCCTCTTTTCCTCTTCCACTTTCTTTTCTCTCTTTTTCTATCACTCTCTAAGCTAAACTCTTGCTCAAATGCCTAAACTCTCTCAAGCTCACTTTTACTCTAAACTTCTTCTCTTTTTTCCTCTCCTTTTCTATCACTCTCTAAGCTAAACTCTTGTTCAAATGTCTAAACTCTCTAAAATGCCTAAACTCTCTCAAGCTCACTTTTACTCTAAACTTCCTCTCATTCTTCTTGTCTTTTCATCCTCCATCTCCCCCCTTTTTATACTTGAAGGGTTACTAATTTAGGGGGGAGATGGATGAGAAAATGGTGGGAAAAATAAAAAATAAAAAAAAATAAGAAAAATACCAACCATGGAAAAAGCTTTAGAATAGGTAATGGGGGAGTTTTTTCATGAAAACTTCCCATTGAATAGGAATGGGGAAGACCAAAAAAAAAAAAAAAAAAAAAAAGATAATATGTGGGGAGGGGGATTTGAAACACAGACCTCGTGATTATTAATACGACTTCATGCCAGTTGAGCTATGCTCTTGTTGGCATATCATAAAAACAAATTGACCACCAAATATTGGAAAACTTCAAACATTATTACTTAAAATCAAGCCGGACCAAATACGGTGTCTACAAGTAACATTACTGCTAAACATGCATCGACCAATGTTTCAAAGGTTAAACGAGCTAAGGGCCCAAAGATAATGTCATCTCATTCTAGTTCATTTCATTTCATTCATTCCATAGCATGGGGCTCGTGACCAATTAAAATCACCTACATAATTTGCCAACTCACTAAAGGTGCTCATGTGGGCATTTGGGAGGTCTCTACTCCTTTCGATAGTAGAAGGCACCTAGTCGGTGGAGCCAAGTCTCACCCATCAAGACACTAATGTGCGCGTAGCGCTTAAACTGCCATTTCACTGGTGGAGCGTCCATGGGTTTTAGGTCGGAATTTAACTTCCACAGTTAGTAAATGGCACCTAGTCTGCGAAGCCGAGTTCCACCCATTTAGCTCCTCATTTCAATCTAATACATCTCAATCCTAGGTGACTATTTGACACGACCCCCTACTAGAGTAGCTAGTCCATTATTTTCCCTTTTTAAGGCCTCTTAGCATTCATTCTAATTTAACCACAACTTAACCAATGAGATCAGTCCCTCCCAGGTTACTGACAAGCTAAACCGACAAGTACCATTCCAACTCAGTCAATTGCAAATAACCTACCAGACATTCAACACTTCAGAACTAAGAAACCACCTCTTCCCGCTCTCTACATACATTGCCAGCCAATTTTAATACAACACATTCACACACTCCCACCTATCTCATAGCACAAATACACAACAGCTAAACTCTTGAAAACAAAGGCATTCCTATCATCTCATAGCACAAGTACACGACATCCATATTCATGAAATCAACAGTGTACACATCATCTCAGTCTCCACTCATACATAACGCCATATCACATGCCAGAAACACAACCGCCACATCAACGCATAATTACAGTTTAACTTACCTTTAAAGCTCAATACAAAACGAAACAACTTGACCCACGAGTCTTTCTAGCAACTCCACAATTCCTAACAATTTTAATAACAACTTAGATTCCAACACAGTATGACCAAATCAAGTACCCCAAAGCTTAAACCAATTGAATGCCTTACCCAACTAATTATTTATAAGCAAAGCAGGAAAAGCGAACGGCGGCGACAGACAGATCTGAAAAGCGACACACAGATCCGAAAAGCGACGAACAAACTTGAACCGACGGACGAGATCGAGGGTGGCAATGGCTGCTCGTGGCTGCTGCAGCTGAGAGAGAGGGAGCAACGTTAGAGAGAGAAACCGAGAGGGAAAAAGAAACGCAACTGGAAGAGAGAAAAAGAGAGAGAAAGAGAGAGAGTGGTGACGGTTACCGGCGGCGATGGCGGCGATTCACGACAACGGTGGTAGCGATTTGCGGCGGCGAGAGGAGGCTGAGGGCGACGACGGTGAGCTGCACGAAAGAGAGAGAGATCTAAACCCGAAGAACAGAACGAGAGAGAGAAAGAATTTTGAGAGAGAACTCACCGGTGGCTGGCGACAAGGGACGGCGGCATGGCGAACGCGCGAGCGACAGCGTGCGGCGGCGAGCGACGGGTGGAGGGCGGCGACTTGCGTAGATGAGAGAGAGAGGGCTGAGATAGAGAGAGAGTGCGGTGAAGGAGAGAGAGAGCACGAGGGAGAAGAAGAAATCTCAGATTTCTTTTTTTAAAAAAAAAAAAAAAAAACCGGTCAAAATGACCGAAAATGTGGGGGGAAAGTTTCCCCCCACTCCCCCCTTTGACCAGGCATTAGCCCATTCCCTCTTTCCCTTTCTTCTTTTTTTTTTAAAAGAAAAACAGGCTGTTACAATATGTGAGGTGGGAGGATTCAAATCACAAACCTCTGAATCGTTAGTACAAGTTTGATGTGAGTTGAAATCTTTCCACGATGACCGTTATATGTTTTTAAAAAATTATTGTGCCAATCAAGAATGCATATTTTTTAAAGAAAATGAAGAGAGGGGAAAAAGAATTGAGAGAGAGAGAGATTTGGTAAAGGGGTGAGTCTTATCAAATGGGGCTGTAAAGGGGGTTGTACCAGAGCAGACCAAAAGGCATGGTGGTTGGTTGGTTAGGTTGGGTTGGCCCATTCATTCATTCTCCACACTTAAATTCTCTCTCTCTCTCTCTATTATTATTCATTTAAAAAAAAAAAAAAATCACTTTTATCAATTTTCATCTTAAAATTTTCATTTCATCTATTTGGACCATAAACATGGCACGTATTGTTAGTTCAAAAAAAAAAAAAAAAGGCACGTATTGCAAGTTTTGTCTTCAATTCACTTTTAAAGAATTCATACACTAATTTTAGCTTTAATGTAATAATCTTCGTAATCTCACTAACTTCAATAAAATTAAGTTTGATGCCAACAAGAGCATAGCTCAACTGGCATAAAATTATACTCATGACCACGAGGTTTGTGGTTCAAATCTCCCTCCCTACATATTATCAAAAAAATTTTTTTAAAAAATAAAATTAAGTTTGATCATTGCACAAATAAACCATTGAGTAATTTTGTCAAAAATAATGTTTCAAAAAAAAAAAAAAACTTTGTCAAAAATAACAATTTCAACAAAAATTTAACTCTAATCTCGATTTCTATGAAATTTTGTACCATACATGTATGTTTTATAATTTATTGAACGTATGTGATAATACTTTTTTGAAGGGTCTTTAAAACAAAAATAACTTTTCAAAAATGGAAATTTTGCAACACTTTTTAAAACTTAAGATTAAGGGTATGTTTGGTTTAACTTTTCAAGTGCTTAATTTTGAAAATAAATCATTTTGAAAAAAATTATAGTGTTTGGCAACCATTCAAAATGACTTATTAGAAAATGAGATTGATAAATAAACCATTTTGAGAGAAACACTTGAAACCAACTTTTTAAAAAAGACTTCTTAAGTAAACAATAACTTGTGTATAAAAACATTTGTGAGGAAATGCAACCAAACATATGAGTGTTTAAATTATAAACAATTTTTATACAAAATGTTTTTTAAAAAATGCATTCTTGAAAAATATTTAAATTAAAATGTATTCCAAACGGACCCTAAGATTGCAACATATATCTAAGTCTGATGTGCAATTTGATGAAATTGAATGTCAATTTTTTTTTGGGTTAAAATATCATTTTGATTTTATTATTTATTTATTATTTTTTTTGAAATTGAGGTTTCTTTCCATATTAGTCCATATACTTTCAAATGTTGAATTTTAATCATTGCACTTTAAATAAAACTTAAAATTAGTCCATACTGTTGGTTTATTATTAACTCTTAAAAAAAATTATTAACTTTCTTTCTATAAATTTTGAAAATATGTTCACATGATGTCTTTTCTGGTATGGAAATTATTAGGATTATTCAACCAATTTTGAAAAATATTGATTTAGAACCGATGAGCTTTATTCAAAATGCAGAGACTAAAATTTGACATTTGAAAATACACATACTAAAATGAAATGAACCAAATTACAAGGACTAAGATGGTATTTTAATTTTTAGTTTAATTATAAGTTTAATCTCTGAACTTTCAAAGTTGTATCAATTAGGTCCCTGAACTTTAAAAAGTGTCTAATAAGTTTCTAAATTTTCAATTTTGTTTTTAATAGGTCCCTGAACTTTCAATTTTTGTTTCTAATAAGTCTCTGACATATTCGAAATTCTTAAAAATTAATCAATCTACTGTATATAAAATTAAATTTTATGCCTATTGAGACTCTAAACTTTAAATTTTGTATCTTGGCTTGTGAAATTTTAAAAACGTCGAATATGTCAAGGACTTATTAAGTATAAAATTAAAAGTTAAGGGACATATTGAATACAAAAATGAAAGTTTAAGGACATATTCAATACTTTCTAAAGTTCAAGGACCTATTGGAAACAAAATTGAAAATTCGAATACCTATTTGAAACTTTTTAAAGTTCAAGAACTAAATGGACAGGAACTAAACATATATATATATATATATTTATTTATTTATTTATTATTTATATTTTTTACCACTATACAACATAATTCATAAGAGTCATAACTTTTTTTTTTTTTTTTTTTTTGGAAAAGAGAGCCCACAGCACACGTGTGGGTGAGGAATCTGGCGCTATCCCCCACGCCGTGTACTCCCCTGCGCCTTTGCCCCCACCCGCACGGGCGCCTCCTCTTTCTCCTTCACTCCTTTTTGCCTTTCTCAATCCACTTTATTAAACCCTTCCATCTTTATATTTATTATTATTTTTTTTTAAATAGCCTTCCTTCTTTGTATCTTTTTATTCCATCATTTATTTCATTATTTCCATCCACCACCGACGTTCTATTTTGGTCATTGAATTTTATATATAAAAAAATCATTTTAATATCGGTAGGAATATAATTCAATTGATTGAAACATTACCTGTCTACCAAAAGGCTGGAGATTTCAATCCCCTCATCTCGATTAAACTAAAAGAAATATTAACATTTTTTTTAAAATGTAACATGTGCCTTTATCCTATTTCCTATCTATTAAAATATATATAGATCAACAATATATTTTAATTATTGTCATGATTTTTTTTTGTTGATGATTTAATAACATCTAGATGTAGATATATCTTTTGTTGGTTTATTATGTCTACGCAATCAAATATTGGAATTTGCATAAGTAAACCTAATGAAATTTATATGGTAAGCTCTTTTTTTTTTTTTGACAACATGTTGGCATGGGAGATTCGAACCACAGACCTGTTGGTCATTAGTACAAGATTTATGTCAATTGAGCTATGCTCTTGTTGGCATTTATCGAGTAAGTTACATTAATAATATTGCAACAATGAAGTGTATAAAAACTTTCCAAATGATTGAAATTAAATAGCATAAAAATATAACAATAGAACCATAAAAAATTTTAGTATGGTCTAAAGATTGCGTGTCACACAATCACTTTAGAGCAAACTTGTGTCTCTCATTGTTGTTTTAGATTCAAAAGATGTCTATTTTTTAAGTGTAACAAGTCAACTAGCTACAAAATAACAATGAATTTATCACTATTACATTCAAGCCTAAACTCTAGAGAGAGTTCAAAGAAAGCTCTTGAAAGAGGTAAAAATAAGTGTGTTTGAAAAGGTAGGAGACGTCATTATAGGTGTGAGAACGTAGTGGTTCACAGTAGATTCGAAATTGAGGTTGTGTAATTACAACAACACAAATTAGTTTCTAAAATAAATAATTACAATTTCCAATTAATAAGGTCTCGTTGGATAACCATTTGATTTTTGAAAATGATGTTTGATTTTTCCCAATTTTCTTATCATAGTTTTTATCTTTGTTTATGACACATTTGGATTTTTAGCCAAATTCCAAAAACAAAAACCTTTTTGAAAACTATTTTTTTTTTGACAATATGGGAGTGAAAGATTTGAACCACAGACCTCGTGATTATCAATACAGCTTTATGTCAGTTGAGCTATGCTCTCGTTGGCTGAAAACTACTTCTTTTAGTTATCAAAAACTTGAGTTGGTTTTTAATAACATGGAAGAAGAAAGATAACAAAACAAAGAAACTTGTAAATGGAAGTAGTGTTTATACATCGTTTTAAATGACTAAGGGGGTGTTTGGAAAAGGAGTTGGGGGAGTTGAAGTTGGTTGGAGTTATTAATTCCACCCAACTTTTTGTTTGGCCCAAAGACACACAACATCCAATTATGAGACCTAAAAACTTATTAACCAATTACAATACTTTATTTGAGCTCCACAAACTTATTACCTCATGTTCCAACACTTTACTGTGGGTCTCACAACTTATTAACTCATACTTCAACTTTTAGAACAAAACAACTCTAGATTTCATAACTCCAACTCCTTGGACCAAACACCCTTAAAATATTTCAATAAATATGTACCAACTTCGATTAAAAATATAAGGTAAACCGAAATATCAAAATGACCACCAAAGATTCTTAATTTCCAATAAAAGCTAATACATCCAACAAGAGCAAGACAAGTATTATACAAAAACTAAAAAAGTAAAACAAGACTCAAATTTCGAAATAAATTAAAGTTTCTTCATAAAGGTAAACATTTAAAAAAAAAAAAAATCAGAGGGAAACGAATATGAAAAGTAAATAATACACCAAAAAAAAAAAAAAAAAAAAAAAAAAAAAAAAAAAAAAAAACCATCATTCTCTAGTACATCGTGTAAAAAGGGTAAAAAGCTTAAAAAGCTAACGCAAAGTGGCAGGCCAAGTTTACACGCGACGAGCAATGATGCACGCACGTGGACATAAATATCAAAAATGAAAGAGAGAAAAAAAAAAATCAAACATCAATTCTAGTTTATTTTGGTCTTGTACTTTTAAAAAATGACTAATTTTGTCCCTTCGTTTCAAATTTTCTAATTTTTTTTATCATAATTTTAAATATTTTGAAATGTAATCATAACTTTGAGTTTCCATTGTATATAAAATTTACACTTAAATTTTAAAAATAGGGACTAAATTGGTTACTTTCTAAAAATACATCGACTAAAATAAACATTTTGAGAGTACAATAACTAAAATGAACAAAATTTCAAAGTACAAGGAATCAAATTGAACATTTCAAAAGTACACAAACCAAAATGAACCAAAGCCAAAAGTATAGAGACCAAAATAGTATTTAAACTCATAATGAAAATATGATTCCAAAATTTATAAAGGGGACTCGGAAAACTAATAATAGAGATTTTCTTTAAAGTGAACAATAACTCAATGACAGAGATTAATTTAAGATTTATCACAAGTATGGAGACTAAATTAAGACGTTTTAAAATAGAATAAGCTAGTTTGAAGTAGGAGATAAAAATGGTATTTTAACCTAAAAAAAGGATTGGTTTCTGTGACGCATTTCATCAAACAGTTTGCATGCGAAAAAGGCAAGAACATTGCATCGGCGGAAGCAAACTATGGGCTGGCGGTGGCCGCGAGAGGACCCTTATAATTGAGAGCTCATCGGCTGATTAGCAGCAGAGAAAAGAAAAGCATTGGAAAATGGGTATTATTAGATTATGGTTGGTCCATTGAAGCACTGTTGCCATACACTGTTGGCTTCAATCATTATTGTTATTGCTGTTTGTTTATGGTCTATGAATGAGAGATTTTTATTTTGGATATCATTTTCTTTATTTGTGTTTTAAAGGTTATAACCAATTCCCAACTGTGCAGGTTGGTCCTCTTTTGCCTTTTGATTAAGGAGAGAGAAAGAGGTCCGATTTGAAGGCTAAGATATGTTTTGTTTTAATTTCAACATGACTTAACTGGTTAAGGTATGTATGTTCAATTAAAAGATCAGAGGTTCGGTATAGCTTAACAGTGATTGGCATAGGTTTGAATCTCCCATTCCTTTTCACATGTCCTTGAAGTTTTTTTTTTTTTAAAAAAACTAAAACAAAATAAATGTAAAACTAGAGTGACCAAGAGCCTTTTAGTTTTATTCTATTTTAACCCCACACTCTTAAAACCTATAGTTTAGATTCTGTTTGATAAATATTTGGTTTTTAAGAATTATGTTTGTTTTCCCTCAATTTTGCTTAAGCTTAACTTTTAAAATAGATATTTATAATAATAATAAAAAAAAAAACTAAAAAACTTATAGATGAAAGTAGTGTTTTTAAGCTTAACTTTCAAAATCAAAAAACCAAAAACCAAATGGTTATAATGAAACGGGGCCTTAATTGTTAGACTTTGTAAATAAATTTTGTGTTAGTCTTTAAATGGTAAAATGTCTTAGAGTAAAAAAAAAACATTTTTGACCCTAAACTTTGCAGGTTTGTATCACATAAAGGTGAGAATATGAACCTCTATCCTTTTAGTTGATGCTATAATGTCTTAACTAGTTGAAAAAGCTTGATATTATTTTTCTAACTGTTTAACAAATAGAGAAAGTAACTTCAAATGGAACCATATAAATTAGGATAGGGTGGGCAGATATATTTTGTGACATAATAATCACAAAAACTAATACTTTAGTACTAAAATACAATAATTCCAAATTTAAGTCTGAGCATATCTCAGTGGTAACTGACATGTACTCTCGATCAAAAGGTCATAGGTTCGAATTTCTCCAGCCTAAATATTGTCGTACTAAAAAGAAAATCCAAATTTAAAAATTAATTAGGGTCCTTTTTATGAAGGGCCGTGCAGCCAAGAAAGAGGGACCAATATTGCAATAATAAGGGAGGTCGGCCTCCATTTCTCCATATTAACAACACTTTAAATGCCTGTGGGAAAGTACTCTTCAATCATGGAAGCCTCTCTCTCTCTAATCTCTCTCATTTATTAAAAGAAATCACAAAATCTTGCATCTTTTTATTTTAAAAACAAATAATAATAATAATAATAAGCTAATTTTGTAAGAATATATGAGAGTTGACCAATTGAAAAAAAATATAATATTTTATTATGTCATATCATTGAGTGAGATTTTGATTTTTAATTTTGATTTTGATTTTTTGTGGATGCATTTACTTGAGATGAGAGAGAACTATTTTCTTTCATTGGTAAAAAGATAAAGATTCTAAATTTCTAGGCCCCACCCTCACATCAAGAATGATTCCTAATATTTGGAAAATTTTCAACTTTTTCTTATGTCAATGTAATAGTGTCTTTTAAATAACATTTGAAAGAAAAAAAAAATCTTTTTTAAACAAAATTAATTTTTCTATAAGCACTTTTGAGAAAAATAATAATTTTAATTATGTTCAATATAATTTCTAGAGTGATTTATAATTTAAAAACTATTTTAAAAAATACATGTTATTTTAAAAACAAAACATGTTTATGATTAATAGAGTGTTTTTGAATTTGTGCAACCAAATAAATTTCTTATTTAATACATTAAAGAAAAACATAAGATGTAGAGACATATTTACCGAAAATCTATTTTTTAAAAAGTGATTAAATTAGAAAGTATTCCAAACAATAAACATATCTTAAATGTAGTTCAAAGGGTTAAATATATATTTCTCTCACTTTTAAGTTGCAGGTTCTAATTTTCATCGCTTATCTACTATATAATTTATTTTTTAAAACCATTATCTCTTGATGTCATTTTCTAATAATTTCCTTTTGCGATAAAAAAATTTAATTGATTAATAACATGGATTTCTTTTTCGAAGAATTTATGTACTCTAAAAACATAATAAGAACCTAATGATTTAAAACTATATATTTTTTTAAAAAAAAAAGTAACAAAGCGAGGCTTAATATACCTAACATGTGGATAGCTCATTAATTAAGAAATTTACTAATTGCTTTGAAATTGAAGTTCAAATTTCTATCCCCACTATTAAAAAAAAAATCAATATTTATCCTCATGGTCAAATAACAATACCCGTAAATTGATAAATCTTATTTTCTCTCTAAAAAAATTTGATAAATCTTATTTAAAAACATGATTATGGTAAAAACTACCCTAATTTTGTCTTGATTTTTTAAACCTCTCTATTATAACTGTTATTTTTTAATCAACCATATTTTTGTGTGGGTGTGTTTTTTTAAACCCTTCTTTCTTTACAATTAACTTTTTTTTTTTTTTTTTTGGAGTACACACCAAATTAATGTTAATGTCCAATATACCCCGACATTACCGTGAAAAATAATTGGAAAAATACATTTTTAGTTTCTGAGTTTTGAGGAATAGATGTATTTAGTTTTGAGTTTTCAAAATGAATCTTTTTAGTCCCTGAGTTTTAATAAATAAGTTTAAAAGGTCTTTGAGTTTTCAAAATAGATTTTTTTAGTTCCTTGGTTTTGATAAATAGGTTTAAAAGGTTCCTCATATTATTTTTCAACTTTTTAAATTAATACTATTTAATTTTTTTTATTTAAAAAACCATTCAATATTAAAAAATATTAAATCCAAACCTAAGTTTCCCCTCTTGGTTTTCCCTTGGTTCTTTTTTTCTTTTTTTAAAAAAAAGAAAAACAACGAAAGAAAGGGGAGGAAGGAAGAGGTAAAAAGAATAAGAAGAAGAAAAAGGGGAGGAAAGGAAAGAAGAAGAAAAAGGGAAGGAGATGGAAGAAGAAGAAAAAAGGAGAAAAAAAGGGGAATGACGGCGGCGGTGGCTGGTGGTGAAGAAGAAGAAGAAGAGGGAATAAAAAATAATATTTTTTTTTATTAATTTAATATTATTTTTATTTTTAAAATTTTAAAATTATATTTTTTAAATAAAAAACAGGTGTCACGTTAGCATTCCGTTAATATCTAATAGAAAAATGGATGGAGGGACTAAAATGAAATGAAATCCAAACCTCAAGGACCAAGATGTCGAGTTTTAAAACTTAGGGACCAAAATGAAACCTAACCCAAATCTCAGAGACCAAAAGTGTATTTTTCCCTTGGAGGTGGGGGGATTCGAACCTTCGACCTCTTGGTCGAGGGTACATGCCAATTACCGCTGAGCTAGGCTCGCTTTGGCCCCAAATAATTTTTTTTGAATAGATAGTTTTGTAAATTTTACATTTAAAATGTATTTCACTTACATTTTCATTTAAAACTTTATACTTATTTTATTTCGCCTCCTAAACTTTTAAATATTCAATTATAATCATTCAGACCCCGTTTGATAACCATTTGGTTTTTGGTTTTTAGTTTTTGAAAATTATGCTTGTTTTCCCCCAATTTGCATACAATGGTTTTCATCTTTATGAAGGACACATTTGAATTCCTAGCTAAATTCTAAAAACAAAAACAAGTTTTTGAAAACTATTTTTTTTAGTTTTCAAAATTAGACTTGGTTTTTAATAACAAGGGAAGGACATAGATAACATAATGAAGAAACTTGTAGATAAAAGTAGTGTTTATAGGCTTAATTTTCAAAAACCAAAAACTAAAAACGAAATAGTTACCAAACGGGGCATCAATTTTCTAACATTAGGTTTTAGCCCCTAGATTTTGTGACGAACATTTGAATATAACATGTTTATGTTAAATAATTTTGAAAAGAGAAAAATCAAAGTCTGACTAGCTAAAACTATTGGGGGTAGAGACTCGGGCACGGTTCACATATGCTCCTTGGCGACTAACTCAAGGGGTGCAACTAGATAAAGACAAGGCAACCCACCTTTGAGCTTTGTACTAACCAAGTCGAGGTATACACTGCTCCTCTCCTTAAATCCACCACCATGCCAGGTGCGACTTTGACAATAGAAAAATAAAGAAAAGTATAAATAAGAGGAACTCATTTCATTAGAAGGGTACACATCACCATTTTGATCTAAGTATTGACTTAAACATCGAAGCGCACAAATTAAAGCACAACATCACATGAGTGTGAATATCTTTCTTACACATCTGCTCGACTGCACACTTAGTCACCTCGACACAAATTTGACTTGAATATTTGGCTAGATTCTCGCATCAAACAAAAATAAATATTTAACAATTTAGAAAATATGATAGAATAAATTAGTGAGAAAATGTTCCTACACTAAAAGAATTTATATCCAATTTTTTTCGCTTATCATAAATTTATAATTATTTTTATTTAAATCTAAAAAAAAAGCACAATTCAAATAAGGGGTGTAAATTCAAACTTATAACTTTAAATAATTTTATCACATTTTGAATAGTTGCTAGCTCGAGGTCGGCTTATTTTTATTTTAGATTCTCTCTTATTTTTCGCAATGTTTAATGATTGAGGAAGTATGTAGATGAAAAAGATTGTTAAAGCAATACAAATCCTTTGTGTTTTCATATACCATCCATCAGCAACAGTGCATATAGTGCCTGTTTGGTATTATGTACCTATTTTGAATAGAAAGACTATATACTAACAATCTTTGGCCATTTTCTACTGACTTTTTTTTTTTTTTTTAATTAGTTCTAAATTAAATATATTTAGAAAATGAAATTGGGTCTATTATTTTTTGTTTGATTGAATAATGCCTATCGTACAAAATGTTTGGACATATTTGATAAAACTTGTAATTGCAAAATTCAATGATTATTGGCCTAATTGATAATGATTCTAGTCTCATTTGATAATGATTGTTATTCATTAAGTTTCTTTGTTTTTATTTAGAAGAAAAAATTTGCTTCCTTTTTATTAGCAATAAAAGATCTACCGCCCTTCGAAATTCCCTGGGAAAGGTGAAGTAGATCGACCATGTTACCAAAAATGACCAAAGAACAAAAAAGCCAAAAACTGCTATAGCATAAAATGTTCATCCTTGCCCGACTAAAAGAAAGGGTTTGTGCTGCCTGCTCTAAAGGCTTTCTAAGAACTTTCTTGGGTGGAAAAGTCTAGACTAGAGCTGACGATTGGTGAAGAGATAAATCGCCAGAAGCTGGCAAGAAAAAGTCCCTTAGACGGATTTGATATATCAAAAGCTTTCTTATCAATTGGTGTGCTTTCTTATCGATATATCGATTAATAGGTCATTTGTTTTCTTTGTGACAGGACTAAGGAGAATTTAGATAGGAGACGTACCAAAATCTTTGCAAATGGCCTAGGAGATGTACTTCAAAATTCTAAGAAGCTTTTGTGTCACAAAAGAATTGTGTTGTCAAAAAGGAAAAGGAGTCAACTAACTCAAAGTTAACGTTTTTTCAATTAATTTTGGCGCCAAATTGTTTATTACAAAGTTATAGATATTATTGAGTTTAAAAAAATTGAAAATATTTAATATAAGTAGGAAAAAGCTAAATTATTTAAGGATATGTGTTTGGAAATGCTTTTATAAGCCTAAAGGTACTTTTTTTTTTTTTTGAGAAAAGCCTAAAGGTACTTTAATGATAAACACTTTAGTGAAAAATAATTAGTAAACAAATCATACTTTAATGTTATTTTTTTAATTTAAAAAGAAAAAGATTAAGTGCTTTCTTGCCAAAAAAAAAAAAAAAAAAAAAGGAAAAAATAAGTTTACAGTATTTTTCATTTAAAAAGCTCTCCGTTAGTTGTTAAACTTATTCTCAAACATGATGATTTTGAGTGGAAAGTGTTTGTTAGGTTGAAAACTCATTCAAACATTTGACATTAGTACAATGAGTCAACTTTGATATTGAAAGTTAATAAATTAGATTATTGCCCATCAACCAATTAATATTAAATCACTCAAAATTAAACATCATGTCACATAAACATTCAAATCTAACTAGCAAAATACCTGAATTTGGCCAAAAAAACAAACTCAACAATAGAATGCCCAAGTTCAACTAAAAAAGGTCCAATGCAACTACATATATCAATCAGTACTCACAAAGACAATCTTATCCCGCTACAAAAATGACTATGAATAGTCACAAGTTAAAAAAAAAAAAAGCTCGAGGTATTAATTTAGCAATGTATTGTTAAACTAAAAAAAGAGTTATTAATCTATGAAATTTAGGGTTTAATTTAATAAAATTGAAAGTTTAAAACTAAAATTAATTGAAAAGGTGATTTTTTATGGAAAAAAGAGGATTTTTTTTTTTTTTAAGAGAAAAGACTGGGTTTATGAATTTAATGATCATGGTTGAAACCAACATGCATGCATGATTGTTGGTTTATTAGTCATGATTATATGTGTCATGTCACGAAAGTAATTTATAATAATAACGAAATAATTAAGGAACTAAAATTAAAAGCAAGGTATAATAGATTTACAAAATAAGTAGTATAGCTAATTATTTATTGCTACTTAAGCGTGTGTGTGTGTATATATATATACCCTTTCAATTTTCAATTCTTAAGTATTTTTTTTTATGATTTTGGAATGATTTTCTAAATGTTTAAAAAATAGTTTTTAAGTGGACAAAATGTTTTTAAACACTTAAAAAGTTATTTCAAACAAGTACTAAAACTACTTTTGTTATATCCAAAATAATTAAAAATGAAAGGACATGAAAAAAAAAGAGTGATTTTGACCACTTTGAAATCACTCCTAGAATATGTTTGAGAGTGATTTTGAAATAACCAAAATTACATCCAAACATGTTCTTGGAGATTTTTTTTTTTTTTTTTGAGTCATTCAACAACATTTGGAATAGGGGAATTCAAGCCTCTAACTTCTTGGTCGCCGTTAGCTATGCTCACTTTGACATGTTCTTAAAGTCGTTAAAATCTATAGATAAACTCTGGGGCTGTTTGGGTCACTGAATAGGTTATAATAACCCCCTTTATTATAACCTATTCAGTGTTGGGGCATCAACAAAAATAAATGGTGAGGTGGGTTATTTTTACCCCTGATTATTTTATCCATTCTCTACAGTAACCATCATTCAACCCACCCGATTATTCTATCCATTTTCTACAGTAACTCTTTCCTCTCTTCTTTCATGCGACTCTTTGACTTTTCCGACGACCGCCGGTCGCTGTCGGCCGACGAAGTTTCCGACGACCGCCGACCACTTTTTCGACGACTTTTCCGGCAATCACTTTTTTTTTTCCTTCCTTTTTTCATATTTCTTCTCATTTTCATTTTGAAAAATATAAAAAATGAAAATAAAGAAAAAAAAAAGAAGAAAAGAAAGAAAACGAGGAAAAAAAATTTGGTCGTCGAAAAATTTGTCGACAACCGCCGGAAAAGTCGTTGAAAACATTGCCGGAATTAGGGTTAGAGGAAGAAGAAAATGATGAAGATGGAGTTTGAGGTTGAGGAAGAAGATGGTGATGATGATGGAAATGGAGGAAGAAGATGATGAAGATGAAGATGGAAATGGAGGAATAAGATGAAGATGATGGAGATGGAGGAAGAAGATAAAGATGGAAGAAGAAAATGAAAAAGAAGGAAAAAAGAAATAGAAAAAAGCGATTTTTGGTCATTCCATGTTAGAAACACTTACCAGTTTCTCAGTTGGTCATTCCATTTTAGAAACACTTACCAGTTTCTCAGTTGTCTTTCTACATATATAAATATGGAGTTTTATTAAATATGAAGTTTTATTATATAATTTCTTTGTACATAAGCATTTGCCATTTTTACGTTGAAAATACAAAAATGAAACAAATATGGTTTTTCAATATGAAATCATAAAATGACTTCTTTTGTGAAAAAATCATGACCCTAAAACAAAGAAAATCAACTCTTACCTTAGATTATTTTTGTTTCCTTTTAAGTTAAACACATCATTTAACTCATATACCCAATACTTTATTTTTTTTACAACTGAATCCAAACAATTTTTTATTGATATTTGCAAAATATAATATTTGACATACAAAGTTGTATGAGGAAAAAAAAAAAAAAGTCAGGAAAAAAATAATCAACTTGAACATTTGATTCAGAATCTCATGTTAAACATATCAGCAATCCAAACACATATTATTTTAACCCAGACTAAAATAATCTTCATCCCAAACACAGATTATTTTATCCCAGACTATAATAATATGCACCCCAAACACAGATTATTATAAACTCCAGACTATTATAATCTCCAGATTATTATAACCACCAGATATTATAACCAATTCAACGCCCCAAACAGCCCCTAATAGGTTTTGATTGTGTGTATTATAAGTTTTCCCACACAAGTAAATAAAAATCCAAAAATTAGTGTCACATCAACATAAAAATATGATAAATTATTCATGAAACTTTTACATAAGTTCTATAATAGAGATTTGAAAATAAGAGAATCAATTAAAAAAAAACATAATTGTATTTTGTATTTATAATGTTTCTCAAACATGTTCAACCATAGGTGAGATGGGCATTTGAACTTAGATCATTTAGTCAAAAATATAATAATTTAACCAATTGATCTATGCTCAAGTTGACATTACAAATGCTAATTATTATTATTATTTTTATGAAATGTTATACATTTTTGCATACTGAATATTGGTGACTGTGAATAACATAAAATAAAAAATAATTTTTTTTTGTAGGTTCAACAATATATGAAGTAAAAATTCGAATTGTTTACCTTTTAATTAATGATATAATGTTTTAATTAGTGAAATTAGGCTTAGATTCACAACACAGCCTTAGAAATTATACATATATATTGTAAATTCAAATGAAAAAGTACAACAAACAATTATATTTTACCTCTAATTTTAATCCATCCAATACAACCATCTGACTTGACCATTTGCAATCTATTCAACCAATAGATCATGTCATATTATTCAAAATTTTTCTAATAAAGTTTCTTGTCTTATTCCATCAATCAATATAAGTGATGGAGATTAACGTACATAATTAAAAATCTAAATATATAATTAAAATCTTTCAAAGTTTTAAATTATAAATAGATTCCATGGTTTCTTTTTTCTTTTAAAATAGATGTGTAATACTTTAACTAACTAAACTACACAAGGCTTATAAACTCAAAACCAAACTTGTAATATTATCATTATAAGGCGTATTTATAAAATTGACCAAAATATAATGCAACAAAAATTTACCATTTTTTTGACAACACATGAGGTGGGAGGATTTGAATCAGAAACCTCTTGGTCGTGCTCATGTTTGCACAAAAAATCACCATTTTAACGTTGTAATTATTAGTTTTTTAATTTCTCATTAACTAACCCCAATAAAATGAACGATGATATTAAGAGCCCGTTTGGAATACTTTCTAGTTTAAGTGTTTTTTAAGAATGCATTTTTTTATTAAACATTTTGTATAAAAATTGTTTGGAATTAAAACACTCATAAGTTTGGTTACATTTCCTCACAAATGTTTGTATACACAAGTTATTATATATTAAAAGACTTTTTTTATTAAAAAAAAAAATTGCTTTCAAATGTTTCTCTTAAAATGGTTTATTTCTCAATTTCATTTTTTAATAAGTCAATTTTAGAAGTTGCCAAACACTATAATTTTTTCCAAAATTAAACACTTAAAAAGTTAAACTAAACATACCCTAAATTTCCATCCACATGTCGACATTTCTTCATGTTAGGGTTTAACATTGACATAAGGAGTGAATCAACATTTTCATTATACTTTTAAAAATCAATGAAATATTTTTAAAAAATAGTAATAAAATGTAACTAATGTAAATATAATATTAATAATAAACATTTTAATTCATTAAAAAAATTGTAAAATATTTATTTATTAATTTTAAAAAATTAACTTTTTAACTTTTAATTTTCTCTAAAAAAAAATATTCATCAACATCAACATTTAATCGACATGTCATTTTTTTTTACAATATATGGGATAGAGATATTCGAACGACAGACCTATTGGTCATCATTACAATTTTATACCAGTTGAGTCATGCTCTGGTTGGCCGACATGTCATTTCTATAAAATTGAGACTTCCAGCTGATATTTTAAACCTTTTGAAATGAATTCAAAGGCCAAATGTATTAAGCATCACAACATTTCTGCTGCATGCGCGTTAAAATTAAAATTTTAAAAATATTTTTTTAAAAAAAAAATCACACTGAGAGAAGCTTATAAAAGGAAGCTCATCGGCTTCCCAAAAATTTCTCAAATATTTCCAATTTTCCGTTTGGAAAAACCCATCTGTTTCTAAGTTTCTAATTCTAAACCTTTTCTCCAGCCTTCTTCTTCTTCCTCGATTCTCTCAACCATATGTCTGATTCCATTTTCCTCTAGAGTCAGTCTACACAGAGAAACAGGAACAAAAGTACCAACCATTACCAGTAGACTGAGAAAATAAAGTAAAATTACTCGCCATGTTTCATCCAGTCCTCATACTCTGTTTTCTCCCCTCTGTTTTAGCGTTATTCCTCTTCCTGATTCTGCTCAGAAGGAAGAGAAATGTCGTCGATCTTCCGCCTGGAAACATGGGCTGGCCCTTTCTCGGCGAGACCGTCGGCTATCTCCGGCCCTACTCCGCCACCACCATCGGAGATTTCATGGAGAATCACATCAAGAGGTAAAACCCCCAAATTAAACGCTCGACTCTCTGTTTTTTTTTATTCTGTTTTTATTTAGTTGTTTTGGAGATCGAATCTTTCGCATGCAGATATGGCAAAGTGTACAAGTCGAACCTGTTCGGAGAGCCGACGGTGGTGTCGGCCGACGCCGGACTCAACCGGTACATACTGCAGAACGAAGGACGGCTGTTTGAATGTAGCTACCCGAAGAGCATCGGCGGGATTCTCGGGAAATGGTCGATGCTGGTTACCGTCGGCGACATGCACCGGGATATGAGAATGATATCTCTGAACTTTTTGAGCCAGAGTAGGCTCAAGACTCATCTCTTGAAGGAGGTTGAGAACCAGACTCTGCTCGTCCTCCGTTCTTGGAAAGATTCCTCCACGTTTTTGGCGCAGGACGAGGCCAAAAAGGTACGGATAACGGATTTTGATTCGGTTTGTTTGTTTGTTTTTCTTTTTCTTTTGTTTTTGATCGATGATGAAATTGGAGAATCGATTGATTTTTGTAGTTCACTTTCAATTTAATGGCGAAACACATCATGAGTTTGGATCCGTGGAAGTTGGAGACGGAGATGTTGAAGAAGGAGTATGTGACTTTCATGAAGGGAGTGATTTCTCCGCCGCTGAATCTGCCAGGAACGCCGTACAGAAGAGCTTTGAAGGTAACCGGAACACTGATTTTGCAATTGCATGGCGGTTTCTGAGCATTTTTTCTGAGTTTTTACAGAGAGATTTCAATTTTCGATTTTCGGCAGTCTCGCTCGACGATCTTGAAGTTCATCGAACAGAAAATGGAGGAACGGAAGTTGAAAATCGAAGCCGACGGCGGAGATTTCCAGGATGATGATCTACTCGGCTGGGCATTGAAGCACTCAAATCTCTCGACAGAGCAAATCCTCGACCTGATTCTAAGCTTGCTGTTCGCCGGCCACGAGACGTCGTCCGTCGCCATAGCTCTGGCCATCTTCTTCCTCTCCAGCAGCCCGGCCGCCGTCCAACAGTTGACGGTAAGTCACCAGAAAAGATTTCCGACTCCGATTTCCCCTCTTTCTTCCTCTTCTCTGATTTCTCGGATTTAAAACACAGGAAGAACACCTGGAGATCGCCAGAGCCAACAAACGATTGGGAAAGACGGAATTGGATTGGGAAGATTACAAGAAAATGGAATTCACGCAATGTGTAATGAATAATTGAAAAAAATTTCTGGTTCTACTTTCCCTGTGGGGCTTCTGATTCTTCTGTTTCTTGAAACTTCTTTTTGCTGTAAATTTTGGTTTGGTGAAGGTGATTAACGAGACGCTTCGGCTTGGAAACGTGGTGAGATTTCTTCACAGAAAGGCACTGAAGGATGTACGGTACAGAGGTAAGAATAAAGTTGAAAAAGTTAAAAAAAGCTGTTTGGCTACCCGGAAAATGACCGGGAAAATCTGTTCATATTTTATATATTTATATGGATTTTTCTGGTAATTGTTCAAAAGGTTACTTCATTCCACGTGGATGGAAAGTGCTTCCTGTGATTTCTGCTGAGCATTTGGATTCTTTAGTTTTTGACCAACCTCACAACTTTAATCCATGGAGGTGGCAGGTTTGTGCTCTGCTCTAGCTTTTAAGTTTTTAAATTTTGAGTTCAACCTAGCGAGTTGGGATCGAACCATCCCTCTTAAAAATTATTAAGTGCTTCCGGTGCAATGTTATGTAGTTTTACGCCCTTCAAATTTGTCTGCCCTAGTAACTGTTGGATACAAAATTGAAGTGCTTTTACCATTTCTCTATCTTACATCCAATGGTGTAAAACTATTCGGAGCATTGCACCGGGAGCACCTAATAATTTCTCTTTTAAATGATAACTAATGCTTCATCTACTCAACTGTGCTCGACGGGAGGGTTTTAATTGTTTTTAGTGTAAATTAGCATTTTAGTTTCAATGGAAGTTTCTATATGATCAATGATATCTATGATTTTAAAATCTTCAGTTGTATAACGTCACTATGACATGTTTTCTTTGGATATGACAAAGAAAAACTATTTGGCCTTGTAATGACATAGATGGTCAAGGGTTTTGACCAAAATCATGAAGGACCAAATTGAAATTTTAAAATTGTAAGGATCAGACTGATATCTAGCACAAACTATAAGGACTAATATGCTAATTTAACTTTCTTTTTATAATTTTTTGATAACATGGGTCAACAAGATTAAAACAAGTATTTTCTTTAATATGTTTCTTCCCTACCATGTGACTACTACTACTATTATTTTTCGAGATATTCCCATGTGATTAATTTGTTCGTTTAACACAAAATATTTTTAATTTCAAATAAATCTACGTAGAGTGTGCGTATTAAGTATTTATAAATATTTATTTTCTTAAAAATATTTGAGAATATAAAAGTTTAGTTCAATTTTTCAGTATTTTAGAACCTTTTTAACTTGCGTATGCATTAGAGAAAGAGACCTTATGTTATATTTATTCCTCTTGGTAAGTTAATTTAAAACCTTAAAAATAGAAATTAAAAATTTTAAGAATTTTATATTATGATTTAGACATTGCCTAAAAATTGATATTTGGATTTAGATCTCTCTTAGGTCTATACAATTTATTCAAGACAATGATAAATAAAAGTTTTTGAGTAGAACATGATGTGACAAAACAAGTGATCCCTAAAAGGGAGGGCATGGTAGGGTTTGTAGGTTCTTTTTCGATATAATCGTTAAATAGACGACGCTATTTTTTATTTCGAGACGTTGCATTTAGATGATTACAAGAGAATAAGCCACTATGTTAGGTAGGTATCATCAATAATTTTTGGAATTTCATAGGAATTTCTAAAACTCACCACAACTTTTTATATATACTAATGCATATGAATATATGCTAAGATGTCTATCATGTTTTGTTTTTATATATTCGTTTATAACCCATAGTAACATGTGGAGCTGAAAATTCTTACTTCTGATTTCTTGGTTGATAGTATATGTCTTAATTAGTTGAGTTACCCTGATGTTTATTTCCGACTTATGTGGTTATAATTTTGTGTGAGTTGTTTTTTTTTTTTTTTTTTTTTAAAAGATGTGTGAGTTGTTTTTAACTCCTATATAAATGGTGAAATTAATAGTGATGTGGAATTTGGAAATTGAATTGTAAGTAAGAAAATGGAAAGGAATATTATAATTTAGGGGGAGAGTGGGGGGCCAAGTAGATATGATCAGGCCTATTGGGTTGAGATGATTAGAGCCCCATGTGGATGGTGGGACACTCCCTTGCACGTGCACTGGTGCCTTTTTCTCTACTGGATTTATGCTCAACCTGGTCCCTCCCCATCCCCATGTATTTTCTTCCCTCCATGCCTTTCCTTTTTCAAAAATTACTAATTTAACTTTCCCAATCCAAATGCCTTTTCTTTTTTCTTCTCTTCATTTGATCTACAAATATCTTCTTCCTATTTCAGTGCCACGAGTGAAACCCATGCTCGGAATTGATCGAGGATAAGATGTCTTGTTTTGTTTACGATACCCGACAATGAGATGTCTATTAGATTGAAGTACAACGTCTCATTCGTAGTTTTTCTCGTTTTGAAACTTATGTTTTGGGATTAGGTATTTTGTTGCCTTTTTCCTTCTTGATTGATGATTGAAGTTTAGAATAGTCATAAGGCCTATTAATTATATGAGGGTTATATGTAGGTTAGGAATGATATATATATAGATTGGTCCCTTTTTGCCTTTTGTTTTTCCTTTTGGAGATCCTCTTGATTATTCTCATCAGCCATCATTTTTGTCAAATTTTCATTAAAATCTGGTCAAATCAAATGACATTATAAACGAACTTTACGAGAAAACGACTCTCTAACTTCATTCCATACCTAGCCATTTCTTCTTAAATTGTCTTATAGCTTATATAATTAAGTTGTAATCTTTCAATTTAACATCTTATGGTGGATGCAGCAAATGAATGGATCGCCATTGGGTAGCACGAGCACGACGATAACCAATAATTTCATGCCATTTGGCGGAGGACCGCGACTATGCACTGGTTCAGAACTGGCCAAGCTTGAAATGGCCATTTTTATTCATCATTTGGTCATGAATTACCAATGGGAGTTGGTGGGTTCAGATCAAGCTTTTGCTTACCCTTTTGTTGACTTTCCTAAAGGTCTGCCAATTAGAGTCCGCCACCACACTCTTGTGTAATGACCACGGTCGCACCCGATTCCGCCCTCCAGAATTTAGAGGTTAAAAGAAAATTTTAAAAAAATTTATTAAAAAAAGGTTAGTAATATTCTTGATTTACTAGGGATCATTTGATAAGCTACTACATTGCTAATGTAAATTAAACAAGTCATTCAGTAATTATTAAAATATAGGATGGTTTTTCTTCTGTTGTAAAATCTACTTTGTGTTTCCATATAGCTTCTATTGAAAATTGCATTTATTGTGTCTTATTATATGTATGTCCTCCCACAATATAATTTTGAGATTTTTTTTTTTTGAAACTATATAATTTTGAGATTGTTTCTTTATTTGGGTTAAAATTAAATTGTAATTTTTTTAATTAAATAATATAGGGGTGTGTGAGTTCACATATTTAACATTTAAAACAAATTTTTTTCTTAAAAAGAAAAAGAAAAATACATTTTTTTTAAGTAAAAAGAAAAATAGATTTAAAACAAATGGACGATTTCTGTAATTTAAAGTAAAAAGTGAAATATGATAATTATTTTATTTATTTATTTACTTTTTATAACACCAATATTTGGGGCAAGGGAATTCGAACCTCTGACCTCTTGATCAAGGATAAAGTCAATTACCGTTGAACTATACTCACTTTGGCAAAATTTGATAATTATTTTATTTATGTATGTGAATATTTACCAATCATATAGAACTTAACACTAAAATACAAAATTTAAATTTTAAATTTTCATAACTCGGTTATTTATGTGACTCAAACACCAGCACTAATAACCAAAGGCTAAATTATAAAAAAATACTCCTGAACTATGGAATTTGTTTCAAAAATGCTCCTGAACTTTAAAAAGTTTAAAAAATACCCCTGAACTTTGAAAAATGTTTCAAAAATACCATTGCCATTAATTTTGGATGGAAACCGTTAAAGTTTCGGTTTCAAAAATACCCTTGAATTTTCAAAAAAAAATAAAATAATACCCTTATTGAAAAATGCTTCTTTTTTTTTTTTTCCTTTTCCCACCGTAAATTAATTCTTCTTCCATGAAAATTAATGAGAAACTTTACTTATTTGTCATGTATTCATAATCTAGTAGTTTTTTTTTTCTCTTTCAACACATCCCAAGAACTTGGCTCGAAACTTCAAGATGACTTTTGTTTTGTTTTTGAAACTCTACATGTGCTTGACTTTATTTGTTGGTAGTTTTTTCAATATTATTTCCTCACCAACTATTACCCATTAACTTTCTCTATATTTGTTGGAAGGAGAAGTTGTTCTTAATGGGGGGAAAGGAAGTTCTAATCAAATCCGTGGCCCAAACAATCCCCACCTACACCATGAACTGCTTTAGATTGCCTAATAGCATATGTTCTGAGATTGATAGATTATGTGCTAGGTTTTGGGTGGGGGGAATCCAAAGGAATGAATAAATTGAAGGATTTGGAATTCCCTAATTCCGATAAAGCGGAAGCGTAATTGGGACTGATTCGTAGTTAATTTTGTTTATCCAAAAAAAATATCATTACATTGGCAAAAATCATAGAACAAATTCTATAGAAACTTAAGGCTAAGCATAAAAAATTTAGATCTAAATCTATAACAAAGAAAAGAGAAGCAAACCTCCGTTGACGTCTCTGAAAATCAAGAATGATTCTTGATTGCTCTGCAACAACGAAGAACACCACCATTTGATATTCTCCGCTATAACTCTGAGATTAGGAACGTAGTTGTGGGACTACCTAATCTTGAATGGGAAAAACTCTTAGAGAGAAAAATTCTCTCTAGTTCTTGAGTTAAAGAGAATATGAGAGGGAGACTAGAATGAGACCTTAGGGTTAGGGTTCTCATAACCTTTCCTTTTATAAGAGAGGAAACCCTAATGTGAGCTTAGGAAACAATCTTGACCGTTAGATCAAGATCAATTAATTAATTGATTAAATCAATTAATTAAATGTTAATTAATTAATCATATTAATTAATTAATCTCATGCACATTTAAATCTTATTTAAATGTAATTTCCTCACATAATATATAGTTTAATTAACTTAATTAAATCACATTTAATTAATTCAATTAAACTAATAAATTAATTAATTCCAATAATTAATTAATTTCATAATTAAATATCACTCATATTTAATTAATTACTCATTAGAATCATATTCTAACAATTCCCTCATAGACTATAGTTTAATTAAATCTCATTTAATTAAAACTAAATTGAATAATTAATTAATTCATCTTCTAATTAAATACCATATATTTAATTAGACATATATTTGAACTCTTTCAAATATATAAATCTCTCAATTTAATAAAGTGTAACTCAAATTAGACTATATCTTTTAATGCATCACTATACATTGTATTAATTTGTATCTCATACAATTAACTTAATTCCCAATATGAATTTGAACTATTCAAATTCTCTCAAGATATAATTGTTCCTAATTACTCTCTACGAGCTAGCAGGGGGACCTAATGGACCTACAGATCAGAAGCTCTAATGATATGAGGTTAACTGATTAAACTCATTAATCAGGTTAACCAATATTCATTAACTGTGGGTCATTCCACTAAAGACCCACAGCTGAACTCTTCTCACTGTAGAACATTTCTGTGTCCACGGATATAAACCTATATCGGTAAGTCAATCCTTCACGAGTGTTCGTAACTACAGCTGGGTCAAATTACCGTTTTACCCTTGTGTTACCTTTGGCTCCTTAAGTACCAGTGCTCCTCTAATGAACAACCTGTTTATGGTCCAACCAGTAAACAGAAAGTCCCTCTTGGGCCAGTGAGAGGGCGGGATCCCTTTGTTCAAGACCCGGAGTCACCACTTAAGGGAACACTCATCTACTTCTCCTAGAAGTGGGAATGAGTGAATTCCATCTTGTGTTGTCATGTCCCCAGCCCCCCACTCGGTCTTGTCCCCAAGAAGGTAGACTTATTGAGTCGGCGTGCAGGTCACTCTCACCCATACTAATCAAAGGACAATCCCTCGTGAGAAGGAGTTCATGACACACTCAGGATTAAGACTGAGTTACCTAGGTCATCCTATCGAAACAGTAACCTAACTAGTTAACGGTGTTACATCTAGTGGTTTACTATTTCGTGGTCCGATCTTATGCAAACTCATTGCATAGGATACCCCCGCTCGCATGTCTCCTACATGGACGCCTTGGATCAATACGTCTGTATCGAATACAAAGCGGGTCGTATCACATAGTGTTATCAGGATAAGGTGCCCAGCCTTATCCCTATACTATAGACCTTTTAGGTTGTTACTTGAACACCGATCCCCATATGTCCCCACATACTAGTTCAAGTTACATACAAACAACCTTGGATCTTAGTTTATTGGATTTGGGTCAAATTGTGCAATATTTAACAATAACACTTTATTGTAGAAACTCAATAACACTATTGAAACAAGTATACAATTTGTTTACATTCACTATCTACGAGTTTTAGGGCATAAAACCCAACATAAATGTCATTGGATGAGCTGGAAGAACATGTGCAAGATCAAAGAGTCAAGCGGTATGGGATTTAGGCAAATTATCGCCTTCAATCAAGCCATGCTCGCAAAACAATGTTGGAGGATAGTCTGTAACCCCAATAATCTTCTCTTCAAAGTTCTTAGAGGGAGATATTTCAAAGGAGGCTCTTTTCTAGAAGCGCTGATCGGAAACTCTCCTTCTTTAACTTGGAGAAGTATTTGTTGGGGCATAAATCTCTTTAAGAAGGGCTACAGGTGGAGATTGGGAAATGGAAAACGTATTAACATTGAGAAGGAACCGTGGATCAACAAAAAAAGGGAATGGAAAACCTATTCCCATCAAGGAGCACCTCAAAGGTCACAATGTGAACCACTTGCTTGATAATAACAACAATTGGAAAGAAGATGTTATTAGGCAAAGCTTTGTAGGGATGGATGTCGAAGACATTTTGAATATGCCTACAGGGAGCAAGGATGCCAAGGACGAGATCATATGAGCTTAGACAAGAAAGGACAATCCACGGTCAAGAACGCCTACCACTTAGCCTTGGATCAAAATGAGCTTCCCTCGGCATCCCAATCAGATAATTGCAAATGGAAGTCCTTTTGGAAGGGGCTATGGTCAACTAGAGGTATCCCTAGAGCAAAAGTTTGTGGGTGGAGGATTATAAATGATATCATCCCAACCAAGTCCGATATCCTAAAAAAAGGGAGTTATCCTTAACCCTATGTGTCGGTCTTGTAGAAAAAAGAAAAAAAAAAAAAAAAAAAAAAAAAGGAGACCACCTCCCATATCATTTGGGAGTGTAAATCCTCCAAAAAGGTATGGACTACATTCATTCCCAAGTCTCATAATTTGTTCTCTTTATGCAGGAATGGGTGGTTGGCCAAGGACTATTGGAATTGGATGGAAGACAATTTAAGCAAGGAAGAGATTTCAAAAGGCGTAATCATAATGTGGAAGATTTGGTACCATTGCAACAAAGCAGAAGCACAAGATCAAACCCCAGTAGAAGAGAAATTAATCCAGAATATTGATTCAAGCTTAAAAGAGTGGGAAGACTTTTACCTAAAAAACCAGCCCTTGAAGAGACGGAGGAGCCTAGTGAGTCAAGTTCAACGGGAAAAACCCAGCCCGAACTGCTGGAGGCTGAGTTCCGACGCTGCCTAGAACGAAAAACTGAATCGTGGAGGGCTGGGATGAGTTGTGAATTACTCGGAAGGCTCCTTGGTCTGCTTCGGTATGCATCAAACCTCGAAAAATTGGCCAATCAAAATTCTGGAAGCAAATGCGATTTGGGAAGGGTTGAAGCAAATTGTTGATACCTATAATAGGAGATCGATTGTCGTGGAGGTCGAGTCCGATGCGTTGGAGATAATCAACATCCTCACCGACGGAACAGAGGACCTCACTGAGGTGAAGTATTTCACCGATCAGATCCTAGAAGCGGCGACAAAGTCGTGTGACATGTCTTTTCGTCACTGCAAGAGAGTTTTGAACACAGATGCGCACTGTGTTGCAAGGTTGGCCGCAGATTTCCCCTCCGGTGTAGATACTGGCGATGGTTTTTGTATTTCGCAGGAAAATGAGCATGTTTTTTGGCTCCCTTTTTACCTCTCTAGATTTTCCCTCTCTTAAATGAGGGTAGGTGTAAAACGGTTGTCTTTTAATTATAATTCCTATTTTTAATTAAAAAAAATGTTTTCTCTATATTCATTTTATGAAAAATAAATGAAACTATTATTGTATACGGGTTATTACAATTCTTAAATATTAATAAGAACAAAATCATATATAAAACTTTTGATTAATTAATCTTATAAATTGGATCAAATTTGCAGTCTTATAAACATTTTTTCTTCTTATCACTAACATACACAAGCAGAGAGAGCAAAAAGAAAATAATATATGTACATATTGTTATAGGTAATTTTGGACCACTCTGTTGCACAAGGAGCTACGAGGACAACCGGGCAGGGATAGGACCAGGAAACCGACATAGAGGAAGACCGGACCAAAGGGTCGGGCCAACTTGGCCCAACCCATATGGTCGGCCCGCTTGCGTGGGCCGAGTTCGTTCGCCTCCGTTCGGTCCCTACTGCCCCTGGTCGCCCCGGTTCCACCTGGTTCAGCCCGAAACGCCTCCGAATTCCTAAAAACCCTAGGAGCATGAACAGGTATTTAAACCCCTCTTCATCACTGAAGAGAGGATCCCGAACTTTATTCCCTACTCTCTCCTCTTGCTCTCCTCCTTCTGTTTTGTGACTTAAGCATCGGAGGCGGTGTGACAAACACCACACCGGAGTGCAAGTTTTCTGTCTTGCAGGCCACGTCTTCCCCCCTCTCAAACAAATTTACCATTGGTGGCACGTGAAGGTCAGGTGAGTTCCTCCCGACCAAATTTGACAATCAACACATATATATGTTGTTTTTTCACACTTATCTTCTTTACGCTTTTTAAATGAAGAAACTCGATTTCAAAATCTGTTTTTATCTGGTATTGTGTTGCACACAACCTTTATAAGAAAAATTTTGCATTAAGTTTCATGGAGAAAGAATCTACGGTGAGAGGAAGAAAAAGAAAGAAATATTTTTCATTAAGGGTATTTTTTAATATTTTTTTTGAAAGTTCAAGGGTATTTTTGAAACATTTTTCAAAGCTCAGGGATATTTTTTAAACAACCCCTATAGTTCAGGGTTATTTTTTATAATTTAGCCAATAAGCAAAATATCTATGGATTTTTATATTATTAGTCACGACGTTCACATCAATGTTATTTTGATTTAATTTAATTGTTTTTAATATATTTATGATGAAATTAAAAATTTTAAAGGTACAAAAAGTGACATAGACAAAGACAAAAAAAAATCTATTAATTGTTGTGTACCATTTTCGTCTTTATATTTTATGTTTTGTTCTATTTTAGTCTCTATATTTTTAAATATCTGATTTTAGTCCTTTGTACTTCCAATATAGTTTAAAATTAGTCTTTACTCTGAGTTGGTGTATTTTTCTTTAAAAAATTAGTCTTTGTTAGTCTTCCTTCTACAAATTTTAGAAATATGTTCACATGAAAATTATTATTATTATTATTTAACCAATTTCGATAAAAATTACCTTTACACTTTTAAACTTACCGTGGGGACCAATTTAAGCTTTATTGGAAGTCTTGGATATTTAAAAGTATAGGGACTAAAATTGAATAAAATCCAAAGTATAGGAGATCGAAATGGTATTTTAACCTTATAAATAAATGTGATATTGATGTATTTTAATAATTTTCGAAATATATTTTGTAGAAACTAATTTTCATGATTTTAAAAAATAAGATCAAAACATTTTTTTAAAAAAAATATATATATATTAACACGTGGCATTTTAACTCAATAGTTTTCAATAATTATTCATTTTTTTAACAGAATTTTCAATGATTTTTGTATGTTTCACTGATAAAATTAATAAGTGTTCATATACACCGTTTGATAATACATGTTCCAGAAAAAATGTGTCAAACTGACTAACATATTTACAATTTGATTATCCAAGACATTTTAATGTAAAAATTTATTCATTTAACTAATAATCTTTATATTTTTAGTGAATGAAATATTTAGCAACTTATCAAGTATATACTTGTAAGAGATCGAGGAGGTACTAAATATCGAGTTGATGTTTGTTGTACACCTTATATTAATATTGCTAACTACATTGTTTCGATGATACATTTTAGGCACCAAATCAATGATAATAATGTTGGAGTAAAATAAGTGTAATTAAAATAATAGTTTGGTAGAGAAGAGATATTGACATTGAAATAGTGTCTTCCAAACAATTCTCCGATACACATCCCACGCTTAATAATCTCACTTCCAACTATTTATAAGAAAGAGTTCAACTACATCACAATTAATTAAGTTGTAAGGAGTGTGCTAAAATGACCCCAAAAGCAACAACTTAGTTGGTGTGGTGTACTTCCCTTTATCGTTTTGAGTTGATGACCAATTCAACAGGTGACAAAATCTAGAAGCTACAATTGTTGATTGAATGATAAACAATTAAATGAATTGACGAGACCCATATGAACAAGTGTCGCACTAAAAAGAGCATTACTCTCTATTAAAGCTCTCAACCCATGTCATGTCTTGCTCGAGTGTCATGCCTCAGACTATCCCACCCAACATCACTACTGCAAGTTTGACAAAAGTTTTTTTTTTTTTTTTTTTTGGGAGAATGACAAAAGTTCCATTAGATAAGAAGGAAATTTGGCAATCATATACTCGTCTAATTCATGCTGATCAGCTTGTCAAATTGAAGAGCTCAACCCTCGGTGATCTGGTCAAGTTATCCTATCGAACTAGGTTAAGCTCAATAACGACAAGGTCACAAATCCTAACCCGAACTACTTTTGTAATTACAAAATCAAATCGAAACACTCTCGAGACCAATAAATTTTGGAGGAAAAAAAATAAAAACCTAGAGCTAGAGTAGATGAATTGAGAAAAGGAAGGAAAGCGACGGCACTGATTTGTAACATAAAGGCATTTTCGTCATTTACGGTGGGTGGGCCCCACGCCTCCCTCCAAAAGTCCACGTCAGCTCTTCCTTTCTTTCTTTCTTCCCAAATTTTATCAAACACTTCTAACGCTTTGTTCTTTGGTTCCTTCTAATTAGGACCCTATTTAATTATTATATTTTGGTTTAAATTTTAGTTTTGTCTCTTAATTTAGTTTGGAGGCAAAACATGGTATAAAAATAGTTATTTTAGTCGTATTTTTTATTTTTTAATTGATTATTTAAATGTAGTTTTGAATTCTTCTTGAAACCTGACACTTGACCTACTACATGTAATTTTTAATATTTGTTTATATCGTTGTCTATAGATAAATGAAAAAAAATTATTTTTGTTGATAAAATACCAAAAAGAAATATTGGACTTAGGAGTGTAAAAAAAACCCGACAACCCAACCCAAACCATAAGGGTTGGGTTGGGTTAGGATTTTTTTCGGTTTGGGTTGGATTGATTTTTTACAAAACCGAAAATTCGATTCCGTTCACGGGTTTAAAAAAAAATTTATTCGGTTCAACCCGAACCGAACCGAACCCATGCATTAAAAGAAATTTAAAGCCCTAATATTAAATAAGATTTTAAAAAAAATTAAATAATTCAGAAATTTAGAAAAGAAATTAAGAAATTTTAAATAATTATTTTTTAAAAAAGAAAACGACAACCCGGCAACCCAACCCAACTCAAAAATAGAAGGGTTGGGTTGGGTTAGGTTGTCATCTACATTCAATTCCTTCGGATGGCCAATCCGACCAACCCGAATTTTCAGGTTGGTCCAAAAAATCCCTCCAAGCCATCCCGTGTACACCCCTGATTGGGTTGAGGCAAAAATATTTTTTCTTTTTGGTCTTTTATTAAAAAAAAAATAGTTTTTTTTTCTTGTTTAAAGGTTAGAAATTAAAATAAAATATCTAAAAATTTAGGAATGATGATGGATTAAGTGTAAAAGTTTGGGTGGCAAAAGAAGATTTAAACTTTATTTCTAGAGTGTTATTTTTCCCCTCTCTTAATTAGATCCATTTTCATAGTTTTTGTTTGGACCCTCAAATTAAATGTTCACTCTTCTCACCCAAAAATAAACCCTCTTTTTTTTAAAAAAAAAAAAAAAAAAAAACCTCTTTTAATCTATGAATTTATTTCTTTTGGACATTTTTTATCTATTTATAAAAAGTGATATTTTGTCGGGTCGTTTTCTCGTAAGATTTGAATAACCATGCAAATCTTATTGAATCTCATTAAAACTTAGTTCTAAATTAGAGAAGAATAACAGTACAAACACATCATTTTTCGTCTATAAATTTAACGGAAATTGTCTCCAAGTGTCGTTTTGAAACAAATTTAAAATTTGAGAGTTGAAATGAAACTTTTGAAAATTCAAGAGTATAATTGAAAGTAAGTTGATAGTTTAGGAGTATTTTTTTTTTATTTTTTATAATTGAAGCGAAAATAAAGTATTTAGAGGAGTATAACCATGAATTTGTTCCCTAGTTTGATGAGAGTAGAAAAGAAAAAAGAAAATGAGGTGGTGAGTTGTGAGTGGTCGGTGAGGGGTCATATTTATCCACGCTGTCGTCGTACGGTAATCTCAAAAAACATTAGTTCTCTGTTAGGTTTTGTTTCGTTTTCTTTCATTGATGATTTGATTTGTAATAGATTCGGTCAACCCCTGTCTCTATGGTCTTCAAACCTGCACGTTCTGCATTTTTAAATGATTCTTTTTTTTTATTATTATTTTTTTTTTCTGCAACCTGCATTTATTACCCATTATCTCATTCCCAATCTCAATCCATATTTTGTTTTTAGAATCGTCAATTATTTATTATGTTTAATATAGTATAAATTGTTTCTCTCTCTTTAAATTTAATGTAAAGTATTCATTTAGTTTTCAAAGTTTGATGTATGTTAATGTCAAAATTTGGGCAGGGAAAACTCACCTCACGTGACACAAACGGTAAATTTGTATTAAGGGGAAGACGTGGCCTGCAAAACAAGGTAAATTTGCATACCAACGTGGTGCTTGCCACACCGCCTTCAATGCTTTAAGTCAGCAAGGAGTAAGATGAGAGAGCAAGAGAGCAAAAGAAGGAGTAGAGTTTGGGATCCTCTCCTTCAGGGTTGAAGAAGGGTTTTTATACCTTTCTCTTGTTTTAGGGTTTTCCAGGCATTTGGAGGCGGATTCGAGCTGAACCAAGTGGAACCGAGGCAGCCCAAGGGCTCTAAGAGTCGTGCAGAGGAGGAAAGGCTCGACCCACGGGGTTGGGCTAAGCCTGGCCCAACCCCTTCGACTCATTTCTTCTTTGGGGTCCACCTACTGGTCGTGTCTTCGGGTCGGTGTTGCGTTGTTCTGCTTAGTCCTTGAATTCCAAGGTGGTCTAGAATTACCATAACAATGTCTATTTATTTATTTATTTATTTATAAAAGAGTTTGATGTCTATTTGATCCATGAAGTTTTAAAAACTACATTCTGATATTGTGATTAGGAAAATAATTCTAAATTGTCTAACTCGACCGTGAGAAAAACTGATATAGCATCTTTGAGATGGCATTTCTTGAATGATATGACATTTTTAATTTTTATATTAGTTTTTTCTCAAAAAAAAACAAAAAAAAACTATTGTGGGTTTTCTTTTTCTTTTACACTATCCTTCTCTCTCTTCCATTCCCATACCTAAATAGCTTTTGTCTTTTTAAATTTATACTAAATTGCCATGTCTTTGTCATATTCTCACCAAGGAGAGAATGGTTTAGTTCTCATACTACTTACTTCCTCTATCCACGTTATAATATTTTCTTTATAAATAATTTTTTAATGTTATTGGACCTCATATCATTCTTAAATGAAATGCTAACATGAATGTCGATTCACAAGAGTAATATTCATATTCTTCTAGAAGTGGAAATTTTCACGAAAGAAGAGATCGAGCTGTAACATTGAGTTTCGTAGCAAATATATAGTAAAATAGGGTTTACAATATGAAAAGGTTTTGGCCCCACACCCATAGATGGAGAGAAAAGAATGAGGTAAGATTCAAAGAAGACAATTAGGCTACGTAGGAGATTTACAATATGCAACCCTTGGAAGTAACTTTTGTAGATAATCTGTTTGATGAGTGGTGGAGGTTTTTGAAAGGTTTGAGAAAGAATAGATTTTTGTATTAAGAATATGAGGTTTTTGTACTTGGTAAAGGAAGAGATAAAATTGAACAAGTTTGCTAGAGAGACCAATTAATACGTGAGAAAGATTTGTAAGAAAAAATATATTGAAAGAAAATAACATGACAAGAGATATAGAGACAAAGTTCGGATGGATATTAAAATTCAGAAGAAGACATGACACGCAAAGGGAAAAACCAAAACACACACATGGTTGTCAATAAAATCACGTTTGGAGCTAGTGATTGTGAGGACGAAGTCAAGAATAGTAAAAGCAGCCAAACGTGCAAAGAGAAGTGTATTTAGTATATGTTTGGGAGTGATTTTGACATGGTCAAAATCACTTTTCTTTCAAATATTCATGTTTGGCAAATGTTGAAATTGATTTTAGAAAAATCTAAAATCATTTAAAATTTATTTTTCAATAATTAGGTGGGAGATGATTTTGAGTGAGGTGATGGATCAGGAATCACCTTCAAATTTTGTCCTCATTTCATTCATTTAGTGAAATGTTGAATTTGCCCCTGTATTTTAAGAAGATTTTTTCCCCGAAGTCATTTTTCTCTCTCTCATGAAGGTTCAACCCTAAAATTTCTCTCGAAGCAGTCCTCCCAAGTCCAAATCCAAATCCAACGCTTTGTTCCTCTCCTTTCTTCCTTTGTGTTCTCTCTTCTAGAATCGAAAAATATCTTCGATATTATTCGATTTGATCTGCTATTTGGTTGTTTGAATCATTGCAAACATGTAATCCTTTGTCTTTTCTGATTTTTTTTTTTCATGTTTTTGTATGATATTTGTTTCTGAATTCGTGGGGAGTCCAAGTGAATTTGATTTGGAGTTCAATTTTTTTTGTCCATGGATTTGGAGGTAATCCTCTGTTTTTTATGATGTTCGTTTCTTGTGGGTTGTTTGATAGCCAAGAACTTCTTGTATGCAATCTCAAAGACTCACACTTATTTTAATGTGTATGTTTATTTTCTTCCCCCTTACAAAAGGTGACAACCTTTGGATAAAATTACCATTGGAAGTATTTTTGTAATATTATTATTTGTCAAGAGAGATTGCATACAAGAAGTGTGACGCCCGAGGTTAGGAGGGGTACTGAATGAACCGATACCACATCCGAATGAGAGGGATCCTGAGGACATGAAAGTATGGTCAAGATAAGCTTAAAAGAATTGATAGATACTACATATACCAACAAAGTGCACCTTCCTTTTCGGTGGCTCAATCATAGGAACTTTGAAGTTAAGCGTGCTTGGCTTGGAGATGTTCTATGTTGAGTGACCTCCTGAGAATTTTCCTAGAAGGACCACGTGTTGGTTTGTGGGGATAGTCTTCACTATTAGAAACAGTGGGGCCGTCAGGTGCCGAATTCGAATTTCGACCCTAGACTTGTTAGATTGATAGCCAAGTACTTTTTTTTTTTTTTTTTTTTGAATAAGATAGCCAAGTACTTCTTGTATGCAATCTCTCTTGATAAATAATATTACAAAAGTACTTCCAATGGTAATCTTATCCAAAGGTTGTCACCTTTTGTAAGGGAAAATAAAATAAGCATACACATTAAAATAAGTTTGAGTCTTTTGAGATAGTATCTAACAGTGTCGATCTTTATTGACTTATCGAGGAAATATTAAAATCACGAGCATGCATAAATTTCAGGTTGTGTATGTACTAGTCGAGAAAATTTCTAGTATTACGGGAGTACATACGCCTTCCATTCAACATTTGATACGTCATTTAATGATAAAATATTTTATTTCATGGATCACACACCATTCTTAAATGTTTCTTTCATGGCAAACAATGAATGGATGTTGTATGAAAAATTTTCCATACTACCGTAATACTAGAAATTTTCCCTGTACTAGTCCGTTATATTTTTAAATTTTTAATTAATATTGTGTCCTATAATTAAAATTTTTCATTCCTTGTGATTTTGATCATATTGGTAGAAATAGTAACAAGAAATTTTTTGTGCAATTCAATTATTCGTTTGCGACTCAACCAATGTATTAAATTTCTGTAGACATTACCACATGTCCATGGATTCGACATCGATAGGAGTGAATTAACATGTCCATTGTACCATAAAAAACTAAATAAAATGTAATTAATGTGAATATATATAATATTAATATTAAGCATTTTAACTTATTTAAAATGTGTAAAATGTTTATTTTCTAATTTCCTTTTCAAAATATTTTTTCAAAAATATCATGACCAATAAAATTGAGACCTCAACATTTTCGACGAAATCGACATCTTAAATCGCATGAATAAAGCCCATGGAGCTCTTATTCTTTGACCTTATAAGTTATAGTATAGCAATATTTTCAATAAAATGTTTTCTTTAATTAATAACAAACCCGTTTCAATTTGAATAAACAATTATTTTTTTTAGTACATAAACATTTGGGGGTGGGGGATTCGAACCTCCGACCTCTTGGTCGAAGGTATATGCCAATTACCTGCTGAATTATGTTCACTTTGACTTTGAATAAACAATTATGCAAAGGGAGCATTTTTTTTATTGAATAAATAACAAATTCATTAAATTAAAATATTGGTTTTTAAAAATATAAATAAAAATAAAATATATTGCTCATGAAAAATCTCAATACATAAAAGGTGAAAATTAAATAAATTAGAACATGAATAAAATTTTAAAAAATATCAGGAACATTACAGACAACAATATATTCAAGCCTAATTTCAGGCAATTAGTTCCTAATGTTTAGGGTTTTTTCAATTTGATCCCTATTATATCAAAAATTTCAATTTAGTTTCTAATATTTTAACATTATTCAATTATATTCTCGCCATTAAGAATTGACTAATAATATATTCACAAGAAATAATACTTGGGAAGTTGGCAAAATTTTAAAAAGACAAGTAGCTAAGCGAGAAAATTCTATAATTCCTAATCCAAACCTCTAATAAATTGATTTTTTTTTACATTTTTTTAGGACATTTTTTCTCTTAGAAAACTTTCTTCCAAATTTCAATTATTGACTAAGTATTATGTTTTTTTTTAAAAAAAAAAAAAAAAAATACCTCAAAGAAATTTATTACGCCACTTGGGCAAGATTAGATTGGTCAAACTCGACCCATTTACACAGCCAACTCGGGTAATTTCTAACCCAAGTCTCATGGTAAATACTAGCTTTACCAAATTGTGCTATTTTGTGAACTACATTGTTACATCTTGGAATATAATTGACTAAGTATTATGTTAGGTGAACTTATTATGAGCCAATTATAACATTCACCGTTAAAAAGATTATTATTGAAAAATGTTCAAAGACTAAATTTAGAATAAAATAAATCTACAGTACTAGCTTCTGAACCAAGTTTAGCCCCTAATTTTTCACACTAGAAATGACAAACCCATAATTCTATGTTTTTTAAAAAAAAAAAAAAAAGGTTAAAATCCCAAGTGTGTAATTCAAAATCGTTCTTGGTTCTCATCAAGCTGCTGCACCCAAATGGCTTGGAAAGGGGATGGATATTAATAATTCAAGTCCCAAAAGCTTCAGACATCATCAAAGTTTCCATGGCCAAACGCCATAGAAACTCTGCTCTGAAGATTACAAAATCAAATTCAGACAGCCTTCACAAATAGTATCTCCCTATCTCAAACAAAAAATGCTGCCCTAATTAATTTTGCATGCTCAAAAACTAAAAAACCAAAAATTGCATGCAAACCAGAAGCCCCCAAATACATACATTTTCCCAAGTCCCAAACAGCAACATCACCTACAAACTACTGCTAGCAGTTAAGAGTTAAGGGTAGAGAGTACCCCTCCTGTTGAAGTTGGTATCACCACCTCCCAACCAGGCCCTTTGAGGGGGTATAAGTCACCGGAAACTTTAGATTTCTCGTCGACTAAACCAGTCGGGACAATCAGATCAGAGCGGTCTAAGATACGCTCCAAATCGGTGTCGCTAATGTCTGTCTGTATCATCTTGTCTTCAGCAGAATCTTCCTCCCTTAGTAGTGCTAGTAGATCCTCTTCCTGAAAAGTTTTCCACAAAACCGGTAATGCACGTGCAAAAGGAAGGGGATGAGGTAAGAAAAATTGGAAATTTTCATTGTGGCCACAAAAAATCTTGGTCACTAAGCAACATAAAGAAACCTCCAATGCAAAAGAGCCGCTTTCATCACAATAGAATGAATGTCAGAGATTCTTAGAAGCGCCAAAAGGAGATGAGAAGTTCATAATGATGGCAATTTAAAAGTAACAGATTCAAACGTATTTATTGAGAATCCAAGAGCTTGAAAACTACGACGGCTAACCATAGCTACATAAACCAATAATAATACACCTCTTGGCTTTCAATCAAAATTTCAATAAATCCAAACATCACGACTCTATTTAACAATTCATAAGGCAACTGAAAGTAATGAAGAATCAGAATGCATGAAAATAGATTGAAACACATTCAACTAACCTCTACAACAGTTCCAGGGTTGGCTTTTGTTCGTTCCTGGTGAAATTGCCCCTTCTCGATGACCACATGCTCAAGCTTCAACTTACTAAAGGCTCGTTTCAGAATGCGGCCCTGTTAAGACAATTCCTCAAAATTATAGAATATTTGATGAATAGCATTACGGACACACCAAAAGATTAAGACCATCAGCAAGCTACCTCTATAGACTGAGCTGTTGCAAGTCTATAAACGTGTACAGGTTTCGTTTGACCTATCCTGTGACACCTATCCATGGCCTGCAAATCCATTTGTGGGTTCTGGTGCACAAACGGAATATGGTGAGTCAATTTTAATTCAGAAACTGAAAAAAATGCAGTCAAGAGAAATACCCAATCGCTGTCATAGAGTATACAAGTATCCGCAGCAGTAAGGTTGATACCCAGACCACCAGCCCGGGTGCTTAGAATAAATATCCTGTAGTTGCTGTTAACATCATTGAACTCCTGGATCTACATGTAGAGAAACTAAGTTAGTCAATACGCAACCCTTGATGCACCATCACCAACACTTTCATGATGGTTATTCACAAAATTTCTAGTCTAGTTGAATAAGGAAATAAAACTCAAAATCAGAAATCAAACCGGACCATCTATTCAATTAAGGTAACACATCCCTGTGGCTTGTAAAGAGAAATCCAATTATTTATTACATATAACTAAATAGACTACCATTTTGTAACATTCAAATAATTAATTCAGTCTCAACTCAATGTTTCTCAATATCCCAAACAAAACCTACTGAAGTAGTAGCACAGAGCACAAAGTAGAGTTTGTAAAAATAAAATAAAGCAGCAGCAGCAGAAAAGTAAATGCAAGACAGTACCGAGATTTTTGGACATTTCTCATACCAAAAGACAGGTGGAATGCTGTTAGGTATCTAAGTAGTTGGAGAGCCACACCCCAAAAGTCGGGCGATTGGAGAGGGAGAACCAACCACTTATATACCCCATTAGGAGCCCATATCTTTCCAATGTGGGACAAAGGCATCCCATACTACCTTGGTCCCTAACAAATGCCTACGCATGCGCCTAGACTAGGACATACTCATCAGCAGTTCAGCACCTTAGATCAGGCGAGGTGACCTTGAGGCATGCATCTTGTGCGCCATACTGAGGTTCATAATTTTGTTTTTCTTTTGACAATGTCTTTTTCCTTTGTTTTCTTCCGCATAAATTCTCCTCTATAACATTTTCCTTCATTATTAGCTAACTTTTCTGCTTTCCACGGAAATGCTCCTACCCCATAGAATTAGAACTCTAGTCTCTATATGGTACAGATGACCAACTCCCCTTCCCATCCATACATGATTGCATTCATCATTCCCCTACCCCTCCTAACAGACTTATAAATTGTCCACTTTACAAAAAGATCAAAGCCACCTTTCCAAATGTGACCATCAGGATTCAGAACATTAGGACCATAATACCAAGACCAAGAGCAAGTTTCTCGTTGCATATGGCGGTTAAGGACCATATGGTTGGACAGAAAGCCAAGTTCTCCCAACTGAAGTTTCACAATACGGTGATGTTTGCCAATCTTCTTGAGTTGCTATGCTTTACATTGACTGCAACCTCAGATCACCAGAATCCAACAGAACACGAGAATTCTCCAACTAGCCAAAGGGAAATAGAGTTGTGTGAGGCACTGCCGTCAATCATTACCACCACCACCACTACCAGCATTCCAATTGTTCCTTCCACAATCATCGTGTGAGGTGAATAAGGCCCAGTATTAAGTTTGACGAAAGCTCAAGTTTCTTAAACTATGCCTGCACCAACAATATTTTCAATTCCTTTTTATTGCATTTGTGCCCCATTGGTATACTTCTCTTCAAGTGAAAACAGAATTCCTTCTCCCACGTTCACAAAAGTTTGGAATCTATCAACTTCTTGTAAGTGTTGTCACTCTTAGTTTTGGCAATAGAGGATAAGATGCTTTAGTTGCATCAATCTTTTTCCCCTGCAGCATGAAATGACTTAGACACCACATATAGAATCGTCCTTGGCAAAAATCAGTTCACCAGACTATTGTGGTCCTCAACAAGTTGGACCACTTACATTGTCGTTCCCAGTCCTACAAGTTGCAGCACTCAACCCTTTGCCGGTATCTCTGGTTTCAATCCATTGAAAATTAAGAAATGATTTCAGAAATGTCTAGCGGTGTCACATCAAGCACCTCAAACTGCCTCTGATAATCTCTCGTCCAATTTCCATAAGGCCTGATCAATCATCAATGTGATTATGATTGTCTGCACTATTTCCTTTTTGGACCTCGGATTAAGCTTAAAAAGAGAAAAAGAAAAAAATCTATCTAGACAGCCACCCATCAAGATCGATTCCATTGAACATTGGCAAATCTACTTTTCTCAACATAGGTCTACCAATGTGCCCTTTCATTCAGGGTTGTTTCATTGGTCTCATTACTCCAATTCAGAAGTACTTCTATAGTTTCCCACTCTATCTCTTCCTTGCTTCACGAGTTCAACAATCAATATCTGACTCCCCCTTCCTCTGCAACAATTGACCCATTCTCTCCACCAATTGTGCTAGAGCCTTCTTGATCTCCAAAATCCTCTGTACTTCCTCAGTTTCCATCTTCTCTTTTGGCATGCCGGTAGAAAGTACTCTGATACCAATTGACAGAGCCTGAATTGGACAGTCTGATGACAAAACAGAGGAAAAGACCTAGTCTCTAGACTGTACAGATATCTAACACGCCTCTATCCATGGCATGATTACCCTTATATACCTCTAACCTCCTAATAAACTTATAAATTGCTTTTACAAAAAGACCAACTAGTCCCTCCCTTTCTAACTAACTTTATTACTTGGCTCCTTTTGCCTTTCCATGAGTTTGTGAAGTGCAGCCGCAATTCTTATCAGATGCTTCTAATTAAAACCACTTTTCAAAAGTTTCATTATGTTTCATTGCGTGTCAAAAAAGTACTATAGAGAATTTCAAAAAACATAAAGCATTTACGATGCTCTTAAAGAATACAGTTTAGTTTACTTTCAATTTTATCTAAGAAAACTAATAACAATTCCAATAAAAGTTACAAAAGCGTTTGTGAGTATCTATGAATTCTCTCTGTATCAAATTCCATCACAACTCCCCTTGAACTTTCATCTTCTTCAATATATCTTTCAAAGGATTTTTGTCAAAGGAATGTGTATATGCATGTGTATTTATAATTACCATTGATGACGAAGCTCTACACAGTAAACAAACAAATGGAACATAGTTCGTTAGTACAACAATTTCTGAAATTGACATCATACTGCAACGTTTTGGCACATATAGCCCTTAATGTGAAAAAAGCAGGAACGAAAGGAAAAACAACAACAAACAGCACAACTGACTTTAAACTGTTTGGATATTTCATGCGCAAGCTCATACCTGTCTTTTTCTTTCATCTAGTTTCACACCTCCATCTATTCTGCAAACTTCAAATCCCTTCTCACTAAAATAGTACTCCATGATATCCAAAATCTTAGTCCATTGAGAGAAGATAAGGACCTAATAGAAATGCAAAGTAGGCAATTAGGTGCACTAGGCAAAACTGAGAAAAATGACTGAACAAGATTTACAAATCAATTTACTTTATGCTTGCATGCAAATAACCGTGTCAACAATCTATCTAGTAAGCGAAATTTGCCACACTGCTCAACTATCTGCTCTACAGGAGGATACGTAACTGTCAGAAAAAAAAAATAAGGATTAAGTGAAATTGTATAAATCATTTTTAACATGAAAGATTGAAGAATAAGAGAGATACAAGATTCATCAAAGACTGATTCCAAGAGGTCAGGATGGTTGCAATTTTTCCGAAGCTGGACCATCAAATTATTAAGCTTTCCTTTAAAACCATGTCCTGCAGTTTCACAAAAGAATTACCACAATTAGCAGAATATAAAATGGAGTGGAGTCCAACGAATAAAATGAAGCCTATAATCAAATAAGCAGTCTAAACAAAGCATGCAAAAGATGATCCAATAGCATGCACAACAACTTTAACCTAGCAACATTTAATGCACATATTACAAAAGCCTAAATGAAATACAAACAGAACAAGCATGCACCTGAAACCTGAACCCAAGCCATTTGAGGCTTTAAGCACTCATTTATTTCAACTAGAAGTACACAAAACCAAACCAAGCTGACAACTCAAACTGCACTAAGCCAGTTGGGTTTCTTTTGTTTCCCTTTCTTTATGTCCAAGCTGAACCAAACCAATATCTATAAGTAAAAACTTATAATGTAAAAATATATAAAATAATAAAGAAAACTATCTACAATTGGTTTGGTTCTTATTTCTAAAAAAAAAAAAACCATCTGGTTCCAAGAAATTCATGAAAACCAAACCAAGAAGTACATCCCCCCCCCCCCCCCAAAAAAAATAGTACGGGGAAAATAGTCCCAAGCGAGGAAAAGTTATAAAGACTAGTATAATCTCATAGTGCCATTCCTTCACCTTGAAGGTTGATAATATATTAGAGGATCCATTCATCCATAGAAAACTTAAGAGTTGAAAACCCGTTATCTCATATATCCTCGGCTATTTAGCAACTTCAATGCCAACTGCCACCCAAGAGAAAGCATCACCCCACCGGCCATATACCAAATGATAAGGAGAAACAAAGAAAATATACTGCAACATAATTGCTAGATACAACGACAAGCAAATGGCATCTATAAACTAAAACCCAATGCTAAACCACCTGATCCCTTCTCTGAGAGATGATTTTCCAATGTCTTGTTAATTAAATGTTCCTGAAAGTTCTTCTGATACTCGGTCATGTTTGCATAAATTATTATTTCTTTTTTCCGAGGGAGCATTAGCTCAACATCAGATTTCATTCTCCGAAGTAGAAATGGCCTCAGTATTGCGTGCAGTTTTGCTACCACCTGCAGTGTTCGAATATCTGAATATGAAAAACTTGTGCAACATACAGTGTTGGGGAAAAACAGAAAAAACCATTAAAAGAATTACAGACCTGAGCCTTTCTATTCTCCTGCGTTTCTTCTTTCTCTTCAGCATGACACTTTCCAGAGAGATCAAACCTGAAAATAAATTATTAGGAGAAAACCAATCTTGAATATGGTAATAATAATGATTTGACCACCTGCAACTACAATTTCCATATTGGCTTTTAAGCGACCAATCAAAATAGAAGTGTTATTATATATTTAACAAATTTCAGTACTTCAGAGGCTATAAACTCACCTCCATGTTTGCGGATGGAAAAACAACACTGAAGATTATAAGCATCCATTAAAAATTAAAAAGGCATACTCACCATGACTCGAATTCTTCATTGGATGAAAAGATATCTGGTAAAATAAAGTTCAACAATGACCAAAGCTCTGCCAAATTATTCTGCAGTGGTGTCCCCGTTAGAAGCAGTTTATTTTCAACAGTTATGTACTTCAACTCCTTCAGCAATTTGCATTTTGAGTTTTTCAGCCTATGCCCCTTCAAGAAAAATATGTTTTCAGGACTATAAGTTTCCCAAAATTCATGAACTATATTCTATAAGAGACACATAAGAGGCACGATCTGAAAGATGGCTGACCTCATCAACGACAAGATATTTCCAATTGTAATGCCTCAAAAATTTTTTAGCATCAGTCATTGCAATCTCATAAGAAGTAACCACTATGGGGAACTTAGGTCCAATTGTTCTAGGCATGTGCTTCCTTCGGATCTCTTCCCTTTGTTTTTTGTCACCATGATATATAATAGCACTCAATGTGGGTACAAATCTGTAAACGGAGATATACAACAAAATGGAGGAAAATAAGGTGTCTAAACAATTTTATTATTAGAAAAAATTCAGACCAAGTTAACACAGGAGAGTACCTCGATATTTCATTTATCCAATTAGAAAGTGTGGAAAGAGGAGCAATTATTAAGTAAGGTCCATCCAGTCCCTTCCCTTTCAGATGTGCAAGGAAGCCAATGGTTTGAATTGTCTTACCAAGCCCCATTTGATCTGCAAGGATTCCATTCAGCCCATTTTGCCATAATGAAATCAACCACTTGACACCTTTGAGTTGGTAGGACTTCAATCTGCCACCAGTCAATAGAGGTACAAGTTCACTCTGCTCCTTCTCGATTCTTTCTTCCTCAGTCAAGTTTACGTCTTCATCCCGCTCACCTTCTTTTGATCTAGTCAGCATAGCCGCAACAGCCCTTTTTGCCTTCCTCTAGAAACATTTTAATCCCAGGTTAGAATTTATTTAACAACATACCTATGAGTACTGAAGTAATAAAGGATATAGAAGAAAGAAGATAAATTAAAAACACATCACGTGCGGTTAAATTTTCAAATATAAAAAGGATTCAAAACAATCCCCCAAGATGTTAAGACATGAGAAGCACATAATTCTTACATTATTATAACGTGCAGCAGCCTTCCTCTTTGAACCACGCCCACCACCTTTCTCAGCAGATTTTTTCTCTTCCTCCACTCCATTCTAGCAAATAGTTGAAATCAAATCTCAATGAGGGGCAGAAAATGCGCATAACTTCAAAATGCATAAAATATCAAGCACATAGACATACGAATGTGATGTCATCCATTTTCTCCAGCAAAAATTCTGAGTACAACTGCGTTTGAGTGAGAAGTTCATCCAATTTGGTAAATTGATTGTCATTCAACTTAGGAGATTCTGTTGAATCCTCTAGTCTCTTGGTCTCCTCTTCCTTAACCCGAGCTTCCAGCAACTTCTGTTCCTCCTCTGCCATTTCTTTTGATATGAGACTGGAATCCCCATTTTTTGCTTCCAAAATTATCTCTTCCTCCAACTTGATCCCATTTTCCCCATTACACAGATCCTTCATGCAAAAGGGGAAGAAAGAAGACAAAACAATTTGGCGCAGCATTAGAAAAATGAATACCAGTTCAGTAAGAATCGGAAGCAAGCTATTTGAAATATTCACTACTGACATGCATAACATGCAAACATAGCTCATATGAATACAATGGTAAAAGAATGCACAAGAAAACAAGCAAGCAAGTGTGCAAAGTCGATACAGAGTCTCAAATCGACTACATGTTCCCTTCCATTTTCTCCAATATTTTCAAGAAGTTGGAAGTATTTCCACCATTTCTCGATGAATTTCAACGCAAATGTTATTGTATATCAGACAGCGCTAATAAACAAACTTGATTTCAAGTGCCAACAAGTTCATGTGTTAGACCCAGGGAAAACCTTTTTCAGGAAAAAAATGAAAAATCCTTCATTTCAGCGTTGTGATGGAAAATAATTAAATAAAAAGTTGACAAAATGGAGAGTGAGGAAAATCAACTTTTTTTTTCCCATGCGGCTGTTTGGGAGCGTTTTAGAGGGGGAAAAATCTATACGAAAATTTAATCATTACACATTAAGATAATTGTTTCTAGGAAGTTCTTTCTTCTCATTTGTTTTTATGAATAATCTACTTTTTGAATAATAAACAATGATTTCAAGGACATAACAGTCCTCTTTCTAATTCTTACACACCATTTAAAAGTTCTCGAAAGCAATTATAAATTATAAACACCAAATCGACCATTTTCTTTCTGGCACTTGCTAAAATATCCACATAAGGGTTTCTGCTGTAGCAAAAGAATCAAGAAACACAAAAAAGAGTCAGAGCACAAAGCCAGAGTGAAGAAAGCGAAGAAACCTCGTCTTCCAGAACCGAAGTGGGGGACTCTGCGGAATTATCAGCTCGTGGTTTCTCCTCGACAGCCATTTTCAGCCCTAAAATGAGTATCAAACAGTGGAGAAAGACCAGATTAAAACTACAAACAGAGAAAAAAGCACTTGAGAAAGATAAACAACCAAGTGATCTTCCTATGAAGTAGAAAACCGTGTGCAGAGTTGATTAATCTTAGGTACTGAAATTCTTACCGCTCAACAAATGCAAAATCGAAAATCCGGAAGCAGAACGAACAAATGCCGCAATAGAAAATCGAACAGAACTTAGTGCTTCAGTTGAGATTCACTGAGAAATGAAGAAATTTTACAGGGAAACGACCAGGGAAAATGGATCGTCGTGAAGTTTCGCGGAGAAGCTGCGCATTCTGTAATATTGGCTCTTAAAAGATGTTTTCCTTTTTTCCTGGTGCGGGGTTTTAGGCGGGAAAAAAAGAGGCATTTTGGCCCTGAAAATGCAACTAATTACAAAAATACCTCCATTGGACCATTACTGAATTGATTGTCAGAGTTTTGAAACGCTGTTTCTTAGTTCAGAAAATTGACGAGGATTATTACAATTTACAACTATGTTTTCAAATTTTTAATAACTTTTTCCAAAAAAAAAAAAAAAAATCAAATTTATACTTCTAAATTAAATTTTGAGGTTGTATAGACTAAAACCTTAAACTAAGATCCCGTTTGATAATCATTTTGTTTTTAGTTTTTAGTTTTTGAAAATTAAGTCTATAAACACTACTTCCACTAATAAGTTTCTTTGTTTTGTTCTCTACCATCTTCCCATGTTTTCAAAAACCAACTCAAGTTTTGAAAACTAAAAAAAGTAGTTTCCAAAAACTTGTTTTTGTTTTTAAAATTTGGCTAGGAATTCAAATGTGTCATTGACAATGATGAAAACAGTGGTAAGAAATTTGGGAGAAAACAAGCTTAATTTTCAAAAACCAAATGGTTATTAAACGGGGCCTAAGTGAATCAACTTCATTGGTGATCTAGAGTTATTTTCACTTGATTCATTTGACATCAACTTAAAATCACTTAAATAAATTTATGAACAATACTTTATTGCACAATGGTGTGTTCATGTACACTTCATTAAAATATTGACAATTAGAAGTGAAAATGGTAGAAAATGAGAAATTTATTTTATATCTTTATTGTGGGGTTCAGAATCATAAACTCAGGGTTTTTGAAACTCATGGGTAGATTAGCTAAATTCAAGGTTGAGTTTTTTTTTTTTTTTTTAACAACGTGTGGAGGTGAGAGATTCAAACCATGAATCGATCATTAGTGTTGATGGTCAAATTTGGGCAGGGAGAATTCACCTGATTTTCACGTGCCACCAATGGTAAATTTGTTTGAGAGGGGAGAAGACGTGACCTGCAAGACAGTAAAACTTGCAGACCGGTTTGGTGCTTGCCACACCGCCTTCGATGCTTAAGTCAGCAAGCAGAACGATGGGAAGCAATAGAACAAGAGTAAGAAGAGAGTCCAAATAATAGAGTTCGGGATCCCCCCTTCAGTCACGAAGTAGGGTTTAAATATTTGTTTATGCTCTAGGGTTTCTAGGCGTTCGGAGGCGATACAGGGTTGAACCGAGTGGAATCAGGGCAGACAGGGGCAGTAGGGACCGAACAGAGGCGGAAGGACTCGGCCCACGCAAGTGGGCCGAATGGTCGGCCTCGGCCCCGAGCCGAGGCTGAGCAGGGGTTAGGCGAAGGCCCGGTCCCTCCGACCTTGGCTCGACCCTCTGGCCCGTTTCGCCTCCGGAGTCCATTTTCTGGTCCTATTTTCGGGCTCGTGTCGGGTTGTCCTCGTCAACTCCTTATACATCGAAGTGGTCCAAAATTACCCATAACAATTAGTACCAGTTTTATGTCAGTTGAATTATGCTCATTTTGACGAGTTTGGTTGGGTTTCTTTAGGCTTTTTTTTTTTTTTTATCTCAATTTTTTCTAACTGATTAAAAATTTTAAACGGTATATCAATATTTTAACCCATTTTGTGTGAGCCCATTGTCCTAACCATATTCAAATTTGAATTATTTTACGTGCATCCCTTGAGTCCTAATTTATCTTCTTCATTTCATTCATGGTGGTATCAATTTTAATAACATTAGAGGTATTGAATGAATACCTTCAAAATGAAGCATATTATTAAACAAAATCCATAGTATGAGCATGGTTTTTTTAGTCTTTTTTTTTCCTAAGAAATGTTCAACCGTTTATATATTCTTGTTGAATTGGTAGACAATTTACTAAGAAACAATTGTTTCATCCTTTGAAACTAGTATTCCATTACATATATTCTTTTTTGTAACCTTAAGTTTTATCATTTGTTCTATGGATGTCATGAAATTTTTAAATTCAAAACAATTGTTCATAATAATGATATTGATTATGATGTTATAAGTCAGAGTAATCAACGGAAAAAAAAAAAAAAAACATGGTTCATGAAAAAAAGAAATTTTTGAACATAGAATTATTTAGAGAGCGAAATTTACATATTTTTTTTTTGTAATTTTAATTTGATTAGATTAAAAATAAAATGCATTCTATAGTTTATTTTAAGATGGCTAAACTAAAAATAAACTAACATATGTTTATAGTTTCAAAAAAAAACTAACATATGTTTATATTATTTTAATATAAATAGATGATTTTTGTTATGTATATCATAAAAGTTTAATTATTAAAATCTAAAACCAAATTTGTATGTTGAGTTTTTTTAGATAGAAGATTTGAATCTCTTTGATCCGATCGAGAGTACTAGCTTTATACTAATTGAGTTATGTTTATCATTTACGTTGACAATTTGTATGCGAGGTTTATGATTTAAAATTAAAATGAAACATGTGTGTGAAAATGGATGATATAAAATGTTAAAAAAAGAAAAGCATTGACAAGGAAAAAGAGAGTAACATCAAAAAAGAAACAAGGGGACATGTGTGCGTTATGTATATCATAAAAGTTTAATTATTAAAATCTAAAACCAAATTTGTATGTTGAGTTTTTTTAGATAGAAGATTTGAATCTCTTTGATCCGGTCGAGAGTACTAACTTTATACTAATTGAGTTATGTTTATCATTTACGCTGACAATTTGTATGCGAGGTTTATGATTTAAAATTAAAATGAAACATGTGTGTGAAAATGGATGATATAAAATGTTAAAAAAAGAAAAGCATTGACAAGGAAAAAGAGAGTAACATCAAAAAAGAAACAAGGGGACATGTGTGCGTTTTATAAATGTAAATTGGTTTGGACGACATTTTGCATGACGGCTTGGAGGTCGGCCTCGGAGGTTGCACCGGCCAGAGACGTCATAATTGAATTTTTAGAGAGAAGAAATTGATCTTCTTCTGCGCGAGATAAATGCGCACTGGCTTTGAACCACTGCGCAATTTTTTCTTCATTAAGGTGGGGACAATCATATTTTTCCCACCATTTTACTTGCAAAAGTTTGCTAAGTATTTTGAATTTTGCTTTGGAAGACAGCTGGTATTTCCAGCAGAAAATCCATGGAACTTGAAAATATAAGGAGAACCTAAACGTCGGCGATAAAGCAGACGAATAGATGCTATTTGAGAAATAATGGTACGCCTTCTGGACTTCTACCGGGAAAATTTACGATGTTAGACCAAAGTAGGCCCACCACTTTTGGAACCAATTTGGGAAATTATTCTTGTAAGACTTCTTACAAAAAGTAATAAACCAAGAATGGTCGTATGCTTGAAACCAGAAAACATTGTACCATGCCATCATATAGTCATGGTAATTGAATGTTTGCAGGTTGAAGCTTTTTGATAATTTCCTGGGAACGAACATTCCTTGCTGAAAATGCGAAGGTGTTAGAACTCTGAAAATTTTTAGTTTTGAGTAGACAATTCTTGATTCATCATTCCTATCCGGAATGTGAGTTATTTCTGCCGACTTAGTGTCAACAAGAATAAACTCATAGAAAAGTCTTGTCTTTTTTATATCCTCTGGGATGAAATCAAAGCCACGAGGATAAACTTGAGAACAAACCTCCTTGACTGAAGGTCCGTCGAACTCTGGTTCAATTATAATTTCTTCCAGAGTCGTTTTATTTTGATATCCCGTTACCGAAGGTCGTGGAACAAAGATGGCCGGTCTCACGGTTCGGGCATAAGATTGAGAGTTCCTTCTAGGAACTTCGTTTGAAGGTGCAGAAGGACGCACATTTGGATTTGTTGCTCCCGAAGGGCGTAACAAAGTAGTAGATGGTTGTGGTGGAGGACTCACATCCGATCTAATTGATAAAGTCCTCGAAGAGGATCCTTGACGCCTTCTGTTCACAGTCTCGAAACTGAGATCCATGGCGTAATTATCTGCAGTCATCAGAGATGGTGCAGACATAGGGCGTTTGCCCCTTGAGGAGCTAGCTCCTGAGGAACTAGTTATTTGAGTATTTTGCTGCAGAGGCAGCTGTAGTGGCGGTGGCCTTCCAGGAGGCCTTCCTAGTGGCCGTTGCCAGCCTGAGTTTGGGAGCATTTAGGGAGAGCTGCTTTGGTTCTTCAAGAGAAATTTTAGAAAGATGTTCTCTTGAGAGGTAATCAGCTAAGCTGTTGTTTGTGCCTTTTATAAGCTCGATCTTGAAATCAAAGCAAGATAAGATTGCTTGCCATCTTGCAAAGATTTGTTTTGAGACCAGATTCTTTACATCTTTTTCAAAGATGTATTTACTGGCTTTTGAGTCAGTCTTGACCAGGAATTCCTTGTTGATAAGATCTCCCTAGAACTTTTGAACGGAAAGTACTGTAGCAAGCACTTCCTTTTTCACCGTGGAATAGTTCTTCTGAGCACTGTTCCACACTCCGGAATGGTAACGGACAATTGCTTCTTTGCCGTTAATTTCCTGTTTGAGCACGCCACCGTAACATTTTTCAGAGGCATCGGTTTCGACGATCATTTTTGCTTTATCGTCCACTAACGATAAGCATGGGATGCCTTTAGCCATCGATTTGATTGATCGGACTGCTCGGGTGTGCTCGTCCGTCCATGGCTTTGGATTCTTTTTTAGTCTGTCAAAAAGTGGCAGACAAATTGTACGAAGATCTTTGATAAAGTCTCCGATATAATTGACACAGCCAAGAAACCTCTGTAGCTGAGTCTTATCCTGAAGAACATCTGGGGACTTATCCACAAAGTCCAAAGACCTTTGGATAGGTTTAATAATTCCTTGATTAATGTCATAACCAAGAAACCTGATGTTTGTTTGAAACAACTTAATCTTTGGTAGAGATACCACAAGACCATTTGTTTTAATAACGTTGATAAACACATTTATATGTTTAAAGTGTTGATCAACTGTTTGAGAGAATATCAGAACATCATCGATATAGACTATCGTGAAGTCTTGATATTTATTGAATATGTCATTCATGATCTTTTGAAACTCTGAAGGAGCATTCTTAAGACCAAATGGCATTACATTCCATTGATATTGTCCGAATGGAACATTGAAGGCAGTCTTATATCTGTCCTTTTGATTAATCTGAATTTGCCAAAATCCAGATTTCATGTCGAACTTTGAGAAGACTTTTGCTGTAGAGATTCTCTTCAGCAAGTCTTGGCGATTAGGAATGGGATACCTAATCCATTTGAGAACCTTATTAAGAGGTTTGTAGTTGATAACTAAGCGAGGAACGCCCCGTTCTTTCTCAGCTTGGTTATTCACATAAAAGGCCGCACAAGACCATGGGCTTTTTGATGGGCTTATAAGACCTTTCTTTAACAGATCGTCAATTTCTTGCTTACAAGTCTTGACGAGATCTTTACTCATTTGAATGGGTCGCGCCCTAGTCGGGATTTGGGCCTCATTAAAATCCTTCACATATGGAAGATCCACTATGTGTCTTTTCCTGTCCCAAAAGGCATTGGGCAGATTTGAGCATATTTCAGCTTCTATTTTGATCATAGTTTGCTGAATTCTACTTTGAACTGAAGGTCTAGAGATCTCTTCAATTACCCTTCGACTTCTGATATCGTCTTGAAGGAATTCAATCTGCTTTTCCTTCCTTGATATCTGATTTATGCATTGAAGAATTCTTTCTTCTAATGTCGATAAATATCTTGGAGTAATGGGACTGCAAAACTCAAAGATAATCTCCTTTTCGAATTTCTGAGATATTAATCTTTTTTCAGAAACTACGAATGGGTATAACTGGGTTAAGAAAGGAGTACCCAGTATAACTTCTTCGATCAAATCTTTAACCACAAGAAATGTGCTTACGAAACACACTTCTTCGTTGCAGATATGAACTTTGGATAACTTGTAGCTGATCCTAAGAGGATAGTTTCCTGCTCCCCTAAGATCTTCTTTTGTCATTTCGCAATACTTTGTTGGTATTAAACCATCACGAATGACATTTTGATCGGCTCCGGAGTCTATTAAGGCAATAGCTTCAAGCTTGAAATCTTGAATCTTCAAAGTGATTTTAGATAACCACTTCTGATTGAAGACCTTATTGATAGCATTAATGCTATCTTCATTTTGAGTTGAAGGACCTGGTTCATCACTTGGTTCCTTCTGAACATTTTGAGTATTTGACTTTTCTTGAAGGTGGCAGAAAGCTTCTTCAAGATTAGCAATCCGATTTCTGTTTTCTGCAACCTCTTTTTTCAAAGAGTTAACTTCGTGCTGCAGACCGGAATTTTGACTGGAATATTGCTTTCGCTTTGAAGCTGGTTTAGGATATTCTGAAAAGAAAAATCCACCGGATTTTTGGGACGAGTTTCTTGAGCTTCTAGGCTTGATCGAAGCTTTAAAATGATTGACTTTTGAATTTCCTTGTCAGGAATATCATCAATTAAATCTAAAAGATCCTTTTGATAAGTAGTCAGAACGTTGATACATCCACTGCAAGGAATAGCATCATCGCTCTCAGACTCATTACTTGAATATGAGGATTCTCCCGATGATTCGTAGAGAATTTCATTAATCTTGCCAGATTCTTCATCAGAGGAGGAAGTCTCAGACTCTGAAGAATTGTTGTTTAGAATTCGAAGAAGAGATTGCTTAGTATCTTCATCGATTTCTAATTTGTTGACCTTCTTAACCAATGGGCACCGATTGGCATAGTGTCCTGGTTTTTTGCATTTGAAGCATACTGCTCCCTTAGCGGAATGCTTCTTCTTTTTGTTATTGAACCTCTGTCTTCTGCGAGGAGATTCCGAAATAACATCCTTTCGTTTCTTGAAAAACTTTCTAGAAGAACGGGTCTTTCTTCTGGAAGGAGGAAGATCTTCAAAGCCATACTGACTACAGAAGCTTCCCAATTCTTTTCTGTATTCAAAGTCTTTGACTACCTTGGATGTATGTTTCTGGTTTTGGCAGATTTCCAGACATACTGATTGAATGGTGGCATTAATATCACCATAAGTGATACTTGCCCAATTAACCTCTGTTCCACCGTGATTGGCTATCATAGTAGAATAGAACTTCTCCTTGACATACTTTGGAAGTCCTTCAACATATTTGTGCTTCCATAGAACGTCATGGCAAGTAGTTAGGCTGTAAAGAGCATAAGAAAAGTGTCTTTATACCATTTGAAGTCACTCATCTTTGGGCATTTTAGTCCTAACAGAGCAGCTGTCGCTTGATCACTGTATAGGGTTGTCCGTCCTACAAAGTTTTTTAACGCAGTGTAGATGAGAGCATTTACTGCGCTGGGGACCATGGTGGTGTATTCAACACCATCAGCACCCTTTGTTGTTTCTTCGGTTTGGTGGTTGAGAATAAGTTCTCTATTCTCAGCTATAATATGGTTGTGCCACCAACTTCTTAGGATACCAGTGAATCTCGAAACTAGGATGAGGGTTGTATCCTTTTGACTGAACTTTTGAGTATAGACTGTCGCTGCGGCAAACATTTCTTCGAACAGTCTAAGAATTTGACCTTCCGAACAACCGTCGATATTCCAGGTTGATAGAGATTTCGGATCAAAAGATCTATGATCCGGTGTGAGATCATCCCATCCTAGGTCTAGAGGAGAAGGTCGCCTATAATGATTCTTCATGTCAACATTATAATTTCTGACTTGAAGAATGTTGGATGGTTTCTCAATAACATTGAGACTACCCATATTCTTTGGGATAGTAAATCCTGAAGAGGTTACCTCCCTTTTGGATGATTCAGCAGCATCATCTTCTTTGGTACTGAGTTTTGAAAGTCTTTTGCTAAGCTCGTTCAAAACGTCATCATTACTAACTCCGAATCCTTTAATTTTTGACGGAGCATTGGGTTGAATCACTGGTCTATCAGGATTCAATTTTGGAAGACCTGGCCTGCTGGGAGGAACAATGGATTTCTCCTTGCTAGGCTTTAAATCTTCAACAGATTTCGATAAAGTTGTGAGGACCTTATTCGAATAGTTGAGCTGTTGTTGGATGTTTTTGATTTCTCTAACTCCAACCGTCTTTGTTTTCTCTTCATCAATAGTTTTGTACGGGGAGGCAACTATTGATAGAGAAGATGCTTGAGGATGAGGGAATGAAGCTTCTTCTTCTGGGGGGTATTCTGAGAGAACTTCCTTTCCCGAAGCCGTCACCCATTTATAGGGTTTTTTTTACTACACTAACCTCGCTTTGAAAGAGCTCCTTTCGAACAAGAGCTATGTAATTCTCTTTTGAAAGAGGCAAGGTTTTTAACCTTCCCTTTTCTTTCATTTTTTGACAGTAGGCGTCGATGTACCTGGCGTACATCTGATCATACTCTTTGTCAAGGCTGGTTATGACATTTATCTGGTTATAGAAAGTTCTAGATTTTTGTTCCATATCAGTCTGAGTTGGAGATAAAGATCCTTCAGATTTTTCATACTGGATGTCAGGGATTTGTTGATCAAAATCAACTGACATTCTCATGGATTTGGACTTGATAAAAGATCTATCAGGCCTTTCTTTTGGATTGGAGCGGAATTCTAAGATGCTAGATCTTCCACTCATGATTTCTTTGATACGTGGATGTCTTGGTTCTTCTTGAAATTGAACTTCGACATGCCCATCGTCAAACTCCGTAATATGAGTTGTACTACTCTGTTTGTTCCTTGGAGCGGTTGCATGCTCGATGGTCCAAACAGGATTTGTAGTGAGATCACACCAATTCAACTTTCTGGGGATAGTCATCGAGGATCTCTCAAGATTGACTTCCATCAGCATGGTGTAATTTCTAGGAGATACACCCAAAGCTTTTGGAGAAAGATTGGTGTGCATCAATTTGTAATACATCCTGAATAGGATAGCAAAAGGATACGATCCGTCTTTGAGCCGTAATCCCTTTCCTCGAATATCTAAACTGAGGACGTCAAAGATATTTTTATCTTGGAGGGCAACGGTAAAGCCAGGCTTGCAAACAAAGAAGACTGGTCCGTTTTCAAGATTTGATTGAACTATCCCTAATAAAGAATCAGAGAAGTTCAAATGCATTTTATCTCTTAGGGCAATATAGACTGGAACATCTAATCCCGTCCGAAAGAGTGGTTTGATGGCAACTTGAATACATCCGATATGTAGATATTTGAAGTGTCTTCGATACACATCGATGTCTTCATTGATCAAGAGTTGATATTCTGTGAAATCATCCTCCATTGGAATATTGTCTTCAGAAACTCTGATGACATCAGTCTCTGAGAAATTGAAAGGACTTATCTTGTAGATAGTATTGACTTCAAGTTTGGGGATACTCCAGTTTTGAAGTTTATCCTCAACTTGAGATATTTGAGATTCTATCCCTTTATGTTTGGATAGAACTTTTTCTAATTCCTTAGCATTAAGCTTTGGATTTTTTGAAGAAGAAGAGGAAGAAAAGGAAGCAGTAGCATCAATGATCGTAGGGCCGAGAGAAAACCTTTTCTTTAATTTAGAGAACATGAGAGAGGAGAAGAAGACGAACCTAGGAAATTAGATAGCTGCAAACTAATGGTATTCTAATAAAGTTTAAATTTATGCTAATCAATTCTTTCTTTCATTTTTGCTAACTGCTTATATCAATCGATCTTGATATTAGGATTCCTTTCAAAAATTCATATTTTTATGACTTCTTCTTTTTCTAAGCATGAAGGTTAACCACGCCTTTCTCATGCTCCTGAATAAGAATCGTCATAAAATTATTTCATTTCTAGAGGACTTCTAATAAAGAGAGACAACCATAGTTAGAAAATGTATAAAAGAATAGATTAGAGATAAATATAAACCTTAGAGGAAGATCCTTAGGGATTAGCTACCTTAAATTATTTTTATTTTGAAATTTGAATGTTGTGTTTTTAGTCTAATTTGGTAAAATAAATAATAACAATAAATCTCATTAAAAAAAAAAAAAAAAACTATGAACATGTTTTCAAAATTTATCGAAAGACCTATGGATTTTGTTTTTTCCTGTGAAAAAGTTAACAATAAATTAACTATTAATTTTAAAATATTTTGAAAGTAGGTACACTAAATTTAAACATTTAAATATACTAGATAGATATCATATTCATGGAATATTATTCACTTTCAAGATGCCTTGGTGATGAAATGGTAGACACGCGAGACTCAAATCTTGTGCTAAAGAGCGTGGTCTTGACTCTTCTGTGTGGTATTCATTCTCGTTCGGCTCTTGGAATCACATCCAGCCGTGGTTGGAACAGCTCGCAAAATCCAACCACTTCACCTACTTCATTGCCCCCAACCGTTTCTCGTACCTCTATTGAAACATAATGGTTTCATGTTCCTTCATCGATTAGTTTTGCACCTTTTTTGTTTCAGTAGTGGTTTGTGTCGTAATTTTACTTGACTTGCTTTATTGAGATAATGGAAGCTTCATGTGTCAGGCTGAAGAATGTGCTGGCTCAGAGGCTCAAAATCTAGCATCGGCTAGCAGGCCGACGACACCGCAGAGGCGGCTCCAGCTCATCACAATCCTGTTGTGAACCCCCCCCCCCCCGAAAATTTCTTTCCTATTATTTCCTCGGACCCTGTGACTAAAAAATATGTTCACTTCTTAAAATACCCCATATACGTAGGCGGGAACAGGGGAAGGGGTCAGATTTATCCCAACGGGAGTAAGAGTAATGTTATAGGCAATTTTGAACCACCCCAATGTACAAGGAGCTGACGAGGACAACCGGGGAAAAATCGGGCTGGGAGATGGACCCAGGAGGCGAAACCGGCAAGTGGGACGGGCCAAGACCGAAGGGGCCGGGTTTTTGGCCCGACCCCCTGCTCGGCCTCGACCCAAGGCCGAGGCCGAGGCAGAGCCCGTCCGACTCCGTTTGGTCCCTTCCGCCTCTGGCCGCCCCGGTTCCGCCTGGTTTGTCCCGAAACGCCTCCAAATTCCTAAAAACCCTAGGAGCATGAGCAGGTATTTATACCCCTCTTCGCCACTGAAGAAAGGGACCCGAACTCTCAATCCTCGACTCTCTTCTCTTACTCTCTTGCTCTCCTTCCGTTTTCTGACTTAAGCATCGGAGGCGGTGTGGTTAGCACCACACCGGTGTGCAGGTTTTCTCTTTTGCAAGGCCACGTCTTCCCCCGCTCTCAAATAAATTCACTGTCGATTATCACGTGGAGCGAAGGTAATTTACCTAGCAAAATTTGATCATCAACAGTTGGCGCCGTCTGTGGGGAAGAAAGTTTGTAAAATCTACATATCGGTCACTCCATTAGTAAGGGGATGGAGAAGAGAAATCTAGACATAAACACAGAGAATTCGGATGGTGACCGCAACCAGCGGAGGTCATGGGAAGAAGGCCGAGATTGGCCTCAGACTGAATCTCCTCGTCCTCGGTCTCCACTGCCCTCATCCCGAGAGAAGCAAGCTGATCTCAAAATTGCTGCTCTCGAAAACAAAGTAAGTGCGATGGATCAAAATTTGTCCAGGATACTTCGCATCCTGGATAAACCTGGTCCTAGCACTAAAACCCATGATGAAAGGTTGGTTAGGGATCCGAGGAAGGGGAAGGAGCCCATGGAGCACATTGCAGAATCAGAGACGAGATCGAAGGGAAAGAAGACTGACAGCATGACCAGCAAGATCAGGGGGCTCAAACCTACTGATCGTACGATTTTGAGGAGCCCAGAGTCAAGCACACTTAAAGGACGTGACTACACAATTTCTACCCCAAGATACAGTCATTCCGGGACTGACCTGAGAAATCTGATCGAGGATAAGCGCAGAAGTGCCAAAACTGCTGAATCCGAGGCCAGAGCTGCCGAAGCTGAAGCCAGGGCTGCCGAGGCCGAGGCCAAGAAAGACAATCTCCCTTGGAAGACTGAGCTTCTAAACACACTAAAGGAACTCGAAAATCATCGGGGAGACCTGCAAAAGTCAAAGGACTCCAAGATGAACAGTAACTACCAGACGAGCCGTGCGATGGCTGAGGCCGAGGCCGACCAGAGATATTCATCCAGATCGATCAGAACCATCTTTGGAGGACAAATCAAGAACAAACTCAAGCCTTGACCGGATGGAAGACACCAAGATCGAAGGCATCAGGAAGGGTTGGAAGCCATTCCATCAACATCCAAAACTAAGGCAGCGTATACTGGAACGAGACTGGGGGCTAAGAGGAAGAAGCTATCAGACTGAGGCCAACCCTAAGTTAAGGTTATCCTTGGGCCGAGGCCGAGGCTGACCTTTCAAAGCCTCAAAAGTTTCCCCACAATCACGTAATCAATGCAAATTTGATTACCAATGCAAGACCACAAGACGAGATCAAGAATGAAGCAAAAGGAGTCAAACGCAGAAGACGACAGACTGTTTGAAGCCGACCCCAGATATGGCCGAGGCCGAGGCCGACCCCAGATATGGCCGAGGCCGAGGCCGACCCTAGATATGATCGAGGCCCAGGTCGATTAGAGCCATGCCAGTGGCCGAGGTTGAACACCTGCGAGCCTAGGCTTTTCTGCTTAGTGCCCACGCTCAACATGCGAGCCTAGGCTTTTCAGCTTAGTGCCCACGCCCACATGCGAGCCTAAGCTTTTCAGCTTAGTGCCCATGCTACATGCGAGCCTATAGTGCCCACGCTCCATGCGAGCCTATAGTGCCCACGCTTCACATGCGAGCCTATAGAGCCCACGCTTACATGTGAGCCTATAGTGCTCACGCCCAACATGCGAGCCTAGGCTTTTCAGCTTAGTGCCCACGCTTCACATGCGAGCCTATAGAGCCCACGCTTACACGCGAGCCTATAGTGCCCACGTCTACATGCGAGCCTAAGCTCTTCAGCTTATTGCCCAAGCTTCACATGCGAGCCTATAGAGCCCACGCTTTCATGCGAGCCTATAGTGCCCACGCCTACATGCGAGCCTATAGAGCCCACGCTTTATGCGAGCCTATAGTGCCCACGCCTACATGCGAGCCTAAGCTTTTCAGCTTAGTGCCCACGCTTCTCATGCGAGCCTAGGCTTCCACGCTTAGAGCCCACGCCACTGCTCACGAGCTTGGACTACCGAGTCTACCTCACCTCAGAGCTCAATCACTTGCTCAAACACTTCATGTAAGTCAAGCTCACCCGGCGGAAGCCGAGACCGAGCACCTCTTGCCGAGGCCGAGCACAAACTTTAAAGGTATTCTCCTACTTACTCAACTATACTTTATGTTTTAATGAGGTTTTACTTGAGATTGGAGGCTACAAAGGGGATATGCACTCCCTATTAAACAAAAAGCAAGTAACAGGGGATATGAACTCCCCTATTAAACAAAAGGCACACCAGCTTAGCATATCTAGCCAAAGACTACATGTTCTAGCCTGTTATTTCATTATTTTCCTACAAGGACTAATATATGGATGCAGGGAGCTAAGTTTCAGGCTAATAGGGGCATGAGGCCGAGGCCGAGGCCGAGCCTAGCCTCTTCCTTCATTCTTCTTTTGCAGAAATTAACTTTTTGATGCAGGATCATGAGATCTTCCATTTTTCCTACATTTTACTTGTGGATAAGCTCTGGATCCGGAATGATGCATTCCGAATGACCAAGTACGGGGGTCTCGCTGACCGGTCAGCGAGTTGGGGTCCAGGGGCGAAGCGCCCGATGGGGGTTCGAGGGCAACGCCCCCTAAGCAAAATTGGAAAAATGCTCAGCCTCTTCCCAAGGCCAAGGCCGAGCAGACAAGCTAAAAGGGAGATAGCTGTGCTCGGCCTCTTCCCGAGGCCGACCAGCAATGCTTTTGTAATCCCTCACCTTTTTCATTTCCATTTCACCTAATCCCTATTCAGGGAGTGTCTACTTTGTCTATTTCTATCCTATTTTGCAGGATGACAATAAAGTTGCACATGGATCGGCACAAGGCAAAGATCATAACTCTTAAATCGGGCTTAAGGAGCTCAACCGATAGCACTAAGTCGCACCTGAATCCCAATTCAAGAGTGGAGGCTTAATGTTATAGGCAATTTTGGACCACCCCGATGTACAAGGAGCTGACGAGGACAACCGGGGAAAAATCGGGCTGGGAGATGGACCCAGGAGGCCAAACCGGCAAGTGGGACGGGCCAAGACTGAAGGGGCCAGGTTTTTGGCCCGACCCTCTGCTCGGCCCGCTCGCGCGGGCCGAGCCCGTCCGACTCCGTTTGGCCCCTTCCGCCTCTGGCCGCCCCGGTTCCGCCTGGTTTGTCCCGAAACGCCTCCGAATTCCTAAAAACCCTCGGAGCATGAACAGGTATTTATACCCCTCTTCGCCACTGAAGAAAGGGACCCGAACTCTCAATTCTCGACTCTCTTCTCTTACTCTTTTGCTCTCCTTCCGTTTTCTGACTTAAGCATCGGAGGCGGTGTGGTTAGCACCACACCGGTGTGCAGGTTTTCTCTTTTGCAGGCCACGTCTTCTCCCGCTCTCCAATAAATTCACTGTCGATTATCACGTGGAGCGAAGGTAATTTACCTAGCGAAATTTGATCATCAACAAGTAATAATAATGTTTATGATGTTACAACAACAAGTATAGTAAGCAAAATAATACGAAAAGAAAAAAGATGATATGAAATAACCATAGTGGATGCAACGGATGGGTGGGGGTATCTAGGCATGGTTTATGCCATGATCAACATAGGTGTTTTTGGATTTCTTGTTTGGGCTCATCATATGTTTATTGTGGGTTTAGACGTTGATACCCATGCCTACTTCACCGCTGCTACCATGATCATAACAGTCCCTACTAGAATCAAAATCTTTAGTTGGATCGTTACCATGGGGGGGGGGTCGATACAATACAAAACACCTCTTTTGCTTAACTTGAGACAAAAAATGGGCTAGATCTATGAGAAATTTAATTCAATTAGATTAGATATGGTAATTTTTTTTAAATATGGTTCAATCAAGTTGCTGAGTATTGGAAACATTCTATATACTTATTGTTGATAATTGATTATTAATTAAATAATTATATATATATAATTAATAACCAATGACATATTTTGTAAATTAGAAAGCTAAAGAAGGAACAAAGGTGTCCAACAATGTTTTTCCAACATCCTCACTTTTTAATATAGTATAGGTATAGATATGGATATAGATGTACGAATTTTAAATTACATACAACTAAAAAGGTATTTTAACCACAATTATATTGGTTTAATTCAACCAAATATTAATTTAACTGCCAACTAAATCAATTATAGTTCATTAAATTCCGTTAGAAGCGAAGGATTGTGCGTAATTAAAGCATGCTCACTCAATCTGAACTGGTCCAATTTAGTTCCTTTTAATTGGTTTTGTTTTTCTTCTTATTTTCTTTATATTCTTTGAAATTCAAACTGGATGGAACTGGAATCTCGATATATGGAATAACTAATTGAACTATAATTCTCGACCATAAATCAATAAAAAGAACAAACCATACGATAAAACAAATAGAATTGAAAAAGAAAATATGGTACTTGAAAATCTAACGGTATGATTGAAAATTGAAACAACAATCAATCCTCCAAAATCAACAACACATCTACAAACAATCAGCCAGCCTAAGGAAAATAAAATAAAATAAACTTTAATAAAACCAAAGTTCATCTTGGTTATTGCCACGACCGCATCACAATTTTAACCAACAACAATCAACCAAAGAAATTTAAATAATCTCAAACACTTTTTTTTTTTTGTTTTGTTTTCTTTTTTTTGTTAATTTTTCTATAAAACAAACAAGATCTCAAATTAAAATCACATAATTTTCTCTTCTCAGGGAAAAATAATTTGGGCTCAAAAGAGTGGCCTTTGGGCTCCAGGATGGTTCATCTCTCTCGAGTCATTGCTAGAAGTTCCGAGCTCGCTGCTGTCGTCCGACAAAGCTAACTTCCTGAATTTCGACATGTCGGCATGGTACGCACCCGTGTCGTACTCCGAGCTCGTCCCACTGTAAATGGAGCTTTGTCCTGGTCTTATCCCTTCGTTCAGATCATCCAATGATACATCTCCTTCTAAAGCTCGTACTACCTGTAAATTTTTTTAAATAATATTATATTCTAAGCTTCCCACCTCATTTCAGGGCCCTCATTTAGCATGTGTGTGTTGTGATTTATTACAGGACCCCAAATTGAAAAAGTTGCTTAAACAAAAAAAAATTTCTTTAATGGCGCATGCATGTTTGGAAAATAAATAGAAGTTGACCAAAATTTTCTCCTTCGTTAATTCTTAAACTCTTTGTTTCTATCTCCTCTACAACCAAGAAAAACTCTTCCAATTCCTCTTTTTGTCAATTTCCATAGCTAAATTAAAAATCAAACCTTTTAATTTTCCCCTTTATCATCTTAGAAATTCAATTGCAATCAATTATCTCTAAAAAAAAAAAAAAAAAACTCACCAAATTTGTGGGTTTTAACAGGAAAAAAAAAAAAAAACTTATTTATCCTCGTTATATTTTCAATCTTTCTTCAATTATACTAGACTAAACTAGTAATATGTGATAAAATCATCTAAAAGCCAACAAAGATGGTTCCTACCTAACTACTAACTATTTTGTAGTTGCATCCGCATAAATAAGTTTTTCCAAATTGAAGTTGTTGGAGACCTATATGTCAATTTTTTTCTTTGAGTTCGACAACATTTGGAAAGGGGGGTTTGAACTCATGACCTCTTTGATCATAAGCATACTTTATATGCCAATTAAGCTATAGTCTTGCTAGCCACGAGAGTGCATATTGATTACGTGTCGTGTAAGAGATATATGAAGGTACCTGACTCATTTTGGGGCGTTTTCTAGCCGAGTGACGGATGGAGGCAGCAGCACAAGCTACCATACGAGCCATCTCCTGAGTGTTGAACTCGTTATCTAACCGTATATCCACCAACTCTTCGTAGATGCCTTCCATCAATGCCCGACTCATAAGTGGTCGAGCCTGCACCAAAAACATTCAAAATAAAATAAAATTTTAGCTTTAAGTAAGAGTTTTGATCTTGTTTGGTTATAATATAAAAAGTGAATGTCACATATTTGTCTAAATATAATTTATATGGGAGATTTAATTTAAATTTTCCATCTTTTGATCAAGAGTATAAATTTTAGTTGAGTTATGCTCTTGTTGGCGTAACTTAAGGTTATGTAGCTAATAGGACTAGAAACACATTTTAGGACTTTTGAAACTAATTAATCGAATAATGATTAATAACTGTATAAGATGTATACAAACCCAGTCGACTAAGCTATCCTCCATGGTGTGAGTGGGATCAACGGGTCGTTTTCCAGTGATGAGTTCCAATAACATTACACCAAATGAGAACACATCGGACTTCTCTGTCAACTTCCCACTTGATGCATATTCTGGTGCCAGGTACCTAAATCGACATGTTAAAAAGCAATATTAATAATAATTAATGGAAACGTCTAAAATCATTACCCAGCCTATAAACTTTGGATGGATTACGATTATAAATTTAATTATATCAATAATTCGACAATTTTGACCGATTTTTTTTTTTTAAAGTTGACCCATTTATGATTTGAATCACTTACCCAAATGTACCCATAACCCTAGTGGAGACGTGAGTGTGATTATCGGAAGATAGTTTAGCCAATCCAAAATCTGCCACCTGAAATCATCACAACTCGATACCACATCAATGTAATTAGGGTTTGGTTGCATAAAATAGAAGTTATTCGATGTGTCTATAACAATGTGATTATGATACTAAAATGTTGAAAAAAATAATATTTGTTGCATTGTGTTAATTAACCATACTAAATAATTTATCCTTCAAGATGATATAATATATGCTTTTTCATTACACATACCATTGCTTCAAAGTTGGCATCAATCAGAATATTAGCCGACTTGATATCTCGATGAATAATCTTTGGATGACCTGAGAGCGAGGGGATTTTTTTCTTACTAAATAGTATACTAAGAAATATGTGGATCTTCTAAAAAAATAATAATAATAAAATAATAATAATAATAATAATAATAATAATAATAAAATATATATGTGGAATCCAATTATTTTTTGTAATCAATTTTGTGGAAACAATTATTCTTTTGTAATCAATTCGTGGAGTTGAACTTTATCGACAATAGAGTTATGCAACTAAAAGTGTGTTTGGGAGTAGTTCAATACAAAAAAATAATTTTATTATAATAATGGCTTGAAAAGTTTAATACAATCTAGTGTTTAAGTGAAAAGCATTTGTTGAAGTGTAATATCAATTGCTTATTTGAAAATGCAGTTCCATTCTCCATTTAAATTATCACATATACGCTTTTTGGACTTAAAATCACTTTCAGACCTATCAGAATCTGACTATCCAAAACCCGTTTGATAACCATTTGATTTTTTAAAATTAAGCTTTTTTCTTTTTCCTCTAATGTCCTTATGATGGTTTTCATCTTTGTTAAGGACACGTTTAAATTCTTAGCCAAATTTTCAAAAACAATAACAAGTTTTTGAAAACTACTGATTTTAGTTTTCAAAGCCTGACTTTGTTGTTAAAAACATGAGAAGAAAGTAGATAATACAATCAAAAAACTTATAGGTGGAACTAGTGTTTTCAAGTTTAATTTTCAAAAATCAAAAACAAAAAATCAAATAATTATCAAGCTAAGTAGAGAGATTTCTTACAATCTTCGTGAAGGTAAGCAAGACCCTTGGCAGAACCGATAGCAATACGAAGTCTAGTTGGCCAATTCATTACTGGGAGACCTTTACCTGAAATCAATTCATGAAATGAGAGATAATTAATTTATAAATGTCAATAAGAATTTTTTTCCTTACAAAAAAACTATATATATATATTATACTTCTAAACTTTTACTACGATGTTAAAAACATTTTAGAAAATATACTAACAAAGAAACCTTAAACTTGGTATGTGTAGATTTAGAAATTTTAATCCAATTCCTATAATTTCAATTTAGTTCTTATAATTTCAAACCTCACAAATAATCGTACATCGTTTTTACTCATTAGAAACTCATATTTTTTTCATCGTTTTTACTCATTCATAAACTCTAATACAATAAATTGCATTACTCTAACAAAAAAAAAAAACAATAATTTTGATTGTCATATATGCATATAATACATATCACATATTCATTATAACAGTAATTCTATAACAGTAGAGACGATTTGTGACGTTTTATCCAACAATAAAAACCAAACCAAAACTTTTTAAAACCATAGAAATCTAATTGAAACTAAACTCAAGATATATTACCTAAATTAAAATTTAGTTATAAAGGTCAATAAATTGATAACCTAAAAGGGGAAGAAAGGTACCATGAAGGTGATGCTCCAAGGTGTTGTTAGGGACAAACTCATAGACCAACATTCTTTGTCCACCGGCAATGCAAAAGCCAACCAAGGACACCAAATGCCGGTGGTGGACTCTACTAATAATCTCAACCTCAGCCATGAACTCCCTCTCCCCCTGCCCACTGCCCGACTTCAGGCTCTTCACCGCGACCTCCTTCCCGTTCGGCAGCACCCCCTTGTGCACGTACCCGAACCCGCCCTGCCCGAGCAGGTTCCCGTGCGCAAACCCGGCAGTTGCCGCTGCGAGCTCATCGTACGTGAATGTGCTCTTGTTGAACCCAAAGGCAATCGATGGTGATGGCGGAGGAAGAGGAGGGCCACCCGTGTAGCTGCTGCTCGTCGTCATGTTCTCGCTATTCATCGGCCACCCGCTCCCTGGCGGCGACCCCGATACCGGTGGCCTCCCGAATTGATCCGTCCCAGGACCGGGACCGGGGCCGTGCATGCCGTTGTGCCAGTTTTGTTGTTGTGAACTGTTGTAATAGTCACCACCTGCATGTTAATGACATGAAATAACCAAAGTGGTCTTTTTCTTGTAGTTCTTAATTATGTTACAATTTTATTTCTATGTATTAATTTAACGACTCGAGTGATTTTATTCTTTAAGAATATTACATCACATGTAGATAGTGTTAGCAAGTAAATGATAAAATAGGGTAAATTATATTATGATACCATATACTCAAAGGCTCATGTTAATAATGTACATTAAACTTTAGGATTTACCATTTAAAAACATAATAATGGAAGAAAACTAATTTACCATGATCTCCATAATATTGCATAGGATCTCCCTTCCTCTTCTTCTTCCTCGTACACAATGCAATTACTGATATGAGAGCAATTATGAGTACTCCCACCCCCAATGCCACCCCAATTATAACTCCTGCATTGACATCCGACGACGGTGAATCGGCCTCCGATGACGATCCTTGATGTTTTGCGCCTCCCGACGATTTCGGTGATGCCTTTCCTTCGGTCGAATCTGGTGGAGGCAATGCATCTGCAGGTGATGAAGATCGAGATGGAGGAGATTCAGAAACGATCGACGGTGAACGTGGACTGCTCGCTTTTGGAGATGAACGGGATTTGTTATCATCGGAAGAGCCACTCGACCGCGACGACTTTGGTGGTGGAGATTCTTCTACGTAAAAATTAAATAAAATATTATATAAATTGTGTAACAAAATTTAATGTTTTGTTTGATAATGATTTCGTTTGTAGTTTTTTTTTTTAATTGAAACTTATGTTTTGTTTTCTCACTATATTTTTTTAACTAATTCTAAGCCAAATTCTCAAAACAAAATATGAAGTTTTTAAAAAACTGTATTTTTTTGTTTAGTTTTTAAAGCTTGTCTTTGATTTTTTAGTGATTAAAGTGTATAGAGATAACAAAACAAAGAAATTATAAGTCGTATGTATAAGCTTAATTAAAAAAAAAAAAAAAAAAAACTATGGTCGTAGTTGATAACCATTTAGATTTTTGGTTTTTGGTTTTTGAAAATTAACCTTGTCAACACTACACTTTCATCTACAAGTTTTTTTTCCCCACATTCTTTTGCTATTTTCAAAAACCAAGTCAAGTTTTGAAAATTAGTTTTCAAAATCTTGTTTTTGTTTTTGGAATTTAACTAAGAACTCAAATGTTTTTTTAACACATATTAAAACTATTCAACATCATTTTCAAAACCTGCAAAAACCAAAACAAATATCGCCTTAAGATTTTAGTTTCTTTTCTAATTTGTTTATCTCCTAAACTTTTAAAATCAAAAGATTATATATAAAAAAAACCCTTAATTTTGCCCTTATCTTTATGAAAATGTCCAATTCCATCAAGAAGTCTCGATGATAATCTACAAGAACCTGATGGAGATCGTGAGGAATTGGATTCATCATCATTTTTTGGCGATGGTGGTGGAGAGTAATCGGCATCGGCATTGGGAGACGGCGGTGACGACGACGACGACTCATCCGGCGGTGGAGCAGCGGGTGAAGATAGGGCGATGTCCGGCCCCGGAGCAGTCTCATCAAATATTGAACTCATCTCTCTCTTATCAATAAAGCAGTGAAATTCCGGCCAAGATTCAACGCCAAAATATTTTCGCCGGAAATTTCACCAGCTTCCTGCAAAAACCCTGAAAAGAAATATCAAAACAAAACCAAAACTCAACCAAAAAACACAATTTTTTTTGTTTTGTTTTCACACCATGAGAGACAGGATCAACAATGAAGAAGGGATTGAAAAAAAAAAATTTAAAAATAAATTACCTTTTGAGAAGGAAAAATGAGTTTCAAAGTGAGAATCCCATAAGAGAAAAATGAGAGGAGACCCTTTTTTCCTTCTCCAATTCTAATGGTCTCCTACATACAAGGTGGATTAGGGTATGTTTTTTCTAATCCCAAGTTTAGTTGAAGTTTGTTATTAATATTAACCATTTAGAGGGCCAAGTTTTGGTTGACCTCAAACCCTTTTTTTTTTGGCTTTTCTCTATTATTAACTAACTTTTTTTTTTTTTTTAAATAATATTATTATTTTTGCTCTCCTCTTTTGAAGCTTTTGTTTACACTTGCTCAAAAGACAGCCTCAAAATGCACAAATAGCCAATGATTTAATTTCTTGAGTGAAATAATGAAGAATAATGTATGGCTGTTGACTCCATGTGATTTTACTTGGTTTTACTTCCAATTGGCTATATGGAGAAACATCGTAATTTCTATTGAGTTTAATTTTATTTGGTGTTTTTATGGTTTCCGAAGTTTTAGATATCTTTGTCGTTATTTAGGATATTAATAATGTATCAGAGGTTTTCTTAGGACGACATGTTTTCAACCATTTTCTTTCCATGTATGCATTTTATTTGAACGTGGTCGAGAGAGAAAGAGGAAAAAAAAAAACATCGGTTTTAGGGATTGACCTAGTTTTTTTTTTTTTTTTTTTTCTTTCAGTCCAATAACATTTGGAGGTGGAGGATTTCGAACCTCTAACTTCTTGGTCGAGGGTACAATGCCAATTACTGTTGAGTTAAGCTCACTTTGACGAATTAACCTAGTTTCTATACAATGACTTTGTCACCTCTTTATCTATCACCATATCCAATCTATGGAAAAAAAAACACTACATAGGAATATTATTAATGTTAGGAAACGATGATCGATCTAAGCGTAGTTTGACTGGGTTAAGGCATTGTCACTTCAACTAAGAGATCATTGGCTCGAATCCTTCATTCATGCATATTGTTGGACTAAAAAAAAAGAAAGAACCATTATCTATAATCTATAATATATTATAAAAACAAAATATACTTTTGGTCCTTGAGGATTGAGGTTGATGTCTGAAGTTTCAAATGATACACTTTAGTCTATGAGGTTTAGAAAATAATTCTAAATGGTCATTGAGTTAATTTGACCATTAGTTGACTAACGGAAAAATGACGTGGCATGTTAGGTGACAAATTTTAAATGATGTAGATGAATTTTATTATTTTATATTAATTTTTTAGATTACATGGACTTTTTTTTTTCTCACCAAATCACCATCTTCTTCCCCCATATTTTCTCTCTCTAAAACGTCCATTCCCCACAAATCTCTCTCTCCTCCCCAAATCTCTCCGTAGCCAACAATTTCATCCTCCCCATGCTCATTCTCTCTCATCTCCTTCTCCATTCTCTCTTCCCACCTTTCATTTTCTTCTTCTCCATTCTCTTTCTCTACATCTTTTTAGATTGATGTTGTAACTTTATGGTCAAGCAGAGAACAAATTTCATTTTGCAAAAATAACATAGCAAAGAAAAAAAATCCAAATCCACCAAATTTAATTAATTCCATTGAAAAAACCCACATCTTGTTGGAATCCTATCAATTGTTTTTCAAACCCATAAACATGTCGGAAAAATCAACAAAGAAAAGGAGAAATCTAATTTTTGTTTCAACTTTCAGACAAAACCATGGGAGAAAAGTGCAATTCCCTAAACCTTCTAAAACTTTCTCTCTAAAAAGTGTCTCGCATGTGTCTATCTTGTCTCTCTAAAAGGCTTTATCTCTCTAAAATAAGAAAATTGGAGTTGCATTGCATTAATTCGAGATTAAAACAAGTTCAACTTAGCAAGAATAAAATATAAAGATGAAAAAAGCTCATAGATTAGAGGTGATGAATAAAAGGAGAAAAAGAAAAGGAAGGGTGGGAAAGAGAGGAAGGATGATGGAGAAGGTAAAAAAAAATCTAAAAATTTGATATAAAATAATAAATTTTGTGTTATCAAATTAACTCCGAGACCATTTAAAACGATTTTTCAAACTTCAGGGACTAAAGTGTATCTATTGAAATTTCGAAACCAAATAGACATTAACCTCAAATCTTACCGACCAAAAGTGTATTTTGTCTATTTATATTATTATTTTTTAAATAGATTTATATTATTTATCTTACTTGCCATTAATTATCCAATTACTTATATATTTAAATTAAATTTAATTAATAAACCTTTTTCACAGTTGTAGGCTCCATCTTACTTAATTTTGAATTTTTCTCTTTCCTTTTAAATTTAATATAAAGAAATTAAAAATAAAGACAACCAAACATAATCCTTAAAAAAAACACAAATTCATTATTCAATTCAATCATTAAATCTCTGGTGCATTTCACACAGAAATTAATTTCATAAAAAAGTTACTATTGATCCATCAGTCACTGACATTTAAAAATAAAAAAACTGTTTATAATGTATAAATTCATTCCTCCCATGCATCTCCTCTTTGCACATCTTCCCGTCGGTTTCAACATTCTCAAGTTTATGGAAATGGGAGAACACTATAGAAATTTACCCTTTTTCCGACACGCAATGATGTCGGTTGAAATTAGAAAACACGTCGACAAAGACTCTTCCACGCTTTTATACCCGTCAAGACGAATGTCGAAATAGAACAGTTGGTAGACCTTTTAATTTGCCGACGCAACTTTCAACGACGTTGGCAGAAACCATTTTTTTCGACACACCTCGCGTTGCATTGGCAGAAAAACAATTTCAGGCCAAACCCTTTCCTATATTCGGCAGAAAGGGTTTCTGCCAACACCATCTTCCATGCGTTGGTAGAAACTCTTTGCTGACGAGTTATTGGCATCGGTAGATATCCATTTGATAGTTTCTGTCGATAGTTAGGCAATGGTGAAGAAACAAACGATAAGATTAACAATGAATAATTTTCTCTATTTGTGCATTGAGCTTGTGGATTGATATATATGGAAAAATGCTTACTGAAACTAATTGGGGTTTTACACTTTCTTCATTTTCCTTCTTTTTGTCCTCCAATTTTATTGTCTTCTTTTCCAATTTTTTGAATTAATGATCTAAATTCTAAACCCACCATACTAAAATTTAATTTAAGCCCTTATTTTTTTTAGTACATCAACATTTGGGAGTGTGGGGATTCGAACCTCTGACCTCTTGGTTTAAGGTATATGTCAATTATTGCTGAACTATATATGTTTGGTTTGACTTTAATTTAAGCCCATTGATTATATAGTGTGGATATAGTTATTTTTATGTTTATTTTTGCTTGGCAACAAAGCATATGCGGAACTTGTTTTTATCTTTTAGTAAAGTATATCACTACAAGAAATTCACCTTTTCCCGACGCGCAAAAGCGTCGGCAAAAGTCAGTTTTCGCGTCAGCAAAGGTTCTCTCGACGCATTTTATGGCGTCGGGAAGAAAGTCGAAAAAAGGTAGTCGGCAGAACCTCTGCCGACGCCACTTTTAACGGCGTCGGCAGAACCGGGGTCTCTGCCGACGCCATTTTACGGCGTCGGCAGAAAGTCATCCGGATTACTTTCTGCCGACGCCACATCGATGACGTCGGCAGAAAGTGATTTTTTTAAAAATATATAAATAAATAAATAAATAAATATATATATATAATTTAATTAAAAAACACAATTAACAAAATTGCATTTTATTTATTTCCACAAATAAAATATATATGTTCATACATGATTCCTAATGAGCACATAAATTAAATACATAAATACAAAAGTTGGTATAAAAAATTAAAGAGTTATTAAATGAAAAATAAAAGTGCGTAAAAAGCCTTTCGTCACTTAACGAGCTCTTTGTGGACTCCAAAAGATACACATGTGTCCAACCATTCACTCTAATCACCTATATAAAAGAAAAAAGAGATGTTAATTATGTTAATATAAGTAGTCAAACAATTTAAACACAATAATGAACCTAACTTCTTAAAAATGTATATCAATCTCAATATTGAAACTTAATAACATAATAACATAAACCAATCAAAAGTGAGAAAAACACATAGCAAAACTCACTCATAATCCACCAAAAAATATAACAACCTTCAACTTATCTCATAAACTAAAACTTAACAATCTCATCAACTAAAACACAATAACTATAACCAACAAAAGAAACATAATAACTTACCACTAAATGAAACACAATAATTATAACCAACAAAGAACTTAAGAACTTATAAAATAGTCATGTTTATCTCTCTTACCACCAACTAATAAAACACAATAGCTATAAACTCTCAACCTCAAGATTGAACCATAATATAACCAACAAACAATTTTAAAACTTATCACCATAATATAACCAACAAATAACTTAAGAACCAACAAAGAACGTAAGAACCAACAAATTACTCCTAACAAGCAATCAAACTCTCATAAAACATATCAATCTAAACTTGAACATAGTCCTACAAATGTCAAACTTATGACACCCTCACCCCCAACTCAAAGTCATCTAAGAACAAAGTTAAAGTCATTTAAGAACAATCTAACTAAAGATAAGAAATTGAACAAACAATTCTAGCTTAAAAAACTAACTACAATATATTTTGCTACCATAGCTGCAGGATAGCAACAATATAAACTGAAACTAAAAGAGCATTCAAAAGGCATAATCTTACCCAAAATCTCGGTTCAACTTAGTTCGAACGTCTCGCCAAGCAAACACATATTTTCTTCTCTGCTTTAAACACATAAAAAAACATCTATGAGCCCAATGAAAAAATCTAGACCATACAATAATTTTCATCCTATGAATCCATATATATACGTACCTACAATTAATCCATCTCAATGAACATTACAATAAAAACTTAAACTTATAAACAATCTCTCTAAGCAACAACCCACCCCCTACACTCAAAGCAATTTCTCACCCCTCCTCAAATCAATCTCTAAACATCAACCCTCTACTCAAAAGGTTTTTTTTTTTTTTTTTTTTTCCATTGCATCAACCATTAAAAACAAAACATATCGCCAACTATAATGAACAATCAAAATTTTATAAGTCTAAGATCAAAACATATATACAAAAACAACCAAAAACTTCAAACCTTTAAAAAATAATAAACATAACATCAACGAACTATCATAAACAAAAATAAACGTAAACAAAAACATATCCTTTTATACATCAAACACATTCAAGCATTTTGTGTACACTTCACACCCAAACTTCCAATGGACATTGAATGATGAACCTTAAATAAGAAACGAACAAACCTCTCGAAGAACATAATTATAAGAACACAACCGGCCCCTAACTCGACTTAAGTCAATCCTATTAACTAGAACTCTCAAGTCAATCTCCTTTGCATAAGTAAGATCACAATAACGAACACATTAACCTCCCTCCCTAATTCTCAACTACATTCACTAAATTCTAATGGACGTAAAAACTATCAATCCTTCCACTAAAACCACATTTACAATTCTCACTACTAACTCTACTTAAAAGATAAATGAAACAACATCTCCCTTTTTAAAACATAAGTAAAGTGAAAAAACAACAAAGACTCCCCCCCCCCCCACATTTTATTCATGTTTTAATTACACAAACATGTTTCACATCACACTAATTTATCAGCACAAGTAAATTTAAAATCATACTTAAATCATACAAGAAGCTCAAAATCGAAATTTAATCACATAAACAACCTATAAATCACATTTTAATCACAAAAAAAAAAAAAACTCAAAAATGAAGTTTAATGATATAAATAACATCCAAAGCACACTTCTAATCACACAAATAAGCTTCAAAACTCAAAGAAGGTTTCATTCAAGCATTACATCAAACACATTGAGGGCACCAACTCAACCCAATTCAATAGAACCCAATAACATCTTCTCAAACCATAAACATATCGCCAACTAAGTTAATTTTTCTCAACATTCTCACAACCACAAACTACACAACTCAATCTCAAACTTTAAACTCCAAACTTCCAACAAACAATCTCAAATTCAAAAAACAACTACAATAAGATTATCCTAACATATCCAACCTTATAAAGTTAACCACTAAACTAATAGCTTGACATAAGAACATGAATCTAAGAACTAAGTTAGCAAAGAAATCAATAAAAAAAACTACCCAAATGAAGTGCTTTAACGAAGAGAGTGAGGCGGCGGAGGGCGACGGACGACGAGATGCGACGGCGACGGACGACGAGGCGAACGACGACGGAGGGCAAGACGACGGAGAGAGAACAGAGAGCTCGAGAGGGGGTTGTCAAAATCGAGAGAGAGAGGCGAAATGAGAAGAGGGAAAAAGTTAGGGCTTTTTTGCCCAGTTTTTTGCCGACGCCATTAGTAACGGCGTCGGCAAAAACGACCTCTCTCTCGACGCCGTCAGACAGCGTCGAGAGAGAGTTAGTTCCTCTCGACGCCGTTTTTAAGTGCGTCGAGAGAGACCATTTCTGCCGACGCCGTCACTAACGGCGTCGGCAGAGGGCAAAGACTAAAATTAAGTGTTTTATTTTAGGGTTTTTTTCGTCCAGATTTCTCTCGACGCCATTTTGACGGCGTTGAGAGAAATGTCGTCTCTCTCGACGCCGTTTTTAAGTGCGTCGAGAGAGACTATTTCTGCCGACGCCGTCACTAACGGCGTCGGCAAAGGGCAAAGACTAAAATTAAGTGTTTTTATATTAGGGTTTTTTCGTCCAGGTTTCTCTCGACGCCATCTTGACGACGTCGAGAGAGAGTCATCCCACCATGTTTCTCCCGACGTGATTTTTTCGACGTTGGGAGAATAGGTTCTCGCGACGCCATCTGCTGGCGTCAAGAAAGAGTTCGTCGGCAGAACCATTTTTTCTTGTAGTGTATGGAGATCAATATTGCCACAAAGGGCTTAAACAACAAAAAGAAATTTAGCTAAAACAACATGTGTTGTCTCCATTGGCCAATCTTCCAACCAAATACTTACCGATTGATGCTCCATTCAAATTGATGAAGTTATGTAGAAATTGTTAAGATTTTTTTTTTTTTTTGAATTTTTTTTATAATTTATTTATTTTTAATTTTTTAGAGAGTAAGATGAATAGTGATGTTTGTGCAGCAATAATTGTATAAATACTTCTTAGTTTTCTTCTTTGGTACCAATGTTATCTTAATAATTACTTGTATTTTATTTGTTCTTTTATTGGTGTTATTATAAAATAAAAATAAATAAAAAAAATATTACGGACAATGGCACGTGGTGATAAACTAGTATTAGAAAACTAAGGATGATCTTTTTTTTTTTTTGAGCCCACTAGTATTAGAAAACTTGAGGAGACATAAATACTACCAAGTTCAAAATGTACATAATCAATCCAACAAAAAGATGAAATTTCTCATTACAAATACCTAAACACTCAAAATCACAACTAATACTTCAAGAATGAGTTACAATAATTAATTGACTTAAAACAAAAATCTTGGTCTTTTTTGGTGCTAATTAACAATAACAAATATCACCTTCAAAGACAATCTTTTGATTCAACCCCTCAAACGCCCATTACTTTACTATCCAACCTCTTTACACAACATAGAACAACAAACAAAGAACAAATTTCACCACATGACATCTCCATCCCAACCAACAACGCTCATGTTTCTCAAAATTTCATCAAATTGACGATCCTCCGGCGGCATGTTCTCGATCGGACACACCCTCACAAGGCTATTCACATACGGTAGAAACCACTCGACACGATCCGATGGACCGAGTTTTCTCACGAGCTTCCTCATCCTCTTCTCCACATCATAGAGAATTACACTGCTTCCCACAAGAATCATCACCAAACCATCACTCAAACAAGATAAAACTCTCACCTCTCCATCAAAGTCCTCCCCTAAATCCCCAAGATCAAGTGGAATTCGACGCTTTATAACCATGTCATGGCCACCATAGACGCCAAGCGAATAATAATCATCCGCATCCGCTTCATCATCCTCGTTATTGTTACAAGTCATTACCATAACATAGCTCAGCTCTCCACAGATCTCTGCTAGAGCTCCACGGCCAACGGGGCGAGGGAGCGGAATCTCCCCGTGTTCTTCGTATCTCAAATCGAACCCGAGAACGACGCCGTTCGACGCCTCCCAATAGACGGATCCATCCATGGAAAAGCCATCACCTTGAAACGTCAAATCACCATCACTAGCATAGTAGTACTGGGACTCAGCAAGTCTCCAAGAGTTGGTCCTGGAAGAGTAGATCTCGAAGGAAACAGCCTTGACAGAGTGAAAAGGGACAGCACAAACAAGTTGGAAGTGGGATTCGAAGTTGAAAGTAGAGGGAGTGAAAGCAAGGGCAACGGCAGAGGCAGGGTTGTGGAACAGAGTGGGCTGAGGGAGCTCTCTCCATTCTCTGGTGGTGGGGTTACAGATGAAGTAGATGTTGTCTGGAAAAGCGCTTTGGGAGCAGATGAGGCCGTTGGAAGTGGATCTGATGGTGGTGGGTTCGAAGAAGAAGGAAAGGGAGGGGGATGGGATGCCATGGGAGGCGTGGTCGAGAGGGATGAAGAAGGGATCTTGTTGGGCGTTGGATTGGGAGAAGAAGCCAGAGGTTTTGGAGAAGTGAATGGCTTGTTGATGAGCGAAGAAGGGAGAAGAAATCCATTGGTTCCAACCTTTGGAGACTGATTTGAATCTGCAAAGGGATTTGGCTGGGACGAAGCGAAGAACGTGCTTCTTTATCACTTCTTCCATGTCCATTTTGTCCTGCATTAATACATGTAATTAACCTTTTAATTAGATTCAACTGAAACAGTTCAGGTAAAAATTATGAACCATAATTGGCTGCATAATAGTATTGAGTGACCCCAACATACACCAATAAAAGCCAACAAGAGCATAACTTAATTGGCATAAAGTCGTATTGACAACCACGAGGTCTGTGGTTCAAACCCCCCTCCTCACATATTATCAAAAAAAAAAAAAAAAACATACACCAATAAAATCTGACCCCAACGTACACCAATAAAATCTTGACAATTAGGAGAGATGTAGAAAATGAGAAATTTATTTTATCTCTTCCAAGCGTCAACGTTTTTAATGGTGATGTGTAGAGAGATTTCTACATATCGGTATGCAGGTATGCAGCCAAGTATTTTTCAAAATATATTGAAGGTGGCAAGTAAGATGTGAGTAATGTCGACGACAAGAAAATTACTATGAAGATTGGAACAATGTAACATATGCTTTTAGATGATACATGTCCCAAGATACAATTTTTTTATTTTTTTATTTTTTAAATTTTTTACTATATTTCATGTGGAATTGTGTGCTCATTATTTTATTATAATCATACCAAATAATTTTTTCCATGAGGAGGCAAATGTGTCCTATATTTTTCTCCATTACAAGATTGTCAAGCTTAGGCTCTGTTTTATTATTATTATTATTCATAAAAATGGTTCTTTGTTTGGTTTTCTTTTAACACTTTACAAGTCTTTATCTTTTTTCTTTTTCTTTTGCAAAAAAAAAAAAAAAAAAATCGTAATCTTCTCTTTGGTTCTTATTTCTTAAAGCAGGGTGCTGGAAAATTAGCAAAAATGTAAATAAAATATAATAAATACTATTAGAAATAATTATACATATAGTAATAAAAATTAAAATGTATGTAAGTTAGGAAGTACTATAATTATACGTAAGATAACCAATAATTATCATGATTATACTTGATTAATATGTGGGTGTGACATATATAAATAAATGAATATCAGTGAAATTATTAAAATTAATAAAAAGAGTTTCATGGTGGAATAAAAAACACATTTTATTCTTATTCGAAATTAATTAATAATTACTGACTTAAAAAAGATGTTACATCTACAATTATTTTTTAAATACAATATTCATAATAGTTGTTATAAAAATGACATATTTATAAATATATTTTTTTAAAAAGTAAAACTATTCGCATCAAACTAAGCATAACTTGAACTTAAAAAAAAGTTAAGATTCTGTTTGGTAACCATTTCGTTTTTTTGTTATTGGTTTTTGAAAATTAAGTTTATAAACACTCATTCCACCTATCCATTTATTTGGTTTGAACCTACATCATTCGTTTTCAAAAACCAAGTCAAATTTGGAAAAAAAAAAGTTTTCAAAAACTTGTTTTTGTTTTTAAAATTTGGCTGAGAACTCTAATGTTTCCTTAACTAAAATGAAAACCCAAACGGGGCATAAATAAGCCGAAATAATTTTCAGATTTCGGATAACATTTTTTTTTCCTCACTATGGTAAAATTAAATAATAGGACTGCACAATTGAACTTCCACTATCCAGAAATAGAGAATTAGGATTACCTTTTTTTTTTTGTCTTTTCTTTTGAAAGTAAACCTAAAATCAATTTCTAAAAACAGTTTCTTAACAGACAAGAAAATTTCACTTCAATCCAATCACTCAAAACTCTGAGACGAATCTTCTTCTTAACCTAACATTTGAAAAAGATCAACGGCATGAAAATCAAGAACAGAAAGTGAAGAAGCGAAAACGAAGAAACACGAACCTGCCCAGAACAGAGTCGCTCTGTTTAATGCACAAAACTTCGAGTCCTTCGCGCTCTTCCGTTCTGTAGACCGGATAATCAAAATCAAATAACGACGACAGAATTGGAATCCGATTCGAACGCCAGCAGCGATCAATTGGTGAAGATATAAGTTAGTTTCGGAAATGATCGGCGATCAGGCGACAGAGATCGGAATCGGAGAGACAGAGAGAGAGAGGCGATCTTATCGGAGACAATTGGTGCGGTAATTGATGAAAGCAAGCAATGAGAATATGAGAAATCGTCGGCTTCTTAAGTCGATTGCTCTGCGATTTTGTCAAAGTCTTCGCGGACCGTGACCTTTCTGTTTTTCATCTCATGGGCGAAGCTACCGAGAAAACAACACTCGTCTCAGCCTTGACCCAGCTCTTCTCGCAATAGACCCAAATGATCATTAATATGTATAAAAATTAAAGTTTTCGGGAGTGTAGTGGCATAATTGAAAAGTAGCAAGTCCGAGTTTAGTTTAACGGTAATTGAAATGTATCTTCGACCATGAGGTCAGAGTTTCAAATTCTCCGACTCCAAATGTTAATGTACTAAAAAAATTGAAAAGTAGCAAACTTTAAATCAATTTTAGACTATTCATTTTCAATATATTTTTATGATAATTTTTAGATTAAATTTTAAGTTTAGCGAATGAATTTTAAAGTGTCTTACTTATAATACACGTTTTATGCTATTTGAGCTAAGTTTAGTTTGACAATGACCAAAAAGTTTACATCTTATCTCATCTTATCTTCTTAAAAGGGTGACTGATTTGGAGAATCATTTTTTGACTATTTTATCCAAATGTTAAGGTTAATTTTATAAATCTAATTCTAAATATGTCTTTTAATCAACTATAACTTTTTTTTTTTTTTAGAATTCAATTATTACTTCTTTAATGTTTATATTATTTAAGAGGTTTTAAAATGGATAAATAATGTGTTATTTAACAATTTTTAAATCTGGTAAACGTTTTGTTTTCTAGACGGGGAATTTGGAACGTTTTGTTTGTTTGTTTTTTTCTTTCTTTCCAATTTCTTTATACTTTTTAAATATGTTAATTAATTTAGTAATTTTTTTTTGTTGATTTAAATTTACTTTTAGTCCCTCAACTTTCATAAAAGTAACAATTTAGTCCGTGAACTTTTATTTGTAACGATTTAGTCATTGTACTTTTAATTTTGTAACGATTTAGTCATTGTACTTTCAATTTTATAACAATTTAGTCCCTAAACTTTAATAAGTAACAATAATAAGTAACAATTTAGTCCCTGTACTTTCATATTTGTAATGATTTGATCCCTATCGTGAAAAATTAATGTAAAGATTTAATGAAATTTCGTACATAGATAGATTAATTAACTAATTTGGGACCCAATATGTTTATAAGCTACAAAGTTTAATCACTAAATAATAAAAATCGACATTTAATTTTGATGGATTTTTTTGCGACAAGGATTAAATTGTTACAAATTTGAAAGAATAGGGACTAAATTGATACAAATTTGAAAGTATAGGGATTAAATTGTTACTTATTAAAGTTCAGGGACTAAATTGTTACAAAATTGAAAGTACAGGGACTAAATCGTTACAAATGAAAGTTTAGGGACCAAAAGTGATTTTTAATTTTTTTTTTAATTTTTAATTTTAATTTTTTTTTTACCGGAAGAATTTAGAAGGTTTTGTTTTGTTTTGGTTTGGTTTTTTTTAATAATTTATTTATACTTTTTTATATGTTAATGTTAATTAATTTTTTCAAACTCCATAAACAAAAAACTAAACCATCATTCTATATATATACATCTTGTATTCCCTATAAATATTTTCATAAATTTGGAAAGAAGTTCATTGTAATTGCTAACTCCTAAGTAAAGAACAATGATTTTTTCTTTTGTGTCAAATTGATTAATTCAAGGTATATCTAAATAAAAAAAATAAGGGATCGGGCGGGGATTTTCTCTAAGGAATTTAGAATTTATGGGGATCGGGTTCTCCATAGAGAATTATTCCCCATTTAGTTTTGTATTTTTTTCTTTTTGTCTTCACTGAATCAAATAATTATTTTGATAAATTTTCAAGTAGTTAACTTTGCATGGGAAACATTCATTAATTTTCAATTAGATGGTTAATTAGTCACATAAATTCTTCATTTAAATATTTTATTTCCTATAAAAAATCTCTTTTTATCTAATTATCTATATATATAATTCAAACATATCCAATTTTCTAAATCATTAACAGTAAAACTATAAATATATATATAGAGAAATAATAATAATAATGCTAATAATAATAAAAAAAGTAAATGGGACGGAGAGCAGGGAACGAGGATGGGGAATATATTCACTGTCCTTGTCCCCATCCCCGTTTAGCTCGTAGGGAATTTTTTCCTCCACTCCCCCATTCTCCGCTTAAATGGGGATTCCATACCCTATTAGGGACAGGTCCCCACGGAGCCCCACCCCCCGCGGGACAAATGGACCTCCCTACCAACAATGCTCATGTTTTTCAAAATTTCATCGAATTGACGATCCTCCGAAGGCATGTTTTCGATTGGACACACCCTCACAAGGCTATTCACATACGACAGAAACCGCTCGACTTGATATAATGGACCAAATTTTCTCACGAGCTTCCTCATCCTCTTCTCCACATCATAGAGAATCACATTGCTTCCCACAAGAATCATCATCAGACCATCACTCAAAGAAGATAAAACTCTCACCTCTTGATAGCACCAAATTAGTGCTAATTATTTCTGTAAATTTTGCTGATCCTAATGTTATTATTTGTGATAATTGACTAATTTTGAGTCTTATTGATCTATAGGTCATTTTGGTGTTCTTGGGATCAAGAAGGGCATTTTGACCAAAGAAGCGAAAGTCAACCAAAAAGTCAACAGAGACAAAAATTTAGCCATTTTCTCGAGAGCTAGCGTCTCGACACTACGGAAATCAGAAGCGGGCGAAAACACCGTTAGCGTCTCGACGCTGTCACTTATTATAAAAAGACAGTTTCGCGATTAGGGTTGTATTCTATTATCCTTCGCTACAATTTTGTAGCAGTAAACTCTAAAATTGCTATTAGCAGTAAACTCTAGTTGAATATAACTCAACTAATTAAAAGATTATTCACTCAATGTAGAATTAAAAAGGAAAAATAAATAATAAATAAAGATCGATATGATTAGCATTTAAAAAAAAATAATAATAATAAAATGTTTTGAAAGTAAACCTAAAATCAATTTCTAATCTTCTTCTTAACCTAACATTTAATAAGAAAGATGGAGGGCATTAAAATGAAGAAGAGAAACTGAATAAGCGAAAACGAAGGTACAGGAACCTGGGGAGAACAGAGTCGCTCTGTTTAATGCGGAAAACTTGGAGTCCTTCGCTCTGTTCCGTTCTGATGAGCGGAGAATCAAAATTGGCAAAATTTGAATCCGATTGGAATTGCAGCGGCGAGGAATTTGTGGTCGGCGATGAAGATGCGAATTGGAGAGGGAGAGAGAGGCCATTTTATCGATCCGGTAATTGATGAAAGCAAGCAATGTGAGTATGAAAAATCGTCCACTTCGCAAGTTGATTGCTCGGCGATTTCGTCAAAGTCTGCGGGAAGGGAACGCTGACCTTGCCGTTGGTTTAACTTGGTGTTTAATTTTGAGAAAAACTCATTTTGAAAAAATTTCTCGCGTTTGTTTGGCAACTACTAAAAATGACTTATTAGAAAATGAGTTTGATAAATAAACCATTTTGAAAGAAACATTTTAAACCAAATTTTTTTTTTAAGAGTTTTTAAGTATACAATAACTTATAAAAACACCACCTATGAAGCAACTAAACATATGAGTATTTAAATTCTAAACAAATTTTATACAAAATGCTTTTTTAAAAAATGCATTCTTGAAAAACATTTAAATTAAAAGGAAAATTGCAATGGGTAACAAAAAACATTAGGACATTTGCAAATTTAGCTATGCTTTTTTAGATTTACAAATATAGCAAAATTTTTAAAATCTAATTTTCGCTTTTTTTTTTTTTTATTAATCCAGTTTTACCCTTGTTGGTATATCAATAAGTATATTAGTGATATATCTGATATACTTTATATTTATTGATTTACGAAATATAAAGTATATTAGTTAACTGATATACCAAATTTGATATACTTGAATGAATGAAATACATATATAATTGATTTGATATATCCAATTATGAGTATTGATATAAGAATGATATAACTGATATATGAATGTTGATTGACCTGATATGTTACTTTTCTTTACTAATATTTGTTATGCTTCCTTTTCTCTTTATTGAATTGTGTTGTTTTATTTACATATTTTAAATGAAATGTTTATTTTTTATAACATAAAATGTTTGTCTCATATACTTGTTATATGAATGTTGATAGGACTTTTTTTTATTAATATTATAATTTTTAAACTTATTAGAGTAATAAGATTATATAGAAACTTATTATTTCAATATTGTTGTTTTTTTTCCAGCTGGGTATAGGTCGTCTCTTCAAGAGACGACCTATCCACGTGTCAACTTTCGGTTCATTTGTTTTAAAAAAAATATTTTTTTGGTAGGTCGTCTCTTCAAGAGACGACCTACAAACAGAATTTAAAAAAAAAAAACGGCAAAGCAGGTCGTATCTTGAAGAGACGACCTGCACACAAAATTAAAGTAGAGAAAAATACACTTTTGGTCCCTGAGGTTTGAGTTAAGTTTCATTTTAGTCCCTGAGTTTTCAAACTCGACAATTTAGTCCCTGAGGTTTGAGTTTAGTAGCATTTTAGTCCCTCCATCCATTTTTCCGTTAATTATTAACGGATTGATGATGTGGCACTAATTTTTTTATTAAAAAAATTATTTTTGTAATTATTTCAACTAAAAATAAATAAAAATAATAAAAATATTAATTTTTTTTTATTTCTTCTTTCCTCTCTCCCTTCTTCATCTTTTCTCTCTCCCTTCTTCTTCTTCATCATTAAACCACCACCACTCTCGCCAGCCGACCACCACCCTCGCCGGCCGACCGCCACCTCTGCTGGAACTGATCTTTTTTTTTTTTTTTTTTTCCATTTTTTTCTTTCCCTTCCTCTTACTCTTCTTCTTCATCCTTTCTATCTTCTTCTTCCCTCTTTTCTTCCCCTGTTTTTAGATCTGAAAAATTGAACCCCGATGAACAAATCGATGGAGCAGACATCCAACAAGTTCGAGCTCGACAGCAGCGTTTTTGAGTTTGGCGATTTTAGATCTGACATTTGCAAGCTCAACGGCGGCGTTTTCGAGCTCAAAAGCTTCAGATCCGACATGTGCAAGGTCGACGGCGGCATTTTCGTGCACAACAACTTCAGATCTCGCCGGCGTTGGTCTCGCGTGGGTCTTCATTTCAGAGGCGTCTTCTCGCGCGGCACTGGTCTGTGTTTTTCAGTGGGTTTTTCAGCGGTCTTCGTTTCAGCCGCCGACCCTCGCTCGACGTCCTACTCGCGAGCGAACACCCACTGCTTCCCTACCATCGTTAGAGCTCGCCGAAGAAGGAAGAGATGACTGGCTCGACAACGAAGAAATGAGAGAGACCAGAGAGAGAAAGATGGCGAGTGAGACCGTGTGAGAAGAAAAAAAAAAACTAAAAGAAACTGCTGCCATTTTCCATTTATTGAGCAATTTAATGAAATCTGAGCTTACTTTTTTCTGGGTTTAATTCATTCATCTGATTTTCTCATCCTTGGTGAATCAACCCAAAAATTAAGAGAAACTTTCTTCAACTTTTTTTCTGAAACGGAGAGGTTCTAGCCTCCTTTTCTTAAAAAAAAAAAATAAGGAGTAGAGGGGAGGAAGAAGGGAAGAAAGAGGAAGAAAAAAGAAAAAAAAATTGTCACCGTCGGCGGCGGCCGGCGAGCGGTGGTCGCCGGTGATCGGCGGCCGACGGCAAGTGACAATGGTGGTGATAATGGTGGTTGAAAAGAAAAAGACGATGGGTGGTTGAGAAGAAGAAGAAAAGAGATGGAAAAGTGGGAGGAAAAATGAAAATTAAAAGAATATATAATTTTTTTAGTTATTTTATTATTATTTTATTTTTAAAATTTAAAAAATAATTTTTTAATAAAAAATAAGTGCCACGTCAGGAAACCGTTAAGATTTAACAGAAAAAATGGATGGAGGGACCAAAATGAAACAAAAACCAAACCTCAGGGACTAAATTGTTGAGTTTGAAAACTCAGGGATCAAAATGAAACCTAACTCAAACCTCAGGGACCAAAAGTGTATTTTTCCCATTAAAGTATTATTGGATTTAGCACAGTGGCAAGGGGGTGAAGTTGGCAACAAAGAGGGGTGTGGGTTCAAGTCCTACCTAATGTGTAAATTGTTTTTTCTCCTTTTTTTTCCCTTAGCCTCTCTCTTTTTTATCTTCATTTAATTTTTTTTTTCTTTTCCTTTCATTTTCTTTTCAAAAAATGAAATAACCTACTTTTTTTTCCTCTTTTGTTTTGTTTTGTTTTTTTTTAAATCAAATAGAGTAATTCTCGCAGTTTTCTTCTTTTATTTGTTTTTTTAAATAAATTAATTACATTTTTTTAATGTTTTAAACACGTTAAGTATTATATTGCAATTTATTATTTTTTTAAGAAATTAAATTTTAATTAAGTGCTAATTATTATAATTTTTCACAATTTGATGTTACTTGCTGTTATTTATTTGATTTGATTTTTTTTTCATTTTCTTTTTTAAGCATTTTAATTTCATTACCGTTACTCATACATTTATTTCTTGATTTTATTTTACTTTTTCACATGACTTCAATTAAAGAAATTAGGAAAAAAGAGAGAAGAATTAAATTTCAATTGAAAAGAAAAAAAAAATAAATGAAGATAAAAGAGAGAGAGAGGCAAAGGGAAAAAAAAAGAGATAAAAAGACATGTACGCTCACAAGACTTGAACCCACGTCCTCTTAGTTGCTAGTTGCAACCCCTTGCCATTGTGCTAAATCCAATAATACAACATTTATGTGTGTAGGTCGTCTCTCTGCTTTGCCATTTTTTTTTAAATTCCGTTTGTAGGTCGTCTCTTACCAAAAAAAATATTTTTTTTTAAACAAATGAATCGAAAGTTGACACGTGGATAGGTCGTCTCTTCAAGAGACGACCTATCCAGCTGGAAAAAAACCAACAATATTGAAATAATAAGTTTATATATAATCTTATTACTCTAATAAGTTTAAAAAATTATAATATTAATAAAAAAAAGTCCAATGTTGATATACCTCTTATGTTATATTACTCAAATAATTAATAACATTGATATACCTGATTATGAGTGGCTAAATACATCAATGATAGACTTATTATTTTTTTAAAAAAAATCATTGATATATATTTTTAATTATCAATGATATACTTTATTTTAAGTATATTTTTTATATTGAATATGAAGTGTTGATATACTGTTGATATATAATTCATATTAGGAATATAATTTCACCGATATATCATAGTAGTATATAAGTGATGTATTTAGGTATATTTTTTTTTATATTGAATATGAAGTGTTCAATCCACATAAAAAGTATATCGGATATATTTCATTTTAGGTATATCAGTAGTATATCAACAATATACCTAATATATTTCATTTTATGTATATCAGATCAACAGTATATCTGACTACTGATATACTTCATAACAGTAAAACACGCGAAAATACTGGAAAGGGTATTTACGACTTTTTCTATTTGCGTTTTAGGTCGGGCTGATTTTTTTTTTGTCATAATTGCAATCTTCAAAAAGTGGAGGCATGCTTGTAATTGAGGATTTCTCTTTTGTTATTGTTGCAACTAGGGATGTCCACGGGGCGGGGCGGGGACGAGGATGGCTTCCCCGTCCCCATCCCCGCCTCCCATTTCAATCCTCATCCCCGCGAAATTCCCTGTTAAATTTCGCGGGGGTTCCCCGCGGGGAATTTGCGGGGATCGGGTTCCCAGCGGGGAATTATTCCCCATTTATTATTATTATTATTTTTTTTTTTGTCTTCATTAAATCAAATATTCTTTTGATAAATTTTCAAATAGTTAACTTTGCATGAAAAATGTTCATTAATTTTCTATTAGATAGTTAATTATTCACATAAATTCTTCATTTAGATAGTTAATTTTTTAAAAAAAACTCTTTTTAAAGAAAAACCAAATCTTAATTCTCTTATTATAAACAAAATAATATTTCATATAAAACTATCTAATTATCTATACATATAATTTAAATAATTAAATCATATAATTTAAACCTATCCAATTTTCTAAATCATTAACAATAAAACATTAAGTTTATATATAATGAGAAATAATAATAATAATAATACTAATAATTAAAAAAAAAAAAGTAAACGGGAATTTTTTTTCCCCCACTCCCTCCCCCATTCCCCGCTTAAACGGGGATTCCCCGTCCCATTAGGGACGGGTCCCCACGGGGCCCCGGTCCCGCGGGGCAAATGGACATCCCTAGTTGCAACCATCCCAAATTAAAATGTATTCCAAACGGACCGACGTCTACTCCAAACGATCTTCCAATTTTATTTTAGATGCTTAAAAGTATCAAAATAAGCTCAACTTACATGGAACCACATTAATTATGTCCATCTCATTTATTTTATCTAAAAAATATCATTAAAATAATTTCTGAGCGAAACGCAAGTCTTTTAACAGAATTATTATATATATATATATATATAATTTAAATGGACAGAATTAAAACTTATTGCTGCTTTTGTTTCAGAGCGAAACGCAAGTCTTTTACCAGTACTAAAGACAATTTTCATTCCAATGAACTAATCAAAATGAAGAAATTCTCTGCAGAGATTTGACATATTAATATAATCTACTGTCAATTATTTTTCAACAAAATAAAAATCAAGATAGTATTTTTTTTTTTTTTTAATTATACAATTGTACATTTGTGCCTAAACTAATCCAGTCAGCTCTAATTGTATAATAATTAGCTGTAAGAATATTTCAAAATATATGATGACAATTTTATTAATTCAGTTGTGCTTTAATTTCTCGAATGTTTTTTTTTTTTTTAAATATTTCTTTACTTAAACATGTGATGCGAGTGGAACATTAGTGGAATATTCCATTAATTAGTTTATCTAGTTTTAGACGTGTTCTATATTTATTATATGATCTAACTTAAAAGAAGTCGTCAATATAAACATAGTTCACCTGACATAAAGTATGTACCTTCGACTAAAGAGGTGAGAGATTCAGGGGTTTGAATCTCTCACCTCATGTATTGTCAAGAAAAAAAAAAAAAAAAACTCTAAGAAGTCACATAGGAGCACAAGAAACAAAAGATTTGATTAGGTATATAATTCTAGTAGAACAACAACCTTGAACTACCTAGATTATTCGGATCGAGCAAAACTCTTGGATAGCTGTTCGAAATTAGAAACTCTTTTGTTTTGAAACCAATGGAGTAGATTGGTTGGATTTGTGTAGCCTAAAGCCTATGTTTGAGCAGGGTTAGACAATCGCTCCATATCCAATATATTCAAATTTGTCTTATACTATGTAACTAATATTTTTTCAAATTCTAATTTATGTCTTTCATTCCATTCCTGGCTATGTCATTTGGATACTAAGAAACAATTGTTTCCATCTATATTTTGAAATTGGTATTTCATTATTTATATATTTTTTTGTAACCCTAATTTTTGTCATTTCTTCCATGGACCATCATGAGAATTTAAATTCAAAATAATCGTTCACAATAATGACATTAATTTTGATGTCACAAGTTAAAGTAGTTAATGAGAAAAAAAGAATTACACCATTCATGGAAAATGAGAAATTTGGAACATAGAATTACATAGAGAGCAAAATTTGCATAATTTTTATATTTTTAATTTGACTAAATGAAAATTAAATACATTCTATATATGTTATTTAAAAACGACTAAATTAAAAATAAAATAACATATTTTTATGTTATTTTCATATAAATAAGTTCAAAATGAATATCATACATTTATACTTCTTTTTTTTAGTAACTAATTAAAAATTAAATACTTTCTTTACTACAATTGATTTAAAATTAAATATTATTCATTTTATTTTAATAAAATCGAATTAAAATACCATTTATTTTTATTACTTTAAATATTGTTACTTTGAAAATAAAATATATACTTTTAATTTTAGAAAAAAAAATCAATTTTTGACTTTAAATAACTTGTTAAGTTGTATCAATTTTCAACCCAAACTTTCAATTTTAATCAATTGCATCCAAAAGGTCTGTTTGGAATGACTTTATAAGTGCTTAAAAAAGTGTTTTTAAGTGTAAAAAAAATGTTTTTAAACACTTAGAAAGTCATTCCAAAACATACACTTTTAAATAAGTGTTGCAATCTCAACCTTAAAGTTTTTAAAAATATTGTAATTCTAATCTTAAACTTTAAAAAATGTTGCAATTTTAACCCTCTAATAAGTCATATGCATTCAATGAATTAAGTCATATGTACGATATGAGATTGATAAAATTTTAGAGAAAAACGACATTCGACCTATATTTTTTTTTGTTGAATTTATGAATTTTGGCAAAGTTATTCAATGGTTAATTTGTGCATTGGTTATAAACTTATCTTTGTGCAAGACTTTATATTATTGAAATTAACGAGTTTATGAAGATTTTTACATTGTTCTTTGTTAAAATTAGTGAATGAATTAGCAAAAATTGAATCCAGGGTAAAAATTGCAATACTTATTTAAGTTTAGCATCCAGTTTGATAAAATTGAAAGCTTAGGCTACAAATTGATACAACCTGACAAATTTAAGGTCAAAATTGATTTTTCCCCTTAATTTTAATGTGTTAACTTAAAATTAAATGTTGTTTTGAAAATATTTATATGAGTAAATCATCTAAAATATACTTGTCTTACAATTATTATCTTCTCCCATTATTTGGGAGTAGAAAGATTCACACTTCTAATCTTTTGATTGAAGATACATCTCAATTATCGGTGACCTGTTCACTTTTTTTTTTTTTTTTTGGAAGTGAACTATGTTCACTTTGACTAGTCATTCATGCCATTAGTTATTATCCCCATAATTTAACCCAACTTTCAAAAACCAAAAACATCACTAAACATGCTCCAACGCTCTTTCCATCTCCGAAATGTTAAACAAATGTCAAAAAAATTCCAAAAATGAAAAGAAGAAGTCACCAAATATATATTACAAAGATTAAAAAAAAATAAAAATCACTTTTGGTCCCCGAACTTTCATGAAAGTAATAATATGGTCCTTGAACGTTGATTTATAACGATTTAGTCTTTGTACTTTCAATTTTATAACAATTTAATCTCTGAACTTTAATAAGTAATAATTTAGTCCATATACTTCAAATTTGTAACAAATTGAGTCCCAGTACTTTCAAATTTGAAACAATTTAATCATTTTCACAAAAAAAATAATCAAAACTAAATGTTAATTTTCATTTAATTATTAAACTTTGTAGCTTATAAATATATTGGGTTCCAAATTAGTTTATTAATCTATGTAAGAAAGTTCAATAAATCTTGATTAATTTTCATGATAGGAACTAGATTGTTACAAATTTGAATGCATACAAACTAAATTGTTAGTTATTAAGTTCAAAGACTAAATTGTTACAAAATTGGAAGTATATGAACTAAATCATTACAAATCAAAGTTGAGAAACTAAGGTCCCATTTGATAACCATTTGGTTTTTGAAAATTATGCTTGTTTTCTTCAAATTTCTTTACCATGGGTTTCATCTTTGCCAAGGACACCTTTGAATTCCTAGCCAAATTCCAAAAAACAAATTTTTTTTTTGATCAAAACTACTTTTTTTAGACCCCATTTGATAATCATTTGGTTTTTGGTTTTTGGTTTTTGAAAATTAAACTTAGTTTCTCCCAATTTCCCTACCAATGGTTTTCATCCTTGTCAAGGATACATTTGAATTCCTAGCCAAATTCCAAAAACAAAAACAAGTTTTTGAAAACTACTTTTTTTGGTTTTAAAAAATTTGCTTGGTTTTTAAAAACATGGAAAGAATGGTATTAGAAAAACAAAGAAACTTGTAGGTGAAAGTAGTGTTTATAAGCTTAATTTTCAAAAACCAAATGGTTATCAAACGGGGTTTTAGTTTTCAAAAATTGACTTGGTTTTTGAAAACATGAGATTAAGGTAGATAAGAAAACAAAGAAATTTGGAGATAGAAATAATGTTTATAAGCTTAATTTTAAAAAACAAAAAATCAAATAGTTATCAAATCTGGCCTTAAATTGTTACTTTCATAGGAGTTGAGGACTAAAAGTGATTTAAAAAAAAATCTCAAATCAATGTAATTCAAATTCTACATCCTTTAGATCGTTGAATCCAAACTGTAAGAAATAATAAAGCAGATGGGAATTAAAATCCCGAGACCTTGAAATTCTCGTGTAAGAATAAGAGCGGAGCAGACAGAAAACCTATAAATGCGATTACATGTTCTTCTTTCAGTATCAAAGCCAACAATTAACTGTGTGACTAAATAGTAAAAAGTTGTAAAATGAAGAAGATGAAAATGTTTCAGTCAATCCCATTCAACTTTACTTTTTATCCTAATTAACCTTACAATCCAATAGGTTAAAAGGGTGAAAAACAATGTAATGTAAATATTTTACAATATATTTCAGATTTAGATTCAAATTATTTTTTTAAAAAAGATCTAAATGGTAAAATTTAACTTAACAAATATACAAATATACAAATACACCAAAAACGTAAAATATTTGATCGCTACTCTGTAGCTCTGCGTCGGTCGTTGCTTTCTCATCTTCCAACTCATCCTCGCTCCAGAGATCCCCAACTCTTTGATCGAGTTCTTGGAGGATGAATCGTTCACCTTCGTCGGCGTCGGAGTCGACTAGGATGCTCAGAGGCTCTAAAACGATTTTGGGTTGAATGTGGCGAACACTGGACGATTAAAGGGAGGGAGAGAGAGCAGAGGAGCAGTGGGGTCAAAGAGAGAAAGTGAAAATAGGAGATAGAAATTGAATAAAAATGGACCTAACTTTTACATTTTCCATAGTTTGAAGGTTAAATTTGTACATTTAAAAGTTTAGGAGATCCAATTTTTACAATTTTGAAAGTTTAAAGGTTTAATTTTTACTTTTGAAAGTTTAGGGGTGTAATTGTTACAACCACCATACTTCGGGGTGGTTTTTGCAATTTGCCCTATATTTTATTATTACCACAAATATTTTTAAAAGTCATATGTGAATTCCCCTAAAAGTACAAGAGTCTTATAACATGAGGTAGATGATGTATATACAGGTATTTTTATCTAATGGAAGAGATATAATATATGATGTTGATGCTTCATATAGGAATGGAGGAGAGACATTTGAGTGTAAACAAGGCAAAAGATTTGGTGAAACCGTGAAAAACTCATAGGAAAAAGGACAAAAGAGAGAAGAAATGGAAAAAAGTGAAATGGTCAAAAAGCGAAAAGAAACAAATTGCAAGCAAAGATTATGATTTTGTTTCCTTGGATCCTCACTTTGCATTATTGGAAGAGCTTCTTTAGATTGACTTTTTTGAAAATAAATGTCTTTTGATATGCTTATTTCATTTCATACCTATCATTGAATTAGAAAAATGAATTCGTCATACTTGACTGCATACATGTACATAAGGATCTTCTTACATATCAATTAAAATCTTAACAATTAAGAAAGAAAAATGTAGAAAATGAGAAAAAAAATTATCTCACCTGATTGTCAAGATTTTAATGGTAGTATGTAGAGAGATCTCTATATGCAGTCAAGTATTATCGTTCATCTACTTTTGGATAGGGAACCCCCACCTATTGGTTATATATATAGGTGATGAACTATCAAAAAAACAAAGAGAAAGGCCATAAGAGACAAAATGGCAAAACAATTCAAACTGCTTCGAATTCCTTCCTTCCAATGTTGTCGCTCCAGCGACATCTCCGTCGTCCCCACTGACCCACCGCCGCCCTTGTCGCCGTCTTCAAAACCCCACCACTCCTCCCTGAGGCACCATGTGTCCTCCGCCTTCAGAACCGCCACTTGCGGCTGCAGATCATCCTCCACCAACTCCGACGACGACCACCAAATCACCAAAACATCCCCAACACTCCCCCGACACGTGCCGCCCACGCCCTTCACTGAACCATACGACGACGTTTCGGCTCTACCGAAGCAGCAACGGCGCAAGAAGAAAAAATCCAAATCGACGACGGCACTCACACGGCTCCGAATCAGCACCTCGTCGGCGGAGAGTGGATTATTCAGCAGCGAATCGTTCGACGAAATCGACGAATTAGAAGAAACCGAAACCCTAATTTCTTCATCCAAAACAATCTCCACTACCGACGACGACGACGACTCTTCCTCCGAATTCAATCCTCAATTGGAAACCATACGTGAGAAGCCGTACAAGAACGGAATCAATTTGAAGAAGAAGAAGAAGAAGGAGAAGCGTCGTCGCAGCAGTAATCGGCGACAGAGACAGAGAATCGTGAAGGCATCGCCGTCGCCGGAAAGCGAGTCACCGGCGAGGCTTTCGGTGTTCCAGAGGCTGATACCGTGCACGGTGGATGGGAAGATCAAAGAGAGCTTCGCGGTGGTGAAGAAATCGGAAGATCCGTTCGAGGATTTCAAGAGGTCGATGATGGAGATGATAATGGAGAAGGAGATGTTTGATGAGAAGGATTTGGAGCAGCTTCTTCATTGTTTGTTGTCGCTGAATGATCGAGAACACCATGCGATTATCGTCGAAGCTTTCTCTGAGATTTGGCAGTCGTTGTTCTGTAACAGATCGACAAGTCGTCCAAGCTTTTGATCTGATCATTCTCCAATGCTACATGTCGCTCTCATATTCTCTGTTTTTCCAATGTAAGATCAGAGTCCGTCAGCTCATCCTCTCTAATGGTAATATTTTCTAAGGTATTAACTTATGCTATAGTTTTCTTTGTTTTTAATTTTACAAAATATTTGACCAACAAAAGCTTAGCTCTCATACCTGATATTGGTTCACAATTTGCTGATTTTGATAATTAATTAATTAGTTTAAATAACTATTTGAACACTTTTTTAAACATTTAAGTCATTCCAAACAGATTCCAAGTTGGACAAATTATTAGGTGTTCTTGGTGCAATGAGACTGTTAGATGTAAATCTTCAAATTTGTCTAGCCCCTATTGATAGTTGGATACAAAATCAAGTTACTTTTACAATTTCTTCCTCTTACATCCCACACTGCAAAACTACCCGTCTCATTGTACCGGGAGCACCTAATAATTTCTCCCTTAGTTGACTATTGAAGGTAGATGAGTAATTTAAGAGATGATTGACAATGATGGAAAGTGATCATAGGATGGGTGGAAATAAGTTTCCTAGGGCCCGTTTGGTAACGTTCTCGTTTCTTGTTTCTTGTTTCCAATTTTATTAAGAAATCTAAGCATTTAATAACTATGTATGTTTCTTGTTTCTCATTTTTTAGAAACACTCCCAAAATTTGTATAGAACTTTTGGGAACAACTAAAACTAGTTTCTCCTTTTTTGTTCTTGTTTCCAATTTTTTCCAAACATAAATAAGAATGTAGGTTTATTATTATTGAATGTATAGGTGTTAGGGTCATGAAATTCTATTTTTCTTTATTAAAAATGAAGAAACGGAAACAAGAAACGAGAACGATACCAAACGGGCCCCTAACTTCCTAGTGTATGGTTTGCGATGAGAATTAGGACCCATTTGGAATATCTTTTAGTTTAAGTGTTTTTCAAGAATGCCTTTTTTAAAAAACATTTTGTATAAAAATTGTTTACAATTTAAACACTTGTATGTTTGGTTTACATTTCCTCATAAGTGTTTTTATACACAAGTTATTATATACTTAAAAACTCTTTCTAAAATTTTGCTTTCAAGTGGTTCTCTCAAAATGGTTTATTTCTCAATCTAATTTTTTTAATAAGTCATTTTTCATGATTGTCAAACACTAGAATTTTTTTTTAAATATTTTTTTTAAAAAAATTAAACACTTGAAAAATTAAACCGAAGGTACTAGCTTTAATTAAGATTAGGTTTACTCATTAGACAATTTTCTTAATTAAGATCATGGTCTTATTGATCATTATTTGAGATATGATGAAATGAGCGGAACATGGTTTGGATAAGATCAATTTCAATCTTTAGCTAATATATGTACTAACATAGCCACTTAAATGTGGAAGCATACATTGGCTTATCTAATTGTCTAAAAAATTCAGTGTTTCCACCAAATCATAATCACACATGAAAAGGTTAGATGGCTATAATGGAATGTGTATAGATATACCGTTAATATTCCAAACAATTGATATGATTTGATTATATGTGAATCAAGTAAAATTGTATGACAGATTAATCATGTTATCTAAAATGTTATATGTATGACTTATTATTATATGTATCACATAATAAGTGTACAATAAGTATACCAGAGTTATGAAATGTGTATCTCACAATCACACTAAGAATGTGTTTGGTTTAACTTTTCAAGTGTTTAATTTTGAAAATAAATCATTTTGAGAAAATTTATAGTGTTTGGCAACCACTAAAAATGACTTATTAGAAAATGAGATTGATAAATACACCATTTTGAGAGAAGCACTTAAACCAACTTTTTAAAAAAGACTTCTTAAGTAAACAATAACTTGTGTATAAAAACATTTGTGAGGAAATGCAACCAAGCATATAAGTGTTTAAATTCTAAACAATTTTTACACAAAATATTTTTTTTAAAAATGCATTCTTGAAAAACATTTAAATTAAAGTGTATTCCAAACGGACCCTAAATATTAATAAATAGATGTGTTTATTATTATTATTATTTTGATAAGAAATAGATGTGTTTATTGTAGTATTACTTTTTTTCTTTTTAAATGTTAATATCTATGGAGAGACATTAGAGTGTAAAGCACACAAAGATTGAAAAAAGAAAAAGAATTTTCAAAAAAAGAAGAAGAAGAAAAAGAAAAGGTCAAAAAGTGCGGAAGAAGACAAAATCGCTTTGTGCAAAGATGATGATTTTGTTTCCTTGGATCCCCACATTGAATTATGATTCTAATTTACATTTGTTGGAATAAGGTTCACAATGGGATGAGTTTAAATCTCATTTTACTCTATGAAATTCCATAATGCTCGAGTGTTTTTTAAATTTAATTAGGTTAAAATGTCATCTTTGTCTCTGTACTTCGATTTTCCTTCTATTTTAGTTGATACTAGTTTTTTAGCACGTGCTTTGCACGTGATATTTTCATTTTTTTAATCAATATTTGAATTAACTTTCAATTTTAAAAATTATTCGTATATAAAATAATTAATTATTTTTCATTTTTCATTTTAATTATCTTATATTAAATTTCAGTTTTAATAATTATATTAATTTTAAAAAAAAATCTAGGAAAATTATTTTTATTGATCCAAAATATCCATCATTTGAATACTAATTTTTTTTTTAAAAAAAGATTAACATACTAAATCATTTTAAAATTATAATCATTTAAAAAAAATTGTAAAATATTTTAATTCTTATTTTTGTCTAAAATTTTTTATGATTTATTAAATACTAATTTATGCATTTAGAAAACTACAGACATAAACCTAAACATGTGTTTTGTATTTTCAAAAAATAAAAACATGTGTTTTATTAATTTATTTGATAATTAACATACATTACCATATATTTAGAAAACCACATGTACAAAAATGAAATTAAAAAAAATAATTTTATTTCATATAATTAATAAAAATTAATGATAAAGACAAATTGATAAAAAAAATTTAGAAGTTAATAAAAGAAAGAACCAAATGCACAATTCACTTTATCACAATAAAATTTTTACATAACTCCATGAGATTTTAACTCGTCTCTACTTCTTGTTTCTTTATGCTACATGGGGGTTGGCAAAAAAAAGTTTGAGGCTTGCTCCCAAATGCATCTCAAGAGAAGTGAATGAGTGTTTTGCTTTACCTCGAAAGGTACCATCTTTTCAAAGTTACACCACCACTTTTTGTAGCCGCCAACTTGATTCTTATTGTCATCCTCGTCGCTGCCGTTATTACTACTTTTGCCATCCATTTCAAAAATCCACAGAGGATATGAGATTAATATAGTAATACATACGGAATAGATAAATTGCCTTGTAAAGTTTGTGAAGAATGTGAAAAAGGTTTGCCTATTTATATAGAAGCTCGAGAATGTGCAAATGAAAAGTCTTATTTGATTTTGAAACCATTAGAGAGAAGCACAAAAGGTTTGTTATGAGAATAATAAAAACAAATAAATATTCATAAATGAAGAAGAGATGGAAGAGGAAATGATGGAAGATGAACCAAATTAACCACTCGAAGCATTAAAAAGTGGAGAGAGGAAGGGAGAGAAAATGTAGGGAATTGGTGATGAGAGTGAAAATTGAAAAGTAATAAAAAAATTTTAATAATTTAAAAATCTCTTTCAAGTTCTACAAAAGTGAAATTTGGGTCACTCATTCATTTACAAAATTACAAAAAATAAAGAAGTAATAATTAACTAAGGGACATATTTGGAATTATAAAATTAACATTGGGACATAAGGGTCCAAAAATTATTCTCCAAATAAGCCATTTTTTAAGGTAGTAAGATAAGATAAAATAAGATTAAATATGATCTTGTAGAAATAAATTTATCAATTAGTTTTCAAATAATAAATTAATTATTTTATAGTATCACAAAATGCTTTTGCTTCACTATTGTATGTCATTACTATTTGTCTATCATTGTTTGAGGTTGCAGTTCATGCTAATGATGTTTGACTTCTTTCATCCTTATTGTTGATCACTCGTTCTATGAGTTCTTTTTATATGTTTAATTTGTTTACTAAGCTTTTCATCCCGACCTTGATTTTATGATATCTCTCTATTCATAAATAATTGTTTTATCTTCATGATGTTTTTTTTTTTTTGAATTACTCCACTCAATTGATTTCTCCCAGAAATTCACAACTCGAAAAGAAACACTTAAAGAAATTTTAACCAATGAAAAGAAAACACACAATTTGATCTAATGCCAATATTTATTTGTTAAGTTATTTGAGATTCAAAAAGCATATTCTAGTTTTTTTCTTGTATTTTAAAAATCATATTTTCAGAGAAAAAAAAAAATCCTATTCTATTTTCTATTAAAAAATCATATTATAAAATTATGTGATATTTGATATATTAAATTAAATATATAAATTATTGGAATTATAAAACTCTTGAAATTTCAAGAGTTTTGATATTTTTAATTAAATTAAATATAATTAAAGTTAGTGATTATGCACCTAAAGAGAGACCTTTATATATTCCAATATTCCAACTATTTAAATGTTATTAAATGAGTTAAATAAAATATGTAATTTTATAATTATTATTAATTAATTCTAGGTGCATGCTTTGTAAATTTTGTCAAAACCTTTAATATAAATATAATTTTTATTTTGTGTGTGTAAATTGTCAGTTTGTTTTTTTCATGTAAATTTGAGGGAAAAGATCCATATTCTAGTTTTTTTTTTTTTCAAAAAATTATATTTTGAGTGGAAAAAAATATATCATATTCGAGTTTTTTTTTTTTATAACAAAAATCATATTTTGAGGGGGAATATTCATATTCTATTTATTTTTAAAAACCATATTATAATTTTATGTGATATTTTATATTTTAGATTAAATATATAATTTATTAAAACTGAAAAACTTTTGAAATTCCTTGATATAATTAAAGTTAGTAATTATGTAAATAAGGAGAAACATTTCAACTATTTAAATGTCAATTAAATATATAATTTAATAATTATTAGTAATTAATTGTAGGTGATATGCTTTGTAAATTTAAGTTGACAAAGGATAATATAGTTCAAAAATGTTTTTAAAAAATGGTGACTTTTTAATAGAAGATTATAAATTATAGGTATAGATTATAGATTATAGATTATTATAGATTTGTGAGACATTAAATTATACATTATTTTACTTATTTTTGGAACAAAAGAAACATAAGCTTGATGCAACAAAATTTCATTTTTCAACATATATTATTAATAAAAAAATTATACAAATTATAAAAGAACAATAAAAAAAAAGTGAAATTGTAACCTCAGAAGTCTATGATCTAGGATATAGATTCGGCACATGGATCCCTTGCTATTTGAATGTACCAACTAACACACCTTGAAACATTTTGAAGATCGAAAAGGTATTGAGAGCAAAGAAAACATAAAGAGAACAAAAACAATGGAAGAATGAAAACTCAAGTATTGGTGAAGAAAATGGTGGAAAAAGAACCCATTTTATAGTAGTAGAAGATGAGAGTTACAAACCTTTTGAATTCTATAACTTCTAAAATTTCATTATGAATTATTACAATTAAAAAGAGTTGTAGGAAAAACCTTTTGTATTCTAACCTTTTGGTAGATCCTACACATTTATTATTGATAATTAATTATTAATTTATTAATTTATTAATCTTTAATGGTATATTTGTAAATTAGTAAATTAAAGAAAGGACAAAAGTGTCCAAAAAAGTTTTTCCAACCTCCTCACTTTTTAATATAGTATAGATTGGTAGATCCTACACATTTATTATTGATAATTAATTATTAATTTATTTATTTATTAATCTTTAATGGTATATTTGTAAATTAGTAAATTAAAGAAAGGACAAAAGTGTCCAAAAAAGTTTTTCCAACCTCCTCACTTTTTAATATAGTATAGATAATTTGAAATGTTTAGATTTCGTCTCCTTGCTTTCAATAAATCTCAAAATTAACCTATAAAGTTAGTTTGAAGTTAATTTAGAACAATGTGAAGATACTTTCAAAATCTATGAAGGAAAGTCCGGTAGAGATTGAATTTTTTTTAGACAAGTTAACAATAAAGTAACATTAGAGACCAATTTTAAGTGTCAACATGAGCATAGCCCAATTGAAATCAACTTTGTGTTAACGACCAAAAGGCTTATGGTTCAAATCTCCCTACCCCCACATGCCCCCACATGTTGTAAAAAAGAGACCAATTTTAAGCTTGGTTGAAATACATGGACAAAAATGGAATGAATTTCAAAATACACGAGGATCAAAATGATAATATAGTTGGGGGCTATAACTATTTATTTCTTTTATTATTATTATTATTGTGATGAGAATGGTAAATATGACAATCAATTTTGCTATCTATTCCAATTTTTTAGAAAAAAAAACTCCTGAAATGTACTAATTTGAAAAAAGTCATTAAATGCCAACACATAAAGTGAGTCATCCTATTTTAACCCTAACTAAAAAAAATAGATCATTAAATAAATCTTTCAAACTTTTACAATTTTTAACATCTAAAAAAAGCAAGAAATGCAACATTCATTAACATTTTTTTTAATACAACAAATATGGAGTATGAAAATTTGAACCTTCGACCTTAAGAAAAAAAGTACATATCAAATCCCACATGTAACTGAACCAAAAAAAAATGTGCAAAATCCATGTGTTATTAACAACCAAGTGTGTATTATTTAGCAAACAAATGATATATTTCCAATCAAAATGTCAAAAGAATATAACTGCACCACCTATACAAAGCAAGGTTCTTTTTAGGTATGTATTGGTAAGAGGAACTTGAAACCGCCACCGCCCCTGACAACCTCCGACGACCGTCGTTGCTGCTGGTGACTGATTTTTTTTTCCATTTTTTTCTTCTTTTTTCTTATTTTTATTTCGAAAAATAAAAACGAAAATAAATAAAGAAATAGAAGAAAGGAGAGGTAGAAGAAAAGAAAGAAAAAAAATTCGGTTGTTGGTGGTGGTTGCTAGAATTTTCGTCGGAATGCTCTGATCAAGACTTATTTCAATGCACAATTAGAGCAAAGAAAGATTATCGAGAACAAAATCGAGTAGAAGTATTGTTGGCTCCAATCAAGACTTTTCTAGGTGTGTGGGGTTGAAAATAGAGAGAAATTAGGGTTAAAGTGAAAAATCATGGCAAGATTTTTCCATCGTAGCATTCAAAGCAAGACCTTTGTATTTTTTTTTTTTTTTTTGAATCGGTACAAACAAACAAAAAGACAAAAACTAATGTGTGACAATTGTGGTTGGCATCTCTGTAGCAAGAATGCCATGAGCCCATGGAGGACAATCTTCTAACAAAACCTCGTTATGTTTGGTGGTGCGAGCGTGAACTGCTAGCGTATGTGCAACTTTGTTTCCCTCCCTAGGTGTTATCAGAAAACCCCGAATATTATGTGTGAGCTGTAATTGCTTTAGGTGTTGAATAAGAGGAGCAATCTCATTGAAGTGTTGATCCCGATCGTTTAGAAGATTCCAAACTATCTGTGAATCTGTTTCTGCCCATATTGGATGAATGCCTGCGTCAAGAGCTAGGTGGATGCCATCAATAAGCGCCTTTGCTTCTGCCCATTCAACTGAGCATCTTATTTTCCTATAACTCTCTGCTGCTGCCATTGTCTCCCCTTTGTTATTTCGAATGATCATTCCTGAGCCCACATCTCTATCGATGACTGCTGCATCTACATTCAATTTGAACTGGTTGATAGGAGGTGGAGTCCAAATATTGGAGGGGGTATTTTCTACATGCCTGGATCTTTCTCCGCTAGCATGGCTCGATTTTTCCATCGTAGCATTCAAAGCAAGACCTTTGTAGGGGAGAATTTATATGCCTCAAAGGAGGACAATACCTAAGGACATGATTGATTTATGTCTTGATCTAAGTTGAACTTGAACCAAATCAAGTTTGTTAAAAGAGAGGAGGATACGATGAAGATTTTTACTGAATACAAGGTATTCGTGTGTCACTGCTATATTGTCGATTAATCGAATACAAGGTATTTGCATCTATGAATTGAACTTGGTAACAAACTTGATGATGATTGAATAGCAGACATCTAATGATGATTTTTTCTTTTAGTAGCAAGAGATCGTGTATGCATTATTTCATTGGAATAATATATTTTTTTCATATATTTTACATGTTATTGGTGTTGTTTATTTTCAATTTGTGATTTTCTAGATTTCTAGATTTTTTTTGTGTTTAATTTCAATTTGTGATTTTCTAGATTTCTAGATTTTTTTTACTATATTATTAGGGGTGAGGATCATAGACCGAAAAACCGAGCCGACCGAACCGACGTCGGTTGGTCGATTTTTGAATTAAATCGGTCGGAGTCGGATTTTTCTATAGAAAAATCGACTCATCGGTCGGTCGGCGAGTCCAAAAAGACTCAAACCGACCAGAACCGATCGAAAATTAAAAAAAAAAAAAGTTAGAATGCTATTCACTCCAGCCGTCAGAACTGCTGCAACAATTAATGTTGTAGCAGCTCCCTTGGGCGATGGTCTTCCAAGAATTCAAATTTAATTTTATTTATTTTATTTTCATTCTTCTTTAATCTTTCTCCAACGTTTCCTCCTCCTTCATTATTTTTTTCTTCTCCCTCCTCTTCTCTATCACTGAAGCTCTTCTCCATCGTCGAGGCTTACTTCTTTTTCTCTTCTTCTCTTTTTTTTTTTCTTTCTCTTTTCTTCTCTTTTTTTTTTTCTTTCTCTTTTCTTCTCTTTTTCTCACCTTTTTTTTCATCTCTCTTCCATTCTTTTCTTCTTTCTTCCTTGTTCTTCTTCTTATTTTCTATTTTTTTCGTTCCATTTTTCTTCTTTCTCATCTCTCTCTACTTTTTTTTTTATTTTATGGTTTGTTGTTTCAATATTTTTTTTCTCCGTTCATTAATGCTACAAAACCAACCAAAATCGACCGACCGACGGTATGGTTGGTCGATCGGTGCACGAAAAATATTCCAAACCGATTTACACCGACCGACCAAAACCGACAGATCGGTGGTCGGCGTCGGTTTGAGCCTAAAACCGACGCCGATCGACCGATGATCACCCCTATATATTATTGTTTGTTTCAATTTTTTCTTGTTCGATAATGATTTCTTACATTTGGAGATTATTTGGTTGGATTTTACTTGAATCTTACATTTAACATAACTATTTTGTAATTCCAAGATAGGATTTTGGTAGGGGTGTCCATTTACCCCGTGGGGACCCGACCTGTACGTGTGGGGAATCCCCGCATGGGGAAATGGGGGAGGGAATCCCCATTCTTTAAACGGGGGCAGGGACGAGGATTATATTCCCCATCCCTGTCCCTGACCCCGGCCTCGCCCGTTCCTTGGCCCTACTCTTTTTATAACTAGGTTTTTACCACGTGCGATGCACGTGTAATAATTTGACTAAGTTATTATGAAGTAAAGTTAATTTAAAATTAATTAAGATTGTATATACATTCTTATATTAGTTTTGTTTTTTCTACTTCTATGATGATTTTTTTGTTTTCTAATATGACTAATTTTAATATAATATAATATATATGTAATTTATCATAGCAAATGGAGTAACAATAATTATGCTAAATAATAATAAAAAAAATAATACATGTTAAAGAAATTGGTTTATAAAGTCCAAACTTCTTTATAAAAATTAAACCCTCAAACTATATGATAAAATTTAAAATTAAACACTCAAACTGTCAAAGTATAAAAATTTGATCTATTTTAGTCAATTTCTCTTTCTCTCTCATTCTCTCTCTATCCTTTGTCCAATCGGACTACTTTCTACATTTCTCCCTCTTTTCAATCACCCACTCTTTTTCTACTTTTTCTTTCTCTCCTCGTTCACTCTCTCTCTCCCTCCTCTCCAATTTTACTATATTTAACTCCAACCTTGAAAAAGTTGAGTAATTATCTATCTTGTTTAGTTCAACACTATCTCTTTTGTTGTATGTGTATGTTGCACCTCAATTTTGGTTTATTTACATTATATTTTTTTTACTTATTTGTTAATCGGTGTTCGTTTTATAGCCCATCCAAACCACAAATTTTACAGTGTTCCAATTCCGTTTCCAGAAGTATTTAGGTTTAGATAAATTAGGGAATATAGTGTCGTACTTTATTCCGTTTCCAGAATAAAGTGGCAATGGGAGAAAGTGATCTATTCTTAATTGATGCATTTTGTTTCCAAAAGTTTGTATATGTTTCAAAGGAAATTATATTTAAACTAAAACAATGTATTTTTTATTATTTTTTTTATCTGCTTTAATAATTTACATTTACATAGTTCTTAAACATGACATGTAAATGATGGTGGTTACACATTTTAGTCAAATAAACATAAATTATCATATTATTTTAATTTTTTTATATTATATTTTTTCGAATTAATATTAATTTAACTATTAAGATATAATATTAACTTGAAAATAGTTTAGCTATTAAGATATAATATTAACATGAATATAAAAAATTGGTTTTAGAATCTCAAAATTATTTTTAAAAAATTTAATTTAAAACACAACAATATAAAAATATAAGGGAATCACGGTGTAGATAATTTCAATAAAGTTTTAATGAAAATTGCTTTTCTAAAAAGAAAATTGATTTTGAATGTTTAAGTGACTTTTAAAATTTATTTAATTTTGTTGAATTATTTCTATTTATTTCTGATACTATTTTACTCCACATTAAAGCTTCTTTTTCAGTTTTTTTTTTAAATAACCTTTTTAGAATTTAGTCTTTATAAAACCAAATATTAAATGCAATAATCTTCATATTTGTTAAAAGAATTGTCCCATTGTCCCATTAGTGTATTCATCGTATTGAACCTGTACATATCAAAACCACAGTTTAAGACACTGATATATAGAAGTTTGAACAATCGTTGAAATTCATATTTTGATACGTACTTATTGTCCATAATCTCTCTTTTTTAAATGATTGACATTAGTTCCTTCTAACTGATATCGACTTAACTTGGATTACTCCACCCACCACATCTATAATATGAAATAAATATTAGTAAATAGTAGGATAATGCTAACATAAGTAATATATCTCTATTAAACTATATGAGTTTCTACTTGTTTATCATTCAACAACATTTCAAAATAAAAAAATATATATATATATATATATGAAGATTAGCATGTGTTGTCATCTAAATAATAATAAATAAAAAAAAAGATAAAAGATTATTTGAAAGAAAAGAGTGCGGGTTAATTAGATAGTTATTGTATTTTCAAAAAGAAATTTGGAAAAACATATGCATTTGAAAAGATTTTGGAAAACCAAGCTGATTTGTTGGCTTATATTACAATTCTTGTGTGCAAAATGAATACGACAATCCACGTGTGGTAGATTCAAGTTATGTTTTTCTTTCTTTATTTTTTTTTATTTTTTAAGTACATTTTCTTCTTTAATTTTTAATTTCTATTGGCATATTTATTCTTGATTTTATTTATTTATTTATTTTTATGTTTTCGTTTATTTATTTATTTTTTTTCATTTTCATATTCTTCGTTAATTTTTAATTTCTTCTTTTTAATCTATGATCTTGTTTTAGGAAAATGATAAATATATTAACATTTCAAAAAACTTATTTCATCTTTAATGCTCTGCTTTCTGAAAAAAAGGTATTAAGTGTTTTTTTTTTTTTTCTAAAAGTTGATATACCTAATTTTTTTTGCTTAAAAAATCTATAATTCTATAAGTTGTAGTCATAAAATTTTTCTTTAGTTTTAATTATGAATTTTAAAACCTAAGTTAGATTCCATATTTTTGCTTGATTATTTTGATTTTACTTATTTTGTTTTATTTAATTTTGATAGTGTTTGTTCTTTAAAATAAATTACTAAGTGAGTTTAGACAAAATTTAGTTACAACAGTTTCATTCTATAATTACATTGGCCAATTTAGAAATAAATTCACAATAATCCCAATTTTTTTTTTGTGCAATTGAATGAAATTATTGAAATTAATTTTTTTTAGTAGATTTACTTAGTAATTTATTTTAAACAAAATACAACTTGTAAAATTGTTAGACTCAAAATAAAATAAAATAAAATAAGTAAAATCAAAATAGTCAAACAAAAATATGGAGTCTAACAATACCACAACTTATAAATTCATATAATTTTAAGCAAGAATTTTAGGTATATCAACTTTTAGGAAAAAAAAAACACTTAATACCTTTTTGAAAAAAAAACAAAGCATTAAATTAAAGATAAGATTTTTGAAATATTATGTATTTATTGTTTTTTAAAACAAAATCATAAATTAAAAAACATAAATTAAAAATTAAAGAAGAATACCGAAAAAGTAAAAGAAAAATAATAACAAAATAAACAATAAATCTTCACTCTATCTTAAAAACGAAAATTCAACCTTGCTTTTTTTATGTATTAGATTAGATTTTGAATAATTAAATATTTAAATAGATTTTTAATTTTGAATAATTGAATAATTAATTAGATTTTGATTAATGTAATTATCTAAAATTTAAAAGGGTATTCTGGTCTAAAAATGTTTTTTCAGATAATATATTATAGATTATAGATTATAGGAAAATATTTTTTTCAAGATTTCATATTGGTTTTTTTAATTTTTTAGCGATTACAGATTTTTTTAATCATTTATATATAATTATTGTTTTTTTCTTATTTTTTCTTATTTTTTATAGAAAAATATGTTTTCAAGATTTCATATTCGTTTTTTAATTTTTTACGGATTACAGACTTTTTAATTTTTGTATCTTTTAATTTTTTTAATTAAAATAATTAAATTTTAACTAAAGTAATTATCTTAAATTTACAGGGGTATTTTAGTCTAAAATGTTTTTCACGAATCCTTGCTTTTTAATATATTATAGATTATAGATTTCTTATTTTTTTCTTATTTTTTATAGGAAAATAATTTTTCAAGATTTCATATTCGTTTTTTAACTTTTTACTAATTACAGACTTTTTAATTTTTGTATCTTTTAATTTTTTAATTAAAATAAATAAATTTTAACTAAAGTAATTATCTTAAATTTACAGGGGTATTTTAGTCCAAAAATGTTTTTTACGGATCCTTGCTTTTTAATATATTATAGATGAATAATTGAATAATTAATTAGATTTTGATTAATGTAATTATCTAAAATTTAAAAGGGTATTCTGGTCTAAAAATGTTTTTTTCAGATAATATATTATAGATTATAGATTATAGGAAAATATTTTTTTCAAGATTTCATATTGGTTTTTTTAATTTTTTAGCGATTACAGATTTTTTTAATCATTTATATATAATTATTGTTTTTTTCTTATTTTTTCTTATTTTTATAGAAAAATATTTTTTCAAGATTTCATATTCGTTTTTTAATTTTTTACGGATTACAGACTTTTTAATTTTTGTATCTTTTAATTTTTTTAATTAAAATAATTAAATTTTAACTAAAGTAATTATCTTAAATTTACAGGGGTATTTTAGTCTAAAATGTTTTTCACGAATCCTTGCTTTTTAATATATTATAGATTATAGATTATAGATTATAGATTTCTTATTTTTTCTTATTTTTTATAGGAAAATATTTTTTCAAGATTTCATATTCGTTTTTTAATTTTTTACGAATTACAGACTTTTTAATTTTTGTATCTTTTAATTTTTTAATTAAAATAATTAAATTTTAACTAAAGTAATTATCTTAAATTTACAGGGGTATTTTAGTCCAAAAATGTTTTTTACGGATCTTTGCTTTTTAATATATTATAGATTATAGATAATAATAATAATATAAAATATAATTTAATTTATATTATTATAATATTATGGTGTAATTTGCAAGTACAAATAGTAAAACCACAGCTTTGTTGTTTTTGAAGAAAAAAGAAGAAGAAGAATAAGAGGGGGAGAAAGAAAGAATTAAAAAAATAATAAAATAATGATAAATTTATTATTTTAATATATTTTTATTTAGACAAATTAAAAAATAAATTTTTTTATTAAAATAATAGTGTCACGTCAGGAAACTGTTGGGGTTTAACAGAAAATTGGACGGAGGAACCAAAAGTGTAACGAAATCCAAACCTTAGGGATAATTTTGTTGAGTTTTAAAACTCAGGGACCAAAGTGCAACCTAACCTAAACCTCAGGGACCAACAATGTATTTTTCCCTTATTTTTAATAACTTTTTTCTTATTGAGTTATAAACAAAAGTTTTTTGGAAAGTAAAAATTGCAATGTTTATTTAAGTCGTTTAAGGTAAAAATTGCAATACTAATTTAATTTCAAAATACAAATTCTAACACTACAAGTTTTAGGTTGAATACAATGAAATTGAAGTTTAAAATAAAAATTCATATACCTATACCATGTCATTTTAGAGGTAAAAAGTGAAAGGGCATAATACACTTTTGGCCATAGAATTTGTACTTAATTTCTATTTGGTTCCTGTGTTTTTAAAATGTTTAACACCTCATGGTGCTTACCCATCTTGTCTATCGAAGTTCTATTCAAAAACCTCGTCTGAGAACTTGTATAGAGAAGGGTTTCCTGCAATTTGGGTTGGTCTTGTGGCACCCACTCCCAACCAATTTCAAAAAGGTTCGCTCATGTTGGAGGGAACATCCCCATTCAGTGATCGGTTTGCTAGTTCATTTCATCCCTATAGTTCCATTTCTTGCTCGAAAAATGAAGAAAGACTTGTTTGAAATTGTCGGTTGGGTTGGTCCAACCAAGAAAGGAATGGGAGTAGGATTCGTTTCTTATTGCAAATATTTTCACTTGTAGCATACCATATCTCAATGTACTGATGTAATTTTTCTACTATGTGTAAGTTCCATAATGATGGTGTTTTTCCAAAATTAAACTTGCATCTTGAATTAGCCATCCTTTAGAAGGAACACTTCTAGTTCTTGAAATTGAAATTTAGTTTCTATATGGTCCTTGAGATTTCAAAAGTGACATGTTGGGTCTTCGAAATTTGAAAGTCGTTTCTAAATATTCCATAGTAGAGTTCACATTAGTTGATCTAACAAAATGACAACGTGGTAGTTAACATATGCTTACTAGACTTGGATGATATATGTTTTCTAAATGAGTTGGAATTCTTAATAGAAAAAAACTTGCCTGCATACCGATATGTAGAGATCTTCATGCATACCACCATTAAAACGTTGACAACTAAGAGAGATAACAAAAAATTCTCATTTTCTCCCTCCCTCTTTTTTACTTGTCAAGATTTTAATAGGGCCCTACATACCGGTATGCAGGCAAGTTTTGTCCTTCTTAATATATACATTTTTACTTTTTCATACTAAAAAGCCAATTTCAAACTTCCGAGTTAACTGTAGATTAATTTCAAACTTAAAAAATGAATTAGAAATCAAATTCAAATTTTGGAAACCTAACATATCACTCTTAAAATCTCAAATAACTAAATGGAAAGAAACTAAATTTAAATCTCCAACACTAAAAAGTGTTAAAAGTGTATTAACCAAAAAGAAAATTTTACATTTATTTATTATTTTTTTAGAAGAATTTTTTACATTTAATTTGTTTTTCATTTTTGTTTAATTATTATCACAGTTTATATTATCTCTCAAGGCCAGTGGCATTTTCGAAATTACATCAAGATTTTCAATAAAACCCTCTCGACTCACCCATCTTCTTCACAGAACCCTCTTAACCCGGCCGCCAAATCTCACTGCTTCGACTCGATTTCGCCGGCGGCGGCGGTTTTCTCTCTCTCCGCAATCTCTCCAGTCAGTTTCCTTTATTTTCCCATTTTCTTCTCTATTGTTCTTCAAATTTTTGTTGTTTTTTTTTTCCGGATTTTTGTTCGTCTCCATTAAGATAGCTCCGTGTAAATCGATATTCTGTCAACCCTAATCCAAATCTTGATTCACAGAGATTGGGCAATGGCGACTGGAACAGAACAGCGTCAACTCTCGCAGAAGGAGGCCGACATTCAGATGATGTTGGCCGCCGAGGTTCATCTTGGCACTAAAAACTGCAACTTCCAGATGGAGCGATACGTTTTCAAGCGCCGGAATGATGGTATGTTGTTAATAATACACTTCACTTTTAGACCTTAACAGTTGTTTAACTCCGTAAAGGACTTCCTTGAGGTTGATTAGTAGAAGGCTTTTTCCCCCAATTCTCTCTGTATTCAAATATTGGCGGTGGTTTCGCTTGGGTTGGAACTTTAAGTGCTATAATGGGTGTGCGTTTTAATTCTCTACTTGTATTTCAAACCTTAATTTTTAGAATGAATCTCTTAGAACCAGAATGTGATCATAATTTCATTAATACTCATGAATGAATTTTGTTTTCTCTCTGTAGGTATCTACATTATTAACCTGGGTAAAACATGGGAGAAACTTCAGATGGCTGCTAGAGTCATTGTGGCTATTGAGAATCCTCAAGACATTATTGTTCAGTCTGCTAGGCCTTATGGTCAGAGAGCTGTTTTGAAGTTTGCTCAATACACTGGTGCTCATGCAATTGCTGGGAGGCACACCCCTGGAACGTTCACCAACCAGCTTCAGACCTCATTCAACGAGCCACGTCTTCTGATACTTACTGATCCTAGAACTGATCATCAGGTGCTTTAACATTTTAAAGAACCAAAACTAGTTTGCGATTACAAGTTTAAGTCCAAGAGGATGATCTCCTCCTACCAATTTTAGATTAACACATGTTTATTCCCTTAGTTAGTTAGTTATAGACATCACTTGTTGTTGCTGCTATTTATGTTGCCTGGTTGGTTTCTTGCTTGTTGCAGCCCATCAAGGAAGCTGCCCTTGGAAACATTCCTACAATTGCCTTTTGTGACACTGATTCACCAATGCGGTATGTTGACATTGGGATTCCAGCTAATAACAAGGGGAAACACAGTATCGGATGTCTGTTTTGGCTTCTCGCGAGGATGGTTTTGCAGATGCGTGGAACAGTCCGTCCTGGGCACAAATGGGACGTGATGGTAAATTCTGAGTTCGATTATCTATCTGAACTTGAGAAATCATATTCTGACATGGAATTTGAAATTTTACACTTGATTGTTGGAACTTAAATCAAAGGCTTGGAATAAATGAATGCATGTGTGATTTTTGTGTTATGCAGGTGGATTTGTTTTTCTATCGGGAGCCTGAGGAGGCGAAGGAGAAAGAGGAAGAAGAGGCTGTTGCGCCACCAGATTATGGCATTGCAGATTTTGGTGCTGCTCCGTTGGTTGCAGATCGATGGGTTGCTGATGCTCAGTGGGATGCCCCTGATGTGGTTCCAGCTGCTGCTGCTGCTGCTCCTCCTCCAGTTTCTAATGTTGAGTGGACCCAAGAGCCAGGTTGAATCCGAGCCTTTTCTTAGCCTTTAGGCTTTATTATAATGTTATGTGCCCATTGGTGTTTTTTTCCACTTCAACATTTTTCTTAGGCAAGTCATTTTGGTCTAAGTTTTTCAGTAGTACCTCTTAGGCAAGTCTTTTCTTGTAGTTTGTTTGCCATTGGTGTGTTTTTCCATTCCCAACTTCTTTTTTTGTATTTTAGATATCATTGACGAGGAATTTTAAGATGCCAACGAAGTATAGGTTTAGATCTTTTTAATGATTATTGTAGGTATTTATTTCTTTGTTATTTGCCTTTTGCAGTCGCTTTAGGAGCAGTAGATGGATGGGATGCTGCAGTAGCACCACCAGCACCTTCACTTGAAGCTGGTGAACCTCCAGCCACTGGTTGGCAATGATGAGGGAGCTCTCTCTCACTCGGAATTTTGATTAATCATTATGAGTTTTGCATGTTCGTGTAGGAGTGCCCCTCATCTAGTTGTGCGTAAGCGGGCTTGGACACTCACAGTCATGAAAAAGAATGTAGTACCACCCATCTTCTTTTGTTTCAAAATTGACTTGTATTTTATTTTTCCTAGTCCTGTTTTAGATTTTAAGACTGAATGCTTGACTTCAACAACGGTATCTTGGTGCAATTTTTTTATGAGATTAAAATTGCTCAGACTTTTACTCAGATGCGAAATACTCTGCTTCACGTTCTTCCAATGGAATTGTGTACCTATTTAACCTCATTTATCAACAATTTGTTCTATTGCCTGTTTTTGTTTTTGTTTTTTTTTTTTTGGGTGAAAGTCATATTGGTGTTGGAATCTATATTTTCCTGATTTCTTGGAGCCCATGTTTATGAGTTATTTTTGTCGAGATTAATTTAGTTATGGGTTGCCCTAGTGGTCAATAAGGGTTATGGGAAAAAAGAATGGGTTGATGGCCACCTATTTAGAATTTAATATCCTGTTTTTCTTTGCAACCAAATGTAGTAGGATTTGACGATTGTCCCGTGAGATATGTGCAAGTTGGTCTAGACACTCATGGATATAAAAAAAATTTAAAAAAATTAGTTTAGTTATGTAAGAAAGAATGTTCTAATAGTCTGAAACTATAGAAAAAAATGATGCGGTTTCCCCATTTTTGAGAAGTATAGGTAACTCACTTTCTAAACCATAAGAGAATTTAACTTGGATCTCTACTTTCTTTTGATTCAACTTTTACGAGACCACTTCAAGTGTTCTTTTTATAGTTCAACAATTACAAGAGTAGAGACTGCTTCAAGTTTTATCAAGGTTTTAGCACTTCGAATATTTTTTAGAAGAAGCACCATAAGCTACTAAACAAAAACGTTCCACTGTAATGAAGACCATTCTAGGTCAACGGATAATTATTTTTTAGATTTCTACAATATGTAGAGGTGAGAGAATCCAAACGTCTAACCTCCAACCAATATTCCAAAGCCCAAATACAACAGTAACGTGAGAAGTCAACATCTCAAAATCCCCATCAAAATCAATCTCCCACAGTCCGCTAGAGAAGAAGCTGTGTGGAAAGTGAAAGAATGGGGGCTGTTCTGAAGCTGTTCGACTCAGTTCTTTTTCTGTGGTTGCTCATACATGCCTTGGCGCCTCCTCTCATCGGCGCCCAGATCTTACTCCCGCAAGCCCTCTTCCCCGATCTCCTCATTGATTTCAAGAACCAGTACATTCGCCATTCGGGAGATTATCTGATGGCCGAGCCGCCTCACTTTTTCATCGGCTTGCTTTGGCTGGAGCTTCTCCTTCAATGGCCGCTCACGCTTCTCAACCTCTACGCCATCTTCGCCGCAAAGTCATGGCTGCACACCACCTGTTTGATCTATGGCGTCTCCCTCTTCTCTGCTATGGTATTCTACTTTTCTGCTCTTGTCACCTCTTCTTAGCATAGTTTTCTAATTCTAATCCTTTGAAGATGTAAGTAAGTGGAATAGTTGTGTGATCTTCAAAAGCAACTTGATAGAAGTGATTAGTCATTGACGGTCACAATAGGTTTAAAAAAAAAATCAACCACAATCGCTTTACAAAAATTACTTAGGAATCACCTCGTAAGTGATTGACCGGGAATCACTTTCTCATCATTGTCAAACATCATAATTTTGAAAAAAGTGATTTTGGTCTATCCCAAAATCACTCACAAACATGCCCTTAGCCATGTATTTTGTGTATGTATTTAGGAATGACTACGAGGCGAAGTAGAATTGGAAATGCAGTCTCCATTCTCCATTTCTAATCTCATGGGAATCCTTTCTTGCTCTATTCTTCATTGTGAAGAATTGAGATCACAAAATCCCCACTCGGGACACGTGATTCTCCCTATGAAAATGAATATGATGCCGATAAGTGAAATTCAAATTTACGACTTCAGAAAAATCAACACGTATATTACATCATATCGAATCAACTAATGTCCTCCTAGTTTTAAGTATTCAATGGGTGCATTTTGATCTTAAATTTGATGTTTCATTGTTTTATTTTTTGCAGGCTGCTATAGGAGCTGAATTGATAGGGTCAAGGAGAGCATCTGATGTACTGTTGATAATGTATCTCCCTTTCTTGGGTTTGGGAGTTTTAGCCACACTACGTGGGCTGCTGCCGCGCTCCAGCACGGCTACGGCCGCCGGCCACGGCGTTGGGCCATCAATTGGCAGCAAAAAGAAGGCTTGAAGAGAAAAATGGCAATGGATGCTTGCCAATTTCTCTAATCTCACCTCTATTTCATTTTGTTCTTCCAAGTAATTGTGTTGCCTATGTTTTCTTTTTTCTTTTTTTATTTTTATTTTTATTTTTGTCCCCCAATAATCTGTTTTTTAGAAGATTTAATTAGATGAAATAATAAATGGTAGGCCAAAAAATTCATTTAGCTAGAAAAGGTTGCTCATTAAATTAGTAGTCAAGCTTTCAACAAGACATTAATAAAATTCTCGAAGTTGTAGATTTGAATTTCAACAGAAAAGAGGATTAACTATATGGAACTAGAAAGTATGGTATTAATACACTTTTTTTTTTTTTTTTTCTTTCAAAAAAAAAAAAAAAATACACTGTTTTTTTTTTTACCCAAGAATTAAAATATATGAGAATCTCAGTTTTGTGGAGATAAAAATGTCAATAAAGTATCAATAAAAATTATATAAATAAAGAAATTTATAAAGATTATTTAAATTAATAATGACATATACTTTAAACCATTTCAATGATTTTTTTCAAAAAAAAAAAAAAAAAAAAAAACCATTTCAATGAATTATAAAATTTTATTAGTTTGTTTTGTTTATTGATGACATCATTTTTTTTTATATATTGAACACTTTTTTACTTTTTTATTTTTTCATAAATGACACCCATCCATTTCTAAATATTGAACTCTTTAATTTATAAAAATATCAACAAATATTGAACTCGACGTGGACTTCAAGGCAGCTAATGCCTTCAATGCACAATTTAACTATAAAATAGACAAATAAATAGTAAAATTGATTCTAACAAACTTAGATTAATAACAAATAAATAGGACTAAAGTGGTCCTATAACCAACCCATGATGGTTTAAATTTAGCCACATATTGGAAGAAGAAAGGCTCAGAATCTATAAAAATTGGTGCTTTTACAACTCTATAGTCCCATGTGACTGTGCCCATAATTTAGTCATCCAATGCCAAGGCATAACAGCAATTGTTTGCAATCTGCAGCTTCCAGAACAAAACTTATTCAAGTAGGGACCAAAAAATCAGCCAATACAGATAGAGAGAAGAAAGCAATGAACTCAGCAACATCAAAGTTCAACTTAACACTCATGTTTTAGTTTCATCATCCTTTAATCCATCCTTAGAAGAAGCATCATCAGCAGTAGAAGCCAAACCAAGACTCTCCTCAACTTTTCTCCAAGCCCTCAAAGAATCAGGAGGGAACTTCTTCCTTATGGTCCTGATTAAACCCTTGGCTTCTTTCATCTTCTTCTTCTCCACTAACCCCTCCACCAAATACTTCACTGTGTTAAAATCAGGAATCTTATGCATCTTCACACTCTCCTTGAAAACCCTATACCCTTTCTCAAACTCCCCATTTCTACAGAGATAATATATAAATGTCCTAAAAGTTGCAGCATTCTTATTACACCCATTTATCTCCATGTCATCATAAACCTTCTTTGCTTCATCAATCATCCCATTCTTACAGTAACAAGTCATCAAGTAATTATAACTAATGGTATCGGGTTTCAAACCTGAATTAGCCATTTCCTCGATCAAAGCTTGTACATGTTCTGGCTTGCCGCCATGCTCATGCATCAATCTAACATTATAGGCTCCCACATCAATTTCACACCCTTTTGATATCATCTTGTTCCAGATCTTCTTTGCCTCTTCGCTTTCACCCTTCTTGTACAGAGCATCTAAAATGGTGGTGAATGTCACAGCAGTTACCTCCACGCCATTTCCCTCCATCTCCCTCACAATCTGTATGGCCTTCTCGGGGGAACCCGCTTCGCAATAGGATTTAACCAGGATCCCGTACGAGATCTTATTGGGAGAGAAATTATATTTCTTCGGAATTTCATCGAACAATTGAGGAACCTTGTCGAATAGCTTCGAATGGTTACAAGCCGATAACAGAGCATTGAAGGAGATCGCCGATCGAGGCGTTCCGAAATCCTGCATCTGATTATACGTCCTCATAGCGTGCTCGAACATACCCGCTCGACCGTAGGATCGAATCAAGGTGGACAGAAAGGGCTCCTGAGTGATCTTGGGATCATTTTTATGGGACTCGATTAGGGATTCGATATCGTCGAATCGGCGAGACTTCGCAAGGCGCCGAATGGTGAGTTCCTGAGCGTAGCGAGAGGAGACAGGGGAGGTGTAGTGACTGGAAACAGAAGAGTAAATGTTCAAAGCTTTATCTGGATCATACTCGGTTCTGAGTTTAGATTTAGCTTTTGAAATGGATATTGAAGAGGACGTCGTTGCTGTGGCGGTAGAGGCGGGGGCGGCGGCGGGGGCGGCTGTGGCTGCCGTAGATAGGCGACGGATGTGGCGGGTGGAAGCGGAGAACGACATTTCTAGGGTTTAAAGTCCGTCGTCTACGGAAGCCTGACTACAAAACTGAAGTCTGGTAGGGTTTTACAGTGTCATTGAGAAAAGTATCTTAAATTTAATTCTTTTTCCTAAAAAAATAATTGCATTTTCCACCTTTCTCATTTTTTGTCCTGCTTCAGAAAATAATCACCATTTTTGTCATATTTTATACCAAATGTTCTTAATTTATTTAAGAATTAAGAAAAAAAAAATTGAGGTCAAAGCTCAACCGTTATTGACATGTATCCAGCGCACGTCAGAGGTTTGAATCTCTCACTTCCAATTGTTGTTGTACTCAAAAAAACAAAAATTTGAGGAAAAAACAATTTATACCCCTAAACTTTGGAGTTGTATCAATTAAAATCTCAAATTAGTGATTGTAAAAAGTGAATCAATTTAAATTATTTGTAAGTAATTTGCCATTATTTTCACTTTTTTCTATTTAAATTCAACTCAAAGTCACAGAATAAAATTAGATTCAAAGATGAAAAAGGTCTCATATTAATGAAAATCTTTCACTACCAATATGATTACATCATTTCTTTCTAATTCAGAGTAATCCCTACGTTCAAAGTAGTCTGATACACATGTGAATTTTTTTGTTCAATAATAAGTGAAAGTGGGGGATTCCAACTCTAACCTCTTGGTCAAGTGCACATGTCATTTAAGTCATGCTTAGTTCGGTCATGTGTAAAAGTTATGCATTAACGGTTTCAAAATAAAATTCTATCGGAGGGTCTAAATTTACCACACTATTTTACTAATCCATGTGATCTAATCTAAAATTATCTTGTTTTATATCTAATCTAATTTTTTTATATATGTATATATAGGTACGAACACAATTTAATATATAAAATTATGTCAATTTGAACATATTACATAGCTGACCAATTAAGACATATTACATATATTGATTTAAAAAAAAATAATTAAAACATATACCGTGAACCAAACATATGAGATTTGAATTTCCACTATATATATTTATTTATTTATTTATTGTGTAAAGAAAAACATTTGATTTAATTTATATATCCGGATATTTTATTCTATGAACCAGTAAAAAGAGATATCATTATATAAAAATTGAAGATACATCCAACTTTTTACCTTTTCTTTTTCAAAGTATTGGAATCAAAATAGCATTTAAACACTTTTTTTATGACAAAGTTAATAAATAACATGAACATTAATCATAGAAAGGAAGTTTTCTATGATAAAGTGATTGGGGATGGGAGCTAAGTGCCTCAATAATGTGAGAGGAACTTATCTTATCATAGGGTTTAGATATAGTGGGAGACATCAAGCGACTAATCTAGATTTAAACACCTTCATCATCATTGCGGAGCACCTATCATTGACATATGCCTCACCCCTTAAAAAGGGAATGTCGGCTCATTACCATTTTTTATCACATCCACATGTCACATAATAATAATAATAATAAACTAACGTTTAGTAGTCAAAGCAAACTTAGCTCAACGGTAATTGACATATATCCTCGATCCAGAAGAAGAAAAAAAAACCTTTAGTAATCACAAGGGTATTTTAGAAAATTTGATAACTCAATCTCATAGGAGTAACATATTAATTTAACCCGATATATATTATTGTACCTAAGGCTTTTGAGGCTTGTTAAACGAAATCTAAGTGAACCTAAGCAAGACAAATTTACTTCTCGCTACTATCCCTCAAAATAGAAGTTTTTAGATGGACATGAATAGAGTCTTACTATTGGTTAAATTATATGTTTAGTCCCTAAGAGTTTGTTTGGTAGACAATCCAGATTCTGTTTTATGTTTTTGACTTCATTGAATTTAGTAAATATGCGTTTGGCATGTTTTTTAAAATTGTTTTTGAATTCTATGATCCAAATAGTATAAATTTTGAAAACTTTTTTTTTTCTAGTGTATCTAGATTTTGAATTGGAAACTTTTAAATGAAAAATTAAATTTAAAAACAAAATAAAGACCTTAATAAATATAATATTTCATGTTATAAACTCAATTCATTTTTATGAAATTAAAATGGTATAATATAATGTATTACAAATTATACGATATTGTAAAATAATAATTATACAAAATTTATAACATATAACATGTTTATAAATTAATTACTAATAGTTTAGGGTTTAACCTAATATATTTAGTTGATAACTAAAAATAGTTTATGTTTTATAAATATATTATCAAACACATTTTGAACGATTGCTTAAATTCAAATCCAATTTTTGAATCTGCTACCAAACACATCTGAAAACATGAGACCTTTCAACATATGAACACTAAATAAACAATGTTCAAAAGACAATTTGTTAATTAACCTAAAAATAAAATAAAAGCATCTTCCAAAAATTGTTAATAAAAGACACCAAAAAGAAGAAAAAAGAAAAGCCCCTAGCTTTTGGTTCATTGCCACCAGTCAAGGATCACCTAATATTGTGCACAGTAGTTTAAGTGTGGTTTAAGCTCGCATTACATTAGCTGTTACTTGCTGAATCTTGTTGACACAGCAAGGGTCTAAGAGGGGACTAGTATTTACCTTTTTCTGTACAATTCAAAATTTTTGTGTTGCACGACATTAGAAGCCTTCAGTCTGCCAAAGCATTTTCCAGTAGGTTCGCTGCGCTTGATTATGGTACCTGATGAGAAAGACAGTAATTTTGTATCAAACAGCGACGAACAGTTTCATCATGGCCAATTCTTTCTAAAAGTCATTATATTTGAAATCCTATTAGCTCAGGTGACCTTTTGCATCATTACAAGTGCAACAATCAATTGGGTGATAATAAATTGAGAATTGTAATGAACTAGAAGTAAATAACAATGAAGATAGAACAAAGATACCACATTTCTCATATCTAAATTATTTTCGATAATGTCCCATTTGTTTTACAATAACTTAATTCTCAACAAACTCCCCCTTCCTCATCCCTCTCTAATCTACTTATGAAATATTTTGAGGAATGTTGGAGAAAAATACATGGAGTCAAAATTTGGATGTGGATCAAATGTAGTCCACTGGATAATGGCATTCGATTTATCTGCAAAATGCATATTTTATCAATCAGAACCAAAAAAAAAAAAGCAAAGAAATCAGTTTTTTTTTTTTTTTTCTTGAGATGAAGAGATGCTTTTTCATGATTTGATATGCTTTCTAGTAAGAGTATAGAAAGTTGTACGGCAGAGCGAGAAGGTCTGGTTGCTTGCTTTGCTTTGAACCTCTTTAATTGTGCTGGGAATGTGCCAGGAAGAACCTAGTCATCTTGAATTTCCATCACCACTCTTCAAGACCCAAGAAGAACCGTGGGACACGCAAATCTCATTCATAACCTGCACAAAAGACAATAGGGTATAGTTAAACACCAGAATCAGATTTCATAACACCAGTGAAGGATGATAGGCCTAGGAGTCCGAAAACATTCATGGAAATTCATAATGAGTATAAGTCAATCCCATGGTCGAAGATAGACAGTAGAAAGTGCATAAAATCAACACTGCGAGCCAGTGCTTTCAGTGGAAACCGGTAGATGGTAGGCATGAAATCCAATTATCATGAGGAAAAGATAAATCATCAAGGATTAGAGGTTCAACAAGCAGAAATCCAAGAGACTTCAAGCTAGTAAGACCTCTTGAAATCTAGTAGAGTCCCTTTGCCTCTCGTCGAGGGAGAGGAAAACCAAATTCAACAATTAGCCCGATGTCAGGAAGAATTAAGACATTGCTGGGTGCTGGCACTAGCTTAAGTTCAAAGTTATCTCATCTCAATCACGAGGAAAGGTTCACCATGATGGAGGTACTTTTTTTTTCTTCCAGATAGGCTGAGCTAACCCTTAGTACTTACTAGATGAATGACCAGGCCCCTCTTCAAACCCTTGCCAGAGAGACAAAAAGGAAAGATTCTCAATATCAATGATAATCGGAGTGAGCATCAAGGGGCCAATAATTATCAATATGAATACAAGCGCGCTGACTCAATATTTTGGCGTTACATGATGGCTTTTTGGATTTTGATTCATTTGAAAAAAAAATCAAATCATCTTATCAGAAAATTTAAAAAAAAAAATAGAATCATATCATCAAGAAGTTCGTATAGCAAAACTGATAAATCAGTAGATTCAGTATCTTTTTCTGCTAGTTTGTATAGCAAACGTGATGTTTCTGTGTCATTAGCGTTATCATTTAAGGATGCCACATCATCAATAGAATTTAGTTCTAATAAAAATATATATAAACCTACAACCCATGATAACATGGGAATTAGAGACTGCGCCCTGATATTTGTTATAGGATAGCATAATAATCACTGAACAATAAATATCCTCACACCAGAATATAACAGTAGCATAAGGATCAAAATCTATTCAAACTTTCCTTTTCCATGCGGGAAGAAAGTCAAATGAGTGAGTTTAAATAATATGGTGGCTAACCTTGCTATATTCATTGCTATTGAAACCTCTCCCAAGTTCACGTTGGGAAGCTTCCCAAACATCAGCTCTTTTAAGCACTGCTTTAGGTCCACGTCCAAGAAAAAGTTGAATGACAACTTTCCTGCATAGTGCAGCACACCACATAAGAAAATATAAAGAACCAAGACGCCAATTTCAAGTGTTCGTCCATGTCCTATAATTACTAGTAAATTTTTTATAATCTATCAACGTCATAGCTTAGAGCTTCAAGCATGGAAAAATAACATAAAAAAAGATTCTCACAGAATACACTTTGACAATGTATAAAGTTCACCAGCAACCTTAATGGATCGTATTCTGGATGCTCTGGAGATGACGTCAAGACATAGAGACCATGAATCTCAGTTGCAACTTGGCTTATGACCTTTTTTAATTCGTCTGGAGGAGCATCAACACCATATGCAGCAGCCACCACCATTCTGGCATCAGCTTTTGGAAGAGTAGACTGGGACACGGCCAAATCACGCAAACCTTGACATATCAACTGAAAGCTGCAACAATAAGGCTATGATTGGTAACTCCCATCAGCTTTACTACAAAGACTTGCCCATGATACCACGTGAAGAATAGTTTATTACGATGTCCCATGATTGATAACTCCCAAGGCTATTACAAAATGCGAAGACTTCCAACAAGAGAGACTCTCAACCAAGCAGTTCAAAGGAACAATACGAGTGCTTATAAACAAGTGGCGTACAGAGGAATAATTCATTTCCCTTACAAAAGAAGTCTATCATTTCTTTAAGATAATGAATTATAGAAAGTCGAAAAGGCACAACAAGTAGAGGTTAAAAGGCAATGATATCCTAAATCACATCAAAGCTCCTCTCTATACTATTGTACACAGTAGCAGTAGCATTCGTTTCCAACCAAGACAAAATCTCCTCAGGACAAGCACAAGCAAGAAAGAAAATCAGCCCCTACCTGCAAACCTTGTGATTTTGAAAAAGCTTTTGAAGGGCTTTCGGTAAAGCTTCTCGAGTTTCATCCGACATGGTACTTTTCCGGTTAAGAGCTGCATTACTGCTTTTGGTTGTAGCTTTGTCATGACTGACTTGTTTTTCAGGTTTAGGAACCAATTCAGGCTTTCCTGTAGCAGCATTTGCTTGGGGCACACTTTTCACAGATCCCCGGAAAGAATTAGTGATCCCTTCTTCCACAGACCTCCAGACCTTTTCTTGCTTCTGAACAATATCCAGGTAGTTATTTAAAAATGAACGATCTGTTTTCTCCTTAAATTTCCAGTCCTTAAATGCAGGTCTTTCAACACCAAACAAATTCAAAAAATGTTTCACTTTGTCCCGAAGAGACTTCGGAACATTTATCTGCGAAGAGTTGACCACTGGATTCTTGCTAAACAGAGAGAGAACAAAATCCCTAGCACAACGTCCACTGCCATCTTGGGGAAGTAGAAATGAACTTTTTGGAACCCAGAGACCCTGTACTGACTGAGCATACTGCTGAAGAGATTCGATAAACTCATCTGCTTCATAATCAGGGGCATAATGCTTAAGTGCACTAAATCTTTGAATTGGAGGTCCCTATTCAAAAGGAGGGAAAAAAATTATTCAATAGCAATGAATCAGCAAGATATAAACACTATAAGATAAAAAGATAATCCACTTCCTTAAGATGCCATCAGCATCTCCTCCCACTTCCCCTCTTTCAATTCCAAAATATATTTCGATCAACAAGGGAAGGAGATAAATATATGCCAATTGCAAATTTGAAAAGGATATGCCAAATCCATATGAATGCTTCTAAACTTCATAAAAAACAGAATGACTGACCCACATTGAAATATGACACATTGATGGAAAATGTGATCTGCTTCTACAGCAGATAGATAGGAGAGGGAGAAAATATATTTTTTAATTTAAAAAAACTATTCAATATTAAAAATTAATTTTAAAAAGATGAAAAAATAATATGAGGGGTCTTTTAAACTTATTTCTTAAAACTAAAAGTTAAAACTCAGGGACTAAAAAGGTTCATTTTGAAAACTCAAGGACTTTTTAAACATATTTTTCATTACTCAGGGAATAAATATCATGAAGCGAGAAAGCACTAAAAGTCTTAGAAAGAGAACACCAAGAGGAAGCTTTTAAATGTGTTGAATCACAACCGTTCGTCCAAGGAAGAAATTTATCTTCAAAAACTCTCTGATTTCTTTCCAATCATAATTCAGATAAAAGAGCTTTAATTGTCAAATAAGATTTGGTTTAGCCGCCAGAATTGGACCGAAAAGAGGGTGATGAACATAATCCTTCATATAGTTGGAGAACACCCAATTCACATTAAAAATGGAGAACAGCTTGACATTGCCTTGAATATTCAATAACAAAAAAGATGTCTCTTTTTTAAAAAATATATAGAGCAACTTTTCATTGATATGGTGAAAAGTTGCAAATAGTTTCAGAACTAGTCCCCAGGACACAAGGAAAATCCTATTCTGAATACACATTTGCATACTGTTTCGAAACTTAAAAAAATACACATTTGCATACCCGCCCCCTGAGAATCATATCGGACAAAAATCCTTATCTAACAATGACTAATGTAGTACACCACCGGAAAAGAAAACAATTAAATAAGCATCTGACACAAATCCTTTGGTTAGTTGAGAGAGTAAAATTTGAAAATAAGATCTCATGACAATTATATAATGTTTGATGATTGCATAAAAGGACACAGAATATGCAGCCAGCTAAGGATGCATAAAGGTTAGACGCTAGAGTAGATGTGCACAGGCATCGATATTTTCTCATGCAATCAGGAATAAATTTTCACAAGTAATCATCTTACACACAAACCTCGCTCAGCAATTTCTTAATCCGTTCCTCCAAAGACAATGAAAGCAAATACCTGAAATATCCATAAGTATGATTAAATACATTAGTAAATATTTGAACTCTCCCTGTTTACTTCTTGGTTGCCTGACTACTTAGATGTTCAGTAACATAAATTAAACAGCTGAATATGTGAATGCATATACCTTTTAGATGGACCTTTGGGCTTATTGCTGCTTGTGCTTGCACCAGGACACAAGGAGTCCATATAGTCATGCCTATGTTAAGTAGAACCAAATCAAATACTCGAAATAAATATTATTAGCAAACAGATGAAATTGTTAGGTATCCAAACTAAGAAAAGACACCAAACACTAATATATTATATTGCAATCTCAAAACGAAGTTACAATATAACCGATAGCCTTTCGAGAGGGCTAACTCTCTCCCAAAGTCCCACTATGAGACAATACCAAAATTCTCCACACCCCTGAGACTCCTTAATTCCCCTATTTATAACCAAGGCACAACCAAGGCTCCCTAACTATTTACTATTATAACCTTACTACCCTTCTAATACTATTCCCAATTATCCCTAACTAGTACTCTCACAATACTCCGCCCTTAAAAGACACCTTGTCCTCAAGGTGTGCTTACCAAACACAACTTTTTTTTTTTTTAAAGTCCACACCCCAAACCTAAGTGTCAGAAAATAAGCATTCTTGGAGATAAAACCCAGCTGGTCGGTGCTTCGTTGATCATGTGCAGTGCCTTTGGCATTTACTTGCTCAATTGAGATGGCCGGCAGCGTGAGTCTATAATAGTAGGTTGGATCCCAATTCCCAAGTTCCAGATGTGAGGCAGCCCAGCCAAAATCCATGATGTAAACCCTCTGGATTTCCTTCAATTGACAAGTAATGGGCTTCACTAATTCAATTAAACTCAGCTCACCCATGAATGTCTGGCCCATGTAATTAGGGTTACCTTTTGTTGTTCTCATCTTCCTTTCACAATTGCCTCCCTCCAACACAGTTCGTTCACCACTATCCAACCGCTGCTTCCACCCCGTCTCCATCTCTGTCTCCGTCTCCGACCATATCCTTCTTCGTCAACGGCGATGAGTCTCCCTTTTGTGACTATCTCTCTCCATTTTCGTTCGTTCATCATCCTCCAGTCGCACCCGCCGAAGCTTCCGCCTTTATCTCTAATCTTGTGACCGTCGGCCATATTTTTTTCTTCCCTTCACTCTCCGCTTTTTCTTCCTCTTTCTTATGAAATTTCCATCGTCGAAGTTGTTCGCTTTGCCACTTCTTTGCCCGCCAACATTCTTGCTCCTCTGATGTACTCGCCGGACTTTTGCTCTTCCATCGTCGGAGTCGACCGCCTTGACATTGACTATACTGTTGTCTTCCTTTGTTTTTCATTCGAAAGTTGCGATTACTGATTCGTCCCTCCCTCGATGATGGTTGATGATGTTGCTTCGGGAATTTTACCTTCATCGATTCGGATACTTTTCCAACCCGTTCACACTTGGTTTTCGAGTTGTGGTAGTTTGCACGTCAATTCAGCTTCTTACCTTTTTTAGTCGACTTCTTCTTCATGAATTTGCTCCTCCTCAGAAAATTCCTATGCTCCATACTTTTGCGTTTATGTTCTCTCTGTTTCACTTCCTTTTGCTTTTCTTCCCTCTCCATCTTTTGACGTTTGTATTCCTATGATCGTTTTTGCATTCCTTCTAAGATTTGTTGCATTTTCTGGACTTCTTGTTGCATTTCCTTGATCACTTGTTACATTGCTCCCTAGTGTAGTTCCATTCCACGAGCCACCTCCATTGTAGTCATGCTTAGCCTGAAAGCCTTAGGGCCCGTTTGGTACAAGGTTTTTGGAGATGGGAATGGGCAAGGGTTTCTAATACCCTTGTTTGTTTCAAGATTTCTGTGGTTGGCCCAGGAAATAACGTATTCCCAGGCATCATTTATGCCCATAAGCAAGGGTTTTCTATGCCCTTGCAAAAGCATGGGTTTTCTCTTTTCCCATCTCTTCTTTTTTATTTTTATATGCAATTTTATTTTGAATATAGTTAATTAATTAACTAATGGATACTAAATTAAAAATAATATAATAAATTATTTAATTAGATTAAATAATAATTTGTCAAGAATTTCATTTTTTTTAAACAAATACTTTTTTCTAGGACTTTTAAACAAATACTTAGTCCAAGTTTATTAAAGGGATGTAATTACATATTTACTAAAATTATAATTAATTAGTCAATATTATCGAAAATATATTTAATTATTAAATTAAAATCATTTAAATGAATTTAGTATAAAAAATCATTTTTCAATAATTATAATTAATTACTTATCGATTATTTATAATCAATTAATTACTTTTTTAAATTTCCTTATAATAAATAAATAATCATATTATTATTAAATATTTATCTAATTAATTTTTATGGATACAATATATTAAATTATTGTAGTTAAAGATATTTATTAAAAAATTAATTAAATAATTTTAGTTTGTTAAATTAACATAGTTTATCCCATTAAAATCATTTCATGATTATTATTTCATTAATTTTTATTAATAGTTTGAATTAATTTTGATTATTTTATTGATTAATTTATTAAAATTACATAAAGTTTACCTGATTAATTCTAAAAAATAAATACACACATAATTTGTTCTCATAAAATCCTGATGACATTCACATGCACAACCAAACACAGTTATCTTTGATTCCCAGCAATCTTATTCCCAGGCATAGTATTCCCAGGCATCATGTATTCTCAGGCATCTATAAAACCTTAAACCAAACAGGCCCTTAAAGGTTTCAGGCTTTTTAGTGGTGTAATTTTAGTATTTTTATGTTAAATTTATATATATACTAAAAAAAAATTTAAAAAAAAAAAAAAACAACGGATCCTCCACGTATCCGTATCTTAGTTTTTTAGAAATTGACGTATCGCCGTGTCCTGTCGTGTCCGTGTCCGTGCTTCTTAGTCGATAGCCTTTCGAGAGGGCTAACTCTCTCCCAAAGTCTCACTATGAGACAATACCAAAATTCTCCACACCCCTAAGACTCCTTAATTCCCATATTTATAACCAAGGCACAACCAAGGCTCCCTATCTATTTACTATTATACCCTTACTACCCTTCTAATACTATTCCCAATTATCCCTAACTAGTACTCTCACAGAAATTAACTGCCATTAAAGATTATATGCATGGGTAAGCAAAAAACACATACGGGCTCATTGAAAATTGTATAGGGGAAATTTTCTTTGCCACCATGCTTCGCTGATATCTGGTTGATAGATCACTCTCTAGGCCATAGTACTTAAGTGGAATCCAGCACTACAGAAAGAGTGAACCAAACAACATTAGAAAACTGTATAATGATAGATTCAATAGTCAGACACCTTTTTTCTAAGTTTGAGATGACTTTTCAGAAGGTGAAAATGATTTTTGTTAATTAAGAACAATTTTCAAAATGTTCATGGTGTGTGGTTGAATAGTAAAAAACAATTTTGAAAATCCTCAGAACACTTCTTAAAAAAGCACTCAAAGTGCTTTTAGAAGCAACAATTAATTAGCTATTCTTCCAACAGTGGAAGAGAAGAAATACTCTCACTTAAAAATACTTTTCTCAGAAACTATCTTAAACTGACTAGTAATTGGGTACTTCAAAGAAAGAGCCATTGGCCAAGAAAAGATGTTTTATATTAGATTTAAAATGAAAATGAAACCAAAAAAAAATTATTAACCTAACATATGGTGTTTGGTAGATATCAGTTCAATATGCAAGGTCAATGATGTTACCTCTTCATCTCCAGTTTTAAGTTCCGTTGAAGGTCCTGGTTGCTTCTTCTGTTCCAACAAAACGGTACAAAAGTTCAAAGAATAAGAAACAGAGTATTGAAAGGAAAAATATAAAGTTGCAAATACAAATAAATAGTCTTCCAATAAGGCTATCTCTATGCCAAATATACTTTTCCCTTTTTACTACTTGTGACTGGCGAGTGGCGATGGAATGAACTATCATCTCTATGAATTTAATGAATTATGAGTTCAACACATCTTGTTTAGCAAAAAGATAGACATTCCTATAGGAGGAGGAAAGAGAAGGGGGTGGCCTTCAAGATTGATTTTAAGAAGGCGTATGACCATGTGGATTGGAATTTTCTGGATAGAGTTTTGGAGGCAAAAGGTTTTTGGGGTTAAATGGAGAGCTTGGATGTGGACTTGTGTGAGGTCTACGAATTTTTCTATCTTTGTGGGAGGCCTAGAGGTAAGATATTTGCGACGAGGGGAATTAAGCAAGGAGTGATGGAGGGTTTTAAGGTGGATGTCCTTCATTGCCTTTTCTTTTTCTTTTAGTGGTGGATGTCCTCAGTAGACTTGTGACGACAGGAGTGGATCAAGGAGTGATGGAGAGTTTTAAGGTGGGGAAGGACGCGGTTCACCTGTCTCATCTTCAGTTTGCTGACAATACTCTCTTTTTTTGCTCTGGTCGGGAGAGTTCTTTTGTTAACCTTAACAAATTTTTGTCCTTTTTTGAAGCGATTTCAGGCCTTAAGATTAACAGAGAGAAGAGTTCCATTTTCAGGTTAAATTGTTGCCCCTCCAAGTTGGGGACTTTGGCGGAGTTGGTGGGATGTGAGGTTGGTCAATTTCCTTCCACTTACCTAGGCTCCCTTTGGGAGGTAATCCTAAAACCCAAGGGTTATGGGAGTCGGTAGTGGAGAAGTTTCAGAGAAGGTTGGCTAGTTGGAAAAATGCTTTCTTTTCTAAAGAGGGGAGACTCACCCTTATCCAAGTAGTTTTAAATGGGATTCCTAATTTTTTTCATGTCCTTGTTTAGGATCTCGGTCTTTGTGAGCAATAAGCTGGAAAAGTTAATGAGGAACTTCTTGTGGGGGGGTTGAAGAGGGGGGAGGATCCCATTTGGTTAAGTGGGAGTCAGTGTCCAAGGTTGTGGAGTTCGGAGGTTTGGGTATTGGGAATCTATGATTATGTAATGAGGCTCTTTTGGCTAAATGGTTATGGCGCTTCTTTTTAGAAGTTGATTCTCTGTAGTATAGAGTGATTGTGAGTAGGTATGGCCCTCACCCTTTTGAGCGAGGCTTGAGCAGGGATTCGAGGGTCTCAACAAAAACCTTTGGAAAGCTATCTCTTCTTGTTTCCCTTCCTCTCAGTTTGTTAGATGCCATGTGGGGGAAGGCTCTGATGTTTACTTTCGGGAAGACACGTGGGTGGGCGATAAACCTTAATGTATCTTATTCCCTCGTCTCTATCGTCTGCCAGATAAGAGGTTGCATTAGGCAGCCTCTGTGTTGCCTTCTCCTGACCCTGTTTCCTCAATTTCTCTAGGTTTTCGTCGCCCTCTTTCCGATAGGGAGGCGATAGATGTGGCAGACCTCCTTATATTCTTCGAAATCAGTTTATTCCTTCTTGGGAGGAGGGATATCAGCGTTTGGTTCCCAGACCTGTCTAGGGGTTTCTCCTACCATTCCTATTTTCATTCCTTGTCCCTCTTTTCTGCTTCCCATGCTGCTCTTGAGGCTTCTATATTTGCCAATCTCTGGAAGGTTAAAATTCCTAAGAATGTAAAGCTTTTTGCTTGGCAAGTCTTGCTTAGAAAGGTTAACACTTTGTATTGTGTTTAAAGGCATTCTTCCTTAGTTTTGCTTCTTCAATGGTGCATACTTTGCAAAAGCTATGAGGAGGGTTTGCATCATTTGTTGTGGGAGCGTCAATTTGCTAATTTCCTTTGGGATCGTTGGAGAAGGTCGTTTGGTGTTAGTGGACCGCGTAACAAAGATGGGTGAGGGTTGGTGGGGGAGGTGCTCTTACATCCTCCCTTCCGGGAGAGAGGCAATGTGCTGTGGCAGGCTTGTTCTTTTGCTGTGTTGTGGGGTGTTTGGCTTGAGAGAAATAATAGGATCTTTAGGGATAAGGAGAGATCAGGCGAGGAAGTTTGGGAGTTAGTTAGGTTAATTCTTCCTTATGGGTGTTGATCATTAGACCTTTTTGTAATTATGATATTGGTCTCGTTCTTTTGGATTGGAGTCCGTTTTTGTAGTTTTGTCGGTCACCCCTTTGGCTTGGACTGGTTTTTTTGTATGCCTTGTATTCTTTCATTTGTTCAATGAAAGTTCGGTTTCTTACCAAAAAAAAAAAAAAAAATAGACATTCCTAGCTCATCATCAAACAACCACTTATCCACAAACCTTGTGTGGGGCTAATAGTTTTCATTTTCCATCTGATGGATCCCCCCCCCCCCCCCCCCCATTCCTTTCCCAATGGAAACAACTCCCACTCATATATTAAGTAATAATAAACTGACAAATAATTAATCGCTCATGGTCCTATCCTCCTTACCATGGTTCTATCATGTAGCTAGATGTCTAGCTGAAAGTGCTAAAGCACTACTAAGGGGCAAGGGCTGTAAAATGTGGAGAACAATATCTAATCTACAGCTGCACACATTTGAATTTGTACTTAAGAGCGCTTCATCAATGATTATTATAATATTGCATAACCCTGTAATATCTCATCCTACCCAAATATGTTTGCTACTGCAATAGGCTCATTCCAAGAATAATGTCTAGAGGCGAAATAAAAAGGTATTTTGAATTAATGACAATTTTGATTACTTTACAGTCTCCAAACAAACATAATCAGCAGATTTTCCAAGATAGTTTTCAGTATCCAGCAGTTTTATAGAATCAAATAGAAAAATAGAAAATAACCTGCTTCCTTGATGCAGTTGCAGAGTTATCTGTAGGCTCTTCTGACTTAACATCTGGATCAGCTCTAACATTGTTTTTCCTTTTTGGGCCACCAGAATTAAGGTGTTCAAATGATGGTCGAAGTTGCACGACTGCATGTATGGGATTCAGGTGTAGCTGCAATAAAACCCATGGACACACTATCAATAGTTATTTATTTTTTAAAACAAATAGAAACAAACAAAACCTTGTGCTAGAATTCAAAAATTATTTTGGCAATCATAATATAAATTAGGGAATGCATAAGAACTTATAATCTTCTTAAGTTCATTCTAATATGTAAGAATAAAAAAACCAATTATACAAAGTACAAAATCTAGGTTTCCCATTCAACCAATTACAAACAATGATATAAGATCCTGCAGGGTGCAACATTCTTTAATTCACCCGTACAAAATACAAGTTTAGTTTGTGCCTGCAGCCCAAAGGATACTTTCGCAAGAAAGGAATAAAGTCACATGCAAGTATAACTTTTTATTCTTCAGTATAACGTTACACTCAAAGAGATGAAGTGATGTTCATCAAAGGTATAGATAAAAATGGAAGGTGTCATGAAGTAATTAGGTTACCACGGTGTCATCCTAAATATTCTCTCTGAAATTTGGTTACGTATCTGACAGGTGATACAAAGATTGATGTCAAATGGGGTGATCTGAGAGCGCAGGTACCTTGAAGTATCTATGATAAACTACAGAAGGCTTCAAAATACAAAATTAATTACCCCCCATTTCACATTTTTCATATGCCAATTAGATTACGTTAACATCTTCCTGAGACCATTGAGTAATTTAAACAGTGGTTGAATGTAAAAGGGCATAACAGTTCCTCCAAATAAAAGGGCACTTGTTTTCTGCATCTTGCAATTTCTCATTTTCTATTGAATCTATATAGCCTAACATGCGAAGTCCAGCACTAACACTATAAAGAAGCTAGAAATTGGGTAATTCAGGAATGTTTCAGTAAAATCACCAGTCAGAGAGCTAGCAGCAGACACCTTCCCTTCCTGAATCATTTTTGTTAGCTTTGTGGAAATCAAAACAATAAAAGTAAATATTTATCTTAGTTGATCTTCTTGGAAAATCTAAATATGGTAGATAAAATTATAAGAAAATGTCCATTTTGGTCTTCAAATCCGAGCTGCTGTATGTTGTGCCTGAATGCAGAGGAGGATCTTCAGAATGTGTTTTCTCATTGCTCCTACAGTAGGAATGTTTGAGAGTGGTTGCTGCAAGGCTTTGGATGTTTGTGGGTGTTCGATTGTAAAGTTGAAATATATCTTTTCCGACTCCTTTGCAGTCAGAGTTTTAAGAAGAAGGCAAAAATTCTATGTATATTATATATGGTCAAGTCAATTTTGTGGAGGTATTTAGTTGGAAAAGAATCCAACATTTATTTGAAGACTCGGTGGATGAATGTGATATTATTAAGCTAAATGTGACTTCTTGGTGTGCTATGTCTAAAGTGTTTCATAATTATTCCTCTTTTAGTATTAATTCTTAAAGGAAACCTTTTTGAGTTGTAGGGTTTGGCTTCGGAGTGGGAAGTATTGCGTTTGAAATTAATTTTCTTACTTTGGGTGGTTTAGATTATTGGTGGAGGTATGGCTTTTTTTTTTTTAATATTTGTGAGTGGTTGGACCAACTTTCACGCACCTTAACTATTCTGAAAGCATATCTATTTTACCCTACTATATTTGGTTGCCATTGCCAATAAAACTTGTACCTATGGCTTGATCCTTCTAAATTTTATACTATTTACATCTGCTCTTATTAACCACTAAGTTGACCTATGGTGGTTTTTTGCAAACAAAAACAATGAAAAGTTTTGATTCTTTGTGAACAAAAACAAAATCAATGTAAATAAATTAACAAACAAGACATTTCTTTGATGCGATGAATTAGATATAGAGATAATTAAACCGTGTCATTAAGAATAAACCAAGTACCGGAACAACATACAAGCAAAAGGGTGCATCAACTGCAGTAGATTCGATGTCAAAAAAAGAGTGAAGTTCAGAAGATGTGAGATATAGAAGCAACCTGATTACCCGTAAGCAGCCCAACAGCATAGGTAGTTGCTAGAGGTGGTTGCCATGAAGATGTCAAAGTCTGAACCAAAAACAACCTTTTGTTGGTAACCACTAAAATAAAGCGCCAACAATAACTCAATCCTCAGTCGAATATAGCACATGAAAGAAAAAACTCTATTACCAGGTAAAATATAGTTCACCAAGTGAAAAAAGATCTCAAGACTAATATGACGAGGAAAACAAGAAAGAAAGGAACTTAGATGCAACTAGCAACTATTGCATAATTGGTTCAATAAAACTTGCACTCTTAATCTTTTGGAAAATTTCCAACTTTAACATGTTTTTCAAGTTAAATCTGATGCGATCTGCAAGTTTAATCATACAAGTGGACTACCAGTAAACTAATAAATCCCCAAATACCCTGCGGATTTTAACAGCAATTATAGACTAGTAATCAATAGAACCATGAGAGAAGGTACCTGCTTCTTCATTTGCAAACTGTCATCAGCCTTATTGTCATAGTTATTGGATTCAATATCAACATTCAGATCGACTTCAACTTCTCCACTGCTAGGTTTAACTCTCACCTGTTAAAACTAAAAGAGTATGGTTCAAATTCTTTCAGAATAAAAAGGAATATAAGAAAATGCTGACCTCTTCACATCGCCCCTCAAATTCGTAGGGCCTCCAGCGTGGTCTCAGAGGATATTGCAATACGTATAACTGTAATAGATGATTGTCAAAGTTAAAACTTCGAAATGGGCTAAATGTAAAGAAAGAAAACGAATGGCACACAGCGCATGAATTACAAAAGCAACGAAGACTAACTTTCGAATTGATATCAGCTGAAGGAGTAAACAGAACGTCGATTTCACGAACCACCATATCTTCAGAAGTATCCTCTTCCATTGGATCATCATCCACCATTGTCTCTTCTTCAGCCTCTGGCTTAGTTTCAACGTCCATTTTAGCAACTCCATTAGGAAGCGAGGGTTCAACTTTAGGCTTCACTTCAACTTCTTCAGCTTCTTCCTTCTTCTCCCCAATTCGAGCATCCGGCTCTGCAAGTTCCGGCTTCGAAACGGGAGGTTGAGGTTCCGGCTTCGTTGGCGGCTGTTGGGGCTCCGGTTTCGGAACTACATCCGATTTCGGTTTCGGCTTCAATTTAGAGGCCTTGGGAGCGAATCTGGAGGTTCGTGATGGTACCTGGCTCGGTTCGTCTAGGTCGTCCAGGTCCATCCTGAAGGTTTCGGCGCGCTCCTCTCCCTTGGTGAATGAACACTGAAAAGCTTCTGCAACTGTTTGAAGTTCTCGGACTCGGAAGCGCCGATGAAGAAGGTGAGGTTTTTTGTTCTAATCGCAATCAAGCAGGTTAACTCACCAGCAACTGCTCCGGCGAAGATGAATAACTTGTTCTGCCGCCCCAATTATTTTTTCCCTAAACGTTTTTAGGTTTTTTTTTTTCCTTAAAAAACTTTTTGAGATTTATTTCAGTTTTTTTTTTTTTTTTCAAGTGTATATTTTACTTTTACTTAGGACTGGAGAAAGGTAATGAGCTTTTTTAAGTTTAATATGTGAAGTGGAAATTTCATCTCTTGGTGGATGATACGTGGTTTAGACTCTTTAACTATTTAAACTAGGTCCGAGTTGGCAAAAATAATGTTTGTTTTATTTATTAATCTTGATATTAGTGTCTTCTAATTATCAAACTTACAAAAACAAAAAATATATATATATATATCTATTTGAATACAAGAATTCTTAAAATATAAGGAAAAATACACTTTTGGTCCCTGAGATTTGGGTTAAGTTACACTTTAGTCCCTGAATTTTCAAACTCAACAAAAATAATTTAAGATAAGGAGCAATTTGGTCTCTGCCGTTTGTCGTTAAATACTAACAGAATGCTGACATGGCACTATTATTTTAATTAAAAAATTAATTTTATTTTTAATTTTTTAAATAAAAATATATCAAAATAATAAAACTATTATTATTTTATTAATTCTTTTAATTCTTTTTCCCCTCTTTCTTCTCCTTATTCTTTCTCTTCTCCCCTTTCTTCTCCAACTTCTTCTTCTTCAACTCTGCCGGCAAGATTATTTTTTTTTAACTTCTTTCTCTCTTTTCTTCTATCTTCTCCTCCATTTCTCCACCTTTTTTTTTATAAAGGAGAGGGAAAGGGAGAAGGAGCCTCCTCCTCCCTTTTCCCTTTTCTTTATTTATTAAAAAAAAAAAGTGGAGCAATAGAGGAGAAGAGAGAAAGAAGTTTTAAAAAAAATCTTGTCGAAGACCGGCGGCCGGGCGGCGAACGACGGTGGCCGCCGGCCACCGAAGTTGAAGAAGAAGAAGTTGGAGAAGAAGAGGATAAGAGAAAGAAGAATGAGAAGAAAGAGAAGGAAAAAGAATTTAAAAAAAAAAATCAATAAAATAATAATATTTTTATTTAAAAAAATTAAAAATTAATTTTTTAATTAATATAATAGTGTCACGTCAGCATTCCGTTAGTATTTAACGGCAAACTAGACTGCAGGGACCAAATTACTCCTTATCTCAAACCTCAGGGGTATTTTTGTTGAGTTTGAAAACTCAAGGACCAAAGTGTAACTTAACCCAAACCTCAGGGACCAAAAGTGTATTTTTCCCTAAAATATATAATTTAGTGCGAGAACTTTAAAATAATAGTTATTTTAGTACTTCAACTTTTAAAATACATATTTTACTTCCTCTGCTATGAAAATATCTATTTTTAGTTTATAGACTTTTAAAAACAACTAAATATATGTTATGGTCCTAATGTTTGGATTTCTTTTTAATTTGGTACCTATTGTTTAAAAATTTTGAATTACCCGTGTTTAAACATTTTTCAATTATACATCTATCATTAGAAAAATATTGAAATTGACCTGTTGATAAACATATATGACATGATACTAAGTAAGTTATTAGAAAATTGGAAGAAAAATCATGTTTCCTAGAATAAGCCAATTAAAAAAAAAAATCCGACTTTTCAAAATTTTGGAGGATTTAGAAAATTATAGCGGTTAAGTGATCAAATTTCTTCTTAAGATTTATAGCAACTCAATTAGTATCGTATTATGTGTCTATTGCCAAGAGTATAATTGAAAAATATTAAAACATAATGGACTAAATTGAAACTTTGTAAACATTAAAGTCGAAATTGAAATAATATAAAAATATTAGAAACCAAAACATATAATTTAGCCTCTAAAAAATAACTATTTTTTGTCGTTTTAGTCCCTATATAGATCAAATACAAATATGAATGTCAACATGTAGGTACATATATTTGAACTTTGAAGTCATGTTATTCAAGTGTAAAATAAATAATGGCAAAATAATAGCAAGAATGAAGATAATTATCAAGAGCACTTGCAAATATAGCAAAAAAATTAATAGTTAATAGCATATACAATAACCAATATTTTATTTGTAAGTATAGTAAAAGTTGGAGATCCAACCTAAAATAAAAACGTGAAAAAAGTTGGTTTTACTCTTCAAATAGACCGTTTTTCTTTCGTTTCGTTTTTTTTTTTTTTTTTTTTTTTTTTTTTTTTTTTTTTTTTTTTTGAAAAAACCGTTTTTCTATATATATATATATATATTTGAAACTGAATAACTTCATTAACTCAAAAGGAAATTAGATGCAACTATATCCTTTTTAATTAAAGAGGCCAACCAAGAGGGGATATTACCATCCCGACAAAAATTAAATCCTTCCAACATGGAAGTAACAGAACCAACAAAAAAGCCATCGACAAACTTAGACGATGGAGAAGACGCCGGAGGGAGACCCGCCGCCATTTGCGCAAAGACGTGTGCAACCCAATTGCCCTCTCTTGGACATTTCACGAAGGATAAATCTCCTGCTATAGCCGTCAGATCTTCGATGTCGATCAATAATGCCTTGGCTTCCGAAAGGTCGTAGCACTCATGGTTTAGCGTTCTGATCACTTCGATGGCATCCGCTTCAACAATAAGGGCTGATCTCCGACTTCGACCAGACGAGAGGTAAGCTTCCAACATTTTTTTAATTGCTGCTAATTCCAGCAATTTGATGTTCCATTTCCGATTGTATTGTTTGTACCCTGCTTGGACCAGAAATCCTGAAGAATCGCGGATGATCCAACCAACACCCTCTCTCTCCATGGCAGCATTCCATGAAGCGTCCGAATTCAATTTCAGAAAATTCGGTGGAGGAGGAGTCCAACTCGCGTGATTCCTGAGGCTCTCAAGTCGAATCTCCGCAATCAAAGGGGAGGTACATTTCCTTTGTTATTCTATAGTTCTTTGCACCCATTGATCAAGTTGCCAGTCTTTCGAACTCTCCTTGTTAACTATTGAGTTGTTTCTGAAGTTCCAAATTGACCACATAATTAAGCCAATCTGCTCTGCTTCCTCTTTGCTATGATGATTGTAGATTAGGTCCCACCTTCTCCCATGTCGAGCTCCCTCCTGCACGAATTCAAGAGGTCCATTAGATTGGGGAAGAATTTCTTCCATATTAGCTTTACCTTTTTACATCTCCAGAAAGTATGGTTGGGAGTCTCCTTAGCACACCTGCACATGTCACACACTTGATTAATATCCATGCCTTTAGATTGAAGATTGGGTTTAGAAGGTATTAGATTTTTAACAATCTTCCAAAGGCCAATCTTAGCCCTCGGGATGATGTTGAGGTGCCAAATTGATCTCCAACTTTGCTTTAGGACACTATTGCAAGAACTTGAAGCCTCACTAGATTGCTTGCTGTTTATAGCTAGGTGATAAGCACTTTTACCCCTGAAAAAGCCTTTAGAATCCATATTCCATACAATTTTATCCTTGTCACTCCTATTGCTTAAATGAATGGATAAGATATCGTTGGCATCCTGAGGGATAAATATGCTTGTTATTAGCTCTTCATTCCATATCCCATTGTCCAAAATCAAATCCTTCACTCTTTTTCCTTTCACACTCGGGTGCACTAAAATAGGGAACCTGCAGCCTTTCCTAGGAATCCACGGGTCTTGATCAATGTAGATGTGGTTACCATTTCCCACCCTCCACCTATACCCTTCCTGAAAAAGGCTTTTCCCCCACACAATGCTCCTCCAAACGAGAGAAGAATTAGGACCCACCGACGCATTAAGAAAATCCCCATTCCTATAATATCGACCTCTCAACACTTTGCTAATCAAACTATCCGGGTTCCGCACTATTCTCCAGCTTTGCTTAGCCAGGAGAGCTTGATTGAAAGTGCCAAAGTCCCTGAATCCCATCCCCCCAGCATCCTTACTTTTGCAGAGCTTTTTCCAGCTAGCCCAGTGAATTTTCTTTTGATCCCCAACCGCTCCCCACCAAAATTCCGCGCACAACTTGTTGATGTCATCACACAAGCCTTTAGGAAGCTGAAAACAGCTCATTGTGTATGTAGGGATTGATTGAATCACAGCCTTGATAAGGACCTCCTTGTCTCCTACCGAAAAAAGCCTCTCATTCCAGCCTTGGAGGAGATTCTCTACTCTAGATCTAATTTTCTCAAACAACATGGATTTCTTTCTGTGGTTTTGGGATGGCATTCCCAAATAAACTCCCAACGAGTTGGTTTTCTTGATACCCAGCACTTTGCTGATCTCAGATGCTTCTTCTCTGGGGGTATTTTTGCTCACCATGAGCATGGACTTATCCATGTTAATCACTTGACCTGAGGCTTTTTCATAGCATTGGAAGATTCCTTTAATAACGTGACATTCTTCATTTTTTGCCCTACAAAAAATTAAACTGTCATCAGCAAAAAATAAATGGGAAATGATAGGACAGTGATATTGATATACTTCCTATCAGGTACATTAGTTATATTAGTGATATACCTAATATGAAGTATATCGTTGGTATATTATTTCATTGATACATGTAAGATAGCTGACGATTTACGAAATTAGCTCATTTTTATTCATGTAGTTTTAGTTGACTGTTGTGTCTACTTCAATTATTTGTCTTCAATCTAATTTCAAATTTTATTAAAAAAAAATTAGTTGAGGAAATGAAATACATGTTGAACAAAGAAAAGCAGATAAAAGAGCTAGAAGAAGAAAATACCAAAGAGAGAGAATATAATGGTGTGTTTGGTTGGTGATTTGAAAACAAAAATTTGAAAACAACAAATTCAATGAAAACATAGTTGTATCTCATGTTTTCATATATGTATTTGGTAGCAGATTGAGAAATTGGATCTGAATTTAAATAATGGTTCAAAATGTGTTTGATAATATATTTATAAATCATAAGTTATTTGTAGTTTATCAACTAAATTAAGTTGAACATAAAATATTATTAATTAATTTATAAACATGTTATGTGTTATAAAATTTTTATTATTTTTTTTTACAATATCATATCATTTATAATACATTATATTATAAAAAATTTAATTTCACAAAAATAAATTGAGTTTATAACTTGAAATACTATATTTATTAAAGTTTTTTTTTATCTTTTTAATTTAATAATTATGTATTTAAAAATTTCAAATTCAAATTCTGGATACAATGAAAACATAAAAAAAAAAAAAAATTGTTTTTAGAATTTCCATTTTTTGGAGCACATAATCCGATAACAGTTACACATATTCACTGAATCTGAATTTGGATTGTCTACCAAACCGACCCTAAAAGTGCGATTAGTTTGTTAAGGAGGAAATACAATAAGTGGAAAAAGGACCGTAAAATTTTTGTGGGTATCTTGACTTGACTTCATTAATGGAAGCATTAAACTAAAGGTTTCAACCAAAGTCTGAAACGGATAAACAATTACAAGAATATTTTCAAAACAACCCTCCAACAACGAGTCTTTATCTTCTAACACATTAATGGAGGGTAAAAATAAATTGAATGTCATCCGAGCATACTATTGACATGGAAATCTTAGAAACTCATCTATCATAAGAGCATCAAGAGCTTCTTTTAACCTCCCGTATGAACATACTAAGATGCCCACCAAATTTCACTCATTTTCTTGATATATTTTTCAAAAGCTCTAGTTTGTTCCAACTGTCCAATTCCTACAAAAATAAATAAATATATACATGAAAACAACTATTTAAACCTCAAAACTGGCAATAATTAGACTCTAGGAAAAACTCACCTTTTTTTTTTTTGAAACGAGGAAAAACTCACTTAAATGCTTGAGTACTGACTCTAAAAACAAAGAAAAGAAAAATGCATGAGTACAAAAATTCAAATATAAAAAACTATATTTACATTAACATAATTTTTCTAAAATTAAGCTCCTCGCAGTTTGCCCCTCATTATTTGTTATTTTTCAAAATACTTCTTCATTACTTTCATTTTTTTTTGGCTACAATTGCGCTTTCTAACAGAATTTCGAGATTCGTGGGATATTCACAGAATCATCCAAAAATCCCCAATCCGGTATCAAATCTCCGAAAATCATGAATTCTTCCCTTTCTCACACTAATCTTGACAACCAACCTTACCTTCCAAGGTCTATAAAAGGGATCTAAAGTCACGATGTTTATGGATCATGCCGCAATAAGGTAATTAATGTCAAAAAATGATGTGAAGCCTAAACTAATTCATTGGGTTTTGTTATTGCAGGAGTTCGACTTAGAGATAAAGGACAATAAGGGATCGGAGAATGTTATTGCAGATCCCTCGACCGACCCAAAGAATTGGGGCCGGCTGAGTCCTCTCCCCTCCGCTCGGTCCCTAATGTCCTGGATAAGCCCGGTTTGACTCGGTTCAGCCCCGAGTTGTATCCAAACGCCTAGAAACCCTATACGATTTGATCGTAGTGTCAAAACGTATATTTCATGATCTCGATGCTTGCTTCAACCCATAAATGGATCGCTTGAGCTTGCAAACCTTTTGCTCTTGACCCTGAATTATGAACCCCTCTAACTGAGTCATATAGATACTCTCCTCAAGATTGTCGTTCAAAAAGGCTATCTCGACATCCATTTGCCACATCTCATAATCATTAACGCGACAATGGATAAATGATTTAATTATTTATTTAATTAAATAAATTTCAATCTTATTACAACTGGGAAGAGTAATTATTATTTTTTTTGGAAATTAAGAGTAATTAATTATTAATTAATTAAATATGTTCCTAACCTATTACGAATAGGAAAGGGATATGACACCCTATATAAGCCATAGAATGCCTCCCAGTTGATTTATCCCATTCGTTCTCCACGACCGTTGCCGCTGATAATTTTTTTCCTCTCTTTTCTTCTATTTTCTCTCTTCTCTTCTTCCCTAGGAGCCTGACCAAAGAAAAACCCAGCAAGAAGCCGACCCATCAACACCATGGGAAAACTTAGTGAGAGCAGCAATTGCAAAGGCCAAGCAAATATCGGACGAGTACTACGCTCGGAAAATAACGGCCGAAAGGTTGAGAGAAGAAGAAGATAGAAAGATGGGGAGATTGCCTCTCAGAAAATTGGGAAAAAAAAAAACCATCGCCGTTGCCGGGGATCGAACCCGGGTCACCCGCGTGACAGGCGGGAATACTCACCACTATACTACAACGACCAGATGTTAATTGTAGTTATAAAAACTTTTGATATCGTCAAATGTTTATGTGAGTATGGACTTGTCCTTTCTTGAAAAACAACCATATTTTACCCAAATTTCTCTTTAGGGAGAGAAATCAAATTTAGAAGATAACCAAAAATCAAATTTAGAAAGATAATTTTTGGGAAACTTTTGAACCCGGCTCTTCCTTATGTCATCTCTAGTCCTTCGATGTCAAGTATAAAATTAATTGATTTTGAATTAATTAATTTTCAATTTAATTTAGTTAAATGTGATTTAATTAAATTAAATCTATATATTAATTTTTAATGTGAATATGATCCATATTAAAATTATAGGTTAAAGTATTCCGAGATGTCTGGGTATCCTATCTTACTATAAAATAGATGAGGTAAACCAAATTTTCATTCCATAAAAATCTTGGATTACCACCAAACAAATCAACACTAAATAAGAATTTAGAAATCTAATACTACTTAGCATACTACACACAACTTCAAACATTTGTCCCTGAAAATATCTATGAATTAAGTAAAGGCTAAACTATATATATATCTTATAAAAAAGTACCTATAAACTTTGGATTTTGTTTAAGCGAAAATTTCCTTAATTCTTCCCAAAGTTGCAATAAATATTATCCTTGACCTTTCATAAATGTTTCAAAAATACTTTTGGGATAGAAATCCAATAGAATGTTGGATGAAAAATTGTCGTGGACGATGACCTGGAACAATAATGTAGCAGTAATTAAGACGCTTGTCTAGATTAAGTAGGTGTTGAAGGAGAAATTTTGATCAATCACAAATTGTCATGTCATTATTTAAAATTAATGACGAAATTACAAATGATTAAATTTGGGACCAATTATAAATTGACATGTGTCCCAAATTTAATTTGAAGACAAAGTTGGCCAAATAAAATTTTAAGGTCAAATGTTCATTTGATTAAGTAATTAAAATAATTAATTTGATCAAATTTGGGTCATTTAATATTTGGGTCACATGGTTTTTGGGTCAAATATAAACCAAACCCAAGACCAATAAAGTCCAAGTCCAAGTTGTTATGCCCAAAAGTCACCAGGGACCATCCATGGAGAATTCTATAAATAGAGGAGTTTTCTTCCATTTCAAGGTTCAACATTTTGAAACTCTCAACTAGAACAAGAGAATTCAGAGAGACTCCACCAAAATTGAAAACTTCCTGAAATCCATAAGTTCCCAAGTGTTGAACACTTCTTGAAGACTAAACACTCTTCAAGACTCTGAACACTCATTGAAGACCAAAGACTCTTCAAGACTCCAAGACTTCAAGACCCCCACACTTCAAGACTTCAAGACTCTCAAAGAATCGATTAAAGCTCCAAACTCGAGATCAAACATTTCAGCCCTCGAGTGAAACACACTCACACGCAAGAGAGAGAATCAGAGGATCAAAGTTAGAGATTGTACACCCACATGCATACAACATCAATACAAATCAAAATTTATTCCACGTGTCTCATTCTTTGAAGTTACGTGTGAACAGTATGAAATAACAACATTCAAATAGGTCGACTTTTCATCTAGCATTCTAATGATTTTTCTACGCAAAGGATAGTTTTGAAAAATTTATGAAAGATCAAAGGTAATATTGCACACTTTTAAAAGAATAAAGGTGTTGTTTAAACAAGTGGTAAAAGTTTAAAGGGTACTCTCTTTTTTTTTCCTCAATAATTTAGCCACTAAGTAAATGACCAAAAAAGGTGTTCATGAGTCCTATCTTTTAATGTTTTTAAAAAATCAACAACATTTTTTTTCCTTTTACATAAATCCTTAAGACAAAAACAAAAAATTGAAAAGTTTATGAATCAAAATGAATAAAGTCGAAGACGCCGTGTGAACTCGTATTGATTATGATATTGAAATTCAAAGGATGGAACCCATGGAGGGAAGACTCAAATGAAAGGTTACTTTCCTCTTCCCTTTGTGTCCTTTTCAAAATTCAATGCAATTTATTTGAGTTTAAGGAATACACTTTGCATTTGGCCTTCTCATTCTCATCCCATATTTGCAAAGTAAAGCTCAAGATATGCATATATAGCTGTACCTCACTTAGAAAGCCCATTGATTCTTGCTATATATGTTTAGGAGAAAATATCAGTTGATAGAGATAGAGTCCAAAGAGACCAAGAAGGTGATACTTGTCTAAAAGTAGGGTGATTCACTTAATTATGAATTTTAACATGAAAGATTTGATTTGTTCTTTGTAAGTACATTGTTAGGTTAAAGGGTATGTGTTTGTGAGTATTTTTCATGTGAAAAACAATGTTTTTTTTTTTTTAATGTGCGATTGTGGATGAGGTGGCTGATTGAGTATTGACGTGTTGTTTGAGGTGAGTTCCAATCAATTGATGTGGCAATCTACAAGTGGAATCTCGCACCAATGTGGTGTTTGGTCCTATACACTCTAAATCTTTTGTTGGTATTACTAGCGTTGAGACAAACTAAGATAGAATAGCATACCTCTATGAGGAAATGACCTCTGCCTTTTATTGGGGAGCACGTTTCAAAGTCCTTTTTCCATGTCTAACAAGCTGTCAGTGGACAACAATTTATCCACCAGTGTTCCCCCTACATTCAGGTCAGTAAAATAACTCAGCTCATCTCGAGTGAGTGTTAACCTCAGCGTTGCTTGACTTTTCACTTTGGCATGCTTTGGACTAGGACTTGGACATGTGTCCTCTGATGATTGGGACAAGTCTTATTTACTCCATAACACTTTTAAACGCTAAAAAAATACTTGTGTTTTCAAATGTTTATCTTTAGCTGTAATTTGAAGGTATAATTGTACAAAACGTTAAAAGTATTTAGAAGTGTATTTTACAAATAGGAAAATAATTAATGTTACATCCGGTACGCTTAATTTTAAAAACTTCACATTAATTTATTTAGAAAAAACGTTTAATTTTCTCCTAATTGTTATCTGGGTACGATTTCGCTCATTAACTTTTGTTTATACTAATTTTTTTGTACATCTTTTCTTCTTGTACTCTCTCTTCATACTCATTATTTCTCACTAACCTCTTAATTACACACATGTTCAACATATTTCATCCTTTTAAAAATTTTAATCATTTCCATTTTCAAAGTTTTTGAACAATTTAAATATTTTTTATTAAGTGAACAATCCATTATAAAAATATTTTTAAAAAATAAATACTAGTCATTTAAAAATGATTCTAACCCATATCAAAAACACATAAAAACATTAGAATTAAGATATGTAAAATATTTAAGATATCATTTGATAACCCTTTCGTTATTTTTTTACTAGTTTTTTGGAAAAACGAGATTTTTATGACCAATTTAATTTTTGGTTTATGTTTTTTAAAAATATATTTATGTTTTTCAAAAACTCATTTTTCTCGGATGGTTCATTTTTTCCCCTCTTTCGACATATTTCTCTCCATCAACCCTATTTTCTCTCTCTAACTTTATTTCTCTAAAAAATTCTTTCACTCTAAATTTTTTTTATATCTTTATATATAATTTTTATTTCTCTTTCCCTTTTGAAAATTTTCATCTCTCCATAACTTGTATTTTGCTCTCGCTCTAAGAATGTTCATCTCTTTGTAACTTTCATTTCTCTCTCTTCTAACATACAACTCACTTTTTTTATTTTTATAAATTTTAATATTTTGTCCAAACTTTTCTTTCTCTTTTAACTTATCTATCTCTAAATTTAATTTCTCCTTAAAATTTCTCTCTCTCTAATAATTATATCTCTAACTAATTTCTTTTACAACTTTGTTTTATTTTCTCATTTGTCCTCATTTCTCAAGCACATTCTTAACTCTCAAGTTTACTTTCTCTAAAATTTCTCTTTTTCTTAACTTTTCTCTCTAAAGCTTTTCTCTTTCCCTCTCACCTTTTATTTTTCCTCCAACTAATACTTTGTAAGAACTCTAGGGTAATGTTATCTATCCAACATATATCTCTCTAAATATTTTTTCTCTTATATCTTTAAATTACTATGTTTAGATTTTCTTTTTAAAACATTTAACTATATGTTTTTAAATTTTTATTTTCATGTCTTCATATATTCTTCCCTCTCCAACAAGCCTCTTTTTCCTCTCTAATTTAAAAAAAAAAAAAAAAAAAAAAAAAAAAAAAAAAAGGAAAAAAAAAAAAGTTGCTATCCACACATGTTTAATTTTTTTGTTTTTTCTTTTAACAAAAAAATAAGTAAATAAATAATTTTCAAACATGTATATATGGTTTTTGTTTTTTCAAAAAACATAAACAAAAGACCAAAAATAAAAATAAAAAATAAAAAATGAAAAATGAAATGGTTGTCAAACTAGACCTTGATTAATAAACATTGTTTTATTAAAGATAGAAGTAATTTTGATGAAACCATTTTTATGAACGCATTCCAAATACATCACAATAGTGGGTTTAAGATCATTTATTAAAGTAGTATTTTTGAGTGAAATACTTTTTTTTTTTTAATATATATATATGTATATTTAGATTAATGCTTCCTCTACCTGTAAGTGATATTTTAGAAAAATACAAATTAGATCACTTCTGACTATGTAATTAAGGATCCTAAAAATTTTGAAATTTGTTTTTAATTGGTTCAAGATATTTTTTATCTCTCAAAAGTCACATATCGAGCTTTTAGATTCTTTTAGAACCATTTTTTACATAGGTAGCTAAAAACTATATGAACAAATTAAAAAGTACTTTTAATTGGCGGAAAGGACTTTTGTTATTTCAAAAATCATTATGAACTCACCTACACCAGACGGTGTGCTTTTATATATATATATATATATGTATATTTAGATTAATGCTTCCTCTACCTGTAAGTGATATTTTAGAAAAATACAAATTAGATCACTTCTGACTATGTAATTAAGGATCCTAAAAATTTTGAAATTTGTTTTTAATTGGTTCAAGATATTTTTTATCTCTCAAAAGTCACATATCGAGCTTTTAGATTCTTTTAGAACCATTTTTTACATAGGTAGCTAAAAACTATATGAACAAATTAAAAAGTACTTTTAATTGGCGGAAAGGACTTTTGTTATTTCAAAAATCATTATGAACTCACCTACACCAGACGGTGTGCTTTTAAGTGTTCCTCACTATTGTACTCTATTTACATTTTTTGAACGCCTTTTTAGGAACACATACAATACCTAGGGGCATTTGAACGTACATGGCATGGACACTATTGTACCCGAAAGTTAACATTGCATCACCATCTTCTTGAGATTTTTTTTTTTTTTTTTGAGTTCTCTTCTTGAGAATTCTAGCATTGTTTTAAAAGAATATTATATCACATATGGATTGGAGAAAAGATTCTAACCTAAATCTTTAAGAGAAGGTTGAGATCACCTAGCTATTTGAACTCTGCTGCAATGCAATATTGAATCAGGCATATAAACAAAGACAATTCAATAATTATATTTGATGTATATTCATGGGAGTTGGTTGTAGAATAATCAAATTAGATGATTTGTGTGCCATTGGTAAGAATCAAGAGACTAGAGTAAAAAATAAAGATTAAATTATAGATTTGGTTCTAAACTTTCACTATTTCATCATTAATCTGACACTTTAAAAAGTTTTTTAATAGACCATTGAACTCTTAGAGCTCTAGAGTCGTGTTTATTGAGTCTCTATGCTTTAAAAATATTAGGGAAAAATGCACTTTTGGTCCCTGAGGTTTGGGTTAAGTTACACTTTGGTCCCTAAGTTTTCAAACTCAACAAAAATACCCCTGAGGTTTGAGATAAGGAGCACTTTGGTCCCTACCGTCTATTTTTCTGTTAAATACTAACGGTTGTTGACGTGGCACATATTTTTTTTATTTAAAAAAATATTTTTTAATTTTTGAAAATAAAAATATATTAAAATAATAAAATATTATTATTTTAAATTTTTTTTAATTTCTCTCTCCCATCCTCATTCTTTAACTTCATCACCCACCTACCCACCTACCAGAACCACCCACCTTCCCTACCGGCGGCAGCACCGGCCAACGGCCACCGACGCCGGCGACGGCCGCCACCGCCGGTAACCATTTTCCGGCCGCCGGTCGCCGGATCTTTTTTTTCCTCTTTCTTTCTTTCTCTCTCCCTCACCACCTCACGCCGCCGCCGTCGTCGACCACCCACGACGCCGCAAGCCTTCCGGTGAGTCCCTTCCCTTATCCCTCTCGTTTTCTTTCTCTTTCCCTCGTCTTCTTCTCTCATCCTCTCTCACTCACTCGTTCGCTCTCCCTCTCGTCTCTATAACGTTTGCGCCGCACCACCGCTCACCCAGAACCGGCCGTCGTGAGACCCACGCCGCTGCGAAATAGACGGCAACGCGAGCTTGGCTCCAGATCTGATGGCGGCGAAACCTCACGAGCGGTGAAACTTCACGAGTGGCGAAACCTCACCACGAACGAACCGACGGCGGGCGAGCTTGGTTCCAGATCTGACGAAACCCCCCCACGAACCTCAGGCGAACGTGACCGACGACGACACAAGCTTCTTTCCAGATCTGACGAAAACCCCCCTCCCCATGAACCTCAGGCGAACGGTGACCGACGACGACGCGAGCTTCTTTCCAGATCTGACGAACCCCCCCTCCCCCCACGAACGTTTTGCGCCGGCGACGCCTCCTTCTCCCTCTTCTCTATTTATTAAAAAAAAAAGTGAAGAAAGGGAAGGGAGGAGAGAAGAAAAGAGAGAGAAAGAATTTTTAAAAAAAAAAAAAAAAAAACTCGCCGGCGGCCGACGACTGCCGGCCGGCTAACGACGGCGGCCGTCGGCAGCAGGAGTTGAAGAAGAAGAAGTTGGAGAAGGAAGTGGGGAAGAGGAAGAAAGAGAGAGGGATAAAATATTAAAAAGAAAAAGATAAAATAATAATATTTTATTATTTTAATATATTTTTATTTTCAAAAATTAAAAAATATTTTTTTTAAATAAAAAAATATGTGCCACGTCAGCAACCGTTAGTATTTAACAGAAAAATAGACGGTAGGGACCAAAGTGCTTCTTATCTCAAACCTCAGGGGTATTTTTGTTGAGTTTGAAAACTCAGGGACCAAAGTGTAACTTAACCCAAACCTCAGGGACCAAAAGTGTATTTTTCCCAAAATATTATAATATATAGCAAAATCTCTGCGAGTTTGGTATGCAATCTGGATTATGTTTTATGTTTTTCAGATCCACTGAGTTTAGTGAATATGTATTTGGTAGATGTGTTTTTGAAAACTATATTTGGATTTTGTGATCCAAATAGTGAAAATTTTGAAAACAATATTGTTATTTTATGGTATATTCAAATTTTTAATTTGAAAATTTAAAATGCAGAACCATATAAATATATAAAAGATAAAAATGTTAATAATATAAATTCAATTGATATTTATTAAATTAAGATATGTATATTATAATATATTATAAATTATATGATTGCATAATAAGAATTATACAAACTTTATAACACAACATGAATATATTATCAAACACAACTAGCTTTATGGCCAAAGTGAGCACAGCTCATCGGTAATTGGCATGTACCCTCTACCATGAGGTCAGAGGTTTAGATCCCCTACCTCAAATGTTGTTAAACTATAAATTAAAAAAAAAAAAAACTTTAATTTATAGTGCATTTATATTTTCAGAACCAATCAAATCACGCTAAACTTTCAATTTTGCATCTAACAAGATTATAGATCACTACCTTCCATTAATTAATATTTAAATGTCCGAATCCACTCAAAATTAACCCTACTACATAATTCTTAAATATACATATTAAATTAACCCTACTACATAATTCTTAAATATACATATTAAATTAACCCTACTACATAATTCTTAAATGTACATATTTATTAAGCTACCATCAGCGTTAAACTGACCAAATTCAATGTAGCCACAAAATTGATAGGTTAGAATCTTACTAATTTTTTTTTTTAAATATATAAAACAAAAAAGACAATATTTGAAAATTCAAAAAAATTATAAGAAAGTTAGATACATAGCTAAATGGACACAATCGAAAAAATTCAAGTAGTTAAGATCCCATTTGATGACCATCTGATTTTTGATTTTTTGTTTTTATGAAAATTAAACTTAAACACTATTTCCACCTACAAATTTCTTTGTTTTCTTAATGCTTTCTTCCCATGTTATCGAAAACCAAGTCAATTTTTTAAAACTAAAAAAATTAGGCCCCGTTTGATAACCATTTGGTTTTTTGTTTTTGGTTTTTGAAAATTATGCTTGTTTTCTCCTAAATTTTCTACCATGGTTTTCATCCTAGTTAGAGTTGCATTTGAATTCCTAGCCAAATTTTAAAAACAAAAACAAGTTTTTGAAAACTACTTTTTTTTGTTTCCAAAATTGGACTTGGTTTTTGAAAACAATGTAGAAGAATGATACTAAAACCAAGAAACTCATAGGTGGAAGTATGTGTGTACAAGTTTAATTTTCAAAAACCAAAAACCAAAAACCAAATTGTTTTCAAACGGGGCCTTAGTTTTCAAAAACTTGTTTTGTGTTTTAGAATTTGGTTAGGAATGCAAATGTGTCTTTAACAATGATGAATATCATTGTAAGGAAATTGAGAAAAAACAAACATCATTTTCAAAATCGAAAAACCAAAAACCAAATGCTTATCAAACGATGCCTAAATCTTTTTTTAAACTCAACAATATTTTAAAATAGAGAAATTCAAACTTTTGACTTCTTAATAAAAGATACATGTCAATCACTAAAAGGTTAAAACATTATGGTTTAAATCCAATTTTGGTCCCTAAACTTTTAGGATTATTCTATTTTAGTCCTTGAACTTTCAAAATGTTCGTTTTAGTCCCTGAACTTTCAAGTTTGTTCCATTCTGATCACTAAAATTTTAAATCAAAATGTCCATTTTAGTCCCCGAACTCTAAAAAAACGACTATTTTGGTCCTTCCTTTTATTTCAACTTGAACAAATTAATGACATAGCTTTGAGTATGTGTATTAGATTATTAATATGAGCATGATTTCAAGTCAAATAAGTTAGAGACGAACATTAGGAAAAGCGGATTTAAAGTATAAAAGTAACCTAACAATGACCAAAATGATTATTTTTTAAAAGTTCATGGACTAAAATAAACATTTTAGAAGTCCATGAACTGTAATAGAATAAATTTGCAAGTTTAAAGACCAAAATGAATATTTTGAAAGTTTAAGAACTAAAATTAAACAAACTTACAAAATTCAAGGACTAAAATGCCAAACTTAGTCGAAGTGATGAAGTATTGGATGAGGCGTGGATGGAAAAGTAGGGAAGGCGAAAGTCCCAAGTCAATACAAAAGCTGTTTGACTTTTAAAGATTAAAGAAAAGCAAAGCAGCCGGTCCAAAGTCCCAAACCGGTGAGCTGTCCGTTTGGGCAATTCCAAAACCAAAATCCGACACGGCACTAAACGACAACGACAACCAAGTATCGGAACAGCAGGATTTTTTTTTTTTCTTTTTTTTTTCTTTTAATAATTTTAAAGATGACATCAATTTTCGACTAATTCCTCTAACCTCACACTCCTTGTCGTATTCCCATCGCTAACCTTCTTCCAACATCATATTTTTAAATTGGGTTTAGTCACACGTTAGTCTAATTAATTTTTTGAGCTTTCAATTAACCCAATTGAATTAAACAATTTTTTTTTTAAAGTTGATAACAAAACTATGCACACAAACTTATAGATTTATTTTTCAATTGATTACGATCATTTTCTTCGAAAAATTGGCCTCTCATCACTTATTTTTTTTTCCCTAAAAGTCAACATAAAGGAACTTCAAACCAAGACTTCTCCATATTCTTAGTACAAGTTATCCTTTCTTTTTCTTTTTCATTTTTATCGTTTTCCATCTCTAGTCTTCCGGATTTTGCTCTGTTTTTTCTAAGTTATCTGATCAAAGAGCTGATTATTTTAGAACCCCAGTTGGTATATTTCATTTTGAAGTTCTCTAGGCCTTTTGATCGTTTATTTTGAGTTTTCTCGCGGGAGACTGGATTTCCGGCCGCCGCGTTATAGCTGGCTTTTCCGGCTTCTCCATTAGCTTTGATCTTTTTCCCCTTTCATTTCAATGGGTTTTGAGCTGATGGCTCTGTTCTCTCAGTTTATGGGTATGAAATAAAGAAGGTTGACTGGTAGATGAGGCAGAAAAGACAGATAGAAACCTAGAGAAACAATCCCACCGCCGCCACCGCCTCCGTCAATAGCTTTTTTTCAGAACTCTAATCGATTTTCGGACACCCAAAATGCCAGCAGACTTAGAAAACTCCTCCACCGCCTCCGGCGAAGCCAGTATCTCCTCCAACGGCAATCAGCCTCCGCCGCCCAAATCCGCCGTCAAGAAGAAGCGTAATTTACCCGGAATGCCAGGTAAAAATTGCAACTTTTCCTACTTAATTTCGAAACTTTTTTGTTTTTATTGAATTCGAATGATTTTGTGAAACAGATCCGGATGCAGAGGTTATTGCTCTGTCTCCGGAGACCCTCTTGGCTACAAATCGATTCGTTTGTGAAATTTGCAACAAAGGATTTCAAAGAGATCAAAATCTGCAACTTCACCGGCGAGGTCACAATCTTCCATGGAAGCTCCGGCAACGGACGAGCAAAGAGGTGAGAAAGAAGGTCTACGTCTGCCCGGAGCCGTCGTGCGTCCACCACCATCCGTCGAGAGCTCTCGGCGATCTGACCGGAATAAAGAAGCACTTCTGCCGGAAGCACGGCGAGAAGAAGTGGAAGTGCGACAAGTGCTCTAAGAAATACGCCGTCAAGTCCGATTGGAAGGCCCATTCAAAGATTTGTGGCACCAGAGAGTACAAATGTGACTGCGAGACTGTGTTTTCGAGGTTAGATTTCGAAATTGGTTTTGTGGGTTTTGTTTTTTTGGTCAATTCTTTTACTGGATTTTTTAATTTTGATTTGGGATTTTTTGTTCTTTTGTAGAAGAGATAGTTTCATTACTCACAGAGCCTTTTGTGATGTGTTGGCGAAGGAGGCCGCCGGAGGTCTGTCTCCGCCAGCGGCGGCGGCGGAGAATATGAATTTGGAGTCCGATCCACAAGCTCAGCCGCCGGGTAGTTCGTCTCCGCCGCCTACTGCTCCACCTCCTTCCGCCGCCGCCCCAATAGCCCCGCCTCCATCAACTGACGCGATTTCATCAATCTCTTCTATTCAGAATAAAGGTAAATATAATTAGAATTAGGTTTAAGTCATGACTCCTAAATTCCCAATTCAAGTTTTCTCTCAAAAAAAAAAAAAAAAAAAAAAAAAAACTCAATTCAAGTAATTCCTAACTTTTACCGTTTCATAACAAGAAGTTTATGCCGATTTGATAACCATTTTGATTTTTGTTTTTGGTTTTTGAAAATTAAGTTTATAAATACAACTTTCATCGACAACTTTTTTTTTTGTTTTATTTTTCAAAAACCAAGCTAAAAATTGGAAAAAAAAAATAGTTTTGGAATTTGACTAAGTCTACTTAATAAAAATGAAAATCATGGTAAAGAAATTAAAAGAAAACAAGCATAATTTTCAAAAACCAAAAACAAAAAAAAATAATAATAATTATCAAACGGGACCTTAGTTTTTAAGGCCAATTTTATAACTATTTGTTTTTAGTTTTGAAAAGTATGCTAGTTTTTTTTTTAAAAAAAAATTTCTTCCAATGGTTTTCATTTTTGTGGAGTGTAAGTTATTTAAAATTATTATTTTTAGTTTCCAAAATTTGACTTAGCTTTTGAAAACAATGGGAAAAGTAATGAAACTTATATAGATTAGTGAGTAATGTTTATAAACTTACTTTTTTAAAACCAAATGATTATCAAATGGAATCTTAATTTTCACATTTGAAAATTATGTTTGTTATCTTCGTATATTTCTTACCATGGTTTTACAATAATTTCCATATTTGTTAAAAACACATTTGAATTCAAATACTAAAAACAATAGAAAATTTTTTAAAACTAATTTTAAAACTGACTTGGTGTATAGGGAGAAATGAGATAACAAGACAAGGAAATGGAGGTAGTATTTATAAACTTAGTTTTTTAAAAAATCAAATGGTTATCAAACAAGATCTTAATTTTTTTTTTTTTGACAAAATAAAAAAAAATTATCTATTCAACCGTTTAAAAAGTTTAGACTTATTAGATACTATTAAAAGTTTAGGATCCTATTTAACACAAAACTCAATTTTATGTTTTATTAGTTAAATTTTAAAAATTAAATATGTTAAGGGTCTAGTAGATGCAAAACTGAAATTTGAATGATCTATTACATACTTGTAAGGTTTAGAAACTTATTAGACACAAAATTAAAAGTTTGAAAAACATATTAGCCACATTTCATAATTTAATCCCATGCTTTCGATGGATATTTATCTTATATTTGGTATTTCTTTTTTTATAAAAAATTTTGATCTGCATGTTCTTTTCATTTACTTGTTTGGTAGATTTCTACCCCTATAAATTTAATCTCTAAATTTCTTAAGATCTATTTAGTTTATTAATTTTTAGAGAGTTTATAATGTATTTCTAAAATTTAATATTTCGTTCATGTATTTTAAAAAGTCTGTTATTTAAAATAATTGTGTTGGGTTACAAACCATCAACACCTAGTTTCCCAAAAAAAAAAAAAAAAAAAAAAAAAAAAAAAAAAAAAAAAAAAAAAAAACCTTAAATTTATCAAACATGAAAGTGTAGGTAAAGTCCATCAAAATAGTTTTATAGAGTCAAAATGAGCGTAGTTCGTGATAATTAGCATGTAACTTATACCAAGATGTCAAATGTTCAAATCTTACACCCCTAAATATTGTTCAATTAAAAATAAAAGTTTTATAATACAAAAACTAAATACATAGAATATTAAAAAAAAAAAAAACTAAATACATATAATATTGAAAAACCAAATGTCTATTAAAAACCTTTTTAAATGGATTAACAAAATAAAAAATATTTTAAAGTAAAAAAAAAAAAATCAAACATATTAAGGTTGTGTTTAATAACTATTTGGTTTTTTGTTTTTGAAAATCAAATTTATAAACACCGCTTCTACCTATAAGTTTATTTGTTTTTTATCTACTTTATTCTATTTGTTTTGTTATTTACTTTCTTCCTATGTTTTCAAAAACTAAGTTAAGTTTTGAAAATTATTATTTTTTAAATAAGAAACAATAAAAAAAAATGTTTTTGTTTTGAAATCTGGTTAAGAATTCAAATGTTTCCTTAAAAAAAGATAGAACCATTGTCAGAAAATTTGGAGAAGACAAATCTAAGTTTAAAAAAGTTTAAAAAACAAAAAAACAAAATGGTTATCAAACGAGACCATAGTTTTCAAAAACTAGTTTTTATTATTTGGAAATTAGCTAATAACTAAAATGTTTCATTAACAAAAATAAAAGCCATTGTAATTAAATTGAGAAAAAAAAAGCATAATTTTGAAAAAAAAAAATCAAATTGTTATCAAACGTTTGAATCCACTTATGGTGTGCAGTCATCATCAACCAATTAGAGAAAAACTAACGTAACAATTAAAATATTTTAAGTGTCAAAGTGAGGTTTGAATCCTGTCATCCTCCAATGTTGTTGAACTAAAAAAAAAAAAAAAAATCTTTGGCAAAATTTAAGAATTAAAACACAATAATCAAAATTATATTAAATTATAAGTTTAGTCCTCCATTTTTAGTCCCAAACTTTTAATTTTAAGTCTCATTATATCCAAAAATTTTAAAAAGTATTGAATAGGTTCATTACTTTTCATTTCGTGTTAAATAGATCTTGTATATGACCTATTCGACATTTTTTAAAATTCATATATTTGTTGGACATAAAATTCAAAGTTTAGAGTCCATCAAACATAAAATTCAATTTTATAAATAGATGAACTAATTTTTAAAGATTATGAATATGTTAAAGGCCTATCAAACACAAACTTGAAGTTGAGAAACATATAAAATTAAAAGTTTAGGCTCGTTCGATAACCATTTTGTTTTTTGTTTTTAAAATTTAAGCCTACAAACACTACTTCTATCCATAAGATTTATTTATTTATTTATTTTTGTCAACAAGAGCATAGCTACTTAACATAAAGTGTGTGCTTATGATCAAGAGATCATGAATTTGAATCCCCCACTCCAAATGTTGTTGAACTAAAAAAAATTCTTTGTTTTTTACCTATCTTCTTCTCATATTTTTCAAAAACTTGTTTTTGTTTTTTGAATTTTGTTTAGAATTCCGACGTGTCTTGACAAAGATTAAAAAAAAAAACAGAAAGAAAGAAAACAAACATAATTTTCAAAAATAAAAAATAAAAAATTAAGTAATTATCCAACGAAATTTAGTAACTTATTAGATACTTTCTAAATGTTAGAGATTAAATTTGTAATTTATCTTAAAAGTTAAGAGATTAAAACAACAAAATACAATTAATATTAAGAGTACAATATGATTTCAACCTCACAATTTAGAAATGTCTACCACTAAAATTCAGTGACCCTTTTGGTTTTCAACTCTTATTTTCTTCCATTTCAGCCATGGAGTTGCCGGAAAATCCTCCGCTGCCGCCAGCAGAGGCACCGAGCAAAACTGCCCTAACTGGCAGCTCCAGCAGCAGCAGCGCCACCATCGGCAGCAGCAATGCCACCGTATTGGCTAGCTTGTTTGCTTCCTCCGCCGCATCACTGAGCTTACAGACGCCGCAGCCGCCGGCTTTTTGCGACTTATTACGAGCGATGGCGCGGCCTAATCGGCAGGCTGAAATTGCACCGCCGTTGGTGTTTGAACCTCTTTCTCTATGTCTATCAACCCACACCGGATCGTCGCTTTTCGGAGCCGGAATCCAAGAGCGCCGCCAATATGCTCCGCCGCTGCCGGCGGCCATGTCCGCCACCGGGCTCCTGCAGAAGGCCGCTCAAATGGGCGCTGCGGCGTCGAGCACATCGGTGTTTCGTGGACTTGGTTTTTCATCTTCCTCTTCTTCTGCTCAACAGGGGAGTTTATAATTCATGGGCGGAATGCCAACCCTCCGCCTTGGGCGGCGGCCGGGGACAGCCACGTGGTGGCCTGAATGCGGCGGAAGATTTTGCCGTTGTGATTCAACGACGGCGATTTTTCACTGTTATAGAAAAGTGAAGCTACAAAAATTGGATCAGTTCAAAATGGGAATTTTGAGTTTGTGCTCTCTTTCTCTCTTTCCTTGGCGATTTTTCACTGTTTTGTTCATATTTGTACTTGAGCTCTCAAGGTCATCATTTTGAGTTTGTGCTCTCTTTCTCTCTTTCCTTTATTCTATCTCTCGACTCTCTTATCTGAACTTTTAGTTTCGAGTACATATATTTTAACGAGTTAAACTATGTTCAAGTTGAGTCTATATATTCACTCGTTTGGATAGGAAATCACGTAATTGATCTATATATATTGACAATGTAATTAATCTAATGCATTATATTACGTGTTATGATCCTTGAAATAAATTAATGAATTACAAATTTGATCATTGAAACATGAAAAGATGTAACTATTTAGGAAAGTTTTGTCTTTGATAGGTGATTGTAATTAATTTTGTTGATTTAACGTACGAATTATAGTTGGTGGTCTAATTTTGGCCCAATTTGAACATTGCTCAACTGGTTATGATGAACTAAAAGATTGGAAGTTAAAAATCTGTGGAACTACAAAAAAGTGGACCAAGTTCCCTTGGATGTCATTTAGAACACTTGGAAGTTGGAACACATCACTTCTATAGCTCTAAATTTGCCCCTCTTTTAAGTCATATATACATTTAAATTACAATATGAGTTTTCTCTACTCACTTACCCATTAGTTTTTTTAGCTTATTTATATTTGGGTCGTTTGCACAAATAGTAAAATAGACTAAAATAATTACATATGTAGCAAACTCTAAAACTATTTACAAATATGGCAAATAGTAGTTTATCACAATTGCAATTATTGCTAATAGACTATTTTCTCACCGATGGACTACATGAATTGTGATTGAAGTCTATCAGTGATAGATGTCTATCATGGATAGATTTGTCATATTTGCAAATTTTTTAAAAGTTACTATATCTGCAAATAACAAACCTTAAATTGCCACTCATTACAGTACCCATTATAGTTTATCTTTCACATCATGCCAAAAATAAATATACCTATATTTGTAATTTAATCTATATAGACAATTTATGTATAAAAAGAAAATTATTTTAGGGCACTTGCCTCCTTTGCCTTGAATTTAAACATGTACACATCAGCTTTAGGGTAGCTACAAATTTAACTTTTTTTAGAACAACAAAGATTGACAAATGTAACATTAGGATGGGAGACACACTGATCGATTTTTCCTTTTTTCATTTTCTCTTTAATTTTTGTTTAAGGTGAATGAAGTACGATATCAATGAGTCGAGGTTATAATTAGAGTCCATCGCCAACACAAGCATAGTTCAACTACATAAAGTTTGTACTAGCGACCAAGAGGTATTTAGTTCAAATCTCTCACCTCGAGTATAACTCAATTGACGTAAAACTTAAGCGACTATAAAGGTTTAAATCTTCTACCTCTCATATATTGTAAAAAAAAATTGATGTCTAATATGATCTTAAACATTTGATTTTGTATCTATTAGATTTGTGAATTTTTAAAAACATGTTGGATAAGTCCATGACCAAACATTAAATTGAAAGTTTAAGGACCTATTGGATACAAAATTGAAAGTTTAAGGACCTATTAAACATACTTTAAACTTCAAGGACCTATTTAATATTTTTTTAAAGATGAGGACCAAATAGACTCAAATATAAAAGTCGAGGGACTATACTTGTAATTTAACAATTATTTATTTATTTTATCTTTTTTGAAATTTTGTGAACCCTACGCAGAAAACTCGAGGAGGTTTTGAATTGGCGCTTGACATTCATTTCGGAGCTTCTTTGGCGCTTGTTTAATTTCCTAGGGTTTATCCTCGTCCAATTACTTGCAGGGGTTTCTTCTCAGGCGAGCGATTTTCTTTTATTAGCCGCTACTTTTGCTAATATTCAGTTGATTTTCGTTCAAGTTCGCTCGGCACCTCATATTAACTTCAACCTTCAACTCGTTCTCTCATCGGTTCTTTCCAGAATCCGGTACTTTTCTCTATAGTTTATTGTGTTCCTCCAAGTTTCACGGTGCAAACTTATGCATTTTCTTGAAATGGTGTGATATGGTCGAGAAATTCCCAGGAGAAAATTTCGGCTGAAATTTCTTATTATTTTTCTGTCATTTGTTTATTAACTCCATATTTCGGAAGTTGGGTAATCTTGCTTGGTTTCATATTCAAGCGTATTGAAGAATTTATGGCGTTAAATGTTACGAAGAACATAACATGTAACACCGGTGAGTTTGACAACATGGGATAATTGCTTGTCTTTGTTCGATGGCGATTTTACGTCATTAGAATTGAATTAATTTTTGGGGAGATTCCTGAGGCTGCGTTGACAGTCGACCTACAAATATTAACCATTATCGCATAGTTCATTTCATCTTACCTGCTACAGGTATGCTCTGGGTATAACTAATTGACTTTATTTTCCATATCAGGTCTATTTGAGCTGCATTCTGTGGACGAATTTTCGGATAAAACGTTTGTTGCTTTGACTGGTTGTAGATGAATTGTGAGTGATGAAACTTTTCAACCTGTTTGGTATTCTAGGTTCTACGCTGATTGAGAGAGCCTCTGAATCAAAAGGCTTTTCTAAAAGGGATTAAGATGCAAACAGGATCTGTTTTGAGGCTTAATACTACTATATATTCTGGTGTTCAGAAAGCAATTGCTGCTGGACATCAAAGTGGACTGTGCTATATAAACAATTTGCTGCTTGGACGAGGGGAATTGTTGACTAAGGATTGCAGGTTGTCTCATTCCCTGCCATATTCTACATTTATTATTTCAAATTCCTTGCATTTTCCACCAAGATTCCCTTCCAAAAGAAAAACTATGGCTGCTTCTAGTGCTAAATCTGTTTTTGGAGATGTCTATATTGAAAATTTAATCACAAACCGTGGAAATGCTCTAGAGCTTGCAACACCTGTGGGAGTGTTTAACCATAGAAGTCATAGGAATTTCCAGAAAGCTCGTGTGAGTTTGAGAAGGAAACAACCATCCAATAATTATCTAACCTCTCGAAACAGTTCAATTGATGTAATGCGTGTGAAGGGCAACTGCTTTCTGCAAGTTGGGTTGACCAAGCTTCATGCCTTATCTCATGCATGCTATGCTGCTGGGGCAGCTAATTCTCCAGCCTTTGACGGCAATTCTCGTGATGAACAGTTCACAAGTTCAACCATTTTGTCAAGCAAGTATGTCTTCTATTTTTTTCCTCTTAGTTTGATAAGTAGTTTATTATAGGAGCTTTTAATTGTAATGTTGAAATCATTTGGACTATCTTTGGTAGTATCATTTTGCGATGCATCATTGGCCTTATTTAGTTATGGTTTTAAACCCTGACAAGTATTTTCTTATGTTGTAGAGTGTTAATCGTAATTAGGCACGATTGAATTGCATATTTGAGAGTGTTTGTTGAGCTTTTGCTCATGTTTCCTCTTTGTGCTACATCAGTATATATCTCATGTCATTTTCTCATTATTGGATTTTTTTTTCTTCCAACTAAAATTTATTTAAGTTCATTAGCATTTATTTAAAGTTTGAACATCCTCTTAAAAAACATTTAATTCTATGACAATTAGGATTTTGTCTATGATTAAGTGCTTTATGCAATCAAGGGACTTTTTGATTACTTGGCTATTATAGATATGGATGTTGAGTTTTCTTCTTTCTACTTTCTTCTTCTTCCTTCTTTCAATCTCTATATCACTATTTCCCCTGTGTCCTGTATCATAAACCTTTACTCATAAAGCCATTCTATTTTCCTCACTAACTGTACCTTGACATGACTTGTTTCGATCTCTAGAGGTTTGTTAGGTGAAAAGACTTTGAAGCTGTTCTCAGGATCATGCTATCTTCCCCATCCAGCGAAGGAAGAGACAGGAGGAGAGGATGCTCATTTTATTTGTGTGGATGAACATGTAATTGGTGTTGCAGACGGTGTAGGTGGTTGGGCAGATGTTGGTATTGATGCTGGGATGTTTGCTCGTGAACTTATGTCAAACTCGATAAGTGCAATACAGGAGCAGTCTAGGGAATCAGTTGACCCTGCCAAAGTGTTAGAGAAAGCTCACTCAGGCACTACAGCAAAGGGTTCTTCAACAGCCTGCATCATTTCCCTTTCTGAGAAGGTAACCACTATTGCTAGTCCCAGAACTTCCAAGATATCCGTATCCAATGCCTTTCTAATATTGTATGGTTGAGGAGTTTACTCTAAGATCTCTTACCTAGTTTGAAATTAATGTGATCTACTTTTGCCCTATGCATTGCTTAATGCTGTGAAATGAAATTTTGTGTATGAATGTCACTCGGAAAATATTTCCCCATTCAACTTGGAAGTTATATATATTGTGTGCGTTATTGACATGGCTTATCCCATTTCTTCTAAATAAAAGTTCATGTTGAATTGGCAAACCCAAAAGTATGCTATCATTCAACCTTGAAGGTATCTACTTCGTTGTGCTTTGATGCTAAGGATTAGCTAAGTTAACTCTTCTTTCTGTCTTGGACAATGGAATTATCATTATGATGGGAAAATATATTTTTAGCGAAATTTGTCCACACTTTAATTTTATAGTTTCAGAAGTACTTATAACCTATTTCACTTCTTATTTTGTTTGATTAGTGTTATATTTTATATCCCAGATGGTCCTGAAACATCAACTGCTATACGTGGTTTACTTGCAATGAATAACTATAATTTGGACAACAAATTTCTAGTTTAAAAATATGTCAAATAATAGAATGGGACAGTCCTTTTTTTTTTTTTTTTTTTTTTTTTTCCCTCTCTCTCTCTTTAAAATTTTTTTATATAGTAAAAATATATTAATGAAAAGTTTTGTTTCAATATCTCTGCAGGGACTCCATGCTATTAATCTGGGGGATAGTGGATTCATAGTTATAAGAGATGGAAGCACTATTTTCAGATCTCCTGTTCAGCAACATGGCTTCAATTTTACTTATCAGCTGGAGAGCGGCAATGGTGGTGATTTACCCAGCTCTGGAGAGGTCCGTTATTTTTTTTTTCCCTTTCAACTTCTCTAATTGGTACTTTTATGTTGCTTAAAACATCAATATATTTATGAGGGATGGAGGTTCTAGGCTTTTGTTTCTGCTTAAATTTAAACTGAGATTATCATATACTTGCTCATGCTCACTTAGAAGTTCAAATAATCCTCATCTTCCTGCCACCAGGGCGAGGGGCAGAAGTATGGAAATTCATTACAAATGTGAACAGACCGTTAGATCCAGCAGTTTTTCTCGTTTTCTTCAACAAAATTTCTAATTTTCAAACTCAGAATGGCACGAAGTCCTTGAGCAATAAGATTGTGATATTATGTACTTATGGACCACTGTTTTCCCTTGGTTAGATGATGGTATACCTTATGTTTATGTAATGCACTGAAGAATCTTGTCTTTGATCCTTGGCCAGGTTTTCATAATACCTGTTGCACCAGGGGATGTCGTAGTTGCTGGAACGGATGGATTATTCGACAATCTATATAGTAATGAGATTTCTGCTGTCGTAGTTAATGCAGTTAGAGCTGGCTTGGAACCCGGAGTAACTGCTCAAAACATCGCTGCTTTAGCACGCCAAAGAGCATTAGATAGGAATCGGCAGACCCCATTTTCTGCTGCTGCTCAAGAGGCCGGTTATCGCTACTATGGTGGTAAGCTGGATGATATCACCGTTGTTGTCTCGTATATAACTAGTTCCACAAATGCATGATTTTTTTCTCTCTACCCCAATCAAGTGTATTTTAGTGTAACTAAATGGTGATTGTGAGGAAGGATCGAAAATCTTTGGTCCCAATGTTTCCTTGAAGTGCAATTGACGAAGCTGCAGAATAATGGTTTTTTCATCAATCATCACACAACTTTCCTGATGTTTCTGTAAACTCCTATCAGTTTGTACTCCTGTTTTAGAATAGAAACAACCTTTAGGCAAATGATAGATGTTACTTTAGAATTTTGAGTAGAGAAACAGTAGCATCCCACTGATTGCTGCAATCTCCTCATGTTCTTGCTTCTAGTGAGTAGACTCGATTAAGTCATTATTATTTGATGAGAAATAATTATTAGCCTGTACTATATATTATTCCTTCTAGTCTTTGAGCGCAATGGATTATTATTTTTTTCTTTCTATATGGTCGTGAAATGTATGTGGTTTGCTCGAGTAGTCAAAGACCGATTGCAAATTCTTTATGCCTTGTACTTAAGTTGAGTTCTGACCATGATCTCCTTCTGCTTGGAATATTGACTATCGTACTAGTTATTTTCTAAAACTCTACTGTTGATTTGTGTAATTATCACGTGAGATTAGTCCAGTTAAACATGATTTGAAGATTCTTTTTTCTTGAGAGAACACTTTAATGAGTTGCTATGGTGCCATGTGGATAATAATATTAGAAATATATTGATGTGTAAAGACTTTGTAAATTTTGTTAGGAGGGGATGTGTTTGGCTTGCTTGGGAAGTTTGAGTTTGTAACTGTTTGTATTGTACAAAAGTACAAGGATTGTTTACACAAATAGAAAAATAGACTAAGATATTTGCAAATATAACAAAATCTAAAACTATTTGCGAATATAGCAAAATTGAAGTCTATAATAGAAATCTATCCGCGATTAGGGGATGGCAAAAATACCTTCAAGTCCTCCTCTAGTTTAATTGTAATTATTGCGAATATATTATTCTATCATTGATAGTAGTATATCACTGATAGACTAAATGCATTGTGATTGAAGTCTATCGTAATAGATGTTTGCCATAGACAACCATATTTGTAAATTTTTTAAAAAGTTGCTATATTTATAAATAACAAACCTTAAATGGTTAGCCATTATAAATGGACTTCATAGACCTTGATTTATGTGATTTGTAGAATTAACAAAATTATAGCTTGAGATGAGTGGATCATATAAGATTGAATAGCAACATTAAAAGTATAAAGCAATCTATTTTTAGGTGTGACAATGAATGAAAAGAAATTGTTCTATCAAGTGGAGGGTGTTTGGGCTCGTCAACTATTAAAGTGTTTTATTTTATTATTATTATTTTTTTTTTTTGGAGAAGCATTAAAGTGGGTATTAAAAACTCAAAAAAGAGGGGGAAAAAAATCAGATACCTTCATTCATTCAATACCACAATATCTGATTTCAACTTGTCAAAGAGGAAAAAGTAACCACATGTAGATATGTAGAAGGAATAATTTGAATAAATTAAAGAAAAAAAAAGTAAAAGAAAAAAGAAAAATCATTGAAGCATACTAGTATATTATGCTAAACTAAGTGTAAATAAAGTCAAAAATGAAAATAGTTCAGTGGTAATTGGCGAGGTTTAAATTCTCCCACTCCTGAATGTTCTTGAACTTAAAGAAAACGTCAAGTGTAAATAATTTACACAATTCCATTTGAACCAAAAAAAAAGAAAAAAAGAAAAAAAGAAAAAGAAAAAAAAAAGAGAATCAATAGACATTTTTTAGAGAAAAAATTTAAAACCTAAACTTTCTTAAGTGAATGAATTTAGACCCTTCGTTGTTGGTTTATAACTATGTTAAGATGATTGCATTTAAAATCAACTCAAAATCATCTAAATAAAATTATTCCTCACTCAAAATCCTTCCAAAGTAATAAGAAGAAAAAAAAAAAAAATCTAAAATCTAAGCGTAAGTAGGATCCCACAATTCCATTTTGAACACACAAAAAAGAAAAAAACAGAATCAATAGAAACATATTTTTTGGAGAAAAAAATTAACTTAAACAAAGTGAATCAATTTACACCAATTCGTTAGTGGTTCATAACTATTTTCAAATGATTCCATTTAAATTCAACTCATAATCATCTCAATAAAATTATTTTTCTCTCAAAACCCTTCAAAAGTAATAAGAAAATTTTCTTATTATCACATATGTAATTCTTCCTAAATAAGTAAAGAAAAATAAAACAAAAAAAACGAGAAGATGAAAAACTACTCATATTAATAAAAATGTGCTACTAGCCTTTTGATTCCAACATTTTTTTTTTCTAATATTATGTTAATACATGTATTTAAAAAAGTCTTATACACATGTGAAATTTATAAATTAACAGTTATAAAATGAAATCCTAACGGAGGGTCTAAATTGATTCAAATATAAAATTATAAAGTTTTAATCAATACAATTATTTATTTAAGGTTCTAAGTGATACAACCACCAAAATTTAAGGCTATAAATTGATTTTTACCATATACTTTTTAAGAAACTTTTGAAAGTTGATCCTTCAAAAAGTGATTGATTGGAAATCACTTCCCGATCCTTTTACAAAAATTTGAGGTTCATAGAATCTTTTTTACTTGTAGTACAATCAAACAAATTTGGGATTAAAATCAACTTTTAAGAAAATTTAATTGAACACGTAAATATTTTAATTCAATGATGATGAGTTTAAACTAGAAGGTATGCCAAACTCACTTTCAGAGTGTTTTTTAAAAAATCTTAATTATGTTTCTAAACGTAAATTTTGGTTATATAAAGCTTTTACGTTTATATAATTAATTAAATGATGATTTGACTTGCTTATTTGACAAACTCTAGTTATTATTATTTTTATTATTTTTTTTAGTACATCAACATTTGGAGGTGGGAGGATTCGAACTTCTGACCTCTTGGTCGAGAATATATACCAATTACCGCTGAGCTATGCTCGTTTTGACAAACTCTAGCAAATCTAGCACAAAATGACGTAAAAATAATAGAAGTGGACAACTAGATAAGACCAATTGATATTTACAACTCATATATTTGTTAAACAATGTACTAAATCACTTTTATAAACCATATCACTTTATTTTGCCTACTTTCTTTTACTATTTCTTTTCCATTTCATGATAAATTAGTTCATTTTTGTTCAATAGACAAGATAATTTCTAATGTACCACATTTGAAGTAAAATCAAATCTCCCTTTTGAAATTTTATTTTGCCTACTCTACTTCCTTTTGCTATTTGTTTGCTAAAATGTGTTAAATCAACCAAGTTTTATCCAATAAACATGTTATATATCATTTAGTTAACAATATTGATTACATAAAATTACAATTTAGTTATCAAGAAGGTAATCAAAACTTTCTAAAGTTTAGAAATTGAATAAAAATGATAACCAAAATTCAGGAACTAAATTTGTAATCTATTTATTTATTTTTTTTTGACCTTTTGTAAAAAGAAAATATGCATTGCTATCAAGATGATTATTCTCTCAATCTATCACTTTTGATACTTGTGAACTGTAGGGTTTAAATACTTTTTAATTTCAAAAGTTACCTCAGTTGGTTTTCCCCATCAATCATGTCTCTTTGAAATAAAGTTTTAATTTGAGGGGTCACTTGAACTGGCACATTTAAAAAAAAGACTGGGAAAAAAAATTGCAACAGGAAAGAATATTACAACAAATCAAATGTCTTTTTGAATAAAATTGATTAGTTTTTTTTAGAAGGAAAATGAGCATATGACTTTTAGAAAAATATAAAAATTAACAATGGTAAAGGAAGATTTTATCAGATAATCTCACTTTCTAATGTTTTTGCAAATGTATAAAGTAACTACAAATATAATAATATATAAGTCAAATTACAAGTTTAGTCCATGAACTTTCAAGATCATGCTAATTTAGTCCTTAAACTTTAAAAAGTATCAAATAGGTTCCTGAACTTCCAATTTTGTGTCTAATAGATCCTTCAATTTTAATTGGGGGTGGGGGAATTCTAACCTCTGACCTCATGGTCGATGGTACATGCCAATTACCGCTGAGCTATGCTCGCTTTGGCATAATATCAATCAATTTGTTGTTATTGTTGTTGTTTTTTTCCAATATTTGTTGATTTACATAAATAATAATTAACTCAGAGTGAGTCTGACTAACTTGAACACAGTTCAACATAATTAGTTAAGACATACATAAGTTCGAATTTATTCCTATGAACTCAAAAAAAAAAAAAAAAAAAAAAACTAGAGTGAATTTGAGATGACTTTTGAGACTAAAATTTTACGGTGAAGAACTTATTATTTTATAATTTCTATAGCATTTAATGCTTTCGGTAAAAAAAGATTAAATTTTATTCAACATTTTCATACTTTTAATTGGCCTTAAAGCACTTTCCATCGTTCCAAAAATTATACCAAACTCATCCTTTAGATACCGATTGAAATGATTCTAATAATGCTAGGAGTTGTATAGTACTTTATGCCATACTCTTTTCATTTTCTTAGTGTTCTCCCTTTTTCTAAAAGTTAGCTTTTTACTAGTAGTAAATAAAGAGAAAGTAGAGTTCGATCAACGCAATTCTTTGTTAAGTTAAATTTAGCCATTATAAAAGTCAAAGGTGATCACATATGAAAAACAATGAACATACAATATAAAATATTTCTAATTTTGATGAGAATACCTAAGTAATCTAATGGACCATCTTTTCCCACTTTAAGCAACTAATGTATATTAACAATAATATTCCATGAATTGATAAGGATGCAATGAATTCTTTTTTCTTTGCATTAAAGTCTTAAGAGCTTTCAACTCTCACATGGTTCAACCTAAAAATAGATGCATCCAAGACTTTTGCCAAAGTTTTCATCTAAATAAAAAATAAACATAGGTTAAGTATTTAGTTTTAACTTATGTTTGGTTTAACTTTTCAAGTGTTAATTTTGAAAAAAAAAAATCACTTAAAAAAAATTATAGCGTTTGACAACCACTAAAAATGACTTACTAAAAAATGAGACTGAGAAATAAACCATTTTGAGAGAAATACTAGCAAATCTTTTAAAAAGAGTTTTTAATTATATAATAACTTGTGTATAAAAAGATATGATTTATAAGAAAATGTAACCAAATATATGAGTGTTTAAATTCTAAAATTTTTTTATACAAAATGTTTTTTTTAAAGCATTCTTGAAAAACATTTAACTTAAAAGGTATTCCAAACAGATCCTTATTGTTGATCACAATATCTCATGGATTTCAATGGTAAAAGTAGAAAATTATAAAAATTACTTTATTTAATAGGGTTGCAGTCATATTGATTTTTTTTTTTAACTGTATAAAAGTCAAGTTAAAAAATGGTTTTTTTAAATAAAAAATAGCTTTTTATGAACAAAAAAATAATTTTTAGAGAAAAGTTAGAGTGTGTTTAGTATAAGCACTTTTTCATAGAATATTTTTAATGAAAATGTTTTTATGTCTTGGCTTTATTAAAAAACATATAAAATAAATTTATTATTTTTTTTTGAGAAAATATAAAATAAATTTATTTGATTCCACTCTATTCAAAAGTGATTTAATTAATTACAACCATATTTTGTTTCCTTATTACATATTTGGAAAATTTTCTATCCATCAAGGCTTAAAAGTACTTTTTGAATAAACCATCTGAAAGTGTTTCTTAAAAAGAGTTTTTAAATTAATCCCTTTTTAAATGCTTTTTATTTATTAAGATTTTTTTTAAACAAACACTTTTAACCATTTAAAATCACTCCATAAGCTATATTAAACACACTTTAAATTAGTAACTTTTTTTCAAGGAAATAAAAAAATGATTTTATTTAATTTTTTAATCAAAAGTTATTCCAAACACACTATCAGTAAACAAAATGTTAAATCACAAGTTTAGTTTCGAAACTTTTAAGTTTGTGTCTATTTGGTACCCGAACTTTAAAAAATGTTTAATAGGTCATTGAAATTTCAATTTTATGTCTAATAGGTTAGTGAATTTAAAAAATGTCTAATAAGTCTCCGAACTTTCAATTTTGTGTCTTATATGTTCTTGACATATTCAAAAATTTTAAAAATCATTTGATGTTTTAGATATAAATTAAAATTGAATTTTATGTCTAATAGGACCCTAAACTTTCAACTTTGTGTCTAGTATGTTTGTGTGAATTTTAAAAAGTATTAGATCTATTAACACTTTTTCAAGTTCAGAACCAAGTAGACACAAATATGAAAGTTTAGGAGATTTATTAAACACTTTTTAGCTCAGGTGTCAAATAGACACAAACATGAAAATTCAGAGACTAAACTTGTAATTTAACCCTAAAAAAAACCATTGGGTTGTTTTCTTGTATTTTCTTTCCATTTTTATTAATTTTTCTATCTCTATGTAATAAATAGTTATCCTTAGGTATCTAGATGTAAATGTCTCATAGTTTTGAAATAAATGAAACAAATAAACAAAAATATCTTTCTAAAAATAGTTTTCAAACGTCTTATAGTTTTGAAATCTTTCTAAATAGTTTTCAAAACAAATTAAGAGAATATCTATCCAAATTACAAAATTAAGTCTCATAAGTGCTCATTAATTACTTTAAAAAGTTTTTTTTTTAATTTTTTTTGGTACTACACCATGTGGGGTCAGGATCGTCTGATCTCTCGATTGAGCTTATATATCTTAACCAGTTGAACTATGCTCAAATTAGTTAAAAAGTTTTAATTATATTCATAAACTTTGGATCTTGATTCTAATAAGTTCTTGGCTATCAACACCACAACTTAAACATTGACATGACAAGTCGATTGAACTTACAAAAACAATAATCTAACATATCAGAGAGCACAAGAGAGTAAATCAACTAGATAAAAACCAGTCAGTCAGAGACGCAATACATATTTTAAACAGATTTTGTACCAACTCTTGCATTATCTAGTCGATCCACGATCGAGATAAATCAAACTATTATTCGAAGTAAAATAAGGAGAGAGAGAGAGAAAAGAAGAAGGGTGGGATATGATATTTTGTTGGGAAGGGCATAGACATAGACATAGGAGATAGAAGATAGAGATACCCCATGATCATGGCTCAAAAAATAAACGAAGAAGTTGGTAAAGTCATTGTCTTTGATCAATTATACAAATTTGGAATCTCAAACCTTTTTTTCTTTCTTTCTTTGTTGTCTTTTTCTTTTGTAAGCTTCAAGCTTCTATCTCCTTCCGCGTGTCTCCCGTGTCCTTCCTTGCAACCTTAGCCCTTAAGGACATGGACTTCAAACATTTTTTAAATCTCTCTCTATATTTTTTTTTTTCAATCTAAATATATTCTTCTCCACAACCTTTTTATTATTATTATTATTATTATTTTTCTCTCCTTTCCCTTTTTTTTTCCCTATATAATGTAAAACGTGCACTTATTTTAACCCCACAAAAAAAAGAAAAGTGGAGGGTTTTTTTTTTTTTTTTTGGAAAACAAATTTACTTTTTTATAAAGTGATCATGGTGGGTTAGAAAAGATTAAATGGTCATATTTAGGGTCCGTTTGTAATACATTTTGATTTAAATGTTTTTCAAGAATGCATTTTTTAAAAAACATTTTGTATAAAAAATGTTTAGAATTTAAACACACATATGTTTGGTTGCATTTCCTCATAGGTGTTTTTATACACAAGTTATTGTATACTTAAAAGAGTCTTTTTAAAAAAGTTGGTTTCAAGTGTTTCTCTCAAAATGGTTTATTTATCAATTTCATTTTATAATAAGTCATTTTTAGTGGTTGCCAAACACTAGAAATTTTTTCAAAATGATTTTTTTTCAAAATTAAACACTTGAAAAGTTAAACCAAACACACCCTTAGACTTTTTGAGAGTCTTTAGGATTTTTTTTTTTTTATTTTAAAAGTTTCGATTGGAATTTATGATTTTGTTAAATCTCTTAAAATGCGTTTGTTGTTAGTAAATATTAATAGTTTTCTTGTGTGATATGTTTTTATTTTTTAAAAATGGTTAACAACTAAAAGTCGTAATAAAAATTTTAATACTATAAGGATCAATATTTTTTTATATGTGGATGAGAGATTCAAATACCTGACCTCTTGGTCAATAATACCATGTTATGCTCATATTGGCTTCAAGGACCCAGATATTGAAACCAAATATAAACTTTAGAGATTGAAATTGTAATTTAACCCTTAAAGAATGATATTCCCACTTTAGCCTTATTTATCGTTGTTAATACATCATTGTAATCATTTTTTTTAGTTCAACATGTAAGGATAGAGATTCGAATATCAAACATTTTGATTGAGGATATGTATACTTTAACTAGTTGAATTATGTTCAAATTAGCGATGTTTTAATCTTTGAAGTATTAAAAATTGGCTAGTACATCCAACGAGCTATGTTATAATAATTACCAAATTATTGGCGATCGAGTAAAACAAACAAAATATTAAAATTTGTGTCAGTTTTCAACTTTTTTCTTTTTTTTTTTTTTAATTCAACAATATTTGGGAAGGAGAAGATTCAAACCATAGACCTCTTGGTCATGGTCAAAAGGTCTTTTTGCCAACAAGAGCATGGCTCAATTGGCATAAAGCTTGTATTCCGACCAAGAGGTTGAAGGTTCAATCCCCCACTCCACATGTTGTAAAAAAAAAAAACATAAAATGTCTTTTTTTTTTTAGAAACATAAAAGTTCATTAATGAAACGATGATATCACATTTTATTAACTAAGTTCAAATATATTATATTCTTCTCAACAAAAAAAAAAGTTCAAATATATTATATTTAATTTTTGGTAAAAAAAAAAAAAAGAAATACATATGCCTGCTTATAAAATTTAAAATTTACGCACTTCATAAAATCTAATCTCTAATAACTTATCTAACTTAAAATGTATTGCCATCATCGTAAAGAATGTACTATTACAAAGTGTTGTTTTTTTTTTAATTCACTTTTTTATTATTAGTATTATTATTATTTTTACATTCAGTAACAATAAAGCCTTGTTCGAAAAAGTCCAATTAAAACTTTTAAAAAATTTAGAAACAAAATTAGAAAATGATATATCGAAAATTCTAAAAGGTTAGAGATAAAATTAGAAAATGGTATATAACTATATAAATTTTGGCTTAGAATTAGTTCCTAAAATATAGGTACGGAAAAGGTATAATTTTTTGAGACCTTTTCTTTTCCTTTTATTTATTTTTTATTTATTATTTATTAGGAATTTTGATGTTGGATGTTAATGATTCATTGTTTTTGAATCATTGAGGGGTTTGTTATGATTGCATTCTAAATCAATAAGGTTCTGATACTAATTTTATATTAGGTTTTGGAATAATTCACATATGCTATACGTGATACACATATGACATCAATTTTGATTTTTTTTTTCTGCTTTTTATTTATTTATTTATTATTTTTTAAATTGATTTTTGAATGTTCTTTGTCCTTTTGTTTATTGCATTATATTATGTAATATTCTTTAGGGCAAAAATCAGTTTTGACCCCTAAACTTTACCCATTGTATCAATTTTAACCCTAAACTTTCAATTTCAGCAAATTAGACCCCAAACTTATATGAGTGTTGCAATTTTAACCTTCTGTTATCCTCCCTTCCAACCACCGTTAGAATCACGTGCTTGTCCATTTCTTTTCTTTTTTTATTCTTCATTTTTTTCATTTACACGTGTGGATTGAGTTTGCATGAAAGAAAACTTGTTGGAGAAGCTTTTTCTTTGGAAGGGACTTGAAGAGGCACAATGAGTTTTCTTCAATTAGTCTAAGAAGAGGGACAAAGAGAAGAAATTCAATCGATTAAGGAGGAGGCGAAAAGTTGTTCAATCAGTGTGGGAGGAAAGTCTCGTTTGTGCAAAAGGTGAGAACCAAGTTTTCTTTTACTGCTAAGAAGAAGAATATCAAAGAATACGAAAATTTGGGGATTTTTCCTCTCATTTTTGGGGGTTTCATCTAGTATTTCATTTTTGTTAAGATTTTGTTGTTGGTGAGAAGTTATACATGATTTTCCTCCCATTTTTTCTCCATTGTGTTTGTGGGTTTTGTTGCTTTTTTTTTAGTTAGTCAGGAATATATTAATGGGATGATAGGAAACTATTTCTCCTTCCATTACATGGTTGCATGTGCTGTCTTAAGAAAAAAAATTATTGAAATAAAATGGTTCTGTTTATGCTGCATTTCCGTCAGTATCTTCGGATGAGGTGAAAGCATGCTGAATCAATTTTTTGGTTTTGGTTTTATTTCCCTTCTTTGTAGATTTTTCCCTCTCACGTGCTTTAACGGAAATTCTAACAGAAACTTAACAGAGGGTGTACATTGCAACATTTATGTAAGTTTAGGGTTCAATTTGCTGAAATTGAAAATTCAGGGTTAAAATTGATACAATAGGTAAAGTTTAGGGGTCAAAACTGATTTTTGCCCAATTCTTTATAATCTGGATATGGATGCTTAATTCCAGTGTTCAACTATCTCATTAACCATTTGCTATGCTGAAAATTGAATATTGAAATCACCAATCAATTCAAACCCTTTTGGGTTATTGGATTAGACTGCGGTTTATATATATATAGTGTGAAGGATTCAAACCCCTGACTTTTTGGTGTCAATTACCCCTAAGCCATGCTCACTTTGACACGGTTAATATATATACATTTCAAATTGTACATTTTATGATAAAAATTAAATAAATAATGTTAGAATGTATATGGTTTATATCAAATTCATATGCAAATTTGGAGAGTAGAAACTTGTTATATATCATTTGTGTATTAAGGAAAAAAGTTTATTAGTTGTTATAAATATTAGTTGGTACTACTAATGTACATTGTTGTATTTATGAATATTTTGTTTGATTTTTTTTTTTCTTTCACAAAGTTTGTTGAAATTAAAATGGTTGCATGCATGAAAATAAATTATATTTAATGATAAAAAATGTCACATACTTAAAATAATGTTTTCAATTTATCATATGGATTTTTGGTATATTAACATATTTTAATTTATAGTCTATGAATGCTTTCAAGTAAGTAGAAAATCAGGAATAAAAAAAAAGTAAGTAGAAAATCAAGAGCGAATCCCGCATGAGTGGAAAAAGAGAGAATAGAAAGGAAATAGATTAAATTTACACACACTTATGTGGTAAGTTACGAAATCTACCGGCCAAAGCGAGCTTAGCTCAGCAGTAATTGGCATGTACCCTCGATCAAGAGGTCAGAGGTTCCAATGCCTCCATCCCAAATGTTGATGTCCTCAAAAAAAAAAAAAAAAAGTTACGAAATCTACCAGAGGAGCCAATTAGAAATTACGAGTTCAAGAAAATAAAATACTAAGAACAAGAGGCTGAGGTAAGGTACTTTTTTTTCATTTGGGTTGGGATGATCGGAATTTCTAACCTCTTGATCGAGAGTATATGTATCAATTACTATTTAGCTATGTCTACTTTGACTAGTATTTTCTTATAGTAATTGATAAAAAATATATACCAACGTCACATGATGCGAAGAACTCAAGAGGGGAAGTCGTAGAAAATTAGGGCTCGTTTGATAACGTTCCGTTTCCTGTTTTTTGTTCTCGTTTCTCATTTTTTAAGAAACAAACGTGTTTGATAACTACTCCATGTTTCTTGTTTCTAAATTTCTAGAAACATTTCTAAAAAGAGGCAAAATTTGAGAAACTACAATTTTTTTTTTTCATGCATGTATTCATCTCTCTCCCATTCCTACATCAATCTCTCCTATTCCTCTCTCTTTCTTACCACTTTTTTTGACTTTTTATTTTTATTTTTTCATCTTTTCCGTTATTTCGTTCTTTTTTTTTTTCTCGTTATTTCTTTCTCTTTCATTTTTTAATTATTTCTTTCTTTTTTTTTGTTATTTCTTCTTTTTTTCTTTTTTTTATCACCTTCGTCGACAAACCGCCACCGTCGACCTTCGACTACTGGCCGTCGCCAACCTCCACCGACCAGTAGCCACCGTCGACCTTTGACTACTGGCCGACGCCGACCTCCAACTACCGGCCACTGTCAGCCTTCGCCAACCAGCTGTCATTGTCGACCTCTGACTACCGGCCGTTGCCGACCTTCGCCGACCAGCCACCATCGTCGACCTCCGCTGATCGGCCTTCGCCGACTGACCGCCACCATTGACCTCCGACTACCGATTTTCGCTGACCTCCACTGACCGGTCACTACCATTGACTTCCGACTACCGATTGCAGCTGACCTCCACCGACCGGTCGCTACCGTTGAATTTCGACTACCGGTCGCTACCATCGAATTTCGACTACCGGTCACCACTATCGACTTCTGACTATCGGCCGCCACCGTTGACCTCCGACTACTGGCTGCCACCGTCAACCTCCGACAACCGACAGCCATCGACCTTCGTTGACCGACCTCCACCGATCGATCACCTCCGTCGAAATCCGACTACCAACCGCTGCCAACCTCCACTGACCAACCACCACCATCGACCTCCGGCCACCTACCGCTGTCGACCTCCGTTGACCAACCTTCACCGACTGACCATCACCGTCGATTTCTAACTACCAGCCGCCATCGACCTCCGATTACCGACTGCCATCGACCTTCGTCGACCAGCCGCCACCGACAATCTCTGACTATAATTTTAATGTATGTTATATATAATTTTTATATTATATGTACCAAATTTTATTTTAACTAAAAATCGAGAAACGAGAAACAGTTGTACAGTTATCAAACACATTTGTTTTTGTTTCTTTTTTTAGAGAAACAAGAAACAATGGGCCTGTTTGGTAATGTTCTCGTTTCTTGTTTCTTGTTTCCAATTTTATTTAGAAATTTAAGCATTTAATAACTATGTATGCTTCTTGTTTCTCATTTTTTAGAAACACTCCCAAAATTTGTATAGAACTTTTGGGAACAACTAAAACTAGTTTCTCCTTTTTTGTTCTTGTTTCCAATTTTTTCCAAACATTAATAAGAATATATGTTTATTATTATTGAATGTATAGGTGTTAGGGTCATGAAATTCTATTTTTCTTTATTAAAAATGAAGAAACGGAAACAAGAAACGAGAACGTTACCAAACGGGCCCAAAAATAGTTATCAATCATGTTTCTGTTTTTAGTTCTTAAAAAACAAGAAACAAGAAACCAAAAATGGGAGACAAGAATGTTATCAAACGAGCCCTTGGTTTCTTAACATTTTCTACCTGATTCGTTAAACACGACATGATTTTTATAGAATCGGTCTGAACTAGAAAAGGACAAAATTTCAATCTGCTTTTCGTTTTATTTTTTTAATTGAAATGCTCCATCGTTTTTTTCTAAATTTGTTAAAATGATAATTATGATCTAATTAACACTAGACATATGATAGCGTTCAAGTAACCGAGAGTGATGATTTTCTTTTTAATTGGAAGGGTTGCTTTATATAGAGATGGATGTGAGGCTCAAATTGAGAATGTGGTAGATTGATCATTTTGTTCCTCGCTTTCGAGTCATATAATTTTTTCTTTTGAAACACGAGTCATATAATTTTTTTTGAAACTACACGAGTCATATAATTTATATCCTATAGTCCCTGGGGATTATAATATTAAGTCAATGTCACAATGCATTTTTTTTTTTAAATTTTTTTGAAAAGCACAATGCATGTTGCTTGCCCCTATGACGCACGTGTGTAGGGTGAAATCCTAATAATGTCAATGCTATTGGTTTTTGTTTTTTGTTTTTTATTCTTTCAAAATTTTCAATTTATTGTTTTTAGAAAACAAAAATCATATATGGGGAAAATTTCCAGTACTACAGTAGTATGAAATTTTTTTCATACTATCTCCATTCATTGTTTGCCGTGTAAGAAATATCTAAGAATAGTGTGGACCCATAGAATAAAATATTACATCATTAAATGACGTGTCAAATGTTCAAGAGAGAGAGGAGGTACTATCGTAGTACTAGAAATGTTTCCATCATACATGTGTGATCTATTTAGTTTTTTGTCTTCTAAACTTTAAGGGTGCATTTGGTTGTGGTATGAAGATAGAAATATGAAAACAAGGGATTGAATGAAAACATAGTTATATTTTATATTTTCAGATATGTGTTTGATAACAAATTTAAAAATTAAATTTCAATCATTGTTAAAAGTGTGTTTGATGATATATTTATAAATTATAAAACTACGTGTAATTACCAAGTAAATATTGGGTTAAATATAAACTACCATTAACTAATTTATGAACATGGTTAATGATTTTGTATAATTATTATTTTACACTGTCATATATTTATATTTATATTATATTATATTATATATATTTTAATTTAACAATAATGAATGAAGTTTATAACATAAAATATTATATTTATAAAAGTTTTTTTAAAATTTTTTTTTAATATAATTTTACATTTTAAAATTTCAAATAAAAATTTGGATACATAAAACATAGTAAAATTGTTTTGATATTTCGACTATTTGAATTACAGAATTTGAAAACTGTTTTAAAAACATACAAGCCAAATTCATATACAAATTGGACTTTGTAAATCCGAAAACATAAAATGTAATTCAGATTGCATAACAAACAAATCCTTAATGTCCTTGAACTTTATAAAATGTTTTTTTTTTTGACAACATGTGCGGGTGGGGAATCGAACCACAGATCTCGTGGTTATCAATCCAACTGTATGCCAGTTGAGCTATGCTCTTGTTGGCAACTTTATAAAATGTTTAATGGGTTATTATTAGGTCTCGTTTGATAACCATTTCAGTTTTTATTTTTTGGTTATTTTGTTTTCTATTTTTTAAAAACAAAAACCATATATGTTTGATAACTGGTTTTTGTTTTCTATTTAAAAAAAAAAACTGAAAACCATACTTGTTTAATAACTGTTTTTTTGTTTTCAGTATTTAATAAATTAGAGAGATGAAAAGATGTTTTGGAGAGAGAAAAATGCGTGGAGACATTGAAACAAAAATTTAGAGACATGAATACAAATGTTTTCGAGAGAAAAGTTAAACATAGTAAATTTAGGGACATCAAATAAAATCTTTAGAGAGAGAAGAGTAGTTAGACTCCATAAAAAATATTTTTTTATACAATATTAGTTAGAGAAAAAAGAAAAAAAAGTTAGAGCAGAAGAAATAAATATTACAGAGAAAAATTTAAATAAAAAGAGAAATTTTAGAGAAATAGTAAGACTTAAAATAAAAGACATGTTAAAGAAATAACAAAAAATTAGAAAAATAAAGAAAACTTGTAGTGGGACAAACTTTAGGAAGATCTTTTTTTTTTTTTTTTTTTTTTCAAAAAAGAAGTTAGAGATATGTTTATTAGGAGAGAAAAGTTATGGATAAAAAAAGTTTTGAGAGAGAAAATTTTAGGGAAAATAAAAATATTTGATTTTTAGAGAGAGAAGTTAGAGATCAAATAGTTAGAAGAGAAATAAAAATAAAAGTTAAATAAAGATAAAAATTTTAGAAAGAAAAAAAAGTTAGAGCAAAAGAAATAAATATTACAGAGAAAAATTTAAATAAAAAGAGAAATTTTAGAGAAATAGTAAGACTTAAAATAAAAGATATGTTAAAGAAATAACAATAAATTAGAAAAATAAAGAAAAGTTGTAGTGGGACAAACTTTAGGAATCTTTTTTTTTTTTTTCAAAAGAGAAGTTAGAGATATGTTTATTAGGAGAGAAAAGTTATGGATAAAAAAAGTTTTGAGAGAAAATTTTAGAGAAAATAAAAATATTTGATTTTTAGAGAGAGAAGTTAGAGATCAGATAGTTTTTTTTTATTTTTTTTTTGAAAAAGTTAGAGATCAGATAGTTAGAAGAGAAATAAAAATAAAAGTTAAATAAAGATAAAAATTTTAGAGAGAAAAAAAAGCTAGATAGAGATGAATTTTTTAGAAAGAGGATGAGAAATAAAAAATTATACTGAGATCAAAATTTGAGAGAGAGAAAGAAATTAAGAGAGAAAAATGTTTGGGAGAGAAAAGAAATAGAAAAAAGAATTTGTTGGAGTGAGATATGTAAAAGAGGAAAAAAAATAAACATTAGAAGAAAAAAATGAGTTTTTGAAAAACAAAAATTTGTTTTAAAAAACTGAGGTCCCATTTCATAACCATTTGGGACCTGTTTGATAACCATTTTCTTTTCTGTTTTCTGTTTTTTTTTTTTCATTTTAAAAAAACAGGGTTTATTGATAATTAAGCATTTCTATTTTTTGTTTTCGGTTTTTGAAAATGTTTTTGAAATTATAAGCAATTTTTTTTTTAAAAAAAATAGTTTTTAAAAACAAATTTTTATTTTTCAAAAACTTATTTTTCTTCTAATGCCAATTCCCCCCTCTTTTACATATTTTTCTCCAATAAATTCCTTTTTCTATTTTTTCATTCTCTAAACTGTTTTTCTCTCTAAATTTCTCTCTGCAAAATTTATCTCTCTCTATAAATTTTTATCTCAACATATTTTTTTTTTTAAATTTTTCTCTCTTTCTAAAAAATTCATCTCTACCTAGCTTTTTTTTTTTCTCTCTATGAAATGTTTTTCTTTATTTAACTTTCATTTCTATTTCTCTTCTAATTTATCCCTCTAATTATTCCCTCTCTAAAAATCAAATATTTTTCTTTTCCCTAAGGTCCCGTTTGATAACCATTTAGTTTTTAGTTTTTGGTTTTTGAAAATTAAGCTTAAAAATACTACATCAACCAAAAGTTTCTTGGTTTTGCTATACATCTTCTTCCCATGTTTTCAAAACCAAGTCAACTTTTGAAAACTAAAAAAAGTAGTTTTCAAAAACTTGTTTTTGTTTTTAGAATTTGGCTAGAAATTCAAATGTGCCCTTTACAAAGATTAAAACACATGGTAAGGAAATTGAGAGAAAGTAAGCTTAATTTTCAAAAACTAAATAGTTATCAAACGGGGCCTAAATTTTTCTCTCTTAAAACTTTTTTTTTCCTCTGTAACTTATCTGTACTAAAAGTTTCTCCATAACTTTTCTCTCCCTATTAAACATATCTCTAACTGTTCTTTTGAAAAAAAAAAAATTCTCTAAATTTTCTCTCGCTACAACTTTTTTTTATTTCTAATTTATATTTATTTTTTAATATATCTTTTACTCATAACATTACTACTTCTCTAAAAGTTCTCTTTTTATTTCATTTTGCTCTCTAAAATTGATCTATTCTACTCTAACTTTATTCTATGGAGTCTAACTAATATTCTCTCTCTAATTTTTTTTTTCATGTCTCTAAATTTACTATGTTTAACTTCTATCTCAAAAACATTTATATTCATATCTCTAAATTTTTGTTTCAATGTGACTTCAAAAAAAAAAAAATTTGTTTCAATGTTTCCACACATTTTTCTCTATCTAAAATATATGTTCATCTATCTAATTTTTTAAAAACTAAAAATAAAAAACAATTATGAAACAAGTTTTTTTTTTTTTTTTTTTTTTTTTTTTTTTTTTTTTTTTTAAAAAAAAAAACAGAAAACAGAACAAACCTAAAACCAAAAACTGAAATGGTTATTAAACGGTGCTTTGGTTTTTGGTTTTTGAAAATTATGTTTGTTTTCTCCTAATTTCCTTACCATGGTTTTCATCTTTGTTGAGGACACATTTAAATTCTTAGCCAAATTTTAAAAACAAAAACAAGTTTTCAACACTTGAGTTGGTTTTTGAAAATATGATAAGAATGTAGATAACAAAACAAGGAAACTTATAGATAGAAACAATATTTTTTTTGGTTTATAGGCTTAATTTTCAAAAAAAAAAAAAAAAAAAAAAAATCAAACATGGCCTACTTTTTTTTGTTTTTTAAATTTGCTTATAACTTCAAAAACGTTTTTAAAAAACAGAAATAGTTATCAAATAATCCAGTTAAAATAAAAAAAAAACAAAATGATTATCAAATGACCTCTAAACTTTCAATTTTATGTTTGATAAGTCCCTAGATTTTTAATTTTATATGTAATTGATCATTGAATTATTTGACTTTTTTAAAGATTCACATACCTACTGACATAAAATTAAAAATTTAGAGTCTTGTTAGACATAAAATTTATTTTATATCTAATAAATTAGTTAACTTTTAGTTGTAAAAAAAGTCAATTTTTAACAATTTTGAATATATTAGAGACTTGTTAAACATAAAATTAAAAGTTCAGCCCCTTTTGATAATCATTTGATTTTTCAAATTTATACTTGTTTTCTCTCAATTTTCATACCATGGTTTTCATTTTTGTCAATGAGACATTAGATTTCTTAGCCAAATTTCAAAAACAAAAACAAGTTCTTGAAAACTTTTTTTTTTTTTTTTTTTCAAAATTTGACTTGGTTTTTGGATTCAAGGGATGGATGTAGATAGCAAACCAAATAAATATATAAGTGGGAGGAGTGTTTATAAGCTTAATTCTCAAAAACTAAAAACCAAATGGTTATCAAATGGATTTTAAATACATATTAAAAACTTTTTAAAATTGATTTTTTTTAGAAATAAACTTAAAGCTTAGGAACTAAATTTAGGCAGAATTGTTAGCTTTTAAAACCTAAAAAGATATATGTATATACTGCAAAGAAATATAATGAAATCATTCACACAATTCCATGCACCCAAAAAGTTATTTTTTCTTTTCCATAATTGACTGCGTTGGATCCTTTCAAGTGTTCACACTTCCCCATAAGAAAGAGATCGTTGTTGGTATCAAAAATATATTTAAAAATTGATTTCAACCCTCCAATCCAATGGAAAAAATTTTAGTACCGTCGTAGTATATACTCTTTCCGTTCAGTATTTGACACGTCATTTAATAAACATTTAATGATATAATATTTTATTTCATAGGTCCCACACCATTCTTAAATACTTCTTTCATGACAAACAATGAATAGGAAGTAGTATGAAAAAATTTTCATATTACCGTAGTACTAGAAATTTTCCCCCAATCCAACCTCTGAATAAATCATTAATCCCCATAAAAAACCCTAAAACATAATAATTATTATTTTTTAAAAAAAGTTATCCTTTAAAAACAAAGATTTTCTAAAAAAAGGACCCAAAAACATCTTTTTACATAGGTAAGGTTAACTTTCTTTAAAGTCCTAATAATGGCACAAAAAATAAATAAATAAAAGAAAAGAAAAACAAAAAGAAAAAAAGAAAAAAGAAAAAAAAGAAAAGAAAGGTGAAAGTTGAATATATGGTGGGTTTGGGTTTGCTTTTGAGTACGTAATTTTGGAAAACAGATCGATTTGGCAATCACTCATTGCTTTGTCACCCAATTCGAACATATTCCCTTGCCATCTCCTTTTACATATTTATATATATATATATATATATATATATATATTTATTTATATAATTACCAATTTAGTTTCTATTGCTTTACAACTTTCAACCTCCCTTTGATTTCAACGTTTTTAAGGTTTCGTTTGATAACCATTTGAGTTTTTTGTTTTTGAAAATTAAGCTTGTTTTCTCCAAATTTTCTTACAATGGTTTTCATTTTTGCTAGGACATATTTGAATTCTTAGCCAAATTTCAAAAACAAAAACCAGTTTTTGAAAACTATTTGTTTTAGTTTTGAAAACTGGTTTGATTTTTGAGAACATGAGAAGAATGTAAATAACAAAACCAAGAAACTCATAGGTGGAAGAGTGTTTCTAAGCTTAATTTTTAAAAATCAAATAGTTATCAAACGAAGCCTACAATTTTCAAGTTGATTTTTCTAATTTGACAAAAACCTTATGACTACAACTACAAATCGTTGTTAAACCATTTTTTTTTCCCACCAAAGCCAAAGAGATAAAGAGAAAGCTATTTTTCCAATTGGTTATAAAATATGTATTTTATAGCCAATTTGTTTTTGGTTTTCGTATACATATTTTTCATTTTTGGGTTTTTAGTATGTTTTGAAAACCTTTTTTTAAAAAAATAAAAATAAAAATTTAACTTATATTTTGAAATGTTTTTAAAAAGTTGATAACCAAACAAAGAAGTAAGTACGACATATTCATTTTTTTTTATTTTCTATTTTTAAAATTTAAGCTTATAAACACTAGATTACTTGCGTGTTTCTTAATATTGTTATCAAACTTTTAAAAAAGTTTTTGAAATCCAAATTGAATTTTGAAAATTAGAAAAATATAGTTTTGAAATTCAAGAAAAAAAAATCCAAGTTGAATTTTTCTTTACTTTCTAAAAAGAAGTTGAGGATCACACGTTGAAAATATAAGTAAAGAACTCACAAGTTATAAGATAGATGAGTTAATTCACTCATAGTCAATTGGTTTTGAGATGAAACCCCATGTTAATCTAATATGTTATTAGAGCCCATAAAACCCAAACGAATATTCGAGATCCAGATAGACTAAACTCGGAAATTAATGGTGTCTAAAACAAGAAATGGAGAAGAAGCGTAGTGTTTACGCGCTGTTGGGTTGCGTGTGGTGTACCGTAACATCTTCAATTCATGTCCGACAAAATGCCGCCCCTGTGGGACCTACGTGGTCAACCTATGGCCGACTCACGACAAAACTCCTCGTCCAATTGTGGGACCCACTTCATACTTGACACTACGATTACGTGGCCGTTATGCCACTTGAATTCTCTCCCTTCAAAGACAGAAATTTTTTGGTAATTCATTTTTGGTTAAATTAAATTACAAATTTAGTAAACTTCTCAAGTTTGTGGAATTTTTTTTGAAAAACAAGTTTGTGGAATTTTTAAGCAAGTAAAGGCAATCTAAACCAAAATAACTGATTTGAAACTTTTAAAATGGTAAGATAATTGAAACAAAGTCCAAACCATATATACTATATTTAAGCTACCCAAATTACATTATAGGGCTAAATTAGAAATTTAACATTTTTAAAAATTAATTTCACATAATTTGTCAACCTTAGCATAGTTTAATTGGTTAGATATTATATCCTTGGCCACAAATTTCAAGGTCTGGATCTTTATTCCCATATGTTGAGTTGAAAAAATTAAAATAAAATAAAATAGCCTTTAATTTATTTTTAATTAATACATTCTGTTATAGGCAATTTTGGACCACCCCGATATACAAGGAGCTGACGAGGACAACCGGGGAGTAATCGGGCTGAAAGATGGACCAAGGGGGCAAAACCGGCAAGTGAGACGGGCCAAGACCGAAGGGGTCGGGTTTTAGGCCCGACCCCCTGCTCGGCCTCGGCCCATGGTCGAGGCCGAGCACATGGTCGGCCTCGGCCATGTGCCGAGGCCGACCCTCGGCCCGCTCGCGCGGGCCGAGCCCGTTTGGTCCCGTCTGGTCCCCACTGCCTCTGGATGCCCCGGTTTCGCCTGGTTTGACCTAAAACGCCTCCGAAACCCTAAAATGGCTAGGAGGATGAACAGGTATTTATATCCCTCTTCGCCACTGAAGAGGGGATCCCGAATTCTATCCCTAAGCTCCACTCTCTATTCTCCGCTTTCTCTTCTTGCTCTTACTTTTCCACGCCCTACCGTTCTGCTTGCTGACTTAAGCATCGGAGCCGGTGTGGCGAGCACCACACCGGTGTGCAGGTTTACTGTCTTGCAGGCCACGTCTTCCCCCCTCAACTACAAATTTACCGTTGGTGGCACGTGAAGGTCAGGTGAGATCCAAGAGCCAAAATCGACCATCAACAGTTGGCGCCGTCTGTGGGGAAGAAAGCCTGTTAATCTGCACATCGGTTATTCCATGAGTAAGGGTATGGAGAAGAAAGACCAAGACGTAAACATAGAGAATTCGGATGGTGACCGCCACCAGCGGAGGTCACGTGACGATGACAGCATCCGGGGGTCGCCGAGACAAGCAGGCCGAGGCCGAGCAGAGGATGCCGACACCAAAATTGCCGCCCTTGAGGATGAGGTGAAGGGAATGAATCGAAGTTTATCCAGAATACTCCAAATCCTGGATAAACCCGGCCCTAGCACCAAAGTCCATGAGGGGAGCTTGATTAGAGACCCGAGGAAGGGGAAGGAGCCTATGGAGCACACTGCAGAGTCAGGGACGAGGTCAAAAGGAAAGAAGACTGACAGCATGACCAGCAAGGTCAGGGGGCTCAAACCCACTGATCGCACGATTTTGAGGAGCCCAGAGTCATGCACACTTAAGGGGCGTCACTACACAGTTTCTACCCCAAGCTACGGTCATACTAAGACAGACCTGAGGAATCTGATCGTTGAGAAGCGCAGAAGTGCCAAAACTGCTGAGTCCGAGGCCAAAGCAGCCGAAGCTGAAGCCCGGGCTGCCGAGGCCGAGGCTAGGTTGGCCGAGGCCGAGGCCAAGAAAGATGACCTCCCGTGGAAGACCGAGCTTCTTAATGCACTAAAGGAGCTCGGAAATCCTCAGGGAGACCAGCAGAGGTCAAAGAACTTTGGAGATCAAAACTTGGAGGAACTAGCCGACCAAGTCGATCCGCCCTTCACAGAAGAAGTCATGAAAGCCGAGGTGCCTCAAAAGTTTAAGGTACCCACGTTCAAGCAGTACGATGGCAAGAAAGACCCAGTGCAACATCTAAACGCATACAGAAGCTGGATGGACTTCCACGGCGTCTCAGATGCAATCAGGTGCCGCGCATTCTTTTTCACTTTGACAGGATCAGCCAGGCACTGGTTTGAGAGGCTCAAGAGGAGATCCATCAGCTGCTTCAAAGAGTTGGCCCAAGCATTCCTTGCACAGTTCATGGGAGCCAGAGAGCAGCGCAAGCCCCACATCAACCTCTTGACGGTCAAACAACAGCCAGGTGAGAGCTTGCGTGATTACATAACTCGTTTCAATGATGAGGCACTACAGGTTGAGGGGTACAGCGAGGGAGCAGCCCTGGTAGCCATAACAGCCGGTCTGGAAGACGAAAGACTGCTCAATTCAATAGGTAAGAGCCAGCCTCGAACCTATGCGGAGTTCGTCTCCCGGGCACAGAAGTATATGAGCGCAGAGGAGTTACTGAAGTCAAAAAGGTCAGAACGAGAATACAAGAGGTTTTCTTCATCTAGCTATGACAGTAAAAAGGACAAAAGGCAGCGGACCGACGAAGGAGGCCGAGGCCGAGCAGACCATGGCCGAGGCTGACCAGACCAAGGAGCACCTCCTTTCGGTAAGTTTGAGAAATACACCCCAACTGCTGTTCCGCAGGAGCAAGTACTGATGGAGATCCGAAATACGGGCCTCCTGAAATTCCCAGGGAGGATGAAGTCGAGTGCCGATAGAAGAGACAAGAGTCAGTATTGTCTTTTTCACCGGGACCACGGGCATTCAACCAGGAATTGTATTCAGTTGAAGGATGAAATCGAAGCACTGATCCAGAATGGGTATTTGAAAGAGTTCGTCGGTGAGCCCAAGGCCGAGGCCGACCACGGATGGCCGAGGCCGAGCCTTACCAAAGATGGCCGAGACAAAGAAGAACCCCTACGGGAGATCAGAACCATTTTTGGAGGACCAGCTGGAGGAAGTTCGAGCAGGAAGAGGAAAGCTATGGTCAGGGAAGCAAGGTCCGAACCAGAATATCGAGGTATGTACTCTGTCCATCTATCAAAGGCACACCCCCCTTTGGAGTTCACTGAGGCTGAGGCAGCGAGCATTCATCAGCCACATAATGATGCTCTGGTGGTCACTCTAATTGTAGCCAATGTGAAAATCCATCGGATCCTAATTGATGGGGGAAGCTCGGCTGATGTCCTTTCTCTAACGGCCTTTAAAGCAATGCGGTTAGGGAGGGAACTCTTAAAGCCAAGCCTTACCCCACTTGTAGGATTTGGAGGAGAGAGAGTGACCCCAGAAGGTAGCATAGAACTTCCTGTGACCTTTGGGGATGGACAGAAGGCAGTGACAAAGATGATAAACTTCCTAGTTGTGGATTGTATGTCAGCCTACAATGCAATCCTAGGAAGACCAACCTTGCATGAGATGAAGGCCATAGCTTCAACTTACCATCAGTTACTGAAGTTTCCAACTCCGAACGGTGTGGGAGTCGTCAAGGGAGAACATAAGGAATCAAGGGAGTGTTACTGGACTGCACTAAAAGCTGTCAAGCCACAGAGGGCCGAGGCCAACCAGGCCGAGGCCGACCAGAGAATGAGCCGAGGCCGAGCAGCACACACTTCCACCAATACTGAATCTGAACTTATGGAGTTTTAGGGTTTTTCGTTTATTGCATTCTATCATGTAATTAGACATTGTTTACTTTGTTGCTGCTTCTAGTATAGGTTCAATGTTTTTTCTTCATTCAAAGTGTGAAAGTTTAATTAATAGCCTTACAGTTTCGCCATTAAAGTTCAGTATTCAGGAGTGTGCACAAGGCAACCGACTCAAGCATCAAGACATGCGAGCCTGGACTATCGAGTCTACCTCGCCTCATCCAGAGTGAGACCATGTGAGCCTGGACCGACGAGTCTACCTCACATCCTCTGGCTTGAGCATCTTTACACCGGGCGAGCCTGGACTGTCGAAGTCTACCTCGCCTCATCCAGAGTGAGACCATGTGAGCCTGGACCGACGAGTCTACCTCACATCCTCTGGCTTGAGCATCTTTACACCGGGCGAGCCTGGACTGCCGAAGTCTACCTCGCCTCATCCAGAGTGAGACCATGTGAGCCTGGACCGACGAGTCTACCTCACATCCTCTGGCTTGAGCATCTTTACACCGGGCGAGCCTGGACTGTCGAAGTCTACCTCGCCTCATCCAGAGTGAGACCATGTGAGCCTGGACCGACGAGTCTACCTCACATCCTCTGGCTTGAGCATCTTTACACCGGGCGAGCCTGGACTGCCGAAGTCTACCTCGCCTCATCCAGAGTGAGACCACGTGAGCCTGGACCAACGAGTCTACCTCACCTCCTCTGGCCTGAGCATCCTTACACCGGGCGAGCCTGGACTGCCGAAGTCTACCTCGCCTCATCCAGAGTGAGACCATGCGAGCCTGGACTGTCGAAGTCTACCTCGCCTCATCCAAAGTGAGACCATGTGAGCCTGGACCAACGAGTCTACCTCACCTCACCTGACATGAGTCAATACACTTCATCAAAGTCAAGCTCACCCTGCAGAAGCCAGGACCAAGCACCTCTTGCCGAGGCCGAGCACAAACTCTAAAGGAGCTCGAAACCTTTTGTGCTTGCATATTTTCATGGACAAGCCCTGGATATGAAGCACTCCGAATGACCCGGTACGGGGGTCTTCCCGAGGCCGAGGCCGACCAGGCAAGCAGAAAGGGAGATAGCTGTGTTCGGCCTCTTCCCGAGGCTGAGGCCGACCAGCACCACTTTTGATGACAACAAAGCTACGCGTAAGCCAGCCCAGGGCAAGGGTCATTACTCTTAAATCGGGCTTAAGGAGCTCAACTTATAGCAATAAGTCACCCCGAATCCTAATTCAAGAGTGGGGGCTTAATGTTATAGGCAATTTTGGACCACCCCGATATACAAGGAGCTGACGAGGACAACCGGGGAGTAATCGGGCTGAAAGATGGACCAAGGGGGCAAAACCGGCAAGTGAGACGGGCCAAGACCGAAGGGGTCGGGTTTTAGGCCCGACCCCCTGCTCGGCCTCGGCCCATGGTCGAGGCCGAGCACATGGTCGGCCTCGGCCATGTGCCGAGGCCGACCCTCGGCCCGCTCGCGCGGGCCGAGCCCGTTTGGTCCCGTCTGGTCCCCACTGCCTCTGGATGCCCCGGTTTCGCCTGGTTTGACCTAAAACGCCTCCGAAACCCTAAAATGGCTAGGAGGATGAACAGGTATTTATATCCCTCTTCGCCACTGAAGAGGGGATCCCGAATTCTATCCCTAAGCTCCACTCTCTATTCTCCGCTTTCTCTTCTTGCTCTTACTTTTCCACGCCCTACCGTTCTGCTTGCTGACTTAAGCATCGGAGCCGGTGTGGCGAGCACCACACCGGTGTGCAGGTTTACTATCTTGCAGGCCACGTCTTCCCCCCTCAACTACAAATTTACCGTTGGTGGCACGTGAAGGTCAGGTGAGATCCAAGAGCCAAAATCGACCATCAACACATTCTTTAAAAGCTAGTTTGAATTCTACATTAAAAGACCATTTTAGTTTTTCTTTTAGTACAATAAAAGACCATTTTAGTTATTACAATTAATTTTTGATAAATTATCAATAGATGATATAAGCCCACACCTCTTGTTCATTTATTTTGTCAATAAATGCTAACACAAACAAGTGTTTAAATTAAACGTTAGATTTTCAAACAAATTTAGATTAATGTTAAAATATAATATTTAAAAGTTAAGAGACTCTTCCGAATTCAGATCCAAATAATTATATATCAAATTTCAAGCACCAAAATGGTAATATTCTTAATCCAAGCGATAATTAAACAAATATTTCAATGATGGCCATGAAAAGTTGTTTTAGCCATTGTTGAAGAGAATTAGCCTTCTTTTTCCTTTGGAGGGAAATTGAAAATTAGAATGAGAAAATTGGGTAGTTGTGATTTGTGAAAAAAGCTTTGTGAGTACACATAGGCTAGGCCATGTTTTAATGAAAAGCTTCTAAAGTGTTACCTATATGTGTTAATTAATTATGGACTACTAGCTTGAATTAAAAGTATTTGGTCAAGGTCCTAAGAAATTATCTTTTCTAGTTTCAAAAAAAAAAAAAAAAAAATCTTTTCTAATGAGGAAATTACATAAGCTATTTTGGCCTCATTAAAGTTAACCCTTATATTTAATCAACTCTACTCTAGTTATGCTATATGGATGTCCCAAAAACCCTATTTATTTAAAAACTTATATTAGTTTATATTGTTTTTTTGTTTTTCTTTTTTTTTCTTTTTATATATATATATATTTTAAAATAACCTTGGTCTTTAAAGTTGGATATGATTTGGGAGTCACTTTAGTTTTAAATTTGACATTTTTATCTTTAAGATTACTTTTTTTTTTTTTTTGTTGCTTTTGTCTAGTGACTAATAGTTTTTTTTTTAAAAAAACTATTTCTTTATTTTTAATTCAAACTACACATAAATATAAAGTTTTTTTTTTTTTGAAAACATAAATATAAAGCCAATTGAGTATTCATTTTACTTTGTCTTGAGAGGAAAATAATATTGATTTATTAAATTTTAAGTTTGACGTGACGTTTTTTTTGATAAAAAAAATAGAGAGAAAAAAATGTAGAAGGATAAAAGAATTGGAAAGAATTTATTTATTTGCCAATCCAAAAATAAATTGACTATCTTTTTTTTTAAAAAAATAAACTCATTAAAATTCAACCCAATTAGATCCAACAGAACATCTCGTTAACTATAACCTCAACCAAAAGGTAGAAGTTTAAAATCTTCACAATCAAAAAGAGAAAAATAATAATTATTTTTTTATGAAAAAACCATTGGAAAAAAAACAGAGACAAAAAAAAAAAAATCCAAAATAAAACTCAATTCACAACTCCACACGAGTGGTTAATGACCTGTTTGGAATACCTTTTGGTTTAAATGTTTTTCAAGAATGTATTTTTGTAAAAACATTTTGTATAAAAATTGGTTAGAATTTAAACACTTATACGTTTGTTTGGTTACATTTCCTCATAAGTATTTTTATACATAAGTTATTATATGCTTAAAAACTCTTTTTAAAAAAATTTGTTTTCAAGTGTTTCTCTCAACAAAATGGTTTATTTCTCAATTTCATTTTTAGTGGTTGCCAAAAGGCAAAAACTAGGGGTGTGTTTGATTTGGTTTAACTTTTCAAGTGTTTAATTTTTTTTTTTTTTTAAAAATCATTTTGGAAAAAATTCTAGTGTTTGGCCACCACTAAAAATGATTTCTTAAAAAATGAGATTGAGAAATAAACCATTTTAAGCGAAACACTTGAAAGGAAATTTTTTAAAAAGAGTTTTTAAGAATATAATAACTTGTGTATAAAAACACTTGTGAGAGGAAATGTAATCAAACATATCAGTGTTTAAATTCTAAACAATTTTTATACAATTTTTTTTTTAAAAAAATGCATTCTTGAAAAACACTAAACAACACAATTTCGATTCCAAATTTTTTTTAAAAAAAATGTGCTAAACAAACCTTCAACTACTCCGCAAAGTTGTTGAACTCAAAATAAACTACTCCACAAGTCTTCTTTCTTTCTTTCTTTTTTTTTTTTTTTTTTTTTTAATAATAATAATATTTTTAAATAATAAATAAATTTAACGAAATTAACACGAGTGATTTTTCACAGAAATTCACAACAACATCAATCTCAATTATGTTAAACAATACAAGATTATAATTCAAAAACGTATAAACATATTTGGGAGACTATTTCTATAAATTATTTTAAAGAATTTTAATTAGGTAATTTATAAAGGTTAATATAATTATACATTTAAAATGACTACATTCTAGTCTATAATTTTTATAAGAAGAGCAACTTCTAGAAAAATAAATTAAAAATCTAAATCCTATTTGGTATTTTGATTTTCATGTGTATTCTATTTTAATCCATAAACTTTTGAACACTTTATTTTAGTCTCTATACTTCGCTAATATAATCTAACATAGACAAGTGTTTTATTCATTTACTTGATATATATGAAAAAAAAAAGTGAAGACTATACAAAAAAAATTTAGAAATCAAAACAAATACAACTTTAACCATATATATTTTTTTAAAGGACAATAATTTAGACCTATTGTGATTGAATTGATATTCTAGATATAGAAAATGAGTTTTAAAGAAGAAGGTCCCAACAATTTATGAGACATAAAATAATTGGATTAGTTAATGGAAAAAAAAAAAAAAAAAAAGTGAAAATATATGTGGAGTGAAGACAAGGGGAATCTCTCCTTTTATTTTGGATGATTAAATTCACACATAGCTACAAGTATCCCCAACTCTTAAAGTTGGCAATGATGGCTCTTTTGGCTATGCTTTTTTGGAGGGATAAGTAAAGGCTCTTGTGTTATATAACTTCTAGTGGGGTTTTGTAGGGTCTTTTTTTTTTTTTTTTTGCCCCATCTAACTTTAGTAACTTTAATGCTCAACCTTTGTCATCTTTACTACTTTCTTTTGAGTTTGAGATTGGAAGTTGTTCAATCCTATGCTCATCTTTTCTAAATTTCCACTCTTTTGTGTTCATGGATAATAATAACAATAATGATAATGGTCATTTTTCTTTTTTGGAGCTATTTTCCCCCTTTTACTCTTTTTACTTTGTGTGGTCATTGTGGGAGGGAAATTCTTTTAATTTGAATGCTTTTTTTTTGTTTGATTTGATGTTTTTTTTTTTACTTATTATTTTTTGAATTTTTAGAGATATATCAAAATGACGTGTCTCGCACACATACACACACGTAAAAATAATATATGCTTGTACGGTTTAACAATGACCTGAGTCAAGAAAAGAAATTTGAAAGGAGCGTGTTGACATGAGTCCAGAGAGAGAATAAGGGCTAAGGAATGTCTGCCAAACAAATACCTAGTCGAATGGTCTATGAAATCAAATTTATGAAGGAGTCTCCCTCTTCCATTTTTGTAACTTTGAATATTTTTGGATAAGCGATAGAGGAGGAAAGGAGAGAGAATGATTATGGAGTAAAAAATGCATAGTATTCTTAAATCAACCATTCATAGCTTTCATCTCCATGACTTCTTATTAGATTTGCTAGCGGTGTGTCTAATTAATCAAATTCTAACAAACAAGAGCTAACTCATGTGTTGATTGAGCTAAAACTCAACTTTGGATTAATTCCATTCAAATAATACCAATAAAAACAAAACTCAAATAAGAGATGATATCTAGATTTAATGTACATTTCATTTGGCAATAGTAAAAACACATGGTATATGAATGGATCATCGCTAAATAAAACGATCTCAAAACTAATTGACAATGAATAGAGTAATCTATACATTTTATAAACTGTGAGGTTTCCATTTATCTTTTAAATGTGGGATTCTCAACATGCCCCCTCAAGATAGTGTCTCTTTGGGTTCACCATTCTTAGAGACCAGATCCTATTTTTTTTTCTTTGGACCGAATATCCGTTTGGGCTTGATAGACTCTGATATCATATTACATGAAGTTCCATCTCAAAACCAATTGACAATAAATGGAGTAACCTATACATCTTATAAATTGTGAGATCTCCACTTATCTTTTCAATGTGAGATTCCCAGCGATCTTCAAATTAAAAAATTTCATCTCTCATGTTGTAGCAATCTTTCTCTGCCTGTCAATATGATTCATATTCTTTTAATCATTACCCAAGTGCAATTTCTCCCAATTAGAGAGTTTCTAATATTATTCTTTTCATACCAACAACCTTTTTTATTTCCAAGGGAAGATGCAATTGTTTGTTTTGTTTTTTTCATATATAGAAGAAGCTCCACCTTCCATTCTACCTCAAAGTCAAAGTCCACATGTTTTGTCAAACCTTATATATTTAAAGGTTGACCTCTCTAATTTATTTGAAACTTTTTTTTTCCTGCAACAAAGCTCTAATACTAGCTCTTGGAAGGAGTAAAAAATCCTATACTCTACAATCAAATCAAGAATGACAAACCAAATAGTAATAGAAAGAAGAGATAATACTAAAATATGCATATAAATTAGTTGAGTTATATTTTATTATCTTCTACCACTATAAATTTAACTATGAAGGAGAGATAGGACAATTTACACTTAAAAGTCTCATGCTTATCTTCAATAATTTTACGAATTTATTCTCTATTTTTCACCAAAAAAATATTAAAAAACTTTTACAAAATGCTTTCTAAAAACTCTGAGTATTTTTGTTTTTAGCCTTACGTATTTATTTATTATTTAAAGTCGTAACTTTTTTTTTTTTATTAAATGCTAACAATGTTATGTACTTTTTGTTAGAAAAATTGCTAAAAAGTAAAGATAATTACATTGATTTTTTATTACTAAATTTTTTTAATTGAAAACTTTCTTTTTAACTAACTATTATTGTTTTTTAACTGAAAGACAGATATTTTAATAAACCAACTATTAGTGTTTTGAGCTTCCATAGAAAGATATTTTCATAAATTTAAGGATATGTTTGGTTTAACTTTTCAAGTGTTTAATTTTGAAAAAAAACATTTTGAAGAAAATTCTAGTGTTTGGCAACCACCAAAAGTGACTTAATAAAAAATGAGATTGAAAAATAAACTATTTTGAAAGAAACACTTGAAAAGTTTTTTTTTTTTTTTTTTTTTTTTTTTTTTTTTTAATTAAAAAAAAGAGTTTTTAAGTATATAATAACTTGGTGTATGAAAACACTTATAAGGAAATGTTACCAAACATATAAGTGTTTAAATTCTAAACAATTTTTATGCAAAATGTTTAAAAGAACAATGCATTCTTGAAAAACACTTAAACTAAATGGTATTATTCCAGACGGTCCAAACTATTATTTGTTTGAACGGGTAAAGAAAGATAAGATAGTTTGAAATTTTAATTTTCATGGATTTGATATTATATTATAATTCTTTGAACCACAGTTGTACTTGTACATCAATTTGGAATATACTATTTATGCATATTTAACACAATATAAATTAAAATAGCTGATTTGTGAATATAAGTTAAATAATCTCTACCTCCCTAAAATTCATAGGTTTATTGAATCTTCAGCCACTCATCATCTCTGATGTGTTATATTATTCTAAAAGAAATAGAAATTTTATTTCTTAAAAAAAAAAAAAAATCAAAATTGAACCTTTTTATAATATTATTAAAAAAAAAAGTGCTCCAAACTATCCTATGATATTTTCACTAAAAAAAATCTATGATATTTTATTATCATTGAGTAATATTTAAAATACATTTATAGATTTTAGCTTCTATGCTTCCAATCAAACTTAAAATTAGTCTCTACTATTGTTTAAATAATAATCACAATAATTTTCACGCAAGAAGATACCTAATGTAAACATATTTTAAAATTTTATAGAGAAAAGACTAATTGAGATTACTTTTTTAGAATAATCAACAATAAATCAATAGTAGAGACCAATTTAAGCTTTATTCAAAGTGTATAAGGTTTAAAATTAGACATTTGAAAGCACAAGAACTAAAATAGAATGAAACTCAAGGTACAGAAATCAAAATGATATTTTAACTTTTAATTTGTGCCTAATAAATTGATGAAAGGCTAAAACCATAAAACAAAATATTATTTTCTTTTTGGAAGAAAATAACATTTTAAAATTTTGTTGGTTCCTAAAATTTAATTGTCAATGTCATGATCTATAAAACAGAAGAAACAAAAATGATTCAAAACAAAACAATGTTTCTTTATTATTGTTTTCTTTTTAAATTATTTGGGTAAAGAACAATTTTATGAACAAAATGAAAAAGCTTCCATAGAGAGAGAGAGAGAACTATAGCAATAGTTTAAGACACAAAGTACAATGCAACGAACAAAAACTACCAAATTTTTCAAAACCCATCAAAAGTTATTTCATTATTCAATTAACCACAAGCTTAAAAACCTCTTTTTCTTTTCTGTTTTTTCCAACACCTCTCCTTCTGAGGTAATAAAGTTTCCCTCTGACCTCTCTTTGCTTTCCATGGCTCGATCGGCTTCGGGGCTCCGCTCTCGGCTTCGCTTTATATACGAACATACGAATTCTCGGCTCTGAAGCCGAAGCCAAAGCCGAAGCCGAATAAGCCGAGAATCAAAGAAAAGCAAAAACAGGAGTGAAAAGCAAAGATTAGGCTTCAAAGAGAAGCTTGTAAGAGATGAAAAAGAGAGAGGCAGGGCACTGTCTAGTGTCGATCATGTCCCTCATGTATGTCATTGCCATTTGGGATTTTCCTTTTTCTCGTTTCGATTCCTTTTTAGTTCCTTCATTAGTGTCGTCGTGGACATACTCTTGCCTTTAAATGAAAAATAATTCAGGGGGAAAAGTAAAAATCACTCCTGAATTATAAGGGCATATTTGAAAGTAATTTTAGAATTGTTAAAATCACTTTTGTTATATTCAAAATCATTATGAAACTTGTCTTTAATAATTCGAAATCATAGACCTCTTGATTGTTAGTACAACACTTATGCCAATTGAGCTATACTCATGAATAGTAGGGTATTTTTTTTTTTTTTTTTTTGAGTACATCAACATTTGGGGGTGGGGAGATTTGAACCTCTGACCTCATGGTTGAGGGTACATGCCAATTACCGCTGAGCTAAGCTCACTTTGGCTATAACAGTAGGGTATTTAATTGCTACAGTTTTCTAAGTTTGAATGAGATAATTTAATTACTCAAGTTGAAAGTTAATTATAAGGTATCATCACAACTTCCATAATTATAGGTAAAATTTCTTAAAATAATATTAATGGTTAAAAAAATATCAAATTTTCAATGTTTATATTTAAATTTAGTTTGAGAATGATTTTAATACAAGCAATAGTTACTAACTCTTTTTTTTTTTTTTTTATGTTTAATTTTAATTTTAATTTTTTTTAACTGAAATACAAAAGAAATATAAAATTTTCTCATTAAACCTTTAATAACTATATAATAAAAGTATAATTAAATTTTCATTGATATGTCAACAATTCTATTGACATTTTTACATGTCCATGAGTTTGACATTAACATGAAAGATGGACCAAAATTTCCATTATACCATAAAAGATCGAAGAAATATAAAAAACAACAATAAAATGTTACTAATATGAATATAATATTAATAATAAATATTTTAATTTATTTAAAAATATAAAATGTTTATTTATCAATTTAAATATATTTTTTAAAAATTTTTAATTTTTATGATTTTCTAGAAATATCCATTGAGATTTTATCAATATTTTCATCTATATTTCCATGAAATTGAACCGTTGACATTTTCGTTGAGATCAAAATTTTAAACCTTATTAAAACAAATATAGACAATTATATTATTATGTATTTATGTATGGGCCTAGCTGGATAGAAATGAAAACAAAAGTAATAAGATAACCAAATGTTTTTTTTTTAAAAAAAAATTAAAATGATATAATTCTTCCAATCAAGGCCAACCAGCTCAATCTCCACAGTTCTTTCTTGATGGATCTACATTACTTTTAAAGTTATAATTATTCTTGAAAAAAAAAAAAGAAAAAAATAATATTAGTGATGTAATCACTTGAAAGGGAGATGACCTCTGGTGGAAAATCAATAAATTTATGAACTTTTAAAATTGCATCTATTTAGCTTATTTAATCAAAAAAAATTAATGGATCAATAATCTTTGTGTTTTTTTGTTTATTGAATTTTGTGTCTAATAAATTTATTTAAAGATTATATTATTGACTAATTTTAGATTGATTGAAGTGTTTGATGGTGTAAATATTATGAATTTAATAATAAGAACTAAATAAACACAATTGTTGTTTAGAAAAAAGAAAACACAATGGTCAACCAAAGTATAATTGAGTAATTATGACATCTTTGCTTCCCTTAAAGATTCTAGGTTCTTTTTTTTTTTTTTTTAAAAAAAAAAACTGACTTTGAAAGTTTATGTATCTAATAGATATCATCTTGAAAGTTTAGGCTAAAAAAACTTATAATTTATCTAGAAGAGAAATATCAAGTTTTTTTTTTTTTTTTTTGTTAAGAAAAATAAGAAAGGAAAAAAGAACCTTAAACTTGCAAAGTACACAAATTTTCACATTAAAGACTATTCATCATATCGCACTCTAGACTTAGATAAATGTTCAATTTTTACCTTCTATTCAATTTCCATTACTTTGCCATGTAATTTTCCATAAGACCAACAAAAAAATCTCTAAAACTCACTAATTTCAATGAAAATCAAGTTTGACACAAAATTAAGCTTAATTATAGACACAATTCACCGTCGAATAACTTCATTAACATTCACAATTTTAATTCAACTCTAATATCGTGTTTCTAAAATCTATCAATTTCATACTAGAAATATATCTAGGGCTGAAAAATTGGACCAAATTAATAGCAAATATAGCACAGTTGCAAACTAATAGCATATATAGCAAAATTAATTGTACAAGACCAAAAAGCTGTCGTCAGATTCTATCCGTGTCTATCACTGATAGACTCTGATTCGATCAGTGTTTATCGTTGATAGACTCCGATTAATCAAAATCTATCACTGATAAATTTTGATTAATCGGAGTCTATTAGCAATAGACACTGATAGATTTTGAATAATCAGAGTCTATCAGTAGACTGATAGATTTTGAATAATCGGAGTCTATCGTTGATAAACTCTGATAATCGAAGTCTATCAGATAGATTTTAATTAACTAGAGTCTATCAGTGTCTATCAGTAATATAATATGATAGATTTGACTATATTTACAATTTATTTTACATTGTGTTATATTTGCAATTATATAATTCTTATTTGTCACCCCGACAAATTCTCATATATCTAATATTCATTGAAGGCCCATAATTTTATTTCATTTTGTTTCTAACGCTTTTTTTTACACCAATTTAATGTAAAAATTAGTAGATAGGATAGAGTTAAACTTAGAGATAAAAAATGATTTTTGATGCAAAGAAAAAAAGAGAAAAAAAAAAAAATGGTGATGCAAAGAAAGGATGGTAGGAGAGTTCCATTTTCCAAAGAGGATCCTTTTATGTTGCCATCTCTTTTTGGCATGCCTTAAACACGCTAACCTTCTTTCTTTCTTTCTTTCTTTCTTTCCCCAAAGATAAAAAGCCTCCTATCATAACCTCCAAAAGCCCCCTTCCTTCTTCTTCAATTCTTCTTCTTCTTCTTCAATTCTTCTTCTTCAGTTCTCATCCCAGCTATGAGAGTTCCTGTTTCCAATCATCAATCCTCCATACCCTCTTCTTCTCCAATTCAAAAGCTCAACTCTTCTCCCTCCACCATCGCCACCTTCCACACTCCCTCCACAACCACCGCCCCTCCCTCCACCCCCAATATTCCCTCTGCCTGTTACGAACCCACCTCCGTCCTCGACCTCCGCCGCAGCCCCGACCACTCCGCCCCCTCCACCGCCCTCCTCTCCTCCGACGATCATCGCTCCAACCACCCTCCGCTCGACTGGGATGAACAAGCCCTCCACAACCTCGACTGGGACTCCATCATGGGCGATTTGGGCCTTCACGACGACTCCAACTCTGCTCTCAAAAACCCAAACCCCACCAATCCCAACAATCCCGATTTCCACCCCTTCGATCAAACCCACCTCGTTTCCCCTGATTTCCTCCTCTCCGAACCCTACTCCACCCACACCCACGCCTTCAATTCCACCTTCGATTTCACCGCCAATTCCACCAACCTCGCCTTCGAATTCATCGAAGACATCGTCCGCGCCGCCGATTGCTTCGACTCCAACGATTTCCAACTCGCCCACGTGATATTGGAGCGGCTCAATCAACGCCTTCAATCCCCCTCTGGCAAGCCCCTTCAGCGTGCCGCCTTCTTCTTCAAGGAAGCTCTTCAGTCCCTCCTCTCCGGCTCCAACCGCTCCAATCGCCTCTCCTCCTGGCCTGAAATCGTCCATACCATCCGGGCTTACAAGGCCTTCTCTGCAATCTCCCCGATTCCCATGTTCTCCCACTTTACTACCAACCAGGCGCTCCTTGAGGCTCTCAACGGTTCCTCTTTCATTCATATTGTCGATTTCGATATTGGGTTTGGTGGGCAGTACGCCTCTTTCATGAAGGAGATTGCGGAGAAGGCAGAGTCCAGGAAGATGGTTCCGCCGGTTCTTCGAATTACGGCCGTCGTGCCGGAGGAATTTGCGATCGAGAGTAGGCTGATCAGGGAGAATCTCTGCCAGTTCGCTCAGGATCTCAAGATTCGCTTTCATATAGATCTCGTGCCGCTTCGGACGTTCGAGACGTTGTCGTTCAAATCGGTGAAGTTTATGGAAGGGGAGAAGGCGGCGATTCTGTTGACGCCGGCCATCTTCCGCCGTCTCGGGAGTATCAACAGCATCGGCTCTTTTCTCGCCGACGTGCGGCGGGTGTCGCCCTGCGTCGTCGTGTTCGTCGACGGCGAAGGCTGGTCGGACTCCGGCGCGGCGTCGTTCAAGAGGAATTTGGTGGATAGCCTGGAGTTTTACGCCTTGATGCTGGAGTCGCTGGACGCGGCGGTGGCCGGCGGGGAGTGGGTGCGGAGGATCGAGACCTTCGTGCTCCGGCCGAAGATATTGGCTGCAGTGGAAGGGGCGGGGAGAATGGCGGCGCCGCCGTGGAGGGAGGTGTTCCACGGTGCCGGGATGAGGCCGGTGGCGCTGAGCCAGTTCGCTGATTTTCAGGCGGAGTGCTTACTTGGCAAAGTACAGGTTCGAGGGTTCCAAGTAGGCAAACGGCATGCTGAGCTGGTGCTGTGCTGGCACGAGAGACCTCTGGTTGCCACGTCGGCGTGGAGGTGTTAGTGTTAAGAAGTGGAGATTGAAGCTATGAAATTTAATTATAATTATTAATTACGATAATTGGTATTAAGGGGGGATTAGGGGGTTGGGTTTACTATAGGGACGTACATAAAATCGTATGTATCCCGCTTTGGAATTAATATATATTCGGTTTTGTTTTGGGTAAATTTCTCTCTTCACAAATTATTTAAATGTGACTGCAATTTCTTACTAATTGCTTCATCCATATTTAAAAAATGTACACATTTTTTTTAATCTCTCGTACTCATAGGTATAAAAATTGTTAGCGTTTTTTTTTCCTGACAATATGTGGGGTGGGGGATTCGAACCACAGATATCGTGGTCATCAGTACAAATTTATGCCAGCTTTTAGTTAGCTTGATATAGTATTTTAATTAATAATTGGTTTTGGACTTTTGGTGGATTTAGGTTGGTTTTGAAGCCTTATTGGGCTTAGCTGCCGGCCCATATTTAAACTCTCTTCTGGCTAGTTTCAAATATGATCTGAAACGATTTCGGAACTAATATTTGAACATCTGATCTTGTAGATTATATGTGAATCAATTGAACTATCTTCTTAGAAGTTAGAAACTATTTATATTAAAAGATAGGAATTTGTCTAAATCTGAATGAACTATTTTATCAACTTCTTGTTATGTTATTTTTTCTCTAATCATCTTCTTCTCATATTTTCTAAATTCTTTGTGGGTTTTTTTTTTCCCTAAAAGCGATATTTAATATGGAGAACAATGGCGAATATAAAATTAAAATAATAAAAAATCCAAACTCTATAAATTTTATAATCTCTTTGGGATAATCTTACTCCCTTTACTACTTGATTTTAATAAGTACTTATCTTCTGAAATGGATTGGATATACCTTCTTATGAAAGGTAACATCTTGTTCAACAACACCCCATTTAATTAAACTTTGTGGGAGTAAATTAAAACTTGATGGGAGGAGGCGAGAAATAAAATTATTAAAAAAAAAAAATCACATTTTCAAAATTTGAAAACTTGTGTTTCAATAACTTGAAAGATAAGCTAACTTAATAGCATTTATAGTTGGTTACATTTTAAATTTTTTAACTAAAATGACCTAAACGCCAACAAAAGCATAGCTCAACTGACATAAAGTTGTACTGATAACCACAAGATCTGTGGACCTAAACTATATATAAAGAATTAATATGAAAGGACACAATCCATTAATATGAAAAGACACGATTCAGGGAAGAGTCACTTACCATTTATTCTATCGTTTTTTGTCGTGGAAGAGTCACATACTATTTATTCCACTATTCTACTCAAGTGGTAGCATCTTGCTCTAAAATGTCATTGTTTTCCTCTTTTTTTCTTCTTGTTTTCACTTTGATTTCCTTTTCTAAACTTTTACATAACAATTTCCCTTCTATTTTGTACTAAAAAAAAAAAAAATTCCTTATATTTCTTGTCATATCCCTCAAAATTTCCACATTTTACTATTCTCCTTTAGAGATGCCTCACTCATTTATTTAATTATTATATTCTTTTAGTTATGTAAAAATATATCTTAATCAATTAAACTATGATAAGATAATTATTTAATTATTAAATATACCATAATATTACAAACAATAGTGGTTTAGGCCCCGTTTGATAACCATTTGGGTTTTTATTTTTTGTGTTTTGAAAATTATGCTTGTTTTTCCCCAATTTCCCTACCATCGTTTTCATATTTGTTAAAGATCCATTTGAATTCCTAGTTAAATTCTAAAAACAAAAACAAAATTTTGAAAACTATTTTTTATTTGTTTTCAAAATTTGACTCGGTTTTTGGAAACAAGAAATAAGATAAATACTATAACAAAGAAACTTATAGGTGGAAGTAAGTGTGTATAGGCTTAATTTTCAAAAACCAAAAACCAAGTAGTTATCAAACACGGCCTTAAAAGTTTTTGTTTTTTGTTTTTGAGTTCCACAGCAATTGGGAGAAAAAAAAAAAAAAAAAGAGATGGAGGAAATAAATTAAATAGCCAGAGAGAGCGAAAAAAATGAAAGGGAAAATTAGGATTTACACTAACTTGATAAAATTTCTACAAAAATAGAAAGAAAGAAAAAAAAAAAAAGGAAAGGAGGAAAACAAAACTAATAAAAAAACATTTATAATATGTTCATAAATAAAGTAAGTAAGAATTATTAGTAAAAATCAAATGTAGGGATTAGCCCATTCCATGCCATAAATGCAAGAATTATCAGGCATGTAATAAAACACATCTTCCAACGATCCTTCTTCCATGACTCCAAATTCTCCAAGGCATGTGGGGTCCACGGCGTCCATCGACATTGATGGGCTTGGGCTGCTGCTTAAAGGCCCATCGGCCCGTCCTGCCATTATCAGCCTCTCTTTCTCTTTCTCCACTTCCGAAAGTTGTTCTTTCAGCTTCAGTATCTGCAATATCATCGTCAACAAATTCACGTTCAAGCCGAGCATACTTCAACTAACATAAAATGTGTACTTACGATCAAAACGTGAAACCCATCGAAGTGTACAAGAAACACTTTATAATTACCTTTTTAATTTTATTTTTTTTTATATAAAAAAGTTTTATTGGCGAATGAGGTGGCTGTAAGGGAATTGGCTTATCAAAAGTTTCTGTCAAACATTTTATTATTATTAATTTTTCTTAAAAGAAAAAAAGATTTTTTCCACTCGATTCTCAACCAGGTGGCGTGGGTTTCTTCGAGCCCAGAGCCCATGCACGTTCATAAATGGTGGCCCACTCTCCTCTTTTTCACCCCCAACTTACCAACCTTTTCTCATCAAATAATACTTTTTGATTCATTCCGTCCTTTTAAATTTTTGACACGTGTTTACTTTTTTTTAAAAGAAAAAAAGATTCATCTTAATATGATTATCTATTTAAAACTGTCTATGTAAATCTTTAAGATCTGTCGGTTACCTAATATCATTGTATACAAAATAATAATCTTCTTACAGTTTATCTCTCTCGTACATCCCTAGTGTAAAATTATTAGCCACATTGTGATCGTCTCTTTAAATAATTTCTCCTATCTTCTCTTCCTTTCTCTTTGCATTTTCCTAATTTAGTGGTTTTACTATCCTGACAATAAGAGATAACGAGATACGATGTTGGAATATCCAAACCTTTGTCCTCAACTTCCTTTTTTGAAATTTCTCGAGTATCATAATAGTATCATTTTCTTCTTCTTTTTAGTCCAAGATATGTGGTTGGAATATCCAAACCTTCAAATTTAAGAAAGATAATAAGTGTCTTCTCTATTATGTAATGTTTGGATTCACCCATAATATTGATTCCTTTGGTTCGTATTTATTATTAGTATAAGAGTGAGGATTCAAAATTTTGACATTTTATATCTTAACCCGTTGAATTATTCTCACGTTGTTCTTCCTATTCTTATACTTCTCGTCAACAGATGTGTTATTATTATTATTTTTTAATCGAATTTTGCCATTCTAAAATATTGATTATAGTACTAGAAGTTTTCTACCATTTTCTCCTTAAATAATTGAATAGGATAATAAAAAAATTGAAAATAGTTTAATTCTATTTGGAAGCCAAGAAAAAAAAAACCAGCAAGAGAGAAAAAGAGAGAGGTAAAATGGACCTCAGTTTCAAGACGGCATTTTTCAACGACGACGGATTCATGAAGCTTCTTCAAGTTAGAATACTCCTCCTCGAGTTTCTTGTTCTTCCACCGTGCACGGCGGTTCTGAAACCAGACAGCCACCTGCCGGGGATCCAGCCCCAGCTCCGACGCCAAACGGTCCTTTCTCTCCGACTCCAACTTGTGTTCACTCCCGAAATTCGTCTCCAAAAGATGAACTTGCGCCGCCGTCAGCTTCCTCTTCTTCGCCACCGCATCCGCCGCTGCCTCGGACCCTCTGTTCTTCTTACGACGTCGTCTCGGTTTTGTCTCACCCAAATTACCTAAAAAGAAAAAACCAAGGTGGGTACTTGGAAAAAAAAACAAACTTTACACTCGAATTGACAAAAATTGAGCTATATTCAGGTCTGCACGGCGAAATTGAGCTATACTCAGATGGGCAAAAAGGAAACAAACTTTTGGGTCAAATTTATTTTTGACAAATTTGCCAAAGTTGACTTGAACATGGGACTTAAAAGAGCCAAGAGCCTTTAGAAAATAATGCAGAAAAAAAAAGGTACAAACCTTGTTGGGGTACCATTTGGATGTATAATCCAGTGTACAACTGAGAGATTTGTACTGGTTGATGCTCTTCAGCTTCTTGGTTGTTGTTCATGGTGGCTTGTTGTGAGTTTCTCTCTCTAGCTAGCTCTGAGGGTTTTAATTTTTGGTGAGTGGAAAAATAGTGTGTGTTAAAAGGGGCAGATTGGCTTGGGAAAAGACATGGCACAGGGTGCCTTATTTATAAAGGAAAGTGATATCTCTGCTTCTTTGGCTTCTACCTTTTCTAATCTATAAATGGTCAATTTACCCAAATGTCCCTGTTTTGGAATCAGAGGGAAAAAGAGTGTTGTTTTTGGTTATTTGGAAGGAGGGTGTTTTGGTCATTTTGTATCATAAGCCTTTTTTGGTTAAAAAGAAAGAAAAAAAAAAAAAAAACACTTTGAAAATGAAAGGCTCTAACATACTCACGTCGATGTCTTTCATCCTAGGCCAGCCTTTGATCCATAAAAAAGACAAAAATTGCTTTAATTTTGTGTCTTTCTTTTTCCACTTTTATAATTTTAGGGGAATTGAAGTGGTGATGTGGCTCTTATTTTTAATGTTTAGGAAGTAAGATTCGAGTTTACGACTAATTATGAGAAGAATGAAAGAAAGAAAATGATAAATGTATTAAACTAACATTATCTTTTTTAGCGGTAAGATTTTGACTAATGATCTTATCACAAAACCATGTTGACTTTAATGCAACCATTCTATTCGTTAAAAAAAAAACAAAATGTATTGCAAGTGTCTATATATCTGTATTTGAATGCATGTAACAACAAAGGAACAAATGGACATAAAACACTTAAACAAGTGAAAGGTGGATAAATTGTTCCCTAATCGCTAGCGAAATAATTAAAAGAGTGTTTAGGTCGAACAAATTCTCGAAAAAAGAAATCGTATGTCACCAAACCTTCACATCAAACGAAATTCCACGCACTCAATTGAGAAAACTATGTCACTAAGCAGCAAAGAGGACCACACAAACTAAATCATGTGAGGTCATTTCTAGGGCATATACATTAAAAAAAAACCCATCATTTTGGTAGGGTAAAATGACTTGACTGAAATGACTTAAATATTTCATGTGGATAACTTTTCTTGTTATTGGATTGGTAAGTCTAGTCCACTTAAGATAACATATCTTTATCAACTCACTTGAATGCCAATAACAAATTAAAAAACCCTTTGATACTTAATTTCATACACATCTGATTTGAGCATAACTGAGTCAGTTAAAACACTTTCACGTCTCCTAAAAGAAGTCGGTAGTAGTTTGGATGTTCGTAGTTATATTATAATATTGAAAGAAATGAATGAATAAGAAAGGATAATTACAAAATAGGGGTAAAAGAATATTGGGACAAATTAAATGTTTTGACCACATGTTATGGGCTAGAATGGGGGGTGAAAATTGCCAAGCAATGGAACAGAAAAGAATTTGGCATTTCCTTGTTAGGTAATTAGAAAAGAAAGGTGGGGGTATAGTGGTACAAAAGGCTGCCATGCCACCCACTAAACCCACCCACACAACACCTGAGACTGAGGGGGAGTGAGTTGAGAAGAAAAGAAAAAGCTCCAATAAATTTTTTTATAAAAAAAAAACATATATATATATTATTTGAAGAGTTTTGAAAATGTGTAGGGTCTTGATTTGGAGAAACAAGTCCCACTTCTTCTTCCCATTTTCTTTATTGTTGTCCAATTGGGTGGTATTGTAGCTGTGTATTGGTATGTAGCCTTATAATTCTATTTGCTTTGCTTTGCTTTGCTTATTTGAAAGCTAATTGGCCAAGTTTTGGGGATTCAACTTGTAACAAACAAACAACAGAAACAGCATATATATATATATATAAACGCCAAAATCAATGCATAGAGGAGGCCATGAGGCCATGGCATGGGTGGCTCGAGATCATGAGGCCTCTAAACACGAACTTCCACTGTTTTTGCTTTTCGGACATTTCAACAAACACTGTGTTTCTGTCCCTACATTTTCACTTTCCTTTCCTTTTTCTTTATTTTTACTTCTGCTCGCGCCCACCAAACATCAAAAACTCATGCCAATTTTCACAACAATTTGGATGGTTGTGTTGTTCCTTTAACCCATTCAGCTATGTTCAGATTGATAATGTTCTAATCGTTATCTTTAAGAGCATTTGAATTCTGATTCACTGTAATTCTTATCATTAACTTGACGTTTTAATCATACCATTAACTTGACTGTGTGACATGATATATATGATGCTTTGATTGAAACTTTTTTTTTAGGTTTAAGGAATCAATACACTATTGTAATTTGACCATAAATGTATATTATTGATCCTATAAGCGTTATTTATTTATTTTTATTTTAAGTTCAACATGTGGAGGTAGGAGATTATTCAAACTTCTAACCATCTTTATTACGGATTAAGTTTATATATGTCCTAATTGGTTAATTAAGTTTTATGCATATGTATATCTATATTTCTCAAAAAACAATATAAGAACTTTTACGAATTATATCATTCATCAAATAAACCATATTATCTGCCAACAAGATCGAGTATATAGTTCAGTTTGACATAAAGCTTGAACTCTCGAACAAGAGGTCAGAGAATCAAATCTCCCACCTTACCCGTTGTAAAAAAAAAAAAAAAACAGATTATATCCTCTCATTTCTTAAAGTTATTCTTTTCCGTGTGTTACATATAATTAAAATAAAGAAAAATGAAAATGTTATTAATAGAAGTGACATCTAACTTACTAAATATTTTTTTTATCAACACATAATTAAATTCATTAAACTTTTATTTTAAATAAAACTACAAGTTTCACTTGCATGCTAATTAACTAGTTTAAATAAAACGATTCCTTTTTTTCACAACATCAAATCGATAATATGTGGCAAAAGAAAGCAATATATATGAATATAGATAATTGGAAAGTATTTAAACAACTCTAATTGTACACATTTGGATTGAATCCAATCCATTTATTTTTCAAAAAAGAAAAAAAAAAAAATCCTATCCATTTATCTGAAAAATGAAAAGTGGGTTAGTACATGTAATTATGGGGGACAGATGGAGGTGGAAATGTATGGTCCTTCCATTCTCTTTTCTTCAAAATGTTACATTGTAAAGCTGAAATATAGTACACATTTGAGCTAGCAAACCCTCTCTCTCTTTATATATTATTTTTTCAAAAGAAATTATAAAATATAGTGTATTACATCTAATACTTTTTAAATTATACAAATAGGTCACGTACCGCATCTCTCACACATATATTATGTTACTGCAATTTGTATGCAAATGTTTAATATATAATAAATCGTTTTGATACTTAATTATGCAAAAGTAGTACTTTTGAGACTTTCCAATCAAGCGTCTGAGTGAAAGCACTTAGTCACTCTCTCACAAAAAAAACTTTATTTTACTTCCAAACATGGAAAATTTAGGTGAAAAGTACTTTTGGTCGAGGTAAAAATTGGTAAAGAAAAAAAAAGCACTCTCAAATATAGCCATGTTATTTTAATTATAAGTATACTATTTATTAAAAGTATATCAAGTTTGTTCTTGTACTCTAACCCAACCAAACGCATCAAAATATATAAATTTAGTCTTCTTCCTATAACATTCAACACAATTGACGAACAGTAACGAGAATGGATAATGGAATTAGATAGTACAAAAAGGAACCGAAACAACTTTAGTTGATTTGATTAGATGTGAGTTGGATGATGATTTTGTAATGTTTTTAATGAACAAAGGCTGAATTTTTTTTTTTCCAAAGGGGAAAATAAAATTGGGGTGACATCCCCATTAGAGAAATATATGTGAAAGCTTTTTACTTTTTTTGTGTGTGTGTTTTCTGCCAAACCCATGCATTAATGTAATGCTTGAAAATTACTCAATTGCATAACACCAATTGTCTATGAATGACACCTTGTTGTTGGCCTTTTTTGAAAATGGACATTAACAAAAAAAAATGGGACTCCCAATTTTGGGAGGTACCGCCACGTGGCATTGATATTGACCAACTTTCATATTGGGAAGATTCATAGCATTGGGTTGAACCCTAGCTTTCAAAAGCACTTCCACTTTCTTTCATGTCTTTCAAGGAATCACCTCAAATTTTAAAAAAGAAAAAGTAAAAGGTTAATTAATTAAACACCTCAATTTTCAACCTACACCAAAATAAATTTCTTACATTATACTTTTTTCCCCTTAAAAAAAAACTATATTTATAAATACAATAGATCAAATTTTTTATTTAAAACATCGTCGATGTATTAAGTAGAGTGTTGATATTTTTTTGGTCAAAAAGGGTAAGAAGAAGCTAGAGTTTATATTATTTTCAGAGTGCAACCAATAATAATGTTGGTTGAATTCCAACTCACTAATTTTAAAGAAATATCGATGCGTTGGCACATCTTTTACCTCACTATAGATAATTGCATCCAACGCAAATTTTAATTTTTCAAATTTAGAAATTTAGTGGGATTCAATCCTACAAACCAAAATTGGGATGGGATAATGCAAATCATATCAGAAACTTTGTTGAAAACACTTTAAGATTATGGAACAAGAACAATATTAATTTGAGTAATAGAAATTAGAAAATGTGGAATTTGAAGAAAGAGATTTAAAAGAAAAGAAAGAAGAGTCGTTTGAATGAGTGTTGCAGAAGCTGACAAAGCATTCCAATGGTGGAATGAGAGAGAGAGAGAGAGTTAGAAAAGCAGAGAAAACGAGAGGTGACTTTGATTAGAAAGCTTGTCTGATGAGAGAGAGAGAAAGAGAGAGTTAAAAGAGAAAAAAAAAAAAAAAAAAGAGTAAAAATTTTGAAGAGAAAGGCTGTGAGATAGAGACAGGTTCCACGTAAGAGGAAGTGCACATGGGAGCAACTCAAAGCCAAAGGGTGTCTGACTATTTCAATTACAACTATAATGCACTCGTGTCACTTCCCCAATGCCTACCACTTCTTCTGGACCACTCCATTTTATCCATCCACGTGTGCTCTTTTCCTACTCATCCCTTCACTTTACCATCTCCGCTTTCACCTCCTTCTTCGTGTTAGGGTTAAATTGCAAGTTTGGTCTCTCAACGATAGATCTTTGAATTTTGAATGTATCTAATAGGTTTTTAATAGATACTTTAAACTCTAAAAAGTGTATGATATAAGTCTTAAGTTTTCGTTTTTGTATCTAATAGGTCTTTCAACATGATTCTGTCTTAATTGAAAGTTCGAGGACATATTGGTTTGGTGAAGTTGAAAGTTTTATAGTTTGGAGATCTATTGGAGATATAAACTTTACAGTTTAGAAGATTTAATAAACGATTTTTTAAGTTTATAATGGCCTATTAGACACAACGAACTCTCAGTAGTCATGGACTGAACTTATGATTTGACATACTGTGTTTATTTTAAAATGGTCAAAACTAGCAATTGGAATATCAAACTTTCTTGAGACTCTACTGTTCATAAAGCAGTGTGTCTGCCACGAATTAAGGCAACCTTAGAGTGGCCTCTTACTCTTCCATTCTTTTCGACACATTGTCTCGAGATGCCATCAAATACTCACTATGTTAAGTGTACCCCATGAAAAGATAAAGTTAAGGAACCACCTCCAAGATATATTATAACTTTTTTGAGCTCCTAGCATAGTACTCTGTGTGTAAATATCTTAACTGACTACTACTATATTTGGAGCAAGTCATCTCTCTCACAATAGGAGACACAAAAGAGAGAGTAAAAACATATACAACTCTTCTTTTATCTTTCTAAAACTTACTACACTCTTACCTAACAACTTCTAACTATGACTTTTAAAACTTTTCACACGTAACTACCATATGAATTGATCTAGTGGATGACGTAAATGAAAAAAAAAATGAAGAGACTTTGAGAGAACTATTTCAAACTTTCCTCATAGTCACCTATCTAAAATGTTAAAATCTTACGAGTTCTTTTGCCAGTCAAATACTAGAGGGTAATTTTGCCCTAAAACTAGTTGATTTGTGATGTCCATAACCTCATCATATGAGGTAATGAAAGTTTGGGCATTGTTTAAGCACTTGTGTCCCATCCCTTCTCATCTTCCAATCCGCTAACGGCAGCCGCCATAAACAGTAATCCCCACCACTTTTGTGTCCATTGATAAAGTGCTTCTAGGCTCCCTCTCTCTTTTGTCATGTCAATGTGACTAACAACTTATCTTACTACTATATTTTTTACCCACAACTTTATAATATAAATTCTTACATTATAAATGTCTTGTTGTTTCGTTGCTTTCTCTTAGCACTTCCTACCAACCATTTTTTCCATTTTCTCTCCCTTCTCTTTTCTCTGCTAAGCTTCATAAGTATTGGATATTGTGTTATATATGAATATAATGTTCCATTGAAAAAGACTAATTGGTATAAAATATCCATCTTCATCTTGAAATTTTTAGACCTTCAATTATTATTTTTATTAAATAAAATAAAATGCGAAATTTCTGGAACCCAATTATTAACCGTCAAGACGTTTTTTCAATGGCAACATGATGAGTAACATTTTAGTGGTAGGGGTCGTCAAAAAGTAATCATACTCTTTGTCCATATATTTATGTAGTTTACACTCACATATATAAATATAAATACACACACATATATATAGGGAGTGAAGGTTGGTGTGGTGGATGGACCATTACACACGTGGATGCGTCCTTTCAAAGTTGAGAGAAGTTGTTTCTCCATTCAAAATGGAGGCATTTCTTTCTAGGTTTTTACTCTTGCTTATATCCATTTAACTTGCTTAAAAGCCTAAATTAAATAGTTCCTGTATTTTACATCGTTGTTTTTGAAATTGGATTAAAATATTCTTTTATCACATAAAGTTTAATAATTCATCTCTAAGAAAGAGTTGATATATGATATGTTGATATACACGTAGTGCTATCGTCATGTTAGGTGTTAATCGACAGTAAAAATTTTTTTGTCATTTTTCATTTTCATTAAGTTAACTAGTTAAAATGACAATTGGGTTGACTTCTTTAACTATAGTTAACTTAAAATTGGAGTTTGAAGTCAAAGTTAACTAGTGAACATGGTTAAGTCTCTCCTCTCTCAAGGGTACAAAGGATAAGACCAATGAGGTAGCACCAAAGAGAAAGAAAGAAAAAAGGCATTAAATTAAGTAATTAAACCCAATTAAAAATGACATTATTAAAATGAACCCCAATAAAAAAAAAAAAAAAAAAAAAAAAAAAAAAAAAAAAAAAGGGTGATTGGGCGCATGAATGAGATTCCCTCCTTTGCAAGCTTATATTTTAAAATTTGATTAACAATGAATTAATTTGTTTTCAAAAATTAAACTCGTTACATTGACTTTTAAAAATTAAAAAGAAAAAAAAAAGTTGAGATAATTAGGTTTGTTAATTAAAGATTATAAAGTAATGGGTGTCATGTTTATACCGACAAAGGCAGGCCTTGTTTCCCCAGCTTCCAACTTCACAAGTTGCTATAAAGCTATTGGTTACAATTATGATTGATCATATCTTTTAATTATTTTAATTAACCTGCCAAATCAGAGATTCCCTTTGATTTCAAGCACTCATTTCAATTAACCAAATCCCTTAATAAATTTCTTTTTTTTTTTCTTGGTTTCCTACTTTCCTAGGGCTTTGTTTCTTTAATTAAAAATAAAAAAGCTAATTATGTTTGAGAGTGTTCATAGTGGGGGGGGGGGGGGGGGGGTTACTTTATCTTAATGCCACTTTTGTTTTTTTCAAAATAAAGTATTTTCTCTTTGAATGTTTGGTCATTTGTAAAATTTTTTAAAAATTATAATTAAAAATAATATATCTTTTTTTTGTATTGTAATAAACATTTTTCTTTACTATATGGATCAAAATCTACCAACAGAATTAGATTACCCTTAGAGACGCAACCCCATAGAGCATCATATTTGGCTCAAACAGAAGGTAATCCTAGGCTCTAGGTAGATGCCTGTCGAGAATTATCAAACGTATGTCATTCACTTTTTCATATTGTTAGGTGTGGTGCCAACAAGAGCTTAGCTCAACTGGCATAAAGTTGTATTGATAACCACAAGGTATGTGGTTTGAATCCCCCTTCCCACATATTGTCAAAATATATATATATATATATATATATATATATATATATATATATATATATATATATATTGTTATGTGTGGTCTGATCTTAAGACAATGTTAAACACACTGGTTGTGTTTGGTAGAAGACAAATTTTTTTACAAGTTACAACTACACGCTACTGCTTATATTGATGTCCCAACATTAAACAATTTAAACACCGTCCACTCATCACTATAAGAAGTCAACTATCCTCCAATGAGACACATAGATAGAGTACGCAAAATTTTTACTCTTATATTCTATTACCTTTCAAAGCTTACTCTGTTATACGTGTAGATTTTTAGCTTGGCTCTCGAAGCTACTTAATTAGACCGACATTACATTTACGTCTCTAACTTCACGTTTTCCACATTTACTTATATAAGTAAAGGTCAAATCCTTCACGATTGATTTTTCAACCTCTAAAAAAAGGTGAAAGTCAATTTTCAATTACTATAATTAAAACAAAACTAGTAGTGGTAGGGAACATTTTGAAACTTTGGACTTAAAAAAAAATCACCCAAGAATTTAGAGACTATTAATAATCAAATTCCCAATGTATGTGTCCATCCAAAACTTTTGATTTCATTCTCAACCACTAAGCTATTGGGAAGTTGTTGGTTGCTTTCTTGTTTAAAAATGATTACTACCATCTTTTCAAGGGTAAAAATTAAGGGGAAATTAGAAGGAAAAATTTTAATATATTTATATTTATATATTATCTAACACAAAACCCAATTTTGCGTCTCCTCTAGTAAGCAAGAATTATCCCTTACTTTTTTAATGCAATTTATTTTAATAGATGAAAAATATTAACGAAATCAACTCATTTATCAAAAATAATAAAAATAATTAATTCAATAAAATAGATGAGGAGACAAGTTTTATTCTTTTTATAAAGTGCACACTCTATAATTTATAAAAATTACAAATTTACCTGAATTGTCCAGATGATTAAAAATTTTCACATCTTTTATCCAAAAAGAATCAAATATATAATTTACATATGAATAGATCCGAGTTGTTTATTGTCTTGTAATTTAATTTTTTAATTAAAATAATTTTCTTTAATGACATAAACATTAGATTCTTTTGTACCTTCTCCACATTCAATATTCCAAATGGGTACATCATATCATACAGAGAAAATGTACAATTTAATCTTAAAAAAACTAAAAATCAGTAACAATTTAATAACAAGAAACTTTGAAAAATGATAAAAATAGAGGTTAATAAATAGATAAAAATAAAGAATTAATTAGTGAATAATAAATAATTTTCGTACAATTATAGGTTTGAACCGACAGAGAGGACCCCCAATAGTCATGTGTTGGTGAGCAATAGTGGTGTGTGTCTGTTTGTGTGTTGTACTGAAAATTTGAAAATTTCCATTTGATTATATTCCCATTTCCAAATATAGTTGAAACATAGATAGGGCCATTTTATGCTTTTCAAATGAGAAAATGTGAAGTTGTTGTCATCATCTAGATTCCTATTTCTTCTACAAGACAATTTTGCTTATGTTTGTTTGTTTGTTTTTTTTTTTCCTCACAAACAAAGACAAACAAAACACCACACACACATTATATTTTTCATTATTGCAGATCTGTTCGATCTCTGTTTGCAGAAGATAAAGGGAAAGACTATGTAGTTTGAGACGTGGGTTGATGTTTTTTTGTTTTCCCTGACAATATGTGGAGGTGAGAGATTTGAATTACCACATATCTCTTGGACATTAGTACAAGCTCTATGTCGGTTGAGCTATGTTCATGTTGACAGACGTGGGTTGATGTTGGTCTAAGAAACTCCAACAATCAAGTTTAATAGTATGTTAGCAAATTTAGAAGGATAATAGATTATTATGGATAAGAAGTTTATGAGTTATATATAATAGCTATCAATAAATTACATGTGTTTAAAATTGCATGATATGATATTTGGATAACTACTACTTTGGATGGGTAGAAACATGATGAATTGAGTTTGAGAATGATTCGATTATGCAAGAGCTTTAGCTCATACAATTATTACTCAAATGCTTAGGTCATGTTTTATAATCATTTGGATTTTGGTTTTTGGTTTTTGAAAATTAAGCTTATACACACATACTTCCACCTATCAATTTCTATGTTTTAGTATATATCTATCTTCCTTGTTTTTTAAAAATCCAAGTCAAATTTTGAAAAAAAAAAAAAGTAGTTTTCAAAAACTTGTTTTTGGTTTTGGAATTTGACTTGGAATTCAAATGGATCCTTTTTCATGGATCCTTAACAAGGATCAAAATCATTGAAGAGAATTTGAGAGAAAATAAACATAATTTTCAAAAACCAAAAACAAAAAACCATATAGTTATCAAACAGGACCTTAGTTATTGAATCTAAATTTAATAGCAATTTAAATATATATCAATATAGTAATATATATGAAATAGATCGATTGTTTAATAGGTAATTTTCAACATAAAAAAGCATGTATTAACTAATAATTTGTATACTAATAGAATACAATTTTTTTTTCTTTTTGGTTTAGTTCAATAAAAATAGAGGATTTCGAATCTTTGATTTCTTAGTCGAAAATATATATTTTCATAATTTGAGTTATCTTCATGTTGATAAATAGAATAAAATACCGGTTATCATTCAATAACATATTTTAATTTATAAAACTACAACATTTAAATTTTTCTGTTTATTAATAGTTATCCTTTTTTTTTTTTTTTTGAAAAATGTTTATTAATAGTTATCGAATACGCAGCCTTCTTTTTTTTTCATTTTCTGAAAAATCGTGCATTGTAGATTGTAATATCGATAATAACAATAAAATAATGTATCAAAATCTTCCCATCCTGAAGCTAGTTCCATTCCAATCCAATGAGCAAATCAAGAAAAAGGTTTTCTTTTCTTTTTCTTTTTCTTTTTCTTTTTCTTTTTTGTTTTAAATAAAATAACCATAGTTAATTTTGGTTTTGTTTTTAACATTTTCGTAATTGTATTTAATCCTTTTAAGCCTTGAATTACGCCTTGATTTGGTGCTTAATCTAGGTGGGATTGTGACAAATTTCCAGCTCTAACTTCAAGGATAAGTGTACCATTCATTCAAGCTCTATATTCAATACTTTTAATTCTTATTTATTTTTTTTAAAAAATCAGTTATTAAATACATTACATTATATGCTGACGTATGGCATGATTAATTAGTCCAAATTCAGTACATTATTTAATTCCTAAGTAGAGCAAGATTATCTGATCAGCACGTGACATGAGAGAGAGAGATAAAGATGACCTGTCCAAAAAAAAAGAGAGAGAGAGAGATGAACCTAACCAATTTTTAAAGGAAAAAAGAAAGACTATTTATTTTTTTTTTAAAAAAAAATTATTGGGTCTTCTAGAACATGGAGCCTTTTGTTTTTCACTTTTGGTTTAAAGATTATATAATCCAAAGTGCACATCTATTATATTTCACAGGTATAATAACAGGATATAGATATACAATCAATGGAGAAATGAGCTGTTACCAAGACAAGGAGAAGATAGATCATGGCATAAAAGATTTATGAGACAAATTCGCTATCTCGAAAGATAGTAGAGTCTAAAGAGAACTTGCAGGTAATTCTATAGTGTAGTGGTAGTTGTGAAACATTTCATTCACTTATACAACAAATGTTATATGACTGGAAAAAATCATTTTTCAACTAAGAAGATCACGAACTACATTGCAAAAATAACATGTCACATATAGTAAAACATGATGATGATTGATGAGGAAGACTTGTGATTTACATATTATTCATAATATAACCTACGTAGAGTAAGCAAAAAATAAACTAAAATAAAACCATTGGTTTAATACTTGTGATTTTTAAAGATTTCAATATTATTCTCCTACAACTAGTTTGATTTTTTTTTTTAAAAAAAAAATATATATATATATCAATTACAACATTTTGGAGTGAAGACATAATAAACTTACCCCAATAAAATTTAGAAAATCAAAGTGGCTGTAGTTTAGTGGTAAGAATTCTACGTTGTGGCCGTAGAGACCTGGGCTCGAATCCCAGCAGCCACATATCAGTATTGTTTTTGTTTAATTTCCTTTTTGAAATTCTAAAAAAAAACACACAGAAAATGTGAGAATACCCTCAATTCACTGGCTGCTGAGGTTTTTAAATTTCTTAAATTCTTAATGTAGAGTAACCCTTAATTCTTTACTCATTTTGGGCTGGACTATGCAATGGGCTAAGATATAATGGGCCTAACTTTGATGATCTACTCAAAATTGAGGGTGGATTTGACAGCCCAAGTACACTTTTTATTTAGAGAAATTTTGGTAGATGAGTTGTTTCAGATTCATATTTTCACATATGTCTAAAAATTTGCATATTTTCAAGATTAAATTTCCAGCTATATTTTCTTACATTTTTACCCTTGTATATATCATCTCTCTTCAAATAATATTATAAATAATAATATTATATGTCATATTAGCTAACCGAATATGCTCCATTTTAGGAAGGTTATTGCTCAACCGATTTTCACCAAATTCCTTAAATTTAGGAATGTTCCCAGAATTGTGGTTTAATTTCCTTCATTTTCGGTTGCTATTTGGTTCTATTTCCGGCTGTTTCCCATTTGTTTTTCTTCATTTTCCAGTAGCATTTTTTTTTTTCATTTTTTCTCTTCCAAGATTGTCAGTGTTTTTCAAGTTTTTTTTACCTGCTCTGTTTCGGCGATTTCCGATTGTTTACAGTAGTTCATCGAAAGTTTGTTTGTTTCCGGTAGTTTTTCCAGTGGTTTCCCTGCTGTATTTAGGTTGTTTCTGGAGGTTTCTGGCAAACTGTGTTCGACTTTTCTATTCCGGTTTCCAGTGTTTTGAAGATGGGTACGTTTTCAGTTTTTATATTTTATATATTCAAAGGGATATATCGTTTTAGTTCATGTCAGTTTCATATATACACATATAAGTCAGTTTCATATATACACATATACACATGTTTTTAGATGGCTACGTTTTCAGTTTTAATATTTAATATATTTAGAGGGATATCTCATTTCAGTCAATGTCAGTATATATCATATTTTATATATTTCATTTTTTATATACCATATTCCAGAGTATACAAAAATATATACCATATGTCAGTATACTTATGTTTCATATATACCATGTGGTATATATTTTTGTATACTCTGGAATATGGCATATACAAAATGAAATATATAAAATATGATATATACAGATGAATATATAAACCATGTGTGTCTGTTACATATTTAATAGTTCATATATACCAGCAGTGAAGAAGTAAATGAATTATGAAAAAACAGAGTGTTGACGCCTTAGGGACGGTGGGCGAGAAAAAACCCTAAAAAACCGTGGGAATACAGTGCATGAACTAGGTATTTCGAAGCAATATACCAAATTATGTGAAATATACCTTGGAAGTTCGAAATATACCATACGTTTTCTGCTACCAGCGGTCCGTCTTCTTCGCGCTCTTTTTGTGTCTTCTTCTTCGCAAAATCGCCGGAAAAAAACGAAGCCTATTCCGGTACAAATCGTGGATTCAAAAGCAAGCTTCAAATCATGGGTTTTTTTCCTTTTCCGATTTCTAGACATTTCCTTTTCCATTCCCCCTCTCGCACTCACAGTCTGAATATACAATTTTGAAGGAAACGGTTGTGTTTCCTTTTTTTTTTGTTTTTTTTTTTTAAATGATAGAAGTATATATGAGGGCTTAACCGTAAAAGGCCCCTTACTTTTGTGTAAAATAATTGGGCCATGAGGCCTTTTATGAAAAAATGAGAAAGTTGGACATTTTTGAAATATAAGGTTCATATTTGGACTATCTATGTACTTATCCCTTTTATTTAGGGATAACCACACGAATAGCTAAAATAAAAAAATGGTTTTAAAAAAAAGCCAAAAAATTGTTTTCTTGCAAAAATGGCAAAAGGACATAATAGAAAATTTACTAATTACTATAAAATGACCAAAATGTCATTGAATGGAAAAAATATGTTCCTAATTTTAGGGAGAAAAAGATCTTTTTAATCTATAAATATTCTCAAATAATATCAGTGTATCTTCAAAATCAAAACCATCTAAATCTTGGATAGAACTGTTAAATTAAAAAAAAACAAAATCTAAACACAAAAAATCTGTACACACATAATGAACCAAAATCCGCCTCTGTATTGGAAATTCCCAACACTATGATTTGACCCGACAATTGTTTAGCAGCGTTGGCAATGTATGTGCTTGCAAAAGACTAACATGTGTATATGTGTACAACATATAGAAAATACAATATAATGTATGTGTATGGAATATAGGAAAAAATACAATGTATGTGTATGGAATGTAGGAAATAAAGTGTTTTAGGAAAAAAGTGGCTGTTTGAGTTCACCTCAATTTATATCATGTATATGATCCGTCCCCAAAACAAAACCGATGATGAATTTCAATTCATGCATCTTTTTGAATAAGAAGAAACATTGTAATTAAATTACCTATTTGGAATCTCCAAAAATATCAAGCATGACTCTGTAGACGTCTTCCAACGTTTCTCGCTTTCCTTTCTTGGTTGCCAAACAGTAATCTCTACCTTGGACTTGGAATTCCTGATTCTCCATTTTCTTCCTCAGTTTCGTAAATTCCAATCGAGAAAAATACTCTGATCTCTCCCTCAACTTATTAGGAGCCTGAAATCCCTTTGCCGTTGTTATATAAATTCTACCTTAAATGAGTTCAAATTTGAAACCAACAGTCATTTCAATCTCAATAACATCAATTTCGATCTAGACGATCGAACAACGAAACACAACAAGCAACAAATGCAAAGCGAAGTTTAATTTTTACCTGCGATGGTGTTTGCCAATGAACTATTTTCAGCGATGGATAGGTCCTTCTTCCTCATTGGCTAAAAATTCCACCGCCTCATGAACGTCACAATGAAAACCGCAACTACAAAAGCTCAAAACTCTTATATCCAGATTTAAATTTGAAATACAAAAAGATTTTGTTTGTTGGAGATCTAGATACACTTTACGCAAGTATAGGATTTGAAGAGATTTTGGGGGTAGGTCCAGAAACACTTTATGGATGTTAAAAGAACTTTACGGATGGATGTTATAGATGTTAAGGGGACTTAGGATGAATGTTACAACGAGGAACCTTAAGGGACAAAATGAGAATAATATAATGCATAAGCTAATGTCATCCAGAAATCACATCTGGCCATGTTTCTGTGTTTTTTTTTTTTTTGCCATTTTTCAAAACTGCTGTCTTGTTTTGGCCATTCAGTCAAATATCTCTTTTATCTATTTATTTATTATTCTTTACAATTATTGGGGTGGGAGATTTAAAACCTCTACCAATTAGGGGTGAGTAAAAAAACATCAAAAAACTGATCTAACTGACATTGGTCGGTTGGTTTTCTGAATATGGTTAGTTGGTGTCAGTTTTGTTTCAAGCAAAACTGACTAGTCGGTCGGTCGATTCTCACAATGTTGAAAGACCAACTAAGATTAAAAAAAAACTAATAAAGTTTCAGTGAAAGAAATTCCCTAGCCCATTTCATTTTCGACTTCTTCTCCCCCTCTCATCTCAAATTCTCTTTCTCCCTTACAAGGACTAGTGAGCATCGCCCCTCTCTCCGTCGTGCCGTGCCGCAACCCTCTTCGTTGCGCCACCAGTGACCAACCAAATCATCTTGATGGCGCCACCGTCATGCCCCCTTTCTTTCTTCTTCGTGATTTCTATTTTCTTCTCCCCCTTTCATGCTCGTGCCAACCATCTTGTGCCACTCCGCCTTTGTTTCGCCTTACTTCAATCAAACTATGTCGTCGTTCCCACTTCCAATTTGAGGTCAGACACAATGCCCCCCTCCCCCCATTTTCTCTTAAGTCTTACACATTTTTTTTAAAAGAGTAAATTTTCGGTTTAAACCGACCAAACCGATCGACCGACCAATCACTCAGTCGGTCGAAAAAATAAAGTAAAAAAAATTTGTTTCCAGCAATTTGATATGGTCAGTTCGACGTTAGTTTGGGGCCAAAACTGACCCCAACCAATCGATGTCCACCCCTACTACCAATCAAGAGAGTACATACTTATGTCAGTTGTACTACACTCATATTGGTAACCCACGTATGTTTTGAGTGTAGTATTGACAAGTTTCGTATATTCATCCAAATAATATCTTTCCAAAGTCTTAGTTTTAAAACTAATTAGGTATCAACTTAATTGGTTAAGTCCAATCAAAGGTTAGAAGTTAATCTTCGTCTCCAAATGTGTTGGTGAACTTTAAAAAAGAAAAAAAGTATTAGACAAATTAGTTTGGGATTGTTATCCATTGTTAAAATAATTTATAGATTTTTGCTGTTAGAAAATTAGCTAAATTTCAATTTTAAACATTAAAAAGAAGGTGGGTAAACTATTAATAAATTATTGTGGTGATTTAGCTGCATATCGTCATTTCAATTATTTTTATATATTGATACTAAATATCTAAATTCGTTTTAGAATAAATATTTTAACACACGAACTATTCTGTATATTTTAAATTATTTAATAAAAGATTAGGAAAAACCATTGTGATAAAAATTTTAATTAAATAAAAAAGACATTATTGGAGGTAAACAAACCTGGAAAGAAAGATATAGGAAGGATGCAGCTGAAATTTTTTAAATCTTGTTAATGGAAGCTACATATTTTTAGTAAAGCTAATTGCGAAAGGAATATCTCTATTCTATGAGATTTCATAAATCCGAGTAAATTGAATGATAATTTTATATGAATTAATAAATAATCAATTTTATGGGATCATTAACCGGATATCAAGGTTTGATTTCCATAATAAAGAGTTCGATAAACACAATTTTCTTTTCTTTTCATGTTTGCATAATCCAATAATTGTCACGAGTGGTTGACAATGTTTTAAAGTCATGCATTAATTAGATTGTGATGGTTAACTCTCAACTAATTGAGGGGAAGTTCAAGGTTTGATTTTCATGTTCCACACATTTTCCTACATATTAAAAATATTTTTGGTGAATACTCCGACCACAATTTTGAATTTGGGGTGGGGCCCCATGTGATTTTGGTCCAGAGAGGTGCATAGTACTTTATTTAAATATGTAAAATTATCTTCATACGAATTTGTACACCCGACGTAAAGATTTAGACCCATCCACTATATATCATGCATAAAAAATTATCTTTATATGAATTTAAACATTCCAATGTTAATTTTCAACACTTAATCTGTTAAACATACTTTTTTTTCCCTCTTTTCTAATTACTCATAGAAATTAGTCATTAAATATTAAAAATATATTTTCAACAGCTAGATGTATTTTTTTTTTCTTTTTTTGAGGATAACTAGATGTACTTTTGAAGGGGATTTTTTTTTTTTTTTTTTTTATTTACGATAATTATTTGTTCATGCATAAGATGTGTACGTGATCATCTATATCTTGGTTGAAATCGAACGGCTACAAATTTGTAAGGAAGATTTTATTTAAGAAAAGGAAATCGGTCGCTCAACGGTCAGAAAGTGGAAACCCACGCTCTTTATTTCGAAGCTAGTCGCACGTGAGAAATAGACCGTTTGATATGTAAGGGGACAATTATTGAACATTCATGCATCTGACAATGGTATGATATTGTTCATTTTAGGCGTAAACCCTCGTGACTTTGTTTTGATCCACCACAAAAGATCTCATGCCAATGGAGATACTTATCCTCTCTTGTATAGACATGATCTTCCTCTTATCTAGCTAATGTGGGACTTTGGTCGCACTCCTAACATGACAACTATTTAGGCCTCGTTTGATAACCATTTGGTCTTTTGTTTTTTGTTTTTAGAAATTAGGCTTATTTTCTACCAATTTCCCTACCATGGTTTTCATATTTGCCAATGACACATTTCATTTCCTAGCCAAATTCTAAAAACAAAAACAAGTTTTTGAAAACTAATTTTTTTAGTTTTCAAAATTTGCTTGGTTTTTAAAAACAAGGAAAGAAAAGTATTAGCAAAACAAAGAAACTTGTAGGTGTAAGTAGGATTTATAAGCTTAATTTTCAAAAACCAAAAACCAAAAACCAAATGGTTATCAAACGGGGCCATAGTGTTTGGTTTTTTGTTTTTGAAAATCAAGCCTTATAAGCAATACTTTCACCTTCAATTTTTTTTTTTTTTTTTTTTTGTTATTCTCTTTTTCTCAGGTTTTCAAAAACTTGGTTTTGTTTTTAAAATTTGGCTAGGAATTCAAATGTGTCTTTAACAAATATGAAAATTATTGTGAAAATTTTGAGGAAAAACTAGCCAGATTTTCAAAAACAAAAAATAAAAAACCAAATAATTATTAATCAAGGCTTAAATTAGTCATTTTTTAAAAATGTATGAATTAAAATGAATCAAATCAAATGTCTAGACGAAAATAGTATTTAAAATGTTTTATCTTTTTGGAGGAAAGTTCATGTCGAGGCCCCAACCTTATTTCGTCTCTCTATTCCTTGCTTTTGTCAAGCTCTTTTTTTTTTACAATATGTGGGGAGGGGGATTTGAACCACAGACCTTGTGGTTATCGGTACAACTTTATGCCAGTTGAGCTAAGCTCTTGTTAGCTTGCTTTTGTCAAGTTTTGATTCAGCTTAGCTGCCCCAAGTCAGCACATATTAATTACAAATCCTACTTTTCTTCTCTCTCGTACAACATTGTCAAGCTTTCATTAATGAATCAAAATGATGATGGGAACATTAAAATATATTCGGAAAAATACACTTTTGGTCCTTGAGGTTTAGGTTAGGTTTCATTTTGGTGCATGAGTTTTCAAACTTAACAATTTAGCCCCTGAGGTTTGATTTTAATTTTATTTTCGTCCTTCCATCCATTTTTCTGTTAAAAACTAACGAAATGGTGACGTGACACTATTTTTTATTAAAAAAATTATTTTATTTAATTTTTAAAAATAAAAAAATTAATAAAAATAATAAAATATTTTTTTATTTATATTTTTATTTATTTCTATCTCATCCTCCTCCTTCTTCTCCTCCACTTTCTTCTTCTTCCAGTTACTGACGACCGCCTCCCGCCAGCGGCCGATCGCTGCCACCGCCGGCGGAAATTTTATTTTCTTTTTTCTTTTCTTCCTTTCTTCTTCTTTCTTTCGTCTTTCCATTCTTTCTTTTCTTTCTTCTTCTTTACTGTTTTCACTAATTTACAAAAAAAAAAAAGAAAAAAAAGAAGAAACCGAAGGGGGAAACCCCCCTTCGATTCCGGCGCCGACATGTATGAAATCTCCTTTCCAACGAAACATTTTTTTGTTAAGTTTATTTGTGATGAAATCTTTTCCGACCCCGAGGTTAGAACTTAGATGTAAGCTTATCCCGTCAGTTCCCTCGCTCTTTTTTCAGTAATATCATTTAAAAGGAAAAAAAAAAAAAAACTCTTGGATTGCGTTGCCATTGCTAAAAGAAGATTATTTCCTTCTTGAATTTTATCATTTTTATTTGGGTTGGTTGCATAGATAGCAAAATAGGCCAAATTATTAGCAAATATAGCAGCCCACGCAAAAAAGAAAATTGCAAAAATGGCAAAACATTATACTCAGAGGATCTAAACCTTCCTATTCTATCGGTGATAAAATCTATCACTCATAGAAAAGTTTTCTATTGGTGATAGAAATCTTACTGATAGAAATCAGTGATAGAAATCTTCTATCACTGATTGATTTCTATTAGTGATATAAATCTTCTATCAGTGATAGAAATCTAACCGTGATAGAAATCTTCTATCAGTAATAGAAATCTATCTTTCTATCAATGATAGAAATCTAACAGTGATAGAAGATTTCTATCAGTTTTCTATCAATGATAGAAATCTTCTATCAGTAATAGAAATCCATCTTTCTATCAGTGGTAGAAATCTAATTTCTATCACTGATAGAAAACTATCTCTATTACAAATAGATTCAACTCACTAATTTACCTTATATTCTAATTATCTTTTAACAATAATCAATTAAATTTTAAAGATTTCGGTTCACATCCTTCAAATTCTCTTGCATGATCTGCACCAAAATTACATATCTAAAGGTTTCTATCAATTTTATTTTTACAAATGTCCAAGCAAAATGAGATAGAAATAATTGAAACAATAGAAAAACAAGCAAAAGGAAATAGAAAATGATAGAATTAAAATATTATTTGAAAAATATCAAAGTATCACAATATGTTTCTATATTGATAGAATCTATCACTGATAGATTTCTATATTTCTATCATTGATAGAATCGAAAAAAGATTTCTATCAGTAGTTCTATCACTTATAGAATGTCATAGACATAGAAGTCTTACCATTACTTCATCAACCAAAATTATGATAATCTTGTAATTCTCGTAGTAATGTTTATCATTCCATTGTCCACTTTGAAATATGACTATTAGAAGCTTTACCATAATTTTGAATTACTGCAAAACAAAAAGAAAAAACTTAATTGAATCTATCACTACATTCAATAATTTCTATCACTGATAGTCTAGATTCTATCGCTGATAGAACTCTATCAACAATAGAATTCTATCACTCTGATAAAACTCTATCAGCGATAGAAATCTATCTTTGATAGATTCTATCAGTCAGCGATAGAATTCTATCGTTGATAGAACTCCATCAACGATATAATTCTATCGCTCTATCATTCATAGAAAATAATTTTTCTTATTCAATATCGAACAAACATAGAGAAGAGAAGATCGAAACAGAAGACGAACAAAAAAAAGGAAGAAAACAATGAAAAAAAAAGAGGAAAAAAAAAAGAGAAGAGCAATCGAAACATAAGAAGAAAACGATCGAAAAGATGATCAAAGGAAAAAAAAAACAGAGCTATCGAGAAAAAAAAGAGAAGACAAACTTGGAATCTTGAAGTTGAGATGATCGAAGCTAATCCACGAGAAGATGCGAAAAATCCTCTGACCAAAGAAGAAGAAGATCGAAGCTGATCCACGAGAAGAGATGATCGAAGCTGATGATGATCGACTGAGTATTAGAACACCAAGGGAGTCTGGATACTCTTTCACATTTATTCGTTGTCATGTCGCCATCCTTTTAAAATGATGTAGGATCGAATGCGGTACTCTTCTTATACACTCAAACATGTATTAAGCAAAGACAACATTTTCATTAGCATTGATACAAAATAAAGACAACATCTTCATTAGTGCTAGTACGTAGCCTCTTGTATAGAACTGAAAACAAAAACTAATCTTTGACACAAAGTGAATAATATCGTGAAAATCATCATCCTTATCATTTTGAAATAAATTTACCCATATAACTATTGATTTGATTAAAGAAAATGTGGGATAATTTTTTTTTCTTTTTTTAAAAAAGAAATTGTAGATGATAATGATGGAAGAAAAACGAAAGTGTGTGGGAGAGGAATTGAGGTAAAAGTGTAAAACTCAAATTGCAAGGATGGCGCTGAGTTGGGTAGAGTGGAAAAAAAATACGAAGAAGAAGAAACTAGATGGGAAAAGAAAAGGAAAAAACAAAGGGGAAGGACACGTGCGCCAAAGTCAAAAGAGGGGCAAAACGAAAATTTAAAAAACATTTAAAAAATTTGCTATATTTACAATTTTTTTAAAAAAAACTTGTTAAATCTGCTAATACCTATTACAATTTAGCCACCCATTACAATTTTTTTTTTTTTTTAATTTCTTACATTTATGAAACCAGAAAATATAGTGAAATCTACCCAAATAAAAATGATAAAATTCAAGAAGGAAATTAGAATATTTTTAAAGTATGAAAAATCAAAATAGAATAGTAAGACTTATAGACCTTGCAGTAGTTATGAAATCTCTATCAACCAAGTACCTTTTTGTCCTCTTTCTATTCAATGTGGAGAAAATTTTCATCATTAAAAAGAAAATAAATAAAAGAAAAGAAGTACCACAGAAATCATAAATATGTTACATTTTTATAGATTTCTATTAACTAAAGCAACTGCTAAATTGACATTAATTTTTAAATCTATCTCACTTGATAATATTTCAAAAAAAAAAAAAATCAAAATAGATTTCAATCCTATTTTCTTAGATCAACACGATTATTTCATTTAAATACTTCAACTTTTAAATATTTTAAGAAAAAAACTTGACTGCAATTAGAGGAGAGAAAAAAAAATTCTCATTTTTTACTTCTCTCTTTACTTAGTTGTTAAGATTTTCATGGAGTATGTAGAGACCGACGTGCAATCAAATTTTGTTCATATTTTAATTTAATTCTTAAACTCTGTAACAAACAAATTATTTTATGTCTTACCATTAATTTTTCAATAATCATTTAACAATAATATATATCCATTGGAAATCCAATTTCTAATTTTCGTAGACATTTATTGATCCATAAACAAAAGACATGTTAGGTTAAGTTTCTATAAAATAATTTATCAAAAAAGAAAAGGTTTTTTTTTTTTTTTTTTTTTTTTTTTTTTTTTTTTTTTTAATGCAAAGTAGAGTAAAATGGGACATAAACCTTAGGAATATTTATAACCTTTAGAAAGCTCACCCAACCAATATTTTTGCATGATATGATACAAAGTTTCAGAGACAATAATTTTACAGTACATGTAATAGAGATATAGAAAGCAGCTTACTTTTCTCAAAGAGTTAACTCTAATGTTTATTGAATTTCTACCATTTCTCTACTTTTTTAACCCCAAAAGGAGAAGTGCCAGCCCGAAATAGTCGAATCGATACGCCAATCTAATGAACTTGAGCTTGAAATCGTTCCATGGCGGATATCGTGGCTCGAGTTCTAGCAAATAGCTTCTCTGCAACACTGCTTTTTCATGGCTGAATGTATCAAAAGAATACTTGCCATGGTAACTCCCGAAACCGCTCTGACCGACACCGCCGAATGGTAGCGAATCGCACACAAACTGCAAGAGAAAATGCATCTCATTTCTTCTACTTTGTGCAAAGCTTGATTGAGAGAGTAGGTAAAACACATTACCTGAACCATAGTATCATTGAATGTGACACTTCCCGACGACGTTTCCGATAGAATCCGTTTCTTGAAAGTTTCATCTTCCGTGAAGGCATAGAGAGCTAGAGGTTTTGGTCTTGAGTTGATGAACTCAATGCTTTCTTCAATTTTGTTCAACTGTTTCAAGAACACTGATGATCATAGAATCCATAGTTTTGTGAAATTGTTGAAAGGTTTAACACTAATTCTTACTGTGATTATCGGTAACAGGGGACCGAAGATTTCTTCGGTCATGATATCGGCATTGATTGGAGGATTCAACAATATTGTTGGCTCAATGAAGCTACAAGATCAAAGCAAAGCATTCAATAGAACAGCCAGCAGCAAAAAGTTTCCTCATTGGAGAGTTTAGCTTACAGTTTTTGTTTGTCTGTGGAACCACCATGGACAATGGAAGCAGCAACCTTGGGGTCTTTGAGAAGATTGCTGATTCTTTCAACATGTTGCTCATTAACAATTCGAGCCAGACTCGCCGAGTTTTTCGAGTTTTCTCCATAAAACTTCTTGAGTATTCGCTTTAACGACTCGATCTGAAATATGGAAATAAATCAAAAAGATCATCCTAGAAAGCAGTAGGCCTGCAGCAGACAAGAGAAAAGTTTGAATAGTGAACTTGTTTTTACCAATTCTGAAGCAAACTTGTCCTCCACAAGAACATAATCTATCCCTATGCACGCCTGCCCGGAGCACGGCCCCCACTTTCCTCCGACGATTCTCTTGACTGCTACCTATGAATTCAAGGCGAAAAACAATTACCAAACGAACTTCGATCCGATACGATAACGACATTACATTTCAGCTACCAAATTAAACAACCTTCATATTGGGATGAACAGAGGAGTAATCAAAGATTGCAGGGCATTTTCCCCCAAGCTCTAAAGTAACAGGAGTTAAATGCTTTGCAGCTGCAGACATCACAATTCTAGCAACTTTCGGACTCCCTGAAAAGATCACCCGTAACGATCAAATCGAAGAACACGAACATACCGAGTAATCGCCATCGTTAGACGAATCAAGTTCATACCAGTGAAGAAGATCTTATCCCACTTATGCTGTAGAAGTTGTTCACTAACATCAGCTCCACCCTCCACAACCTTGATGGCTTTATTGTCAAGGTAAAGAGGGAGTGTTGCAGCAAGCAAAGAAGAGCAAGCCGGAGCGTATTCCGACGGTTTTAGGACCGCCGTGTTGCCCGCCGATATCGCTCCAATTAATGGATCCAATGCCAAAGCTGCAAGAACAAGCAGAATGAATGAAAGAATCAAACACAAGGTTGTGTTTGCAATGCCCTCTTTCATCTAAAAGCCCCCACCACTTTTGTTTAGCCTAATTAACTTTGATTATGGGTCCATTTTGCTTCACAAACTAAGGTAAAGAAAGAATATACTCACAAAGTGGAAAGTTCCAAGACGAAATTATGAGGACAAGGCCAAATGGCTCTGACAAAACTTCTCCTTTTGCTGGGAAGAACAGTAATGGCACATATTTCTACCTCCCAACAAGAAACAACCATATCAGAGAGAAGGATTTGAAGAAGAATTTGAAGAAGAAGAAGCAGGAAAAACCAACCTTTTGAGGGGCCATCCATTTCTTTAAACAGCACAGAGCATTATTTGCAGATTTCAGAACAACGCCAACCTTAAACCACTAGCAAAATTAGACCCTCTTTCCAAATAAAGATAACCATCATCTGATAAAACATTGAGTCCCAAAACAGCAAACAGACCAAAAAATTCACCTCATCTCGAAAAATTTCCACAGGATGCTTCCCGAGATCTTGGTACAGAGCTTCAAAAATGGCGTTTTCTTTGTCGTGGATGAACTGAATCAAGGAAATCAGCTGGTTTTTTCTCCACTCCAAACTCCTTGTTCTTCCACTTCTGAAGCTTTGCCTCAGCTCCTCGAAATTGGCTTCCATTTTTGCAAAACCCCACTTCTTTTTTTTGGGTTTCGAAAGTGAAAGATTATAGCTTTCAACTCAAGAACTTGTTTTGATTTGATTTGATCTTTGGTGTGGCGAAACTGAGGTTTCTTTTTGTTTCTCTGTTCCAAGATTTTGGAGTCATGGGCAGTACTTTCCCGACTTGACAAATCCTGAGATTTTATGGAACTTTTTTCTTTTTTTTTTTTGAAAAAGATTTTATGGATCTTGTTAGTAGTTAGGCCCAGAATTTAATGTTCCATGTCCTTCAGTGAAAGCCACGTTCAACTATTGAACTGTCCATTTAAATGTCCCAGTTTTAATTTAATTGGAGTGCACCATGGTGCTAAAAAAACTCAATAAGAGGCTCCGTTTGATAACCATTTGGTTTTTGGTTTTTGAAAAATAAGCTTATACACGTCTATTTCCACCTACAAGTTTCTTTGTTTTAGTATCAATCTTATTCCTTGTTTAAAAAACCAAGTCCAATTTTGAAAAAAGAAAAAGAAAAAAATAGTTTTCAAAAACTTGTTTTTGTTTTTAGAATTTGGCTAGGAATTCAAATAGATCTTTGACAAGGATGAAAGCCATGGTAGGAAGTTTAGGGAAAAACAAGCATAATTTTCAAAAACTAAAAACAAGAAACCAAATGGTTATCAAACGGGGCCTAGTTTTTGTTTGATGACTATTGAGTTTTTAGTTTTGGGTTTTTTAAAATTATGCTTATTTTTTTTCTAAAAAAAAAATACGCTTATTTTCTCTCAATTTTCCTATAATGGTTTTCGTCTTTGTTAAGGATACGTTTGAATTCATAGTCAAATTCCAGAAACAAAAACAAGTTTTGGAAAACTACGGTCTCATTTGATAATCATTTGGTTTTTTGTTTTTGAAAATTAAGCTTAAAAACAGTACTATCTCTACTTATAAGTTTTTCTTTGTTTTGTTATCTATATCCTTCACACGTTTTCAAAAATAATATCAAGTTTTGAAAACTGAAAAAATTAGTTTTCGAAAACTTGTTTTTGTTTTTGGAATTTGGCTTCGAACTAAATTGTGTCCCTAACAATCATGAAAATCATTGTAAGGAAATTGGATGAAAACAAGCATAATTTTCAAAAACAAAAAACCAAATAGTTATCAAATACGACATAACTTTTTTCTAGTTTTCAAGACTTGGTTTTTGAAAATATGGGAAGAAGAATGTAGATAACAAAACAAATGGTTTTCAAACACGCCCTAAGTTCTTTTGTTTAGGTTCAACACTACGCGGGATAGAGATTCGAACGTCTAATCTTTCATCAAAGTTATATATCTTCATGTTAACCTGAAAACTTTTGAAGTTCAAGGTTTCAATTATCACTAGTTTAAATTTTGTAGAAATATAATGTATATATATATATATATATATATATATATGATTTTGCCTTTTTAAATAATTTTCATATTAAGTCCCCCTCAACTCATCGAGTTTTTTGTTTTTGGTATACAATGGAAATTAATATTCAATAATTAGTATTAACTTTGCAACTCAATTAACAAACGTGCCCCTTTTGCTTCGTTGGTAACAGCGTCACTTTCAATGTTATCAGTGTGCCTTTTATTTTATTTTTTTTGAGAAGCTGCCTTTTATTTTATTATTTAATTATTTAATTATAATTGTTGTGATATATGGTTTTTTTTCCAAATTTTAATTCAATTTTTTCTTTTATTTAATAGTTTTCTTTTAGTAATTTTTTTTAAATTTTTATCATAATAACTTTAATTCAGTTAGTTTTCTTTAGTAAACCAGAGCCATTTTTATTAAATATTTCAAATCTAATTCCATTTATGATATATTTATATAAATAATTCAGAATATTGTCTACTTAATAGACTAATATCAAATTAATTTTTTGTTATATAGTTTGATATTTAATATTACTTAATTTAAATAGGTGTAATTACAAGTTTAATAATTGAATTTTCAGGTTTGTGTCATATTTATTCTTTAGACTTAAAAAAAAATCCTAATCTCTATATTTTCAATTTTGTATCTAATAGGTCATTGATGTTTAAAAATGTCTAGTAAATTTTCAAAATTTCAAATTTATATCCAATAAGCCTTTGACATATTCAAAATTTTTAAAAATTAGTTGATGTATTAGATATAAAATCGAAATTTATATCTAATTGGACCTTAAACTTCTAATTTCGCATCTAGTAGGTTCGTTAATTTTAAAAAATGTTGAATAAGGTAAGAACCTAGACACGAAATTGAAAATTCAAGGATGTGGTAGACACAAAATTGAAATTTTAAGGACATATTAGCCCATTTTTAAAGTTTAAGGGCCTATTAGACACAAAATTTAAAGATCTAGGATCTATTAGATACTTTTGAAAGTTCAGTGACCTTTGTTCAAAAAAAAAAAAAAAAAAGAAAGTTCAGTGACTAAATTTGTAATTTAAACATTTGAATATTATGTACAGAAACAAGTACATTATGCATGAATACACTTAAGATTATAGTTAAAAATAAATTTGTGCCCCCTAACATAAAATTTTGAATCCGCTGCAGTACATACATGTAACGCCCGTGATTTAAGGAAAATTCAATTTCATTAGTTTTGGAGTTAATTGGTTTAAGTTATGTTAATTTGGAGTTGGAGGGAAATTGAAAGAATTGAAAAAATTTTGTGAAAAGTTAAAATTTGGGCTGGTGGCATTTTTGTAAATAAATTGATATTTAAGTCAAGCTAACCCTAAGACCTCTCTTTAAAGAGGAAGCACGCAGCCCAAGAACCCCCAAATTAGCCATCTTCTTCTCCAAGATCTCCCCCACGACAGCAGCTCCCGTTTTCTTCTTCACTTACCGACGGCTGAAGCGGCTCCAGCTCACGACTTCGGCGTCTCCCCGGCGAGCCCTTGGACAGCAGCGGCGCTAGTTTCAGACGGCGGCGCGCAACATCAGCTTGTTCGTGGGTTCCTTCCTACAGAGCAGCGGTGTTGTGACAGCGTGCAGGTCGCGGCGGCGTCTTCTCCGGCGAGTTCAGCCCGTTTTCCGGTTGCTGGTGTTATTCGCGAGTTGGTGGTCGCCGGCAAAGGTGGGAAGCAGTTGGTTCTCGCGAGTTGTGCGTCGTACAGCAGCAGACGCACGTGGGTATCGTCGTTTTTGGGCGTCTTTGATTTTCAGCAAGCTTTGTGTGGGTAAGTGAGTTTTAGAGTGGTTTTTGGCTTATTTATTTCTAAATCACGAATATCCATTGAAGTTTAGCCTTTGATTCAAGGTTTTCCAAGTTGTTGGAGTCGAACTAACGGTATTGGACTGACTTTGTTACCCGACCAGCAGTTGTAAGTGACGTTTAAGCGGGATTTGAGCGATTCCGACACTGGGTAAGTTAGATTGAAGGTTGCTTTGCTTGAGTTTAGTTTTTAATTTAATACCCATCCATCGTTTAGTTCGTTCGTCAAGTTCTCCGCTTAAATTCCGGCAAAATCTTGAGTGGGTAATTTAGATTCAAGTTTATTAGGATGGATTTTAAGGTTTAATTAAATACCAATTGATTTTGCCTCGTGGTTTCAAGGCTGTTAGCGTGTTGGTGATTCAATTGGAGGATTGGAGTGGATTTGAGACCCCGAACAACAAGCGACATTCTGTTTTGGGTGGTTAAGGACCTTAGAGTTAAAGAATTAATTTAGTTCTATACAGAACATTTAAGCCGAGGTAAGTGAACTTACTGTTGAACTTTTTAATTGGGTGCGCGTATTTGATTTTCTAAAATTCTCGTCCTTATGAGTTGTTCTTGAAATATATTATTTTTAATAGAGTATGCGTTTATGAAAATCGTTGAAAGCATGAAATTTTATTATTCTTGCTTTGTATTTGTTGATGCTTGAAATAATTGAGTTGGTGGTCTTTTGAAATTCCATTAAAGGAATGACTTTAAAATTCCGTTAAAGGAACTATTCATGAGTTTTATAAGTGTACATGAAATTGATGTACATTCAGAGATACCTACATAGGACTTAGAGACATGAAATTGATGTACCTAAGTCGAGGTTTGTGAAATTGACGACCTCGAGGTTTCGTGAAATTGACGGCCTCCGTAGGAGACACATGAAATTGATGTGTCTAGAATATGCATGAAATTGATGTATATTCTCCCTCAGTAGAAAGACACATGAAATTGATGTGTCTAGGATATGCATGAAATTGATGTATATCCTGAGTTTAAAATAAAGTTAGAGCCACCAAAATTATATTTATTGTTGATTTTTAAAAAATGTTTTTAAAGCGAGGTTGGGTCACTTACTGAGTATTTAAAATACTCATTCTTTTCAAAAATATTTTTTTTTTCAGGTAAAGGCAAGGACAGATGGTAGGCGATTGATGAGAATCCAATAGACAGCCATGAGAGGACTGAGTTTCATATTTTTCTTCCGCTTTAAGAACTCTGTTTTACTTTATTGATTTATAAATTTGTTTGAGAAATTTTCTAGAGGTCATGTACATTTATATTTTTAAATTATCTAAACTTTTAAAATCTAGGGATCCCGAATAAAAGTTTTGTTTTAAAGTTTTTGTTTAAATCAGTGTTTATGATTATTTAAAGAGGCCTCCAAAGCATGCATTGTCGTAACAGGCTTATTAAGAAGTCGGGTCGTTACAATACATATATATAAAATATAACACGAGAGAGAAATCATTGGTGAGTGAAAGTACACACATGTAAAAATATTAGCACTAGTAGATACTTTTTTAGATAACATAAAATATTTATATATTATATGCTTACTTTTTTTTAGTTCAACAACATGAATGAGATTTGAACATCTTTATGTTTTCTTTAGTTCGACATGTGGAAGGTGAAAATTTAAACTTCTGATCGATATAATACTTTAATCAATTAAACTAGGTTCGGATTAGCTCTTATCGAAATATCCGCTTATAAATGGTATATTTTCATGTGGATATATAAAGGATCATTTGCAGTTTTGTATGTAGCTCACAGCTAAGTCAAAAGCTTTAAATAGCCTCAAAAGTGAATTTATCGATTGTTTCAAAAAAAAAAAAAAAAAAGTGAATTTATCCCACTTTTCTTCAATGTAAACATATTGCAATAATAGATAAGGTACATGTTGGAAGAAAATGCGGAATAACAAACAATAATATAATATTATGAGTGGATATTTTTTTATTGTCGTCATAATATTATATTGTTGTTTGTTATTCCGCATTTTTCTCCCAACAAGTGGTATCACAGCTTTTTGGTTCAAGAGTCATGGGTTTTGTACAACCAGGAAATTTCAATGGAGTCGTGAAGTTTGGTGGGAAAAATTTTGGGTATTGAAAGATGCAGGTCGAGGATTACCTAACTTGCAAGAAAATACATAAGGCATTGAAGGAGAGACCGAGAGGGATGACGAACGAAGATTGGAAAGCTTTGGATGAAGAAGCAGTTGCAAGCATAAGGATGTGTTTGTCAATAGACGTGGCAAGTCTAGTGGCTAATGAGACAACTGCAGTTAAATTGATGGAAGCACTTACAAACAAGTATGAAAAACCTTATGCAAATAATAAGGTCTACCTAATAAAGAAGTTTTTTTAACATGCAAATTTCTGAGGAATGCTTCTGTGAATTCCTATATTAATGAGGTTACTATTTTGATTAATCAGTTAAAATCTGTTAAGATAGAGTTTACTGATGGGGTGAATGTTATTCAGTTGTTAACGTCTTTACCTGATAGTTGGGAAACGATGAAGACAACAGTATCTAATTCGACTGGAAATAATACTTTAAAATTTTCAAAAGTTTGTGATTTAGCCTTAACTGAGGAAATTCGTAGGGAGAGTAGTAATAAAGAGTCTACAGTAGGGTCAGCTTTGGTTATAACTAAGGGTAAAGATAAAGTTGATGAAGAAAATGAACTAAATAACAGTAGGAAAAAGTGGAAAAATAGGAATGAGGTAGAAAGTTTTTACTACCATAAGAAAGGTCACTTCAAGAGTCAGTGTAGGAAATTCAATGAGGATAAAAAAAGCAAATAGGAGGCAAATATAATTTTAGTTTGTGTTGAGAGTGACAAAAATTATAGTAACCGCTCATCAGATTAGATATTAGACAGTGCAGCTTCTGTACACATAGCTTCATATAGGAGTTTGTTTACATCATTCCCAGGAGGACATCATGACTTAGTGAGAATGGGGAATGGTAGAACCTCCAAAACTAGTGGGATTGGAGATGTTAATCTAAAGACAGGATGTGGAGATAAATTGGTACTGCGAGATGACAAGTTCGTGCCTTATATGAAGATGAATCTCATTTCTACTGGCAAGTTGGCATATGATGGTTATATGTGTGAGTTTGGCAGACGCCAGTGTAAACTCAAATTAGGATCCCAGGTAGTGGTAGTTGGTCACAGGAAATCTACACCGTACAAATGTCAGTTGAATGTTGCCAAATGATCAAAGAGATAGTGGATGTCGGTTAAAGCTGCAAATGATAGTTGTAGAGGTATAGTGGAGCCAGCAGCAATGATAGCCAATTTTGATCAGTCCGATCAAGATCCTTCAGTTTAGAAACAATTGGGAAGTCCAGAAAAGAAAGTTGATGGTTATCGTGAATCCCCAGTTGTCAGACACTCAAATGAATTGAAGAAGTCGCTAAGGTGAGTTGAGGCATCAGAGTGGAAGGCCAGAGCAGTTGCTAAGGTCAAAGGTCAGGTCTCTAGCTTGGTAGTAGGTTTGAATAGAGGATTCAAGCCATTTTCAGAGTGTATCTTTTTTGGGAATAGTTGTTTGAATTGGAAGAAGATGACTAGTGTCACCACTTAGCTGAAATGGGAATACGTGTTTGTGTCTTTTTCGTCTGGAAGACATGTCCACGTAGCTAGCCCATACCTCGAGGCGAGCACAGATGAGATACAGTTATATTCTGATAGTTGCCTATTTTTGTGAGTTTTGTTGCTCTTTTAGGTATTTTAAGCCTTGGACTTTAACATGAAAATCAAAGATAACAGTTGTAGTGGGAGTAGATCCTTAGAGTTTGCCAAGATGATTAGAGTTTTGTAGTAATGGGAGACGAGACCGTTGTTTTCTCTCCTAGTGGGAAATTGTTGGGACATATGGAGACAAACCAAACCGCCCTTTCCAAACTTGGAGCACATGAAATTTGAAAGGAGAATGGGCCAAAGCCCATTTACATTAGGTTTTCTTGCAGATTATATATATGGTTGCAGCAGAATGCAAGGAAGAAAAGGAAAAAAAAAAAAAAAAAGGCAGTGACATGCGGCTGAAGATTTTCTTCCTTTCTTGAGTGTGCGGTGGTGAGTGTTAAAAGAGAAAATAAGATCTATTCTCTCTTGTTGGGTTGAGGGTGTTTATTTCGTTATTTATCCCAAGCTATCAGGATGTGATACTTGGAAGTCAATAGCTATTGTTGGGCTATTGAAGGTTAGTTTTTGGCGTTGTTGAAGGCTTTCTGTAATCTCTCATCATTCTAGTAGAACCTGCAGTTGCAGAAGATTGGACGTAGTCTCGAGCTTGGGACGTACCAGTATAATTTTTCAGTGTCTTTTTCTTTCCCCTATCTTCTTTATTATTTTCGTGACTATTATTATTGGTTTGTTTGGTTCAACCTATGGAGGGGAAGATAGTTATATTATTGATTGTCGTCATAATATTATATTATTGTTTGTCATTGTGCATTTTTCTCCCAACAGCAGGGGAAGTATTAAAAAGGAAAAAAAAAAAACGTGGAATACTTTTTGATCCGCTTAAATTAAGTTTGCATATTTTAGTAGCTTGGCCCATCTAGTTTTATAGTTTGAGTATGAGAAATTTTCTAATTGGACTTTAAGCATGCCTACAAAAAATAATAATAAGGCTTTGAGGCAGGGTTAGTGAGGGAAACTTCATTTCTTACCCTAAACTTAGTATGAATTTTCAATTTCATCAAATTGAACCTCAAACTTAGTAGGTAAAATCTCAACTTTAACCCTGAACTTTTAATTTCAATCAAATTGAATCTTAGACTTGCATAAGTGTTACAACGTACACATTATCTTAACTTTCCATCTAACTCACCATTAAAACATGCACATCTCTTTTTAAAAGAAAACATGTGATCAATTTTTTTTTTTTAATTCATATTGTAGTTGAGTTGGTTTTTTGTAAAAAAAATTATTAAAGAAACTTTTTATTCGAATAAATCAAACACTCTGCAGACTAATTCTTCTCATTGTATTAGCCACCTCCATTAAATATGAGGAAAAAAAATCCAAAATTGTTTTGCTTTCATTTCTTACCCTTGCATGTTCTTTTAACTGAAAAAAATAGCAGCAAAAAAAGAAAAAAAAATCCTCAAAAGTTCTTAGAAACAAGAAAAAACCAACAAACATTTGGAAAAAAAAACAACTCCAAAATTGTTTTGCTTTCATAATCCTAGAAAACTGCAAATAGAACCTTCTCAACAACAAGAAAAAGTCATCTAAAATGAATAGAAAAAAAAAACCCCAAAATTACTTGCCTATCATCCAACCGTTTGCATTGTTCTTCTAAGTAGCTAAAAAAAGGGTTGTTTGTACAAATAACAAAATAGACTAAAATAATTGCAAATATAGTAAAATCCAAAACTATTTGCAAATATAGCAAAATTCAATTACAAGTGAATTATTATTGCTAATAGACTACATGTATTGTGATTGAAGTCTATCCCGTGACAACTATCACTCATAAAATTTTCCAAAACTATTTGATAGTAGTCTCTATTACTATTAAATTATACATGCATTATGATTGAAATCTATCAATCATTGATAGATATACCATATTTTGCAAATAACAAACCTTAATTGATACCAATTACAATAACCCTAGAAAAAAAGCAACAAAACCCACAAACACAATAAGAAGAAAATTAGAGAAAACTCATGTACAACTTTTTCTCAACAGTAAAAGTTTCTTGAAATGAAAAGTTTCTCCAATAAATTTCTTACAAGAAACCAACTTAGGTGCAATATAAATTATATAATAAAAAGAATGTAATAGTCAATTAGTCCTTTAGGTTTGGATTTTGTTACACTCTTGGTCCCTCTATCAAATTTTCTGTTATGCTTAACATATTGCTGACGTGGCATGCATTTTTTTTTATAATTTTTTAAATAATATTTTATTATTTTTCCTTTTTATTTTTCTTTTTTTTTTCTTTTTTCTTCTTCTTTCTTCATACCTTCTTCATCTTCATCTTCATCTTCTTCCTTTTCCTTTAACCCTAACACCGCCGCCTCCAATCACCGATGACCATTTCCAGCCGCCCACCGACTGTCGGCAATCATCTCTAGCCGATCGTCGACGACAAGAGGTAAGAAGAAAAGGAAGGAGAAAAAAAGAAAAATTTTCCAACGGGCGGTGGCAGTATTCGGGTTAAAGGAAAAGGAAGAAGATGGAGATGAAGATGAAGAAGAAAGAAGAAGGAAAAAAAAAAAAGGAAAAATAATAAAATATTTTTTATTTAAAAAAATTAAAAAAAAAAGAGATTTTTTTAATAATAAAAAAAAAAGTGCATGTCACGTCAACAATTTGTTAAGGATAATAGAAAATTTGACGAAGGACGAAAAGTGTAACGAAATCCAAACCTTATGGACTAAAATGTTGAGTTTGAAAACTCAGGAACCAAAACGAAACCTAACTCAAACCTCAAAGACCAAAAGTGCATTTTTTCCAACTTATTTTTATTAATTTTACTTTGGTGTTGAATAAATACTATAAACTCTTTATTATATATAGTTTTATATTTGTTTTAATGCATGGTATATATTTTATTATATTATATGTACTAAATTTTATTTCAACAAAAAAAACAAAAAACAGTTATCAAACACATTTATGTTTATGTTTATTTTTTAAAGAAATAAGAAACAAAAATAGTTATTAAACATGTTTCCATTTTTAGTTCTTAAAAAAATAAGAACAAAGAAATAAAAAATAGGAAACAAGAAACGTTATCAAACAACCTTAATATCTTAATTCAACTTAGAAGTTAAAAGATATTATAAATTATAAAAACCACCCCTAAACTTAAGTGATTGTTGCAATTTCACCCTTCAACTTTTAATTCTAAAGTTTAGACCCTTCAATTTTTATTGGTGTAAAAATTAGTTCCATTTTTTTTTACAACATGTAGGGATGGGGATTGAACTTCTGACCTCTTGGTCGAAGTATAAGCTTTATGTCAAAATTAGTTCCATTTTGTAACTATGGTTAAGAAATTTGGATGAGAGAAAATTCTTAATTATTATTATTACATCCTTTTACTTATGTGCAATCCCTTCCTTCTCTCCCTTCCTTTCTCTCTTTTTTTTTTTTTTTTTTTTACAATATGAGGATGAGGGATTCGAACCACATATCATTTCTCTTTTCTTCTCTTCACATTATTTTTTTCATTTTCAGAGTTCTCTTCTCTTCTCTTCTCTTCTAAATAACTATCATTTTATATTTTAAAAATCTCTCTCTTTTTTCTTTGAAAGAAAAAATATCTTCCTATTTTATTTTATTTCGTCTTAAAATTTTGAGAAAAGTTATTTTTTTCCTTTCTAAAATTTGTGTCCATCTTTAACTTTATTCTCCAATTTTTATACCGGTGTCTCCGATTTTTCTCTCACTAAAGTATTTATAATATTATCTCTAACTTTATTCTCTTTTTATTTCTTTTTTCATTTTTTTTTCTCTTAAATGGTTTTCAATTCTCTCTAACTTCTTTTTTTTTCTCTAATTATTTTTTGTTCCTCTCTCTGACCTTTTGGCTTTTCATCTGTCTCTAATTTTTGTATCTCACTTTTCTCTCTCTAATTTTTTATTGTTGATTTTTTTTTTACCCTGACTCTTAACTTTTCTTTCTATCATTAAAGTTTTTCTCTCTAAACACTATGTCATTCTCTCCCAAATTTATTTATATATCTCTGACTTTATTTCTATATCTTCGAATTTTTCTCTCTATTAAAATTTTCTCTCTAAATTTTTTTTTCCTCTTTCTAAAATTTGTATCCCTCCCTCCTCTGACATTTGTTTTCTCTTTGAAACTTTTCTCTTAACTTTCTATTTTTTCTCTCTTAAATTTTTATTTTTTTCTATATAACTTTTGTCTACCACCCTTCTTTTTTAATTTCAAATGTAAATACTTTCTTTTAGTGATTAGATGATTCTAAAACCATTTTTGAAAACAAAGATTAATGGTTTACAAAATACTTTTAATTAAATTAACTTACTTTTACAACTGTGGAATCAAATATTAAAATAATGATTTATAACTAAACACTTTTACAAAATTAATTAATCATAATTAAATCACTTAACTTAAAACACTTTTTTTACAACACTTAACCTTTTTTTTTTTTTTTTTGACAACACTTAACTTAAAACATTTAAAAGTTAAAAACCAAACATTAAAATGATTATATGAAAATGACTTTTAATAAATTAATTGTTAAAAATGGCCTATTTCAACCCTCTTTTATTGAACGTTAATTATAAAGAATGTAACACCCGAGTTAGGAGGGGTACATGAATGAACTGAGGCCACATCCGAATGAGAGGGATCTTGAGCACATGAAAGCATGGTCAAGATAAGTTTAAAAGAATTGATAGATACTACCTATACCAACAAGGTGCACCTTCCTTTTCGATGGCTTGGAGAAGTTCTATGTTGGGTGACCTCCTGGGAATTTTCCTAGGAAGCATCTGAGTGAGGACAAAGCATGCGAAAAGGACCCCGTAGGAACCCGTAGGACATGAAAGCATGTTCAGATAAGTATGGTGACATAGCCAGGTCGCAGGGGAATGTCGGGGCCTTAAGTGTCGAATCCGGATTTCGAATCCTGAGCCTGAGGCGTTACAAAGAATCTATGAAAAATATATACATTTATCGGATGTATTTAGAAAACCTTTGATAAATATTTACTTTTTTATAGAAGGTTATTAAAAATCTTTATAAACGATATATATTTATGCAAGAATATTAAAAACTTTTGAAAAATATATAACGACCCTTTATTGAAGTTATTTTTAAAAAATTTGAAAAATATCTAATTTTTATCTAAAGTTATTAAACACCTTTGAAAAAGATATACATTTATTAGAGGACATAAATAAAATCTTAGAAATATGTATTATTCTTTTTTTTTTTTCTTTGAAATTCCCTCTTAGATAGCATAGATTTAGATATAGATAGATATATATGGAAGACTAGAAATATGCATAAAGATTTTACAATATGATTCTATTATTCTTTATTAAAGGTAACCTTTGAAAAAATATCTACTTTTATCCAAGGTTATTAAAAACTTTTGAAAATATATACTTTTTACCAAAGGTTATTAAATTTTTTTTAAAAAAGATAATATATTTATCAAAAGACATTAGAAATCTTCCTAAATTTTACTATCTTTAAGTGAAGATATTTAAAGAAAAAAAATCTTTGAGTTATTTAACTCCTTTGAAAAATATAATATATTCATCCAAGGATATTAAAAACCTCCGAAAATAATATATTATATTTTATCAAAGGATTTAAAAAATCTCTAAAAAATAATAACATTTTAAGGTTAAATGTACCTTTGAAAAAACTTTTTCGATTGGCCTATTTCAACACTTTTTGAAGATTTTGGTAACTTTTGAAAAAAGGATTTATCAAACTTTTATTATTTAATATTTTTTCAAAGGTTGTGACCTTTTAAAATAGTCAGATTTCTTGTAGTAGTGTATAAGTTAACCAAAATTGTAATATATAATTTTTTAAAAAAATTGAAAAACTATTTTGAGTTTGATTATAATTTTTCTTTTAAAAGAGTAGAAAACGTAAAAGAGAAATTAAATAAATGATTAATAAGAGCTCGTTTGGTAACGTTCTCGTTTCTTGTTTCTTGTTTCCAATTTTATTAAGAAATCTAAGCATTTAATAACTATGTATGTTTCTCGTTTCTCATTTTTTAGAAACACTCCCAAAATTTGTATAGAACTTTTGGGAACAACTAAAACTAGTTTCTCCTTTTTTGTTCTTGTTTCCAATTTTTTGGAACATAAATAAGAATATAAGTTTATTGGGATAATTTTTATTAATATTATAATTTTTAAAACTTATTACTAAAATATAGTAGTTTTGAAACTTATTATTTAAATATTGTTCTTTTAATTTTTCGGAGGTCTCTTGAAGAGACGACCATGACCCGCTTGACGACATGCAGATGTGGCAATAATTAAAAAAAAAAATCGTGGAGGTCGTCTCTCCACGTGCATATAACACAAAATAGAAGGTTGGTAGGGTGGTGTGGGATGCAGCCTTTTTCCCTGTGTTCCAAGGTTCGATCCCCAGCAGCTGCAAATTTGTAATTTCTTTTTTCTTTTTTGCATTTTGAAAAATGCTAGTAGTTTCTTTTTTCTTCTTTCACTAATATCAAAATTTATATACCAGAAATTTAATATACAAAAAAGAATGTGCAATTTCTACATTAAATAAAATTTCAAAAATAAAAATATACAAGTAAACAATGTGCAATTTCTACATGAAATAACATTTCAAAAATAAAAATATAAAAAATGTGCAATATCTACATTAAATTAAATTTCAAAATTAAAAATGTACAAAAAAAAGTGCAATTTCTACATTAAATAAAATTTCAAAAATAAAAATATACAAAAAAAAAATGTGCAATTTCTACATTAAATTAAATTTCTAGTATATAAATTTCGATATTAGTGAAAAAAAAAACTGCTAGCATTTTTCAAAATGCAAAAAAGAAAAAAAAAAGTTAGAAATTTGCAGCTGCTGGGGATTGAACCCTGGAACGCAGGGAAAAATGCTGCATCACGCACCACCCTACCAACCTTCTATTTTGTGTTATATACACGTGGAGGTCGTCTCTTGAAGAGACGACCTTCACGATTTTTTTTTTTTTTTTAATTATTGCCACATGAAGAGACGACATGCAAACACGCGGGTCATGGTACACTAAAAAATTAAAAGAACAATATTTAAATAATAAGTTTCAAAACTACTATATTTTAATAATAAGTTTTAAAAATTATAATATTAATAAAAATTGTCCGTTATTGAATGTATAGGTGTTAGGTTCATGAAATTCTATTTTTCTTTATTAAAAATGAAGAAACGGAAACAAGAAACGAGAACGTTACCAAACGGACCCTAAACAACGAGAACTGTTTTTAGATTTATTATTTTTTTTTATTATTTTCCTTTCTTTCTTTCGTTATTTTGTTGTGTTCATTTTGACTAATTGAGAAAAGTCGTCATGAAGAAACGTGTCATAATATGAGCTGATAGTTCATGAAAAAATGTTTTGCTAATGAGGACAATTCTTCACTAATTTAATACTACTCTTTAGAGTAAAGATAATTTCAATTAAAAAAAATGTTAAATTATAAGTTTGGACTTTAAACTTTTAAATTTGTGTCTATTTGGTACTTGAACATTAAGAAGTAGCTAAAAGACTAATAGGTCAATGATCTTTTTACTTTGTGTCTAATGGATTTCTATCTTTAAAAATGTCTAAAGGGTCATCACATATTCAAAATTTAAAAAAAAAAAAAAAAAAAAAAAAAAACAAACAAAAAGGAAAAAAAATATACTTTTGGTCCTTCAAGTTTGAGATAAATTGCATTTAGGTCCATGAGTTTTCAAACTCAAAAATTTTTCACCTTTGTATTGAGATCCCACATTGAAAAGATTAGTGGAGACCTCACAATTTATAAGATATGGGTTACTTCACTCATAGTCAATTGGTTTTGAAATGAAATCCCATGTTATTTAATATGGTATCAGAGCCCATGAAACCCAAGGGTATTCGGTCCCAAATAAAAAAAATGCAATTTATAAGATAGATGAGTTACTCCCATGTTATTTAATACTCTGATGTTTGCATTTTGTTCCATTTTAGTCCCTTCATCCAATTTAAAATGGAAAGAATGATGGAGGACCAATGTGGAACCAAATTCAAACATTAAGAGTAAAAATAAAATATTGGAGTTGAAAATTGAAGAACCTAAATGCAATCTATCCCAAACCCAAAAGTGATATTTCCATTTTGAAAATTTCATCAAGTGATATTTCCATTTTGATTCCATTAATTTTGATCCAAATGAATCTTTTATGGCAAGGACCCAATATACATACATATACACATATATGGAATTTTAATGGAAATAAAGATAAAAATTTATTAAAGAGTCCAACTATATTTAATGATTAAATAAATTGAAGTTATGGTGGTTGTACCAAGGACAATAATTCATTTAGCAAGAAAAAATCTTTTGTTTGGTGGATAAAAAAGAACCAAACAACAGGTTATAATTTGAAAAATGGGTTGGAGGCAGAATTTGGAAAATTTTCAAAAATTTGTTAAAATTAGGTACTAACAGATAGAAATGCCAATGGAACACATCACCAACTTCTCTTAGAAACAAAGCATTAAGATGCCCTTCTTCCACCTTCCACTTTAGAAAAGATAACTATATGATTCATCACATGGATTAAATTAAAGTTATATGCTGCCTTTAGATTCTCATTTTCAACCACTCATCTTTGTAGCTGTTACATTGAGATGGACTAATTGAAAATAAATTAGTACAAAATACATTGAATAAATTTTACAATCATAACAATATAGTGGGTTGTTGAAAAAAAAAAAATGATTTATTGTTCTTATCTAGTTGTCGTCCAATCCAATTATAGTTGACCAAAATAGATAGAATTTTAAAATGTCGTACATTGATTAGTGAGACTTATGTATACTCACACACAAAACAAAAGTGAAAGTAAAATTTTAGTTATTTTGAGCCAAAAAAAAAAATGAACAACTAACCCTAAAGTCTTATTTATATAGATTTAAATGTCACTTGAGTCTTACAATTTTTTTTTGAGTTCAACAACATTTGGAGGTGGAGAATTCGAACTTCTGACCTCTTGATCGAGGGTATACATACCAACTATTGCTGGCTCGTTTTGGCAAATATTGACCTCTTCCTATCCATATTCAGAACCATTATGGATGACCCATAAATCATAGATCACATGATCAAACTCAAGCCCGACATGTCTTATTCATGGACCATGTGTACTCATGCATCAAATTCAAACTTACTGAAGGGCTACTTTTTCCTTTTATATTTATTAACAGGTTTTCTCCCATAATATTATTCTTAACTCGATATTTAGTTATTGTCAATAAAATGATAAATTCAGCCAAAACGAGCTTAGCTCAGCGGTAATTGGCATGTACCCTCGACCATGAGGTCAGAGGTTCGAATCCCCCCACCCCCAAATGTTGATGTACTCAAAAAAAAAAAAAATGATAAATTCATTTAAATCAAATAACTTGACCTTGTAAAACAAAGAGTTCATAATTCATTCAAGATAAAATGATAACATTGAGAGAAATATGAAACACCTCAATCATCCTAATTTTGCTCAATAAATAGGTTTTACTTTAAAATTTTCAAAGTTAGATTCCAAAATAAAGCGAGTACCAAATACGGTGGACAAAAACAGATTTTTAAACCTACTTCTGGAGAAATTATTAGGTGTTCTCGGTGCAATGAGATCAGTAGTTTTGCACCGTTGGATGTAAGAGAGAAATTGTAAAAGTACCTCGATTTTGTATCCATCAGTTATTAGGGACAAACAAATTTGAAGATTTACCTTCGACGATTTTAAAAAGGGAATCTCATTGCACTGGGAGTATATAATAATTTGTCCCACTTTAGGTTTTAGAAGAGGAAAACATTGTCCCTACCGTGTGAACATCAATTTTCAACATAAACTCACAATTTCATCCAATTAAATTCTAAACTTGATCACTTGTTGTATTTTTTACTCTTGGTTCAGTTTTCTTTAAATTCACTTTACTAATTCAAACAAAAAATGGGATATAAATCTTTAAAAAAAAAACAACTAAAATTGAACTTTATATAAAAATTAGACGTAGATAATGAACAAGATCACTCATTAAAAATCAAAACTCACAAATTTCAACAAAATTCAACTTTAGTATTACTTATCTATAGTGGACTTATCCTAAAGATTCTTTTAACAAAGTTGTAATGGATATCTCATAGAAGATAAGAATTGCTACATCTATCCAAGTTTATGATAAATATTGTAACACTTATTAAAATGTAAGGTATAATTCTATAAAATATGAAACTTTAGACTAAAAATGGTTACACCTACATATAAATTAATTTAGAAACTATCATATTAATTTTTTTCAATATTCTTTAGAAAAAACATCATTTAGTTTTTGGCAAAAGGCCCCCCTTTGCTTCTTTGCCTTTCCTTTCTCCCAAAACCCACAACATCACTTCCAAAATTTAAATACAAAGTTCCAAGATCACAGTTGATTGCTCTGACAATTTCTCTGTTCAAAACCCACTCCCCAAATTAAAGAAGAAAAAAAAGCATCTTCATCTTCCTCTTCCTCTCTCTGTGACTGTGAGCCCCAAAAACCACCAATCTTCTTCCCCTTTCCCAATACCATCTCCATTAATCCACCCACCTTCCATTTACCACTCCCCTGCAAATGGGTTCTTTCTATCTTGCTCTCTTTCCCCTTTTAATGGCGGTTCTCCTTTCCGTACAATCGAAGACCTATTGGGAAGATACCCAAGTTCTGAAACAGCTGAAGAACGCTCTGGACCCGAGTTCCATCTCCTCCGGTTCCTGTGTAGATTCCTGGGATTTTTCTGTTGACCCTTGTGATAATCTCTTCGGCCAGAAATTCACCTGCGGTTTCCGGTGCGACACCGTCATCTCCGGCGCCGGCCGTGTCACCGAGCTCAATCTCGACCAGGCCGGTTACTCTGGCTCGCTCTCCTCTGTTTTCTGGAACCTTCCTTACTTGGAAACTCTTGATTTGTCCAACAATTACTTCTCCGGTCCGCTTCCTGATTCGTTCTCCAATTTGTCTCGGTTGCGCTCACTGAGTGTCTCTGCTAACTCGTTTTCCGGCCAGGTCCCGCCGTCGATCGGCTCGCTCTCTGCACTGGAGGAGCTGTACTTGAATGGGAATGGATTTAATGGCTCTGTTCCGGCGAGTTTTGTGGGGCTTGTTGGTTTGAAGCGGCTGGAATTGCAGTCGAATGGGTTCACGGGTGCGTTTCCTGATTTGGGGGTTTTGAAGAATTTGTATTATTTGGATGGTAGTGATAATGGGTTTTCCGGCGGTTCTACCGGCGTCGTTGGTTCAATTATCGATGAGGAACAATAGCTTTGAAGGGGCGATTCCGGGTACTGTTGGGAATTTGGTTAATCTTCAAGTGATGGATCTGAGTCACAACCAATTCGGCGGCTCCGTTCCGGCGACTCTGTTTGAACATCCGTCTTTGGAGCAGCTTACGCTCTCTTTCAACCGATTCTCCGCCGTGGAAACCCCCGATTCCGGCGGCGCTCGGAGCGGGTTAATCGCCGTGGATTTGAGCGACAACGAAATCACTGGGTTTCTGCCGCCGTTCATGGCGGTGATGCCGAAGCTCTCTGCTTTGTCGCTGGAGAACAACAACTTCACCGGAATGATTCCGATTCTGTACGCCTTCAAAACCGCCGCGCCGGAGCCCGGAATCTCTCCGTTCGAGAGGCTGTTACTGGGCGGGAACTACCTGTTCGGGCCAATCCCGGAGCCCCTACGACGGATGAAACCCGACTCGGCGACCGTCCGACTGGCCGGAAACTGCCTGTTTCGGTGCCCAACGTTGTTCTTCTTCTGTCAAGGCGGCGAGCAAAAATCCACAGCCGAATGCCGGAGCGCCGGGCCGATAATCCCATAAAAGGAGGAAAAGATCGTTCTCTTCTGGAGAAGTGATTGATTTCGAATTATGTTCATAAAATTATATGAGTAGAAGTGTTGCTTAGGTTGTTAAGATTGATTGATTTAGCGATTGTTCTTGTTTTCGGATTTTGATTAATTGGGGAATGATTTGAAGATGTAATGATTTGGTTGATAAATAAGTGAATGGATTTTTTTTTATTATTTGGATTTGGTTTTGTTTGTTAATGTGATTCTGACAGATGAGTTCTAGAGGGCACGTGAGTGATGGGGTCCGTTGAAATCAGAACCGCCAGTGTTCTTCAGTTTTGCCTTTCGGTTTTTATGGCTTTCACTTCCCCATGTGTTCAAAGCCAACGGATCTTTTTCCTTCACAAACTCTTTTAATATATATATTAGGCTTCCATTTTTTTAATAGTTCAAATTCTAAAAAATTTAATATATGAGGTTTCGATTCATGTGTCTATTTGGTTGTTGATTTTCAAAACCTTCTCATTAGGGAGAAATGGTTGGGTGATTTTGGTATAATGAGATTGTAGTTTTGCACCGTTGAAAGTAAGAGAGTGAAATTGTAAAAGTACCTTGATTTCAGAAGATAATGTTTTTTGGATGGTCAGCGGGTTTCAGGATGGTACGTACAGGGATTGTTGTGTAGTTGTCGACGTGCAGGATGTAGATACTGGTATAAAGCTCATCCCAGGGTTTTACTCGATTTGACATGTCATCAATGCGTCGGGTAAGTTTTTAAATTCATTTTTTTATACTCAGTTTGAACATTAACGTTTTGGTGGGGGGATTTTTCCACAGTCATGGTTTTAATTTGAAAGTTCAAAGGTTATACAATGTTTACACAGCCATGGGTGTAATTCTTTGTAATTACGCTACTGAGTGATGTATTTTTATTATTCCATTTGTCATTTGTGGCCATGTAGTTGAGTGTATTCATTCTCCATTCTGTGTTTGTAAATCATTGTTTCATCTGCACAGGGATATCATTTTTTTTTTCTAGAAACTAGTTCTTCAATATTAGAAAGATGCTAGAGCTTCCCGTAGGGTTCAAATTAGGTGGTTAGGATTCAAATTAGGTTGTTAGGTTGTTGCAAAAATATATTTCTCTCTCTTTCTAATAAATCTCTAGCTTTTTGGTTTGTATTTCTCTCTCCTAAACTCTAATCTAAACGTTAGGGACTGGTTGTTATGGGCAATTTTGTCTAGTTTAATTAGGAAGTTATTAATTAAATCACGTTAGCCAGTTATTTAATTTCTAAACTTTTTTAGCCATTTTTCAAACCCCACCTATTAAATCTAGCTATTTTTCTCGTTGCCCCATGTTAAAATCATGTGAAACTTGGGTTAGTCATATCCCAAGTTGGATTTGCTCATTGGTCGAGTTAGACCCTTCGTTGTTTGCCCTTGTGGCAGTTTTATAATATTACTTTCTTTTCAAAAAAAAAAAAACAAAACCAAAAAAAATAAGTCCATAATGATGTTTTTTTTACAACATATGGAGGTGAGGGATTTGAATAGGTATACTAGATAATTAATATCTAGGAGTTAAATGTTTATTTTTTTATAAGTTTTATTTGTGAAAAAAAAATAATGGTTGGATTTAATTAAAATATTTATATTAGATAATTAATTAATTAATAATTACTTTTAAAAAATTTAAAGTTAATTCAAACATCAACTATGAGTAATTTTTTTCTCTCCTCAATTTCAAAGATTAAAAAAAAAAAGTTAAGTAAAAAGGTCTCATTTTCAAAAAGGATAATAAAATCTCGTAGTTCATAGGATATTTTTACCTTTGGATAATAATTACGACCTAGGTTTGAAAAAATAAATATCATGAAACGAACATCGACTGTTTATATCATTGTCAAAACTCATCTCAAAACCAGTAAAACAAACAACGCCTAAATTTTTTTTTTTTTTTGTGATATATATATATATCAACAAATTTTTTACCTGTGGAGTTTAAACCTCTTGACCTTTTGATTTGGTCGATGTTGTAATGCATAATCCAACTATGTATATATATTTATTATTATTATTATTATTATTTTGACAACTAGGTATATATATATTTTGCCAACATGAGCATAGCTCAACTGGCATAAGACATGTTCTAATGACCGAAAGGTCTGTGGTTCGAATCCCCCCATCCCATATGTTGTCAAAAAGAAAAAAAAAATTTAGGTTTCGTGTTAATCTTAACTTTCAAATATAGTAATGAAAAATTAAGCAGCATATAGTTTAAAAATAAAAATAAAAAATAAAAAAGGCAGCAAATTGGACCTAATTTTGCCACATCCATTTTGGGTCTATTGGGCCTAATCTTATCACACCTATTTTGGGCTTTGTAGGCCTTATATTTTGTCAACTTTTATTCTAAAGAATTTATTTCATTTAAATGGTAATTTCTTATATTTTATTATTTTTTCTATGAATGACGTTTAAATATTGATAAGATATGTCCAAATATGGTATTAGGATCGAGAATTCCAAAAAAATAAAAATTGAGTAGATCATTAATTATAATTATAACAATGAATTAACAAATTATATTTAGGGGGAAGAAATCATGTTTGACCCTAAACTTAATCGGTTGTATCAATTTTAATCCCGAACTTTTAATTTCGTCAAATTGAACCCCAAACTTAATTAGTAAGTTGTATCAATTTTAACCCTAAACTTTTAATTTCATTAAATTGAATCTCAAACTTAGTAGATTGTATCACTTTTAACCTCACATTTACATCAGTGTTGCAATGCAGACCATCAGTTAACTTTTCGTTTGAATCATCATTGAAGCACATAGTTGACTATTTCCTCTTTTTCTTTTGAATTCGCATTGCATTTGAATTGATTTCTTGTTAAAAAAAATATTGGATAAACTTTCAATACTCAGAAGTTGTACATGAGTTTTTTCTCATTTTCTTATTGTGTTTTTGGGTTATTTTATTTTATTTTTACCTACTTAATAGAACATGCAACACTAGGATGATGTGAAAGCAATTTTGAGATTTTTTTTTTCTTTTCAATTTAGATGACTTATTCTTGTTATTGAGAACCTTTTTTTTTAAATTGTTCTCTAGTATTACGAAGGCAAAACAATTTTAGATGTTTTTTTCCCCTCAAATGTTTACTGTTTTTTCTTGTTGTTAAGAACTTTGTTTTTTTTTTTTTTCTTCTTTTGTTCTTGTTGCTAATAACTTTGTGAGTTTTTTTTTTTTTTGGAGGCTAATACCAAGGAGAAGAATTAGTCTAATTAATTAAAGAAAACAACTCATGTGCATTATGAATTTTCAGATTGACAATATTAGATAGACATGAAGTTTCATCTCTAAACAAATTGACAATGAGAAAAGTGGCGTACGTATATCTTATAAAGATTATGAGGTCTCTTTACCTTTTCAACGTGGGATCCTCAACAGACAACATATACAAGTCGGTCATCACAAAACCCCGTGTTAGTATTAGAAGTACCTTGGCCTTGGGTAGTAATGAGTGAGATCGGACTTGTGTCATACTAATTGGTGGGCTAAACTATTGATTGGCCAAAGCCCACTTAACCTATGCCTAACCTCATCTACTTAGGTAAAGATCCACCATTTCGCATTCAATCTACCCACTCCATCTCTTTGATTACAATCCACTTCGTTATGTCAAATCAAATCCTGCATGCCATTAATAAATTTCTTATACCGAAGAACAATTCTACCCATAGCAAGTTTGTATACAAATTGTTTGAAGAGAGTTAGAAACAATATTATTCTAGCTTAGTGCACAAAAGAGTGGCTAAAATGGAAAAGAATAAGTAGTAGAACTTTGTCAAAACTATACTCACATTTGAGCTAATTTTTGCAAGGAATAATAATGGATGGAAGCTAAGGATGAAATTATTGGTTGAATCAAATTGTTTTTCTGAGTTCAAAATCAATTCGAAGATCTCATCCTTTGGACGTAAGGATGAGAATTGAAAGACAGAAAAATTTGGCATTTGTCTACTGATGAATGCTCCTTTAATATGATCTGTTAAACGTGGACGCCATGCCATTGGTACATGTTGGATGTTTCTAAGGATGTTTCTTTTTGAATATATTCTTAGCGAAATATAGGCACTGCACAAAAGGAATTTTTACTTTTACTAATGTTTTTATGTTTTTCTCTCCTCGAGAGAGGCAGTGGGTTGTGACAATGATAAGTGTTAAGAGTATATGCTCGAATTCAGGTAAAAAGAAACCTCCAAAATTTTGCTTCTTCTTTTGGCTGAATTCATTTGGAAAAATTATATGCTTTTTTTTTTTTTTTTTTTTTTTTTTTGACATCATCATTCCATTGCCCACTTCCACCACACCCATAATTGCTGCATGTGATTTTTTTTTATTAAAGAAAAAGAGAAGATAAAAAGTGGTTTGAAATGGGTAAATAAAACCAACGTATGATTGCCACGTAATAATTTTGACAAAGTCACTCAAGGGCATTTTGGTCTTTTTACCTTTTATTTCCCCACCATCCTTCCCCATGCCTCCGCCCTTTGTTTTGGATTTTTATAAGGCAAGGTCACTCCAATTTTGGTCGGCTGTTGAATTCTTCTTATCATTTTTTTTAAAGTAAAAAATTTATACACTAAGGATGTGTTTGGTTTAACTTTTGAAGTGTTTAATTTTTTTTAAAAAAATCATTTTGAAAAAATTTTAGCGTTTGGCAACTACTAAAAATGACTTATTAAAAAATGAGATTGAGAAATAAACCATTTTGAAAGAAACACTTGAAATCAATTTTTTTAAAAGGAGTTTTTAAGTATACAATAATTTGTGTATAAAAACACTCACGAGCAAATGCAACCAAACATATGAGGGTTCCTTTGGAATATATTTTAATTTAAATGTTTTTGAAGAATACATTTTTTAAAAAACATTTTATATAAAAATTGTTCATAATTTAAACACGCATATGTTTGATTGCATTTCCTCATCAGTGTTTTTGTACACAAGTTATTGTATACTTAAAAAGACTTTTTTAAAAAAATTGGTTTCAAGTGTTTCTCTCAAAATGGTTTATATATCAATCTCATTTTCTACTAAGTCATTTTTAGTGGTTGCCAAACACTACAAATTTTTAATCACTTGAAAAGTTAAATCAAACACACCCTAAAATAAAATTTGAATCTTCAACCTTGAAATGAAGGTATGGGTATCTTAAATATTTTTTTTCTTTTTAGTTTTTAGTTCAATAATTTGTAGAGATGAAGATTCAAACCTTTACTCTTTTAATTGATAATATAATATTTTAACTAGTTAAGTTTTTTTTTTTTTTTTGAAACCAACTTATATTTGGATTGAGAAGTACTTTTAAATGATGGACTACACTTGTGTTTACCTTTTATTTTTATCACCAATTTTATATAAAGAAAATTTTCTATGATTACCGTTTATATCATGTCACTATCAAAAGCACTATAGGTATAGGTAAACATTTTTGTATGTACTATTGAGTATTATTGAAAAAAAAAAATTGCTGATTTATGTTCTCTATCTTTTATTCTAATAATCTACTCAATTTTAGAATATTTTAGTGAATTGATTGATGGAATCAAAAAGAAAACTCTATATACATGTTAGATACATGTGAGAAGTTTTGTTATGAAAAGAAAGGTAAGACGGTATAGATTACCTCAAAAATAAAAATGTAAAATTAGTTAACACAAAATTGCATAAATAATTGAACTAAAATTTTCCAAAAAAAGTTAAATTATCAAAAATACTCTTGGGGTTGATTTTAATTATATCCATAAACTTTCAAAAGTTTAATTTTAACCCTTAAGTTTGAAGTTTGTTTCAAAACGACTCTTGAAGGCTTTTATTCATTAAATTCATAAACGAAATACAACGTATTTACATATATATTGTTGCTTATGTAAATAGATGTGAACACATGCACAAAAAAAATAATAATAATAAAAGCACATGCGTATACGTTGTGTTTCTATCTATGAATTTAACATAAAAAAAACTTTGAAATGTCATTTTGAAACAAACTTCAAACTTCAAGGGCTAATATGAAATTTTAAAAAATTTAGGGATATAATTGAAATCAACCTCATACTTCATCAATATTTTTGATAATTTAACCAAAAATAATAATAATAATAAAGGGCCCACATTAGCCTTAAAAAAAAGGCTACTTGCACAAATAGCAAACTCAACTAAAATAATAGTAAAATCAGCAACATATTAAAGTATTTACAAAAATAGCAAAATTTAAAATCAAGACCATCTAAATTACTAAAAAGCCCATCTAACATGATTACCCAGTCCATCCAACCCTTTTTTTTCTTCTTCCCGTTTCTATCAAGTCTATCATTGATAGATTCTATCACTGATAGATTCTATCAGTTATTTTCTACGTTTTGTTTGGAATTTGCTATTGTTTTTTGTCACTGATAGATTTAGTAAGGTGATTGGTTGTAGTTGTTCATCCCGTTTTTTTCCTTCTTCCGTTTCTATAAAATCTATCATTGATAGATTCTATCAGTGATAGAATTTTATTAGTTATTTTCTGCGTTTTGTTTGAAATTTGCTATTGCTTTCTGTCACCGTTAGATTTAGTAAGATGATATAAGATTTATATCAGTGATATAAAATCTTTAGAAAGATTGATTTCTATCAATGATAGAAAAGTTATTTCTATCACTGATAGAAAACTATCATTTTTTGTTCTAAAATCTATGTCACTGATTTTATTTTTATAGATGTCGAAGCAAAACAACATGGAAATTGAATAGGAAGAAAAGAAAGACACAAAGCAGAAGTTGAAATTTAAAGAATGGGAGACCTCAACAAAACAAACAAAGAAAAAACAAAAGATAGGTACAAAATTATTATCACGTAATCAGATACACTATTGGTTTCTATTAGTGATAAATTTCTATTAGATTCTATCATTGATAGATTTCTATCAGTGATATATTCTATCACGGGTAGAAATAAAACAAGGGAAAAATAGGAATTAAAAAAACAATTTAAAAATTTTGCTATATTTACAATTTTTTATAAAACTTGCTATATTTACAATTAAACATTAGAATTTAGCCACCCATTACAATTTTCCTAAAAAAAAGTCAATGGGCCTGGACTTTTCAGGGAACTGAAACGGCCCAACATTTTCAAACATATCTGAAAGTTACGTCATAATAAGAAATAAAAATAAAAATATACATTAAATTACATATGTCGCCCCGCCTCATCCTTCATAATGTTTTCGCCTTGCAACGGCCACCAAAGCCGAAGCCGTTTCAAACTCATCCAAAAGCCTCTTTATTTATTTATTTATTTTCTTATTTTTTTTAACAGAGTAACTGTCTCTTAAATATAATATTATTTATTACGTCTATTATTCTTCTACAATAACGTAAATTACGTTATGTAATAAAATTATACTCTTTCGAATCTCTATACAAATACAACAATAAATCCAAACAACACTCCCATCGCTTCGACATTCAAAAATTTCAAGCAACGAGCCAAAAAAAAATTTATATTTTTTTTAAAATTGCAGTTAATGTCATTTAATCTAAAAAAAATTATAATAGAAAATGAAACTTAGAAATACATAATAATCATAATACCTTTTTCTCTAGTCGGTTACGTACGTACATCGCTACACCGAGGGGGGAAAAATGTACACTAACTCGGATTAGTTGAACCGGGCGATAAATCCGGTTCTTAACCTAAACTTTACTCTTCTCTTTTTCCGGTCTATTCCATGGCCCGCCTCAAACTACGGCAATTTTTTTTTTTTTCTCTTTTGGGGGGGTTTGTTATTCTTTTTCTGAGGTCAAAAACTCGGCGGGGGCGGTGGTTTCCTTTTTCCGGCGCATCTCGAGGACTTTCCGGTGATGGTTGGAGTGCAATTCGCTGGAGAAAGTCGGGCTACAGGCGGGTCGGTATTCGGGTAAAAGTCGACCCGATTTGAACCGGACGCCGCAAGCGTTGCAGAGAGTTTTTGCTCCGAGGGGGCCGGTTCTCCACTGAGGGGTTTTCTGGACTCCGCAATGGCTGCACCGCCGAGGCGGCTGGGCTCCGGCGACGGTTCTGGCCTTTTCCAGCGGCGATTTTCTCTTGGGTTTCTTGGTTACCGGAATTTCCGGTTCGAATCGGTCGGAAATTATAAGCCAAGGACCCGCCGGCGACGAGGAAGAGGAGGACGTCGTGGAACTGGAGGAAGACTCGGTCAACGACGGTGAAGCGAGGCACCAAACTCGGCCGCCGGTTCTCGTCCGTTTGCTTCGAGCCTTGACCGGAACGGGCGTCTTGAAACAGGGCTCCGGTGGCGAAACGGAACCGTCGTTCTCCGGTTGCTCCTCCGCAGCGGACGATTTCATGGACGAAGAAATTCCGGCGGAGGGGAACGGAGCGGAGAATCCAGAGAAGGAATCCTCAACGAAATGGGACAGCCATTCAAGGTTGGCCAAATCATCCGCCTGTCAAAAACAGCACAACCTTCATCAACAGAACAACAAATCCCTGCAACTCCGGGAAGGGAGAAAAGAAAAGGAGAGAAAAATAGAGTACCGCGCCGGAGGGCAAAGAAGGAAGGTCGGAAAGTACGGAGTTCTGGCGTTGTTCTTGAGCGGAGAGCGAAATGGAAAGGGAAACAGAGGCCTTATCATCATCATCCTCATGGGCAATCTCGTCTTGTTGAACAAACTCATCGTCATTAGAGAAATCAAGGAGTTCATCAACGAAGAAATCATCAGAGGAGACGACATTCTGGGGATGAAAAGAGGCAGTATGATCGTGAAAAGAGAGTTGAGGGCTCAATTGAAGGGAAATATCGTTGCGGAAACAGGTTTTGAGAGCCGCATCAAGACATTCCATGGCCGGCAAGGAGCCTGTGAAGAGAAAAAAAGAGAGAGAAAACCCATAAACGGAAGAAGATTGAGAGAAAGAGGTTAATGGGGGGAAGGAAAAAGTCGCATATCCCAAGAAGAGTACCTGAATACGGGGAGGAAAGGATAAGAGGGGCGTGTTGTGACGTTGGTTTTGGAGAGTGGTTGCAGAGAAGAGAAGGAAAAAGAAGAGAGAGAGAGAGAGAGAAGAAAGTAAAGGGGTTGTTTGGGAAGAAAAATGGGTGGTGAGTTCGGTAAAGCATTGAATGAGGGCTGAAAGCGTCCGTGGTCTATACTAAAACTAAAACTAAAACTGCCCCTTTCCTTCTCTCTATATTTACTTTTCATTTCCCTCTTATTTACACTTCTAATTTTACCTTTCCTCTTTCCTACCAAAATTTTTCAAAACCTTTTCTTTCAATTCTACTTTTTTTTTTTTATTTTTTATTAATGTTTTTAATCTCTCCCCTAAGAAATTGTATTAATTGTTAACATAGTCATAAAAACGTTATAGATGATAATTTGAGTATAGGTTAAAAGGTCATATGTTCAAAATTTTAACTCATGTGTATTGAATTTAAAATAGAAGATGAAAACATTATACATCTGTTCTATGAGTCAAATGTTCAAATTTTTACCACCACATTGTTGAATAAAAAAAAAGAGAAAACCAAGTTAGTCCTTATACATCACATTAGTAAAATTCTTTGATGCATAAAAGAGAAGAGGGAAAAAAGGGGTCATAGGTTGGAATCTTCTTTCAATTTTAAATTTTAGTACCTAGAAGATTAAAAGGCAAAAAAAAAAAAAAAAAAAAAAAAAGAGAGAGAGAGAACCAACATACTTTTGGAAACCAATACCTAATCTTTTACACGTGACTTTTTTTCGTACAATAAATGTGGAGGTAAGAATTTGAACCATCAATATTAACAAAACAAATATCTCGTTTGATAACCTTTTAGGCCTCATTTGATAACCATTTCGTTTTTTGTTTTTGGTTTTTTTTGAAAATTAAGTCTATAAACACTATTTTTACCCACAAGCTTCTTTGTTTTTTATCTACATCATTTCCCATGTTTTAAAAAACCAAGCAAATTTTTGAAAACAAAAAAAAACAAAGTAGTTTTCAAAAACTTGTTTTTGTTTTTGGAATTTGGCTAGGAACTCAAATGTCACCCTAACAAAAATGAAAATCATTGTAATTGTAAGAAGATTGAGAGAAACACATGCACAATTTTCAAAAACCAAAAACAAAAAACGAAATGGTTATCAAACGGGGCCTTCGATTTTGGTTTTTGGTTTTTGAAAATTAAGCTTATAAATACTTGACCATCCATCCATTTCTTTGGTTTGAACCTACCTATTTCCCATGTTTTCAAAAACCAAGTCAAATTTCGAAAAAAAAAAAAAGTTTTCAAAAACTTGTTTTTGTTTTTGGAATTTGGCTAAAAACTCCAATGTCTCCTCAACCAAGATGAAACCCATGATAAAGAAATTGAGAGAAAACAAGTATATTTTTGAAAAATCAAATGGTCATCAAACGAGGCCTTAGTTTTTGGTTTTTGGTTTTTGAAAATTAAGATTATAAACACTACTCTCACCTATAAGTATTTTTTTTTTTCATCTGCCCTCTTTCCATGTTTTCATAAAACAAGCCACTTTTTAAAAACTAAAAATAATAGTTTTCAAAAACATGTTTTGTTTTTGGAATTTGACTAGGAATTCAAATGTGCATTTAACAAAGATGAAACTCATGGTAAGAAAATTGAAAGAAAACAAACATAATTTTCAAAAACGATTATCAAACGGGGCCTAAGTTATCCAAGTGATTAAAGTATACGACAGGGGTCAGATGTTCAAACTCTCCACCCCAGATGTTGTTAAACTTAAAAAAATAGTTGGATTATGCTCTTATTGACTTTTAAATTACTTTCCATCTCAACATTAATTGATCCAATAAATGAAAAAAGGAAGACTATTTTTGTTATATTTTCATTAAAGAATTTAATAAAAAAAAATAATAATAACATACTAAAATAATTTCTATTTGTTGAACTAAAAAAAAATAATAATAATTTAGACCCCGTTTGATAACCATTTGGTTTTTGGTTTTTGGTTTTTGAAAATTATGCTTTATTTTCCCCAATTTTCTTATCATGGTTTGCATCTTTGTCAATGACACACTTTAACTTCCTAGCCAAATTCCAAAAACAAAAACAAGTTTTTGGAAACTACTTTTTTTAGTTTTCAAAATTTGGCTTGGTTTTTTAAAACAAAAGAAGAAGGTAGGTAACTAAATCAAGAAACTTTTTTTTTTTTTTTTTTTGAAAAAACTAAATCAAGAAACTTATGTGTAGGAGTAGTGTTTTTAAGCATAATTTTCAAAAACCAAAAATAAAAAACCAAATGGTTATCAAACGGGGCGTTAGTATTCAAATTTTTAAATATTTAAATTTTTTGGGCGCTAAAGAAAAAAAATTAAAGTCATACGGCGTACGCAAAAATTTCATAAATAACTGAAATAATTACAAAGAGAGTATGGAACTTAGAAATTTACCAATTTCAAAAAAACCTTTTTTGAAAGTAGAAAAATTTAAATGTGTGACCGCTCGGTCCGGTCCTACCGGAAGAAAAAAAAAAAAAGTAGATGGGCTAATGGGACGCCACGTCAGCGAATCGTTGTGAGTAAATAAGAAAAGAAAGGTCACGTGCATGGCGATAAGCCTTGGCCTGTTTAGAGGGATTTTTTTTTCCCGCTCATCGTATTCTAATTTCTAATTTAAAATCGCATGATTAACCAACGCCTCCCCAAAACAGCGACTAATTACGGCTTACAATAAAGTCAATCAATAATTATCATCTCCTAACCTTTTTCTTTTTCTTTTCCTCTTTTAGGTTCTTGATTTGAATGGAATACCAAAAAGTTAATAGCAAAAATAACTCAATTCGTACAACTTTGGGAAGTGAGTTAATTTTTTTTTTTTTTTTTTTTCCAACTTTCAATTTGGTTGCATTAGATTTTATTTTTGAAAAGTATTTTAAACTTTATCTTCCATCCATTTGAGAGGAACTAATTATATTAACTCAAGATTTGTGTGGTAGGATTTTTTTCTATTCAACTTTTTCGAGTGTAGATTTAAATCTTTGATATTTTGGTGGAATATGATATTTTAACCAATTGAATTAGGTTAAAATTGACATCTGAGTGGTTGGATTATATTTGAATAATGGTTAGAAATTGCAATGCAAATTGAAACTTGGTAAGATATTGATAACGTTTTAGAAAAATATGATATTAATTCGTTCATTGGGGGGATTTTTAGAGATTTATTCAATGTATTGTACTTGTACGTTGATTTGTGCGAGTTTGTTTTCTTTGGAATTAATTGGTTTCGTAGATATTTACCTTGTTTTTTCTTTTTTCTTTTATAATAAAAGTACTAGTAGATGAATGTTAAAAAAGTCTAGCCAAGGTAGGAATAGCCATAGTTATCTAAGTATATGGTTGAATTTGATGAAAATTTAAGCTTTGGGTAAAATTTATTTGGATGTACTTTTTATAGCACACATCCTAAACTATTTCTTAGGCTTATTTATTGTTAATTTTGATGCTTAATTGACTACTTTTATGCACACATTTGTTTATTTGGTAGGAATAGAGAGCAAAGAGAGCAAAACGTAGCATTTGAAATAACTTAACAAGAAAATCGAGCCAATTCGACACAAATAGTTGAATTCATGAAAAAAAAAATTACACTCAAGACTTGAAGGAGTAGTGTTGCGATGTTACTCAACAACGTGGCGATGCGACAATGAACAAGCTATGAAGTCTGTCAACACAATGTCAAGAGCGTCAAGACACTTTGAAAAATCACACAACGTGGCTTTGAAATTAAAGCGTGACATTTGGGAGCTTTCATGCATTTCTAATGTGCTTCTTCATGACTTTTCTATATGTACCTCGTTTTGAAGTTTTTTTTTTCTTTTTTTTTTTCTTTCTTTCTTTTTGAAGAATCTCTTTTGGGGAAAATTTGACCTAGATACAAAGTTTTGAATTTCGGAGTTGGAGGAGGACTTGGGAGCTCTAGAAGAGAGATTCTTGAAGCTCGCGTTTGTGGAGATAGCATCAAGGACGAGATCGATATTACCACATTGAACTTGATTGGTCATTATCTTTCTCTTATCTTTGTAATTTTGTTATGAATTTTAACATGAGATTGTATTGTTATTCCTTGATTATGCATAATTAAATCTTTGGTTCTTAGGGATTGATGTAGTCTTGGATTATTATGATTTAATTAATTGAATGCATGTTTAATGCTTAATTTTCATTCGTGTGTTTATTTGTATAATGCATGACTAAGATAGTTCTAAGATCGGAAGATTTATGATGGCTTTAGAAATTGTTAAAATTAATGATTTGATATAAGGTTTTGTATGTTAATAAATCTAGATAGAAAAATGGATTCTTAATATACTTGAGAATTAATTGTGCTCAAGAGAGATAATATGACTTTAGAGTCAAGACTCTAAATGTTGTATATTTGGTTTTCGCATTCAATTTAATTAATATAAATTCAATTGGTGATATCAACTCTTTAAGACAGGTTATTTTTCATAGATTTTTCTCACTATTTTAGTTTTTTTCTATTTTTAATTTAGTCTTTCATCACATATATTTCTCTAAATAAAATCAAACGCATGTATATGTGATATTTGAATAAACTAAAATTTCAATCTAAGGACGACATTTGCATTCACTTATACATTATATTAAAACTTGACCCGTATACTCGTGGTTACATCAATTTTTGCACACCAATTTTCATTTTCTCATAATGATTTTGTAAATTTGTGTTTGAAAGTAATTTCCATTAATTACTTCTCTCTTGTTTTACTAAAATAAAATAAAATCTGAACATAAAAAAAAAATCTTTTCTCTTCCATTATTATATCTATTCAAAATTCAACCAGATAAATACCCCAACATAGCTACAAAGCGAGATATTAAAATTTTAAAAAGAAAAAAAAGGTTAATAGAAGTACTCTCATATTCATGTCTAGGGGTGTTCATCGGTCGGTCGATTTTCCAGAAATTTGGAAACCGACGTTTTTCGATGTTTGATGCCAGCCGACCGACCGATCTGTCGATTCGATTGGTTCTGAAGAATTCGAAAAAAAATTACCTTACCTTGCAACTGCCGACTGTCGAGACTGAGGGAGTGGGAGGCCACACGACAGACGGCGAACTGAGGGAGCGACGGACTGACGACGGTGAGCGACGAACTGACGACGACGAGCGATGGACTATGACGGAGAGCGACGGTGAGCTTGTGAAGTGAAGAAGCACCAGAGAGAGAGACGAAGAGAGTGATGAGATCTGGAGAGACAGAAATGAAGGAGCTAGAGAGAGTACGACCGACGGCTAGGGTTCTTGTAACACCCGAGTTAGGAGGAGTACATGAATGAACCGAGGCCACATCCGAATGAGAGGGATTCTGAGGACATGAAAGTATGGTCAAGATAAGCTTAAAAGAATTGATAGATACTACCTATACCAACAAGGTGCACCTTCCTTTTCGGTGGCTCAATCATAGGAACTTTGAAGTTAAGCGTGCTTAGCTTGGAGAAGTTCTATGTTGGGTGATCTCCTGGAAATTTTCCTAGGAAGCATGTGAGTGAGGACAAAGCATGCTAAAAGGACCCCGTGTTGGTTTGTGGGGACACTCTTCAATCTTAGAAGTAGTATCGGACAAGTATGGTGGCGTGGCCAGGTTGCAGGGGAATGTCGGGGCTGTTAGGTGCCGAATCCGAATTCCGAACCCTGGGCCTGGGGCGTTACAAATGGTATCAGAGCGGAACCTCTCCCAGTAGGATGTGGTTCGGGGACGAACCAAGGCGGAAGCTGGTGGGCATGTAACACCCGAGTTAGGAGGCGTACATGAATGAACCGAGGCCACATCCGAATGAGAGGGATTCTGAGGACATGAAAGTATGGTCAAGATAAGCTTAAAAGAATTGATAGATACTACTACCTATACCAACAAGGTGCACCTTCCTTTTCAGTGGCTCAATCATAGGAACTTTGAAGTTAAGCGTGCTTAGCTTGGAGAAGTTCTATGTTGGGTGATCTCCTGGGAATTTTCCTAGGTAGCATGTGAGTGAGGACAAAGCATGCTAAAAGGACCCCGTGTTGGTTTGTGGGGACATTCTTCAATCTCAGAAGTAGTATCAGACAAGTATGGTGGCGTGGCCAGGTCGTAGGGGAATGCCGGGGCTGTTAGGTTTCGAATCCTGGGCCTGGGGAGTTACAGTTCTGCCATTTTTCAGATTGGATTAGATTTTTTGTTTTGGTGGGCTGGGCTGTACAAAATGAAGGAGATGTTATAGGTGGGCTGGGCTGCTGGGTTGTACAAAACAATTTTTTTTTTTTAAAAAAAAGTATATATATGTCGGTCGATCGGTCAGTTATGTGTGAAACTAATGGGTCGATCGACCGACCGACCAGTCTGCCAAATGGCAGAACCGACGTCGACCGACCAAGTCGGCCAACCGACCGACCGCCGTTGGTTCGGTCGGTTTCGGTCGACCGGGTCGGTTTTCAGTCTTAACATGAACACCCCTATTCATGTCAAGTAGGATTCTTGAATTTTAAAAAGTGTCATGAACTTTTAATTTTTCTTCTAATAAGTCTTTTATCTTTTAAATTTAAATTGTAAGTCTCTAAATTTTTTATTCGATGTCCAATAAATTCCTAAACTTGTAATTGTCTATCTAAGAGGCCTTAGACCTTTTCAACATTTATTGAAAGTTTCAAATTCTATTAGACACAAAATTCAATTTTATTTTTCTTTGATTAATTAATTTTAAAAAGCTAATTAGATACAAAATTGAATGTTCAAGAACTTATTAAATATTTTTCAAGTTTTTAGGAGAATTATTTGAGATAAAACTTAAAACCTAGGGATTCATTAGACACTTTTAAAATTCAGTAGCCTATTAGACACAAATGAAATTTAGGGATAAATTTGTACTTTAACCTAAAAATATAAGAATAAAAATAAATAAAGGTAAATACAAGTTTAGTCCCTGAACTTTTTGAGTTGTGTCTATTTGGTCCCTGAATTTTAAAAAGTGTCAAATAGGTCTCTAAACTTTAAAAAGTATCTAATACATCTTTAAGCTCTCACCTTTGTGTCTAATAAGTTCTTCAACTTTCAATTTTATGTCTAATAAGTCTTTGACCTATTCGACATTATTTAAAATTCACAAGTTTGCTAGATGCAAAATTGGAAGTTTAGGGTCCCAATAGACATAAAATTCAATTTTATATCTAATAAATTAGTTAATTTTTAAAATCTCGGATAGGCCGGGAATCTATTAGACACAAAATTTAAAGTTCAAAGATTTATTAGACACTTTTTAAGGTTCGAAAAAATGGATACAACCCTAAGAATTCAGGGGTTGGACTTGTAATATAACCATGAATAGATAAGCTCAAGCTCTACTTAGAAAATGCTAAAACTACACGAAATTAACTTATATCCAAGTTCAATATTAAATTTTACGAAATTAAAACTCAAGGACTAAATTTGACCAAGTCCCGTTTGAAATTACGTTTGCAAGAGTTAAAAAATGATTGTGGAAGAATCTTAACCGATTATGGTGTTTGGTAAATCTGGTTAGTTTTTAATTCAAAATCACTTTTTAATTTACTTACTGCTTTATCCAAAAAAAAAAAAAAAAAAAAAAATTCTATCCTTCCATATGTTTTTCTTTCTATTTTCTTATATCAACCAAATTTGGATTGGATCAACTTTTTACATTAATTGTTTTTTTTTTTAATTTTTATAAACTCTTATCAATTTAGATTAATCAGATTTACTTCCCATTTAAATTATATAAAATTTTAAATAATTATCTTATAATAAATTTGACACTACATATCATTATAAAAATAATTGAAATAATATACCTTCTTCGATCTCATTAATAGCCAAATCACAATAATTTAGTATTAGTTTACCAAACACCATAGTATGTTTTTTTCAGGTTTGAAGTTGAAATTTATCAAACACTATATCTACTCTATGTTACAACTAATTTTTCTAAAAACACCGTTGACAACAATTCTAAACGAAACCTCACAAGGATGAAAACAAAAAATTTCCTAATTTTTGTTTGCTATTTAATACTTTAATTAAATTAACTTTTTTTTTTAAAAAAAAAAAAATCTTCAACAACATATAAGGTAGGAATTCAAATCTTGAACTTTTGATCAATAATGTATGTTTCAGTTTTACCCAATTTGACATTAAGTTAGTCCAATTTGTTATTTCCTACCCATAAATCCAATAATTCAATACTAAATATTTCTTTTAAGGAGTATTTCAAGATGAAATTGCAATTTATTATACATATATATTTTTGTCAAAGGTATCATTAATTTTTCACATTAGTACGTGGCAGATATTTTTGTGAAACAATATTTACTATGATTCGTGGAAGTTGATGTCTCTGTCATTAAGAAGTAAAAGAGAATTCGTCAAATTCTAAAAGAAAAAAAAGGGAAAGAGAGAGAGAGTAATTGATTTTACAAATTTCAAATAAGACTCCAAAATAAACTCATGCAACTTCTTTCTTCATTAAGAAATTAAAAACAAGTGGGAACAATTAGACATGTAAATAATGGTTTGAAACTCTATTTTCAGCTTTCAATTTGTTGTATTTATTTTGTTTTGGCCCACACAATTTTAAATAATTTATTTTAGTCTCTTAACTTTCTTTTTCTTTTTTTTTTTTTTTTTTTTTTTTTTTTCTAAGGACCATTTTACTGTTTTAAACAATGATCTTTAAATAAAAAATTAATTTAGTCATTTTTAAAATTATTTAGTAAAATTCAAACTAGTTTGGAAATCAATATCTAACATACTATTGTGGTTTCAAACCATTGCGTGAGTATCTATTAGATGGGTAGGTGAATAAGAAATATGTGCTTACATATTTTGTGTAAAATAATTTATTCAAAATTTAATATAAATATATAAATGGGCTTTTAATGTTAGACTAAAACAACATAATTAAAAAGTTTGGGAATTAAAATGAAATAAGCAAACAAGTTTTTGGCCTTACATAATTTTTTTTTTCTTTTTTGAAAAAATACTTTTTAGTTCTTGAAGTTTGAGTTAGGTTTCATTTTTGTTACTGAGTTTTCAAGCTCGACATTCTTACCCTTGAGATTTAGATTTCGTTAGACTATTGGTCCCTTCGTCCAATTTTCTGTTAAACCCTAACGATTCGCTGATATGACACCATTTTTTTTTATTAAAAATTATTTTTTTTTAATTTTTTAAAATATAATAATAATAAATTAATTAATTATTTTTTATTTCATTTCATTTTTCCCTCCCTCTTCCTCCTTCTTCCTCTTCAAATCCAGCCACCACCCTTAGCCTTCGGTGGCCGCCTCTCGCCAATGGCCGATCGTCATTAGAGATTTTTTTTTTCTCTTCCTTTCTTCTTCTTTTCATTTTTCTCCTTTCTCTTGTTTTATTTTTTTTTCTCAAAAACAAAAAGCAAGAAACGGAGGAGGGAGCTCCTCCTCCCTTCCCGGTTTTGAAACGAGGATGAGGTGGCCAGCGGGAGGCAATATCGACGACTGAGGGTGGTGGCTGGACCTGAAGAATAAGAAGAAAAAGGGAAAAATGAAATGAAATATATATATATATATATATATATATATATATATATATATATTTATTTATTTATTTTAAAATTTTTTAAAAAAATTAATAAAAAATAGAAAATTAATAAAAAAAAATGTTGTCAAGTCAGCAAACAATTAGGGTTTAACGGAAAATTGGATGGAGGGACTATGAGTGTAATGAAATCCAAACCTCAGAGGTCAGAATATTGTCGGGTTTGAAAACTCAAGTACCAAAATGAAACCTAACTCAAACCTTAGGGACTAAAAGTGTATTTTTTTCTTTTTCTTTTTTTTTTAAACACCAACCTTGGATAAGATTTAAACTACCATTAAGGATTCATTTGGAATATCTTTTAGTTTAAGTGTTTTTCAAGAATGCATTTTCTTAAATATTTTGTATAAAAATTGTTTAGAACTTAAACACTCATATATACATAAAAACTTTTTTTTAAAAAAATTTGCTTTCGAATGTTTCTGTCAAAATGGATTTTTCTAAATCTTATTTTTTAATAAGTCATTTGTACTGGTTGCCAAATACTATTTTTTTTTTTCAAAATGATCTTTTTAAAAATTAAACATTTGCAAAGTTAAGAATAAATATGCAAAGAGGGAGGATGGGAGCCTCGTAGATCTTCCTTAGTTTACTTTAAATTTAAAAAGTTTTATTATAGTAATTAAGATTTTATAATTTTCTCCTTAAATTTTTAGAATTCATCCGTAATTATGCGAGTACATTCGTTTGGTAATAAAATAAATAGGTATAAAAGTCTAACTCATTATCAAACATTTTCAATTCAATTTCATGACACGGTATAAAGAAAAGTGTGTGAATTAAGAAAAAGAAAATAAATATTAAATGATAATCTACTTAAACATATAAATATGTTAATATTTAATTAATAACATTTGACACAAAAAGGTTAGATTTATTTTCTTATTAAAATTCAGTATGACACGACTTTTTAAAAAAAATAGTTTAAATTGCGATAACTCTCCAAAGTATTATTTAAATAGTTTTTTTTTTCTTTGAAAAAAAGTATTATTTAAATAGTTTTTAAGTACCCTCGCACGGAGCCTCTTCCCCTCTGCTTGGTTCCTAGTGTCCATGGCCAGTTCGGTTAGACCTAGTTCAACCTGATTCTGTCTTTAGACGTTTAGAAACCCTTAAAACAAGATAAAGTATATAAACCCTTCTTAGTCTTGAAGAAAGGATCCAAAACTTAACTATTCTCTTCTCTTCCTCTTACACTCTTGGACTTGCTCATCTTCTTTTTCCTAGCTGACGTAAGCATCTGCGGCGATGTGGCAAGCACCCCACTGGTGTGTAGGTTTACTTTGTTTTGCAGGTTACGTCTTCCCTGATCTCAAACAAATTGACCGTTGGTGTCACGTGAAGGTCAGGTGAGTTCTCCCTGTTCGAATTTTGGCATCAACAACCTTTTAAATGTCATCATGACTCATTCATGGTACGTTGCAACAAAAGATATCACATTAAAAAAAAGGTTCAAACTTTCAACTCTCTAATACAACACTAGACTTTCAACTTTATGTCTAGTAGGTCCATGAAGTTTTAAGAATGTTGAATATGTCAATGATATATTAGACACAAAATTCAAAATCCAGATGTTTAAAGTTTAAAAACCAAATGACAAAAACCTAAAAATTTAAGGATCTGTGAGACACTTTTTAAAGTTGAAGGACAAAATAGACACAAATTTGAAAGTTTCTAGGTTACTCTTGTAATTTAACCTAAACAAATTAGGTTTATTAACCACTTTGGACCATGTATTTTAGATCTCATTTTATGTCAAGTACTGTATTTTTAAATGTTCAAATTTAGTTCAGGACTCTCAACAAAGCTTAAAATTGATTCATTTGTTTATTGTTAGTTTCTATAAAATAATAGTCTCTAGCATTCATTTTATAAATTTTGGACCATATATGTTCATCGAGTGTGTCTTTTCTTGTTTTGAAATTATTATTATTTTTTAACCAATATCAATAAAAATTACAACCACTTTTAAGTTTTATTGAAAATAAAAACTAAATTTAGACATTTGAAAGTATCATTACTAAAAGAGATTTCGTATGGATTACCTTAAAAAATAGGCGGAAATGATAAATGTCCTGTCTTTTCAATTTGAGAACATATATCATTTTGCTTGCATTAACATCCTAGTAAGATTACCATTTTACTCTCCCTACTCTAACCTCACGCTCTCTCGCTACTCTTGTTCTCACTCCAACCTCTTGCTCTAGCTTCACATTCTCTCCAATTTCTCTCTTCAATCTCTCTCGAATCTCTCGCTCTTCAGTCTCACTCGTTCTCTCTCTCTCTAAGTTCTCGCTCTCTCTCCAATCTCTCGCGTTCTCTCATTTCTCTCTCCAATCTCATCCTCCCTCCAAATCTGTCTCCCTACTCCAACTCTGGTCCCAACCTCTCTCTCTCGTTGTGTGCTCTTTGGGGAGAAAAAATAAAGAGAAAGAAAAAAGGAGAAGAAATAAATTGAGCGAGAAACGAGATGAGAGAAAAATATGTGTTTTCATATAGGGAGTACAATTGTAATTTCGCTAAGATGATGACGTAAACAAAAGGACATATAATCTTAAATTGAAAATGTAGAACATTTTTTATTTTGGTCTCTTCAAATGAGTCGTCTACACAGATATTTCTTACTAAAATGAAATAATACTAAATTACAAGGACTTAGATGATATTTTAACTAAAAAAAGAAAAAATTGGTTACATTGCTTGTATGTATATAACGGATTTCTTTTTCGTACAACAGAACTAGATAATCATAAAAGATTCTGTCACTGTTTTCCAAACTATTGCAATAATTCTATGTATAAATATCTCAAAATACATTATAAGAAACTATTTTTCCTACTGTTTTTGTCCATGTCTCCATCACATATGTGAAATTTTGTCAAATTTGTTCAGTATCATTATTATTGTTATTATATTGTCTAAATTAACGGCAGTGTACCATGTACGCTGCTAGATTTCCAAATGATACAAATATGTTCATACTTCAATTTTGGATATTGTGGAAGTAAAAATATATTGTGTTTAATAGAATTTTTTAATTAAAAAATGTTTAGATACGTCTGTAAATTTTTAATTTTGTGAGAAATAAATTTATAAACTAAAAGAAGTTCTAACAAATCCTTGATATTTTAGTTTTGTATCTAATAATTAAGCCTTTTAGATGTTCAAAATGTTATAGAATTATTAGATCTATTTGACATAAAATTTAATTTTGAGTATAACATGATTCCAAACTACCAATTTTGTACCAACATGAGTATATGTTATAGGTAATTTTGGACCACTCCGATGAACAAAGAGCTGACGAGGACAACCGGGTAGAAATAGGGCTAAGAGATGGACTCCAGAGGCGAAACCGACAAATGGGACAGGTCAAGATCGAAGGGGTTGGGCATTTGGCCCGACCCCCCTGCTCGGCCTCGGCCCATGGTCGGCCCGCTTGCGCGGGCCGAGTCCCACCGACTCCGTTCGGTCCGTGCAGCCTCCAGCCACCCCGGTTCTGCCTGGTTTGTCCCGAAACGCCTCCGAATTCCTAAAAACCCTAGGAGCATGAGCAGGTATTTATACCCCTCTTCGCCACTGAAGAAGGGGACCCGAACTCTTGACTCTCTCCTCATATTTTCTAGCTCTCCCTTCCGTTTTTTGACTTAAGCATCGGAGGCGGTGTGGCTAGCACCACACCGGTGTGTAGGTTTTCAGTTTTGCAGGCCACGTCTTCCCCCGCTCTCAAACAAATTCACTGTCGATTATCACGTGGAGCGAAGGTAATTTACCTAGCGAAATTTGATCATCAACAACTCAATAGACATAAAAATTGTATTCATCAAGAGGTTAGAGGTTCGAATCTCCCACTACATATTGTTGAACTAAAAAAAATATCAAATTTTTGTCTTATAGGTAAGCAAATTTAAAAAAAAAATGTTCGAATAGGCCAATAACCTATTGGAGTAAAAATTAAAAGTTCATGGGACTTCTTAGACGCTTTTAAAAAGTATATAAACTTATTAGACACAAAATTGAAAGTTTGAAGATTTACTAGACATTTTTTTAAAGTACATGAGCTTATTAGATACAAACTTGGAAAGTTTATAGGTACTACATTCTAAATTAAATTTTTAGTACAACAAATATGGAAGTGAGAAAAAAAAGATGTCGTGATCACCATGTAGGTTTTAACTATACCCTTAGACTTTTGAAAAGTTTCTTTTTATCTTTAAACTTTAAATTTTCCTCCCAAAAAAATGCTTGAACTTTCGAAATTGTTAAGAAAAAAAATCTTTCATGTTAAAATAAAATATGAAAAATAATCTGATAGCTAAGGTGTAAAGATTACAAGGTGTGCATTCACATTATTTACAACTATATAGAAAAGTTACCATTTATATTTCATAAAAAATATATCAATTAAATCATTTATATAATTAATTTCTACACATCAGTTATCGTGTCACGTAAATTTACAAGAATAATACTGTAAATGATGTCACATATGTCTTCCAATTCTTACACATTTGCCTTCGTGTTAATTTCCATCCTATTTTAACCAAAAAATTCTCTAGGGGTATTTAATTGAATGAAAAAAATTAAGAATTCATAGGCATAATCGAAAGATGTTCCAAAATGGAGAGATATTTTGTATAATTGAACCAAACTTTAATAAAGTTAAAACAAACAAATCAAGTTAATGAAAGTGGTAAAAAGTTAAAAAAGAAAAACACATTTACTCCCCAACAATTGAAAAATTAGTTAAGAAAAATGCAATAAATATGTATTATTGTTGGGTGGTTTAGTTGAGTGGGGCATGGGGGCATGTGAAGGACCAATTTCCAAGAATACCCTTATCTTTTTAAACAAAAAAAAAATTATGGAGAGTGAAGGAAACAAGCCAAGTGTTAAGTGAGTTGAGGGACAAGACATGGCTTAGAAGCAAAGTGAAGAAGAAAAACAAAAAAAAGACAAAAAAAGTGGTACAAAGGCGATGACAATGGTCCAGCTTTTGTCGCCGACCCAACCAACTCAAATGATTCCCACTTCCTTATGGGACAAAACATTCATTACTCCTATACCCGGAGGGCAATTTGGTAAACCCTCCCTCCCAAAACACACAACTTTTTTTTTGGATCTTTTTTTTTTTTCCTTTAGTTTCAATCATCTTTCAATTTTCCAACTTTTATGCTTCGTTAGGCCGATGAATTTGGCAGGAAATGATTTTAAATTCCAAGATTTTAAAGAGATGGAAATGATTTTAAATTCCTATTTGTGTTTGGAACCAAAATAATTCGAAATCACTAAAATTAAAATCTCATGTTTTGATGCTCACGAGAAATGAAAAGAGAGTATAACATTTTACTATTATGCCCCTTATAATTTTGTAGGAAACTTTTTTTTGGTTGATTTCTTCTCTAACTAGTGTATGAAAACATAAAAAAGAAAAAAAAGTATACATATAGATGGAGCAAAGAAAATTGAATCTATATAAAAAGGGGAAAAAAAAAAAACAAACAAATTGGTAGTTGAGTCAACTATAGTAGGAGTCATAAATTAAGAAAAAAAAAATCTTTATGGGTAAAATTGGAAAGATAATTTTTTAAGTTTGAAATCTTGCAAAATCTAACCATTTTGGAGTGGAAATTTTTTTAAAGAAAACACGATTTGAAATCACAACCGATTTCAAATCCCTTACTTTTTTGCTCATCCCAAACACGTGAAAAGATTTCAAACCAGTTATGATTACAAATCCTCCCGAATCCAGGGTTCCAAACAAGGGGTTACTTGATTCGTTTAAATCATACGTTTTTGACATTAAACTTTTAAAAGTGTCTAATAAGTTTTTTAGTGGGTCTTTGATCTTTCAATTATGTGTCTAATAAGTTGTTGAATTTTAAAAAAGTATCTAATAAGTCTTTAAACTTTCAGTCGTGCGGTTTTTTAATTTTCAATTTTGTGTCTAATAGGTCATTAACTTATTCATCATTTTTTTAAATTCATGAACCTACTAAAGACAAAATTACAAGTTTATAGCATGAGGAGGGGAGGGGCATACATGGAATGAGGGAGAGGGAGAAGAGTTTTTTTTTTTTTTTTTTTTTTTTTTTTTTTTTAATATTACTTGAATTATTTTTTATTTATAATTTCCATATCAACATTAAAAATAATAATAATAAAAAAGTACTCAGCTATTGTAGAAAAATTTAACGCAAAGACCTTTTCAACCTATTTCACAAAACTCGTGGACTAAAAGGATACTTTTTCAAACCTTAAGAACCAAATATACCACATCTTAAAAACTCAAGGGACCAAAAGGATAATATGCTCTTTTCTTTTCTTTTAAATTATGGTTGTATTAGTTAGGGTCTTACTTTGAACTGTTTTATATTGTATTTTTCTTTTCGTTGAAAATGTTTGAAATGAAGTAAGAAACTCGAAACTCGCAACTCAAGATCAACTTGCTCCAATGAAGTTTGAAAAAAAAAGAAAACAATAATTGTCCTACATTAAAAAGATGATGGAGTTTGGAGAACTTTATACATAATAGTCATCTTTGTAGTGACTAGTTAGATAATAAAGTAAAAGGTTTCTTTTACACGCATTGGATAGGGTGTGAGATCATGGAATAATGGATATTAAGCTTTGGTACAAGCTACTTTGTGCAAGTGCATGAACTAGACAATTGTATATCTATTCCTCCACCTTATCAATTTTTGTTGGCTTATTGACATATCATTTATTTAGTTCGTCTATTTTTTTTCGTTGATTCGTCTTTATGTGTGTCGAAATGTATCACTTGTTAGTCTCAATCAACATATCGCTTCCATATTTAAGTTACAATATTAACTACAGGTCTACAAAAACTTGTTGGAATCAAAATCAAAACTTTAGTGGCTTATATTTTTCTCAATCTTGCTTTTGCCTTTCTGGTCCCTTTCCTCCAAACTTTCTTTGAAAAAGTTTCAAACTTTGTTAATGAAATATAAAGACTTGAGAAATTATGCAAATAACCACGTATGAGTTACTGGATGAAAATTATGTGGTTCTTTTCCAAAGAAAGTTATTTAGTCCAAGGAGTTATTCTTTTTAATTTGTTTTTGTAAGTTTATTCAAGGTTGGTCACTCACATACCGATAACAAAGTACCACTCTTTAATATATAGAATGACCACCATTTATAATATGCGTTTTTTTTAATTCATGATATGTTAAAATTTTGGGTATTAATTTATATTGATGTATTTCACTAGTAAGCCTTTTATATTTTATAGGAAATCAAATAAAAAAAAGTCATTTATTAGTGAATCTTTGAAGATTAGAACACTCAATTCGCTAAGTCTTTAACCATTTATTTTGAAACAACAGTTGCATTAGGTGGTGAGAGACAGGTAAAAAGAACACAAACTCATATTTCCAATTTTGGATATGTGATCATCCTAATCCCAATTTGCTGGCTTTATATACTTTGAAGAATTTTGCACTCCTATTTATCAAAATATATACTATAACTTGTGGCTGGGACAAATACCCACAAGAGGAAAAATCTGAATATTTCTCAATTTTATCTTCTTAAGGAAATTAATATTTCAAAAAAAAAAAAAAAATAAGGACATCTAAATTAATTCGAATTAAAAAGAAAGTGATTGTTTTTTGAGCATAGAAAAAATAAGAGAGGAAATGGTAATTGAACATTTTAACACGAAGAGTATATAGAAATTTGAAAAGAAATTGATTGTTGGAGGAGTAAAGAATTAGGACGTATGGAAGTAAGCAAATTAATAGGAAGATTTGAGAAACAAAAATGAAATATGGAATAGAGAAGGCAAAATTTAATATTCTCAAAAAAAAAAAAAAAAAAAAAAAAAAAAAAAAAAAGGCAAAATGTAATCCATGACGTGTAATATTGGGATTGGGATGGATTGAAGTAAGAAGTATGAAAATACTTGCATAATTGGGAAATTAATGTTAATAGAATGTGAAGAAGCCAATCAACAAGTAGGCTTAAAAGTCAATTGGTTTTCAATTACCCCTCAATTAAAACATTCAAATAAAATTAAGTTGTCGTCTTCTTTCAAAAGAAGAAAAACTTATTTATTTATTTATTATTTTTACAACACGTGTGGTGAGGGATTTAAACAGAAATGTCCATTTGTCCCATGGGACAAAAAATCCTTATTCAGGTGGAGAATGGGTGGGGAAAAAAATTCCCTGCAAATTAAACGAGAACGAGGACAAGGAATGTATTTCCCATCCCCATTTCTCGTCCCATTTATTTATGTATTTATTTATGTATTTATTTATTTATTATTAATATTTCTCTCTCTACATAAATTTAAAGTTTTAGTGTTAATGATTTAAAAAATTGGATATGTTTGAATTATATAGTTTAAACAAATGTATAGATAATTAGATAATTTGGTATAAAATATTATTTTATTACTAATAGGAGATTTAAGAATTTTATCTTTAAATAGAGATTTAAAAAAAAATACCTATTTAAATGAAAATTTCACTTGAATAATTAACTATTTAATTGAAAATTAATAACTATTTCTCATGAAAAGTTAACTATTTGAAAATTTATTAAAAGAATTATTTGACTAAATGAAGATAAAAAAAAAAAACCACTAAATGGGAAATAATTTCCTATGGGGAACTCGATCCCCATAAATTCCCCGCCTCATTCTCCACAAAATTTAACGGAGAATTATGCAGGGATGAGAATTGAAATGGTGGCATCCTCGCCCCGCCTTGTCCCCGTGAACATCCCTAGATTTGAAACACAAATCTTTTGATCTTTAGTACAAGATTTATGTCAATTAAGCTATATACTCATGTTGATGAGGGAGGGAGAAAAAATTGTCATCAAGCCTCCCCTTCTCCAGTTTAATTAAAAAAAGGGCTTTTATTTATTTTTTAATTGATTAATATTACTATTACTAAAAAATGGAGATGGAAAATTGAGTCTATACAATGAATCAACATAAGTAGCTAACTCCTTCAGTTGTATTCAAGTTTATACATTTTTACTTTTTTCTAGAAAAACAAAATATTCCAATTAAAAATAGTTTGAGAAATTGAATAATAATAAGTTTTTTTTTTTTGTGAAAATTTGAATAATAATAAGTTAACTTAGATTAAGTTTTGTTCAATATTGTATTTGGGATACTTTGAACGTATGTAAACCTTTATCAATTCTCCATTATGAAAAAAAAAAAAAAAATCTGTACACCAATCAAAATTCGATCTTAAATTATTGATGGTTTCTTGCAATCACTTCTTGCTTTGTGGACTTTTTTTCTTAAAAAAAAAAAAAAAAAAAAAAAAAAAAAAAAAAAAATTGATGGAGAGGGGAAATTTTGACATTTAAGTTTAAATACTAAAAAAAAAAACTTGAAAGCTTGTTTTTCTTTTAGTACACGTTTCATTTTATTCTTTCATTATTACCATCAGTATTATTTGTTTCCCAATACTTTGTCGTTCTTTTCTTTTAAAACTTCATTCATTCATTTTTTTTTTCTGATAAATAATGAAAAAAGTAAATAATATCAGCCAGATTATTGGGTCACAGCTCTTCATTTTTATTGGAAGCCCAAGTTGAAGGCCCATAAATTTTTAAAAGATGGAGGCCTCGTGCCCAATTGGACCATTTTCTGGGCTCAGCCGTCGTAATAAGGTAGGATCCAAAATAGTCTATCGATCTAGTTAATCCTTCTATTGTGGGTATGTAATCGAGGCTTAAATGTGTAATCACTCGTATACATGTATCCTAATTAATTTTTAATGTATCCAGGGATAAAAATATCGAGCGATATTGATATTGAGATTTCAAATTTACGGATATATCAATAAAATATTGATATTGACAAATATTTCTATAGATCAATTTTTTTAAAACTATTTAAATTATAATTAGTTAATTTGTTTTTACTTTCATACAAAGTTATAAATGGTATTATTAGTATTTATATTTATATTGAGGTTTAGATGATATATTTTTATGTTTTATGGGTATTATAAAAGATATTAGAGATACCCTCAATATCCTCGTTGAACCCTCCGATTTACAGATATATTGATATATCGATGTATATTTTCATCCTTGTGATCTATACTTATTTTTTTTTTTTTTTCACATATTGATTTAAAGATAAAAACCTCCTATTACTCTTAGGATAAATAACACTGGATCCAAAAGTTTAAGCATATCGGTATTAATCGAGAAATAAGCAACATTGCAATAGTTCGAATATTAGTCCTCCTAAATGATACCCATTAAAAATACTACCAAGTTATGCCACCATAGGTTACAATATATTTAATTATTTTCACCTTTTATTTTGATAAAAGTCAAATAATTAAATAATGTTATATTTAATTATTTTTACCTTTTTAAATTAAAGAGCCAATGGGAAATTTGGGTTTTTGACTCAATTAAAAAACTCTCTCCAAAGATAGACAATTAATCTCTCTAAGTATACCTACAAACAAAGCTCGAATTTCATGAGAAAGTATTGAAGAATGCTCTACATTTTAACTCCATTGATTGCTCTTGATTTTTCTCCACATTCTTAATATAGGGAGAATGAGAGGTTTGAAAATGGTTATTAGCACAAAGAACATTATAGAAAGAAAAAGAAAAGGCCAAAGCGAGCTTAGCTCAGCGGTAATTGACATGTACTCTCGACCATGAGGTCAGAGGTTCGAATCCCCCCACCCCAAAATGTTGATGTACTCAAAAAAAAAAAAAAAAAAAAAGAAAAAGAAAACAGAGTCAACCACGCGCACTATAACATTATTCTACAATAAATAACAGTAATTAGTTCATACAAAGATTAATTCTTAAATTTATGTTTGTGGAAAAAAGAACACAAAATGCTTTTTAATCAATTATTCATTTTTTGAAAACTAAAATCGAACCAAACCATTCGGGGTATATTTGGTTTAATTTTTCAAGTGTTTAATTTTGAAAAAAAAAAATTATAGTGTTTGGCAACCACTAAAAATAACTAATTAAGGGTCCGTTTGATAACCATTTCGTTTTCTGTTTTCTGTTTTTGTTTTTCATTTAAAAAAAAACAGAGGTGTTTGATAACCATTTTTGTTTTCTGTTTTATGTTTTTTAAAAACGTTTTTGAAATTATAAGTAAATTTCAAAAACAAAAAAAGAGTAGTTTTTAAAAACAGATTTCTGTTTTTCAAAAACTCATTTTTCTTCTAATGCTTTTCTCTCCTCTTTTACTTCTCTCTCCAACAAATTTCTTTCTCTGTTTTTTTCTCTCTCTAAAATTTATTTTTCTCTCTTTAAAATTTTCTCTCTCAAAACTTTTTTTTTTTTCTCTATAACTTGTCTATTTCTAAAAACTTGTCAATACCTTTTCTCTCCTCAATAAACATGTTCTAATTTTTCTGTTGAAAAAAAAAAGTCATCAAAATTTTCTATCGCTACAACTTTTTTTTATTTTTCTAATTTATCGTTAGTTCTTTAGCATATCTTTTACTCTTAACTTTACTATCTCTCTAAATTTTCTTTTTTTATTTAATTTTTTTAATCTAAAATTTATCGCTTTTACTCTAACTTGTTTTCAATTTTTTCTCTAACTAATATCTTTTCTCTAGTCTAACTAATATTCTTTCTCTAAACATTTTCTTTCATCTCTCTAAATTTTCTATGTTTAAATTTTCTCTCGTCTTTTCAAAAAAAAAAAAAAAAAAATCTCTTGAAAACATTTATATTTGTGTCTCTAAATTTTTGTTTCAATGTCTTTACACATTTTTCTCTCTCTAAAATATCTTTTCATCTTTCTAATTTTAAAAAACTGAAAACCAAAAACAGTTATCAAACAAGGTTGGTTTTCTGTTTTTTAAAGTTTTCTGTTTTTTAAAGACAGAAAACAAAAAACAGTTATCCAACATATGTGGTTTTTGTTTTTAAAAAACAGAAAACCAAAAACCAAAAACCAAAAACAGAAAAACCAAAAACAAAAAACTGAAATGGTTATCAAACGGGCCCTAAAAAATGAGATTGAAAAATAAATCATTTTGAGGGAAACACTTGAAAGCAAATTTTTCAAAAAGAGTTTTTAATATATAATAATTTGTGTATAAAGACACTTATGAGAAAATGTAACCAAACATATGAGTGTTTAAATTCTAAACAATTTTTATTCAAAATGTTTAAAATTATAAAATGCACTTGAAAAACATTTAAACTAGAAATATTCCAACCAACACTAGTTTAGTTTTCAGGTTTTGTTGCGCACCCCTAGACTAAATTCTTGTTTAAAATTATACCAAATGATATTACTATATATATTATATTTTTAATATCACTCTCATTATTCAAAATTTTAAATGGGCATAGATTAAAAAAATACTAGTTTTTTCTACATTAATCTAATATGATGTCAATGGTAAAAGGAAAAAAAAAAAAAAAGCTTCATTTTTTTCTGCTATCATTAATCAAAATCTAGATTGGCAATATATTAAGTTTTTTTTTTTTTTTTTTTTTTATTATTTTTTTTTTTTTTATTTTTAATTACTCTAAGATGACGTCAATGATTAAAGAAAAAAAAATAAAAAAGAAGAAGAAATGTTTTTCTTTCTTTTTTCCCTCTTGATCATATGGAAGTTGGAAAATTCAAACTTTTGACCTTTTGGTTTAGAGTACATGACTTATGTTAGTTGAGCTATATCATGTTAGTAAAAGAGACTCTTCTTAACTCGTGATAATTTGGCCATTAAATCAACGAAAATTAATAGAGTGGAAGTTTGAGTTGAAATATGTGCAACAAACAACTTCACAAAAAGGTTACTAATGACATTAACGTTTTGAAAAAAAAAAAATTAAAGGTTTGTTCCCACTCTCTCTTCCTCTAAGATTAAGTTGACTTCAATCACTAAGTGACACCATGAATGAAGCAGGCAGGTTATAGGATTGATTTTATCAATAATTGATATATACTGTCAATCGAAACGTTAGAGGTTTGAATCTCTCAATACCCAAATGTGTTGGGAGTGCGACCAAAGTCCCACATTGGCTAGATAAGGGAAAGATCATGGGTATATAAGGGAGGACAAGTATCTCCATTGGTATGAGGCCTTTTGGGTAATCCAAAAGCAAGGCTTATGCCCAAAATAGACAACGTAAGCTCATGAAAACACGTTCAAAGAAATTGGTTCGAAGTCTCATTTTGGGTTGGTGGAAAATTTAAGTCAATTTATTGAAGAGACAATTCGATTAAAATTTTTCAATGGATAATTTAAATGAAGCCTCTCTCTTGTCAAATTTTCCATTCTCGAACTTTTGCAGTATTTTTTCTTTTCGTTTTTAGTATTATATCTATTTAGCATTTCAATTTTTTTAAAAAAATCAATTAAACCGAATACTGATTCCTGAACTTTAGATTATACTTTTATTAAATCTTTTTTTTCAAAAAAAAATAAAAAATAAAATAATAGAGCAATGGACATTTATCATGATTGTAAAAAATTAAGTGGATAATACCTTTTGATCCAGATATGTTTTTCTTGCAAAGACGAGACGAGGCCCTGTAGGAACCTGACCCTAAAGAGGTAGAGATTTTTAGTGAAAAATTAATAACTATTTAAATAAATTATAAAAACATTTAATTAAATTATATATATATATATAAACTAAAATTGAGGCGCACGGATGGAAAAGGACGGGAAAGCCATCCTCATCCTCGACTCACCCCATGAACATCTCTATTTTGACCCTTAAGATTTGAGGTTGGATGTCTATTTGATTCATAAAGTTTCAAATCAGTGCTGGATCCAAAATTTTACGTTAGGGGGGCACAAGTTAATATTAGGTTAAATTACAAGTTTAACCTAATATTAGTCTTAAACTTTTAAATTTTGTGTCTATATGGTAAGTCTGTGAATTTTTAATTTTGTGTTCAGTAGATACATAAAGTTGTAATTTTGTATTCAATAGGTCCTTAACTCATGCATTCAACATTTTTAAAAAATTAAGTGTTCAAATAATTAAGATTTTTTTTTAAAATAGGATAAAGTTTTTCTTTTTCAATTAATTTTTCTAAAATAATTTAATAATGATTATGCTTTTGCCTTTTGTTTTTATATTTGTATACAAATGTGTAAAATGAAAAGATAAACTTAATTTTAACCGATTTTAATTAATAATATTATTATAATTTAAAAATTGAAAATTGAAACAAAACCAAAAAGAAAAAAGGTTAAGACTTTAAAAAAAATTGAAAATTGAAAAAAAAACAAAACCAAATTGAAAATTGAAACAAAACCAAAAAGAAAAAGGTTAAGACTAAAAAAAAAAAAAAGCGCACACACAAACATTATACTTGTGCCCCGAATATACTGTACATATATATTTCTATAAATTCGGGGGGGGGGGGGGCACGTGTCCCCGTGGCCCCAATGTGGATCCGCCCCTGTTTCAAATGATATACTTTTAGGTCTCTATACTCTGTAGTTTGGAAAATATGTAAATGGTCTTTGATTCATAAAGCTTCAAATGGTACACTTTTAATCTTTGGAGTTTGAAAAATATAATGTATGTAAATGTTACATCCGAGCTCAAATTAACTATTACTCAACTGATAGAAAAATAATGCGATAGTTACTTGATGATTGTGCTTCCTGTGATTTGGCAAATTATGTTAAATTTTTATGATGAAATAATATGAGTTCGCATCTTTCTTGTCTTTCTTCTAACAATGTTTGAAATTTGAACTTCTAACCTGTTCATCAAAGATATATAACCTTAAATCAGTTGAGTTGTGCTCAAGTTTCACTAATTTTATTTCTTTATTAACTTAGGTCTTACACCCTCCCATTTTCTTGAGTTTGGAGGTTTGGATACCCAACTCAATATTTGTTGAGTTAAAATAGTAATAATGAAATATACTTTTTGTGCTAGAGTTTGAGGATTTGTTTCGATTAAATCTTGAATGTTTGAAAAACTAACCGTGTTTAATCTCTTATCTTTAAAAAATGATTCTAAAACGTCCATTACCAAAATTGACTAATGAAAAGATGACCCGGAAGTTAACATGTGCTGAGTACATTTGTTGACATAATTTTTTAACAAGTTGAAAAATTATTATAATTTTTTCTTATCGTATGTGGCATTTTTCCTCCCTCTCTTTTTTCCTCTACTAGTCTTTCTTCCTTCTTCTCCTATGGCCATCCAGCTATCTCCTTAAACTCATCTGACTCCTTCAACAGTACAAACGGGAAGAAAGAAACTTGTGGAATCGGCATTTGAATCTCCCTCTGCACTGAATTTTTCCTCTGCATATTGGAATTTGCATGAGTTTAATCTGCCCCCATCATTTTCAATGCAGGTTTTTTATTATTTTTTTTTAGAGTTTAACGAATATTTGAGGTTGAAGGATTCGAACTTTAGACAATGGTACATGTTAATTATTACTAAGCTATGCTCGTTTTGGCAATATTAATACTCGTACTCGATAATTAAGTTTCTAAAAGTTTTATATTTGCTAATTAAACTATGTCCTACTAATTAAATGTGTAATCACTTAAATACACATATGTGATCTTTACTTATTTTTTTACATGTTCATTTAAAAATAAAAACCACCACAAATTATTCTTATCATATAATTAACACTAGACCCAAAAATTGTAATAGTTTAAATATTTGAGTGGTTACAATACCACTTCGTCCAAAAAGTCAGATTTTTTTTTTTAGTTCAAATAGATAGGTTATAATATATTTAAAATCTTTTTTTTTATTTATATTATTGATAAAAGTCAAATAATCTTATAATCATTATTTCTTGACTTCTCACACACACACACATACACATACATATATATATATATATATATATATATTTACAACATGTGCGGGGGAGGATTTGAATATCTAACCTTTTGACTGAAGGTACAACTTTATATTAGTTAAGTTATGCTCTTGTTGCTTAATTCAGGATTAATCTTAATTAAAGAACAAATGTGAAATTTGGGTTTTTGACACAATTAATAAACTCTCCCTAGATATAGCCAATGAATCTCTCCAAACATACACACAAACTTCGACAAATATAGGGAGAATGAGAGGTCGTTTGGGAATGGTTAACATTGTAGAAAGAAAAAAAAAAAAAAAAGTAAGATGGTTGAGCTATGAGACAATCAACCACCGGCATTATTTTTCTTTAGCCTTGTGTTAACGGTTAGCTTACATTTAGACTATTGCTAAAGTGAGTATAGCTTAACAATAATTATATTGAAATATGTATTTTCGATAAAAAAAATCAGATGTTTGAATCTCTCCATCCTTAAATGTTGCATTTAGACTATTGTTTTACATCTTTGTCTTGTAAATGTTACAGATATAAGTTGTTTTAACACTATTGATCCAGAAGTAATTTTACTAACTAACAATGAAACTTTATGCACACAGCTAGCTCTCCAATGATTTATAAGTTAATTTGAACTCTTTTAAATATGGTAGGGTTGTAATAGGTCTAAAAAAACTATTGAATCTAATTAAATTGCATTTTAATCATTATTTTTATAACTAGATAATTTAATTAAATTTGTTTGATAATATATTTTCAAACTTAAGGGACTAATAAAAAAAATCAAGGGAAAAATACACCTTTGGACGTCTCTGAGGTTTGAGTTAGGTTTCATTTTGGTCATTGAGTTTTCAAACTCGACAATTTGGCCCCTGAGGTTTGAATTTCGTTACACTTTTAGTCCTCCGTCAATTTTTCAGTCAAATACTAACAGATCTGGTCACCCACGATGATCTTCTTCTCCCTCTTTTGGTCAACCGTGCGGGAAAAGTGTAATGAAAAAAAAAGGGAAAAGAAATCGAGAGGAAGGGAAAGGGAAGGTGATTCCAACGACTGTACGGGTTCTGGCGACATCTCCGACGACGACAGGCAGCTTCGGCGATGGCAAGCAACGGCTCCGACGGTGGTTTGATGAAGAAGAAGAAAGGATGAGAGAGAAATAAAATAAAAAAAAATATATAATATTTTAATTAATTTATTATTATTTTATTTTAAAAAATTAACAAAAAAGTATTTTTTTTTAATAAAAAATGGTGACACGTCAACAATTTGTTAGGATTTAACGTAAAATTAGACGGAATGACCAAAAGTGTAATGAAATCCAAACCTCAAGGATAAAAATGTTGAGTTTTAAAACTCATGGACCAAAATGAAACCTAACTCAAACCTCAGGGACCAAAAGTGTATTTTTCCCAAAAATCAAATTCAAACCTTGAGCATGAAACAAATGGCTTTTGAAACCTCGAAGAATCAAATATAAACTAAATTCAAATGTCAAGGAGCAAAAGTGTGTAGTTTTGAAAACCCAGGAACCAAATAGAAACCAAATTCAAATCTCATGAACTAAAAGTGTATTTGACCCTATAATATATTACATATTCAAAAGATTAATAATTTATCACTAATTAATTATGTCACTTACATATGGCATATATAAATTAAAGAGGTTGTTACTGTCACCCCATCAAACTTTCCATGTAATCAATCATTACTGTAAACTTGAAAAATTTTACAATTGAGTAAATTAAATATTGTAAAATGCATAAACCACACCCTTGAATTTTAAAGATGGTTACCATAAAAAATAATAATAATAAAAATAAATCTATAAATGTTGAAAAGCATATTATTAATCATTAAAAAGAAATTGTTTCTAAATCAATGTGAAGCTACCAATCTAGATTTGAAAACAAAAGATTTACCTAAAGAATTTAGGTTTGATTGTAACATTCATTAAAGTTCAAGAATTTGATTAGAACAATACTAATACTAATAATTTAAGGGTGGTTGGTACGTTTTGTAATCTTTTATCGTTTCTTGTTTGAAACTGGAAAAGAAAAGAAAAGAAAGTAAAATGTTTACTAATATAGACTCTTAATTTTGATTTATGAATAGGAAATTAAAATATGATAATATTCAATAAGTAACTTACCTCTAAATTCAATGAAATTCTAGAAAATTTAGGTCCCGTTTGATAACCATTTGGTTTTTTGTTTTTGGTTTTTGAAAATCATGCTTGTTTTTTCCTAAATTCCTTACCATGACTTTCATCCTTGTTAAGCATTCATTTGAATTCCTAACCAAATTCTAAAAACAAAAACTACTTTTTGAAAACCACTTTTTTTTTTTTTTTTCAAAATTGGATTTTGTTTTTGAAAACAAGGAGGAAGATTGATACTAAAACAAAGAAACTTATAGGTGGAAGTAAGAGTGTATAAAGCTTAATTTTCAAAAACAAAAAACAAAAAAACCAAATTTTATCATACGAGGCCTTAGTTGTTTTAGTTGAGATTTTTTTTTAACGTAAGAACACGATTTAAAATCACTTCAAATTTCATTCTCTTTCTTGCCATAACAAACAACAAAATTCATTTAAAATTTATTATGATTTGAAATTTTTCAAAATTATGAAGTCCCAACTAAAGTCGGAGTTTAATCATATTAAATTTGTAAATTTAGTGAGATTGATTGGTGAAATTGAGAATCAACCTCCATAATTCAGGAGCGTGGTTTTTGTAATTTTCGTTTTTTTTTTAATAACAACTTTCGTGTAAATTAATTAAAACTGCCAACAAGAGCATAGCTCAATTGGTATAAAGTTGTACGGATCAATGGCCATGAGATTTGTAGTTCAAATCTCCCACCCCACATATTGTAAAAAAAAAAATTAATTAAAACTGCCAGTGTTCTTTTTCTACATTACAATTTAAGCAAGATGGTAGAAATTCAAAGCTACGATCTATAAATTAGTGAGAGTGACATAATACGATGCATTGTTTCAGTTTGATATCATATATGTATGCAATTATTTGAAAATTCTAACCAAATTATTTTCTTCTTGAAAAAGGAATATAATTTTTAAAGTGTATAACAAAATATTTATTTTCTACAAAATGTATTATCGAAAAATATCATTTAATGATTTTCAAATACATATCTTGTACTTCACGTTTAGGTTGTAAAATCAAATGAATTATACAAGTAAAGCCTCAAATCATTGTCAAGCAAGTTAGAAAAATTCATCTTTCAAAAAAAAAAAAAAGTTTGAAAAATTGAGGTATGTTTGATAACTATTTGGTTTTTAGTTTTTGAATTTTGAAAATTAAATATAAATGTTACTCTCACCTACGAATTTCTTGGTTGTGTTATCTATTTTTTAATTATCAATATTTCTACAATTTCTTTGTTGGGTAAAATACATTTTTGGTCCCTCATGTTTCGGATCAGTTTCTAATAGGTCCTTAGGTTTCAAAATCGGACAATCAAGTCCCCACTGTTTTGAAAATAGTTCAATTGAGTCCTTGGGCCGTTAATTACTTAACGGAAGATGACGTGGCACCGTTAAAAATAAAATAATTATTTTTTAATTAAATAATTATAATTAAAAAAAAAAAAAAATCTTTCACTTCTCTCTCCTCCCCCAATCAATTCCCCTCTCCTTTCCCTTCATCTTCCCCTTCCCTGTCCCGTCGACCCTTCCCCTTCCCGTCGATGACCGTCGACGCCACCACCTCCTCCCTTTTTTTCTTCTTCAAAACCATTGAACCAATCCCCCTCCCTTTCTTCTTCTTCTTCAAAAGCAAACCCACAACAAACCCACTCCCTTCCTTTTCTTCTTCTTAAAAAAGAAACCCACAGCAAACCCATCCCCTTCATTTTCCCTCTTTTCTTCAGAAACAAACCCACAACAAACCCACCCCCTTCCTTTTCTTCTTCTTCTTCAAACACAAACCCACAACAAACCCACCTCTTCATTTTCTTCTTCTTCAAAAACAAACCCAGAACCCACCCCCTTCCTTCAAAGAAATCCACAGCGACAAAAGAACAAAGAAACTCACAACCACAAAGAAAACCCCTTCCTTCCAGTGCGAGGCAGCATCACAACGGCTTTACCAGCACCCTTTCTTCGACTAGACGCCATAGCCACAACTACAAAGGGCTTCGATTGAACAAAAAATCCACTATTTCAACTCACAGCAAGAGAGAGAAGCCAAAGAAACCCACTTGTGTTGGGTGGGTTTTTGTTTTGATGAAGATGAGGAAGGGGTTGGGTTCAAAGAAGAAGAAGGAGAGGAGGAGGAGGCGTTCGACCGTCGTCGGCGAGAAGAAGAAGATGATCGGCGTTGGCGGTGATGGTAATCGGTGAGAAGAGAAAGGAAATGGAAAGGGATGGAAGAGCCGAGGGGAATCGGGTGAGGGAGAGAGGATAGGAGAAAGAATTTTTTTTTTCCTTTTTTTAATTATTATTTTAATTAAAAAATAATTATTTTATTTTTAACGGTGCCACGTCATCTTCCGTTAAGTAATTAACAGCCCAAGGACTCAATAGAACTATTTCCAAAACAGTGGGGACTTGATTGTCCGATTTTGAAACCTAGGGACTTATTAGAAACTGATCCGAAACATGAGGGACCAAAAAGATATTTTACCCAACTTTTTTTTTTGGAATTTGATTAAGAATTTAAATATTTCTATAAGAAAGATGAAAACGATGGTAAAGAAATGATATAGATGAACAAACAAAAATTTCAAAAACAGAAAACAAAAAATGAAATTGTTATCAAACAAGACCTAAGAAATTTCATTTTCATTGACATTAGGGAGGTAAGTTGGGCCCTTTTTTTTTTTGTTTTTTCTTGCTTGATTTTCCTTTTTGTTTTCTTTTTGTTTTTTGTTTTTCATTTTTCTTTTTTTACTTTTGGTTTTTTGGTAAAAGTAATTTTTTTCTTATTTAAAAATAATTTGAATTTACTCCTTGAGTTTATAGTCTTTTAATTTCATTTCTAAATTTGATTTTTCTTTTTTGGAAGTCAAATAAAGAAGGAAGAATACAAACATTTTTTTTTTTATTTTAGTAAATTATTTTTTAAAATTAATTATATAAAAATAATTTATAACTCTTATGAAAGAGGAAAAAAAATCCTAATTGAGTTTTGTCATTATATATATATATAGAAAGTTTATTTCTATTTCTTATTAAATAAATTTAATTGGTTAAATTATAAGTTTGATTTATTTTAATAGACTTTTGCATTAAAAAAGCATGTAATTGGTATTTTAACTTTTAATATTATATCTAATAAATTTATAACTTAATAGAATATTGTTTAAGTTCAAGGATCTACTTGATACAAATTGAAAATTGTATTAGAAAAAAAATTGAAAGTTTAGGGCCCAAACGTTCTCGTTTCTTGTTTCCGTTTCTTCATTTTTAATAAAGAAAAATAGAATTTCATGACCCTAACACCTGTACATTCAATAATAATAAACCTATATTCTTATTTATGTTTGGAAAAAATTGGAAACAAGAACAAAAAAGGAGAAACTAGTTTTAGTTGTTCCCAAAAGTTCTATACAAATTTTGGGTGTGTTTCTAAAAAATGAGAAACAAGAAACATACATAGTTACTAAATGCTTAGATTTCTTAATAAAATTGGAAACAAGAAACGAGAACGTTACCAAATGGGCCCTTAGAGACTTATTAAACACAATCTTCAAAAAGGGCCAAATTTATAATTCAACCAATTTAATATCAAAATATAGGACCTGATAACAATATATATCAATATATGTTCAAAATTATTGTTCTGAATCTATCACAGTTCATTAATGACCCATTAGAAATTTACCAAGCCAGAGTGTAAGGGTCAAAAAAGATTTTCCCAAATCAATGATGTAAATGTAATTAGGTACCATTAATTAAAGCATACAAAATTGTAATCGTAGTCATGAGTATAACTTAGCAATTAAAGCATCATTTCCATTTTTTAAAGTTGGATGTTTGAATCTCCACTCCCGATTGAACTAAAACTATGTATATACGCATAAAATCTCTAAAATCTCAATCATTTAAAATTTGAAGTCCAACTTGGATAGAACTGATATATAGGTGTGGACATAACATAAGTTACGTGTAACAATTTTTTTTTTAGTTTCGTTTATAATTAACAAAGTATGATTTAAAATTATCACTATAGTGAGAAAAAAAAATCTCTTTGATAGCTTAAAAAGAATACGATCAATTTTTTTTAGAAAGTCACGGTGCATCATTTTTCAATCACCATAACATAAGGTTTTTTTTTTTTTTTTTTTTTTTTTTTTTTTTTTTTTTTTTTTTGACACCATAACATAAGTTTTTCTATATATATATTGGTTTAAAAAATATATATTTTTTGAACTCTAAAATCTTGAAGTTTCTGGTATGATTTAAAATTAGGTTTTATTACAAGTTTAGTGAACTTGGACGATTGGAACTTTAAAAGTTTCTAATAGATCTTTGAATTTCAATTTTTTTTTTTAATAGGTCTCTAAACCTTAAAAATATCTAATAGGTTCCTGAACTTTCAATTTTGTGTCTAATAGGCCTCTGACATATTTGATATTTTTAAAAATTAGTAGGTCTATGAATTTTAAAAAATTGTTGAATAGGTCAAAGAATTTAAAGTAAAGGGACTAAATTAGAAAGATCAGGGACTAAACATGTAATTTATCGTTCATCTATTATGTCTATTTTAGAATACAACGTAAAAATACGAACCAGGGATTTGAACTAAACAATTTCTTTTATACAAACGTTTAGTCTATACGTGAGATTACAAATGCCTTGATTTGATATAGTTTTTGTGAAATGCATATATATTTTTTAAAAAAATTTCCAACCATATTTGTTTATGTACGTAGTAGATTTTGAGGTTTCCATTCTTTAATTTTGTCATCTCTCTTATCTTATTCTCTCTCTGGTAAAGGTTTAAGGGTCCATGTCTCAATTTAATGGAAATATTGATAAATTTTTAAAAACATTTATAGAAATAATGAAATTCATAAAATAAAATATTTAAATACATGCCTAAGCATTTGGAGTTCTAGCATTTCACCTTCTTTAAATAAATTTAAAATTCTTATAACTAATATTATATTCACTTTATATTTTTTAAATTTTTTTTACAATATTATAATGAAAATATCAATTAACCCCTTATTTTGATGCATGGAAAACTTTAGGATAATAGTCATGTTAACAACAAATTTTATACCCTAGTTGCCCTCCCTGCCCCCTCTTCTTCTTGTCAGATCGGATATTTTGTAGATTTTAATTATGTCATTATTGTTGAATCTATTAGACATATAGAAACGTTTATAAAATATATAAAATTTTTAAATAAAAAAAAATTATATTTATTGATGCGAGTTTTTGGTCACAAGTCAACATCCACGTCAACTTCTTAGTCAAAATATTTTGGTTGGAGAACTATTCAGATCGACATGCTCACACCAATGTGGTGTTATGTCTAACACGCTTCGATGCTTAAGTCAGTACTCACATTTATTATATGATGTTGAGTTTAGTTAGAGTAGTCTTATATACTTCAATAATGGGATGAGTCCCTTCTATTTATATTCTTCCTCACTTTTCTATTGTTAAAGGTTGTACCTGATATGACAGTGAAAATAAAAGAGAGGAGCGGCATGTGCCTTTGGCTCGGTGAGTACCCAACTCGATAGGCCATGCTCAATGCATGTGTTCAACACTTTTGGGTCCATGGCAAATTTCTAAAAATGTTGTTGTCACCTCCTTTGCTCCAAAGCTCGCTTTCGCAGCGACAATTTTGTTGTCATCATCCTTCGTCGGTCCCTTGGTGTGAGAACACTGGTGAAATTGGCGATGGTGGGGACTAACCCTTCGAAGGGTAAAAGAAAAACCCCAAATTCCAGAAGGGAGAGAAATAAGAGAGAGAAAGAGAGAGCGTTTCGTTTCCATTTATATGTAGAAAAAGCTCTGAGTCTTTGAGAACTGCCCATGGAAGTGAGAAGGAAGATTCACTGCGTCAGATTAACTAATTTTTTATTTATTATTTCGTTAAATATTGAGTTATCAAATTGAACGGGGAGAGAGGAGGGATCCTCCCTCCTCTGTTTTATTATAAAAAATAAATAAAAAATAAAAAATAAATAAAAAATTAAAAGAAAGTGGGAGAAGAGAGAAGAAGAGGAGAAGAAAAAAAAAAAAAAAACAGTATCGCCGGCAGTCGCCGATCGCCGGAGACTTGTAGAAGAAGAAGGAAGAGTTGGGAAGAGATGGAGAAGAGGGGAAGAAGAGGGAAGAAGAAAGAGATTTTGAATAATAATTAAAATAATAATAGAATAATAAAAAAATAATAATATTTTATTATTTTTATTTATTTTTATTTTAAAATTAAAAAAAAAAGAATTTTTTAATTAAAAAAATGCGGCCACGTCAGCAGTCCGTTACCATTTAACGGAAAAATGGATGACATGGACCAAATTGTTCCTTATCTCAAATTTCAGTATATTTTTGTTGAATTTGAAAATTCAGGGACCAAAGTGTAACTTAACCAAATCGTGTATTTTTCCCTTTTTTTTAACAAAACAAAAAGGACAAGTAGGTGAGGAGGGAAGTAAAGTATCAAATCAACTTTACTTGATCGATCCTCTTAAAAATCTCTATTGACTTTATACAATGAACGTGTCCGATCAAGCGCCATAGAATCTTTTATAAGAGGCAACGTATCCCTCCCTCGGAGATCAGCAGCAATCTTTCAGTTGCAGTATTTTTTTCGTAAGAAAATATCATTTCGTTGTTCGTCAATGGACTTCGATCTGCAAAAGTTTCCAATTTCACCGTTTCTGTTCTTCATCGTCCCTCTACTGCTCCTTCTCTTTACTTCAGTTTTCCGGCGACGGTTCCGGCGGCGGCTGCCGCTCCCTCCGGGGCCTAAAGGGCTACCCCTCATCGGCAATATGCTGATGATTGACCAACTGACCCACCGTGGACTCGCCGCCCTGGCCAAACGTTACGGCGGAATCTTCCACCTCCGCATCGGCTTCCTTCACATGGTCACCGTTTCCGATCCCGACGTTGCTCGGAACGTTCTTCAGGTCTGATCACCATGGCCGTCTCTTCATTGAATTTCGTCCTTCAACTTTATGATGGAGTAATTACAATATTTTAGGTTTTTTTTATAACCATTCTGTTTTTTATTTTTGAATTTTGAAAATTAAATTTATAAACACTACTTTCCTATATAAATTTCATTGTCGTGTTATTATTTTTTTTATGTTTTAAAAAATCAAGTCAAATTTTGAAAATGAGAAGAAAAATAGATTTTAAAAGCTTATTTTTGTTTTTAGAATTTGGCTAAGAATTGAAATGTAAAAATAATCATTGTGAACAAAACTTGGCTACATATACCAGTATGCAGGATCTCTCTACATACCTCATCAAAATCTTGACAAGAAGAAAGAAAATGAGAATTTTTTTTTATCTCTTAGTTGTAAACATTTTAGTGGAGGTATGTAGGGACCGGTATGCAACCAAGTTTTTTCCATTTTCAAAAGTAAAAAATTTAAGGTCTCATTTGATAATCATTTGATTTTTAAAATTATGTTTGTTTTGATTGTCTCCATTTTTCTTACATTGGTTTTCATCTTTGATAAGAAAATGCAAAATTATAAAAAATATCCTTGAACTATAGAGTTTGTTTTAAAAATGTCTTTGAACTTTAAAAAGTTTCAAAAATATTCCTGAACTTTAAAAAATGTTTCAAAAATGCCCTTGCCATTAATTTTTGGATGAAATCGTTAAAGTTTTAGTTTCATTAATACTCTTAAACTTTCAAAAAAAAAATTAAAAATATCCTTATTGGAAAATGTTTTTCTTTTTTTTTCCTCCTCTCATAGTAAATTCTTCCACCATGAAAATTAATGCAAAACTTTGCTTATAAAGATTATGTGCAACACAGTACCAGATGAAAATAGATTTTGAAATCGAGAAGGAAGAATTTACGGTGAATACATGACAAATAAGTAAAGTTTCTCATTAATTTTCATAGAGGAGGAATTTACGGTGAAAGAAAAAAAAAACATTTTTCGATAAGGGTATTTTTGAAAATTTGTTGAAAGTTTAAGGGTAATAATGAAACTAAAATTTTAACGCTTTCCATCCAAATATTAACAACAAGAGTATTTTTGAAACATTTTTTAAAGTTTAAGGGCATTTTTGAAACTTTTTTAAAATTCAAGGACATTTTTTAAACAAACCTCATGGTTCAAGGGTATTTTTTTATAATTTAGCCATAAGAAAATATTTAAACGTGCTTATTCCAAAACAAAAACAAGTTTTTTAATTTTTTTTTTTTTTCAGTTTTCAACATATTACTTGGTTTTTTAAAACATAAAAAAAATGACAAGTTGACTAAGGGTTCGTTTGGAATACATTTTAATTTAAATGTTTTTCAAGAATCCATTTTTTAAAAAATATTTTGTATAAAAATTGTTTAGAATTTAAACCATGATATGTTTGGTGGCATTTCCTCACAAATGTTTTTATACACAAGTTATTGTTTATTTAAGAAATCTCTTTTCAAAAGTTGGTTTCAAGTGTTTCTCTCAAAATGATTTATTTTTCAATCTCATTTTCTAATAAGTCATTTTTAGTGGTTGTCAAACACTAGAAATTTTTTCAAAATGATTTATTTTCAAAATTAATTAAACACTCAAAGTTAAACCAAACACATACTAATTCAACTCATAATAATTTGATACAACATGACACGAATCTACATTTTGATAATTTACAATTGCATTAACTGCTGTAATAGGTTCAAGACATCGTGTTCTCAAATCGTCCAGCAACCGAAGCCATAAGCTACTTGACTTACGACCGAGCCGACATGGCCTTCGCTCACTACGGCCCTTTCTGGCGACAAATGCGCAAGCTCTGTGTCATGAAACTATTCAGCCGCAAGCACGCTGAGTCATGGGCCTCGGTCAGAGACGAGGTCGATAATCTCGTCCAAACAGTCGCCAACAGCACTGGAACTCCTGTGAACGTCGGTGAATTAGTCTTCACAATGACGATGAATATCATTTATAGAGCGGCCTTCGGGACCATCGAACGACAAGGCCAAAGCGAATTCATAAAAATACTTCAAGAATTCTCAAAGCTTTTTGGAGCTTTCAATATTGCCGATTTTTTCCCTTATCTTGGTTGGATTGATCCTCAAGGGCTCACCGGTAGACTCGTTGAAGCTCGTCGATCGCTCAATCGATTCATCGATAGAATCATCGACGAACACTTGGAGAAAAGTAGGAAAATAGTTGACACCGACATGGTTGACGAGTTACTGGCTTTCTACAGTGAAGAAAGTAGAGAAACTGAAAGAGAAGGGGAGGATTTTCAAAGCAGCATTAAACTCACTAGAGACAACATCAAAGCCATTATCATGGTACCTAAAACTTTCCTCTATAACTCTGAAGTTTTTATTTTCAGATTCAAACGAGTTTTAGCTAAAACGATTTTACAAAGCAGCGTTGAAATGGAATGAAATGAGATTAAAATGCAAAATCTTTTTAATTGTTTCTGAATTCTTTAAAAATGGAATGGAATGAAATGAGAATGAGTTTGACGTGATTTTTTCTTTAAAAATAAACGTTTTCATGATTTTATTATTCAAATCTACGATATCCGTACTTGTTGATTCTATTTGTCAAAATGAGTATAGCTCAACTAGTTAAAACACATGTTCCTTCGACAAAAAATAAGAGATTCAAATTTTTTCCATTCCAATTTTGTTGAACTAGTTAAAACACAAGTAAATTGTGTTCAAATTTCATAGTAGCTGTGATAGTAACTTAAGGCACTTTGAAATAACTTTCTAAGTATTAAAAAAAAAATGTTTTTAAGTGCAAATGAAAAACTTTTAAACACTTTGAAAGTCATTCTAAATAGACATTAATTTTTGAATGTTTGGTTATTTCAATATTATATTAATTTATTACTTGAGATCTATATAATAATTTACATTAGGGTTATTAGGTTCTAATTTTTTTTTAATCATCTAATTATTAGTCTATTAGCTATAAAAGTATCTAATAAATTATTAGTCTATAAAAAAAAATTACTTCACAATTTCATTCGACACAAATGAAAATAAAAAAAAAATAGTTATATACAAAATTGGAAGTTTATACACACTCATCTCTTTTTTTTTTTTATCAATGGACATATTACACATATATAACATTAAAATTTTAGAAACTTTTAACAAATATTTGTATTGTTTCGAAAATAAAAACATGTCATAAAAAAAAAAAAAAAAATATATATATATATATATACACTTTTATTTCATGAATTTCACATCATTTTTAAATTCTTTCTTTCCTCACAAATAAGGAATGGAATAATCTTTTTATGATAGTACTAGAAATTTCCCTACCTAACATTACATCATGAACAAAGTGATTACGATATTGAAATTAAATGTCAATAATTTCCCTCTGTCTAGGACGTGATGTTCGGCGGCACAGAAACAGTGGCCTCCGCCATAGAATGGGCCATGTCGGAGCTCATGAAGAACCCCGACGACCTCAACAAACTCCAACAAGAACTCACCGCCACCGTCAGCCTTCACCAGCGGCCACAAGAATCCGATTTCGAGAACCTAACATACCTGAAATGCGCTCTCAAGGAAACTCTCCGGCTCCACCCGCCAATCCCGCTCCTCCTCCACGAGACGGCGGCGGACACGGAAGTCGCCGGCTACCGGATTCCGGCGAAGTCCCGCGTCGTCATCAACGCATGGGCCATCGGGCGGGACGAGAAGTCGTGGGTGGACCCCAACAGTTTCCGGCCGGCGAGGTTTCTGAGCGACGGCGCCGCCGACTTCAAAGGCGGAAACTTTGAGTTCATTCCGTTCGGGTCGGGTCGGCGGTCTTGCCCCGGAATGCAGCTGGGGCTTTACGCAGTGGAGATGGCGGTGGCGAATTTGGTGCATTGTTTCCGGTGGGAGTTGCCGGACGGGATGAAGCCGGGCGAGTTGGACATGAACGACGTTTATGGACTCACTGCACCCAGAGCGAGTCGACTCGTCGCTGTTCCGTACAAGAGAGTTATTTGTTCTTTAGACTGAAAAATGTTGATCCATTATCGATCGATGATATATCCTTGTTAGTGTTTTTGAAATATAACTAGTTAATTAATTAAAGAAATAAAATCAGGAGAAAAAAAAAGTAAATGGATTGAATATTTTGGGTGTTGTTGCAATGAAACTTATGGATCTTGATCTTGAATAATGGAAAATTTGGAGAAAGTTTGTGAAAAACGGCTAAATGTGGTTTCAATTATATACTCTTCAACTTCCAAAAGTTTCATTTTAGCTAGTCATCGAAGTTTGAAGTTTGTTTTAAAACGACGTTGGGAGACATTTTCCCTTAAATTTATGGACAAAAAATGATGTGTTTGTATGTGTTTTTATTGTTTTTTCCACATATATGTCCAAATATGTTTGCATAAACAACAATATATATGCAAACACGATATTTTTCGTCCATAAATTTAACGAAAAAAATGCATTCAAGGGTTGTTTTGAAACAAACTTACTTCGAGGGTTAGCTAAAATGAAACTTTTGAAAGTTCAAAGGTATAATTGAAACTAATCTCATAATTCAGGGGCATTTTTATAATTTAACATTTATTTTAGTTTATATTTAAATATGTCTTAATTAGTTGAGTTATACAGGTTGACATATTTAACTAATAAAATTACTGAGTTACTTCGAGTATTAGGTGACAAAGTAATATTTCTTGAAGGACAGAAATTGGTTCTTTCTAAAAATTCATAGATTAAAATAGACATTTAGAAAGTTTTGAGATTAAAATAAAATTAACCTAAAAATTCAGGAATCAAAATAGAATTTGAACGTAAATATAAATTCTAATAATTTATCTATACTAACAAAATATATAAAGTAAAATAGTAACTAACCTCTTGTAAAAGAATTCCAATTCAAATATGAGATGAATCTAATTTAATTTAATTAATATAATGTAAATTTTACAAGCTAGATGTAATAACTAATAAACGATATAGGCACATGAATGGTTAGAACATTAAATCTCGATGCAAAGTTTAGAGGTTTGAATGTCTACTTTGAATATGTTTGAATCTCCACTCGAAGTGACGTTGGAATCATTAATTTTTTTTTTTTTTTTTGGGCCCTTTTCCTCATTGGGTCATAGATCTGGCTGCTAAGAAAACCTTCCAATATGGTAACTCGTGTGGTTTTTTTTTTTAATAAATTGTACGTTTTCCTATTATAATTTTTTTTTTTTTTTTTTTTTTAAAAAAAAGTGCATTATTGAGACAATAAGTCTGGTCGGTGAGACCAAGGAAGACATTGAAAGCCGACAGGTAAGGTGCGAACTGTGAACAAACAAAGTGAATGTGACTTGAGAAGTAAAAGGCAGAAATTATTGAAAAATACACAGCTTGTCTTTTCTTTTATCGAATGTGACAATTTTCCAATCTCATTATAATGCATTTGCTCGGTATGGTTTGAGCAATTTTCAAACTAATTATATGTTTGAAGGAGATATAGTTTTAATTGTAATAATTTCATAGGTGTAGGAGACAATTATTCAAACTATTGTAACACCTTATGGTTTAAGAGAAGTTCGAATAATCTTCTACATACTCAAATGTTGTTGAAAATAAAGAAATTAATTTTACACTTTGTTTACTATAATATATATATATATATATATATATATATATATATAGAAAATTCGAACCTCTAAACTCGATCGAGGATACATGTAAAAATTACAACGGAGTAGAATGTAACAATCTTGTAAAAGGAATTATTTAAAAATAACCTAAGATGGTCGGTCAAAATTAAATTAAAATAACCAATCCAATAATTAAGCATAATTATGTACCTCTCCTCAATGAATTATGTAGATTTGAATTTTTCCCCTTTTTATTTGGGATGTAATATATTTTGAGAAAATATCTTTGAACTCTAGGTTTCAAAATGAGCTCAGTTTGGAAAATTGTTTTAATTTCTAAAGAATAATACTTGATTGCACAACGGTATATAGAGATCTTCCTGCATACCATATTAAAATCTTGGCAGTTAGGAGAGATAAAAAAAAATTCTCTTTTTCTACCTTTCTCTTTTTTAATTGTCAAAATTTTGATGTGGTCCCTACATACCGATAGCAAGTATTTTTCATTTCTAAATAGTCAGTGAGTTAAGTTGACCAATGAAAAAATGACGTGGTATTGTTGAGGTAGCTATTTTTAAATGATGTGGTGGTTTCTTCTCCCTCTCCGGTGGGAACTTCCTGCCATCGAAGAGCAAGTGAACGAGCTTCCATTGAAGCCCGGACACATTTGGTTCCCTTGTTGTCGTTGTTTTTTACCGTTGCTCGCCGTTGTCATCCTCTGCTCGTTGTTCGCTTACGACCGTTGCTCGCAATCCTGTCATCATCCCTATTTGCTCAATTTTCATTATCTACCAAGGCCCCATTTTGGGTTGATTTTGAAGACGTAAAAAGTGATTGCAAATAAATTTTAACAGTTTTTTGTGTTTGGTTAAACTGATTCTTTAATAATCTAGAGAAAATCAATTTTTGGATCACGTAGGTTTGCAAAAACTGATAAGAGTAGCTTTAGGATTTAGATTTTAGGAAAATCTAGTGTAACTAACAAATATTTAAAATTCTTTTTTTTATCTTTCCATATTTTATCTACAAGGTTTTCAAATATTCCTTATACACAAAATGGAAATATATATATATATATATATATATATTAAATAGCAATATCCATTGCGTTATATATGAATTAAATCTAATTTGGATAATATTTCTTAAACCCAATTAGGGATAAATAAACTGAATCTGAACGAGATTAATTAAATGTGAAAAGATCATTATAATTAGAGGGTAAAATGGTAAGAAAATATATTTTTTTTAAGAAAATCTAACAAATGTTAAACCGAACAAATTTGACAGATTTGAAAAAAAAATTAGTAGCCACAATTTTTGTAGTTTTTCTTATTTATCAATCGACTCCTAAATGACAACGATTTTAACAGAGAAGGTGGTCTGAAAATTATGGAAGCAGAGAAATAGAGCAGGTTTTAAGGTTGGTTTGGAATACTTTTTAGTTTAAGCCTTTTTAAGAATACATTTTTTAAACATTTTGTATAAAAAAATATTTAGAATTTAAAAACTCATATGTTGGTTACATTTTTATACATAAGTTATTATATATTTAAAAACTCTTTTTAAAAAATTTGCTTTGAAGTGTTTCTTTCAGAATATTTATTTCTCAATTTCATTTTTTAATAAACCATTTTTAGTGGTAGTTATTAGTTATATTGTTCATTATTTGTTATATCAGTTGGCTGTATTAATCGTGTGGTAGTTAAGCTGTTATTCCAAGAGAGTTGTATAAATATATTATCTGATGAGCTAATAAAGTGGGCTGAATACAGAGAGTTTTATCTCTCAATTTCTTCTATTTCTTGATATTGTTCATGGTATCATAGCAACCTTCAGTCCAATACTTCAATCTTTCTTCTGTCGAACATTTGTAATCTTGTTCCAGTTAGATTGGACTCTACAAACTATTTGTTCTGGCGATTTCAAGTAGAGTCGATGCTTAGGGCTCACTCTCTCTTTGACATTGTTGATGGTTCCAACAAATGTCCTCCTGAGTATCTGTGCGACAGTGATGGCAAAGCTCTTGTTGAAGTCAATCCTGCCTATTTGCAGTGGTTCGCGCAAGATCGTGCACTTATTACTTTAATCAACGCCACACTGTCCAAGGTTGCCTTCTCCTTTGTGATCAACTGCAAATCTTCAAGGGAGGTATGGTTAGCACTTGAAAAGCGTTTTTCTTCGCTCACTCGTTCTCATATTCACGAGCTTAAATCAGCCTTGCATACTGTGTCCAAGAGTCCTATAGAATCTGTCGATGACTATCTCATTCGCATTAAAGAAATAGTTGATAAATTGGCTACAGTTGCTGTTAAAATCGATGATGAAGATGTTCTGCTTTATACGCTTAATGGACTACCTGTGGAGTACAACTCATTTCGGACTTCAATTCGCACGCGTAGAGAGTCTGTCTCACTAGATGAACTCCATGCTCTGTTATGTTCACTCAAGGTCGAGGCAATCAATCCAATTTTCGTGGTCGTGGTCGCGGATCAAATCAGGGACAAGGCCGTGGTTTCTATAATCAAGGTCGTGGTTCTGTCATCAACCAGCCACAAGGACAGCCAAGTCGCACAAACCAAAATCTAGGGCAATTTACTTCTCCTCAATAGAATCGTGGCAATTCCAATATAAATTATGTTGGAAATTCGTCTTCCGGAGTAGTTCAGACGAATCAAGGTCGTGTTGTTTGCCAAATCTGCACTAAGACCGGTCATGGTGCCTTGGACTGTTTTAATCGTCTCAACTTATCTTATCAGGGACGACATCCACCTTCTAAACTGGCAGCAATGGCCCTCGCATACGATACTACTCCTACCACGGCGACCTGGCTTGTTGATAGTGGCTGCAACACTCACGTAACTCCAGATCCTACTAATCTAAATCTGACTTCTGGTTATAATGGTGAGGATGCGATCACTGTAGCTAATGGACATGGACTCCCTATAACTCAAGCTGGCTTCGGTACTGTTTTGCACCCTTAGGGCTCTTTACAACTATCCAATTTATTATGTGTGCCTGATTTGTCAACCAATCTTATCTCTGTTTCTCGGTGTTGTCTTGATAACAACTGTATATTCGTCTTTGACGCTGATTGGTTCTCTATTCAGGACAAGGATTCGGGGCAAACACTTTACAGGGGCAAGAGTAAAGATGGTCTTTACCCTATTGTTGCTTATAGTCTTTCAAATATTGTTCCAGCATCTGGTTTGTCTAAATCTTCGACACCTTTATGTGCATCTGTTTCTGTTTCCAAGTTGTTAAATACTGAGTTGTGGCATTTTCGGCTGGGCCACCCATCTGCTGTTGTGTTGAATAAACTTTTAGCTGCTTATGATATCCCTTGTGATTCTAAACTTCATACTAGAGAATGTATCAGTTGTTTGAAAGGGAAAATGACAAAACTACCTTTTGCATTGTCATCCACTAGTTCTAATACTCCTCTTCAGCTAGTTCATAGTGATGTTTGGGGTCCGTCTCCTGTTACTTCTGTTTCTGGATTTCGATATTATGTAAGCTTGGTTGACGATTTTAGCAAGTACACTTGGATATTCCCTCTAGTGTCCAAGTCTGATGTTTCTATTGTCGTTAAAATGTTTGTGCCGTTTGCTTAGAATATGTTGTCTTGTTCCTTAAAAACATTTCGGTCTGATGGGGGAGGAGAGTTTGTGAATAGCTCTCTTCGTGATTATTTTTCTGCTAAAGGGGTCTTACATCAGAAATCTTGTCCCTACACTCCGGAACATAATGGGGTAGCCGAAAGAAAACACAGATCTATAGTTGATACAACCCTGTCATTATTATATCATGCCTCAATGCCCTTAGAGAGTTTTGGTTTCATGTTTTTGCCACAGCTGTTTTTCTGATTAATAGACTCTCATCTAGCTCTATAAACTACATGACTCCCTTTCAAAGACTCTATGATTATGCTCCTGATTTATCTCATCTTCGAGTATTTGGATGTGCGTGCTACCCCTCCCTAAAACCATACAACTCCCATAAACTCCAACCCAAAACCTCACAACATGTTTTCATGGGCTATACCCTTGAGTACAAGGGTTATCTTTGCTACAATATTCAAACCAAGAAAATGATTATCTCTAGACATGTCATCTTTCATGAAAACGTATTCCCCTTTGCTACCTCTCAGTCCAACTCTCATTCTGATCCTCAGTCCACACATTCCCACTGTCCTAATCCTACACTCTTACTTTCTCTATTTGATAAACCAACACCTTCATCCCCACAAAGCTCTACCATGTTTACTATTGCACACCAAACAGCCACACCAATTGCCACATCTACTACCTCTGTTCCTAACCCAACATCACCTATCTCTTTAGCCACTGAATCAATCTTACCCACAGTCTCACCCACACCTTCTGCTGAGCCTTCCAACCATCCAGCCATAGCCCATATGCCTATACCTATACCTACTGTTTCAGCCTCAAATCAACCTATCACCAAAAACAACCATTCCATGACAACTAGATCCAAGTCCGGAATAACTAAAAAGAAGGCCTTTACTCTTGAATCCAAACCTACTCCTACCTCATTAACTGAACCCACCTCCTTTACCGCTGCATCCAAATTACCCAAATGGAGACAGGCTATGCTTGATGAGTATCTTGCTCTTCAAAGTCAAAACACTTGGCGTCTAGTGCCACCCACAAATGATATGAACATAGTTGGTTGTAAGTGGGTCTTTCGGATTAAGTATAATCCTGATGGTTCTGTGGCAAGATATAAGGCACGTCTAGTTGCCAAGGGCTATAATCAGCTTGAAGGGGTCGACTTTGATGAAACTTTTAGCCCAGTTGTTAAGAAGACAACTGTACGGCTTGTTCTAACCTTGGCTGCTCATTTTGGTTGGGATTTACAGCAGTTAGACGTCAAAAATGCCTTCTTACATGGGCATCTTAAAGAGGATGTGTACATGTTGCAACCACCGGGGTTTAAAGATTCCTCTTTTCCTTCTTATGTATGCAAGTTGAACAAATCCTTATATGGGTTAAAACAAGCTCCTCGAGCTTGGTTTGAGAGGTTTACTACATTTTTACTTACACTTGGTTTTGTGGCGTCTCTTGCTGACACTTCACTGTTTGTTCGAACTGAAGGCACTTCTTGTACTCATTTGTTGCTATACGTTGATGATATCATCATCACAGGCTCAGATGCTGCCTATATATCCCATTTGAAATTGTGTCTTGGCACCGAATTTCAAATAACTGACCTTGGTTCCCTTCGTTATTTCCTTGGTCTCGAAGTCAAGTCTTCAGTTGCTGGCTTTCATGTTAGTCAGGGCAAATACCTTACTGATCTACTTAAAAAGACTGGTCTCACTGGAGCCAAACCTTGCAGCACACCAATGTCCTCTACACAAGACTTTTATACTTCGTCTCCTATGTTTGCTGACCCACTCTTGTACAGACAGGTTGTTGGGTCTCTCCAATACCTTACCTTTACAAGACCTGATATCACTTTTGCGGTCAGTAAGGTTAGTCAGATTATGCAACACCCCACTGATGCTCACTTTGCAGCTGTCAAAAGAATCTTGCGCTATCTCAATGGTACCCGTGATAATGGAATTTTGTTTTCTCGCGGGCCTCTTGACTTAGCGTATTGCGATGCCGATTGGGCAGGTGATACACTTGATAGACGCTCCACAACTGGGTTTGTTATCTTACTAGGTAATTCCCCAATCTCGTGGTCTGCCAAGAAACAAACCACAGTGTCTCGCTCATCAACCGAAGCAGAGTACAGAGCCTTGGCGCAAACTGCTGCTGAGGTCTACTGGATTCGACAACTTCTTTGTGACTTACACATTTTTCTTCTCAAACCGCCTATCTTGTGGTGTGATAATGCTTCAGCCCTTGCTCTTGTTAAGAATCCTATCTTCCATGCTCCGAGTAAACATATCGAAATCGACTACCACTTTGTAAGGGAGAAAGTCATTCATGGTGATCTTCAAGTCAAGTATGTTCCTTCAACAGCTCAACTAGCAGATTTGTTCACCAAGTCTCTTTCAACTGCTGTTTTTCAGCAACTATTGGGCAAACTTCTGAAGACATCTTCATCAGTTTGAGGGGGCATATTAGTTATATTGTTCATTATTTGTTATATCAGTTGGTTGTATTAATCGTGTGGTAGTTAAGCTGTTATTCCAAGAGAGTTGTATAAATATATTATCTGATGAGCTAATAAAGTGGGCTGAATACAGAGAGTTTTATCTCTCAATTTCTTCTATTTCTTGATATTGCTCAGTAGTCAAAGACTAGATTTTTTTTTTTTTCAAAATTAAACTTGAAAAGTTATAAATAATATTGGGATGCTAATTTTAATTTTTAGCTTCCAACATTTATTTCCACCGATACAGAGTCATCAAAGACAAAAATGTCAAAACCAGCGAAGTGGAGTGCTATGAAAGTCTAAGTTAGAATTTTAATTTTAGGAGAAATCTTTTTATGTTGAAATGGACGAATGAAATTCTTTCGAGATCACAAATTATCACGTCAATCACAAATAATAAAAATAATAATAATAATTGTTGAATGAGAAATCTAAGTCAATCCCAAATTATCACGTAATTATTTCAAATTAATGATAAAATTACAAATAATTAAATTTAGAACCAATTATAAGTTGACATGTGTCCCAAATTTAATCTAAGGACAAAGTTGGTAAATTCTAAATTGGAAGGTCATGTGTTTCCAATGACTGATCAAATAATAAATATTTTGTCAAAATTGGGTAATATGGTATTTGGGTCATGTGGTATTTAGGTCAAGTTTAAACCAAACTCAAATCCAAATGGTTAAGCCCAAAGTCGATAAAACCCAAGTTCAAATGACTAGGCCCAAAAGCTATTCAAACCCAAACCTACCTACCCATGGAAATCTCTAGAAATAGAGGGATTTTCCTTCATTTTAAGGGTTCAAAAAATTAAACTCTCAACCTAGACAAGAAAATTTATAGAAACTCCATCAAAAGAGATAACAGAAGATTCCTTGAAATCCATAAGTCCCGAAGTGATGAACCACCCCCTTCAAAACCAAAGTTCCTTCAAGACTCCAATGATCAATTAAAGTTTCACATTCGAGAACAAACGTTTCATTCTTAAAGTGAAACACACGCAAGAAAGAGAATCAGAGAATCATACAATAAAGATTGTACTACACCCACAAGATAAATATAAATACAAAGTTTATTCCACATGTTCCATTTCTTTGAAATTACGTGTGAAGAATAATTATAAAAAATAAAAATAGAAAATAAAAAGTGGCTTTAATGAGAAGAAGATAGAAGTTGGAATTTGGGATTTGAAATAGCAAAACTCTAGAAAATTATTATTATTAATTATTAATTATTTGTATATGGTCCTTGTGGTGAGGAAAAAGTCAATACCAATGTTAAAGGTGAAGTCTCACGCCAACATCTAAATTTCTTTTAATTTACTCATCTTATATACACACATGCTTTGACTATCTCTTCCTAATTTCAAATAGTGACATGCCCTTGTTTAGAAACTTCAACCTTTCAATTGTGTCAACATGTGTATAGTTCAACTAGCATAAAACTTATACTATTGATTAAGAGGTCTGTGGTTCGAATCTTTTCACTCCACATGTTAAAAAAAATCAATTGTGAAAACATTAAAAAACCATAGAAAAAACTAATTTGTATGGGTATTTGATTTATAACCTTCTAAGAGAAGTAGGAATACCTTTTCACTTAGATTGGTGGTGGCTTTTATAACTCTCCACAAAGAAAAATTCTCTAATATAAGGTCTTATAGGTTTTGGACTTTTATTTTATTGGTTAAATTACAAGTTTAGTCCCTAAATTTTTAGGATTGTGTCAATTTGATTCCTGAACTTTAAAAAATTTCTAATGGATCTCTAAACTTTCAATTTTGTGTCTAATAGGTTCTTGAACTTTAAAAATGTCTAATAGATCTCTAAACTTTTAATTTTGTATCTACTAGGTACTTGACATATTCAAGTCTTTTTAAAAATTAACCAATCTATTAGACATAAAATTAAAAGGTGAGAGACTTATTAGACACAAAAGTGAAAGTTTAAGGACCTACTAGATACTTTTTAAAGTTCATGGACCTATTAGCACAAAATTGAAAATTCAAGGGATCTATTTAACATTTTTTAAAGTTAAAGGACCGAATAGAGACAACGCTAAAATTTTAAGAACTAAACTTGTAATTTAACCTATTTTTATTTTACTTTCAAGTTCAACGAGGTTGAATAGAAAGAGAGCTTTCCAAAGACAATGAACTTTTCTTTTTGGGGTAAAGGGCGATCATGCCTCCAAAAATAGACAATATTCTATGTCTATTATTTGTACCCTTATCATTTCCAGGACACCTTGTCCTTAAACTGAAGGTAAAACCTCCTATATCTTTGTAATTCTCTTGTGTAATAGTCTAGTTAGCTAATTATAAAGCTTACTTGTACATACTACTTAGTTAATTGGCAAAAATATAGAAAAGAAAAAAGATCATATGAGAGTGTAAAATTTCTAATTTCTTCTCCAAATTCTAAGAAACTAGTAGAAATTTCAAATTTTCTTCTATAAGATACATTTTTTCTCCTTTAAATTTCCACCAATTCACTAGGCATAATGTCATGTAACTTATCATCAACCAATTTTAAAATTCATCAATGATGAACTACATTAAAAATTATTAATACACATAGAACCAAATTGAAGCTTTTTAAATAAAAGAACTTATATTTTAAAAATACTCATGAGACACTAAAACATATATTTCACCTCAATTTGAAATTATAAATTTTTATCCCATTTTAGTTTCTTAGCTTTTAGATTTGTATTATCTCGAACCCTAAACTTTTAGAATATTCATGTCAAAATAAATATATTTTGATCCCTAAACTTTAAAAAGTAACTATGTCCATCCCCACTATTATTTTTAAACCTCACTTTCACCCACCCTATTACTCACTTCATCCAATCTATATATAAAACTCCAATACATACTAAAATCCATATGTTTACTTCACTCACTAATTGGAAACCACATTATTATTGAAACAAAAATTGAAATAGTTATTTTATAAAACAAAAAATCAAAAACTAAAATAAACATTTTAAATATATAAAGACAATAGACAACTCAAACAAACAAAAAAATCAAGAGTTTTAGGGATTAAAATAGACCATTCAAAACTTTAGGGATTAAAATAGAATTTGGCCTTGAATTTTAACAAGGTAAAAGTAGAACTTGGTAAAAACGAATTACAATGGAATAATAATTTAAAAAATACAAGAGGATATGAAAAATAATCACATGAAAATCTTAGCCACCTGGAATTTAAGAAATAAATTCAGTAATATGGATACTTATCTTTTTAGCATCCCCTTTATCAGTTATCACATCAAAAGAAAGTCTTTACAACAATTTTTATTATCACTATGATCATCTTCTAAAATAAGTACAATTCACATGCTACATCGAGAACCATTTCCATGAGAAAACAAATAATCGATGGAAATTCTCTCGGAGAAAGTAGCTAACTTTCCAGAATCCTCTCTCTAAAAGAAGGTTATAAAAAAAAAATAGAAATAATGTCATCTTGTTGAAGAATTTTAAAAAATCTCGTCCTTGAATCAGAATTTCGTGAACACGACCTTATTGTTTACATTAAGATGCGGAGCACAGCTAGACCAACAGCAGATATGGAAACAAGGGTACCGATGCAGTATTTTATTACATCGTATTTGGCAGCTTCCAGCTGTGCCCTGAGAGCATGAATTTCCTGAAATTTTGAGCAAGAATAAAAATCTGAAATGATTACTTCTGTCAGGAATTAATATTACAAAGTTTCAAGGAATTTGCAGCTCACAAATCAGTCTGATGTTTACTTGGCTAGTGTTAATAAGACTTCAGAAGTCTAAGTCTGTATTCTGCGTGTGAATTTGTTCCTATCTAGACAAGTAGTTGGCCTTACCCGATCAAGTTTATTAGTTAGGTTGGTTGTTTCAGCATTCTGATTAGCTAGCTCATCACGTATCCTCCTGCACTTGTGAACAATATAACTTGTAAGCAAAGGAAAATCAAACCAAAATAGATGCTCTAACACACTGTCGTGCTTCTATTTTTACTGAAAAAACTCACTTACCCTCTTTCAAGATTCAAATCCAATCGCTGTCCAGCTGTGACTTTGTCGATTTCATACCTGCACCATAATCAAAGGTCTTTGCACAAATAAGATCAATTCAAGAGAGTACAAGCTAATGCCTAAATATGAAGTTAGTTTACACTTCATATGAACTGAGGTACAGTAAAACAAACCTCAACTCACTGCGCATCTTATCGATATCATTTCGGAGTTTTTCAGTCTCATGTCCCAATAAGGAAAAATGGTGCCCCTACATTAGAAGTGCTCAATCCAATGGTCAGGGAACATAAACTAACAAACCAACATTGTAACGAAACTTTTTACAAAGTAAACTAACAGGAAAAGAATCATAAACATTTCAGCTAAGTTCTTAGAAGCAGTAAGCAAAAGGGAAGTCTGTAATATGATTCCCTTAAACAAATCAAATTTCGAAAAATCCTCTAAAGTCAGATCCCTTAAACCTCCTTGCAGTAGCATATGGGAGCTTCATGTCCATGATATACAAAAATATTAAATTTCCTAGCAGTGCAAACACCCATAATAGTTTGAAAAGTCCAAATCACTGAGTAAACAATGGTAAACTACAAATTTCATAGGCCACAAGGCATGTCAAGTTTGCAGCACAGTAGGTGTTATATTTCACTTGTAAGTTCAGTTATCCAATGTGACATACGCTAGCTGTATAAAATTCCCATCCCCCCACACCACCTACCCACATGCTATACAAAATACAACATTTAGTCAGATACAAGAAACTCTGAAGCTATTTGGCATCTTGAATAGAATGCTACTAAGAATTGATCCCATAGCATAAATAACATCTATGTGTAAGGTTTGTCCCTTTGACTTCTTAACCAACTCATGATAGTTCAAGCCCTGATCAAGCTTTAATTATTTCAAGCAGCAGGAAATTAGGAGTAGATCATCACATCACTCTAGAATCTTTCTATTCTATTAAAGACTAGAAAAATAGTCATAAGAATATTATGATACAGGACTAGCAATGGAAACTAAATACTAGTATAATATCATCAAAGAAATTTTCAATTCAAGGTTTTTTCCCTTTATTTTGTTGCTAAACCAAACAAATTTGACAGTATTATAAATAGATACTACAATCTAACCAAACTAGGAAACTAAACTAGGATAGTATAACTGCAAGTCTGTAGAAATAATAGCCGATAACAACTTCCAATGCTAAAAGACCATCATGAATCAAAGTACAGGAAGATGTGAAATTCAAATATCTCTCTTATTAATATTTAACAGAGAATCATGCGAGCCATTTGTGTATAAGTATAGCAATTAAATAAGTCATACATATCAATACCTGTGAACTTTGAACTTCAGATTTGAATTTTGACAAATTTGCCTCCTGGATCATTTCAATCTACAAACATATAATGATATCCATTTAAAAGTTAGTAGGTTGCAAAAATACAAAAGAAGGTAAAATGATAGATGTTATACATGCTCTTTCATTAAAAGCCTCATCATGCTATCATTATTGAACAATGCCAACATTAACTGAACTCAAGACAAGATTTAAGAACTCACTTTCTGCATCTCCCCCTTTGAAACAAATGAATGAGATACATTTTCCAAGCTATCATTTAACACTTCAGTAATGGCAGCTGTTATGGCCTCAGCTTGATTTGAGGGCACCCCTTGACCCTCCAATTTCCTAACCTGTAAGAAAAGGCAACATATCACTTTCCAACAGCCCTTATGAGAGCACAGAGATTCTCGATTTCTCATTCCAACTTCCTTCAGATATCAATATATCCCCTTGGGGAATCATATGAAGAAAAATGCAAGTAATTCCAAATCTTAAAACAATGCAAGCAATTTATAAAACTGAGAAAAAGAAGCGAACAAAGAGAGCGAAATTACTAGGGCTAAAGTGTCGACTAGAAACAATCGCTTTCCGTTAGATTTCACAAGCTGAGAGATCTGCCTGCAGTCACAGTGTCTGTACTGGGAAATCAAAGAGAAGGATGCCGATAAACTATTTGCAGAGTGGTCGGAGATAGAGCTCTCAAACGAGGACACCTTCGAAACTCCGAGCCTTCGAAAACCTGAATTGGCTACCAATTGCCCCACCCGTTTACAAGCCGCACCAGCGGCCATTCGATTCTGCGGCAACATTGCGGACATTTTTAACAAAACTCGATTCAGGAAACCCTAGCAATTCCATCTTACTTCAGAAATTGATTGAAAAACAGAATAACATTCATTACAAACTTCCCAAACAACCCCACCTCTCCATTTCACGCGGATGAAAAAAGCAAGAAACCAACAAAATTCAAAATCCCTAGCAAAACAATCGCATAATCATCAACCCATTCTAGCTTCATCAATTTCACTCCGCAACCAACCGCCCAAAAAACCCCAAGCAAAAGAACGATTTACCCCCACCATTCTTTCCCTTTCCCACGAAGAATTTAAGAAAAGAAAGAAAGAATAAGCCATTTCTAAAGAAACTTGGCCATGAAACTGACCTGTGTAAGATGCAAGATCGAAGCTAGAACCTAGGTCTTCAAAATGAAAGTTGCAAACGGATTAACAAAAAATCGAGAGCGAGAAAACCCTTTTTGTAGGAAAAAAAAACAGCAATGAAGTTGAAGATGAAGATGATCCGAGCCACGAGTAGTCAAAAACGAGCAATGGCGTGGAAGTTTCGCGGTTGCTTCGCGAGGAAACAAAGAACTTCGAGGGTCGCTCAAAATCGGAGGAATTGGAATTAACAAGACGCCTCAAATTCTTAAGCTCCTTCTCCGATGAACTAAAAAATGGACGGTTCAAAGAGACAAAGTTTCTTCTCACCTTTCAAATGGAAATTTGAAATTTCTTAATTTTTATTTGTCATAAATTTCTTAATTTTTATTTGTTTTTCTTTTTATTACATAGTATATATATATATATATATATTTCGTGTTTTGTCTCTATAAACTAATTAATGTTGCCAACAAAAGCATAACTTAATTGACATAAAGATGCCAACAAGAGCATAGTTAACTGGCATAAAGTTGTATTCCCAAAAAAAAAAAAAAAAAAACATAAAGTTGTACTGATAACCACGAGATCTGTGGTTCGAATCCCTTCACCACCACATATTAAAAAAAAAACTGGCATCAAGATGTATCGATAACTACGAGGTCTGTAGTTCAAATCTTCCACCCCATATTGTCAAAAAAAAAATAATAATAATAATTAATGTTAAGAATCTACACGTTCATTTCGCTGGCAAGGCAACCTAATCTTCTTTCTTTTTTTTTTTTTTTTGAGAAAAGGCAACCTAATCTTTACTCTTGCAATAGCCAACATTTTTCATTTTTATTCTTTAGAATATTGGTTATTTTGTTTTACATAATTTAAGATATTTTAAGAGATTTTGGGATTCAATTTGATTAGAATGGATTGCACACATCTTTAAGTCAAATCTGTGTTTGAAGTGTGTTACGAGAATTTACTTTTGAAGAGGAGACTTGTAAAGAATATGCTTTAGATATGATCGTCACAAACTTTTTTCATATGTAGGTTTTGTTTTGATCCATTTGTATGCTTTTTTTCTTCCTCGCTAATCTAACTCTTTTATTAATTATTAATTAGGAAGCCATTTGAAAAAGAAGTTCATAATAGTAATAAATAAATTTAATATTGTACCTTATTCATCTTAATCATAATTATATAAATTTAAATATATAGAGTTGATAGAATAATAAACTTTATGTATTAATACTTTTTATATTATTTATTTTTTTGAAAAGAAAATGTTTTTTATAATTATTATCAAATATGTTATACTAACAATGTACATTAAAAAAAAAACTAAAAAAAAATGTACGTTAGAATGTATAAATAGAAGTTGAGCAAAGGATAACTAACTATATATATAGGGTTTAACCTTCTTATATAATATTTAAATAGTTGGATTAGAAATCTTTGAGTTGAAATCCAAATATTTATTATGTTGAGAAGAATAAAAATGAAGATTTAACCTTTAAATTTATATAAATAACTTTGAAATAATGTTTAACTTCAAGGTTGACATGACTAAATATTTTCAAAGTATTCCCAAAAAACTAACACATATTCACATTCAATTACTAAAGTAGTTCCACTAAGATCTTAGAAAGTTCTATTATCTTTGGAGGATCTTTGATATCCACTCTACTCTATACACAATCGATGATATATTATGATGATTTGAACGGAAGTATTGGTATATGAGTGTGAGAAGCAGAAAAAAAAAAAAAAACTAAGCATATAAAATAAAGATAATTGTCAAAGTGAGCATAGTTTAACAGAGTAATTGGCATGCACTCTCGACCAAAAAGTCAGAGATTCAAATCTCCCACCTGCAAATGTTGTTGAACTAAAAAAAAAAAAGTAAGGATAACATCTCTATTGGTGCAAGGCTTTGGTAAAATTTAGAGCAAAATCACATAGACTTAAGCTTAAAGTGGACAATATATCATACAATTATCAAAATGTGGAAAATCATGTTGTTATAACAAGTAGTATCAAATTTATGTCTCTAAGTTAGTGTATCAGTGTAATATGTGGGTTATGATAAAAAAAGCATTGAGCCTCAAAGACACGGAACTGCAAAGAAAGTAGTGTGCACTAGTTGTCTTAATAATGTGGTATGTGGTAGATTTTTTTTTTTTCTTTTCTTTCTTTCTTTTTTTAATGGGCAATATCATCTCATGGAGAGATTGATGAAATGAGACACTAGATCTTTAAAAGGAAAGAGTGTAAAGGGTACAATAAAGAGTGGTCAACCCTAGTTATCCCTTCTTTTTTTTTTTTTGAGTTCAATAACAATGGGGAGTGAGAGATTCAAACCTCTAACCTTTTAGTCGATGGTACATGCAAATTACTGCTGAGATATGCTCACTTTGGCAGATTTTCACGTTGCTTTTTATTAGAAATAGTGGGTGAATTAGTAAAAATCGAATAGAGGTAGAAATTGCAACACTTATCTAAGTCTCGTGTTCAATTTGATGAAATTGAAAATTTAGGACAAAAATTAATACAACTTGTTGCAAAAATTAATTTTCTTAAAAAGAAAGAAAGAAAGTTCATTGCCCATCAAATAATATTGTCATCAGTTTTGGTAGCTACACTACAGACTCATTTTGCAATCTATAAATATCATACTAAGGTTTTTCTTTGGCAAAATTCATAAACTAAAACAAACTATTATCCTTTTAGGTGCCAAAATCGAATAAATATAAGAGTTTAGAACTAAATAGAATTAAAACCTCATTCTATATATAGATTTCCTGTCAAAATTAGGCTTACACAATAATTCAGGATGGTTGAATATCAAACTACCAATATTGAACAATTCAAAAGAAGAGAGTTTCTTCTCAAGAGTTGTTTCTCATCTTTATAAGTTTCCTCAATGAACTTTACACAGAATAAATTCTACAATACCTCCTTTTTCATGAAGGGAAATTTGACCCTGAACCATAAAAAGTTTATCTCAAATTGTTCAATGATAATAAAAGGGGTCAAACTCTGGCTCCCAATATACCAATGGTTATATGACTTGCAATTTTCTTCATCACAAATCAATCAGCAACCTTGTTTCTCTCTCATTTTTCTTTTTGGCTTTCAGACATACAACATTAAGAATGCAGCTGACTTACCATCATCCTGCCAAACTCAGCACAGACCTCGGCAGCCACCGCTACGACCACCGGCACAAAGAGGAACAGGATAGAACATGGACATTATCTCCTCCTATTGCTCGCCAGAACTGCTTCTAAAAACTGGATAATAGGTTTCCAGTTCAAGCTGCTCCAAGATTTGCCGAGTAGCCCATAGATAGGAGGAGTGACCTTCTATCAAACCTGTCACATCAACCTGCAAATCCATTGAATAACCATTATGGTCCCCAAACAGCAGTGTTATAAAAGAACTGGGTGTAAAAGTAAAATGAAAAATGAAAAGCATTGAGTTTTAGTCCTGAAAATGTAAAAGGAAATGCAAAAATTACCCTTTGTAAAGAGTATTACTATCATAGCTGAACTTTTAATCCTTAACTTATAAAATCATTGCTACTAAAATCTATCTTTATAACACATTAGTTGAAGCTCAATAACTGCACAAGTGCTGAGAGTTTAAAGATGTGGAGAATTCTACATTACTATTCTACGGAAGCAATAATAACAATAATAAGAGCAAGAGAATGAAAGCAAGAAGTGATCACACTAGAGACCTTCAAGTAAACCTATAATTGGACCACGTTATGGCTTCTATAGCCTCTAGAAGTTAAATTATGATGATAAAAATTACATAGAAAAGAACACTAGAAAACATTTATACTCTTGCAAGAATTGCCTCATCTTCATAGAAAGAAATAAAAACACGATATGATAGAGTGGCTAAAAAATGAAGTACCCAACCACTGATTACTGTACTTTCTTTTGTTTATAGGAACTAATTACGGTGTTTTCACAAATATAAAATTGGAGAAAAAAAAAACCTCCAGAAACCCAAACTTTTAACTGTATCAACCACAATTCCAAACTTACAGTATTGTGGCAATTAAATCATACCACTATGGGAGTACTAACTATACTATTCAATTGAGTTTCAAAAAAAAAAAAAAACTGTACTATTCAATTGCAATAATTTTGTGAGTATGAAAGGTAATTATCTTTTTTTAGTTCAACAACATTTGGAGTTGGGAGGATTTGACCCTTTGAGCTATTGGTCGAGCCTACATGTCAATTACTACTGAACTATGTTCACTTTGACGGTATGAAAGGTAATTATTTAAATTGAAAGTAAGAAGATGCAATTGTAAGTTGTAACAACTTCTAACTTATACAATTCTAATGTAGTTTTGCAATTTTACCAAATATAAACATAAACTATAGCTTTTACGATCATTAGAAAATTCTAAAGAACTGGTGAACAATGAGGAACTAGAGTAATAATATTACATTCTCAATGCCAGGGACGTCGATAGGTTGAATTCCAGCTAACCCTTGAGTAAGTAGACTGCAGAGAAAACAATTGTGAGTTTGGAATGTTTGCCGATGCACAGGAGAGAAATTCACATAATATAATTCATACGTATGACTGAGTTGCCAAATTATGTAGCACTAAATTATGGTAACAGGATCACTTATGATTAAAGAGTGAGACACCAACTGAATGCAAGGATATATTATCATCTGCAGTAACATAAATTCTTCCCATCCAAAATGGATTTTTGTTATTGTTAATGTATTTCTTAGAAAATGATTTCAAGATCAAAGTGCGAAAAAAATAAAACAAAATACTTCAAAGATAAATTTGCTAAGACTCAATTTCTTCATGAAAACAGAATGGCCAACCCAGGGAGACTTAAGAGCTTCCTAATTCTCCCAACTCTCCCAAAACGATCAAAATATGAGTCCTACAAGTAATACAAAAAACATACCCCTCCCCTCGACGAAATCCACCCTTAAGCCCAAAATCTTAACTCACAGCTCTCTTCTAACAATACTTTTTTTGGTCCCACAAAATCACGTCCCCCCGCTCATTACGTGGCTTTCCCTTCCTCACTCACTTACAAGTATAGAATTGAGTGATTTGGGGTCTTTCTGTTAGGTATCCGAACTAAGAAAATACCAAATACAAATATATTGCAATAACGAAACAAAATTACAATATAACAAATAGCCTTTCGAGAGGGCTAACTCTCTCCCAAAGTCCCACTATGAGACAATACCCAAAATCATCCCCCCAACTCTAAGGCTCCCTAACTTCCCTATTTATAACCAAGGCACCCTAGCTAATTACTATTATACCCTTACTACCATCCTAACACTATTCCCCAAATATCCCTAACTAGTACTCTCACACTCTCACATTTATAAAAAGACAATTTATTAAAATATGGGACAAACAATTTCTAGACTTGTCAAAATTGTCGGTCTAAAACAGAAATAATGGTAAATTGATATTATTTTGAAACCCACTACTATTTAATAATTTTTTTCCCAAAAATCTTCCAAACATTTGTAAAAAAAATTAAAATTAAAATTAAAAAATAATAATAAATAAAAACAATTAAGAATCACTCCTATCTGAAATATGATGACAGCAACTGACTTGAATTCAAGTCAGCTTCAAATTCTATATCAGTACCTAGCACGGAAAGCAACTCCAAGCATCCAATCATTTGTGGAGTATACGTTCACAAACCTTCCAGCCACCATCTGTAGAACAGCAGCAGTTATAAGATAAGAAATGTGTAGTTATGAGCAAAGTATTTGCACAGAGGAATAGAAAAAATCAAGTTGAGGAAGTGCTTTTTGGTCTAGAAACATCTGGTCACCTTTCTAGCAGCTTCCCAGTTCTGATCTTTAATTGATATGGGTGCTCCAAGAAGAACAACTCTTTCCACAAGCTCCGCTGATAATATTTAAAAATGATAAGATAATTCATTAAAAAGCAGATTATTGAGAGATCATGATTACCATTTTTTTCAGTCTCAGCCAAATATTGGAGACACTTGAATATTACTCGCGCACCAAGTGAGTACCCCACAAGTGTGACAGGCCTGGAATCAAAGTCGGAGAAGCTATCATCATTTTTTGAAAAATTGAACTAACTTCTAATAACTTCAAGGTAAGAATGTTTCACCTGTTCCCTTGTAAACCTTTCAACAACACATCCGCGAGCATTCTACCAGCTTTGTCTGATCTATACAGAAAATAGAAGGCAAAAGATTTCTTTGAAAAATGCAATTCAGAAATTGTCCAAGCATAATTTAGAAATTAGAGTGAGAATAAAATGTCAGAACGGTGAGATCCTATGAGCTGATACCCCTATGAGAGGCTTAAGCCTCTCAAATATATGTAGCTTATTCTAGATGAATATGAGAAAAAGAAAAAACGGAATATCTGTGTATCTATCTTACACAAAACCTGTTAATAAGCTTTTTGTTGATTATTAACGATTAGAAAGGCTGTTAATAAGCTAGGCCATAACATGAAGACAGAGCAGTTTATTGAAAGGAACAGGAGATTCTAGCATGTATCTAATCTCGATTAATAGCATGGGCTGTGACATGAAAGCAAGAAGACTAGTCTATTCTTTTATCACTTTCACCATCCTGGGCAGGGCTTATATCCCATGAGTGATAGTCATGGTAGAGTTACATGATCATGTAGGAGCAAGCTCTGCAATTTTTCTTTTTTCTTTTTTTCTTTTAATATAATGGAATTTGATCAAGTTTGCACTAAAACCCATAAAAGAAGGTAATCTTATTGCTACAAATTTTATGCAGTCCCTGCACTTCTTATGTATTCGTTCACTCTTTTCTTAATGAAAGCACGATTTCTTATCAAATAAAAAATAAATAAATAATCACGTGAAGAACCGCTCATGAAACAACAGAAAACTTCCCTCATTTAACTTCAGCTTTCCAACTTGCCGTCACTCCTTTAAAAACTACTACTACTAACAAGTAACTAGCTCCATCAGACATGTTTCCAGTCCTAACTAGAAATTCCAGGATTGGCTTATAGCAACAAAGAACATGTACTCAAGCAAAACCTTGAAGCGCTAATACTTCAGAAACCAGATTGATGAACAACTTGCATGCCTACAATTTGTCTAAAAAGATCTGGCGCTCAAAACAAGTTCTGAACCTGAAGGTTTAGCTCCTTCAATCAAAGGAATTACAACCTGTCAACGGCAATTGTCCACTTGCTGTCAATGAAATCAGTAGCCGCAAGTAAGGTAGCTGGCCAAGCCAGTGCTACTAAAAGAGAGCTCAGAACAGTCATCATTGCACCTTGCTTCATCAACTCCATTGCAATTCCTATTATCAAGCAAAAGAAAATCATCATTAAGGCAGGAAGAATTTGTGATCATAATGATTAATATCCACAACGGCATAGGAATTAAAAGAACAATTACTTGAAGTAAGCCAATCCTGAATTGCAGTGCTCACTGCAATTATATTTTTAGACTCCCACTGCAGTGCATACCTAAACATTAGCAGAGGAAATAAAATGAAATTGTTCATCCCCATAAAACAGTATTAAGTAAGATACCTAGTTTTAATTTGAGTGCCACTGAGATCAGGTCAAAAGCAAGCAGGAAAAGAGTAGTTACATGATAGTAAAAACCAAATTAGGCTTCAACTACATTCTCCAATTAACCTAATTGAGTATGTTTAAGAGCATGGTGTACCTTTCCAAGTTGTGATTTAGTCCTTCCCACGGCCTTAAGAAATCTTTCTCATCAAAGGCAAAACCTGACACTGTTATCTCCACTGCTAATCTCTGAAATAAGTAGAATGTTATCGATTTCCATTTTGGAAAACTACAGACATGAAGTTGTTATAGAATTTTAAAAAATCACACAGATGCTTCTAATAGAGATATGAAATGCACCAAGTAACAAGCAACACTCACGCCTTGGTTATGATTTTCTCCAATTGATTTAAATTCAAACTCATCAACGCTCCCAATTCTCCTAGCCATTTTGCTTCCTGTAAGTCCTGCTCCAGCAGCTGAGTTGAAACAATATTTATACAGAGGTATTAGCAGAGTTATCAACGGATTATTTTCAAAATCTCAAGGTTGCCCAAAAAGCCTTTAATTATTTTCAGTCTGATAAAGTTATGTCAATAATGACTTTAAATAGATCATAGAACTAGCGTGCAGAAGCAGCAGGAGCCTGGAATGATGATTGGCATCACTGCCATAGTCATTAAGACAGAATTCAGAAAACGAAGGCAAAAGGTTAACACTTGAATGAAATGATTTTTTAAGCAGATATAGACTCCCACTTCCACACCATATGATGTAATTAATTCCATTTCCAGCTTTTTATGTATTATTTTACCACCAAAAGATGCAGCAACAGCCACAGAACCAGCAACAGTTCCTGCAGCACTGGCAGCTGCAGCAAATCCACCTGCGCCAATGACAGGGATGATGGTACCCAATGTTGGGGCTAAAGCACTAAAACCTGCAGCAATCGCTGGGGCAGCTAATCCTGAGAACAAAAATAAAATCTCCTTACTAAAAAATAGAAATAATCTACTCAGAACATGTTTTCCTAGAATTTTTGGTAGTTCATAGACACGGTAGAGTACTAAAATCAAGGGACCAAGTACCTCCTGTAATTGCCATCAAGGTCCCTCCAGTTAATGCAGCTGCACCAATAATGCCACCACGTTTCCACTTATCCCAGTTACTCTCCTTTGAAGGGCTTTCTTCTCCCATCTCTGCCACGCTTTTCGCTAGAGCCATAGCTGAGCAAGCAACCATAGTCTCAATCGCTTCCTGCAAAGCAGAAAATACCACCCATAAGAATCAGATAAGAAAAAAAGATCTAATAATGACAAAATGATAATTCTGCAGTTGATGAAAACTGCCCATGTGATGCGAGAAGGGAATGCAGAGAAAAAACTGAATGCATGTAAACGTAACTGTGGTATTATCTATACTAAAGTTATAAATTGGGCCCACATATTGTAAATTGAAATAAAGAATTAAAAAATATAATTTTATGATTTATGGCCAATGCTATCAGTTATCACACTAACATCTAATTTTAAAGTTTCTTATTCACAGAAAGATCCAATGGAAAAGAAAGGAAAAGAAAAAAATTATTTATGATGGAAGTTACAGAGGACCTTCACCAACAGTTAATGAAATAAATATTACAATATGGAAAGCTCTGGTAAAGTACTTGAAATGAACAGGACAGCAACTAACACCCATACTCCAAAAAGGAAATCTTGTAAAAGAAAGAAAGGAAAAAGTAGTACTACAGGGAAAAGGGAGTTGGAAATATCTTATTCCTATGGTTGACTATAATATAAGAAGGAGAAATTTCAGAAGGCTACAGAGGGGGCTGTGGTATCTTTATGAAAATTTTAAGCTGGAATATAAGGGAATTCAGAGTAAAGGGGAAGAGAATCTTGATTAAATAAATCATTACAGGCTGCAGTCCTGAAGTTGTAGTTCTACAAGAAACAAAGATGATGGTGTTGATATAGAAAAAGAAAAAGAAAAAGGAGGTTAAATGTTATGGAGCTTAAAAGTCTTGTTTCTCCTATATGACAAGTGGAAAAAAGTTTCTTGAGAAAAAGCTTGGCCTTAGGTATTTGGAGGGGAAAAGTACCCAAAAATTCTTATGGACTTCATGGCATAAAGGGCCAAATACAGCAGAAAGATAAAAAAAAATGATGTCCTAACATGAGTTTTCATCCTGGTAGGTACCATTTTCGTAAAAATGAAGAGTAGGTAAATCATCTTTTTTTTTCCATTGTCCTTTTAGCAAAAACAGCTAGCCTCAGTTGCTGCAAAAGTTTAGCTGCCTTCCATTTTTGGGCTCTCAGCAAAAAGAAGTGTTGAACACAACACCTAAGTGGTCATACATTTAGAGGGATGACAAAGGTTCGATGGATAAGTGCAATTAAGATTATGGTGTGGCAGTTATGGCCGGCGAGGAACTGCTGGGGAATTTATTAGAAAGATGATGAGTATTTTTTTTTTCTCTCTCTGCAGCACACAGGGTGAAGAGTAATGTAGAAAGAGGTGCTATCTCTGTAATAATGAAAAATAAATAAGTCACAAAAGTTGAGCATTCAAACCATTTTTATCCACTTGATATCAATCCAGGTTGATAATAACCTCAAAGCCACACGATGTCGGGCATCATAACCCTTTCTTTGGCGGGATTGTTTCTTGTCATTTACACTTGTGTCTGCCAAACAAGCAGATAGAAGCTCGTAGAGAACCACCACTTTTCTCTGATAGCTAAGCATTTTTTCCTCATCAATAGGTTGCTCAATAGTCTCAGTCCATGTCCCACCAGCTGGCTGTTTAACAACAACCACTGCATTACCATCAGTACTTTCTGCTTGCCTGTCAGTTTCTTCAAAATTAGATTTTGCTTCAGCAGACAAGCACTTCTCCCGACATTCATATTCATATTCACGATATTTTTCATTAGATTGAGAAGTTATAAAAGCCTTCTCCATGTTTTCAGCTATACTATCAATAGATTTTGATAGAGCAAGTTCATGATCTTTCATCTCGGAAGCATATTCATTGTCCTCTGATAGCAACCGCAAGAACTGAGACAGCAGATATATAAAGACATGTTACATGAATTACACAATGGAGTAAAATGAAGGGAGAACCCTAATCATGTATGATATTTATAATATATTACGCACAGAGAAATATGAAATATATACGTCTAATAAGCTATATCACTGCAAAAGACAATAAAAAAGGCAATGATGATGAGCAGATTAATGGTATCTTAGTTTATGGGCTGCAGCACTGCAAGAGAAATAAGATAACATACTGCTCCAATGTGATGCTTAGCTGTACTGGATCCTGCAGTTTCCTCAAGTCCAGACCAAGCTGCTGAGTCAATCTCTAAAAACCTGATTGCATGAAAATCAACATTGAGACATTCCTGGGAAGATTAACCAACAAATTCTTGCCAAATAAATAAGTAACTAGGAAAACTTTGAAATAGAATATCCGAAGTTCTAAAGCTTTACCCTTCCTAAAAGGAAAAAAAAAAATACTTATATTAAGAAAGGTTAGGACAAGTTGATTTTATATTACCAAGTTCCTTTCCCTTTTGACTGTAATCTATTAGTTCTAGTTCTAGGCCTGCCTTTTCTTTCATACTTTCATTCTTCTCGATGAAAGTTGGTTTATCCACCCAAAAAGAAAAATTGATTGATGTCATGGATGGAAAACCAACTCCAGGACCATCAAAGCTATTTTCTGAATTTCACAAATTAAAATAGTGTTTCGAAAGTATCTATAATCACAATATCAGAAATATTATTTCCATTCCATATAATTTTTTTTTCTTGAGAGAGAAACATCCTTCAATCTCATTGATAAAATGGAACTATGGAATTACAAAAAGGGAAGCCCCATCCAAAGGATTACACAGAACTTTTCCAATGGGAGGTGAGGAAAGATAAATCGTAAATGCAGAAATATATATTCCATATAATTCATTTTAATTTATCTTTATTTTCTCTTTTAAAGTCGTTTCCCATGCTTTTGCCCCCCCCCCCCCCCCCCAAAAAAAAAAAAAAAAAAAAAAAAAAGTCACTTTCCATTAGTAACGAAAGTCTCTAAAAGACACTCGCACCCCTTTTGAATCAATTCCTAATCACATCTCCTCCAATAGCCACAAGTTTCATGATCAGTAGTAAATTAATACTAAATCAAAAACTTAAAGTTGTTAAATTAGGGCAAACATGATCTTTTTTTAATATGTCAACCCTCCCTCTCATGTCATGTGTACGTTTCGATATTAGTTTTATCAAATCAAACACATGTGGGGTTAACAAAATGAACGGAAGAGGAGCAAATACCACTGCTGGGATTCAAAGTCAAAACCTATTGCACTTTCATCATGTTAAACCACCCCTGCATCTAAAATTGTTACGCTGGAGCTAATTGATCTTCTTAATCTATTCACAGCAGTCTAATAACGAAAAACAAAAACTACCAACAACACCATCCAGAACCAAATATGATTGATCAGGAAACAAACTAAAACAGCTAGTCAAAATCAAAATTCAATTGTAAGCACGATCAACGTATGATAATTAGTAAATTTCACGCGGCTATGAACAAAGTAAGAGCAAACCTGAATACAGGATGAAGCAGGCCCGAGGATTCATGAACCCAAAGCTCGGGGTCCTCAGAGACCGAATCACTACTACTGCCGCTACAACTACTGGTTCGCTCCTCCGCCCGAGCTCCATCGTCGGAAAGCCCAAGAGGGCGCGTCTGGTGGATCTGGGCCTGATGAAGAGCAAGTGCAAACAATGCTCCGGAGGCATACCGCTGAGTGGGCGCCAAGAAGGAAGTGATCTGCATGGCTCAAGAACTGGAAACGAGACACTGAAGCATTCAGGCGAAAGGCACAAATGCAAGTGGTGGTCCGATTAGTGGGTCGCCCAAATTAACATCGTCGGAAGATGGCGATCGATCGAGGAGACTGACTGAGTCGTGAACAACGATTTGATGAATTGTTTGAATCAAATTCTGAGGCTCTTTCTTCTCTCAATCGCTCCGGTCGCGGATAGTGTCGTTTACTTGGTCATAACGTTTACCGTTGCTCCCTATTGTCTGTTTTTTGTTTTTGAGTATTCGATTCGCTGCTTCAACTTCTTTTATTTAATCGCCAAAGCGATTAGCGGTAATTGAAATTATCCTCAATCGAATTCGAGGTTCGAATCCTTTTATCTCAAATGTTGATGTACTAAAAAAAAAAAAAAAAACTATATCAAAGTGAGTCTAGCTTATCAGTAATTGACATATACCCTCGACCAAGATATCAGAGTTCATATTTGAAATAAATCCAAATCGAAAGCATTTGAAATGATTAAAAAAAAAAAAGTGACATTAGAGTGATGGATCAAAAATCATTTCAAAGTATGTAATGAGAGAAGAATACGTATGTATATTTATATTTACCCGTTGACACTGTGCTATTGATGGTAAATGTTTTTTTTTTTTTTTTAATTAATGAATGGTAAAGTTTTTATAACTTAAGGGTCCGTTTTGGATACCTTTTAATTTGAGTGTTTTCAAGAATGCATTTTCTTAAAAAAATTTGTATAAATTTTTTTTAGAATTTAAACACTCATATGTTTAGTTATATTTCCTCATAATTGTTTTTATACCCAAGTTATTAATACTTAGAAGTTCTTTTTTAAAAAATTGCTTTCAACTGTTTCTCTCAAAATTGTTTGTTTCTCAATTTTATTTTTTAATAAGTTATTTTTAGTGGTGGCCAAACACTAGAATTTTTTTCAAAATGTTTTTTTTTTTCAAATTAAACACTTGAAAAGTTAAACCAAACATACCCTAAATAGATACAATAAAATAAAAGATACTCGTATGCATAAAAAGAAGACGAAAAAGATTAGGATCTCATCCCAGTTATCGCCATTTCAATTAGAGTTCATTAGAGATTGCAACAGTCCATAAAGTCCTAAAACAAGATCAATCATCAACTTCACATTTTTTTTTTTTTTTTTTTGGACAATATGTGAAGATGGGGATTTGAACCACAGACTTTGTGGTTATCAGAACAACTTTATGCCAATTGAGCTAAGCTCTTGTTGGCCATCAACTTCACCTTTTCAAAAACCGTAAATTTGTTAGTATTTTGGGATGAAGCTTACTGATAGCTAAATGCAATTTGATATTCAATTTTGAGAGTTGTACATGTACTCTTCTCATTAATTGAAACAATTTTATTGAATACATCTGCACATTAAAAACAATTTTGAGAGTTGTACATGTACTCTTCTCGTTAAAAGTATTTTAAGAGAAAGCAATTAAACTAAAAGGTTAATCAAACTCACTCCCATTCCACATTAAAAAGCATCCAAGCAAGTTCTTCAACTCACCCATGAGCAAAATATAATTTCACAATTCCAAAATTTAGGCTCCGTTTGATAACCATTTGGTTTTTGGTTTTTAAAAGTTATGCTTGTTTCCTCTCAATTTTCTTACAATGGTTTTCATTTTTCTCAAGGACACATTTAAATTCCTAATCAAATTCTAAAAACAAAAACAAATTTTTGAAAACTACTTTTTTTAGTTTTCAAAATTTGACTTGTTTTTTTAAAACAAGGGAAAAATGTAGATAACAAAACAAAGAAACTTGAGAATAAAAGTAGTGTTTGTAGGCTTAATTTTCAAAAACCAAAAACAAAAAACGAAATGGTTATCAAACAGGGTCTTAAATAATAATGACAAATTTTGATCCCAAAGTTATAAAAAGTGACAGTATAACTAACTTGAAAAAAAAAAAAAAAAAGTCAAATTAATCCTTGCAACTACCCATCCTTCATAAAAAGAAAAAAAAAATAGTTACGCAGCGATAGAGGCTATAACATTTTTAACAAAATTATAATTAAATCGTCCATTCAATAATTAACCTGAACTTAATTATAGATTAGTTAAGACATATGTTATTGGTTTATGACCAAAAAAATCAAAGATTCGAACTTTAACCCTGTTTGTCAAAATTTAAAAAAAAATAATAAAAAAAAAAACTTATATATATACACACAAATACATGTAGAAGGCTGTTGTGACGAGCAAAAACAATCTTTCCTATCAAGGGAATGGTTAAAGCTCCATTTGATAACTATTTTGTTTTATGTTTTATATTTTTTTCCGAAGGGTTATCGAAGCCTATCAAGACAAGGATCCAAATAAATACCCAGAAAATGAAAGTCTCTAAAACAATCAGGTATTATTGATATGCATATTATTCCACAGGACCTCTAATTGTGCAGGTTTCATGTTAAAATTACAACAATGTTAACGAGCGACTTTCCGGTTCGAATAATGAATGTAAAACCAAATGTGCAGTGTATTAACTACGGATGCAAAAAAAAATGCATGGAGCTCCTCTATTGCATATTACCATTTCCTCCATAATATATTTACAGACTCCGCTGCCCTTAGGGTGGCGGCCGGAAAGAAGACCATCTATTTCCGCCTCTGAACGGCGGCTGTCTGTTCCACAGAGAGATCTACAACTACAACTGAATCTTGATTTCTCGAACTAGACGATGTGTTAAAACAATTGCTCATTTGGCCATTCCAGGATCGATTGCAGAAATGCCTGTCGTGCTTTTGAGACTTGTAATCCTTTCTAAAGCCATTTTGCAGTGCTGATCTTATTCCCACAGTATTCCTGCATTAGCCAAAGTTCTGGGGAAATTCCCGTAGGTTTTGTTTGTCAGAAAATGTTTCAGATTGGTTCGGTGTTATTTTACAAGGATTCTCATCCCTTGATGGTTGAAGAATCGACATGGTTTCTGCAGTTCAAGGTTGCTCGTCTTTAACTCTAATGTGACATGGAAACTGCAAATTGTCTGTGGAGCTTAATGCCTCTACCTTCATCTCACATGCTGGACCGAAAGCATCGACCGAGAAAAAACAATCACTTCTAGAATCCCGTGTTAATTCCCCACTACAATTCACCATCGACGCTGTGGAAGCCAAACCACTCAAGCATTCCATTGCTTCGACTTCTGCTAACAAATCTGAGACAGATTCATCAACCAAGGAATTGAAGTCATTGGGTTCATCAACAATTGCCTCCCAGTTTATTGTAGCCGCAGTTGTTTCATGATCATCCATTACATCAGATGATTTCAGACCAGATGCAGGTATGAGACTAGAGTTCAAGTCCTCAATAGGTCTACCTGGTGCAGCCGGATACCCACCCCATGGACCCGCCAGATGACTAGGAAGCTGTCGTCCACCTGGTAAACTCGAGGCAGTACTCCAGCTAGGACCAGAATTCTGAACAAGAACACTTGAAGATGCAGATTGTTTAATATCAACATCTCCACTCATTGGTTTCAGGGTGGAATGAGGAATATTAGGTAAAATTTCTCGGATTTTCTCTGATGGCTTGAAAGAATCCATCAAAGATAGACCACTACAATTAGAGTTCCATTCACGGGAGGAAGCATCTGCAGGTGGAGCGATCCAGTTTTGTCCTGAAGATTGACTAGAACAATCCTCACTACTAGACTGTTTCTTGCGACCAGGTTGACTATGAACTCCTCCCAAAGTAATAGTCTGAGAATTCTGATCCTCATTATTGGGGCTGTGATTTTCCTTGGCCTGATGGACTTCAGTAACTGGTGGTTGTAAAGATAATGTAGCCGATGAAAGTAAATTCATTAGGGATGGGTAGGACCATGAATTATTGTTCTTCAATGAGTTGTGCGCTACCTCAAGGTTCCCAGCTGGAGACTGATTAGAGTTGACGGTATCTGTAGGTGCACACAAATCTTTAGAAGGTGAACTTGAACCAGTGCTCATCATGGGCTCATTTTCAGCATCACAAACTGCAACATGATCTTTCTGCTCAGAGTTGCTATTCCTGATAAAATCCATGTCAAACCGAATAGAATTAGTATCAGAATCTGTACCTCCATTTCTTTGACCACTATGAAGATTATCGGAACCACCCAAAGAAAGTCCATTTCCACGCCCTAGACTCAGAAGATGATTGTTGTTCCATACAGAAGATGATTTGTTGTAACATCCATTTAATGCGTTGGTTAACAGTACAGAGTCGTTTTGTGATTCAGTTATCCTCCATACTCTAAGATCAGGAGTGAAGTGTCCATTATTGTTCCAATGACGTAAATGTGTCATAGAAAATGGGCCCTGAACTTTTCCAGTTGGATCCTGGTATTGCCATATCCTTTCCACTTCTGCATCATTAGAACTTCCTATCCCAATAGAAAGTGGTGGAATTGAGGCTTCAGGTAAGACCACTTGACAATGCCCATCAGGGGTCACAGGAGTGGCAGTTTTAGCCAGGCTAGGTACATTCCGGTTATTTGGTACAACACCTCTTCCTCCCCACAATGTTTCACAAGTCCTTTCACCAAGCAAGCAGTTGTCTTCTTCTTCTTTATTTACGTTAGCTGGTATGCTAATATTTCTACTTTGCTCTGAAGTACTAGTCGAATTTTGCTGTACATCACTTCCACTAACATTTGAATTGGTTCCTCTTCTTGGTGAGGTAAGCTCTCCCTCTCTTTCATCAAAGTCACAATTTCTAGATCTCTTTAGACTTCCTGCAAACACACGGATAAATTTACAGAATACTTCCTCAAGGAAAAACTTAGAAATAGTTCCATAATAACATAAAGACAGTTGACAGACCTTGTCTTTTCTTTTTTGATTCATCCTTATCTTCTTCAGACTCATCATAACTTGGATCCATAGTTGGATCTGAACGTACTTCAAGAATTTCTAGAAGCCTACGCTGTTGTTCTTCAGGTGACTTGAGCCGATGTAACTTCTCCGCAAGATCTCTTAGTGTATGGCAGAGTCAAGGAATACCATAAAAGCTCAACCACTTTCAAATCTAAACATACTAGAAACTAAAACTCTTCTAGAAATAAGATCATCTGCATCAAACCAAAGGTTGAGCAAATGAAACGTGCATAACGTAACATGGAGAAGATTCGGCTTCTCTTCTCTTAAGGATCTAGTATTTCTAGATTTTGGGTATAGAGCAAATACCATATATCAGTGCACAGCTCTGTGGTGTAGTTAACAAACCAAGAATCCAGATAACTTGTTATTTGAAAAGGCCTTGTAAAAGTTAAATTTAAAATAAAAGGCATAAAACTAAAATTAAAAAGAACCTCCATGCATTGCTATTCAAGAGAACTTTTATAGGGAAGAGTCACTAATCAACCACTTGATATTCATGGAACAAATAAATGCAAAGAAGAAGGGAGGAAATGGAAAGAAGATATTCAGCATTATCCATAAGCATGATAGCACTAAAGCAACTGAAAGAGTGAGTTCAGAACAATCTCGCATAAAAGGATATTCATCCATGTTGCCCTTCCCCCTTGCTTGATTGTGGAGGTGATTGAGTCGAGAGATCTCTTTTTCGAGCAGCTGGACAGAAATATGACAAACATACAACAGATAGCCAAAACAAGCGCATCAAATAACAGTACAGTGCTAAAAGAAAATATATGTAAAATCTAAAATAATACATCAACCTGGTTCAATGTACGCACATTTTTCCACCAATGTCCAGAATAAATTAATATGAATTTACCTTCTCTACGTCCTTTTTCTTTGAATAATTCTCATCTTTAATCGTTCTATTATTGTTTCCCTGACTTTCCCTACTAAATATTTCAAAATCTCTCTACCACCTGCACTTAAACTATCTATATCTGGATTATCTGTATATATGTATACGTATGCATATATGTTCATACATACATATACATATACATAAATACGTACGTATGTATATGTATTAACCAAAAATCCATATTGCTATATGTAACATTGTCTAGGCCAATAATCAATCAACCATTTAGTGATGTCATTGTCAACTTCAATTCATAGCTACCCCTGCCCTAAAAGAAGAATGAAAGGAAAAAGAAAAGAACTCACATTTTGGCAACATGAGAATTATTATATGAAAAGAAGGTTCACCAGCACGTTAATTTCATTAAAATATTTTCAATTTCTATCTATATAATATATGTTGATGTGAAAATTCAAACTACCAGTTTGGCTTTAAGAGGCACATAAAGTCCTTAAAATCTTAAATATAATAGCAATCTACAACATATCATATGGTTTAATCCTCTCTTTTAGAAATAGTTGGAAACTCTTTTTATATGAGAAATAGATGGAAACTTTAAGAAAGAAGAGAAATTGCAATGGCTTAATTGATTATTTCATAAATAGTTGCCCAACAATGAGAGATTCTTAAATTATTCTTCTATTTTCATAAGATTTGCTTGCTTCAAGGAAAAAAAACATCATTTATGTCTCCACACTTCTGCACTTGTTCTGTTTTAGAACTTGTATTTTCAACATTATAGTCTTCGTACTCCCAATAAATCTTAAAATTAGTCCCTATCCTTGGTCTGTGGTTAATTTTTAATAATAATAATAATAAATTGACTATCAAATTTCCTTAATAATAATGATGTAATATATATATATATATATATATATATATATATAATTATCTCCTGCCGTTCAGAGAGGACTCAACTGTTAGTTAGTACCCCCTTGGTTTCGGGGTGGACCCTTTCACTCTATTTTATTATATACGCTTAGCGAAAAGAATGTTTTTGATACACCTAGGACATGGATTCTATATGAACCAATGAATCATGACAAGTCTTTACTACTAGTAATGACTTCCTCTTTCCTTACTTCATCCTTTCCATAATCACTAAATTAGGTGGGGAAGTCTATTATAGGTTTCAAATAAACTGACAAAAAACTTGAACCTAAAAGATGATCCTTCAATATGCCAAACCACCCTAAAACCTCAAGCCTCTACATTCCCCAGAAAAGAAAGAAGGAAAAAACTTGAAATTAAGCCTCATATAATTGGAAAAAGTGTGGTTGAACTCACATCATTGATCTTCAATGCATGAAGTTCCCTTCCTTTGTCCAGAATTTCACCCTGCAGTCAAAGACAAACATCGCTATAGACAACGCAATCTCTATAAAAGTTTGTTGTTAATTCACAACAGCTAAATAGGCTGAAATATATAAAGAGCTATGGATAATGAAATCTTACAACGCTGAATCGTTTGACAAGCCCACACTTTATGCTCCGGCGTAGACGTCGACATTCTTCCTGAGTACATACTAATACATCAATACCGCCACACAGGAAGGGTAAAATTCATACACATTTTTTATAAAACTACACAATGATACAATATCATGTCCATCACATTCTCACATCATGTCAAAGAGGTGATCACCAGTAATCAGTAACAGTACTTTGAACTAATACATCAATATCGCCACAGGAAGGGTAAAATGCATACATATTTTTTATATAAAAATACACAATCATATAAATATCATGTCCATCACATTCTCACATCATGTCAAAGGTAATGACCAATAATCAATAACACTACTTTGAACTAGAGAAGTCAATATAAAGAATAAAGATGATACACAAACTTCATAATCATACTGATGCACAAAAGATTTGGGGGATGACTTTAATGAGATAGTATCTCAAACATTGCTTGCAAAAATTGGCATCCTTTTTCCTTTTTTTTTTTTTTCTTTCTTTTGAGCCAGAAACATGTAGTTGCATTTTCAAAGCAATTGACTTTACATAAAAAGTCTTCTAACCCATTAATAAAGTTCACTTTGTTCGTTGAGTTTCTTAATCTAAATCCCATTCAGTCTCCAAAAGAAATGATAATTCGGTCTTTCTTGTTAGAAATTAAATGAGAAGACAATATTCGAGATTAAACATGTGAAAATTTTAACTATGGGCTTTTCCTAGAAAAAAACAAGATGCGAATCCTGAGAATGAGGCAAGGGTCCAAATTAGAATGTGTAAAAACATTATCCACTTGAAATGGCCTTATACTAGAAGCAAAACCATATGACCGTAAGATGAAGTATGCTCAAACAGACACAAACAAACCAACTACAAAACCAGCCAGTGAGAACTTCATACACAGATCATTCAGCTTTACATGTAATTTATAATAGATGTGGGCTCACTTATGATGAAAACCAAAGCAATTACATATTTAAGCGTGATAACTGAATCTAAGTTGCATAATATATAACCACCATTATAAAATCAATAAACTGATTTCCAACTAGCCATGGGGTTTTAAGAGATCGAGGAAAATAACAATATTTCAATTAATACGGTAAGTTTAATAACCTCAGTAAACTCTTGGTTAGAGATCCCATCAATGGACACGGTCTCTCTCTTGTCCAAGTTCAATATATCAAGCGTCACATCAATTGTTTTCTCTCCGATTGTGTATGGTGTAGAAATCTTGCTTATGCCTGTTTACATCAGCAAAATGTTAAAACGGAGGGTAAAAAAAAAAAAATCAATGTCATATGAAGCATTAATATTAGATATTAATACCTACAACTTGGACAAGCCTATGAAAATCATGCTTTTCATCATTATTTGGAATCTGTATTCTCACAACTGAGCCTACAACCATGTCACTAAATTTTTTATCATCACCAATTAGGCTCACTATCATATCACGCCGCAAGTAAATCAAGTTAATGTTCTGGACATCAATTGCCGCATATTCATCTGCATTTGATTGCTGCCTGCTCTCATCAGCTTTCTTGCGCAGTCTACGCTTTCTTTCACAATCATCCACTACTTCACAATCATACTTCTCTTTGCTTTCAACTGGATTGATCACTACACCAGCTCCTGTGCTAGTTACATTATCAGCTGCAGTTTCTTTTATGTGGATGTGAGATTCAAGAAGATTTAGCATCTCAAAGTGACCTATACGGGATTTCCCAAATAGATTGATAAGCCTCAAATCACAAATAATTTGGGATTGCTGTTGAGGATCCCGAAGATTATTTCTCTTCACATACTCCAGCAGTAAAGCTTGTACATCAAATGGTGAAAGCCTGGTTGTGTCGCCATTTCTCATATGTGCAACAAAGTCCATGAGCTCCTTAGTTGCCCATTTTGAGGTTCCGGAAAATTGTGTCCCCTCACTACTACTTGGTCTGTCCACTCTGTAACTAAATTTATTCATAGAGCTTTGTTGCCTGTTAGGCCTTTTCCTCTGTGATTTTAAGCTTCTAAATGAATTATGAGCTCCCTGGCTTTTATCAATAGTACCATCATGAAGCTCACTAGGAGCCACCTTCTGATCCATGATAGGGATTCCTTTCCATGGATTCTTAGCTCGAATGAGCTCATCTACAGTTAAAGAGAGTTTTTCTTTTAAATAAATCCAATACACTTTAAAAAGATACTCCCAGCTACTTTTGTCATCAAAATCCACTTGGACCTGCATATGTTAAGAACAATTTTGATGTTAAGAACAAAATAAAAGCATAAATTAGAAACTGTCATACAGAAGATGGCTGATAGATATATCTCACAACAAGGTCCAAATACAGCACTAATACTATGAACATTTAGATGAGTTTATTGCTAACTCCAAGCAAATAAAGAAGATCGAATGTTAATCTCAAACCAAGTATCACTTGAGTGAAACAGAAAGCAAAGATGGTTTTTCTTGCGTGCACATGCATGTTTCACATTATGAATGCATTTCTTCATAATAAAAATATAACATCATTCATGCATAGACAGGAATACAATATAGAATTTTTGCTTACCGATTCTCCATCAGGTGTGCTTTTCTCGATTAGCATTATTATGTTCATACATGTTCCACAGAACCCTTTGCTTCCCCTAACACACTGGTAATCAGCACCTTTAGTGCAACCCTTGCACAGAGAAAACGGGCATGTATAGCACATATAATAGGAAGCCTTCTGGCAATTAGTACATATATGCCATCCTGCACAATGATGAAAAAGATTGCATCTTGAACACTAGAAGATAGCGAATATTGGGTAGGAATTTTATATGACATCCACTCCTAGCAGGAGTGTATGAAGAAGCACGGAACAAGAACTAACGCCCGAATAACAAACAAAAACACAAAGCTACATACCACAGTTCCATTTAGCTTTCGATCGAAAGAATGACTCGTCTCGCTTGATGCATGATGGATGATAAGCCTTGGGACAACCTCTGTCAATTAACAATAAATGAAAACCCATTTTTTATGGGGAAACGATTCAAATATAGCACAAACCGGCACATGCACAGAGTAACAGACAACAAAACGGGAAACGATTGAGCTCAAACCGTAATACAATGTTCAATTAAGGAAATTCTCTCTCACCTTAGATGCACAAAAGTAAAGACTTACTATTTCCGTGCCCTCACCTCAACTAAATCAAGAGAAATTCATTTGAGCAACGTATTATGTTAACAGCGAATTCTCCGCTGAAACAGCTACAACTAATAAAAAATCTCAAGTGTGATCGAGACGGAATTCCCTAAATAAAAGGCGAAGGCGCAAAGCAAAGCAAAGAATCCACAAATTCAGAGTATAAAAAACCACCCCCCATCTCCGAAACTCACGGCAAACCACAAGTCACAAGACAACAAATAGGGCGCACAAACAAAGTCGACTCACCGGCGATCACAGAGAACAAGGCTCCCACCATCAAAGCAAATAAAACACACATCCTCCTCATCCTTCTTCTGCCTCGGCGGCGGCGGCGGCGCCTTAACTTGACCCCGAGGCGGGCGACCTCGCCGCCGAATCCCCAAAGCCTTATCCGCAACAACCTTCTCCTTCAATTTCGCATTCAGCTTAACGGAAGAATCCCCAGCCATCTGAAGCGGAACTCCCAGCGGGTGCGAATCATGGACATCCGGAATACTCCGGGAATGATCGAGGTCCATGAGGTCGGGAGCGTGGAGAGAATTCCCCAAAACGGAGGCGTCTGGAGGGGGGTCGTCGGGATGAAGACGGGGTTTATACAAATCCAAGGGCGGATCGTGGGGTTTGTCCATGAGGGATCGAAGAGAATGAAAGAAATAGGTTGAGGGAGAGATTTAGGATCGGAATTGGAATGGAAAATGGAGATTGAAGGTGAGTTGACAACCCTAAGTTCTGGCGAAGGCAAGGCAACGCAAGGAAGCCTTTGCGTGGTCGGTCTGGTCTGGCCAGAGGGCACTTGGAAATGGACTGGGTGAGGATGTGACAGGCCATTTTGTTTATTCCCTTTTTTTATTTTTATTTTTTTATTTCTCTTCTGAAATTCCTTTTTTTTTTTTTTTTTTTTTTACTGTTCTAGTGAGATAGTCTGACTATAGAGAGAGAAAGAGAGGAAAGAAGATTGAGTACGTAAAGTTAGGGAGGGACCGACTCCCGCCTCACCAAATTTTCCTTTTTCTTTTTTTTTTTTTCTTTTTTTTCCAATTTTATTTTCTGGTTTTTCTTCTTTTTTTTTTTTTTTAATTTTGACCATTGGGGTAAGTTTTGAACGTTGAATTTGACAGGAATTCCAGGGGATGTACTCTACCTTTTATCGCAGAGTTCAATTGATTAAGATATATACCAGTATAAAAAATCACTAACGAATTACCACATCTAGAAAACTGCATGCTTCGTAATTTATACAAAATGTTAGAAATTGAATTATGATGTTGGGATCATAGGTGGATAACGAGCTATATTATTATTATTAAGAGTCCATTCCGATATCCACTTCAAAATAAATATCTTTAACCAAAAAGTTAAAAGTTTGAATATTCACTCCCACGTATTGTTGACGATTCTAGAGGGTGTACTACGAAGAGCATTCTAGGAGATTGTGTATTATTAATGTTACTAAGTGTTTTCGGATGTGTGTCAACTTAATCATAATTTTAATTAGTTAAAATATATACTTTAGTTGAATGTTAGAGGTTTGAATCTCTACCTTTACGTATGGTTAAACTCAAACAAGTACAAAACGGATGGTGTGAAATTTGTTTTGTTTGTAAATTTGTAGTTTGTTTGATTAATTTAGGGAGGAGAATTGAATAATTGGAATGCTTGCAAAAGAATCCTAAGCTAGCTAGGAGGGTAGGGAGTGTTTCTTTCTCTCATGGGATGATGAAATCCAAAAGATTTTACATGGGAGTTTTTTCTTTCTTTTTTTTTTTTTTTTCTTAATAGCAAAGAATTAGGGATTTCAAATGGTTCATGATGTTTCTGTGTGAATTGTGTGTCTTTTTTAAAAAAAAAACAAAGGAAAAAAGAAAAAGAGACAGATTAAAACTTTAAGTGGGGTGACATTATAAACTTTCATGAATATCGTGAAGATGAAAATCAAAATGGGATTTTACATTATAAACTCTCGGTCAAAAAAAAAAAAAAAACAAATTATCAACTTTTAAATTTGTTACCTTATGAAATCTTTTTTAATAAATAAAACCTATGTTTAAATATGGTTTGGCCTAGGAAGGTAGTTTAAAACTTATTCTATTTAATCTCTTTATTTTTAAATATCATCTAAACTTGGTTTGTATATGTCTAATAAAAAAATTTAAAAGAAATGGTCCGTACAACCAAGGATTAATTTTCAACCAACTTTAAAAAACCTTCCGTACAAAAGATATAATGTGAATATATGTTTTTCAAATATCTTAAAGAAATACCAATATGGACTAAATTTTAATCGCAAGAGTTAGCGGCAACCTAATGACACATTGACTATTTCTCAAATTTCTAAGGAGAAGACTTATAAAGACTAAATTTAATAACAGAAAGTTAACCTACGACCTTACAATGATACAAAATGTTGGGGGAAATTACAAATAACAGAGGAAAATAGAGAAAATATTGAGAAACAGACACCTAAACAATTAGGTTGAGGCGTGGGCATCTCTCTCTCTTTAAGGGGATTCAAGCCCTCTGCGATGTATAATTCTTTATCAATCACCAGAACGTTGTGTAGCTCAAACCACTCTGCACTAAGAGGTTGAGCTAAAAGCTTAAAAGCTCCACAACAAAGAACAACCCCTCTTGAGAAATATGAGAAAGTAGAAAGAAAAGAAGATAGGAATTGTTATGTGTTTTTTATGTTAAAAGTGTTTGGTGTGAGAGGTATTTATAGGATTTTCAAGATCTTGAAATTTAATACAAAACAAAAGTAACCAACACATGTTAAAACCAAAACTCTCCCACCAAATACGTTTTTCTCTCTTAAATAAGAGAAAACCCCTCCAAATTTAATTTCTAAAAAGAAACTCTTGTTTAAATATTAAAATGTTACGACACAAAACAATTAAAATTTTTTAAGTACAAAAAAATAACCACAATCTAACAATATGGAATAGTTTGAAATTTTTACTCAAAAGCCCATAAATTAAAATAGAATAAATCATAAAATACAAACTCCAAACTATATAGATAGGTTGATATGCTCAAAAGATAATTATTGTAGACCACGAATAGGTACGGAATGAGGATTCAAAAGACAGATTATCAATATAGCTACATTATTTTACATTATTGTTTAAAAGAAGGAGGGGACCCTAATTTTTTTTAATTGAATATTTAAACTATAATAATTGACTTGAAGTAGTATTCTCCTCAAACTAAGCTATAAAAAATATCTTTTTTTTAAAAAAAAAAAAACTCAACCATAAAATCAAGCCAGCAAGTTAATCAAAATTAAATGTCCACTCCAACCACAAGAAATGTTCACATTTAACTACAAATCTAGAAGGAAAAAAAAAAGTCCACAAAACTCTATAAATAGAAAATGCTGATTTATAATTTGTTAGGCTTCGATCCCATCATTAATTAAAATGTGATGAAAATAAAAAAAGTGAATTTAGTTGGATTTTATTATTGATTTTATTGTTAAAGAAATGACATGGAATATTTTTTACTGTGTGTTTATTTTGGATATGTTTGAATTGGAAGGGGGACGCGGTGGACGAATTAGAAAATTAAAATAAAATAAAATAAAAAATAGAAGGAAAGGAAAAGGAAAATGAGGGAGTTGAAAATGTTAAGGTAATGGTCAAACGCGGCTGTTGTTGCGGTTCGTGGGTGGAGATGACGTGGCAGGCTCGGCTTCGAGCACCACGTGGGTGCCAAACACGCTGTCAATACGGGAGGAAGAGGTGGGGACCACTTGAAAATTCCCTTTGCTAAAAACGCTTAAAACATGTTCCCATCCATATCATCCATCCACCTCCCCAAATCCATGTATCTCTCTTCCTTCTTCCTTTAATATTCTTTCTCTTTGCATCTAATTATGGTTTTCCTTTTTTTAGGAAAAAAAAGTCAAATTTTACTCTTTTTTTTAACTTGGGTGATGATATCAATTTTGATTCTAAACTTTCAATTTCATCAATTTAGATGGTAAATGTAGATAATTATCGTAATTTTTACTTTCTACTCAAATTTACCTAAATCATCCACTAACTTTGACCAAAAGACAATGTAAAAGTCATATAAACTCATGAAGGATGTGTTTACTTATCTATAATGGAAATGTGATGCAATCACAATGAAAAACAATGGAAATGAAATTAAATTACAATGGTTATCATATTCTAGGGGTGTTCATCGGTCGGTTGGTGTCGATTTTGGGGTAAAATCGACGCCGAACCAATTGGTTGGTTTCTAGAAAAATGGAAACCAACCACTATTTGCTACATATAACAGTCGATCGATCAGTCGGTTCGGTCAGTTCACTATATATATATATAATATTATTTAATACTTTTTTGTTCATAAGATAACAATAGGTAGTGGGTACATTTTTTTTCTTCATAATTTAATTAAAAATTTTATTTTATTTATTATATTGTTGGTCAGTCAATCGATTTATTGCATAAATAGCAACCGACTGACCGACCGACGGTTTTACCACGACTCCGACTGACAACGTTGGAAAACCGACCGACCGCCATCGTTTCAGTCGGTTGGATCAGTTTTCAGTCTACATTTGAACACCCCTATCATCTTCTTTTGATGATGACTTGGAGTTGGCTAGATGTTGTCTACATCAATAGGGAATCAGAATGGAAGTACGTATGATTACCAAAATGTCATTGCTTTTCGATCTCGATTGCACAAAAAAATCAATTACGTCACTCAACTCACACTCTCACTCTAGCTTTCAATTACTTTGAGTTGTCTGGAATCGTAATGAGAAATTTAGTTCTCTCTCGATAGCGATTTATTTTGTACCTCTTGCTCTCATTCTCACTCTCAACCACTAGCATGCTCTCACTCTCGATTAAGTTATCACCTCAATAGTATTTGAAAATATGGGAGTTAATGACTCTTTCTCCTATTTAATCATCATCGCCTACCTAAATGCTTAGGTGCTTATTACTCATCCTTCTAATTTCTCTTAGGTCATTCATCTCTTTCTTCTTTTTCGAAATGTCATCTAATGTTTCTTTTTTTTTTTCTTTCTCCGTAGAGCCATTTGACGACAACTTCAAACAGTTTAGTGCATCAATATGCAAGCCCACATGAACTTCTTCAGTTGAAACCTCTGATGGCGACTCTGTGAATCGTCAGAGTTTCTCATCACGTCATCATCTTCTTTCGATACTTCTTTTTATTTGACATATTCAAAGTCGAAGCATACTTCATCCAAGCGTCCTCACCCTCTATGGAGTTGGTTGACAAGATGGAAGAAGAGAATGACAAGGAGCAAATGATTGAGATCTCCTCAAACTCTCAATTTCTTGAAGGACCCAGAGACGACAAGGACATTATGAGATCTCCTTCAACTCTGAATCTTATGAAGAATAACAATTCTTCCTTTTATTCATCTGTTTAGCTGTTAATAGTTAAATTTTGTTATCAGTCATATGACACCCCCTACTTTTGCATGCATGTATTATCGTGAACATTAAGGAAATACCTTTTCCGTAGGGCCAAAAATTGTCTCTTCTATATTCATCTTTTTTATTTCTTATGTTGTTATTTCAGAAAAATCACATTTAGGCATTGTACTGCAAATCATATTTACACTCTGGATTTGGCTCTCACTCGTCTACTTAATGGAACACTCACGCTCTTGCTCCTGATCATTATATCCTCTAGCTCTTACTAAATTTTTACTCTCGTTCTTGAAACCCATAAAAAAATCGTCTATAAAAGCAAAATACGGGAGGAAAAAAACATTAAAGAAAAGAAGTTAGCAAGAGAGATAATTCTAAACAATCGGGAGGGAGAAGAAAGTAGAATAAATAAGTTGAGGTTGGTGTGAGTCCACATGAAGGAGAGAGAAAGGGCAAATATTAGAAAGTAAACAAAAAAGAATATATGGTGTGAGTTATGCATAATAAGGAATAAAAATGAGATTGATCGTCTTTTTTTTACTGTAATTAAAAATGAGAATGAGATTGTAGATTTTGGAGTTAGACCCCACATTTAATTATTTTTTTTTTAAGAAAATAAAATTCATTAAACCAAGCAATGATAATCAAATGGGTCCACAAATGGTCATTCTCATTCTTTGATTACCATTGTGGGGAGAGGTAAATGCACCTTAACTTCAATTAAATCAAACTTTGTACATAATAAAAAGGTTTTTTTTTTTTTTTTTTTTTTAAAATCATCCTATCAATTTTGTAAGCGACATATGTTGTATTACTCATGGAATCTACATAAGAATATTGTTTTTTTCCATGGTTTTTCACATGAAAACTTATCCTAAAGTAAAAATGGTAACATTATTCAAGTCTAAGGTATGGTTTTATGAAGGTGTAAGTTTATGGTTAAAATTGATACACAGCAGTAAGTTGACAGTAAAATTGATAGTTTTCCTTTTTTAAAAAAAGTTTAAAAAATAATTGTTTGTGTATTTCTTTTCGTTTAAATTAAACTTTTGGTTTTCGTAGTAAAACTAATATGTCTGTGTAGGATTGAAACTTTTAACTTCAAGGAAGATAATAGATGTTTTTGTCTATTAAGATATATACTCAAATTGATAAAATTTTAAGTTCCATCTCACAACCATTTCGTTTTTAATTTGTGGATTTTAAAAAATGTGTTTGTTTTCTCACGATTTCTTTTTTAGTTACCATCCAAATACAAAATTTTAAATATATTCACTTTAAATCTTTCTTGTTCCAAATGAAAAAAAAAAATTAAATCATTTTTTTATTACAAGGAGAAGATTAGGCTTTTTGTTTTTCCAGTTTTGTGTGTTTTTTTGGTATCTATTAGCTATATTTGTTGTTTCCCCCAATTGGTTCTTCGTACACATCTTTTTAACCATTGAAAATGAATTATCTATGATTTTTTTTTCTCTCGAAATCTACTCAATTACATATCAATGTGTTTTTCTTATTTTGATTTTATTTATTTTTTTTAATTTTGGATTTCTAGATTTTTTTATGTGGTTTCTTTTTCTTTTTTTGTTACTTTGTCCAATTTTCTCTCATTTCATGGCACTAGTTGAGTAACACGTGCATTGCACGTGAAATATTATAGTTTTAAATTAAAATATGAGAAAATAATAGTTTTCTAACATGCAATAAATAAGGGTATAAAAAAAAACATGCAATAAATAAATATTATATAATTTTTATTTTAATAAAATTTTAAAAGGTAGACAAAGCAAACTTTTTTTTTTCAATGTTTTCATATTATTATTTTTTCATGAAAATTTCTATGTATATATTACAAACGAAATTTTGTACAAATAATTAATTTGTTAAATGAATATGTTAATATTTTGATATAGTGAAACACATACATCAAAAAAATTTCATTTTAATGTTTTTATATTTTTATCCTTTTCGTGAAAATTCTGAAGAAAAAAATATAATTTAGAATTGTTTACATAGTTGTGTCTTATACATATAAGAAATAAATAAATTAATTATATTATTGTTTTAAATTAATTATTAATAATTAAATTAAGAAAATTATTCTAAAAATACACATTTATTTAAGGGAAAAAAAAGTATATTATGAGATATTTGCATCTCTATGAAATATTTTGAACATTTTGTCTATAAAATATGTATATTTATATAATTGAAAGAACACGAGTAATAAATGTAAAAAAAAACTAAAATATGCATATAATGTTTAAGGAAAATATTATTAAAAAGTGAATAAAAAATGAGAAGGGAAAAATAGAAAGTGAAAGTTTCTCCTAATGAAGTATCATGTAACTTTAGGATTAGATGTCAAAATAATTGTTTATAACAATAAACGTGAACTAAACATTTTCAAACACTCAATCATTTGGGACACTATTGTATAACCCAAAAATAGGAATAAAGAGGTTGTTTTCTATAGAACCTATAAACGACACGTCTCCACTATTAAATCATGATGTTTCAAATTTACGATCTAGATAACACCCATACACAGTGGAAGTCACACTCATATGTGAAAGAATGCTTTGTTTCACTACGTAACCACTCCCCATGGATTAAATTTTCTCAACAAACACTTCTAACAGTTGCAACTATTCGAAGCAATGGAATAGTCACACCCATATGTGAAAGAATGCTTTGTTTCACTATGTAACCACTCCCCATGGATTAAATTCTCTCAACGGGACACTTCTAACAGTTGCAACTATTCGAAGGGAGGGACAAAAGAGGAATTTATTAAAATGTTAAGGGCAAAATGGGAAGGCAAAGATTCTCCCCTCTTAGCCCCATTTATATATAGTATAGATTTATAATAAGCTCAATCTGCCTATTCCAAAGCCTTTTCCTTTATCTCCATTTTCATTTGATCTTTTAGGCCCCGTTTCCATTTGATTTTTTAAAATTATATTTGTTTTCTCCTAGTTAAGAATACATTTGAATTTCTAGCCAAATTTCAAAAATAAAAAAAAAAGTTTTTGAAAATTATTTTTTTTTAGTTTTCAAAAATTGAATTGATTTTTGAAAACATGAGAAGAATGTAGATAAAAAAAACAAAAGAAACTTATAGATGAAAGTAAGGTTTTTGGTTTTTTGTTTTTAAAAATTAAGCTTGTTTTCTCTCGATTTCTTTACAATGGTTTGCATCTTTTATTAAGTTCATATTTGAATTCATAGCCAAATTCAAAAAAACAAAAATAAGTTCTCGAGAACTAATTTTTTTAGTTTTCAAAACTTGACTCGATTTTTGAAACACGTGGAAAGAAGGTCGATAACAAAACTAATAAACTTATAGGTGGAAGTGGTGTCACTACAAAATTTTCGACTTTTACCGACGCAAAAATGCGTCGGTATAGCCTCCTTTTTTGCATCGATAACTATTTCTACCGACGTAAACTTTGCGTCGGTAAAAGCATCAGAACAGAACAGTCGGTGTAGGTTACGCCGACACAAAACCGTTAAGCGTGGCTAGAAATTCATTTATGTCGTCGCAAAAAATGCGTCGATAGAACGTTATCTACACCCACACAAACACGCGAATTTCTGCTGACGCAAACATGCATCAGTATAGATACAATTATGCGTCGGAATAGGGTGAGTTTAGGGTTTAGACACGTATTTCTACCAATGCAACTTGCGTCGGTATAGATATAATTACGCGTTGGAATAGGTCACATTTAGGATTTGGATAGGTATTTTTACTCACGTAAAAAGCGTTGGTATAGATACAATTATACGTCGGAATAGGCCGAGTTCGAAAACAATATTTTCCAAATGTCTTTATATTACCGACGCAGTTGTGCGTCGGTATAAGTACCCCCCATTATCTGGATTATTCATTCGTGTTTCATATTTATAACACACCTAAGTGTTGATTGATTATATAACATAAAAGTAAGGGAAAAATACACTTTTAGTCCCTGAGGTTTGGGTTAGGTTTCATTTTGGTCCCTGAGTTTTCAAACTCAACAATTTAGTCCCTGAGGTTTGGTTTTAGTTTCAATTTGGTCCCTCCATCCAATTTTCCGTTAATAGTTAACGGATTGCTGACGTGGCAAAATTTTTTTATTAAAAAATTATTTTTTAAGTTTTTTAAAATATAAATATAATAAAATAATAATTATATTAATATTTTATTTATTTCGTCCTCCTCTCTCTCCTTCTTCTTCCTTCCACCCAAGCCATTCTTCTTCTTTCTCCCAACAACTCTTTCTCCCCGTTTTCGGCGCCGGAACGGAGAGGAGGGAGTTCCGCCTCCCTCCTCCTCTTCTCTGTTATTAAAAAAAAAAAAAAAAGAAGAAGAAGAATATGAGAAGAGAAGAGAAGAAAGAAAGAAAATAAAGAAAAAATAGAAAAAAAAAAGTCACCGCCGGCCGCCAGCCATGGATGAAAGATTGTTGAAGAAGAAGAAATAATAGAAGGAGAAGGATGAGGAAGAAGGTGGAAGAGAATAAAAAGAAATAAAATAAATTAAAAATAATAATATTTTTATTTTTAAAAATTAAACATTAATTTTTTAATTAAAATAATAGTGCCTCGTCAGCAGCCCGTTAGATTTAACGAAAAAATGGATGACAGGGATCAAATTGCTCCTTATCTCAAACCTTAGAGACTAAATTGTTGAGTTTGAAAACTCAGGGACCAAAATGAAACCTAACTCAAACCTCAGGGACTAAAAATGTATTTTTCCCTAAAAGTAATCTATAGCTGATCATTCGATGAATATCATAAAAGTCAATATATATTAAACATATCACAAAAGTCGATATATAATCCATGTTCAATAATTCAAAAACAACCCAAAACCATACATTGTTTCCTACCGAACTTGTCCAACGAAAATACATAAAAAAAAACCAATAAAGAAAAACAACATCCACATCTTGTCTCATAAAAGTGCCTTGAAGATGCATCCTCATATCATATCCCAAAAAAGGGGTAGAGAGAGATCGAAGACATACCGGCAGTGAATGACTGAAGACTGGACAAAAATTTTGGGTCGCGGGTTTAGCAAAAAAAAAAAAAAAAAGATCAAAATAGGAAGAAGAAGGTGAAAACCTATCATGGGTTCAATAAAAAGAAAAAAAAAGCAAACTATGAAGAAGGCGAAAACTCACCATGAGTTTAGACGGCAGCAGCAGTCGACGCAAAGGAGAGGAGACGGTGCAAAGAAGAAGGAGAGAATAGAAGATGGAGAAGAAAAGAAGGGGCTAGGGCTTTTTAATCGGGATTTCTCCCGACGCAGTTCTGCGTCGGAATAGGCCCAAAAACGTGTCGGAATAGCCCAGACAAAATGCAATGTTTCACTACTATTTCTCCCCTCGCATTTTGCATTGGCATAACCTCCCTACTGCGTCGGCAAAAATTTTTCGTTCTTTCGTGGAAAATATGGAGGATTTATTCCAATGCATAGTTAGTTGCGTTGGTAGAAATGAGTTTCTACCGACGTAAAATTATGCGTCGGCAGAAATAGTGTCGGGACAGTTCAAAATTCTTGTAGTGTGTTTTTAAGCTTAATTTTAAAAACCAAAAATCAAACAGTCAAAACCAAATGTTATCAAATGAGACCCAAATGGTTATTAACGAGACCTTACTTTTTCATAATTTTAGTCATTTAACACGTGCTTTGTAAGTTGAACTTGTTTTCTCCTATATAATAACTTATTTTTCTTTTATTATTTACTATGATTTTTTTTTGTACAATATACACTGCTAATTTTTTTTTTTTGAGTACATCAACATTTGGGGGTGGGGGATTCGAACCTCTGACCTCATGGTCGAGGGTGTATGCCAATTACCGCTGAGCTAAGCTCGCTTTGGCATATACACTGCTAATTCAGTTTCTTAATCCTTTCAATTCGAATATCTTTAATTAATACCTTGGCATATACCCCATTTCTCTGTTTACTCTAACTTCATTCCCGTAATATAACATATAGATATTATATGAAACCCTTGCGAATTTAGATTTAAAAATCTTATTAACAAACAATACCCATAGAATTGATCCATTTCACAAAAACCCTCCAAAATGAATTTGAAAAGACAACTAAGGAAACAAAAAACTAGGCACCCTGTTTGATAACTCATTTGGTTTTTGGTTTTTGGTTTTTGAAAATTAAGCTTACAAACATTTTTTTTAAACCTTGTTTCCATGTTTTAAAAAACCAAGTCAACTTTTGAAAACTAAAAAAAGTAGATTTGATCAAAAACTATTTTTTGGGAATTTGGCTAGGAATTCAGATGTGTCCTTGAGAAGGAAATTAAAAACAAACATAATTTAAAAAAAAAATCAAATGGTTATCAAACGAGACCTAAATTATCTTGTAGATTAAATCTCCCTTGAACGATCTTAAACATGCAAACTATTACAAGATTGCAAAGCATTGGCCGTTCAAAGACTCATTTTTCATTATATTTTCATATCTTATTTGTAAAGAAACAATGTGGATGACTATATATATTCTTCAAAAATTAAAATCCTAAAGTAACCTATGCTCAATTGAAGTGTCCTAACTTTCACATCCATCAACATCATAATAACCACTAACTACTTTTCAAAAAAAAAAAAAAACACTAACTAGAATGTAACCTAAAACATTGAAAATAAATCTTTAAAATGAAAATTACATAAAAAATTGTCTTCATTGAATATGAGAATTACACTTCTAATTAGCCAACCCCAAGAGTTTGTAACCATCCAACAATAATTGACTCGTTTGAAATAGCTTGAAATCCAAGTTCCAAAATGAAACTTTGACTTGTCTTGAATGAAACACTTTATACACTTGAATTCGTTAAATGTAACTTGAATATTTCAATTCTTAGCTCCATAAACACAATATTGAATTTACATGTGAACTTGAATACGATCGTACAATCTCAACATTTTCATTGAAATATTTGTGGCATGAATAAGACACGTCAATTTATATGATCAATAGGCCCATATTTCCTTACATATATTGGTTTATATACATCTATTTACCTAGTAAATAGTAATTATGTATTATTTCCTTCTGTACTTTACTGTAATTTATCTTGGCAGTTGCCCCTCTTTCAGTCTTCTGAGTTCTTTTTGTTTTGTTTTTAATTTGTTTTTGTATTGAGTGCATGTTTGGGAGTGATTTTAAAATGGTCAAAATCACTTTTGTTATATTCAAAATTCCTCCAAAACAGTATGTTTCGAGGTGATTTCGAACATGACAAAAGTGATTTAGACCAAATACCCGTTTGAGTTTAATGGACTAATGATACCATATTAGATTAATTAACATGAGTTCCATCTCAAAACCAATTGGCATTGAGTGGAGTAGCTCATGTATATTATAAATTGTGAGGTCTCCACTTATCTTTTCAATGTGGGATCTTCAACATGCCCCTTCAAGATGGTGCCTCTTTTGGGTTCACCATTCTTTGATCGGGTCCCAATTTTTTTTTTTTGACAGAATACCTGCGTTTGGGTTTAATGAGCTCTCATACCATATTAGATAAGACGAGGTTTTATCTCAAAACCAATGGACAAGAGGAGTAGCCCATCCATCTTATAAATTGTGAGGTCTCCACTTATTTTTTCAACATGAGATCCTCAATATAACCTCTCCCAAGTTGAAAGTTCAAATTCTCTTTCACATTTGATGTGCTAAAAAATTTGGGGTATTATCTACTTTTGAATGTTGATTTTTTTTTTCCTTAATGCCCTTTTGAATTAAACTTTGAAATTTAAAAGGGACCTTAAGCCACGTAAATGTCTTTTTTTTTTCTTCTCTCTTTTAAGGTCGGAGTTTTTTTTTTTTTTTTTTTTTTTTTTTTTTTTTTTTTTTTAATTTTTTTTACGTGAGGAATTCGAACAACATATTTCTTGGTCATTAGTACAAACTTTATGCTAGTGAAGGTTTAGAAATGAACATTCTAATTTTTTTAAAAAAAATACACCAATAATCGAAACATATATTCATAGGAGTTTATGGGTCAAAATAAACCTAAAATATAAAGACTAAAATGAACTAAATGCGGTATATTTTATGTTTAGGATTAGGAAGTAGTCGATACTCATCAACATCTGCACATGTTTGGTAAACTTTTTATTTGATTGTTTAATATTTTTTTTATTTGGTTGAACTTTTCTATTACAAAGATTAGGAAAAAAGAATACCACTAAACTTTAGCATATATTTCAATTATTCGCCTAAACTTTGAAGAGTGTTTTCTTTTTATCTTTGAACTTTTGGTTTGTTTAATTTCTAAACTATCATTCCATTAACTTTTCTATTAAAATGATGACGAAAATATGACGGGGTCATGATTTGTAAAATAGTGGATCCAAAACTTAACATGATGTGGGGGTCAAAAATTTAATGAAGAAATAAACATTAAATATTTAGATAGAAAATTACTAATTATTGTACCCTAGGTTCGACTATATCTTGGGTTTCTTTATTTCTCTTTCTTTTTTCCATTTGATGTCATAATCTTAATTTTTGTCCATTAATTGTGAGATAAAGACCCCAAATTTCATCCACCTTCGTGATCTACTTACTACTATCAAAAAATTTGTTTTCCTAAAATGTTTTGATTGTGACAAGAGGAAAAATATTTTACCGTAATCCTCAAATTTGGCCCCTCTCCCAACAAATTACACTATGTTATTTCGAGTGTGACTTAGATTTTTTGTCTTTTGCTTCCTATTTCCATTTTCATTTTAATATGGGAAAATTAATGGATCGATTACTTTGAAATAATTGCAAAGATAAGGGTTAAAATAAAATTATTTTGAAACAATAATGACATAATTGAAACTCATTGCTAAAACTTGTCACTTTTGTCACATGTACAACTATTTTATAAATCACCGACAGATGATATTTTTCCATCATAATTTTAATAAAGTTTAGGGAATGGTAGAAAAAAAAAACTTAAGTTTAGGGGTAAAAATTAAACTTTTGGAAATTCAAGACCATAGTTAAAACCCACTTTAAATTTCAGAATATTTGGTATAATTTAACCTATTAAAAATATATTAAGAAAATACCAACAAAAAAAAAGCATTGAAGTTTACTTCAAAACCTAAAATTGCGATTAATTTACAATCACTTCACATATAAGTCAATAGTATCATTAATTGGAAGTCGGTTCTTAAATTGAAAGCCTATGCATAATACAATGGTAAATTTAAATTCTTGAAATTCAACCTAAACAAGACGACCATAATTTTGTCATCATAGCAATTTACTTGATAATCATAGATTTTTTTTTTTTTTAAAAAAAAAAATGATACAATAATAAAAATATTAAACCTTCACAATAAAGTACAAGAAAAACAGTTTAATTGATGCTATGAAAACAATGGTCATATTTATTTAGGTTAGGGGGAAGATTTTATTTGACACATATCATGTACATTTTTTTTTTTTTGTTTTTTTTTGACAATATCATGTACATCCTCTTTAATAGGGAAACAATTAAATATAGTACTTCGTAATCGACACACGATTCTTAATCCTTGATAGCCTCATAGTTCTTTATATGAACTTTATAGTAATTGTACAATCTAATCTACTATGAATAATGAAGAACTTTTAGTGCCATACCCTACATTTAGGATATGGTTTTAGATCTTGACCACTTCAGCTTAAGTCCTCTACCGCTAGGGCTTGGAACATTAATCAATTATGTAAACCGAAGGTTAGATACATAGAGTATAAACTTGTATGATTTGGAGGCACATTCCTTAACATTTAGGCATCGTTTGATAACCATGTGATTTTTTGTTTTTAGTTTTTGAAAATTAAGCCTACACACTACTACTTCCATCTATAAATTTCTTTATGTTGTTGTTTATGTTGTTATCTATCTTCTTTTCATGTTTTCAAAAACTTGTTTTTGTTTTTGAAATTTGGCTAGAAATGCAAATGTGTCCTTAACAAAGATGAAAATCATTCTAAGAAAATTGAGAGAAAACAAGTTTAATTTTCAAAAAGTAAACACCAAAAATCAAATGGTTATCAAACAGGATCTTAGTTATTGCTTGGCTCACTATTTGATTTTGTTTCAAGTTCAAGAAACAAAATCTCATAGACAAAAATTATGACTTGTTTAAAACATCACAATTTATCCATGTTTGAAAGGAAATGTATCGATAGATTATACAACTCTCTTTCTCCTTGGATGATTATTTATATAGTAGGGAAAAATACAATTTTAGTCCCTGAGGTTTGTGTTAGATTTCATTTTGGTCCCAGAGGTTTGCATTTCGTTTTATTTTGGTCTGTCCGTCCAATTTTCTGTTAATTACTAACAGATTGTTGACGTGATACTATTTTTTTAATTAAAAAATTATTTTTAATTTTTTAAAATAAGAATATATTAAAATAAAAAAATATATTATATTTTCATCATTCTCTCCCCTCTTCCTCCTCCTTTTTCAGGGTTTTTTAGAAAAGTAGTAAAAAAAAAACAAAAAAATTAGAAAAAAGAGGAACATTGAAAAATAATTAGAGATAAGGGGTGTTGCGTCTGTTCAACCTACGCAACACCCCCACTTTTGCACTGTTGCGCCTTGAAAGGCGCGACAGACCTGTTTTTTTTTTTTTTTTTTTTTTTTTTTTTTTTTTTTTTAATTTTAATTTTTTTTTTATTTCTTTGTTTATTTCTTTAAATATTATTAGTATATTAAATTTATTTTATTTAATGATTATGACTTTTTAAAAATATTAGTTTTCATTTCATTTTTCAAATAATAAATTTAAGTATGATGTGTTTTTTAATATTTTTTTTATTTTAAAGTTTACATTTTTTAATATATATCTATAATTTAGACGTTTTGAAGTTTGCATTTATTTTTTTTTTTTGTCTATATCATTTTTTTTAATACAAAACACCACATATTAAATCTCTTAGCAATATCATTCTCAAGTTAAACATAATTAAGATTTAAAGAAAATGATTATAAGACAAATTGAGAGCTTTTATTTCAAATTTATTATTATTAGAAATAATTATTAACATGTTTTAAAATATTTTAACTTTATCTCAATAATTAGATTATCAATTTCTACAAGAATATATGTATTTTTTCTTTCGGTTAAGAATAACCATTATTGACTAACAATTTTAGTAAACTCTATAATAAATTTAGATTAGTAATTCATTGCATTGTATTATAAAGTCATATATATTTATTTTAAATGCAAGTAAAAATAAATATTATTTTAAATGCAATAATGCAAGTAAAAATCCATATACTTATTTTTAAATTAAGTGTACTTGAAATTGAATTGGAGATGTTAAAGGATGATTAGTTTTTAAAACATAATTGTGTTTTCTATGTATGCACAAATTTAATTATGTTTTAACGATATAAATTTTTATCGAAAAATGATTGAAACTAATGTATAATAATTTTCGAAAAATCTATTCGTAGCATTAGTTGAATTTAATATGTGGTGTTTTGTATTAACAAAATGATATAGACAAGAAAAAAAATGCAAACTTCAAAACATCTAAATTATAGATATATATTAAAAAAATGCAAACTTTAAAATTAAAAAAAAATATTAAAAAACACATAATAATTAAATTTATTATTTGAAAAATGAAATGAAAACTATATTTTTAAAAAGTCATAATAATTAAATAAAATAAATTTAATATACTAATAATATTTAAAGAAATAAACAAAGAAATTAAAAAAAAAAAAAAAAGGTCTGTCGCTCCTTTCAAGGCGCAACAATACGAAAGTGGGGGTGTCACGTAGGTTGAACAGACGCGACACCCCTCATCTCTAATTATTTTTCAATGTCCCTTCTTTTTCTATTTTTTTTGTTTTTTTTTTACTACTTTTCTAAAAAACCCCCTTTTTCACCACCAACTACGGCCACTGTTCGTCGTCGTGCGCTCCTTCCCCCTTTTGTTTTCTCTCTTTTCTTTATCTTTTCTTTTTCTCCCTTCTCCTCCATTTCTTTCACTGTTTATGAAAATTAAAAAAAAAAAGGACGAAGGGGAAGATTCCCCTTCAAATCCGGCTGGACGAAGGGGGTTTCCCCTTATTCGTTCCTTCCAGATCTAGGACGAAGGAAAAACTCCCTTTGTTCCAACTAGGTTTTGTTTTTTTGTTTTTTTTTTTTTTTAAGTTAAGTGAAAGAAAAGTGGAAGAAGAGAGAAGAAAAAGAGAAGAGGAGGAGGAGGAGGAGAAAAAAAAAAAGTGCCGGCCGGCGGCGGTCATCGATCGTCGGTTGTCGACCACTGGAGTTAAAGAATGGTGGTGGTTGAGAGGAAGAAGATAGTGATGGTTGAGAAGAAGAAGAAAAGAGGGGGGAAAAATAGGTGGGAAAATGATTTTTTAAAAAAAAAACATATATATTTTAATTATTTTATTTTTAAATTTTAAAAAATAATTTTTTAATAAAAAAATAAGTGTCACGTCAGCAAACCGTTAAAATTTAACAGAAAAATGGATGGAGGGACCAAAATGAAATAAAAGCCAAACCTCAGGGACTAAATTGTCGAGTTTGAAAACTCAGGGACCAAAATGAAACCTAACCCAAACCTCAGGGACTAAAAGTGTATTTTTCCCTAATATTTAATTGTAATTTAAATATGAGTTTCAATCTTGGATGTTAAATTTAGGTCTTTTTTTTTTTTTTTTTTTTTTTTTTTTTTTTTTTTTTTTTTTTAAGAGTGAAAACGTATTTGGTAAGAGAAGTTTTAATTTGAATTTTGGTTGCTTTTTCTTTATATTAAATTCTTAGATCTAAAATTCTTATATAAATACCTCTCTTACCACACTCTCTAATACACAACAATTTCTATCTTCTCTTCCTTTCTATTTTCTCATATTTCTCTTTTTGAGAGCAATTGGCCAAAAGAGGGGTGTTCTTTGTTGTGAAGCTTTGAGCTCAACCTTAGTGCAGAGTGGTTTGATCTACACAACGTTTCAGTTGGGTTGTTGTATCCTGGAGGGGACATGCTAGAGGATATCTACTGCACCGGTGGTTGATAAAGAATTATACACCGCAGAGGGCTTGAATCTCCTTAAAGAGAGTGAGATACTCGCGCCTCAACCTAATTGTTTACGTGTTTGTTTCTCAATATTTTCTTCATTTTCCTCTGTTATTTGTAATTTCCACCAACATACACAACATAAAGCTATAATATATATATATATATATATATATATATATATATATATATAGCAACTAAAGCCAACAAACCAATGAAGAAAAACAAGCAAATAATCCAAAAAACAACCAACAAACAAACCATCAATCATACTACTGTCCCATGCATGGGTAATGGTCCATCGTATGGTAAGCTTGGAATAGTTGCTTTCCCTCCATGTCTTGAATCCGAAGATATCGCCAAAGTATAACATAATAGTAATTGATATGTACTCTCGACACTAAGAGGTCAGAAGTTCAAATCTTCCACTCCTAATTAAATGTTGTTTGAACTCCAAAAAGAAAAAAAAAAACAAAAAAAAATCCGAAGCTATCATTTTGGATATACTATGTCCAAAAATGATGGATAACAACATTTAAAATACTGTACAGTTCACTTGTATACTCTTTAACACAGAAGGTTTGGAAGTTTTGAAAAAACTAAAAATCCATAGGAAATTTGAAATCAAGTCTTATAAAGTGAAGGGTAATAGGTGCCTTAGATGATCTTTTTTAGACACTTTGATATTGGGATTCTAATTAATGAAGTCTTTTTTACTATTATGGTTTGAGGCTTAAGAATTTCAATTAACAGAGAACCACCAAGCCACGTGTAACAATACAATATGATATTGAGCATAACAAAAAAGAAAAGATAGGTGAAACATTAATAAACAATAATAATTAACATAGTAAAAACATAAAGAAAAATAGTCTAAAAAAAACATATACCCTTGATTAAGAGTAGTTCAGATTGTTCATATCCTTTCATTTCACATGTTGAATTCAAAAGATTAAAAATAAAATAAAATCAAATCAAAGTAAAAACTTTCTAAGGTAAGATTTTTTAAAAAAAAAATTAATAGGAGGGTGGCTAAAAAAACTAAAGTCCTGATTTGATAATTATTTGGTTTTTTGGTTTTTGAAAATATAGTCTACAAACATAACTTCCACCTATAATTAAGTTTATCCATCTTCTTTTTCCATGTTTTAAAAAACCAACCCAAGTTTTGAAAATTAAAAAAAGTAGGCTCCGTTTGATAACCATTTGCTTTTTGCTTTTTGGTTTTTGAAAATTAAGCTTGTTTTCCTTCAATTTCCTTACCATGGTTTTCATCCTTATTGGGCACATTTGAATTCCTAGCCAAATTCCAAAAACAAAACACAAGTTTTTTAAAACTACTTTTTTTTAGTTAGCTTGGTTTTTGAAAACATGGAAGAAGGTGTATAACAAAACTAAGAAACTTAATGGTTGAAGTAGTGTTTCTAAATTTAATTTTCAAAAACCAAAAACCAAAAACCAAAAACTAAGGCCCCGTTTGATAACCATTTGGTTTTTGGTTTTTTGTTTTTGAAAATTAAGCTTGTTTTCTTCCAAATTTCTTACCATTGTTTTCATTTTTGTCAAGGACACATTTGAATTCCTAGTCAAATTCTAAAAACAAAAACAAGTTTTTGGAAACTACTTTTTTTAGTTTTCAAAACTTGAGTTGGTTTTTGAAAACATGGGAAGAAGGCAGAGAACAAAACAAAGAAACTTATTAGTGGAAATAGTGTTTATAGGCTAAATTTTCAAAAACCAAAAACCAAAAACAAAATGGTTATCAAACGAGGCCTAAATGGTTATCAAACAGGACCGTAGTTTTTAAAAGCTTGTTTTTGTTTTTGGAATTTGGTTAGGAATTCAAATGTGTCATCAACAAAGATGTAAACCATTTTTAGGAAATTGAGAGAAAATAAACTTAATTTTCAAAAACAAAAAACCAAATGGTTATCAAACGGTCGAGGTCTAAAATGTAGATCCATGGATGACAGTTGTCTACCCATTATCCAATAGAGTTTATTCAATTGATTTTTTATTACTTGTAATTAAAAAAAAACTTTATTTTATTATTGATTAAAACCTCAATTAACTTGTAGAGAAACCTCAATTAAATAATTATAATTATTTAAATAAAAAGTCAACATTATTTAATTGTACATTAATACACTGTTTAATTTAATAGTTTTTCTGTTAAATTTGGCATAGTAAACAATGATATCCTGCAAGGGAATTTATTGGATCTTGACATCAATTTAATTAATTAACTTTTTACAATTCTTTGATTTTTATTTTATTTTATCATCATCATTAACCTAAGTTCACTATACTTTTTTAAGAGGCAATATTAATCTAATATTATGAACTTAGGAGTTGCACTTCGTACAGTAAATAAAGTTATGTCCAGGTAGGAGTGATTATTGATTAGTTGACATCGCCTATTGACCAGAATCAACGTCAAAACCGACTATTTTTTTGTGGCATGATATCGTTGACCAATTGATTGATTGGTTTGATCGAGCGATTCGATTAAAATAAAATTAATTAATTGATTCGATTGGAGGCGACTCACGATCATGGAGAAGAAGAAAGGGGGTGAAGGTGAATTTAAGAGGGGATGTGAAAGACTAAAGAGGCCAAATGTCCATTATGGGCTCACGTAAAAGAATAAATAGGATGACATGCATAAACCTATTTTTTTTTCTTAGGGTTTGATTAGTTGATCGATTTAAGTCCTTTTTGGACTCGTCGACAGATCTCGACCATGCGGCTCTCTAAACTAATCAATCGACTTTGGTTTGATCAGTCAGATCAATTTTTGATCTTATTTTGTTCACCCTTACGTCCAAGCATATAATCATTATCTAATTTAATCATCCAGGAAGTGTTTTATATATATTTAATTTGTAGTTGGGTTCGTCTTCTTGAATTTCAACTATATCCTCTAACAAATTATATTCCATGAACGCATCATGAGTTATAAAACCTTTTCGAGATTAACATGAAGGCATACATATACTAATCTATTGTCCAAGAAAACCACTTATAAATGGTTCTAATATGGATGCTGATGTGCTTACACTATCCATGTATTTTAGCATCAATGTGGCATATATGCATATTACTATTCAAATGCATGTTTTTATATTAAAATTAATTTTAAATTACAAATTTAATTCTTGAATTTTCCGAAGAAAAATTGGTCCTTGAACTTTAAAAAATCTCCAATAGATCCTTGAACTTTCAATTTTGTGTCTTATAGGTTCCTAAACTTTAAAAATATCTAATAAATTCTTGAACTTTCAACTTTGTGTCTAATAGGTCTCATACATATTCAACAATATTTGTAAAAATTAACCAATTTATTTGATATAAAATTGAACTTTATGTCTATTGAGACCCTAAATTTCCAATTTTGTATCTAGCAAACTTGTGAATTTTAAAAAATGTCGAATAGGTCAAGAATTTATTAGACGCAAAATTGAAAGTTGAGGGACCTATATATTGGACAAAAAAGTGAAAGTTTAAGGACCTACTAAATACTTTTTAAAGTTTAAGGACCTATTGAACACAAAATTAAAAGTTTCGATGACTTATTTGACACTTTTTAAAATTCAGGGATCAAATTGACACGATCCTAAAAGTTTAGAGACTAAACTTGTAATTGAACCTAAAATTAAAGAGAAATTTCCCTAGATATTCTTATTACTATTCAAAATAAAATGCATATAATCTATATATATATCTATATACTATCTAAAAGGGGCTTGAGGGGAGAAACTTTTGATTTTCCCTTTTGCCCATTTTTAATTTGATTTTTTTTGTCCTTTTTATTTATTTATTTATTATTTTGAACAAGATTTAAATAAATGTTATAAAACTCACAATTTATTAAATAATAAATAAATTAATAAAAATAAAAAGATAAAAAAAATATATTTAATTCATATTTCAAATGAAAATATCAAACAAAACAACTCATAATTTATTAAAAAAAATTCTCAAGATTTATTAAAAAAAAATCAATTAGTACATATATCAAATTAAAATATCAAACAAAACAACAAATCTCATAGTTTATGAAAAAAATAATGAATATTTCATAAAAATCTAATGGATAATAGGTATGTTTTACATAATTAATATTTGTGAATAAACAAGTTTTTTCATATTCTTATATATCTATTTATACTATAAAAATGGCTATATGGAGACATTTTATCTCTCCATTTTGTGCTCCAAATTTTAAATGTATGCCTATTTTACTTTTTTTTTAGTATGTATTAGAATAAAAAAAATGTTGGGAAAGAGATAGTGGGTTGGTTCAAGATAGTGAACCACTTAGTTGCTTTTCAATTTTCAATTTACTCTATATGCTATTAATGAATGTACTCTTCTATTTTTATTAATATATATATATATAAGCTCTTCTCATTCCCACTATTATTGATGGGAGAATGTAAGAGACAACTATTTTATTTTATTTTTATTTTTATACTTTAAATTAGGATTATAATTTTTTTACGTGCATCGCACGTGTTCTTTACTAGTTATATTAAAAAGAGAAATGACATAAAGTTTTAACAAATATCACGACTTTCCATTTAATTTCAAATATTAAACTTTTTGCTATTTTTAAAGATACATATTCATTTTGTTCTATTTAGATAAACGTCTTTATTTAAAAAAATTACACAAATAGTCAAATTAATGGTGTCTAATTCAACACGATAATAATTTCATACGTATTATCAATAATGTGTTCAATAATTACTTAATTCTATTCCATAAGTTTTGAAAGCGTGATACAAAATAAAGTATGATAATAATTGTATGTATCATACGATTTTTTTTTTTTTTTTTGAAAAGTGTATCATACGATTTATCATTATTATTATTATTATGATTTTGTATTCATGAAAAACAAATACTATAACACAAAATATTGTATTTTTATTTTTCCTAATTGGTCCCATCATTTTTCCCTTTTTTCATGCATTAATAAGTGGACCAATTTTTAAAAACTTCCATTTCTGAAATATTTGGGGTGAAAACATGATGGTCCAATGAATTCCGACACCCAAAATATGTGGACCAGTCCATGTTTCTTTTTCCCCTAAAATTTCAAATAAATAAAACAATATATTATTTATATTTATAAACAAACTCAATTTTAAAAATTTAAAATCACTCTCAATGTCAACCGTTTGGTCAGGTGGCGATTCGACTCAAATTTTGTTGGTTCAAAACATTTTGGGTATTGATTTTTAAATTTGATTAAATTCAAATATCATATGCATATTATTTTATATATATATATATCATATGCATATTTCTTTCGCCATAGAAAAAAAAAATATACACGTGGATGGCTAGACTACCATATGTATATATTTCGAAAAGTTTTTAATACCATTTTTAAAAGTTTAGAGGTTTTGTTTTAGTTTTAAACTCTACATATAATTGTTAATTTTTCATAAATAATTTCAAATGAAAATTTTATATCTATTTAGAAATCTACGGGACCTATAATGTCTCAAATCCTTGTAAAAGTAAATATAGATATCCTCGTTGCATTAAAAAATTGGTTAAATTACAAGTTTAATCTTTGAATTTTTATGTTTTTGTCTATAGTTCTCTGAATTTCCAACTTCGTGTCTAGGTCACTAAACTCTAAAGTATTTACTAAATCCTTAAACTTTCAATATTATGTCTAATAGGTCATTGACAGATTCAACATTTTTTTTAAAAAATATTGAATCTATTTGATTTAAGATTAAATTGTGTGTCTAATAAAATCCCAAACTTTCAATTTTGTATTCAATAGATCCATGATTTTTTTTTAAAAATGTCAAATAGGTCAAGGACCTATCGGAAAACTTGATTGAAAGTTTATAGACTTATTAGACACAAAATTGAAAGTCCATAGGCCTATTAAGAACTTTTTAAAGTTTCGAGACTTGTTAGACATAAACTTGAAACTTCAAGAATTAAATTTATAATTTGAAAAAAAAAAAACCCAAATACAAGAGCTCAAATCAATTCTTATAGCACAAAATTAAAAGATTGTTTTTTTTTTTTTTTTTCCTTTGACAACATGTGGGGTGGGAGGATTTGAACGCCATAGACTTCTTGGTCATTATGTAATATTTATGCCAGTTGAGTTATGCTCATGTTGACAAATTAAAAGATGGTTTGAGGAAGAAATGAATGTAAACACAATAAAGTATGGATATGGTAGTATAGCATTTGAAACCTACTTTTTAAAATGAAACCAAACAAAACCAAGAGGGAAATTAAGGGAGAATGGCAAAATAATAACCACTAGAAAAGAAGTCAAATGTATGTATAGTTTGAAAGATGAAGTAAATGAGTTTGGGGGAATGGATTTGTACAACTCAAACTTTAATCCAACCATTTTCCAATGAGTTGTCACATGTACATTTGTGGGGTAACCATCTTTTCAACACTTTGCACCTCATCTCATCCATGCCCTTTTCACATGTCTCATGTTCTACTTTTTATCAAAAATCCCTTTGTCCCCACTCTTTTTGTGTTTGTTTCCTTCTATTATCATCACTCTTTAGTGCCTTTCTTTTTTGGTACTTTGTCCAAGAGAGGCCTACTTCTTCTTCCTTTTGAGTCTTGTCTTTCTTTTCTTTTTAAATAAATTAAATTAAAATTTTACTCTCGAGCTTTGAAAGTTAAGTCATTCTTACTCTCTTAACTTTTAATTTCGTTGAATTAAACCTTAAAATTGATTATATGTTGAGATTTTTATTATTTTTTTTTTGTGGACATTTGTTACTTTCACTTATTGATTTTAGTAAAAAAAAAAAAAAATAATAAAGTAATGTAAGCTTTTCTCAAACTCTACTCATTTTAATCAAGCTGCTCGACACAATGACATGTTAAACAACATGTCGCTGTGTCGAGCAAAATTTTATTTCTTATGTTTATATGTGACATGTTAATTATATCAATTAGGGACCGTTTGGCCCACTGTGTTGGTTATAATAGTGGGGGCTATAATAACTCATTCAGTGTTTGGGGCATCAACAAAAATAATGAGTGAAGTGTGTTTTTTTACCCCGTGTTGCTACAGTAACCACTATTCAACCCACCCGATTATTCTATCCATTCTCTACAGTAACTCTCTCCTCTATTCTTCCATGTGACTCCTTGACTTTTCCGGCGACGACTGGCCGACGACTTTTCCGACGACCACCAACGAATTTTTCGGCGACCGCCGTCGATTTTATAGCCACTTTTTCGGCAACCACCGTCGACTTTCCGACCACTTTTCCAGCGATCGCCGACGACTTTTCCTGCAACTTTTTTTTTTTTTTTAATCTTTCTTCTCATTTTCATTTCGAAAAATATAAAAAAACGAAAATAAAGGAAAAAAAAAGATGTAGAAGAAAAGAAAGGAAAAAAGAGGAAAAAAATTTTCGATCACCGGAAAATTTGTTGGTGGTCGCCAGAAAAGTTGGAAAATTTCTAGGGAGTTAGATACTAGGTTGTCTTTGTACATATATAAATATGGAGTTTTATTACATAATTACTTCTAATAATGAAGTATATGATTGTTTACCTTTATCGTACCCTATTTTTCATTCCAAATTATACTTATCGTATTCAAGTTTACTGTGATAATAATAATTAAAAAAAATACTACTCAAGTTTTTATTTTATGTGATTTTCTATTTTATTTGATTCTTTTGATAATGAAGGTAAAATGAGTTTTCAATAAGCATTTACCATTTTTATGTTGTAAATACAAAAATGAAACAAATATGGTTTTTCTAAATGAAATCATTAAATGACTTATTTTGTGAAAAAAACCATGACTCTAAAACAAAGAAAATCAACCCTTACCTTAGGTTATTTTTGTTTCCTTTTAAGTTAAACACATAATTTAACCCCTATACCCAAAACTTTATTTTTTCTTACAACTAAACCCAAACATTTTTTTTTATATTTGCAAAATATTATATTTGACGTACAAAGTTGTATGAGGAAAATAAACAAAAAAAGTCAAGAAAAAAAACTGTCAACTTGAACTTTTGATTCAGAACTCTATGTTAAATAGATCAACACTCCAAATACATACTATTTTAACCCAGACTAAAATAGTCTGTGTTCGACTAAAATAATCTGCATCCCAAACACAGACTATTTTATGCCAGACTAAAATAATTTGCACTCCAAACACAGACTATTTTATCCCAGACTATAATAATCTTCACCCCAAACACAGACTATTATAACCCCTAAACTATTATAATCCTCAGACTATTATAACCCCAACTATTATAACCAACTCAGCGCCCCAAACAGTCCCTTAGTGTTTATATAATGTGGCACATAGAACATGTGATTAATTTAAGGCTTAGAGAAATTAGCGAGGTCTGAAGAGATATGTTCCCTGGGTGGATTATTGTAGCACTGGTCGATTGACCATTGGTTGTTTTCTGCCCTTGTGGCGTTTTTTTAATAGTATTCTTATTTCAAAATAAATAAATAAATAAATAAATACTTTCCGTTTATAGCTTAAGATCAAGAATGATTTTTTTATTTTGAGAGGGCTATCTTCTCTTAACAGTGAAAGGAAAGAGATAGTTTCTTAATTGATCTCATTATCTCTCTCAATTCAAAAAATAATAGAGTCATTATCTCTATTGTTAATGATATGCTAAAGTAGTTACTACTCATTTCTCTCTCCCTTTTTTCCCATTAAATAATAAGTATTTAATTAATGAGATATTATTGAATACTTCATCTTGACTTCCTACCTCCTTCTAATATTTTGTAGGCACATTTAAATTTTGTCTAGAAAATAATTAAATATGTTATAGGCAATTCTGGACTATCCCGACTATCGAGGAACATACTGGGCCACAACACAAGATAAATCGAGAAAAGCATCAAGGATTGAACTCTAGAGGAAAGAAAGGCCGAGAAGCCCAAGTACCCCCGACCTCGGCCTTGGCCCAAGTGTTTGGGCTCCTTTGCCCTTCCCAAGTTCGGTTCCTGGAGTTCTTTACCGACCTGATTTGATCCATTTTCAACCCTAGACTATCCTCAAACGGGCAAAATCCTAAAAATAGACCAAGTATAAATATTCTTCTTCACCCTTGGAGAAGGGTTCCCTACTCTGATTCTCATCTTCCTCATGCTCTTTACTTGCCATACTCTATCTCCTTGATGACTTAAAGTCAGTGTGGCAAGTACCGTGTGCAGTTTTCTCTTGTTTTGCAGGTCACGTTTTCTCCCCTCAAACAAATTTATGGTTGCTGTCACTTGAAGGTCAAGTGCGTTTTCCCTTGCCTGGATCTTGGCAACAACAAAATAATTCGTAAAAAATAAAAATGTCATTTGCATCATTGTAATATTTAGCCTTAGTTTGGGATTGCTATAGCTTCTAAAATAATTGCTGTCAACTGTGCTTTTAAGAAAATCAACCATACTACGAAGTAAATTAGTGTTTAGTAAACTTTAATTTTATAGATGAAAAAGCGGGTTAAGGTGTTTGGTAAATTAATATTCTAAATTGTTGCGGTTTAATTATAATAACTAAAGTATAATTATTCAATTGATATTTATTTCAAAGTCTTTATAAGATAATTATTTTAAATTTCACATGATTTAAAATATAATATTATGTTTAATCTAGGATATATTTTTATATTTTGATAAGAAATATAATTTGCTATAAAGAAGTCATATTGGGAAAAAAATGTTATTTCAATTTAAATGAAAAATAAAGACAAATAAATTCAATTCAATATAAGATAATAGAATAAAAAAATTAACTTAAAATAAAAAAAAAATTGGTTGATGGTGACTGGTGAACAACAACGTGTAGACTTGGAGAAGATAAAGAGTTAGTTACAAAACGGAGAAGCTACAATTATTAGATTCTGCAAATCAACGTGGTTGGAAAAGTACTTTAATTAAAATTAATTTATAATTTGTTTTATCAAACGCTAAAAACGGTCAAAATTCTTTTTTAATCACTTCTCTCCCATTCAAAATCAATCCCAAACACACTCTTACATTATGTCACTTGCTATAAGTTCGAAGTTCTCAAAAGGAATTCTTCGACACTTTAATTTATTTATATTGGATGTATGTCCACTAAAGCCTTTTATTTATATTCGATCTCCAAAACAATCTAAGACTCTTATTCTAAAGTTGACAAAAATGAATAGTAAAACCTTCTATAATCCATGTGTCCTAGTCCTACTTACATCATCCTATCAACGTTCACGTAAGTAATTCAAAGGACTCATCACTTTATACACATTATTCTATTCTACTACATTAATTTGTTTTTTCTTTTTGTGATTTTATATTTTAGAAAGAGGATTTTTAATGGCTAGAACCACATGTGAACTTCTATTAATATATTTATGTATAAAAGAACAAAAAGTCGAGTGACTTAGACCCTGTTTGATAACCATTTGGTTTTTGGTTTTTGGTTTTTGATTTTTGAAAATTATGCTTGTTTTCTCCTAGATTTCCTACCATGGCTTTCATCCTAGTTATGGTTGCATTTGAATTCCTAGCCAAATTTTAAAAACAAAAACAAGTTTTTGAAAACTACTTTTTTTTTTCTTTCCAAAATTGGACTTGGTTTTTGAAAACGAGGTAGAAGATTGATACTGTTGAGTGAGAAATTTCGGCCAATCACAAATTGCCACGTCATTAATTTGAATTAATGATAAAATAAATTTGGGACCAATTACAAATTTACATGTGTCCCTAAATTAAATTAATAGACATTAAAATTCGGCAAATCAAACTATGCCACTTGTCTATTATTGATCCATCAGATGACATAAGCCGAGTCCAATCAAATTATGCCACGTGGAAATTGGACCCGAGACTAATGTAACCCGAGATCATTAAAGAAATTGAGCTAAATTAAAATAATTCAACCTTATTAAAAAAAAAGGTTGGATTAAAGCCCAAATATAGTCCAAGCCCAAGCCCATATGAGGTCCATCAAACTCTATAAATAGAGGAGGCCACCATTCATTTTGGGATGGAGATTCAGAGACAGAGTCAAAGAACTCAGAGTCCAAAGTCGTTAGAAGCCAAAGAGTCCAGAGAATTCAGAAGGATTCGAGATTCAGAATTCAAAGGATTCAAGACTCAGAAGGTTTGAAGACTAGAAGACTCTAAGAAGAGATCAACAAGTCAACCGACCGGTCAAGAAGATCAACAAGTCAGCAGGCCGATCATCTAAGAAGATCAACAAGCCAACCGACCGATCAAGAGGATCAACAAGTCAGCAGGCCGATCATCCAAGAGGATCAACAAGCTAACAAGCCGATCCAACAGATCATCAAACCAACAGGCCGATCCAAAAGAACTTCAAGCCAGCAGGCCGATCATCCAAGAAGGTCAACAAGTCACAACAGGTCGATCCAAGAGATCATTAAGCCAGTTGGCCGATCATCCAAGAAGGTCAACAAGTCACAACAGGCCGATCCAAGAGATCATTAAGGCAGTAGGCCGATCATCCAAGAAGATCAATAAGCCAACAAGGCGATCCAAGAGATCATCAAGCCAACAGGCGATCCAAGAGATCATCAACCTAGCAAGCCGATCATCCAAGAAGCCCAACAAATTGGCCCAAGATGAGCAACAAGCTAGAGGCTAAAGTTTATATATTTGTGAGAAAGAATCAGAGGATAAATATTAGAGACGGTAACACTTATCCATCAAAGTCAATAAAATCAAATTTATTTCCACAAATTAAATTTTCCTGTTGAAAATCTCGTGTGAATAGATACTGATAGCGAGCATAGCTAGCTAGTTTTCCCTAATTAATTTAGCTAGTCTTTTATAATTTATTGGCCAAAATTATGCATTTATGTGTTGTATTTGTAGGAAATATAGTTTTGAGCCAATTGGATGTTCGGGATGCGAAAAGAAGCTGAAGAATGAAAAAAGAATCAAAGTTGGAAGATTGAAGATAGGCCCATCCGCAGACCAGCGTCGAGACACTGCTCTTTGGGCGTGTCGACGCTGACATTCTATATTTGGAGTTTTCATTCTTAAAAAAAAAAAAAAAAAAAAATAGCGTCGCGACGCTCTCAGCGAATTTTCCAAATCCGCAGTATCGCGACAGCGTCGCGACGCTGTCGGCAGATTTTCTATAAATTCATCATTTTGTGCTACGGATTGGGGGAGTCCAATTGGTTAGATTTTAGCCCTAATTTCGACTAGAGACCTTTGGTGGGAGCTGAAGCAAGGCCAAGGAGCGGGAATCAAGCGAGAAGACGTGGAGATCGTGACGGGGACGTGCCGGTTTTGACGGATTCGAGTTTTCCTTTCTCTTTCCCTTACCTCTTGTAGTTTTTATGGCTTTTCTTTCAATTAGTGTTTGTGGTTTAAAGACTATGAATTGCTAGTTGTTTGTCTTAGGGTTTGATGTAGTTGTTTTTAGGTTGTTGGATTGATTTTTGGGATGAATGTGCCTTTATTTTATTCTTGCAATTTTGTGTAATGCTTTCAATTACTTGATCACTAATTGAATAATTTGAGTGTTGAATCTAACTCGGGAGAGAGGATTTGGCCTAAGACTTACCTTGTTTAATTGCATGACTAGAGTAGAAATTCTAAGTTTGTGACGGGATTTGGAATATCTCTAGAAGTATAACAAGGACTAAATCGAATAATGCCTTGCATGTTAATGAACTTAGATAGGGATATCAAGTTAGTTATATGCATGAGAATCAATTATACTCGGGAGAGGTAATCGTGATAAAAGTTTCCTTGGCTTGTAGAATAATTGCACGATCAATTCATTCCTACTAATCAATCCTCAATCTTAAATAATGAAATCAATTCCCTAAGAGTCTTTCCATTTGACTCTCCACCCTTTATTTTATGTTTTTTGTCTTTAGATTTATCTTTTTCATTAAGTTTTGCTCCCTAAATAAAGTTGAACAAAAGTATTCACTGTACTTAATTTGCTAGAAAACCAATCCAGAGGACGACACTCGTTTAATCACGAAAACACTATATTATTACTTGACCCGTACACTTGCGGTAAGCAAATTGTGCGTCAAATTTTTGGCGCCGTAAAACCAAAAAATTGTGAAAGTATGTTTGTATAAGCTTAATTTTCAAAAATCAAAAATCAAATGGTTATCAAACCAGACCTTAATTAATTCTTTTTCTTTCATCGTCATCTTTTCTTTCTTTTCTTTTTTTTTTTTTGTTGTTGAGCAATTTGTAAACTGCGTGTTGATTTGGTAACGAAGGAGAAAAAAAAATGATTTTTTTCTAAAATTGATATTCCAATGTCTACTTTTGGTGGTGGTTGTTGTCTTGCTGATTTCAATTTCCAAGTTGAAAAAGGTTATGTTATTTAAGTCAAAGTTAGAATGGCATTGTTATTGGAAAACGTGTGCCACTATCTAAAATAAAATATTTCGGACAGAAAATTCAATATTTTGTTGGGCTTGCTTGTATTTTAATCTATGTTTTCTTTTATCTTTTTATTTAATTCAACTAGGAGAGGTGAAGATTCGAAATTCCAATCTCAACGAAAGAAAATGACGTGTGACTTTAGTCATTGTAATAATTCATCGCTTTATTTTTCGTTATTTTTTTTCACACAAAAATATAAAAAGTGTGATATTGTAGCAATAATTAAAAAATGTTTGGCCAACAAGAGCATAGCTCAACTGGCACAAAGTTGTACTGATAACCACAAGGTTTGTGGTTCGAATCCCCCACCCCACATATTGTCAAAAAAAAAAAAAAAAGTTTGATTGTGATGACAACACGTAATTTTATGATAGTTTAACAAAAATAGAATATGTATTTCACTTTAAACAAAGATGAGTACAATGAAATAAGTAATTGAGTTATATATTATTTTGAAACTAATAATTTAGAGGTTATTTGATAACCCTTTGGTTTTTGGTTTTTTAAAATTAAGTTTATAAACACTCATTCCACCTATGAATTTCTTTGTTTTGTTATCTTACTTTTTTCATATGTTTTTAAAATTCAAGTCAAGTTTTGAAAACTGAAAAAAATATATATATATATATTTTTCAAAAACTTGTTTTTGTTTTTAGAATTTTGGTTAGGAATTCAAATGTATCATTAACAAAGATGAAAACCATTATAAGAAAATTTGGAGAAAACAAACATAATTTTCAAAAACCAAAAACAAAAAATCTATCAAACGAGACAAAAAATAATGGTTAGTTTCTCTCAAAGAAGCATCAACATTTTTGAATATTACAAGAATACCTACTTCTCCACTTCACAATCTAACCCATTATCAAGTGACATGTTATTTTATTTTATGGACCTGCACTAATCTTAAAGCCACTAATTTATATGACAAACAGTGAACAAAAGTGTCTAAAATTTCTATATTATTTTAGTACTTACACGTTCCGTTCACAATTTGACACTTTAATATGTCATATATAATTTTATCTTTGGATCTCACACTATTAAATGTTGTTTTGATTTGACAAATAATGAACGGCGGAATTCCATACTATTAAGTAATATTAGAAAATTTTCCAATTGAAAGATATTTTCAAGAGAAAAAATAATTAAAATAAAATTACCATTATTAATTAAGACCTTTGGTTTAAATTCTCGACATGAATGTAAGTGTTGAGATATCTACATCTTTCAATCATACATCAATAAGTCTGGATCTTGATATCAACATTTATAATGTAGTATTAAAATAAAATGGTTACAAATACAACATTTTCCTCAATGGAAATGAAAACCTCGTGCATGTATAATTAAATCTCAAAATCCACGAGCATTCATATAATTTTTATTAACTTTCATCTCAACAAGCTTAAATTCAATTCAAAGTTTAAAAAGGGAAAATCACTAGTAGTACTTAAAAATTTCATAGAAGAAAATCGAAAAGAACATAGCTATATATTTGAAAATAAATAAATAATATAAAAAACTCGTTTTGTCAAAAACTTGTGCAAGTGATAATAAAGAACAATACTTAACTACATACTCAATATATAGACGTCTTCCTACACACCATCGTTGAAATGTTGACAATTAGAATAGATAAAAAAAAAATTTCTTTCTCATTTTCAACTTTTTTTCGCTCTAGTAATTGTCACGATTTCAATGAGGTTTAAAGGCAAGACGAGTATGCTTTGGAAGCCAGTCGTTTGCATTAATAAAATCAAGAGAGAGAAAAGGGTTGGCTTGTGACTCAGTGAGTTCTCTGGACCATGAAACTCGTCCTCCATAATCGGCTCCTGGTCCCGAGCACCTGTATTGCCCATAAAACACAGTCCTACATCCAAAACAACAAAAACCCCATCATTATTTTCTTTTTAATTACCTTTTTCTCTCTTCTTTCTTCTCAATAAATTATGTATATAAAAAAAAGAATAGCAATAAAGAAAGAAAAAGGATATATATATATATACGTACAGCTCTCGGTTTTTGTCGCCCCAGTTGTACCAACCAGTGGGAGTGATGATTTTGTCCATGAACGTATAAGCGAAGACGACTCTGGAGAAGCTGCCCCATGCCCGACCCAAATAGAGAGCGCCCGACCCGGAAACCTTGCAGTTGAGGAAGGAGAAGCCGGTCTCCTCCAGCAGGCTGTTCCTCTTCTGGGCGGTCAGAGCCCCGTAGCTGTCGGTGATGGCGTGCAAGTGGCAGCCGTCGTAGAGGGACAGCCCGTCGCCGAACACGAAGTCCACTGACCCCTCGATGTAGCAATTCTTGAAGTAGTGCCGCCCCATGTGGTCGTACAGCGTGTCCTGTGCGCCGATAAACCTGCAGCTTATGAACGCCGCCGCGTCCCCCGATATTCTGAACGCCACCGCCTGCTTCCCCAGCGCCCCCGACGGCGGCAGCCTCGCCTTGTTCTGTTTCGGGGAATGCGTCGGTTTCCTTTTAATTACTCTCATTTCTCCTTCTAGTTTAAAATTGATCACTTAAGTTGAAAAAATGTACAAATAGAACTATAAAAGACTTTGATTTTGTCTCTATTAAGTCTCTAACTAGAATCTTAACACCTATTTGGTTGGTAATACAAATTCAGATGTGAATTTTGTTTTATGTTTTTAGATTCACTTAATTCATTAATTAATTAATATGTGTTTTGGGAGATGTGTTTTTAAACATTGTTTTCGAATTGTGTAATTCAAATAGTGAAAATTCTGAAAACAACTTTTTTTTTTTTTTAATAAATTGTATAATAGTGTAAGATAATAATTATACAAAATTTATAACATATAACATGTTTAAATAATTGATAATAGTTTATATTCAACTTAATAATTAGTTGATAACTTATGATTTATAAATATATTATTAAACACATTTTGAACAATTGTTTAAATTCGGATCCAATTTCTAAGTATGCTACCAAACACATATCATATCGAAAAACATGAAATACATCTCTGTTTTTATTTAATCCATTGTTTTCAAATCACCAACCAAACACACCCTTAACCTTTCAATTCTATGTCTGACTAGTAGAGGTTTGTGAATTTTAAAAAATTCTAATAGGTCAAAATATCTCTTAAACACAAAATTAAAAGTTCAAAAATCTATTAGAATAAAATTGAAAGTTTAGGAAATTTATTAAATACTCTAAGAGCTCAAAAACCTTTTAAACAAAATTAACAAAGTTCAAAAATTAATTAAAATTTTAACTTGACACCAAAATATGTTTTCTACACCTGTCAGAAAAGTTAAGAGACCTATTATAAACTTTTTGATCACCACAACTTTTTTTATTTTATCATCTTTGCATAAACCATTTTAGCCTTTTCTATTACTTTTTAAAACTATTTAATAAAATTTTGAAATAGGATATATTTTGTCCATTTACTTGAAGAATATATGTATATGTAAACAAGTATATTTAAAGATAACACACTATTTTTTTTTTAGAAAAATAGATCTATATTACATTAACAACAAAATGATGATGGGTATTAAAATAATTTCTTACACACATTAAGGAGTGAAATAAAACATTAAAAATTGAAGAGGGAAAATACAACATTCGAAAGTCTGGACAAGTACCAAACTATGATTTAAATCTAAATTTCAATAAAAAGTTAAAAGGTTAAATTTAAAAATTTAAAAGGAGGAGTATCAACATAAAAAGTATCTAGATAAGAGTTGAGGACCAATTGATCTTTAAAAATGTACGGAAATTGAATATAAAATAAAGGAAAAAATACACTAAAAAAAAGAGAAAAATACATTTTTAGCACTGAGGTTTGAGTTAGGTTTCATTTTGGTCTCTGAGTTTTCAAATTCGACAATTTAAACCATGGAGTTTGGATTTCGTTTCATTTTAGTCTCTCCATCCATTTTTCCGTTAAATCCTAACGAATATTATTAAATTAATAAAAAAATATTTTTTCCTTCTTTCCCTCCTCTTCTTCATCATCATCAGCCACCACCCGCCGATGACCGTCACCCGTCGGCCATCGTCGCTGCCGTTGCCGAAGATTCTTTTTTCTTTTTCTTTTTTTTTTTTTTTTCCCTCTCCTTTCTTCTTCTTTTCTTTCTTCTCCTTTCCATTTTTTTCTTTCACGTTTATTTAAAAAAAAAAAAAAGAAGGGGGTTGAACCCCCTTCGAATCGGGACTGGAACGATTCTACCAGATATGGAATGAATTGTTTTTTTTTAAAAAAAAACTCATGAAGGGAAAGAAACCTTCTCGTCGGCAAGGATCTCTTCCCTTTGTGAGTTTCTTTCACGTTTTAAAAAAAAAGGCTTGGGACTGATCTGGAATGAAGGGGGATCGTTTCAGTCCCGATTCGAAGGGGGTTAACCCCCTTCGTTTTTTTTTTTTAACGTGAAAGAAAGAAGGGAAATGAGAAGAAAGAAAAGAAAAAGAAAGGAAGAGGAAAAAAAAAAAAAAAATTCTCCGACCACGGTGACGGCGGCAGCCGACAGGTGACGGTCATTGGTGGTTGATGATGAAGAAGAAGAATAAGAAGAAGAGAGAGAGATAAAGAAGGAAGAAATAAGATTTTTTAAAAAATTAATTTAATAATATTTTATTTTAAAAATTAAAAAAAAACAATTTTTTTTAAAAAATAATAATAGGTGCCACGTCAACAAAACATTTAACGAACAAATGGATGGATGGACTAAAATGAAACGAAATCCAAAATTGTCGAGTTTGAAAACTCGGGAACCAAAATGAAACCTAATCCAAACTTCAGGGACTAAAAATGTATTTTTTCCTAAAATAAATAAAAAGATAAAGATTTTAAACTACATTTAAATAAATATTAATTTATGCTCTCTCAAATAAACAAAGAAAACAAAAGTACAAAACTGGACTTAAATATATTATAATGAAATTAAAACTTTTGTATAATCTTTTTTTTTGGGTGAAAAGAATAGATTTTCAATTTCACCTCGATGATTATGATATTTTTAATGGTCAAGTGCTGCCAAGAACTATATGTCAGTCGTCTCAAAAAAAAAAAAAAAAAAAAAAGAACTATATGTCAGTTTGGTCATTGTATTACAAAAAAATATACAAGCATGTCAGTTTGGTCATCGGAAGTCACAAGCAAATTACCATTTACATACGACACTCAAACTTTATTCCTTCGCATATTTAGGTCAAATAAAATATACTGTCCTAACTCCATTTTTTTTTTCTTTTTTTCTTTTTTTTTTTTTTTTAACTTTTTCATTTTTAGTTGAAAGAGATATGAGTAACTTGAAAGAGAAAAAAAAAATCAGGAAATCTCTAATTATATTCATGCATTTTAGAACAATACTTGGCTGTAATGTAGGAATCTCCTTACATATCCCATTAAAATCTTGACAACTAATAAAGATAAAGGTAGAAAATGAGAAAAAAAAAATTATCTCTCCAAGTTGTCAACATTTAAATTTTTTTAATGGTAATATATAAGGAGACCTCTACACATCGATATGCAACAAAAGTTTTTTCAATTCTTTTCGTCAATAAAAAATGGATAAAGTGTTTTATACATTAAAAAAAATAGTAAAAACAATACGTTGTCTTCAACTTCACCAATTATATTGATATACCATTTTAATTTAGATTTATTATATTTTTAAAATGTATAAAAATCATGGCGTAAGTATTTGTGACTAGTGATAGAAAAAATGAAAATGAGCATTTAATTAAGTCACTTTGAACTTTACACTTTCATGCTTAATTATTTTATTTTGGATTCTAAATTTTCAAAATTTTATTTTGGTCCTTCAAACTTTGCATTAAAAATGGTTGAGTCTTTATCGTTAATTCTTTATTGATCGCTTTAAAAAAAAAAAAGATTCATTAATCATTTAAAAATTCAGTATCTAATGAGATGTGGCTGCAAATATTTGTCCTGAACAAAACATGTAACTTTATCAAAAAAAAAAAAAAAAAAAAATCAGTCCATGAAAGATATTCTCTTTTGTGTTATTTAATATATATATATATATATATATATATATATATATTAAAGTAATAAAATTCCAACAAAAATATTTAAAATTCTAAAGAGATGAATAGAATTTAAATCTAAAAATGATAGATAAACTCGTTTATCTTCTGGAATTTTGTTAAAATAATTAAAATGTGTCCTTAACATAAAAATAAAAACTAATTTTTTTTTTTAAAAAAGCATAATTTTCAAAAAGAAATAGTCCGGTAGAACGGATTTTAACTTTTTGTTTGCTTGCAAATCGATTGAAAAGGTTTACCTTGAAGGTGATGTTCCTGGCAATGAAGAAAGGAGAATTAACAGCAAAAGTTGCAGAAGCAAAAGTGCCCATGGGACGGCCATTGTCGCCCATATGATCAGCCGTGTCGCCCCATTCAATGATTGTCTTCTCCGCTCCTTCCCCCTCCACCCATATGTAACTCATCGTTGCCGGAATCTCAACCTTCTCTCTGAACAACATGTACAGGTGAGAGATTTGTACATTTGATTTGATATCTTGTCCAAAAGTATATGTCTTAATTAACTTCTTCGATCCATTTTCCATTATGATATAAAAGTTCAATTTTTCCTCTTCTCAATCCAAATTTAGTATCAAAAGACTCGAGTTTGGAACAAAAGGTAAAAATTAAAGTGGTTTTTTTTAGTCCATTAAAAACAAATTCAAGATTTTTGGTTAGATAATAATTTTGAAAACTCCAAAAATACTAGGAAAAAGAATAAATATTTTTACAAGTTAAATTCTTGAATTATCTAGCATGTCTTTTTTTCTTATTTTACAAACTTTGAAAAATGTGATCATTGAGATACTATCCATTAATATTCATAAATTTTCAATTTTGTATTTAATAAGTTCGAAAATATTAAAAAATATATTAAATATATCATTGACTTATTAGTTTATAGAAAGTTAAAAACCTAATATATACAAAATTAAAATTTCAAAAGGAAAGAAAATAAAATTATAATTTAACCAAAATATTTTATCAATCTTTTTTTCTTTTTAATACCATCCCTAAAAAATATGTATATACTTTTTAAAAGCCATTCCAACAAAAGCTTTTAAAATGAATCAAAGGAAGCTCACCTGTAGATTCCGGCGGCGACATGGATGACGACCCGGCACCGGTTGACCACCGGCAGAGAGTTTATAGCCTTCTGCACCGACCGGAAACCTCCCGCCTTGGGTTTCTTCGAAACCTTCAATGTCAAACAAGGCTTGAACTTGTTCTTCGTCTTCTGAAAAAGCGAGTGCTTGAAAGAACCCATATGCCTTATCCACTTCAAGTACTCATCTTCAACCTTTCTCATTCCCCCGCCGCCGCCGACCGTCCAGTTTCGGCCGTAAGAAACGGCGGCGCCCGGCAGTATCATCACCACCAGAACCAAAAGCTTCACCACCCTCATCTTCTCGAAGCAGCTCTGGGCAGCCATGGTTAAACCAGCAAGTGCGTCGTGATATCTGCGATTGCAGTGTAGATAAGCGTTTGAGAGAATGAGAGGCTTAAAAGAGTTGAAAAAAATGCAGAAATGGGGAAGAGAGAGACCAACATTGGAGGAATCTTGCAGCTGTGTGTCTGTATTCAAATTGTCTGTTTCGCCATTAACGGCCATGGAAATTTAAGACCCATCTGTGACTTCTCAGTTTAAATGGTATTTTTCATTGTCTTTTCCTTGGAAGGTAGAGCTTTTGAATTCCCAATATATATTAAAAAGAAAAAAGCTTTAATAAAACCGAGAGAGAGAAAGAGAACGAGAGAGAGAGAGAGACAAACAAGGTAGAAAGATTTTGATTTTACTCCAAAATATAGCTTTTCATTTGAACGAGTTGTTTGAGTTTTTTTGACAGAGAAAAGTTATCATTTGTTGAGAAATTATTCGGAAAAGTCGCCATGTTGTGGAGAAAGTATTCGATAAGGTCGGTACAATGAGTCTGGTAGTTTTATATTGTTGGAGATTTACAATTCCTTAATTTTGTATTCAACAATTATTAGGGATAGACAAATTTTAAGATCTTACATCTGACAGTTTTAAAGAGATGTACATACCATCATTAAACATATGAACAACTAGGAGAGATGAAAAAACTTTCTCATTTCTTACATTTTTTTTTAGTACATCAACATTTGGGGGTGGGGAGATTCGAACCTCTGACCTCATGGTCGAGGATACATGTCAATTACCGCTGAGCTAAGCTCGCTTTAGCTCATTTCTTACATTTCTCTTTCTTAGTTGTCAAGATTTTAATAGGGTATGTAAGAAAATCTCAACATACTGGTATAAGCCAATTATTGTTCATAATTTACCCACATTGTGAGGATAGTTTTGCATTATTAGATGTAGGAGAGAGAAACTGCAAAATATGTCAATTTTGTATCTAGTGGTTATGAGAGGTATGGGGATTTTCAAATTCATATTCTATAGGTTATTAAGAGGAGAAATTATTTGATCAGGCTCGTACAATGAGATTGATAGTTTTGCACCGTTGGATGTTTGAGACAAAAATTGTAAAACTACCTCAATTTTATATCCAACAGTTATTAGAGATTGACAGATTTAATTTGAAGATTGACATGTGACGCTGTTAAAAGAGGGAGTGACAATTGTGCTACCCCATTTAATAATTTTTCATTGTGTGGAGATTTCTTTTTTCCCCCGAGGGGAAAGTGTGAGAAAATTGGGTTGAATTGTGAAATTTTGAGATGGTGTTTTGCTAAGGTTTGTAATGAGGCCTAAGTTTGATAAGCTGGTAAAGGAAAGGAAAAATGAACTTTTTCTTGTTTTTGGACAAGTGGGGTTCTAGAAGATGACAAAGTTTGGGCAGTGATTTGATCAGCCTCATGATGGGAGAATAGAATTTGTGAGAGTCATGGGCAAGAAATAAGATAAAGCTAAGTTTGGTTTCATAACTATTTCCTTTATGCCTTTTTTCTTTTTTTCTTTTTCAGAATAAAAGTTTTTTATAGGGTTCATTTGTGTCGTGGGTTTGTTTTGGAATCTTTGTGCGATCACATTATTGTCGGATCATTGTTGACCAAAATCTTTATTTTCGAATAAAAAAAGATACAATTTGTAAGAGAAAAGAAACCTTTTATACAATAATAATCTAAATATGAAAACAAAGATTAAAGGGAATTATTATGAAATAAGTTACTAAACGAAGCTTAATTAAACAATGATATTTATTTGTTTATTCATTTTTAGACAGATTTTATAATATACTATTAAGCCATCCTAACTTTGTTTAAATTTTGAAATGTCATCTCTCTCCGTTTGAATAATTTTGGATTAGTTTGAATGACCTATTAGTGAGGGAAAATTATTAGGTGCTTTTGATTATTTAAGGTAGACAAATTTGAAGATGTATCTGGAACATCTAACAATTTGCCGTTAGTAAGGGTAATTCATATCTTCTTCCATGTCTTTTTTTTTTTAACTCTTAATATTTGTTATTTTAGTTGCCTTCTCTCTTCTAGCTAGTTGAATGGAGGTGCATGATCTTAACAGTTTTCAAGAGAATTTGGACAATAGAGTAAAAACAAAATGATTATATTATTATCTACTTGCACTTCAAAATCTAGCCAAATAGGTGGGACTGCTCAAAATCATGCTCTTGGACTTTGTGGGCTTCTTTTAGTAGGCAGTTAATTTATGATCAGAATATTTTAGATCTATTTGATAATCGTTTGATTTTTGAAAATTAAGTTTCTAAACATTAGCTACTTTCACCCATAAGTTTCTTTGTTTTGTTATCCATCTTCTCCTCATGTTTTAAAAAATCAAGTCAAGTCTTGAAAACTAAAAAAAAGTAGACTCTGCTTGATAATCATTTGGTTTTTGAAAATTATACTTGTTTTCTCCTAAATTCTCTACAATGGTTTTCATCTTTGTTAATGATCCCATTTGAATTCTCAACCAAATTCCAAAAAACAAAAACAACTTTTTGAAAACTACTTTTTTTAATTTTCAAAATTTGATTCATCGATTTTTGAAAACAAGGAAGAAGCTAGTAATACTAAAACAAAGAAACTTATAGGTGGAGGTAGGTGAGTATAAACTTAATTTTCAAAAGGAAAAAACTTGGCTACACACCGGTATGTAGAGTTCTTTCTGCATACCACATCATAAAAATCTTGACAACTATAGATATAGATGCGTTTCAAGATCATGGAGATGGTTCTTGAAGACTTCCCCTGAAAATTGGGGCCCCTGTCAGCCTTACTGCTGAGTTCCGAGAGAAGAAAACATGCAAGTTCGTAGCGAAAGTATCTTAGATCATGACAATGGATATGGAAGATTTACTGGATGAATGGAAGAGTTTCAGTCTAAAAGAGAAAGAAAAAGTGAGACACATACCTTTGGAAAAAGAGGATTGGAGGAATATTGAAGGCAACTTGGACAGATGTATCATCGGGAAGCTAATGTCCAACCGTATCATCTCCAAAATAGCGATTAAAAACGCAATGTCTGGAGCCTGGAAAACAAGGGAGGATCTGGAAGTTGAAATAGTTGGAAAGAACCTGTTTGTATTCAAGTTCGAGTGCGAGAAGGATCGTAAGTGGGTACTGAAAAACGGCCCTTGGTTCTTTGACAAACAGCTCTTAATTCTTGAAGAACCAAAGGCCAAGCTGAGAACGACAGAAGTGGACTTCAAAAATGTTGCTTTCTGGGTGAGATTTATAAACCTTCCAATGGGGTACCGGAACAAAAAAGCTGCGGAAAAAATAGGAAACGATTTAGGAAAATTTTTGGAAGTGGAATGTGATAAAGATGAACAATGCTGGGGAAATAATATGAGAATGAAGGTGCTTCTGGACATAACCGAACCACTGAGCAGAGGATTCTTGCTCAAATCTGATGAAATTACAGAGGAATGTTGGGTTTCGATCCGTTATGAAAGATTGCCGGAATTTTGTTTCAAATGTGGTCGGATTGGACATGTGGCCAAAGAATGTCAGGAAGAAGAGGAGAAGCAGTCGACAGAGGATTCAAGATTTGAATTTGGACCTTGGATGCGATTCCAAGGACCTCTAAAGTCGGGGAAAAATCAGAAATGCCCAAAGATAACAATCCAAATGCTGAAGACCAAATCCCAGGTGAGCTTAAGGATCCAGAAGTCAGAGAAAACAATTCAAACAACATTACTCATGAAATTGATATTCTTGAAAGTTTGAACTAAGAATGGCTTTGGATAGAGTTCTTGAAGAAGAAAGGATTATTGGAAACCAGATGAATCCTATGGAAAAAGCCCTGGCAGTAGATCTAAACAAAAATAGCGAAATTGGAAGTCAAATGGAGGAGTCAGAGAATCTGTCCTATGTTCCAGAGACTGCCCACCCAGGGGTAGTTATTTCTTCGACGAAAAATCATAGCTGGAAAAGAAGGACACGACTAGGATCAACTGGGGATCGGAATGCAGAAGACGGAGATTCTAATAAGAGGAAGAGAATTGATGAGAATGATATTAAAGGAAAGAAAGTGAAGCTGACTGATGATATGGAAATGGATGCAAATGTTGAAGACAAATACTGGGCAGTGGCTGCAAAGCAGCCCTGCCAAGGGCCATGAAGATCATTTGTTGGAACGCTCGGGGGTTGGGGAACCCGAGAGCATTCAGAGCCATAAAAAACCTGGTAAAGGAAAGAAATCCCCATATTCTGTTCATATCGGAAACAAAATCAGGAGAAGAAACGATAAATAAAATTAAAGTAGCCTGCAATTTCGATGGTTGTTTAACAGTCAAAAGCATTGGATCTAAGGGTGGATTGTGCCTTCTGTGGAAAGACCAGAATTCGGTATCCATCAAGTCCTTCTCCCAAAATCATGTTGATTCAATGGTTAATTGGGAAGGGAAAACATGGAGGTTTACAGGGGTTTACGGTCATCCGGAGGCAGGGAAGAAGTATCTCACATGGAATCTCATTCGTAGAATTGAAGGCCAAAATCAAGATAGTCCTTGGTTGCTTGGAGGTGATTTCAACGAGATAGCCAGTGACATAGAGAAGCTTGGAGGATCCTTGCGTAAGAGAGGCAGTTTAGATGTTTTTAGACAGTTGATGGATGATTGCAGCCTTAAAGATATGTTACCGGCTGGTGAGCTTTTTACCTGGCATGGGAATAGAAGGGGTATCCAAGTGTGGGAGAGACTTGATAGATTTATGTGCAACTCGGCATTTGAAGCTTTGTTTAGCAACTCCATTCCTCTAAATCTTGATTGGCTATATTCGGATCATCGGCCCATTGAAATTAAAATGGAGAAAGATAGAGTGCAAAGCAAGAGAAGGACCATGAGGAAATTCCGTTTTGAGGAAATCTGGACAGCCCATGAGGAATGTAAAAAAATCATTTCAGAAAATGGTCAGTGGGAAGGTAATTCTCTTATTCATTCATCTCTCTCTAGAAATTTGGATAACTGTTCAAAAGCTTTGTTTAAATGGGGCAGAGAACTAAATATTAAAAGGAAAAAGAGGATAGCAGAATGTAAAAAGGAGTTAAAAGAATCCTATGATAATATTCCTAATGTTAATTTTGAATCCATTCATACTCTAGAGTTTGAACTTGATAATCTCCTTGAAGAAGAAGAAATATATTGGAAACAAAGATCTAGAGAAGAATGGCTTAAATAGGGGGATAAAAATACCAAATGGTTCCATAAAAAAGCATCCATTAGGAAGAAAATTAATGAAATCAAGGGGATTACGTTAAATGATGGGCAATGGTCTGAAGATCCAGTAGTCATAGAACAAACTTTCATTTCCTATTTTAAAGAGTTATTTGAATCCTCTAACCCTGATAACATTAACATAAACTTGGCTTTAAGAAACCTAACTCCCAGGGTGTCTCAATCCATGAATAATAGGCTTTTAAGCCCTTTCACTAAAACAGAAATTGAGAAAGCAGTTGGCCAAATGTTTCCTACTAAAGCTCCGGGGCCCGATGGGTACCCGACCTTATTTTACCAAAATTATTGGAGCTTAGTAGGTCATAAAACGGTAGAGGAATGTTTGGAGATCCTAAATAATAACAAAAGTATAAAAGAATGGAACAGTACCAATATAGTTTTAGTCCCTAAGACCCAAAATCCTAAAGTAGTTGGAGACTTTAGACCCATAAGTCTTTGCAACGTAAAATATAAAATAGTTACTAAAGTAATAGCCAACCGCTTAAAATGGGTCCTAAAAGACATAATTTCTGATAATCAATCAGCTTTCATTGAAGGTAGATTGATTTCAGACAATGTATTGATTAGGCATGAGTGTTTAGATGCAATTAAAAATCATAGGAACATAGGTTGTGATACGGCGGCTCTAAAAATCGATCTTAGTAAAGCATATGACCGTGTAGAATGGGATTACCTTAAGGAAATCATGTTGAGGTTGGGTTTTGATATTAGATGGGTTAACCTAATTATGAACTGCATTTCAACTGCCAACTTTTCAATTTTGATAAATGGAGAACAAATAGGTAATTTCACTTCTAGTAGAGGATTAAGACAAGATGATCCGTTGTCACCCTACTTGTTTCTTTTAGTTGCAGAAGGTTTGTCCCATCTCTTATTAGAAGCTAATAAAAATGGATCTCTATCGGGGGTTAGTGTGTCTAATGGGCCATCAATATCTCATCTCCTATTTGAGGACGATAGCCTTATCTTTTGTAAAGCTCATGAACAGGAACTAGTGGTGCTGAAAAACCTTCTAAATATATATGCTGAAGCTTCAGGTGAGTCGATAAACTTTTCAAAGTCTGCTGTTATTTTCTCTAAAAAAGTTAATATGGATAGGAGGGCTTTCCTGAGTTCTATTTTGGGGGTTAGTTTGGTAGAAGATTTTGGTAAATATCTTGGTTTTCCTTCTGTTTTTACTAAGAATAAATCTAAAGATTTAAGTTTCATATTGGATAAAATTTGGAAGACTACCCAAGGATGGAAAAGGCCTTTTTTCTCCCTGGCTGGTAAAGAAGTTCTCATTAAAAGCATAGGTCAAGCAATACCCTCCTATGTCATGAGTATCTTTAAGTTCCCTAAAAAACTATGTGAAGAAATTACTAAAAGCTTTTCAAGGTTTTGGTGGGGTTCTAGTTCTAGCAAGAGAAAACTTCACTGGTGTAAATGGGACAAAATGTGTCTTCCAAAAAGTCTTGGAGGCCTAAACTTTAGGGATATTGAAGGGTTTAACCAAGCTCTTATAGCCAAACAAGTTTGGAGAATCCTAACAAACCCAAACTCCCTCCCTGCCCGATTTTTAAAGAATATATACTTTAGAAATTCTGGAATCCTGGATGTAGAATTAGGACCGAAGGCTTCTTTCCTATGGAAGAGTTTGATTTGGGGTCGAAACCTCCTAATGAAAGGTTTGAGGTTGAGATTAGGAAATGGTAATCATATCCATATTTTTAAGGATCCTTGGATCCCTAAAGAGGTAACATTTAAGCCTATATGTATTAATCCTACTGCTTTTCAAGATAAAGTTACAAAATATATCTCTAATGGTTGTTGGGATATTTCCAAATTAAAAACCTCGGTTCTGAATGAGGATATAGATATTATTAAAAGGATACCAATCAATTTGAATCTGGAGGATAAATACATATGGCATTATGATAAAACTGGGAAATATACAGTTAAAAGTGGATATAAAATCTATATGAGGGAAAAAATCGAGGCTTCATCTAGTAGCTCACCTATGGGAAAAGTATGGGATAGGATTTGGAAATTAAAGGTTCCCCCCAAAATTAAACATTTCTGCTGGAAAATCCTAAATGAAATGATCCCTTCTAAATTTAATTTGAAAAAAAGAGGAATTGATATTCAACTGGATTGTCCTATGTGTTTATCGAACATTGAAACTACTGACCACTGTATTTTTGGATGCATTCAAGCCAAGGAAATATGGAAGCGTATTTCGGACAAGGTTTTTGCAGAGGAAGACTTCAACAACAGTTTGACAGATCGGTGGATGCAGATAGATGAAAAGTGTTTGATGGAAGAGCTGGAAATGATTGCTGTGACTAGCTGGGCAATTTGGACTGATCGGAACAAATTGATACATAACGAAGATATCCCCACCATTCAATTGAAGTGCAAATGGATCAAAACTTACCTGGAGAATTTTCGCAGCGCCAATAAAAGGAATCCTGCACCAGTTGATGAAAGATCCAGAGTGGTTGATCCCCGATGGCAGCCCCCCCCGTGCAACTTCTGGAAAATCAATTCTGATGCGGCCTGGTCTCAGGAGGATCAATCGACTGGATTGGGGATGGTTATTAGGGATTCGATTGGAGAATTAAAAGGTGCTTCAACTAAATTCATGGATTCTGGATTATCGGGAACTACTGCGGAGTTAAAAGCAATGCTTGAAGGGATGTTAATGGCGACCTCTCTGAATTGTGGGCATTTGATGGTAGAGTCGGACTGCTTGGAGGCAATCAATCTAGTTACGAAGAAGAAAGATCAATGGGGTGAAGTGGAAGGTATTCTGGAAGACATCTGGGCCCTAATCCCTTCTTTTGCTAAGTTATCTTTTTCCTACTCCCCTAGAAAATGTAATGTTGTGGCTGATGTACTAGCTAAGAGAGCTAAGATCTCAAAAATGAGTGAGACTTGGGTCTGGACTTTCCCAAGTTGGTTGGTGTCTTTGGTCAAAAATGACCTGGAAATTTTTGCCCATGTGGCGTAATGAAGTATTTTCCTTTCAAAAAAAAAAAAAAAAAAATCTTGACAACTAGGAGAGATAAAAAAGTTTTCGTATTTTCAATCTTTCTTTTTCTGTTGTCAAGATTTTAATGTGGTATGTATGGAGATCCGTATATACCGGTATATGCAGCCAAATATTGTTCTTTTCAAAAATAAAAAATCAAATGGTTATCAAACAATGCCTAATTTTCAGAAAGTAGTTTTTGTTTTTGGAATTTAACTAAGAATTATACTTAAATGTTTCCTTAACAAAGATGAAAATCATTGTAAGGAAATTGAGAGAAAACAACCATACTTTTCAAAAACCAAAAACCAAAAACCAAATAGTTATCCAAACAGAACCTTAGTAAATTGGAATTAAGAATTCTTTAGATATGTACAAGTTAATTTTTGGGAAAAATACACTTTTGGTCCCTGAGTTTGGGTTAGGTTGCACTTTGGTCCTTGAGTTTTAAAACTCAACAAAATTACCCCTGAGGTGTGGATTTCGTTACACTTTTGGTCCATTCGTCCAATTTTCTGTTAAACCCTAACAGTTTGATGACGTGACACTATTATTTTAATAAAAAAAATTACTTTTTAAATTGTCTAAAAAAATATATTAAAATAATAAAAAATATTACTATTTTATTATTATTTTTAATTCTTTCTCCCTCTCTCTCTTATTCTTCTTTTTCTTTTCTTCAACCTTTTCTTCTTCATGCTTCTTCTTCAGCATGTCGTTGGAGGTCGGTCACTGCCTTTTTTTTTTTTTTTTTTTTTTTTACTTGGCTTCCAGCGAAACCAAGGAGAGACTCCCTCCTTGGTTTCGCCGGAAAATTGAAGGAAGGAGGGAGGGACCTCCCCCTCGATTTCTCGCCGGAAAATCGAGGAGGGAGTCGATTTTCCGACGAAACCGAGGAGGGAGTCCCTCCTGTTGGTTTCGTCGGAAGCCAAATTAAAAAAAAAAAAAGGTTGGAGAAAAGGAGAAAAAGAAGAAGAAGAAGAAGAAAAAAGAAAAAAAAATCGCTGGCGAGCAGTGGTCGTCGCCCGCCAGCCGCCGGCGACATGCTGAAGAAGAAGAATGAGAAGAAGAAAATGTTGAAGAAGGTTGAAGAAAAGAAGAAGAAGAAGAGAGAAGGAGAAAAAATTAAAAAATAATAATAAAATAATAATATTTTTATTATTTTAATATATTTTTATTTAGAAAATTTAAAAAGTAATTTTTTTTATAAATAATAGTGTCACGTCAGCAAACTGTTAGGTTTTAACAGAAAATTTGATGGAGGGACCAAAAGTGTAATGAAATCCAAACCTCAGGGGTAATTTTGTTGAGTTTTAAAACTTAGGGACCAAAGTGCAACCTAACCTAAACCTCAGGGACCAAAAGTGTATTTTCCCTTAATTTTTTATATGAAAAATTTGAATTGGAATTAAGAATTCTTTGGATATGTGAATTCCTAATTCACAAACACTAAAACCCTAAAATGATTTGATTTAGGCCCTAGGCGCAAGAAATTTAACTATTTTTTGTGTTCGATAAAACTGATTCTTTAATAATGTAAAGGAAATCACCTTGTAAATCAAATTCATTTGCAAAAACGGTTAAGATTAACTTTTGAATTTAGTCATAAAAATATGATGTAACTAACAAATATATTTTTTTTATCCTTCTATATTTTATCTACATTATAAGGTTTTCAAATATTAATATTCAGAATTTTTTCTCATCTCATCTCATCCTTTTTATTTTTAAATTTAAATTGTTGCTTCTAATTTTTTTTACACTTTTTTTCTATTTAAACTAAAATTAGATTTTGTTTCATACTAGTTTTTATTTTTATTTTTTATTTTTAACAATAGTTTCTCTTGATATTTTTATTAATTTATTTAAAGTAAACAAAATATAATTTGCAATTATATAAAATTTACATGATTATCTTATGAAAAATTTGAAGTTAAATATTAAACCAATTTGATGCTTGATTGAAATATATGTCTATTATGTTGGTTATTATCACTATTTTAAAATAATTTAATATTAATTTAACAAAACTGTAACTCGGTTTTCCATGTTTAAATCTGGAATTTATCAAACACTAAATTACTTTATATGACGGCTAGTTTTCTTAAAAGCACAGTTAACAACAATTATTTCAAAAAGCTATAGAAATCTCAAACTAAGCCTTAGATACTAAGGATTAGGTTTAAAACACAAATTTCCTTAAAATCAAAGCTCTTAAGACAGATTAAAAAAAAAAAAAAAAAAAAAAATCTTAACCCAAGAGTCAAACACTCCACAAAATATAGGATGATCAATCCTGCACAGATATTTTTGACATGCAACTCAAAACATAAAGCACAAAAAGTTTCAAGAAACTCTTGGCTTAAACTTGAAATTAGGAAAAAAAGTGCAAAGGCAAAAAGTTAATTAATTCATCGTAATTTATTTGTACAACATATGTGTATGGATGGCAAGACTTTAGCAACTAAACCCTAAATGCCACATTATCAATCATATCATAGAGACAAAAATACTCCTATACTTGATGTGTCCTTAATGGAAAGTGATGTTGAGCCTAGGCATGTGCGATAAGTAACAAAGAAAGTAAAGGAAATTCAGAGGAGTTAGAGCATGGAACAATGGGCATCCACACCTGGAAAACAAATAGTAGAATCAGACGAATGACCGGACACAACTCTACTACCGTCTTTCCCATCAAAAAGCTAACTCAGCCGAAAAAATTACATAACGTATGGAAAAAGAGCTATAAAGAATCTCATTCCTTCCTCCCTTTCTTCCCCTGTTTTTGAGAACAATATAGCTCTCTCGAAACCGTGTTAGAAAATTGGAACACAATAAAATTACATCAAAATTATTAAATAAAAACATGAATAAATAATTTGATGCCATTGGTAGTTCATATCAATCTTTTTGAAAAAGCTTCCAACTTTATATGCTCTCAGCATTTTTGTCAATTAGAAGGGGTGATGTTAGAATGAATAATTCATCCTGCAACGAAAACATTTTATTTATAAACCTATTAGAAAAAAAAATTGGATTAACACCAATTTCATTTTGGAATTTTACTTCCTCTTTATTATTATTATTATTTTTGGGAGAAATAGGTAGTTATCTTTTAAAAGGAAAATATTTATTAATTTTGTAATAAATAAACATATTCTTAAAGAGTAACTGAAAGACTAAAATAACTTTTATTTTCTTTAAAGAGAAAATCTATTATTTTTATTTTCTCCTATTACAGCTTATGTGACCCATTATATATTATGATCCAATATAGACTCTCCATAGGTCATGGGTCACAGACCCAAATCATATTGGGTTTGGGTTACTGCCATTTTCCTTCATATATGATTCAAATTTTCTTTCAAAGTGATTTTATGAGCTATCCTATAAATTATAACCACTTTGTAGGGATTAATTAGATAAGTAAATAATAATAATAATAAAAAATTAGAGAAAAAGAGCACAATTGAAAATATTTAGAAAAATAGAGAATGCGTCTGTTGAAGAGATGCCACCGTTTTTCTTTTCTTTCAAGTCGTTCTCTCTCTCTTTTTATAATACTAGTTTAAAAACACGTGCATCGCACGTTAAATTTCACTTTTTAGATTGAAAATTAAAAAAAAAAAAAATGGTGCCTAAAAGTCTAAAACTATATATTATATTGTTCTATGTTCATTTACAATAATAAATATGAAATATTTTGCACGTGGTTTGAAATCTTTGGAATATATTTTTTTACGGTGAAAGTTAACTTTTGAATAAATATATTTTTCATCTAGTTCAAATAGGAAATATTTGACATTAAACTATAATGTAAGAGGTAGAAAAAATAATAAAAGATATATAATTAAAATACATATAATAGTTGTAAACTAAATTTGATAAAACATAAAAAGTGGCATCATAAAGATAGTTTATTATCTCATGGATAATTCATCGGTGGGCTTCGAGATTGTATTCTAGAGAAAAAAAAAAGAAAGAAATATATTTCATAAGAATTATATAAGTAGATATTTTTTTTTAAAAAAAAACTAAAGTATTTAATAAAGTATAACCTCTTTGAAAATAACATTTTTTTGTATGTTTGGATGACAAATTTTGATCTTCAAGCGATTTTATAAGAATTTTTGTATTGACATTGAAAAAAGTTGTTAATGTGAAATTACATATTTAGAAATATATTTTCTAACATTCAGAACAATCTGTCCTTGTGTTTTGTTTAACGTCATCGCACAACATAATATAACATGAAATTTGTTTCCTTTCGAACTTGAATGGATATCATTTTGTGCCATTAGGTGGACTTAATTAATGGAAATCATGATATCAAAATGTGTTTCCCTGTTCTCCCATTACTACTTCGACAATTTAAACATAGCTCCTATACATTTTCTTGAAGAACTTTCTCCAAATAGGTAAATATAAATTACATAAGACTTTAAAGGAATGGTACAAAGATTGCAAGGAAAAAGTTATAAATTTAAGAAAAAATAAAAAAGAAAAAAAGTAATTGTATAATAATTAGACCATTAATATATTGATACAAAAAAAAAGTTTATTAAAATTTAGGATAGCAATGGTAACAATCGCTATATTTTATTGGTGTTTTATGCATTTTTTTTTGTTTGTTTTATATAGATTTTGATACAAAAAAATCTATACATATCAAAATAGTAATGAAATTAGAGTAAAAAAATATGTAGAAAACTCAAAAGTTAATATGCTTTTTGGAAAGACATGACTAATGACCCCTTTTTATTGTAAGATATATTTTTAATTTTAATTCTCGAATGGATGCATCTGATGTGTAACTAACTCTGCTTGAACAGTCACGTCTCATCAGCAAAGATTGAAGGACACTTTAACTCAAAGAGTTGTGTCTCTTTAACAAATATAGAAGGGCAAAATAGACATTTATTAAAACTATAAGGGCAAAAGAGGAAAGCAAAGATTCTCCTCCTTAAGCCCCTTTTATATACAGTAAGATATATTTGGAGATTATAATTAACCGTTTTTTTTTTGCTTCTTTTTTAAACAATTTTCAAATGTTCTATTTTAGAGATTTTGTTTATTTAATTATTATTAAATTATAAGATAATTATTTGAAATTTACCTACTTCAAATTACAAAATATATTTTGTTTATTCTAAATTATTATAAAGTCTATTTTTACCATTATTAAGCATGCTAATAATAATATAAAAGGTTAGATTTTCACAAACACATTTCGGTTCATATTATAAATTAGAAAGCTAATTTTTTTTAAATAAATTTTCAAATAATTATCCTATAATAAAAATTTGAAACTAAATAGCAAAATCACAATCTTAATTAAACAAGAGTTTAGTTCAACCGACATAACATTGTACTGATAACCACAAGTCTGTGGTTCGAATCCCTTTCTTCACATATTGTAAAAAAAAAGCTTAATTTTTTTTTTTTTGAGTACATCTACAATTGGGGATGGGGATTCAAACCTCTGACTCTTGGTCGAAGGTACATGCAAACCAGCACAAAAAAAAAAAAATAACCTTAATTATTCTATAAAAAAAATGTCATTTTTTTCTATAAAAAAAAAAAAAGAAAAAGAAAAAGATCACAACCTTAACACTAATTGATAGACCGTTTTTTTATCGATCAATTGTCATTTTTCTTTATCCCTCAAAAAAAAAAAAGTCAGTTTTCTTTTTTCAATTTAATTTAATTTAATAAAATTGATTTTTTTAATTAAAATTTAATTTGATCAAAACCTTAAAATAAATGCGGGGTTGTGTAAAATAAAATAAAATAAAAAAGGTTTTCTTTAACACCGCAAGTTTTGTTTATTTAATTAATTCATGTAAATTTGAGGGGAAAGAAATCATATTCTTGTCTTTTATGTGATATTTATGGTCTCAATTAAACATATAATTGTTTAATATTTCTTTTAATCAAATTCAATATGATTAAATGCCTTTTTTAGTTTTTTTTTTTTAAAATGCATTTTTTAGTTCAATATAATTTAAATAATAATTAAAAAAATCTCTAAAAATAAGAAAACTTGAAAATTAGTTAAAAAAGAAGTAAAGAAAGGGTTAACTATAATCTCCAAAATCTCCAAAGACAAATAAATTGTTTTCAAACCAATATCGATTTTACAAATCTGATCATTAGCAAACAGGTTCTAAAAATTTCACCTCTTCAATTTCAATTAAGGAATATTAAATTAAAATAATAAAAAAAAGGAAATATATATATATATATATATATATATATATATATATATTTAAAAAAATCGAATTAGTAGAGAGATATAGGAAAAGTGAAAAGAGTAGATTAGATGCAGGCCCATCCTTTAAAAGAGCCCCCGTGAATCCCACGCAACCTAGTGACAATTATCCACCTCTTAATTGGGCTCATATCAACTACAAATTATTCAACCAAATAAGGTCGGTTTAAAATGTACCCAATAATTTAACGACGTCCTAAGTGAATTTTCTATCAAAGTGAGTATAGATTAGTGATAATTGACATCTATCATCGATCGAGAGGTCAGGTGATCAAATTCTTTCATCCTTAGATATTGTTGTTCAGAAAAGAAAAAGGGAATTTTGTAAAAGAAAAATTATTTTAACTATGTATGCAATAGTTATTAGAATGACGATTACATTCAACAATTTGTCCGTCAAACATATTTTCTTTGTTCATTTACATGTCGTATTCATACCTGCAATGTTTTTAATCTAGTACACAATTGAAAAGATCTGCTTATCTTTGGATTATTAAGATAATTTTAGTCAGTGGATTGTGCTGTTGGAAAAAGATTTAATTTATTATGATATAATGATTTAGGATTCGTTGGGAATGATTGTATTATTATTTTGTAAGGGAACACTGGCATTTTTTTTAATCTATTTCCAAAATCTTTTTAACATTTTATTCAAATTTGAAAAATTAAATGGCTTTAAGAGGTGTTCTGAAAAAGTGAAAATTTTCAAACAAAGAAAATTGTTAGTACACAAGCTTACTCTCTCTTTAAAACAGAAAACTAAAATGAAAAGGCTTTATCAAAGGTAGCTTTAGGTTCTTAAATTTAACACCTATGAAAAAAAAATAAGTGAAGATCCTAAATCAGTTACTTTTTTTTTTTTTTTTTTTTTTTTTTTAATAAAAAAGATAAGGTAATTTTAAAAATATTTAGAAGAATGTGACAGTCTTAAATGGAGGAGGTGATGGCAGTGTTGCTAGCTGGAAGTTTAATCAATTAGGAGATCATGAATTGTGTTTTGAAGATATGATTTCGTAGTTTTAAAGCATTCATGTTTCCTTCTCTATTTTCTCACTCACATTTCTTTCCTTTAAAAAAACAAAATCAAAATATACGGATCCCATTTAATAATCATTTCATTTTTATTCTTGATTTTTGAAAATTTAATTTATAAACACTACAAAATATTGCTAGTCATGGAAAAACTTTCTAAACTGTGACGGACTCAATTGAATTAGTAGAGTCAATGATGTTATATAAAGACATAAAAAATTGAAGTTGAAATCCAAACTCTCTAAACAAAACAAATCCTTGAAATTCTCTCACAACAGAATAGCGGTGATCATGGTCTCTTCTTCATCAATTGGACCTGAAGGATAACTCAACATCAAACGATTTAGCTCGACATGCTCAAACATCAAAAAACTTTCAAATTTGGGTAGAAGAGACCACTCATCTTAGGTGTTGGATGCTGTCCTTAGCGACATACAACATCCGTAATCTCATTCTTTTGTTTCTTCAATATAGTGTTTTTGTACTAAAAAATTAATTGCATGTCATCATGACCATGTAGGCGTGATTAATTGGAGCAATTTGTGTGATTAGATACACATAGCACGATTTGATTGCATTAATTTCAAATGGTCATAAGATAGACGTGTGACATTATTTAGTTTTCAAACTTAATGTCATTTATTGTAACATGAGAATATAATACATGTTAATTTGTAGTTGGTCTCAAATTAAATTAATAATTTTATCATTAATTTTAAATAACAATATGACAATCTATGATTGGACAAAATTTCTCATTCAACCATCCTTTTTCAATAGTATTGCAATGATAATCACAAAAAGTAATTGGAAACATTTTCGAAATGCAATAAAAGTTCTACTACAATAATGAATAAATAAAGCTGTAAATATGATTTCTAAAATTAATTATATTTAACATTTATTTCACTAAAAATTTTAAACTTTCAAATGTTATATTTTAGTATTTCAACCTCTTAACATTCTATTTTAATCTTTGAATTTGATATAAGAACGATTTTAATTTTTAATATTATTTTATTCATTAGTCGTTTCAAAAAATTTATATCTATTTCAAATCTCAACACTTAACCTTATTATATGTGGTCTTAAGCACTTGCTTAAGTACTAAGTAGATATGTACTCATCAAATAAGTGAATTGAAATATGTACTTATATCAAACATCTTTTAAATAATTTATTAAAAATGTTACCAAAAAAGACTAAAATATTTTTTTAAACCAAATTTGTAGATTAAAATAGAATATTTAGAAGGCTAAAGACCAAAATGAATCGTGAGGTTTGAAAGCCCCCACTTGGCCACACCATAATTGGTCCATTATGAAGTAATCAACAAATTAATTAGGTGTAAATCTCAAAGTCAATGGAAATTAATGTTAATGAAGGGTGTTTAACATATCCTCCTATTCCTTTAATATTTTAATAACTATGTGCATATATCACACATAAATCTGAATATCACTTATTGAATAAGACATCAATTATATTGTTCTAATGGTAATTAGTTGATCACTATCTCCACGATTGTTGAATTACAAAAGAAAAAGAAAAATCACACGATACGACTTGCCATTTGATAATATAGGTTGCCAAACTATATCTATTAAACTTGTAGAATGGTAAATACTTTATGTTTGTCCTTTTATATATTTAAAGTTGATATGGGTTTTTTGGGAGCTATTTAAGAAATCATAATAGTTTTTTTTTTTTTTTTTTTTTTTTTTTTTTTTTTTTTTTTTTTTTTTTAAATCAAAATTAAGTAAATATTCGAGTAACCACTTTTTAAAAATTATATTTTTCACCTCTTTTAAGTTAAAAAGGATAGAGGAACAACAACACCTGACCTTGTGGTTATCAATACAAAGTTATGTCAGTTGAGCTAAGTTCTTGTTGGCAGAGGAACAACAACTTTGATTATTTAAAAATCAACTTGAAAATAATAATGCAACAACGACATAGTGATTTATAAGGTTAAATCGCCAAAGCGAGCATAGCTCAACAGTAATTGGCATGTACCCTCGACCATGAGGTCAGAGGTTCGAATCCCCCCATCCCCAATGTTGATGTGCTAAAAAAAAAAGATTTATAAGGTTAAATCATCTAAATCATTATAATTCAATCCATCACAATTCATAAAAATAATTTTAATGAAAACAAAAATAATAATTAAAGGAATTCTATATTGGAGCCTTTCCATATAGGAGTCATGGACATGTGACCCTTAAATTAATTTTAGAGTAAGTAAATATCAGGTATATATCAAATTCATTTGCATACATTTGATATATATCAAGAGAGCATAGTTCAACAACAATTAACATGTATCTTTGACTCTTAGGCTAGAGGTTCAAATCTCTCACCCCAAATATGGTTCAACTTAATATATATACATTTTTTATTAAATTATTTTTTAAAAATTAATATGAAAACTTAATTTCATTTTTGTCAAGTTTCTTTTTGTTGTTTATATATTTATGTAGATAATTATGTAATGATTTATTATACTTTTATAATTAATATTTCTTAATCAAAATGTTATATATGAATGCATCTAAAATTTTATTTATATAAATTGGTGTCCCTCCTACCTAAAATTCTGGATCCATCACTTATGTTAAAAGGTGAAGTTTGGTTTTATTTTTGATTTAAACCTAATGAATTTGATTGAAAATAGAATTGTATTTTTATACTTTTTTTTTTGTTTTAAAATTGTGTTTGGTTGCTTAATCAAAAACTAGATTTCGAATTAAAAAGGTTAAAAAGGTTGTGTTTGGTAATACACTTTGAAATTAATAATGTGACCAAGTTATGAGTCAAAATATGCATTTGGTTGGTATTCAAAATTTAAGAAATAAATCTATTAAAATACATATGTTAATTTAGGTAAATAAAAATATTTGTATAAGAGAATTGATTCAAGGTTCTACCCAAGAAAAGTTACTGTATTTATGTAATTTTGTAGAAATTTGTTTTATGGGCTTTGAGATGGACTAGATTTCAATTCAATTGTGCTATTCTTGTGCATTGGGTTGATTCGTAGATTTTATTTTTTCGAGAAGAAATAAATTCAGTACGAAAGAGTAATAGCTCCCAACGGAATCTTACTTGTGAGACAAGATCTCTCCTACTAGTGTTTTGAACACATCTTGTATCAGATTCGCAATTTACATTCAACAGTCAATTAGGAAAAACATTGGTCCAACTATTAGACCCTTTCACTTCACAAGCCTTATGAGGTTGATTTATAGAATTTGTAATCTGTTGCGTTATTCGTTAATACATACATACTATTGTTTAGTTGTTATTTAGAAAAGAGTAATATGACAGATACATATAATCTCTTGGTATAGTAGACACAAGACATAACTTCTCAATACCATTTGTGTCTTCTTGTATGAAATTTAAATTCAAGAAAATTAGTAGATTCTTTTTTCTTTTAAAAAGTTGAAATATACAAACTATCACAAAGTGAAAATGTGGAAAGAAAGAAAAAACTAGAGGGTTCGCTCTTAGGAAACCAATGACTTGATTGGGGATAGTTTTTTTTAAAGGAAAAATACACTTTTGGTCCCTGAGGTTAGGGTTAAGTTACACTTTAGTCTCTGAGTTTTCAAACTCAACAAAAATACCCCTGATGTTTGAGATAAGGAACACTTTGGTCCCTGTCGTCCATTTTTCTGTTCAATCCTAACGGCGGCAGACGTGACACTATTATTTTAATAAAAAAAATATTATTATTTTGTATTTTGTAATTATTTCTCCTTCTCTCTCTTACTCTTCTTCTTCTTGATCTCCATCTACTTCTTATTCTTCTTCCTATCTCCGGCGGCCGGCGACCACCGCTCGCTGCCGACTGATTTTTTTTTTTCCTTTCTCCCTTCCCTTATTTTCTTTTTTCTTCTTCCTCCCTTCTTTTCACTGTTTAAAAAAAAAACCAGAAAACGAAGGGGGAAAACCCCCTTCGATCGCCGGCGGGCGGTGGCCGTCGGCCGTCGGAGATAGGAAGAAGAAGAAGATGGAGAAGAAGAAGAGTAAGAGAGAGAAGGAGAAATAATTAAAAAAAATAAAAAAATAATAATATTTTTTTTATTTAAAAAATTTTAAAAATAATTTTTTTTATTAAAATAATAGTGTCATGTCAGCAACCGTTAGGATTTAACAGAAAAATGAACGGCAGGGACCAAAGTGCTCCTTATCTCAAACCGTAGGGATATTTTTGTTGAGTTTGAAAACTCAGGGACCAAAGTGTAACTTAACCCAAACTTCAGGGACCAAAAGTGTATTTTTCCCTTTTTTTTAATTAATTTTCTTTGTGTTGCTGAATTATTTTATGTATTGTGATTGGATGGCTTGTTTAAAAAAAAAATCACTATACAAAAGTTTGGTTTTTTTGTTTTCTTTTTTTTTTTTTTTTTTTTTTTTTTTTAATTTATTTAAATCAGGAAGACTTATTCATGTTCTTGTTTGAGGAAGGAAAAAAAAAAAAACTTTTAAACAACCACTCACCTACCTCTGTGTTATCACTAATTATTTTGATCTAAAAATATAAAATTGAGTATTTCCTTTTTTAAGAAAGAAAAAAAAGTTCCAAAAAATACTAATTATCCAATTTTGGCTTGGAGACTATTTTTTTTTTTAATAAAAAACTTTCATCACATTGTTCACATTGTCCTTAAAATACTTTCATAAAAGAAACTTAAAGAAAAGACTATTTACCTTAAAAAAAAAAAAGCAAAAGAAAGTTTTTAAAAAATCACTTTACCTACCTATGTTATCAACTATTATTTTATTCTAAAAAGTCACAAGCAAAACCCAACGATAATTAACATATACCCTGATTAAGAGGTTAGAAATTTAATCCTCCACCCCAAATATTGTTGACCTATAAAAAAAAAATTGAAGAAAACATAAAATTGAGTATTCCTTTTCTTAAAAAAGTTCTAAAAAACACTAATTATATTGATTTCCTCCAAACTATTTTTTAAAACTAGTTCAAATTCACCTTAAAACACTTTTATCAACTCTCAACTAATCAAAGTTCTCAGCCTCATTCTTCGACAACAAATTCCTTCAAATTAAATTAGATGTCCAAGAAGGTTGTTTCAAATTTTAGAAAACTTCAAAACGTTGTTCACCAATGGAATTAAAAAACATTTAAAAAAAAAAAAAAAAGACAAAAAGACAGAAAAGAAAAAACAAAAGTGTCAATTTTCTGAAGGCAAAAAATTGGATCTTGGGCCTTGTCTGGAGAGAGGGATTTGTACGAGAGAACGGGAACATCGGGAAGGGGAGATGTTTACGTTAAAGAATAGAGCGAGAAATGCCACATTATTCTTTAAAATTTATTCATGACATCTTAATTGTCTCAATGATTAAGATTAGTTGTATTGATCATCGGTCAAAAGATTAAGGTGTTGCTTTTCAAATTTTTGGAACTAAATAGAAATCGGGTACAAACTTTATGAATCAGAAGCGTCGTTTATCCGAATACGACTACGGAGACAAATAGTTATCCGAAACCTAAAAAGGTAGGTACCCTTTGTAAATAAAATTTAGAAGGTTAAGGATCTAAATAGGAAATAGAAGCCAGAGAGATGAGACAAGAAGGGGGTGGACCCAAAAATTAATAACAGTGCATGTGATGATGGTAAGTTGTGTGTGCAGTTCCCATAAGATATCATTTTCAGTGTCATAACCCAATGATAAAAAAAAAAATGGAGTCTGTGAAGAGATAGGAATTAAAGAAGGGAATGTAATGAAAAATGGGGTTTGGTTTTGCAACTTGGGAGGAGGCAACCTCATGTCTTTTTCTAACATCCCATGATCACATGCCTCTTCTTATTACCCTTCACATTCTTAATTGTCTTGACACTGACTTCTTCCCTCTCTCTCTCTCTCTCTCTCTCTCTCTCTCTCTCTCTTTTTCCCTTTTGCTTCATTCTCTTCTCTCTATTTCAACCCTTTTGTTCTTCCTTAAATCATTATTCTCATCCATTCTAGCAACGTTTGATCCATTGGACTCTTTTGGTCATTCTGTTTTCGTCTTCAAAAAGTTTTTATGAATGTTCGTTTTCATCTTTTGGAATAATCCATCAAACTTTGATAAATTTTCAGATGGAATTTCTGAAACGTGTAATTAAAATCCATGTTTCAATAATACTATGGGACCAATAAGAGCTGTTCTTCTCTTTCTATGTGCTGGCAATATAGTATCACTGATATATATGGATAATTCGGTAGAGAGGTAATTGAGAGAAAAATTGTGAGTAGAACCGTTGACCTCCAAAATGTCGTTGGATAGATTTTGTTAATACCTAATGAAATATTGATGACGCTAGATGTTCCTCTATTTTTGCTAAACTACACTAGCACAAGCCCGGTGAGGCATTGAAGTCAACAAAAGGTTATACCAAATGTAATTCAATCATATTGTGGTTGTCAACTAGACCATATATATTAGGTGTAACCTGTACAAGAAACATGCACTTTTAACATGTCATCATTGTGCTGGTCTTAATCACATTTGTGGTTCATTAACATACCTATCATTGACCCACCATCTCGACTACAACCAGGTATTTAAGTCTCATTTAGACAAAGCTCTAAGCAATTGATCTCACCTAGGTTAGGCTAGCATGCAAGCACCTAGTCTCACTTGGACCAAGTTACAACTAAGACATGGTTGAGATAGGTGCATTTCTAATCTCACTCGGTTGTGAGCTACGACCTACCCAAATTAACGTATTTATACGTACTGAATTCATGGTGTTTAGGTAGTCACACAATTGAACTAGTGTGGTCGATCAGATATGCTGGACATAAGGTCAACTTAGATTATCTTTAACCTCGAAAAAATCTCTCTAAAGACGCATTATATAAAATAATGAAAAACCCTAATGCCTATGTAGTGGGGTGTGGAAAAGTAGGTGGGGGGAAAAAGCATGGGAAATGGAGGGCATAGTTTGAGTTTGGAGGTAGTGGTGTGGTGCAACTGGGAAACAAGCATGTGAATTGGTGACCACTGATAGATATGTTTGGTGTTTGTTTTAACAAAAGTGGAAGCAAATGCCAACATCAACTCCACAACTCTATTTGCCATTTCATGTCATGCTTTGCTATCACAACACCTTGATTTTGGTGGCCCAACCATGATTTTAACTTCAACACTTTGCTAATTAATATATGTCAATTCTTTTTTCCTTTTTCCATCTATATTTTCATTATAAAAGAAAAATACAGATAAAACCTCCATATCATACACCTACCCTTTACCACATGATAAGTAGTCTAATTACCGGATATGGAAGTATGTAAAATTGTAGTATTTAATAAAAGTAGATTTAATTAAATATTTTTGTCCCATTAATAATCTAAGAAATGAACGATTGATAAATTAATTTAAAACAAAGTTGAAGATGAGAAAATTGGCAAAACATACCAAACTAAATTTTCAAAACCTTATTGATGGATATGAAAGTCAAACTTGAAAGCTAAAAATGTATTTTCTCCTTACAATTTATAACTTATCAATTAATAGGTAAAATTTTCATCTATGTGATTTTTTTTTTTTTTTGAAATATCATACCATACTTCTTCTAACACTTTGATGCTTCAACTTAGCCCTTATATATTTTTGAAAAAAAAATTAAAATAACACTTAGAAGTTGCAAATAATATTAAAATTTTCCATGGAATCAAATCATATTAAGATAAACCAAAGTGTATAATCACACAATTAAACTACATAACCACTTGTGACCCATTTAGATCACATATATTAAAGATTTGGAGTAAAAAACTTAGAATTTGAACATCTAGATAATAAATGTTTGTATTTGCGTATGCATGATAATTAATATATGAGAATTAAATGTTTATATTTGTTTTATAAGTTTTGCTCATTGGAAAAAAAAAAACAATTAAAATTAATTCATACATCAATTAATGAATATTTTTCTCGACGGAGAAAAGTCAAAATTAAAAAAATCTCATCTAGTTTATTTTATATATGAATTATTTGGATTTTAAAAAGTAAACATTCATGAAACAAACCTGAATTTTTTATATTCTTGTCAAAACTCATCTCGAAAGCAACGAAGCAACCCAAAGGAATAATTAGGCTAAATCTCACATTTTGTTCGACGAGATTTTGAACAAAACTAAAGTAAGCAAGAGATATGTTTAGTTTAACTTTTCAAGTAATTAATTTTGAAAAAAAGAATCAATTCTAGTATTTGACAACCACTAAAAAATGATTATTAAAAACTTAGATTGAAAAATAAACCATTGTGAGAGAAACACTTGAAAGTAAATTTTTTAAAAAGAGTTTCTAAATACATATATAATAACTGTATATATAAAAACACTTATATAGAATTCTAACCAAAACATATGAGTGTTTAAATTCCGAACAATTTTTATACAAAATGGTTAAAAGAAAATTCATTATAGGAACCGGTCATAAATCACTTAAACTAAACTAAAAGGTATTTCAAACGGATCATAAATCGTTAACAAACATAATCTCCATGAAATGAAGCTCAAGAAACAGAAACAAAAATAAAAGAGGAGAGAAGAAGAAACAATGATGGTACAAAGATGGAGGGGAGGTGGGAGTCAACGATGGGAACATAAACACAGGGCTCGAGAGAGTGACAGAAAGACATGGATGGATCGATTGGTACTACATTTACATTACATTACAATTATTGGGACTCCCACACCACACATTATTATATTTCTTTCATCCCTAAAACTACACCTTTACCTTTTCATTTTCTTTTCTCTCTAATTTCTTCCCCTTCCACTCTTTGGATTTTTCTTCTTTCCTTTTCAATCACCAAATCATTTCTCTTCTCTTCTGCCACAATAATATTCAACCTTCTTCCAACTCAATCCATTCACTCATGACTCATGCATCATTTTTGGTAATCTTTCCTCCCCATTCAATGCAATTCATTTACCATACCATTTTCCATTTGGGTTTTCAAACATTTTTAAGCATAATGAAAGGGTTTAATTTGTTTTGTTCTTCACCAAGGACAAGGACTACCATAGCCAAGTACATGGTGTGGGGAAGAAATTTTGTTAAAAAGTTGGGTAATAATAGTTTTGAGTGAGAAAAGGTAGCTAGAGAGTAATAGATATATTAGAGAGAAGTTTTGAAGATAAAATGAACGATTTTAAGCGGGAGACTGAAGTTAGAGAAAGTTAATTTGGAGAGTGAGAACAAAATAAATTATAGCTAGCAATTTCAAATAAAGATATACCAATGTCTTATACTCTGTCTCCTTGTTCTTTTAACTTATTCTTATTCTAAGATTTCTTTAAGAAAAAATAAACAAGATATTGCATACATATATCGACAACTTCTTAATTTGTTTATCTTTTCCTTATAAACAAATATCGGAGTTTGATTGGTAGATCTTATAGGCATCTATAGTTGGTAGATAAAGATTCCACCTAAATGATCCCTAGGGATTTTTGAAGAGCTAAATTTGAAAATTTTTTCCGAAATTTACATTTTAGATCTAGTGATAAATTTAAAATTGGTATTGACATGTATATTCTTTTACAAGAATTTGCACAAATATCAAAGATTGGTAACTCTTACAAAGATAATTCAACTAATTGCCAATCAAACTTTGGAGAACGATGCATGTGAGCACTTTCACCTATGACCTTGGCTATGAATCAAAAGCTGCTTAGGTGGCATTTGCCACCGTGGCAACTTCTTTCAAAATTCTTCTCTATTTTGGTATGCAGGATTTCTGTCGAGGATCTCACATTGAAAAGATAAGTATTGGTCAATTGGTTTTGAGATGACATTTTCACATATCTCCACCCTACAAATGCCCTAATCGTTTTGCTTTTGGATCCACCCAAAAGGCCTCATACCAATGGAGTATCAAATAACATGGGGTTTCATCTCAAAACCAATTGGCAATGAGTGGGGTGACCCTTATAGCTTATAAATTGTGAGGTTTCCACTAATCTTTTCAATGTGGGATCCTCAACATGGAGATACTCTTATAAATCCATGATCATCTCCTTATCTATCCAATGTTGGACTTTGGTCGCACTCCCAACAACTTTCACCTTACTCTTTCACTCTCTAGCACGTTTTGTCTAATCTAAAGATTCATTCCATAAGTTCATATACATGTGATGATGATTATAAGAGCTACACTCACTACTTCTTTGTCGAGACTATGAGGATTCAACTGACATAGCTAGATTTAGTCCATGACTTTGAATAATACTTGTTCATAAGGGATACATGTCCCTAAATATATCTTCAAAATGGTATGATATTATTGTCTATTTTAGGCACATAAATTTTCAAGATTTTGCTTTTGATTTTATCCAAAAGACATCATACAGTAAAGATAATTGTCCTCACTATATACCATATATCTCTCCCTCCCCTAGCCATGTGAGATTTTGTCACACTCCTAATTAACATGCCCTTTGCATGTTATTTCTATCTTCAATACAATATTTTATGTGAATATCTATCATATAGACAAATTTGGAATTAACTATGACGTAATTGTAAAATAATATATAATTCACATACAAGAGGATTGTATCAGAAAAGTAACTCAAAATATCTTATGTTGGGTACCGGTTGTTGTCGGTATTACATATACTTTAATTTATAAAAGTTATAAATGATCTAATACAAATTATTCATATGGAAACACATGAAAGTGAGATATCATGTGAAATGAGTTTGGTCTACACTGGATTGTGACGTATTTGTTGTTTCCTTACAAATTGGTAAAAAGATAGATAAATATTGAAAAGATAAAATACTTTAATCTTTTAGCAAAAGTTAGGCTTCAAAAGATTTCTAATTATTTGAAACTCTTTAGTGAGGAGTCAATATTTACGATATATATATATATATTCTTTTTTTGTACATAGCAAATCAAAATGTAGGCACTTTGAGGAAGGAAGGAAGAGAATATGTGAGAGTTTCTTTCTTCTACAACCCTTGTAATAAGAGATATTCTAATGCCATGAAAACTGAAAAAAAAATAAAAAGTTTATCCTAATCATAATCTTATCTAAAGACCTTTTAAAGGAAGAATTTCAAAGACTTTTTTTTTTGGGCAAAGGTAATTTCAAAGATTTATTCTCCCAAGTAGAGAGATAATCAAATTTTGTGTTCTTAAAACAAATAAAAGATGGTATATCATAGCATAGTAGCTAGGTCTATGGACTTTTTTTTATAGATTACTTAATTAGAGTCACTAAGTCGAAATGAGATTTTTTAGGCTAGTTTGATAACCACTATTTGATTTTTGGTTTTTGAAAATTATACTTCTTTCCTCTCAGTTTTCTTAGAATAGTCTTCATCTTTATTAATGAAACATTTGAATTTTTAGGCAAATTATTCCAAAAACAAAAACAAGGCTTTTGAAAATTACGTCTTTTAGTTTTCAAAACTTGACTTGATTTTTTAAAACATGGAAAGAAGTTAGGACCATAACACAAAGAAACTTAGAATAAAGTGGTGTTTAATAAACTTAATTTTTAAAAAATAAAAAACTAAAATTCAAATGGTTATTAAATAAGGTAATTAGGTTATACTTATACCCAATATATAACAAAAATCCACCCATAAAATTTTGAATAAGCCGAGGTGTCATCACAACGCACACTAAAAACAAAATAATGCAACCAAAAAAAAAAAGTTAGACCGTCACATATCCAATCTAGACTCCAGATCTTTTTTGACATCATATAGGGGTGAGGTGATTCGAACAACAGATTTTTTGGTCATTAATACAAACTTTATGTCACAGTTGAGCTATGCTCATGTGGGCAAGAGACTCCAATTCTCAAGACCTATGGAATGTTAGAATATTAATGAGTTTGTCTAAATAAATATGGATACATGAATTTCAGTCAATTTGATCCATTTCCAAGACTCTTGTAGTTCATTTTCATAACACTTCGAAACTGAAAACAACTGTGAAAGAGATGAAGAGATGAGCAGTTACCCACAACCGCAACCATTGAAAAAAGGGATTATTTATATAAGTGAGAAATAATAATAATGTTGCATGCAAATGCAAAGAAAAAGAATAATAAAGGGAAGAATTTGTATAGATTGGGGCCATTTTTGAAACCCATTGGAGAAAAGTAAGAGCATGCGTAAATGTAAGCCAGCTATGTCTATGTGTTATACCAAATAGCTGAAAATGACATCTTAACCTCGCCATTTTGCCTTTACTTCATACCAAAACCATCATCTTTAATTGTCTTCACACGGATTACCATTTCTAAATTTTATTTTTCATCACTCACTCTTAAATTCTTAATCTTAACCAAAAAAAAAAAAAAAAAAAAAAAAAATGTTAGACTAAAAATTTTGTCCCTAATTTGAACGTTAAAAAGTATTTAAAAAGTCCTTGAATTTTAACGAAGTCTAGGTCAGATACATTCATGAATTTTCAATTTAGTGTCTAATAGGTCTTTAATCTATAAGACCTTTTTTTTTTTAGTTATTTCAAAAATTTGTTTGATTCGAGATGAATAGTTTAAGAACTTATTTAGACGTGAAGATTTATTATAAGACATAATATTGGAAGTTGATAGAGTAAATTTAGAATTTTACCTGTCCAACTAATTTAAGCTGAAGTCATGTATATTATTAACTTTTTTGATAATGTTATATTCTCCAAAATTAATAAATAAATAAATTCTTTAAAGTGTTTGGATAGAAATGAATAGAGGTGATTCATGATATAATACCCTTACTAGGCTACACTCCAAGTTTGATTTTTATATATGTTAGAATATTCTACTTATTCAATAGTTCATTTCATATTTAATTTTAGTGTTAGATTCTTAAATAAAAAAAATAGTGACTTTGAACATAGTTCAATTAGTTAAGGTAGTATAACATTGACCAAAAGATCAGAAGTTCAAATCCTCATCTCACACATTAAGTTAAAAAAAACGAAAAACTACATTTACTATAAATTCAATTCATATATATCAATTATTCGGATAATTTATTATTGTTATTTTTAAGAATTTAATATGTGAATATAATCTATTTAATTCCCCTTTTTTTTAAAAAAAATAATAATAATAATTCCATGCTTTTATATGATATGTCATTGCATGTCAGTTGAGCTAGATATTATAAAATCCGGTCACAACTGATTTGGTATGTAAATTAAAAAACTAATTGCATGAGCGTAATTTTGAATTAATACATTGATTTGTTTTTATTGTATTAAAAAACAAGGCAAAAATGGAACGAAAAAATCCCAGTGAAATAAAATAATCAAAAGAATGTATTATATGTATAATAATCTGGTATGAGAACTTTTTTTTTTTTTTTTTTTTTTTTTTTTTTTTTTTTTTTTTTATATCAATCTGGTATGAGAACTTTTGAAATCATGTGGGTCGATAAAGAAATATAAAAAAAAACTTTTTAGATGCCTCTTTTATACGCATCTTAAGAAATATCCTCTTTCTCTTTATATAAAAAAACAAAAAGAATTTTTTTTTTTTCCTAATTTAACCCTTGTCGGGTTGGAGATTAAATCATCTATGGTTGAAATGATAATTGATAGCTATATATTGACGAGACGAAAAATTTTATCAACCATAAATATGAGATGAAATTAATGTTTGGCTCCAACTACAAATCTTAGAAATAATACAATTTTAAAAATAGAACATTACAAAGTCCAAGAAGTCAGCGGTAATTGGTATGTATCATCGACCAGGAAGTCAGACATTTAAATTCTCCTACCCCAAATGTTGAACTAAAAAAAAAAAAAACTATATTAAAATAGACCTCTAAGACTATACTAAACAAAAGTTTAAAAGTTTAGAAACTTGATAGATTTATTTTATTTATTATTATTTTTATGTTGATAGATTTATTTTGAATAAATGGGTTTGTGTGTAGGAAATATTATCTCCATGCTGACGTGATCAAATTAAATAGATGAAAACAAAGTGCCTGCCAAGTTCTCCATGGTGGCATTTTAGATTGAGACCTTTCACTGATTGTTCTTTACTTTCTTTCTTTAAAGGTACATTTAGCATTATTGCCCAACTATATAAATTACTCATAGTATACACAATTGTAAAGTTTTTTTCAATTAAAATTTAATAAAAAGTCTATTTTTTTAGTACATAAAAAACCATTTTTATTTATAGGAAAAAAAGTATTGAATTGATTGATTTAATCTAAATGGAAGTCATGAGACGGAGAATACTTTTATGAGAAATTGAAAAAAGATACCAATAATTTTTTTTTTAGTTTAACAACATATGGAAGCCAGTGAGGATTCAAAATTTTGACATTTTAATCGATGATATAAATGTCTTAACTAATGGAAATATGTTTAAATTTGATAAGAAACTATCAATATGAATCATGATTATATTAAAAATTACTATATATCTATTATATAACAAAGATGAGTGGTAAGTGTGCTACATTTAGAGAAATAAAATTGATAAAAACATGAAAATTGAATACTTAATTTATAAATATAATTTAATAATATACATATATTAATAATAAAATATTAATTAAATACTAATCTTCATCGTTGATACAAGTTTGATGTTAGCTGAATTAGGTTCATGTTGACTATTTATATACTGATCTATCTCTCCTACTCATTTTTTTTTTTTTTTTTTTTGTGTTTAACAGCATTTGGGAATTTGGGATGGGAGGGATTCAAACCTCAAACCTAGGTACATGCCAATTATCGCTGAGTTATGCTCGCTTTGGCTCTCTCAAATCAATTATACTTCTATAATATCATAAAAATATCAATGAAATACAAAATAGATTAATGTAAAAATAAGTATTAAGAAGAAAAAGTTTTTTTCATACATGTAACAACATTTCCACAAATTTTTGTTTTGAAGGAGACATTTGTATAGATTTTTTTTTTCTTAAAGGAACATTTCTATAGAATTGATAGTTGAGAGTTCCATTGAAATAAATATTTAAATATTTGATTGAAACACGAAAGAAAAGAGAGAATAGGACAAAATGGTGCCGTATAATGAAAAATGTAAAATGTGCACATTGTAATTGGATCTTGGCATATCAAAAAGGGCCCCCCACTATAATATTAAAAATTATATATTTTTCTTTTAAGAAATTAAAATTTATTTATTTTATTTTTGCCTCCTTTTAATGTTTATAATCGCAAAGGCAACTCAAACTCCAATCCCCTAAACCTCACTTAAATCATTTCATACGAATAACCCTTGTCCCCTCATTTGCAACTGTCACCAACTTTCGCTTTTTTCCCATTTAAATTATTTTTTTCCGTAGATATTTGATTGATCCTTCTACTTTCAAAATTATGTGGTTCAGTTACAAGTATGGTGACTGGACTTTTAGAATTGTGTCAATTTAGTCTATGACCTTTAAAGAGTGTTAAATAGATCATCGGATTTTCGATTTTGTGTTTAATATGTCTCTGACTTTAAAAAGTATCTATTAGATCTTTAAACTTTAACTTTTTTGTTCAATAAGTTCTTCAACTTTTAATTTTGTATCTAATAAGTCCTTAACCTCAAAATTTTTATTCATAAGCCTACCTGATACAAAATTGGAAGTTAGGGTCAAAATAGGTATAAAATTTAATTTTATATTTAATAGATTAATTAATTTTTTAAAATCTTGAATATGTTAGAGATGTATTATCAGATGCAAAATTAAAAGTTTTTTTTTTTTAGAATGGAAAATTGACCAACATAATCATCCAACTTGGAATAGAAAAAACCCAAGACTCACTTAGTCTATATTCTCTAGCTCTCTTAGTTATATAGTCCGCTATTGAATTACATGATCTAGAAATATAACAAAATTTTATCTCTCTAAATGATGGGATCATTGTCCAAATTAATTCTAGAAAAACCCCTACTTCTCCCCATTGATCTGATTTTTTTGTAATGAGATTTATGGCCATTATACTATTAGATTCCACTATCAATCTTTCACCGCTCAACGCAAAATTAAAAGTTTAGACCTATTAGACACAAAAGTTAATGTTTCAGAGACCTATAAGACACTTCTGTATCAATTAGGTCCTTGAACTTTAAAAAGTGTCTAATTAGTCTTTGAACTTTCAATTTTGTGCCTAATAAGTCCCTGACATATTCAATATTTTTAAAAATTAACTAATCTATTATATATAAAATTGAATTTTATGTCTATTAGAACCCTAAACTTCCAATTTTGTATCTAGGAGGCCTATGAATTTTTTTAAAAAAATATTGAATAGGACAAGGACTAATTAGACACAAAACTGAAAGTTGAAGTACCTACTAGACACAAAAGTGAAAGTTTAAAGACCTACGGAATACTTTTTAAAACTTAGGAACCTATTGAACGCAAAATTGAAAGTTCAAAGACTTATCTGATACTTTTTAAAGTTTAGGGACCAAATTGACACAACCTTAAAAGTTCATAGACTAAACTTTTAATTTAACCTTAATTATTAAAATAGTTAATAAACTTAATATTTTAAAATAAATATGCCATCTAGTACAAATATCATAGTTTTCTTATCTATTTTTGCGTTTAAAATTTTGTTAAGAAAACTGTGTTGATTTTTTTTCTTATCTAAGGCAAGGGAACCCAATTTTATTTGATAAAATTTCGAGGAAAAAAAAAATCAAATTTATCCCTAAACTTGCCTTGTTGTATAAATTTTCAATTTCATTAAATTACAATCCAAACTAAGAAAAACGTGACAATGTCTGCCCCAAACTTAAAAAAGTGTTACAATTTTAACCCTCTTATTAGTTTTCTAATTCAACATGGAGATGAGAAATTCAAACTCATGACATCTTAATCATAAATACATCCTTTATGTTGAATTATGCTCTTGTTAGCATGATATTAGGTCAGTTGAGCTATACTCATGTTGGCACGTTGGTCGAAATTGTTGTTATAATTATAATTATCATTTTCATTTTGTCCAATGACTTCATAATCATAATGTGTCAATTGGATGTTATTTTAATCTTTATGATCATGGAAAACAACGAATGTGGTCCTGTTCATTTATTACAAAATTTAATTAAAAGTTTGAAAATTGAAAGATGATTTTAAATAGCTCAAAGAAATAAGGAACGCTGATCCCTCCAAAGTCTAATTTGAATGACCTTAATTTTGACACATCCTCCCAATTTCATTTAATAATAATAATTCGAATAATCGAGATGTTAAAGTCAAAATTATTTAATTCAATTTTTTTTTTGTCACGTTACTTAGTTAAGGATTAAGTTTATCAAATTAAATCTTCAACTGAAAAAAAGATGGTAAAACAGATACCCTACTACAAAATATTGTCCCACAAATCAACTAGTAAATCACCTACAAACCATTTTTTTTTTTTAGTAATTCAGGTGCAGTGCAAGTTCAAATCTACAATTTTTTTTTTTGTGTATGTTAAAAGATTATTTATTTATTAAAAAATATGCAATCAAGTGCTATCATTTAATTAATTCCCTTTTGTTTTGTGTATTTGGCAAATTTACCTCCTAACTAATGAATCGAAATGATAGATGATAGTACAAAATTGTGTAAATGCGACCAAAGTTTCACATTGATTAGATAAGGGGAAGATTATGGGTATACAAGGAAGGACAACTGTCTCCATTCTCCATTAGCATGAGGTTTTTTTTTTTTTTTCTTTTTTGACCAAAAACAAAGCAACGAGGGACTTGTGTCCAAAGTGAGTAATATCATACCATTGGATGAGTTTTTTTAATTATTTTTTTAAAACACAAGAAAACATAGGGTTAAAAACTAAAACATATGTTTAAGTGAACATAGTTTAGTGGTAATTAATTGACATGTACTCTTTCCAAATCAGAAGTTTAGTGTGCATAATTTAGTAATAACTGACATGTATACTCCTTTTAGGTCGGATGTTTAAATTCCCATATCTCACTACATTTGTTGTAAAAAAAAAAAACTTAAAACATATAATACAATTTAACCCTTTTTTTAATTAGTAACAAGGTGTGGACTTTCACTTTACATGTCAAAATTTAAAGACTGGGAGGAGGGGAAAACAACTTTCTAGTACTACTGGGAGTAACATACTCCTTTGAAGAGAAGAGTGCTTAATTTAAAAACTAGGGAGGAGGGGGAAACTACTTTTTAATCATTTATGTCAGAGATACCTATTAGACACAAATTTGAAAATTCAGAGATCTATTAGACACTTTTTAAAACTCATGGTGTTGATATGCCTTGAATCTGTTATGAAGCACTCTGAATGACTAAGTACAAGGGTCTTGCTGACCAGTTTGGGCTTTATTTTGAACCTATTCTGTTAGGGTTAAGAGTGGTGTCATATATATATAAACCCTCTTAACATAATCTGCCCTAATCTCTGTAATCTGCATATGTTTTCTCTTCACTAATAAAACTACTCCCTCCCTCTGTCTGTGGATGTAGTTAACACACCGTTAGTAAACCACATAAAATCTGTGTTGTTTTTCTTTCCTTTCATTCTTGCTTTGTTGATTTTCGTTTACTGTCATAACACATGGGCTAAATAGATACAAATTTAAAAGTTGAGGAATAAATCGTAATTTAATCTAAATTTGATCATATCAAAGTCCAAACTTAAAAATTGATAAAATTAATATCTAAATATCATGATACTAATTCTTGGGTAGCATTTTGTTGTGTTGTATATTTTTAGACAGGTTTGGGGAATTTTGAGGTTGTTTCAAAAACCAAAAATCAAATGATTATCGAATGAGGCCTAAATAATCTGATTTCCAATATATTGATGATTGAATTTTGTGTAATTTATTAATTGCTTGAGATATATTTCTCTAATTTGATTTTAGAAAGGTATAAATTTCTTGCTCATTCAAGAAAGTTGAAAGTTAAAAACTTAAAATTACATCATTGATTAATTATCAAGGTTAAAAATGAATTTTTATCTTTTTAAGATTTTTGATGGTTGAAGTCTCATTTCATAATCATTTTGTTCTTTATTATCTGTTTAAGAAAATTAAGCTTATAAATACTAGTTTCACACATTTTATTTTATTTTTTTTTTCGCTTTATTTCCTACTTTAAAAAAAAAATTGAAAACCAAGCAACATTTTGAAAATTAAAAAAAAAAAAGTTGTTTTCTTAAAAAAAAAATTGATTTTTTTAAAAATATTTAAAAATATTTATTATTATTATTATTATTATTTTTGAAGTATTTAGAATTCAAATGTGTATCTAACGAATGTGGAAAATTTACCAAAAAAAAAAAAATGGTGAAAAATGAAGCAAAAATTTTTAAAACAGAAAACAAAAAACATAATAGATGAAACTAATAAGTAAATTTTAGTTTTCATAATTAAGACAATTTTTTTAAAAAAAAAAATTTAACCATCAAAAAGGGGAGAGAAAAAAATTTCTCGGACCAATCTTTTGAAACTCTTTCATGGAGTGTTTTTTTGTTTTGTTTTATTTTTATTTTTATTTTTTATTTTTGTGATTATTGATAGTTCTTTCTTCCCTCTAAACCATAATATTACTTTTGCAAAAAAAAAAAAAAAATAAATAAATAAATAAATAATTTGGCATAAATAATTAATTTATAGTAGCTTTTTTTAAGTTCAAGTTGAGAATTGACTTTTTAGTCGAAAATATAAAGTCTTAACAAATTAAGTTAAACTTAGATTGGTATAAAAATAATGGAACGATGATTACATTTATTTTTTTGGATTTGTAATATCAAATTCTCAATTATACTACATTTTACAATCAACCATATTAGACCACACTGAAAATTAGATTTTCATAAGGTTTTGTATAATAACTTTCTGAGTTCTGAGAAAAGAATAGGTATTGTTTCAAAGAAATATAAAAGAAAAAACTTGTTTATGAAAATTAGATCTTTAAAGAAGATGTTGATTACTAGGGGTGGGCATCGGTCGGTCGGGGTCGATTTTGGCCCCAAACCGACGTCGAACCGACCATATCGATTTCCAGATTACTGGAAATCGATTTTTTTTACTTCATTTTCGCCGACCTACCGACTGTTGTCGGTTGGTTTGGTCAGTTTAAACCGATAGTTTACTTTTTTTTTAGATTATGTGTAAGACTTAAGAGAAAATCGAGGCATATCGTGTCTGATCTGAAATCGGAAGTTGGAACGACGACATGACGGCCGACGAGGCTGATTCATCGTAGAACAACAACGAGGCTGAAGGCTAAAGCACGACGGATATGGCGACACGACGGAGAGGGGGCAACAGCAGGACAAAATCGAACCAAAGGGAGAAAGAAAGTCGATGGAGATGGCGGCAGCCGTGGCGTGACACGACGAAGAGAGGAGCAACACGACGTTGTTCTGATGGACTCACGAGGGAGAAGAAGGGGAGAGGCAGCGCGATTGATAGTGTTTTGGAGAGAAGGAGAAAATGAAAATGAGGGTTTGAGGGAGGAAGAAATTGCACAGGACACGAGGGAGAAGAAGAGGTTGGGCTTAGGCTGCTATGTAATGTATAAAAGAAATGTTTTTTTTTTAACATAGTCAGTCGATTTGGTCAGTTCTTGACAGTCCAAGAGAACCGACCGATCGACTTTTCGATTTTGCTTCTAGCAAAACCGACGTCGATCGACAATCTAAGAGAACTGACTGACTGACATCGATTCGGTCGGTCATATCAGTTTTTTGGTGTTCTTTGCTCACCCCTATTGATAACGAAGCTTCAACAAATCTTTCTAATTAGCAAATCGTCACTGTTGGATGACACTATTTCTTTATTTTTTTTTCTTGAAAAAATTTGAACCTTGATCTTTTGATCGAAAATATATAACAATTACCACTGAACTATGCTCACTTTAACTAGATACCAAATTCTCTATAACCACAATATACACTAGTAAAATGTGCTTTTTTTAGTTCAACAAAAGTGTAGATCAGGTTGCAAATCTTGGACCTTTTTTATCAAGGTTACGTGTCAATTACCATTGAACTATGCTCACTTTAGCAACTAGCAATATGTGTTAAAATTCGAACCTAAAGTAAAAAAGTTTTTTTTTTTTTTTTTTTTAGAGAAAAACCTAAAGTAAAAAAGTTAAATCGAAACTAACAACACATACATTAAATGTTTCTATAATTCATTTGGTTTATATTTTCTTTAATATTAAAAAAGATTCAATTACAATAACTAACAAAATTTCCATTATGAATTAAAAGATATAATAAATTACAAGTTTAATCCATGAACTTTGAGGTTTATGTTTAAGAGATCCTTAAGTTTTAAAAGGTGTCTAAGGTGGCGTTTAGTTTAAGATGATGTATGGGAATAAGATTGCTGGAAATAAAAAATGACTATGTTTGGTTGTGCATGAGAATGTCAACAAAATTTTATGAGAATTATGAGAACCAATTATGTTTGTATTTATTTTTTTAGAATTAATCATGTAAAACTTATATAATTTTAATAAATTAATCAATAAAATAATCAAAATTAATTCAAAGTATTAATAACAATTAATGAATTAATAATCATGAATTAATTTTAATTGAATAAACTAGGTTAATTTAACTAATTAAAATTATTTAATTATTTTTTTAATAAATATCTTTAATTACAGTAATTTAATATATTTATATCCATAAAAATTAATTAGATAAATATTTTAATAATAATATGATTATTTATTTATTATAATGAAATCCAAAGAAATAATTAATTGATTATAAATCATCAATGAGTAATTAATTATAATTATTGAAAAATGAATTTTTATACTAAACTCATTTAAATAATTTTAATTCAATAATTAAATATATTTTCAATAATGTTAACTAATTAATTATAATTTCAGTAAATATGTAATTGTATCAATTTAATAGACTTAGACTAAGTATTATTTTTTTAACAAAAAAAATACTTGAAACTCTTGACAAATTATCATTTATTTAATCTAATTAAATAATTTATTATATTTTTTAAAATTTTAGTATAAATTAGTTAATTATTTAACTATAGTCAAAATAAAAAAGAAGAGATGGGCAAAGAGAAAACTATACTCTTGTGAGGGCATAGAAAACCGACATAAATGATGCCTATGGATCATTTATTCCCATAACCCACCATAGAAACTTTATACCAAACAAGGGTATCAGAAACCCTTACCTATTCTCATCTCCAAAACCATTCACCAAACGACCCTTAATAGGTCACCAAACTTTCAATTTTGTGTCTAATAGGTTTCTGAACTTTAAAAATGTCTAGTAGGTCCCTGAATTTTTAATTTTGTGTCTAATAGGTCCCTGACAAATTCAATTTTTTTAAAATTTAATTGATATATGAATTTTGTATCTTATAGGACCCTAAACTTTCAATCTTTGTGTCAGATCCATGAATTTAAAAAAATGTCAAATAAGTCAAAGACCTATTATTAGACCAAAAAAAAAAAAACTTAGAGACTTATCAGACACAATATTGAAAGTTCGAAGACCTATTAGACACTTTATAAAGTTCAAGAATTAAATAAACACAAACTTGATAGTTCATAAACTAGACTCTTATTTAATAATAAAAATTAAAATTGAAACTTTTAAATTATTAGTGGCTAAATTAAAACTAGGTAATTCACAAAAACTTAAGGAATAAAATGAAATTCTCCACACACTTTATAAATGAGAGAGAGAGTATTTATACAAGTCTTGAAGAAGGAGAACTCTAACTAATAATCTGTCATATCATAGTAACCAATTGATTAGGCCCGTTTGATAACCATTTCGTTTTTGGTCTTTGGTTTTTGAAAATTAAGCTTATAAACACTCATTCCACCTATTCATTTCTTTGGTTTGAACCTACATTTTTCCCATGTTTTCAAAAACCAAGTCAAATTTTGAAAAAAAAAAGTAGTTTCAAAAAATTGTTTTTGTTTTTGGAATTTGGTTAAGAACTCTAATGTCTCTTCAACCAAAATGATAACCAAGGTAAGGAAATTGAGAGTAAATAAGCATGATTTTGAAAAACCAAAAACTAAGGCCCCGTTTGATAACTATTTGGTTTTTGGTTTTTGGTTTTTGAAAATTAAACTTGTTTTCTCTCAAATTTCTTACCATTGTTTTCATCCTTGTCAATGACACATTTGAATTCCTAGCCAAATTCGAAAAACAAAAACAAGTTTTTGGAAACTACTTTTTTTAGTTTTCAAAATTTGAGTTGGTTTTTGAAAACATGGGAAGGGGGTAGAGAACAAAACAAAGAAAATTATTAATGGAAGTAGTGTTTATAGGCTTAATTTTCAAAAACCAAAATCCAAAAACAAAATGGTTATCAAACGGGGCCTTAATGGTTATCAAACAGGGCCTTAACAACCAAATTAACAATAAATTACAAAATTAGCTTAATACAATCTGATATACCATTATCCACTCTCAAACGAATGCTGAAGAAGGCATGAGTCTGTCCCTAAAAAATATTAAACAATCAGTGGAGACAACCTTGGTAAGAAGATCAATCGATTGACGATGTGAAGAAACAAATCGCACATGAATAGCCTTTGAAGCAACCTTTTCACTAACAAAGTGAAAATAAACTTCAACATGTTTAGTTCTTCCATGAAATACTGGATTTTGAGCACACTGTAGAGCTAACTGATTATCACAGAACAATAAAGGAATTGTAGGTACAAAAACAAACAAGCCATGTAATTAATAATTGACAAATCCACACAAGTTTAGCCAATGTAGTCGCAAGTGCTCGATATTCAGCTTCAGTAGAACTCTTGGACATTAAAGTTTGTTTCTTTGCCAAAATAAACAATAAACCTAGTTGTAGACTGTGTATCAGATTGATTGTCAGCCCAATCTGAATCAGAAAATGACAACAAAGACAGAGAACTAGGCTTAAAATGCAACCTGACATGCAAAGTTCCAGAAATATATCTAAAAACACGTTTGACATCATGAAGTTGAGCATAAGTTGGGGAATGCATAAACTAGGACACTTTACTCACAACAAAGGAGATGTCATGACGTGTAAAAGTAAGGTAAATGTAAGACACCAATCATTCGCCGATAGGCAACGACATCTTTAGTATTACACAAAGGGGACTCACCATCAAAAACTTACAAAACATGGTGTGTTACAAGATTTAGAGTTAAGCATGCCAAACTAGCAAGAACATCAGTGAGACATACTTGATCTAAGTCACAAGAAGACCATTAGGATTATACTGAATTTCCAAACGAAGAAAATAAGTGACACAAATCAAACATGTCAAACACATCCCTCAGTCGAGAAAACAAGACAATCGACAAATGTCTTACCATTGTCAGTGAGAATAATGATGTCATTCACATACAGTAAGAGATAAGTAATAGAACTACAAGTATTCCTCATAAACAATGAGGGATGAGAATTAGAAGCAACAAAGCCATGTGTAATAAGATGTGTAGTAAAACAGTGAAACCAAGTCCGAGGAACTTGTTTCAAGCCATAATGTTCTTTGTTAACAAACCATATGGTGCCCTAGCAAAGCATATTAACCCCTGAGGTTAATGAATATTTTGTATAATTAGACTGATTTAAAAACGAACAAAATCCATTTTCCTTAACAAACCATATGATGCCCAACCCACCGAATTGATGAAGTGTCCTCCTCCATGAAAGACGTATAGGCCTCCTTTATCCAATTAGGCATTATTAAATCCAATTGGACTTATTTGCTTTTAATTATTAACAAATTCAATTTGTTATTAATTATAAACCCAATTCATTAAATAGCCAATATTATTTAATGGTCTATTCAATAATCAACATGATTCAATAATAAATAAATTATCACAATTGAACTAATATATATATATATATATATATAGTGAATACAAGAGCTAGTAATGGAAATCTAAAAGTTTAAAAAAAAATGGAAATCTAAAAAATGTATAAACTTTTCTTAAGACTTGATTGATTATATTAATATTTAGCATTGACCCAAGGTTATTTTTCCATTGACTTATAAGATTACACTAGCAAGTTTCATCAATCGACATAATTATTAAATTCTTTGCCTACACTTTGATTATTCATTAAATGATTTATATAGTTATATACCATTTTACTTTCCCAACTATTTATTATAGCTTGAGTTTCATTAGTTTTTTTAATAATAAAAAGATAGATATGGTTTGAATTATGACTAGAATTGACACTCAAAATATTCACTTAACAACTTTTCTTATATGAAAAGGATGCTAAACTCTTACCATATTTAAAAATTTGTGAATTTATGTTATGTAATAATATTTTTAACTCTATATGTGAGTATGTCCTCCAAATAAGAGGGATTTGAGCATACATTTTAATTCACGCTCACCTACTCTCATGTGGATCAAATAAATGCTTACACAAGTTAAAGTCATAAGACTCATAACATGCTTAAAATTATTTAAGATTAAATCACATATGATCATTCTAGTAATATATTTATATTTTGAGTTTTTTGTACGGATGACCTTTTAAAATAGGCAGAAATGATAAATGTCCTACATTTTCAATTTAAGGGATATATGCTCTTTTGCTTACGTCAGCATCCTAGTAAAATTATCATTTTACTCTCTACTATAACCTCGCTCTCGCTCTCTCTCCAATTCCTCACTTCAATCACTCTCTCTCCAGATTCTCGCTCCTAGCTTCTTGCTCTCTCTCCAATTTCTCACTTCAATCTTTCACTCTTTCTCCGACCTCTTCTCTAGCTTATCGCTCTCTCTCCAATTTCTCACTTCAATCTCTCACTCTCTCTCCAACCTCTTCTCTAGCTTTTGCTCTCTCTCACTACTCCAGCTTTCGCTCCAGTCTCTCGCTCTCGTTGTGTGCTCTCTGGAGAGAGAAAATAAAGAGAGAGAAAATGGAGAAGGAAATAAATTAAGCGAGAAACAAGAGAGAGAAACGAGATGAGGGAAAAATGTGTGTTTCCATATAGAGAGTAAAATAGTAATTTTGCTAGGATGATGACGTAAGCAAAAGAACATATAACCTTGAATTGAAAAGATAGAACATTTTTCATTTTGGTCTCTTCAAATGGGTCATCTACACAAATATTTCTTATATATTTTCTTCCATGGTCCTAAAGATAATAATAAATATATCAAAAGTTCAACCTTATTTAATTGTATTATATATAGTATTAGATTCTCATATCTTTACATTAACGATTTTTATATTAAAAGTATTATAAGGTCTCCCATACTATTTAATTTGCCCATAATATCTCACATTTAAGATTACAACTAGTAGTTAATTTAGAAGTGCAAATAAAAATAAGAATAAGTCAATACTAATTAAAAATAGCATTTATATTTTTATTCAGATGGTTACAAAAAAAATTTATAAGACTTTAGGCATTAAATCTCGATATTTCAAAAAATTAATAGCCAAATTTATCAAGAAAATGACAACTTTACTTGTTCTTATAGTACAAACCATTTGTGAGAACAAAATAAATAAACAGAATTTTATAACACAATTCCTTATATATTCTTTTCAAAAAAAAAAAAAAATCCTTATATATTAATTCTTGATTTTTTTTTTAATATTTAGAAATACATATGTAATTTATAGAAACAATTTCTATTGGGGGCAACCTACGAAAGTTCATCTTCTTTGACTTCATTAAAAAAACCAATAAACAATGAGTTCAAAGATTTTGGAAGTTTCATTTGTCAATTTATGTGCAACCTTTTTTTCCTCATGCATGGAGAAAATCAAAACAAATTTCATAACAAAGAAAATATATCAATTAATGTCAATCACCGGCACAATCTCACAACCAATTTGAACCATTGCTCTATAGACACCGATTAAATATCTTAAAGATCGATGGTTCAATCTCCATACTCTGCAATTGTTGAACTAAAAAAAATAATTCAATCTCACAATTAATCAATCGAATCATCTAGAGAAAATAAGACACACCATAATAAGACAATAAATCATATAATTGTTAAATTGACCATAACCATAGTAATTGTTAAATACACATTTTAGTCTAAGAATTTGAGGTTTGTGTGTAAAAGGTCCTTAAACTTTAAAAATGATTAATAGGTCATTGAACTTTCAATTTGTGTCTAAAAATTTTAAAAATGATTTGATCTATTAGATATAAAATGAAAATTTATGTCTGATAAAACTCTAAACTTTCAATTTATGTTTAGTAGGTTCTTGAATTTTAAAAAACTGTGGAGTAAGTCAAGGATCTAATAGATCCATAAAATTGAAAATTGAGAGACTTAATAGACACAAAATTGAAAATTTAAGAACATATTAGATACTTTTTAAAGTTCAAGAACTTATGTGACATGAATTTAAAAGTTTAGAGACCTACTTGACACAAAATTAAAAGTTCAAAGAACTATTTAACCGTTGAATAAGAAAGAGAAAAGTAGAAAATGAGAAAAAAACACGAAATCTTGAAATCTTGACAATTAAGAAAGAGAAAGGTAGAAAAATGAAAAAAAAAAATTATCTTCTCTAGTTGTCAGCATTTTAGTTGTGGTATACAGGAAAATCCCTACATAACCAAACTTTTTTCCTTTAAAGTTTATGGACCAAATAGACACAAATATGATCGGTTCAAAGACTAAACTCGTCACTTAACCTTATAGGAAAAAGGAGGAAAAAAATACTATTTTCCCGAATGGGATCTTAGTAAGCAAGCTGATTAATAAGAAGCCCATCGTTTCTTTATATTTTTTGAGTTGATTCAATTCAACCGAGTCGCACTCTCAGATAAAGCAGACAAAACAATTTTCCACTGCACAAAATAAAAAGGAAAAAAAAACAGCAACTCATAAAACGACACGTGTCCCAATGGTGACCGTGGGATGAATCTGGGAATTTAGTAGATGATCGATGATCTCCACTTGCAGAGAGATCCCGGAAATCTGTAACACAAAATGGCATAGAAAGAGAGAGAGAGAGAGAGAGAGAGAGGGAAAGAAGAGAGAGAAAAGGTAATCAATCATCTCTGCAACTGCAACAAAATCAGAGCATAGAGAAAGGGAAAGGGCTCAGAGAAGACAGAGAAGAAGAACAACATCAACAACAACAGCAAAGGAGTTTTGTTGTGTATTTAAGTTAGCACCGCCGTTCCCACAGACCAAAAAAAACCCCCCCATGGCGGCGTTGCAGAGTTCAGTTTTAGAGAGAGAGAGAGACAAAAAGATTACCCTTTTAATGAATTAGAGAGAGAGAGAGAGAGAGATTTCAGAATCTGATTCCCAATTCAACTCTTTCTCTTTTCCATTCTCTTTCTTTTTTCTTTCGGTACGAAGAATTTGATTAAGAAATCTCGAGAATTTGATTAGGTAAAAGAAAAGAAAAGGGAATTGATTGATACGTACCCTTTTTTCAACTCTGGCTTCCGATCGGCCTTGAGAGGTTGTTTCTGATATGGATTTTCATTCAAAATCAGGAATAATATCTCCGGTGGAAATATGGCCGGTTTTTTCCCACTAGGCAGCAGCGGCGGCGGTAGAGGACCAAATTATCACCTTCCCACCACCACCACCACCGGCGGCGGCGAGATCATTCATCCCACCGACGGGTTATTTTGGTACAAAAATTATGATAGCTTTGAAATTTGGCAGCAGCAACAGCAGCAGCAGCAGCAAGCAGGAGAAGGGTTTGTTTACTCCGGCGATGAATCGCCGCCGAGATCGTCGTTGGTGATGGTGAGATCCGGCAGAGGCGGTGGTGGGCAAGTAATGAGCTGCCAAGACTGTGGAAATCAAGCCAAGAAAGATTGCCTTCACATGCGATGTAGAACTTGCTGCAAGAGCCGTGGCTATGACTGTGAAACCCACGTCAAAAGCACTTGGGTTCCCGCCTCCAAACGCCGCGAGCGGCAGCTCCGTAGCGACAGCACTAACTCCAAACGCCCTCGAGACAACAACGCCCCTTCTTCAGGTATAATTAATTCCTACATATAGATGTCTTATAACTATGTTGCCGTGTTTAATTTTTTTTTAAAGATTTCTTGTGGAGGAGGGTTTTGGTTTTGAAAGTATTTCCAAATTCCAACAAGACCCACATCGAATTTGGTCATGATTGAGAGAATCAAACTCTCACTCTCTCTAAAATGGGTTAACTTTTTTTTCTTTTTTTTGGGGGGGTTTGGGTTTGGTTTTAGGGTTGGAAATGGGGAATTTTCCGGTGGAAGTGAGCTCAACGGCGGTGTTTCGATGCGTACGAATGACAACGTTGGACGAAACCAACGACCAATATGCTTATCAAACAGCTGTCAACATCGGAGGCCATATCTTCAAGGGAATTCTTTACGACCACGGCCCTGATCATCATCATCATCAACAACAACCACCCAACTCCGCCTCCCCCGACGGCGGAGCCCTCCTCATCACCGCCCCCTCCACCGCCGCAATCCCAACCACCGCCGAATCGCCACCCATCAGCGCCGCATTGCTTGATCCTCCTCCGCCGTACCCAACTCCTCTCAGCACCTACATCGCCGCCGGTACGCAATTTTTTCTTCCACCAACATCTTAGCCAGCCTTTTTTTTTCTCTCTCAATCTCTCAAAATGTTGTAGTGAATTTTATGACATTGCCATTTAAGAGAAATAGGTGAAATAGAAGAGGGAAAAAAAAAAACTAAAAAGAGAATTAAGGAAGTTTGTGCCGAAGTATATAATTTTTTATGATAAATTTATAAGCTTGTAATTTTTCAAGAGTTTGCATTAATATGCCGAAATTGTTGGAACTTCGATGCTGCCTATTTTTTTTTTTCTTTTCTTTTCATGTTTTTTTTTCCTGGTTACCCGTATGGTTGCCGGCGTTTGAATTTCGTTCGGTTTCGTATTTGATTGGACAAAATATATATCAATTATCAATACAATCTTCATAATAACCCTTTATTTTAATTCATTTATTATTTTCTTTAAAATCATATGATTTTGATTTCTTGTTTTGTTTTCTGCCTTTAATTGCTTTAACGAATAACCTTTTGGGCTTTGAATCTAAACATCGACTTATAGAAACGATGATTTTGATTGATTTTTCAATTTTTTTTTTTTAAAAAAAAACACAAGGAATTCTTATGATGGGATTGTTCTATAGTGCTGTTGTGATTGATAAATAAATGAATTAAGAACTATGTTTGTTCTTTGTTTCAAAAAAAAAAAAAAAAAAAAAAAAACTATGTTTGTTCTTCTAAAAAAAAAAACAATGTTTGTTTGATGTTTATTTCTATGTTTTGTGTTTTTCGTTATTTAAATGAAAATTTGAATCGATGAAATTAAAAAACAAAGGAATTATTACTATGTTTTTTTTTTTTTTTTGAATTACTATTTTAATTTTTTGAAAGTGTAATCAGCATGTCAATCAATCACAATTAATGTCTTTTGTGAAGAAAAATGTGAAATGCTGTAGCTAGTCAACCATGAATATGACATGTATGTATTATTCTGAGAACTTTTTTTTTTTTTTTTTTCCTCTCATCATCAACAATTTCAGTTTTTTTTTCCTTTTTTTTTTCTTTTTTACTACAAAAAGAACAAAAGGAAATTAACAGTTGTTATTTCAATAATTCAAAAAATGATATTCATATTATTCTTGATTTTTTTCAGCTTCTCTATAATTGTATCTGTCAAGTTTAATTGATATTTATCATTTTTTTTTTTTTAATTTCAACAACATTTGGGGTAGGGGTTATCATTTGACAATATCATTTTGATGGTTAAATAATTTATCAAAGTCTTTTGTGTTATGTTTTATAAGTATTTCAATTCAAATATAGATTGGGGATTTAAATCCATGATCTTTAGAAGAGATTATTAATGGTTTGATTGGTAAAACTATGTTCAAGTGAGTCAGTGAGACAACTTTGATGTGTTATTACTATTTTGATAGTATAATTTACATAATTTGTTAAATTTTCTTAAGAAGTAAAATGATAAATAAATGAAATTAATTTTATTGCATCCAATAAATTATTCCCAGCCTAATGACTCACTAAAAACCTAATTATTTCAACTATCTAAAGAAAAAAGAAATTTGGCTACATACCAATAAAAGTTGAATTTCCTTTTTTTTTTTGGGTGTCTAATCTTTTTTTATAGAAAATGTTTGGAGGATCTATAAAAATTATCAATTTAATAGAAATAAACTATAGAAATATCTCATTTTCAAATGTGATGCTAAATGTTGTTTATTGGCAATGGAGCTATCTCATGATCTACCATTGGCATTGAATATGAGAATAATCTTAAAAAGAAAAAATAAAAGAAAAAAGGAGAAATTAATTTTTGCTATGGTAAATATGCCCATTAGTGTGTTTTTCTAATATAATTATTTTAATACTATTTAAATAAATTGCAGTTTTTTTGCTTCTAGTTGAACTATAATTATATGTACATAATAAAAATGAAAGTTACATTAAAATTTTAATTTCAATTTAGTTTGATCCTGTTCAAAGTTTTGCTATTAGTCATTATATTTTAATTCAAACTTATTAGATATCTCTATATTTTCTTAGACAACTTCAAGAGGAAAGGTTTTAATCTAAAAGTGCCTATTAGATAAGTAGCGATGCCTTTATTAGGTATCTCTATTAATAGAAATCAAACACGAAAAATTATTTATAAATATCACAATAATTCAATGGCATGACAACTTGTTTTAATTTCAAAACAGTATGACTAGTTACATTGGTTAAAAATATGGGTAACATTTTAAAATTTAGAGCTAGAGTTAATTTTATTTGTTGGGTGTGCAACTAACAAAGTTGTTCCTTAGATTTATGTTAATTCTCACTCATAAGCATCTAAACGTAAGAACTAAATTAAAATTAATAATCGAATATAAAGATTAACCAAACATTTAACCAATTACAAAATGAGAGGAATGAGAGGAATGAAGGAGAGAATCCAAAGAAATCTTCGATCCAAGCTAATGTGATTAAGACATATATAATAGTTTGAATGTGGTAACTCGGAATCTTTTGGAAATTTAATTGGATGATTTTTTTTTTTTTTACCTCTAAAATGAATGAGGTTACAAATCTATAGGTATCTATCAAAGATGAAGGTTGATGTTAAGCCAAAAACAAGAATAAAGTTGATAACAATATTTTAAAGAGGAAAAAGCTGCATAATTACAATGAAAGTTCTCTCAATTTAAGCATGTTCACCAACTCCATTGATGCCTGCCTATGCTACTTATTAAAATCTTCTACCTCATAGGTTAAATTATCTATTATTTAGTACATTACTTCAATAACTTCATTATTTTATGTAAATATCTCCAAAAGTTGAATAATCTTAATTTTGATTTGGTACATGAATCGTTTGAGAAATTAACAGGGAAAAAAAGAACAATTTTCTTTACCAATTTGAGCTCTTTCTTTTTGGCTACTCTATAACCCAGACTATATAATGGATCTAGATTGAAATTTGATATATAATTTTAAAATTAAAGAGAAAAACGAAACAATCAAATCCTCGTTTGATGACCATTTGGTTTTTGGTTTTTGATTTTTTAAAATTAAGATTATAAACGCAACTTCTACCTATAGGACTCAAGATCGATGACTCACCACCACGAAGAACGGTGACAATCGAGCACGAACAACTAGCGACGACTGACCACAAATCACAAAGGACTCACAAAAACGAAGTATCGAGTGTGAAAAACGGGGTATGAAAAATTTGGGTGAAATGTTAGGGTTTCGAAAATTTTTATCAAAGGGAAAGTAGAGCAAAAAGAGTGTTTTTTTAATTAAAATTTAAAATATTAAAATTATTATAGTTCTCGATATTTTAAAAGTGTCAAGTATTTTGTGGCGTGCAACAAAATCCGAAAAACTCCGTCAAACTCCGTATTTTTACATTTTTCTTGACGTTTTTTTGGTTAAAAATGCAAATTCTTGACATTTTTTTTAGAAAATGTTAACTAATATAAAATCTCAAGTGTCAAGTAATGCAGTTTTTCTTGTAGTGTATTATCTACCTTCTTCCCATGCTTTCAAAAACCAACAAAAGTTTTGAAAACTATAAAAAAACAGTTTTCAAAAAGTTATTTTTGTTTTTGGAGTTTGACTAGATATTTAAATGTGTTCTTAACAAATATGAAAACCATAGTAGGAAAATTAAGAGAAAACAAGCATAGTTTTCAAAATTTTGGAGTAGGTTTTAATTATGCCTCTAGAATTTAATTTTTTTTTTCATTTTTACCCTTAACCTAGAAATTGTTCTAAAAAATTGGAGTGATAGTTGATGTCTACAAGTTAGAAGGCCAACATGATATTATTCAAAATTACATAGAAAAAGATTGAGATTGTTGTTATCATTTATTTCATTTAAAAAGATATCGTCAAAATTATTTATACAATCAGTTTTTACACATTTGTTGTCACGTCAACATATCTGAATAATGTTGTAAATGATTTTGCATAAGTTTTTCAATTTTTACACATTAGTTGTTTGGTCAATTTTCATCCTATTATAATGAAAAAACCTCTCCAAGAATATTTTTCTTTCAACAAATTTCGAAGTTGAAGGGTAAAAATGAAACTTTTCAGGGTTCTTCAGCATTTTTTTTTTTTTTTTATAAAATTTAACTAAAAATAAATATCTATTGGAGGTACATAAACCTCTAATATATATATGATTATATAGTTTTATATATAAATTTTGTACCATTGAAATTGAAGTAAACTTCTAGAATTTGAAATTCACATGAAGCTGAGGGGGAAAAAGAATCCCCTTCCATTCCTGTGTACTGTAAATGGATAGCTTCAACAGAAGTAAATGTCAGTCATATAGTTAACAGTAGAGCTATACTTACCAACTTTTTAGGTTTTCTTGTGAAACTGTTGGCACAATGGAATAGGATTTTATAAGTTAAATTACATTTTTATTTCTTATATTTTAATCATTATATTAACCAAGTCTAAATTTTTAAAACTGCACTAAGATTTCACTAAGAGACCGTTTGGTGCAAGAGTTCAAGGGTTTTTGACACCCTTGTTTGTTTCAAGGTTTCTGTGGTGGACCCAGAAAATAATACATTCTTAGACATCATTTATGCCCACAAACAAGGGTTTTCTATGCCCTTGCAAAAGTAAGGGTTTTCTCTTTGTCCATTTCTTTTTTTTATTTTTATATGCAATTTTATTTTTAATATAGTTAATTAATTAACTAATGGATACTAACTTAAAAATAATATAATAAATTATTTAATTACATTAAATAATAATCTGTCAATAATTTCAAAATTTTTTTTAAACAAATACTTAGTCCAAGTTTATTAAAAGGATGTAATTACATATTTACTAAAATTATAATTAATTAATTAACATTATCGAAAATATGATTATTAATTCATTAATTTTTATTAATCGTTTGAATTAATTTTGATTATTTTATTGATTAATTTATTAAAATTACATAAAGTTTACCTAATTAATTCTAAAAAATAAATACAGATATAATTCGTTCTCATAAAATCCTGATGACATTCTCATGCACAACCAAACACAGTTATCTATGATTCCCAGCAATCTTATTCCCAGGCATTCTTTATTCCCAGGCATCTATAAAACCTTAAACCAAACGGCCCTAAGGGGAAATCCCCTTCCTTATGCTAATAAAAAGCATTAAAACTCACTATATATGATAATTTTTTTGTGGAGATGGTAAATTTCCACAGGCCGCCATATCATTTTTTTTTTTTTTTTGACAACATGTGACGGATAGAGGATTTGAACCACAGATCTCTTGGTCATTAGTCCAATTTTTATGTCAGTTGAATTATATTCGTGTTTGCTAGACGATATCAATTATTAAGACACAAATCTCATTAATTGTGTACATTTTTATTTTTGAAAAGTTTTAAACATTATATTGTTTGAAGAGCTAAAAGACTAATCTTGTTTTTCAATGCCACATTATACCTTTTTTTAAAAAAAAATACACACAATGCAAAAATATGTATTTAGTTAAGGCATTATTTCTTATAGTTTTAACTACGTTCTGATCAATAATTATATAGTCTAATTCTAGCTCTCGGTTATGATTGTGACTTATAAGGCCTTGGTACATGATTTTTTTTTTTTTTTTTGACACATAGCATTATTGGTTTGTAGTTTCTAGTTGGTGAATTGTGGCCCTAATTCTAGTGATTGTGTTATAATAGTTGTAGAATATGTTTTGTTACTTGTGATTTTAGTTGTACTTTATGGTTCTAGCTAATTGTCTCGAGCATTGTTTACTTTAACTTAATGCATAAAAACATCTATTTTAGTTCAAGATGCGAGGAAAGACAAACAATAATGTATTTCATATACGTCGTTATTTTCACGTCTCTCAATGTCACTAGGTCAACTTATAGTGGTTAAAGATACAGTGAGAACTTACAAAAAGATAGAGACCATTCTCCATTTCCTTACATCTTTCTCTAAAATCAAGCTTTAAATTATATTTTCAACCATAACCTTTTATATTTACTCTATTTTAATTCATAAAATTACAAATGTTTTATGTTGTCAATAATATTTTAATAAAATTATTTAACATATACACATATTTTATTTATTTACCACACGATTAGATATTTTCTCGGCAGATATTTATTTAAAGATACACATTGGCAGGTTATATAATAAGTTTCAAAATATCTTTAATTTTTTATTTTTTTTTTAAAAGTATAACCTTTTATTAAAAAAAAATAAAAAATCAACCTTTAAACTTCTCTTCTCAAAAAAAGAAAAAAAAAACATTTAAAGAACTTTGAAAAACAAAAACGCGAATGAAAATGGAATTTAAATCTAAAATTGAAGTTACGACAAAAAGGCAAAATCTTCCATAGCAGAAAAGAATGATGGAGAAAAGTGAAGAAAGACGAACCTGCATTGAAATTAAATCGAAATGGAGGCTTAAAAATTGAGTTGAAGATCAAGATCCAAACAACCGGCGATTGACGGTGAAAGAAATTCGCGACGGCGGCGGCGGCGGCGGCCGATTGGAAAATGAAGAGAAATGGAAAAGAGTGAGATTGATGAAGACGATGAAGAGAATTTGTAAGGGTTTCTTTCTTTTTTTTTCTTTTTTTTTTTTGAAAAAATTTGTGAGGGTTTCTTTTAAATCCCCAAATTTATTAGCATCTCATATTCTTGCATTGAATCATTAGCAATCATGAGTTTCTTTCTACTTACCCTTTTCTTTTCCTCTTTTTAAATTGCTGAAAATTTTAAATTTCAAAGAGAAAATGAGAGAGAAAGAATTAGAAATACTACCTCTTGCTAATTAACCTCTTTTTTTTTTTTAAGTTATTTTTGAAATATTAATAAAATTTCAAAAGTAAACAAAAAATCTTTAAAAAAAAATCTAAAAGCTTTTTTTTTTTTTTTGGGGGGGGGGGGGGGGGTTAAGGTTTGACATTTTGAATATTGTTTTTAAAATAGATTACCAAACAGAAAATAATAATATATAATAGATGAGTTTGACTTATTAAAATTAAAACAATTATTAAATAGAATTTTTAATATTTTTCTGAATCACTCACCAATTAGTAAAGGATTTTTTTTTTTTTGGAAAATATTTAAAGTGATTTGAGAGGGAAAAAAATCTAAAGAAGAGTTAGTTTAAAAATAATATCTCAACCTTAAGTTAAGTGGTCAAATTTTACAAAGATTTTTATATAAACCATCTTTTTAAAAAGACAACTTTAAATGATAAAGCTTCTCGATCCTTTCATCAATTTCATTAGATTTTGCCGCTGATTAGATTCAACTGCACAATAGAAAGGTACGTAGTAAGCTTGTATTATTTTAAAACAAGGATTACATTAAGAATAGAGAGAGAGAAAAAAAAAAAGACAAAATTAATATTCTTAAATGCATTTATTTAGGGTCAAAGTTAATTACGAAAATGAAATGAAAACCAAAAAAGAAAAGTTACCCATGAAGGAAATAACCACAAAAATTATATATATATATATATAAAGGAACAAATTAAAGTAAAAAAGAAAAAATTAGAAGAGAAAATAGAGATGTAAGAAAACCCTAAAAGTTGGAAAAGATAGTATGGGAGTGATAAAAGAATAGGGTAAGGTAGGGATCACGTGAATGAAAATGGAAAAAGGAGAAAAAAAGGAATAGGGTTTTGGGTTTAGGGCATTAGGGCATTAGGGCATTAGGGTGGTGGCAGCTGCAGTGGACTTTAATAATTAATAATGCATCTTATCTTATATCTTATAATTATATTATATATTTTATATATTATGTTATGTTATGTTATGTTATAGTAAATAGGGATATAGCATTTTCAGCACTAAAATTATGTAGCACCTTTTATGTACCTTCCTTTTTTCTTCCTTCTCATTAATAATAATAATAATAGTAATAATCACCATCATCATCTTTCTCTTTCTCTTTTTCTTAGCTTTCTGCATAATATATTATATAATGAGTTTAATTTGTTTTAATTTGTGTGTCTTCCATTTAGGGTTTTGTGTGGATGAAGAAGAAGAAGAAGAAGGGGAATGTGGAAAGCTTCTTCCTTTTTTTTGTGATTTTAGGGTTTATTTTTGTGTTTAGCAGATTGTTTCTATCTGATGAATGAATGAATGGAGGATATTCCAATGGCTGAACTGAAGTAGTAGTTGAGAAATAGGAGTGATGTCACTCATTTTAATTTTGTATTATTTGAAGTTTAGGTAATCATAGATGTGGATTATTGGAAAGAGATCAAATGGCATCTAGGGTTTCGTTCAACATCTTATTTGACTTTTCTTTTTTTAATTTAACGGAATTCGAATATATAATAGTTTGATTGAAGATATATGTTTTTGATCGGTTCAATTATGCATGTTTAGGTTAACAACATCTTATCTAGCTTAGAAATACATCATAATGCTCGATCTTATTGATATGTACTAAGAAAATATAAACTAGAGGATTTACCTATGTAATTTCGTTTGTATATAATGTTTGGATTATTTTTCAATTTCATCTTTAATCTCTTAAAATTTTGGTTTCATTTGTCGTCCTTTGCGCATTATTTAATATATTTTTTAAAAAAAATTAGCAAAAATTAAATTTGATCATCGAAAAAATGATAATTGACACTATTAAAATAGATTTTAACAATTATATTAGAAATAATACTCTCTATATTAATAATTTGAACAAGTATAACATGCTTACTCATAAAAGTAAAAAACCATCCAAAATAGCTTTTTAGCTCTATAGAGTAAATAATTGAATTAATTAAACAATATTTTTATCCTAACCCCCTCTTAAAAAAGACAAACCTCACATACCATAGAAAAATTTATAGTGCTACAATTTTCATACTACCTTCTTTTATTGTTTTTCATAAAATAAACATTTAAAAATGGTGTATGAAACGCATGTAATAAAATAATACATCATTTAATAAAACGTGTTGAATACTAAATGGAATTAGGATCTATACTATTATAATACTTTAAAATAAAATGTAATTGAGATATGAAAATAATTCAAAAAATGACATGTATATATGTATGTATGTTGAATTTGAGTGGCGAGGATGAACAATAATTCATGTCTTAAAAATTGAACTTTGGGGAGAGCAACTCTTCTGAAAAAGCTTTTAGAAAAAGCAGTGGGTGTGTGTGAAGCTAAGGATTTCTCTGAATCTTTGGGCTAACCTTCTATGATCTACTTCTAGGCCTTTTATTTTCCTTTAATTAATATAATGTGTTATCTTTCTCAAATTATTATAATATATAAATAAGGGTGACTTTCTTTATCTTTTTAATGTGGTCACACAAGATCAGAACTCTCAGAGACCAATATCATGTTCTTGAAAAAAGAAATTATGAAATTAAAAGATATTTATAGAAATTATTTGAGTTCATGGAGAAAAAAATTTCACTTTTCAAATAGGTTGTAAATTCTTATGATTATAGGATATTCACATTGATAATATTATTTATTTATTTATTTATTTATCTTTTTAGCTAAACCAGGATGAAGATTTAAACTTTTGATTTGTTGATCTAAGCTATATATTTTAACAAGTTGAGTTATGTTCAGATTAATATTTTTTTAATATAATTTCTCTTGGTTAAATTACAAATTTAAGTCCTTGAACTTTCATTTTTTTAAAAATTCACGAATCTACTAAACACAAAATTGAAAGTTTAGGGTTTCATTAGGGATAAAATTCAAAGTTCAATATAGATCAATTAAATTGGGATAAAATTCAAATTTTAATATAGATCAATTAAATTTTAAAAATTTTGAATTTTTCAAGGACCTGTTAGATATAAAATTGAAAGTCCAAGGACTTGTTAAACATTTTTTTAAAAGTATTTCAAAAGTTTCCAGGATTAAACTTTTAATCTAACCATTTTCTTTTATGTTTGATCTATGTTTTTTTTAATATTTTTATTGTTATAGGTAATTTTGGACCACTTCAATATGCAAGGAATTGATGAGGACAGTGCAATACCAGTCCAAGGAGACAGCCAGGAAACGGAACCCGGAAGAAGAACACAGGCCAAAGGGTCGGGCCAAAGCCGAAGGGATCGGGCTTTTGGCCCGACCCCCTGCTCGGCCTCGGCCGAGCTCTTCTGCCTCTGTTCGGTCCCTAGTGCCCCCGGGTGCCTCCGTTCCACTCAGTTCAGCCCGAATCGCCTCCGAATTCCTAAAAACCCTAGGAGCATAAGCTGGTATTTAAACCCATCTTCATCACTGAAGATGAGATCCTGAACTCGATTCTCTACTCTCTACTCTTTTCTGTTGCTTTCTTGCTCTCCTCTTCCGTTTTCTGACTTAAGCATCGGAGGCGGTGTGGCAAGCAGCACACCGGTGTGCAGGTTTTCTGTCTTGCAGGTCACGTCTTCCCTCCTCTCAAACAAATTTACCGTTGGTGGCACGTGAAGGTCAGGTGAGTTCCCTCTGACCAAATCTGACCAGCAACATTTATAATATTGATCCATTGTTTATATCAATCTTCAATCTAATTTTAAATTTATGAGAGCATTTAAATAAAACAAATAAGGTTAAATTATCAAAGGTATCAGTGAACTATGGAGTTGGTTTCAATTAATTATACCCCTTACTTTCAAATTTTTTAGTTTAGCCTTTGAAGTTTGGAGTTTGTTTTAAAATGACATTTGAAGACATTTTTCATTAAATTTGTTGACAAAAAAATGTTGTGCTTGCATTTGTTTTTATTATTTTTTCCACATGTATGTTCAAATCTATTCACATTAGTAACAATACATATGCAAACATGTCATTTTTTATCCATGAATTTAATGGGGAAAAAAAAAAAAAAAACTCTTCAAGGATCTTTTTGAAACAAACTTCAAATTTCAAAGACTAAAATGAAATCTTAGAAAGTTGAAGGGTGTAATTGAAATCAACCACATATTTCAGGGGTAATTTTGATAATGTAACCTACAAAAATATTTGACAATTGGGATTGGGAGATTTTGAAATTGGTAGACCTATTAGTCTAAGGACTGTTAATTATGATAGATTATGATGACAGCAATAGAAAGTCTTCAATAACAATTGTGTTCATCATCATTACAGCACACAGCAACTACTTAAACCTAAACACTTCAAATTCTTCAAAACCCATTATGAATATACAAATTTGTTTGTTTCCCCATACTTAAAAAGGACATCAAATTACTACAACCTTTTAGTACAAAACCTTTTTATTTTTATTTTTATTTTTATTTTTATTTTTATTTTTATTTTTTTGTTTTAAACGCAGAGCCCAAAAATCTACTTTTGACCTTGTTTTTATATTTGTTATGGTCTCCTCTATCATAGATCAATAACCAAAGAAGAAATGGTTTTTTTTTTTCCAAAAAAATATTTATTAGAGAGTGGGAAGAGAAGTTTAGCTGAATCTTAAATATAATTCAAAAGTATTAGTGATATATATTTTTTTTTTTTTGTAAGTCAGATTTGAATTATCATGTATATGTAGATTGTAGATCCAAATCCTTTTACTCTATATGTAATGTCCTAAAAAACAGATATTGATATTTAATTTATGATTAATAATATTATTATTTTGTATATGTTACTCATTTATAGATATAGAGAGATTTTTGGGTTTTTTTTTTTCTTTTTTTTGGTTAAAGATTGAAATCAAAGGAGAGATAATTAATAAAGTGTTGATTTGATTGCTTTGCAGTTGGAGCATTGGTATATCAACCAAAAGGGAGGTCTTAATTCTGTCTTCTCATTATTGGTTTGGCTTACATCTACAAAATACAAAGTGTAATGAGGGGCTTTGAGAGAAATTGAGTAAAATTATTCCAATTTTTACATTCCTTGGTGTCATTAAACCTCTTTCACTTTTTCTTTTTTACTTTCTTTTTTTTTTTTTTTTAGTTTAATGAGAGGAGGATTGGAACCTCTAATCTCGAGAAGACTTCTCATTCATTCATTCATTTTTTTTTTTAATACATCAACATTTGGGGGTGGGGGGATTCGAACCTCTGACCTCATGATCGAGGGTACATGCCAATTACTATTGAGTTAAGCTCGCTTTGGCTCCTCAGATCTATTTTTTTACTTTCCTTGACATCACGAACCTCTAGTAGAAAGCTAACTCTTAGGCTCCATTTGATAACTAGTTTTCTTTTGTTTTAAATTTTTGAAAATTAAGTTTATAATCATTATTTTCGCCTATAAGTTTCTTTACTTTGTTATTTTCTTTTAATGTTTTAAAAAACCATGTCAAGTTTTGAAAACAAATTAGTTTTCAATTTTATTTTTTTTTTTAGAATTTGACTAAGAATTCAAACGTGTCGAACATGAAAAACCATTGTAAAAAAACTGAGAGAAAACAAACATAATTTTCAAAAACCAAATAGTTATCAAAGAGGGCCTTGACTTTTCAATTTGATTTTTTTTCTTTCATTTAAACGTACATGTCCATCACACATAGGAGTCTATCGAATAGGTTTTTTAATTAAATCAATAACTAAGTACAATTTTCTCCATTATCAAAGTTAGTTTTAAATTTTGTCATTAATAAGTTTTAAGTGTAATTTGCAATACCTACTCTAATTTTAACGTCCGATCGATCTCTTTGTTGATATCATATATTTTAACTAGTTGAATTATGTTTAAGTTAATCAATACCTATCCGAGTTCGAGGGACCGTTTGTGAAATTTACTCATTTAAAAAAGTTTCCTCCTTTAAATTTTCCTCCAAACATGAATTCCGTACTAATCTTACTTTTCCCTTTTTCTGATAAGAAAACAAAGAGCATGCTTGTGTTTAAGTTTTTAAAACAAAGTTTTGAACTTTGGAAAGGCAAATGAGTTGAGTTGACAGCACTGCCACTTCATATGATATAATAATTGAGGCCAAACCAAAACCTCCAAAAGAAATGGGTTTTGGGTTTAGTGAAATAGGGTTAGTTTGAGTAAGTGCTAAGGTACTGTTTGGTTGCAGAGAAAGGGGAAAAAATGAATGTGAGATGTTGCATTGAGCAACACTATTGATTGGGGGCCAATTCCCTTCAACTCTCCCATTCTGCCTTCTGGCAAATCCCATCAAACTAATACCAAAAAAAAAAAACCATTCAACAAATCCCACTGTTTTGGTCACACCCCATTTTCACAAATAATTGTACATTTTCTTACACACACATCTCTAGGGTTTATGTCAATTTGCTACTTTCTTGGAGGTAGGTTTTTTTTAAAAAAAAAAAAAAATCGTAGGGTTTAGGGTTTAACATCAACGTGAAGGATGAATCGACATTTTCATTATCTGATAGAAAAATCGATGAAATATAACAAAAATATAAAGAAAGTGTCACTAACGTAGACCTGAATCAACCTAATATTAAATAATAAGAAATTTAAACTTATTTAAAAAAGAAAAGGTGAAATGTTTGTTTGTTAATTTAAATATCTTTATGATTTTTTGTATTTATAATTTTTTTTTTTAGAAATATACATCGATATCGACATTTTATCGATATTTACATCTGCATTTCCATAGAATTGAGATCTTGACATGTTCATTGACGTCGATATTTAAAATGATGTTTGGGGAAAAGAAAACAAAGGGTAAAAGAAAATGAGATTTTCATATTAAAATAGAATTTTGCTTGGAAAGAAAAATGTTAAATTACAGTTTAGACCTTGAACTTTTAGAATTGTGTTTATTTGGTCTTTAAATAGTGTCTAATAGGTTATCATACTCTCAATTTTGTGTCAATAATGAGTTCTTAAACTTTCAATTTTGTGTCTAATAGATCCTTGATCTATTCAATATTTTTTAAAAAAATTCATGGACCTATTGGATACAAAATTAAAAGTTTAAAGTCTATCTAATAGATCAATTAATTTTTAAAAATTTCAACTATATCAAAGACTTATTAGACACAAAATTGGAAGTCCAAAAATCTATTAACATTTATGAAAATTTAGGAACTAAATAGAAGTCAAAAAGTTTAGGGACCAAACTTATAATTTAATGAAAGAAAATTTTTATTTTAATTCTTCACTATTTACTAAAATTTAAATCCAATCCTTACCATTAAAATCCGAGTCAAAAGAAGGACATAATTTGCTTTATTGTCAATTAGTATCTCTATAATCAATTATTTGTAGTATTGAAATGATAAGCTAATAATTAATTTTTAGTGTTTTCATAATAGTTTCATGTACACAATAGAAAATGTTTAATCCACCTAAAAAAAGTCTTAAAACTATCTCGTTATCTTTGAGTGTTATTTCATGCTTAACGATATGAAAATTTATATTCAATTGTTTGATCTTGCTACATCTGATTGTCAAGATAACTCAATAACTCGTAGGATATTAAATTTCAAATAAATGGCTAATATGACATAAATCCATTTCCTTTAAGTCCTTTATCATTTACATGATCCTTGTTGATCACTAAAGTTGAACTTGGAGTTAAAATGTTATTATGATTTGATAAGGTCATATTGATTTTTTTGGATAAGAGACATGTGCATTGAACAAAAGAAAAAATGACAGCCTAACGGCGAAAACTAATGAAGCACTGCCTCCCAATTGTGGAGGAGTTGAGTAAGGCTATAAATTACAAAAGAATTTCATGTTTCTAACACACCAAAGAGAAGAAATAATTTGTACACTATTCCAAAACACTTCAAAAGAATTTGACTTATCTTCAAAAATCCTCCCATTACGTTCCCTCTAAATCTTCCATAAGTAGCCTCAGGCAACACATCTCCACAGAAATCTCACATTTCCTTTTAAAGACCAATCATTAAGAGCTTCATTAATCCACTACTCCAAATTTTCTGGATGACACATGCTTAGGCCAAGGGCTTTAAAGCATTGGTTCCACCCTTTGGCTGCAAAAGAGCATCTAAAAAACAGATGATTGATAGTTTCTTCCCCATTTAATCACAAAACGCAAACATACGGGGATAAAGACATATTCCTCAACTTTCTTTGCAATCTGTATTGAGTATTCAAGCTTTTATGAGCTAAGCTCCACAAAAACACCTTTATTTCCCAGAAACACTAAACACTAAACTTCCAGATTTGATTAATGATGTTGATGTTCAATTTGAGTCATTTCTGTTAACTTGCCAAAGGCTGATTTTGTTGTAAAAAAAAACTAGATTTTTCGAGGGCCTAATATGCCTTGTCTACTCCTTCCCCCAATCTCACCGAGTCGATTAACGATACCAATCCAATCCAACTATCAAATTCTCTATCCCTTATTCCCAATCATTTTGGTCGGAATTCCAACAATATGCTGCTGTAGCTTCTTTTTTAAAGGATATAAGGAAAAGATCTGGAAAAGCTTCTTCCAAGGACGAATTTCCCATCAATCTATCGCGCCAAGACCTGATTCTTCCTCCACAACTGGCCTTAAAATGAATAAAATTAACCAACAGCGCACTGTATTTATTAATTGAGTTTTCTGAAGGACCATTTTCAGCATCAAAGGGGAAAATATGTAAGCCTCCAAGATAAAACACTTATACCAAACTGAGGGCTCTCAATACTCAAAATACTACTTTTCATAAAATACATATTGGAAGGGAAAAAAAAAAAGAACCAACAACAACAGCAACAATTCGTAACTTGCCTACTAATTAGTGATATTTCAAAAAAACCCCTTTCAAATCAGTTGCTAGTTTCGAAAGAATCCCTGCTTATCACGATTTCTAAAGAAGAAAAAGGAAATTCTTACATAGTTACATTGTAAGAGCGATATTAGAAATTTTTTAGTAAAACCAAAAATGACATTTCTCTCCCCACACAGACTAGAATCAATTGCATTCAAGTAACCAAAGCAATCATCTGGTTCATAAGCTGATGACTTCTTCCAGATTGCTGGGACCTTCATGCATCTAAAAGATGATCATTTACCTCAAAAGATGAATCGATCGACTTCTCTCGTCTTTTATAGATCACGAATGGAGTATATAAGAAAGAGGTTATCTCTACACTCCATGAAGCAACAGTCCGTAACGTGGAGCTTTCATTAGCCAAAAAACTTGAATGTGGAAGGAGGCAAGGTGAGAGGTTAGGTGTATTAACAGTGGTGCATTGCAGTTTTTCGACCAAGAATCGCGTCGTCAAACAGTTCAGTCTGCTATTTCATATTCTTTTGCTTCCTCTTGGCCTCCACAACTAATAATAGCTGAGCATGCTTCCTTCTGGCTTCCTTCAGCTCCTTCTCTAAGTTGTCAACCTGATTTATCATAAAGCAGATAGAAGTTTCACACTAATATTTCAATCACTTGTTGATAAAAATTAACAGAATATAAAACTTAATCATCACTTCAAGGTATGAAACAAGGGCATTATTCTGAATGTAAACTATTCATATACCCACCAGTTCTTGCAATTGAATTTCTTTTCTCGCATGTTCTTCGCACCTGTGCAACACAGTCTTAAGAGTTTAATCTGATTGCAAAATAGATATAAGACATGATACTAGAAGCAGGCATCGATGACACTTCAAACCACGTAAGGAATGAGCATGGAAAAGGACCGTATTTTCGTACAACAAACAAGTGAATATTGAACAATGTTCTTGAACATATGATTGGCTAATTGCTAGAAATGACCTCTTAGGCAATGTGCAGGGTGTAGAGAGGGAGACAGTCACTTTCTTATATGCACCATATCCCTTTTCCTTCTTTATCATCTTCATTCCCTCCATTTCCCTAGTTTTTTGTACCATTAGTTTTTGTTTCCTTTTTTGTTCAACAGCCTCTCCTTAAATCTAGGATTATAGCATTGTTTGAATATGAGAAATAAAAGGAAGGCTCTTCCATCGTTAAAAACAAAAAACCAAACACCAACCAACACATTACCCAAGATTCAGACCAATTAATTGGAGCTCCAACAATTAAATCCCACTCAAGCGCCAAAGAGGATTGAATTAACAATTTTGGTCTCGCTAACGCATAGAATGTAAATAAATGTACTCCCGTGTTTTTGGATAAAATTTGGAGCTATCGCATAGAATGTAAATAAATGTACTCCCGTGTTTTTGGATAAAATTTGGAGCTATCTAATATTTAAATAATGCAAAAAATTTGCACGAAAGGTTGAGATATAAAATACCTCATAAATAGTTCAATATTCTCTTCACATATACGATCAATAGATGACTTTCCTGAGACATCAGAATCCTCGGTAGTGTTCACTTCTTTATTGGAAGCCTGGAATGGTACAAAAGCAAGAAAATTGCTTACTTCAGCCATATCAACATTTGTTCACTAAAAGCAGGAGCTGCAAGACTAGTTGTCAGAGCTTTTAAACAATAGGATAACTAAAACGTGAAACATCCTAGACGTACACTTTTTGAGTATTATCATCAGAGACCTCTAACTTCTTAAAATATAGAAAGAACGGTGACTCTCATACGCCATGAAGAATGAATTGGTGTAATGCATTTATTCTAGGATACTAACTTTGGGGTGACCATCATATTCTTCCGTGGCCAATTTATTCTTAATGTTAGGGGTAGGTCCAATAGAAGCTTGATCATGTACACCTGGAGGTCGATGTCCCACTAAGTGACAGCAGGATTTCCTGCCACAAATAATGCAAAGTCTACCAGTCAAAATAAGCTTGTTCAGAGTCTCAGACACTAGTTGGAATAAAAAAAATGAGCTGAAGATAGCCAATGTACATTATGTTCCACTTCCATCAAGAGGAATGGTCAACAACTAAAACTGTTTAGTTAATTAGAAAGGAGAACAATATTGCCACTTTAAGCAATGATACAATTCAAAATGGAAATGGGTGGGAAAACCAAAAGGTCTCCAGTTTAGCATCCCGTTTCGTATGCAAACTGTAAGGCTTCCATAAATATATCTTTAAGCATTTAGACAATAAGTTGAGAAGAAAGTTCTTCCCTAGTCAAAGTTGCAAGGAAGTAAAAAAGTTGAAACAATTTGGTAGATAATCCCACTACTTATCCATATACATTTGGAAAGAAGACCAAGGGTTGTAAAAAACTTAACGTACCAATAATCCATTACCATTTGCTTTAGCCTAGTTTCAAGCCGGATAAATGCAGACGATCTCTCAAATCCCTGTTTGTCATGCACTGGCTCTAAGAAGTTTGCTTCAAGAACTCCTATAAAAGATATGCAGCATCAAAAAATTAATGAGACTTCAGAGAAAAATCTGGTGAATGATCGGAGAAGAATAAGTAGAAAGCACAAATTTGCAATACCCACAACACCATGCCCTTTTGAAGAGCCATCACCAGTAACTTTCCAGAAGGGCTGTAAATGTCGTAAATGTTCTGGTTAGTAAAATGGTTGTTTGTACATTATTACACAAGGTATATCCAAATACTAGAAAACACCTTCAGAAAATTCGCATGTTCAATATGATACATTGAGTTTCCTCCATAATGAGTACAAGGACCACTTGTCCACTTAGAAATCAATGAAAGAAAAGCGTGCAGCAGAATATTTTCCGAGTAAAACAATAATGCAAGTCTGGAGTTTCATTTATAACCTCTTTTTACACTTACCATAATAAGTCGGTTTTTGTGATACACGTTGAACCCACAAACTCCAAGAGCTGGTGCCTCTTTTATAAATCCAATGGTTGTATCCACTAAGACCTTAAGCCACACAATAAATAAATAAATAGACAATGTATAACCAAAGAAAATTAGACACTTTCTGCCAGTAGATTATTTAATTTTATAAACCTCGTGATTCAAAACATTAGGGAACTATAACCAATCTGACTTTTGTGTGTAAGAAAAACAGAATGAAGATTTGGTATGTTCTATTGTAGCTATTGATCGAAAGGAGGAAGGCAGCTTGTCAAGAGAGGACACAATAGATAGAAGAAGGTCGACAGACTTCATAGTTTGGCGGAACATTAAAAAATGTAGAGTGCGTGCCAGAAAGCAGGTAATGTACAAACCCAATTTTTTATAAGCTTTTGGCAAGAAAAAGTACTTTTTTCAGAATTATAATCTGAAAATGGGGAAAGTCAAATCAGTGAAGCGATATTGAGAAAGAGATCATTGAATTCTCAGCAAGTTATACAAAACAAAGAGAAGCAAAGATACCCTTTGGAATCGAATGGAGAACAATCACTGTTGAAGAAAGTGAACAACAAGAATTTGGAAGGCAGTCAAAGAATTAGGGAGAAATAAATCTCCTGGACCAAATAGATTTATGGTGGAATTTCTTATAACATCATAGAATTATTATCAAAAAGGGAAAAAGAAGGATAAAGAAGAAGGAGAAAGAAGTGATGGTAAAGGATTTTCAACCAATTTCTCCATTTCCTCCCTACCCCAGGTTTTCGTGGGAAAATATCACTGAGTTGCACCCAGGTTTTCAAAACCCTATACGCAATGATAATAAAATCATACTAGCACCACTACCACCACTTTTACTGTAAGAAAAGGTTATTATGCAATGATTGTAGTGATAAATTGCAACTTATTTGATGCTTCAAGACAGACTGAACAGAGAACTTTTTTCTTTTTTTTGGATAAGAAACGAAGATATATAAGACAGCACATCAATTCAAAGCTAACCTCTTTTATTGTGGATAGCTGAGGCTTATATGTAACTACTTTTGAGTACTTCAAGTCATCTATAATACTCAGCTGTTCAACTGGTTTTCCTCTCAGAATGATGTCGAAGTTTGTAAATCTTCTCAGATATAATATTGAAATATATGCCTGTTAAACAATGAGAAAATTTGAAAGTTTTTAGGCTGAAGAAATGAATATGAAATATACAACTAATTTGGAGAATTAAATGAAAAGTTACCCTTAATGAATAGCGGATGCGATAGGAAATATGTGATTGCAATTCAGCCACATGTTTACGCAGTTTTCTCAAACCTCCTTGATTAGCTTCATCCCTCAACCGTATGTCCTATTATCAAAGATCAAAAGACATTTACAGATACTTTTCATGCAACTCAACTTAAGTGTAAAACAACTATGTTATACCCAATAAATTGAACATGGTATTCTAGATGAAAATCTCAAGCCAACAATTTAGAAAGCTTTGCACGTTTGTTCAGACAGAATACATAATTACCATTTCTTTTTAAAAAAGAATAAACCGATCTAAAACCCTCCTCCTTGCACTACAAATTGTTTGACAACCAAACTTACATTTCAAAAATGAGAGGAAAGAAATTGACAAATTGTTCCATGCCCGCAACAGAACACTAGTGCCATTTTTTCAGAATACATAATTACCATTCAGAAAGTTAATCTACTAAATCTCAACAAATATGGTTATTGAGTTGCAAGATATTAGAAGTAAGGCCAAGAGGTTAAACAGTCATAATAAAGAAAAAGAAATTTTTTTGATTAATGACATAATAATTGTAGGGGACAGTGAAAATATAAACACTAGACAAACATGACTGGTTTAGATGCAATGACTTGAAAACATATGTTTAATCAAACTAAAATGTACTAACTTTGCAATTACTCATCCCAAATCAAGCTATCTCCTTCGTGAATAAGAAACCAAATGTCTTGAATTGCCGCCAATCAACAATGTGAAATGAAGCTAATCAGTAAAATATGAAATACCTCATCATCGTCGTCAAAATTCAATTCATAAATGCCTTCATCATTTAACCAGAGATTGAATATAATAACTTTTGTTCCCTGACGTCCAATATCCTCAAACTGCTGACAACACCACAAAAAAAAGAAAAGGAAAATTAAAATAAAATAAAAAAGAGAAAAGTACCCTCGTTTGAAGCTGCATCTGAGATCCATAACATCATAACTGTTAAACTGAAATAGTAATGGTACATGTCAAAGCAGGATGCATAGCATGCCATTGGTAACACTTTAACAAGAATTGTTTGGGGCAAAGGCAATTCCAGATATTATGTAATTGCTTTCCACTCATTTCAACACGTTTAATCCACACCATGCCCTCATCAGCATTTAAATTCATGATTGTGAATAGACGTGACAAAATATGCCATCCATGATAAAAATCTTGAATAAATTAAAAGAGAGAACGTTAGTGAATCACTTTGACCCTTTCGACCATTCTCTGATTAAAGACTTCAAAATGTATCCCCAATGTATTCCTTCATTCAATTATCTATATGATACCTATCAAATCTATAAATTATCATATTTTTTATTAATTCGCTAATAATATAAACTAAATGATGTAATGGATTAAAAAGTGTTACAAAACCATATGTATTTTCAACTCTTAAAGATCATACAAGTATTTTTTTTTTATAATTTTCAGTTTCCAAAAAAGAAAAAAGTATTTTTATATAGTTATTTAGTAAGAATACCTCAATTGAATCCATCATTTTTTTTATAGATAGATAAATAATTTTGGAAATACATGTTTATCTTTCACGTGCAACATTTGTTTACTAGATATAGAAATCTTTCTATTAAAAATAATAAAACAAACTTAAAAGCTTTATTTTCTACTGTTTTCCCCTTTTTCTTTCTGTTGGTTGTTGTTGGATGAGAAACATATAATTTTCTATTGTTTTTCAATCAAATAAGAAAAACAAAAATAATAAAGCACTAAATATTATGATACATTTTTTAAAGAAAATGAGAAAACCATTTTCATTTAGAGACATTAAATACTTGAACAAAACAAAAATGGATTCTTTCTGTGTTGTGTAGGGGACAGGAAAGAGAAGATGGAGAGGGTCTGATAAAAAATGGGGTAGTCTTCAGGGTAAGGGCTTGATAGCAATCATCAGAGTGAAATTCTATAGAATTAGTCTCTTCATCGGTTGATTACCCGGCTCCTATTTTTAAATCAGTCTTTATGGAGACCTTTCTGTTTAAGGACCACTTGTTTAACTTTGGGAAGGGAGAGAGTCTTTTTCAACACTTCTGATATTGAATAAAGATTTTATTTTATTAATCTTCGAGTCTTAGCTATGTTGCACCAATTGAGCATACAAACGTTATTATAAATTAAAAGCATACTATTTTTTTGAAAAAAATGACTAATATTTGATCAACTTCATTTAGAATATATTGTATTTGAAGTTTTACACATGATAATAGACTAATATAACAAGGTGAAACTATGTTTCTTGGGCCTCCTTTCCCTTATAATTACATGACTTGGTCATTTTATGGGAGGAGGTTGAGGAGGGGGGTGGATCCCATTTGGTTAAGTGGGAGGTGGTGTTCAAGCCGTTTGAACTTGGTGGAATTGGTATAGGGAGCTTGAGATTACACAATGAGGTTCTTTTGGCTAAGTAGTTGTGGCGATTCTTCATGGAGTCTGACATGTTGTGGTATAGGGTGGTTGTGAGTAGGTATCACCCTATTGAGTTGGCTCCGGATGGGGAGTTGAAGGGCCTTAGCAAAAACTTCTGGAAAGCCATCTCTTCTTGTTCCCCTTCTTTTTCTCAATTTTTCAGGTGCCATCTTGGGGAAGGCTCAAAAGTTTATTTTCGAGAGGACCATTGGGTGGGTGATAAGCCTTTGTGCATTTTATTTCCACATCTTTACTTCCTTTTAGACAAGAGGTTGCATTTGGTAACCTTGGTGTTACCTTATCCGGACCACTCTTACTTCAATCTCTTTAGGTTCTTGTTGCTTGTTGACTAAAAGGGAGGCAATTGGCGTGGCAGGTCTCCTTTTTATCCTTTGTGATCAATTTTTTTCCCCTGAGAGAAGGAGTTGCTCCTGTGACATTTTTCCTTTCTTTGAATTCCCCTCGTGCTTTGTTAGCTGAAGTTTCAGTTTTTCCACTCTCTAGAAGGTAAAATTCTAAATAAGGTAAAGGTTTTTTCATGGAAAGTCTTGGGAGGGTTAACACTTTGGATAATGTTCAAAGAAACTCTTCCTTAGTTTTGTATCTGCAATGGTGCATTCTGTGTAGGAGGCATGAGGTTGAATCATTTGTTATGGGATTTGTTAGTTTGTATTAGATAAACATGAGATTCCATCCCAAAACCAATTGACAATAAGAGGAGTAACTCATGTATTTTATAAATTGTGAGGTCTCTATTCATCTTTTCGAGGTGAGATTCTCAACATGGTCGTTCAAGATGGTGCCTCTTTGGATTCACCTTTCTTGGATTAAATCCTAATTTGTGGACCGAATGCCCATTTGAGCTTCATGGGCTCTAATACCATATTAGATAAATATAGGCTTCCATCTAAAAATCAATTGACAATGAGAGGAGTAACTCATGTATGTTATAAATTGTGAGGTCTCTATTCATATTTTCAATGTGGGATCCTCAACAGTTTGCAAACCACATTTGGGGTCGTTGGAGGAGTTCTTTTGGTGTTAACAGGGTGCGCAATAGAGATGGGAGGTCTTTGTTGGAGGAAGTGCTTTTGAATCCTCCCTTCCGGGAGTCGGGTAGAGTGTTGTGGCAAGCTAGCTTCTTTGCTATTTTGTGAGATATTTGGCTTGAGAGGAATAATAGGATTTTTTTGAGAGAAAGGGAAATTGAGTTAGGAGGTTTGGGATTTTGTTAGATTTAATGTTTTCTTGTGGGCGTCGATCACTAGGCCTTTTTATAATTATGGTCTTGGTCTGGTTCTTTTGGATTGGAGCCCCTCTTTTGTAGTTAGTGTCGGACTCCCGTTTCTTTCGGGTTTTTTTATATGCCCTCATATTTTTTTCATTTTTCCATGAAATTTCAGTTTCTTACTTAAAAAAAATAAGAATAATAATAAATAAATAAAAAGTAGTGGAAGGTAAAAAATTGAATGGATTCACACGACCTGCATTAGGAGGTCCTCCTTTGATGCAAAAGGAGACCATTCAAGGATAGTTTTCAAATTAGAAGACCATTCATCTTGAGAGGCATAAATTATTGGTTCTGCCCAATGTCCCGAAATATCAAAATCAATCTGCAATACAACCAAACCAGAAAGTAAGGGTCTCGGCTGTTATGAGGGGGCTGGGCTGATGGAAAATACAGAGGGCAGAAGGGGCAACTAAAATATTAAAGACAAAGAATATTACCATTGGAATAATAACATCATCCTGGCCAGTCATCCGTAGAAAGGTGTAGGATAAAAGGCCAACACTTTGAGTTGCAATGCTAAATGATAAAAGAACACAAGGGAAAACATGAGATTTAAAAGTCAGCATTGAAAACAAAACTGTAAACTTAAAACCTTATTAAACTTATCACATAAGGAAACAGAAAATGAATTATATTGGTGAAGTCCGCACATGTTCACTGTTTCAAAAAAAAAAAAAAAAAGTCCGCACATGTTCACACCAGCAATTTTAGGAGAAAGTGCACGTTGAGAAGACAGCTTAATTAAGTTCTTAACTTAAGCCTTATGGCAAGCTATGGTATTTACGCACAGCATTGCTTCCTATCAATCGAGCAATGAGAAATGAGGCATGCTTTCTATGTCCCATGCTAAATATTTTTTAGGATGTGGGCACTCCAGTTGCATCCTACTGAACAAACTTGAAAGTTTGAAACAATCTTCGTATCAAATTATCACAATTTAAACCCTGGAACAAGGCTAATAATTTTTCATTTTCATTTTTAATAGGAAAAGTAGTTCTGGAAAATCAAGGTTTTAATACATCCAATTATCAACCTGGGAAAGCCTCTCCCATCTTTCTTGTGATGGAAAATGATCCGAAAAAATACTTTTTATTGCTCACTCAGAATCTATCATCACTATAAAATATTAAATTAAAATTGTACATGCAGGTACTCTAAGCAAAATAAATGATGTAACTGAATGAAGAAGGGAAAAAACAGGTTTAAATTTAATTGAAAAGGAGACAGTGCAAAGGAAATGCATATTAATATTCTACTAAATCTTCTAGGACAAGAGGTACCCTCCACGAATCGCACGAGTGAAAACAATTGCATCAGCTCCTAGTCGCATGGTGCTTGTTTTAAATCCATTCCCATCTAGAAACACATGAGTTGGATGTCACGATAAACAACAAACCAAAGCACTAACCTAGATTCTGAAGTACGTTAGTAAGATTAATCATAGAATTGTAACATATTTCTTAATTTGCAGAATATAATCATTAGATAAAAATTTCCATAAATAACATATCGAGAATCAAAGGCTTTTTAGCTTCTCATCAAATCAAATAATTTTTTGATCAATTTAGTTAGCAATGGCAGATGTTCTTCTTGGAGCACGCTTTTGTTCTTTCATCCTTCTAGGTGGCTTCATGGCTGTCAAGCTTTTTATCTTTTGCTGGTTCCTTGATAGTATTTGTTGGGTTGGGGTTCTATGCTTCTTCATGTTTCATATTGGGTTTTCAGGGGATGTTGTGTACTCTCCTAAAGGAAGATTATTTATTTTCTTGATTGTAACACTTTCAGTGATAGTATTCTGTTTCCTTTCCATGGAAAAATACACTTTTTTTTCCCTCAAAAATCGATTTCCTTTCCCTCTCCTCACGATTTTCCTTCCCTCCCTACACCATCTTCTTCTTTCTTTCTCTCTCCCTCACTATCTCCCTCTCTTTCACCATCCCGCTCTTTCTCTGTTCACCGTCCCTCTCTTTCTCTCATCGTCCCTCTCTTTAAGATCCCGCTGGAAATGGAGGAGGGACCTCTTTTGAGTTTTGAAAAAAAAAAATAAAAAGAAAATGAGGAGAAGGAAAAGAAGAAGAAAGGAAGAGAATAAAAGAAAAAAATCGATGGTGGCGGCTGGTGGTTGCCGACGGTTGAGCTGGAAGAAGAAGAAGAAAGAAGAAGAGGAGGAGGAGAGATAAGTAAAAAAATAATAAAATAATAATTTTTTATTATTAATTTAACATTATTTTTATTTTAAAAATTAAATAGAAAAATAGGTGCCACATCAGCATTTCGTTAATTTCTAATGGAAAAATGAATGGAGGGACTAAAATGAAACGAAATCCAAACCTCAGGGGTAAAAATGTTGAGTTGGAAAACTTAGGGGCCAAAATGAAACCTAACCCAAACCTTAGGGACCAAAAGTGTATTTTTGCCATACGTATATTCCATCATGTTACTTCTCATGACACATCCTACTCAATGAATCCCTAGGATATGATGGCCAAAATCACATGTAGATCAAAGAATCTAGTCTAGTGCTCTAAAATTGTTCTTCCTTCTCCACCCATTACTACCAGTTGCCATCCAACCAATATTTAGATCTTTTTTACATATAGAGGCATAATTGAGGCCCTGATGTTAAAATTATTTTTCAGCATCTAAGGCACCAGGCTGACTATTGTATCAGGATTCAGGAACTTTGTTGCAAAACCAAAGGTGCAAGACAAGTTAATAAAGGGACAACCTATCTCTAATGAAAAAAAAAACCCGTATACCAGTTTCCTATCTTGAAATTATCTCTGATTTTGTCAGAATATCATACCATAGGATAAATGACAGGATAAAATATAAGCACTAGTACACCCCTTTCCGCATGTTGCAAGGACACACCATGCACTACTTTTTCTTAGTCGTCATATTAGCAGTTAATCATCCATGGAAAATGCATGATTTCATCATTATCGGCCACCTTCCTTCTTTCAAGCACTTCTCCCACCTTTTCATGTCAGCATAGTTCACTTTGACATGTATGAAAAACTCACAATTGAAGTGAAAAATTAAAAAGACAGAAAAAGTTGGTGGGCGCATGTAAGTTCGGGAGTGTTAATTCAGGAAAAATAAGAAAATTAGACCAATTAGTACTTTTAAAACTACATGGCTTTAAAATTCTAAAAAGCAGTATATTGGGTTACAGTGTACGTAGAAAATTGGAAAGTATGGTCCCGTTAGATAACCACTTGGTTTTTAATTTCTGAAAAAAAAAAAAAAAAAAAAATCTGGTTTTTGAAAATTAAGCCTATAAATACTACTTCCACATAAGTTTCTTTGTTTTGTTATCTCTCTTTTTCTATGTTTTCAAAAATCAAGTTAAGTTTTTGAAAACTAGTAGTTTTCAAAAACTTGTTTTTGTTTTTTAAATTTGGCTAAGAATTCAGATGTGTCTTTAATAAACATGAAAACCATTGTAAGGAAATGAGGAGAAAACAAGCATAATTTTCATAAACCAAAAACCAAAAACCACATGGTTATCAAACAGGCCTACATTATTGCCTTCTCAAAAACCATTGAAATTACTCAAAGATCTGGTTAGCATCCAAAAATGAAGTAGAAAATCATTTGTATTTTGGAAAGTAGAGGCTCAAGCCATTAAGGGTCTGGCGGTTTGAGATCTCAAAGTAGCTTTACATTCTCAAAAATTTTGAATATAAGGGAAAAAGGTGTGTTTGGTGACACAATGTTGTGAAGAAACTGTTAAATCATTTTATGTATTTAAAATTTACATACAAGAAACAAACTAAACTCAAACAATCTAAAATTTCAATAAACAAAAGGCATTTGATTCAAAACCAATAAATTCTGAACTAGTACCTAATGAATTTATCATTAAAGTAAAGCTACAAACTAGAAGAGCAAGGAGAGAAATTACATTGTCCTATTGTTGTGTTTGACTTCTTTGAAGAATATCCCAAACTCATACATTTCCGGATGCCAGCAGGATCCATTCCCCCACCATCATCTGGCATAAAATATGACTTGTTCATGTAGTTATATCCAAAACTAAACAATGGAACTCCACACAACATAAAATTGACAAGAACAACAGAATACCATGGAAAAGTAAAGCTGGAGAGTTATCCTTCATTATATCAACTTTATCAACCTTCAGAAATGTTGCACCATTGTGTATCTGAAATTGGTGAATGACTGATATAAGGAGATCGGAAAGAAAATAGTATAATTCATTGGATTGTGTTCACAGGAGGCCGCATTATTGTCATGTACTTTACACTTCACCTATATGACATCCTTTTTTTTTTCTTTCCTCCATACTACAACTTTATACTATTGGCACTGAAATATAACTTAAGAACCCGTAACCTCCCGATTGACAAGATCAACTAATATCATATTATTCATCCTGCTTGGAGCATAAACTCAAGTATCTGGGCTGTAGAACCACAACACTCCACGAGATGAAAACCATATCGAACTTTTTGCTTCAATGTTAGAAAGTTTTGGGGGTTTTTTCAGCAACAAAAGCTGTGATTCGTTTATACCATGGTTGATAATTTAATAGGATATAAGTTCAAGAAGCATTTAAAGGTATACAAACTAAAATGTACCTCGTCGATAGCATTATCCAGAAGCTCAGCAATTGCTGCATCAAATAAAAAAGAGTAGATTAAAAAGGACAAAGGGGAGATGAAAATCAAAGCACTCCGGAGAACCACATGCAATTAAGTGGATATTTCGTTTTTAAAACTCATACCAGCGACAATTATAGTAATAAGAGGAGGAGGAGAAAATTTTACAGAGACGAACAGTCCTTATGCTAGGAAAAATCTCAATTCAGCACATTCAAGAGATTGCTCAGCCATTGAAGATTCAACGATTTCGAGTGAATAAAGCCTTACCGCCGAACGCCCATTTGTGAGAAGTGGCATTGGAATGAAGAAACTTCGGATGAACTCGGGCATGCTCCAACTCTCCTGCTTCGTTTCCATAATCAGCCACCCGAAATCAAATAAATAAATACAAAGATTAAATGCAGAACAAAGGATTACCATGAACAGGTACAGGCCTTGCGGTATGGCTGAAATCGAAATTTCCGGCTTTCCAAAAACTACGGCAATCCAGGGATTTATCGTCCGATGATGACGCAACCGCCGTAGAACTGCCTCGCTGTTCATGGAGTCTCGTCCGAGAATTCGGCGATATTTTGTTCGACATTGTGTTTGCTGCAGCCTCCTCATCGTCACTACTGGTTAAATCCACCAGACCAGGAGGTGTACTCCCCGTCTTCGGCGGCATCGGAACTTCGCCGGAGTTCAAATCCGAGCAAGAGCTGATCAGATACTATTCACCAAATATGTTCTGAATTCTGAACTCGAAAGCTTCTCGCTTCTTTAGAAAAAGTGCAACGCACGCTAAACGACGCCGTTTTTAAATAACATAACCCGATCAATTTTAAAGCCTCCTTGGCCCAACTGGCTCCGCCACTGGCGCAAAACGATCAATTGAATCGGTGATCAGTAGCTGGCCGAGACGATCTTTCTTCACGAAAATTGTTCCGATAGGTAAACTCAATTCCCACGCTTCTCTGAAAATCTGTTTTGTATTACCATTTGTTCTTGTAGCTTTCTTGTTTTACCGATTTCATTGTTTATTATTCTATGCACTTGGTATCTGGCTATCCCTAAAGTTGAGGACATTTGGGATTTTCATCTCTGTTCCAATTGCTGATATGTTACGTTGTCGGATTATGGATAATTGAGGGATTTCCTTTGAGCTTTTTCTTTTAATTGTTTTTTCTATAATTGAGAACGAATAGGTCAATGGGTGCTTGCACTTCTTCCAGCCCATGGCTGAATCTCTGATAACTACTGGAAAGTTAGTACTCAAAGTTTGGGCGTCTTTTGGTCCATGAAATGAGTTGATGAAACGAACTTTAGCTCTAACTCTTAATCTTTTGCGCGGATTCATTCAAACTTTGGTTGAACAGCCTAATTCCATTCTGCAAGATGAAGTTTATGCCTCTATCAAAACTTTCTTTTACGTGCTCGCTTGCTGCCACGAATCCCCCAAAAAGAGAAAAATGGATTAGCCGAGATTGTGAAATTGAGGGTACAAAAGTGGGATTTTTAAGTTTAGGTTAATTTTTCCCTGAAGCTCTGTGAAATTGAGGGTATTCATTTTATTTCAGGCAGTATCTTATGGCTTTGGAAATGGAATCAAGTAAGGACCCTGAGGATCAGCTGATGATTGAAGGAAATATCGCTCAGAATATGAAAATTGATCCCGAGAGAGCTCGGTTTCCATGTTGCATTGTGTGGACGCCACTTCCTGTTATTTCTTGGCTTATTCCTTTCATTGGTCACATTGGTATTGGCAGAGAGGATGGAGTAATCTTGGACTTTGCAGGGCCCAATTTTGTGTGTGTGGACAACTTCACATTTGGAGCAGTCGCACGGTATCTTCAAATCAGCAGAGAGAAGGTACATGCCAATTTCAACATTTGAACTAAAAATCGATCTTTTTCAGTCATCTTTCCCTCAATTTTGCTGTGTTGCCAAAATCCATGACATGATACTGAAAGGAACCTCTTTCCCTTTTGAAGTTTTTGGTCCATTTCTTACACAACTGATTTGATTGTAATCGACATGCAGTGTTGCATTTCCACTCATAGAAGTGAAGATGAATTCAGGGAAGTTGATCATGGTAGAGAAATTTCAACATGGGATGATGCATTGCGGAGGAGCACTCAAGAGTTCCAACACCGATCCTACAATCTCTTAACTTGTAATTGTCATTCCTTTGTAGCCAATAATCTGAACAGACTTGGCTTTCGCACAGGTGGATGGAATGTGGTGAACCTTGCAGCTCTGATCTTTCTCAAGGGCCGATGGGTCAGTAAAGGAGCTTTAGTCCGGACCTTTTTACCATTTGTTGTGGTATTCAGTATAGGACTTGCACTGGGGGGTACTACGTTCCTTACCTTTCTGGCATTCTTCACTTTCTTCCTGGTTGGTTGGTTCATTCTTGGTACTTACGTCTTCAAAAATCTGGTTCAGTTGTAATGTTTCTACATTTTTAACAAATTGGATACTGTGAATTGAATGAAGGTAGATTGATTTTCCTAGTTGTATCTATCCAAATCTTTGTTGTGTGTTGTGCCCTTCATATGGCGTGCCATATACGTAGAAGGGGACAAAAGATTTAATGTGACTCTCACGACCCTGACTACTAGTAGCAACCTGTTTATTGTGATTAGGTGAACTTTGGGGGTTTTATACTGGTTTTTTGATATTTTGAAAAAGGTTTAGTAATCTAGATTTGTTTTGAAGTATTTAAGGAAATGGTAATTTTATCAAAGTTTGATGAATATAATCAATAATTTGAGTTCCATACAATTTTTAATGAAATCGTCCACAAGAAGATTTAGCTATTTAACTGTACAATCTTAAATCAAATTCTTAAGATTTTTTTATCCCCTTGTCTGTTGAACAAAATATTTCACTTGAAAGGCAAGTTTGTAGATGAAATTTGCATTGAAAAATTGAGCAGAGCAGTATTGTATATTGTTAGCTCTCCTTCTGTCCCCCTAGATAAATAAATTTTTTCTGGTCATTAAATGAAACCACATTGCCACACCAGGATCCACTCCCTAGCATGAAGACAAATAGATAAAGGTATATGTTACCTCTCTTTTAAGCTTGTGCTTCCCTCTAAAAGGGTAGGTAGCTTGAGATTCAACTTAGGGCCCTAGAATGAACAAATCACCCCAATCAAAAACAAATACTCCTTTTCCTAACAAACACTATTGTATAGAAGCTGCTAAACCATTTGAAACTAATTTCCTTTTGCTGTACAGGTAACCAGGATGAAGACTGAATACTACTCCTCTTGCTCTATACCTTTCCTTTACCCATCATTTGCTCACTCGCTCGCTCTTGCTAGTGTTGTGTGTATAGTCATGTCATTGAATCCATGCTTGATTAAGTAGCTAAATATCCCCTTTTTGTTTTTTTCCAAGCTAACCCCCCCAGTTGGATTGAATTGTAGAAGTTGTGGGATTGCATACAGCTTCAACCGATAATCGCTTCATTGTATTTGGACATGGGTCTTCGAAGTTGCTGTTGGATACGGTAACAACGCAGCTCTGCTTTCCTACGCATTTCTGCAGAAAAATAAGTATAAGTCACTTTATTTATCCAAAGTCTAGATCTTCTTGCTATATGAATACAAAATACTAAATAGTATTGGCAGTAGTTTGTTCTTAGAACCTTCTCTAGAATGGCACGTGAGGTAGGGGCATGGCAAGCTCCTTGCTGGTAGCTCCCGCAAGTTCCCAATGGGGTTCCAAAGCTTGCGAACTTAATGGAAGAAATGTACTGGCCTGGATCACAGCTGAGGTGAACTTTGGGTGTGTGAAATCTTGCTGTAATGTGCCAGTTCTTGAAAGTTGGGTGGAATTCAGAAACATCAGCACAAACACTTGTCACCAATCTCTTCACAATAGAGATCCTTGAGGGATTTCCTCCAACTTCCTCAAAAACCACCAACAGGTTCTGTTCTGGCTTTAGCCAAGACCGAGGTACATGGTACCTAAAACCAAATTTTGGTCGTTTAATCAAGCACTAGTTAAGCCTAAATTAGGGTGTTTGGGATCATATTCTTCCATTTTATTTATACTTTTATAACTTATAATGAACAATTACCATCTTTGGGTTGGTTTTCCACAGCCTAGCTGACACTTTGGAGGCCTAAATGTTGTAGCGTAGTTGCATCGACTGCAATTACCACGAGCATATGCTGTCCAGTATCTTCCAACACTCTGCCCATTTATCCATATTTGACCTTTTCCCATTCCCTCCATGTCCAAGGCCAATGGCGCCTCTCCTTCAGGAGCATCAAAATAAGCCTGCAAAGTTCAGAGATGTAACATCAAAATCTTCAACTAGAGTTCACTTTCCTGTATAAGCTAGAATCCTACGTTTTTCTTATATTGTTACCTTGTGCCAAGTTAATGGCTGAGGTGTTTGGGCAGCCAATGATGCTTGCATCCATTCAACAGGAGAAAATCCACTTGGAGATATGAGATCCATGGCTTCTCCTTTCAGCCCAACCTGTCGTAAAGAGGCACTCGACCTATTAAGAAATGTTTCTTTTGAACCAATGTAAACCCAAGAAGTGAAGTTTAGGTACCTGGTAAGTCCACTTCTGTGAGGATAGATCCCATTTTCCATGGCGAAGCCCATAGAGAACAACTGGACCAAGGATTCCTGTGTTCCATGTCTCAAAATGTCCTCCCACATTCTTCATAGAAAACAATAAAGATTAGCAGACTAGAAAAGGACTTTATTTCGAGGTTCAGGTTTATCCTGTTTATCTTGATGTTTTTATCTATCTGTGGTGGGAATAACCCCCCACCCACCCACCAAAACCAAGGCCCAGAAATCCATATGCTAAGCATGTTAAGAGAGAAACTTGAAGTACGTTGGAGGGAAGAGAACTTACAGGCAATCCAACAGCAACACTAAGCAAACCAATTTTGTTCGTTCCAGCATGCAAATTAACCTTCCCAGAATATGTGAACCTCCTGCTCTTTCTTGACCCGGAGACAGAACCTAATAAGAGCAGATGTTGAGTTTTATCAATCATAAATGCTAAGCAGGCATCTGGCTAGTGACAGTACCTGAAAGCTGCCCGTTAATAAAAACATGCACGGCATGGCCTGTCGATTGAACAAGCAGAGTGGGCAATTCTCCTCCGTGCAGGAATGGTTCAGATGAACTGATATCTACGCTGTAAATATATTGAGAGGTTTGGTTAATTGAATCAAACTTTTGATGAACTTTCCTCTGCCAAGTTTTATCTGATTGACTATGAAATATAAAATGCTAACAAAGATTTCGTACATTGTTTAGAAGGATGAAAGAAAACATGTCTCACCTGGTTATGTACCACAAGTAGTCACTAGTGTCCCGAGTGACATTTATCTGCTCCAATAAACCAGTAGAAGTCATCGTCGAGCTGTCGTCTAGTGCAGACATATCTTCAAAATAACTTTCCCAGGAAAGTGTAGTAGATTCTGCAGGCAACATTCCCATCTGTGAAGTTTGAACTCCAACCTAGAGGAATGTCGAAAACGTAGTCGTCAATAAGTTCAACCTCAATTTCAAATCCTATTAAGATATACTACTATGCTCTCTAATGGCCGAACCTTTGCAGTATTGAAAACTGCATTTCTGCAGTTAGGAAGGATGCTGATTGACCATGGAGGTAAATTGTAATGCATGTTATTGAACAGAACTCTTGCAAATGATTTTGTGTCATAGTTTGATAGAAAGGCTGCACATCCTCCAGATTCCGAAGAGTATACATGAGCCTGATGCAGAGAAAAAATCACCAACTTTTTAACTTTCGACTTACAAATATAGAAAAAGAACGTGGACTATGAAAAGATATGCAGGGTTGAATACCTGTTGATAGTTCCCTAATGAAGTAACAATAGGATCAGCTGAAACCAAAGCTGGCTCGCACATTTTAATAGCCTTGTGAAGCTCCTTCAGATGACCATATTTTGGTTGCCTTAATAGCCCTGTGAAGCAGTTGAGTGAGAAAACCTCTCTAACTCAATATAACAAGCATGCTGGAATTCTGCTAAAGCCGATAGCTGTAACGCTGAGTTTATTTGTCTTATGTTTATTTGAATGATATGATCCATGTGAAAATAAGCATATGATGTTGAATTCTCACCATACTCGTCGATTGGAGCGTCATAGTCGTAGCTGGTAGTAATGAAAGGTCCCCCAGCCGTGCGCCCAAAGTTTGTCCCACCATGGTACTATCTCGTATAGAAACAACAGAGGATTAGAATTCAAAGTATCCCAAACTGTTAGATTCGTGTCGAAGACAACTAACCATATAATAGTTCACCATGGATCCTCCTCTCTGTATGAATCTAGCAACCGCAAATGCCAAGTCTTGAACCGGTCGTTGATGCAACGGACCACCGAACTCGGAAAACCTTCACATTCGATTGCAGGAGAACAGACAAATAAACACAAACAACAATCAAAATTCTTGGGTTGCTGAGTGATTATGCAGTAAGAATTCATTCAAAATTCCTGTTAGTACATGATCCGGCTAACCAGTTTACTTACCAACCAGTCCAAGCTTCTGTCCACATTGTAGGTTTGTATGGTTTGTTGGGAGAAAATGTATCACAATAAAACCCATTGCATGTGTTTATCTATCAGGAAACAAAGCCAAGCGTTATCAAACGATAAGTGTAATATATCATATTGTAATTTTGGTATTTTTGCAATTCATTTCAGAGTGAAAAGAAGAAATAGAAATTGTTACCACAGGATCAGGGGCATCTTCTTCCTTGCACATGACCCATGGGACTCCAGTTTGTAGTCCAACAGCCATGTTTGCTGCCCAAGTCATGTAGTTATGACCAGCTGCTCCAAATAACTTGCTTTCTGTTCCATACTCATTCTCAATCTGCATCAAAACACACAAACCATTCTCTTTTTCTCATACTTTACTAAACAAGTTTTTAACCAAAGGAATGGAGGTAATTAATCTTCAATTTTTCTGCCTAAACTTTGACGAGTTATGTCAATTTTCAAGCATTTGCAATTTCACATTCTATTCAATTTTCGCTAATTCATCCACTGATTTTAATCAAAAATCAACAATCAATATATATATATATATTTTGAGAATCTCAAGAACTCTTTAATTTTAATGAAATCAAGTTTTGCACAAAATTAAGTTTGAACAATGTTCAAAATAAAATTGATTGTTGAATAACTTTGTCAAAAGTTGGTTTGAACAATGCTCAAAATAAAATTGATTGTTGAATAACTTGGCAAAACTCACAAATTTCAACAAAGTTAAGATCTAATACCGTTTTCTCTTAAATCCTATTAACCTTATATCATATGTATGTTTTTAAATTAATTGAACACATGTGAGAAAACACTTTTCAATAATATTTGGATTATTAGAAGGTAAAAATTGAAACATTTATTCTTAAGCAGTTATTTAAGTTTAAATTACAATCGGATGAAATTGAAAGTTAGAGTGAAATTGGTACACGTTACCTTAATTTAGGGTTAAAATCGATTTGTTTTTCTCCAAATGTTTATTGGTAAAGCTTTTTTCATTGGAGTTCTAGGTCTGTTTTTTTCTTTTTCGAAGTTTCCTGAAAACATTGATCAGTCTAGGAAATTTACAGTTTTTTTAAATTATAATTTTTTTTTAAAAAAAAAAAAACTCTTTTTATTATTAAAAAATATCTCATGATCAAGATAATGTCAATTACCGAACAGAATTTCGACATCATAGAACGAACTTTTCGAATGTAACGCTTTTTTTACTTCAATATTAATATTTTTGCCCAATACAAATGGACCGCCAGAAAAGGTAAATAGTAAACTTTATTTTTTTTTCTCATATTATACGTTAAAAGATTTTTTTTTTTTTTTTTTTTTTTTTTTGAGAAGACGTTAAAAGATTTTTTAAAATATATATATATATATATATACTATTAATTAACGCACATTCTCTTAAACAAATTCTTTTTTATTCTGTTTGTCAGTTTTACAATCAGTATTTATTCCTTTCTCTCTCTACTTTCTTTTTGTTTCTTTAACACTCTCTACTTTCTTTAAAACTACTCAGTTTGACTAGAATTTAAAAAACGTTTGAAAAAAAAGCAGATTCAAAGAAGAAAAAGAAAAATCATCAATAATAAATTTAATGTTTAAGAAAAAAAAAAGGCATTCAAAATAAATAATTCATACTTGAGCAAGAATGATGGGGCCACCCTGAGACTCGAACAAGCTCTCACTCTTCATTAGCGCCACAATCTTCTCCGTAAATCCTTGCATGGCGTTCTATATCACCATAACCAAACACGCCCCTTAATTAATATTATATAATTATAATTGAACCCTCAAATCAAACAAAACATTTATTTAAACCTTAAAGGCTGCGTTGTCTGTTCTGAAGCTGATCCCCGGAACATACTTCAACCAAACCGGAAACCCTCTGCTCCAAAAAAAAAAACCCAAAATACACTATTTATGAAATAAAACAAAACCAAAAATTCTGGCTCAAAATGTAGTGTAGAGAGAGAAAAATGACCCAAAATTCCACTCTGCACAAACGTATGGCCCAATGCGAAGATGGGCATACAGCCCTGCTCTCTGTATCGTCTTGATGAACCTCACCAAATCATATCTCCCTTCAAAATTGTACTGAAATAACCAAAAAAGAAAAGTCCACAAGGAAAGAAAATGGAACAAATAAGAAGGATCCTCGTCTACCACTGTGTAGGAATCTTTCTACCCACCCCCATCAAAATTGAACAAAACTTAGCTGTATACCGATAGGTAGGAACCTATTTACTGCATTAAAATCTTGACAACTAAGAAAGAGAAAGGAAGAAAATGAGAAAAAAAAAATTATTTCTCCTAGTTGTCAAGATTTTAATGGGGTATGCATGGAGATCCCTATCTATTGGTATGGAGCCAAATTTTTTCCATTAAAATTTTGAACTATGAGAGAGGTAGAAAATGAGGAAAAAAAATTTATCTCTACTAATTATCAAGATTTTAATAGGATGGATTCTATACCCGACAAAAAAACATAATAATTTCTTACAATTAAAAGGGAGGAATATAAAATATGAAAAAAAAGAACTTTTTTACTTTCTCTATTACTCTTAATTGTCAATTCAATGGTGGTAGCTCTGTGCAGCTAAGTAATCTTTTCTGTTTAAAAAATGCTTGGAACAATATATTTACATTAAAATATTGACAATCAAAAGAAGAGAAAGTATTATTTTATTTTTTTTTATCATTCTCTTTTTTAGTTATCAACATTTTGACGTGACCCACCCAATCAAATATTGTTTCAAGGATTGGGAAAGGAATATGAATGAGGTAAAGTAATAGAAAAACGAAGTTACAATTCCGGGATAAGGCTCGTGGACGTTCCAGAAAACGTAGGTTTCAACCACGTCTAAGCCTCCATTTTTGGCCTTGAGAATCAGATCTTCCCACATCTGAGAACCCAGAAATTAAAGGAAAAACAGAGAATATATAATTGAATAAGCAAATTGCAAAAACAAAAGAATCTGAAGATAATAGATATAGATATAGATATACATACTTGGGGAGTGCTTCGAGGGTAGTGAATGGAGCCGGAGAAGAGGATTCTTCGTTGGCCATTGATGAGAATGGCCTTGCGATCGTAGGTGACAGTGGAGTGGGCGAGGCGAGAAGCTAAGAGAAGGGCGAGAGCCATTGGGAAAAAGAAGAAGATGGAAAGGGAATTGGGCGCCATTGGTGAAGTGGCGGTGCAGAGAAATTGGGAAGAAGTAAGAAGAGTGATTTGAGTAGGTTTAGAGAGAAATGGGAATGGGAAAGTGGAAGAAACAAGTGTCGAGAGGCATAGGGGAAGGGTGCGTGGCTAAGAGAGTGGCCTACACAAAGTGAAGAATAACTGCTTAACAACAAAACTCAAACAACACGCACACACACGCCAAATACCTTGTCAATTTCTCTCTCTTTCTCCACAAATTATTACCTTCTTTCGGGGTAATGGGACTCTCTTTAAAACTGTCAGATATACATCTTCAAATTTGTCTGCCTCCAATAACAGTTGGATATGAAATCGAGGTACTTTTACAATTTCTCTTTCTTATATTCAACAATGTCTCACCGCTCTATCACTACTCTGTTTTGTTCTTACAAGTTTAATCCCTCCATTTGTAGGATTGTACTAATATACTCTCTAAACTTTACAAGTTGTGAAGTAAGTCTTCGAACTTTTAAATTTGTGTCTAATAAGTTCATGAATTTTCAGTTTTGTATTTAATGAGTCATTGATCTATTCGACAATTTTTAAAATTCATAATAATACAAAATTGAAAGTTTTGGGTCACATAAAATTCAATTTTATATATGATAGGTTTGTTTATTTTTAAAAAATTCAAATGTATTGAGGACGGTTAGACACCAAACTGAAAGTTAGAGATCTATTAGATATTTTTAAAGTTTAAAGACTTATTAAACACAAAATTAAAAGTGTAAGAACCTATTAGACATTTTTTAAATTTTAGGGACTAAGTTTTTAATTTAACATTTTGAAGATATAATGGAGAATCTCTCCAAAATCTTTTTAATATACTACCATAAATAACAGATTCTTTTATTATTATCAAAAATCGTTGAAGTAATTGTGGTAACAATCTCTCTCTCTCTCTCTCTCTCTCTCTCTAATAGATTTGTTTCTCTTTTCAATTTTATTTTCTAATATAAATAATACCATATGTTTCCAATTGATAAATTCAAATGGAAAGGTGTGAAATAACAATGTGAAAAAGATTTTTGATAATCTATAATATATAAATGGTGGCTAACACACCTAAAAATGGTTATATATATATATATATATAAAAGAAACAAGCACTTGCCGAATCTACTGTAAGAGATTGAAAAGTACAAAGGACCCCAGTTGGTCTGCATGTTAGAAAAAGACATCTCATGAGCTTATTTTGTTCTGATGGAAAGAATTAGATATAATTAAATGCATGAACTCAAATATATATATATATATATATATATATAATTAGATACATTTTATAATTGTGTTGTCATTTATTTATGTATTGTTATTATTTTGTTGATTAGTTAGTAAGTGCTAGATTTTATAAATAATTGTTATTCGAAAATTTTATTAGAAAATAATTTAACTACAAAATATTCAACATTGACAGCTACTAGATTATGATATGTTTTTCTCACATTTTTATTTTAAATTCTTAAATTTTAATTTATTAAGTGAAATAAATAGATGATCAAAGAGAAATAAATAATTATTTTAAAAAAAAAAAAAGAAAAGGGAAATAAGATCGTTTCCATTGCTTCAAATGATTTTCAAAGAAAAAACAATATGATATTTAATGTGGTATATTGAAAAGATTTTGGTGTTATTTATAGTGTGATTTTGGAATATATTTTCATTAAATAATAATAATATAACGTATTGAGTCTGAATTTTGTAGCTTTCATTAAATAATTATTGAGATTAAAGTAAACAGTCCCTCTAAGCTTATCCACTAATCAGTAATTACACATGTTAGATTAATTTAAAAATAATGAGAGCAATAATTTATTGAGGTATATTCCATTGTATTGAGATTTGAGTATTTATTATGGTATATTTATTTAACACTGGAAAAAGAAAGCGGTTGGTACAGACAGTAAAAAAGATGATTAAAAAGAGAAGGGAGGTGAGAAAATAAAAGAAATGGATTGGAGTTGGCACGTGATGGGCATATAGAATTATGAATGGTGTGCTGCGGTGTGGATGGTGGTTGAGTAAATTGGCACAGCCTTCAGCGGCGCGAAGGACGGAAGCGAAAAGCGCGGCATTTGTGGAACGCATTAATTAAACCAAACCACCTACCGACTCATTGCTTTCTTCCTTTTGATCAATTCCACCCACTTCTTTTTTCTTTCTCCCTTTCAAGATTAGTGCAAATAACACGTTTTAACACCATGATACAATCACTCATTTTATTATCAAACAATTGGGTGGATCATCCAAAGTCAAAATGAAAAATATCCTACATTTTCAAAATAAGAATATATGTCCTTTTATTTACGTCATCGTCTTAACAAAATTACTATTTTACTCTCTGTTTGAAAACGTACATTTAAAGCATTTAAGAGCGAGGTTGGAGAGGGAGCAAGAGATTGGAGAGAGAAATTAGAGAGAGAGTAAGAGATTGGAGGGAGAAATTGGAGAGGGAGAGAGCGTGCTGAAGCAAAAGAGCATATATGCTTGTTTTGAAAATGTGGAGCATTTATCATTTCCGCTTATTTTAAAGCGTCATCCATACAAAAATTCCTTTTATTATTATTTTTTGGCTAAATTATAAAAAAATGCCCCTGAACTATGGGGTTTGTTTAAAAAATGCCCATGAACTTTAAAAAGTTTCAAAAATACCCCTAAACTTTACAAAACGTTTCAAAAATACCCTTGCAGTTAATTTTTGGATGGAAACTGTTAAATCCGTTAAAAATGTTTCGAAAATATCAATGCCGAAAATCTAGTCAAGCTCTTGGGATGATGTGTTGAAAGAAAAGAAAAGCTCCTAGTGTATGAATATATGAAAAATAGGTAAAGCTTCTCATTAATTTTCATGGAAGAAGAATTTATGGTGAGAGAAGGAAAAAAAAAAGCATTTTCTAATAAGGTTACTTTTTAAAATCCTTTGAAAGTTAAAGAGTATCAATGAAACTGAAATTTCTAATGGTTTCCATCCAAAAATTAACGACAAATGGTATTTTTTAAACACTTTTTAAAGTTCAGAGGTATTTTTGAAACTTTTTAAAGTTCAGGGGCATTTTTAAAACAAACCCCATAGTTCAGGGACATTTTTTATAATTTAGCTTTTTTTTAAGATGTCAAATGGTATAGTTAAAAATGTTTTTTTTTTTTTTTTTTTTTTTTTTTTTTTTTTTTTTTTTTTGACAACATGGGGTGAGGGGATTCGAACCATGGCCATTAGAAATGAGTTAGGTGTTAAAAGAAATTTGTTGGGACATTTACTTGTATAGACCATTTTCATATTGATGTCTTTTTTTTTTTTTTTTTAGTACATCAACATTTGGGGTGGGGGATTCGAACCTCTGACCTCATGATCGAGGTACATGTCAATTACCGCTAAGCTAAGTTCGCTTCGGCCATATTGATGTCATTTGTTGTTGTTCAAATTGGATTTATTTGTCTACAGCTAGATCTTGGTATTAATGCATGACTATCAAAGTTTTGTATGTACTTTGTACCTATAAACAAACCACACATTTAATAAAGCAAACATAGAGTACTGTATTTTGGCCTACAAGTTGGAGAATCTTGCCCAATTCAAGATATTATTTGATTTAGTTGAAATAACTCAAGTTTGAATTGTTTGAGAGTTGCAATCTAGAGAAAGCCTTTCTATGTGTATATGTTCATCTTTTTTTTTTAGTTCTTTATATATGTTCATCTTCTTTCCTACATTTATGATGTTGTTTTCACATGCTTGGTTTGATTAATGCTTCTCTTTCTTTGACCTTATCTTTTAAGACCGTTTTTTTTTTTCTGTGCCTTTTAAGAGGGAGAGACAAAATTGAAGTTATTAAATACTCTCGAGTTTGTATCTAATGAATCATTTAACTTTAAAATAATGTTTAAGAGGTTTTTAAATTTTAAATGTATTCTAATAGGTCGTTGAAATATTCAATATTTTTTAAAACCGACGGGTCTATTAGACATGAAATTAGTTTTTGTGCCTATAATATAACTCATAAACTTTTGATTCTGTAATATCTAATAAGTCTGTGGATGTTAAAAATTGTTGAATAGGTCATCTAAGCCCTATAACACATAAATTTGAAAGTTCAAAGATTTTAGACACAAAATTGAAAGGTGGAACCCTATCAAACAATTTAAAAAATCGTTCTATACTTTTACAATAGACTTTGAATTATCACTTAAAATTCTAAACTAATAATTGTATTAATTAAAACTATAAAATTTCATAAGTGAATCAATTTAAACTCTCTATTATGATCATGTTTTAAAACCGCTAATGTATAACTTTCACAAGTGTATAAGACTTCTTTAAATGCATATGAAATAACACGATACTAGAGAAAAATACCTAAATTAAATGAATGGTAGCGAATTTGAATCTATTACCTGACCTTGGTCGATCATATATACCTTAATCAATTGTGCTATGTTCAAGTTTACATCTTTTTCGAGAGTTAAAATGATATATTTTTATTATATCCTATTCTCGTTTATTTTCTGTTTTCTACTCAAGCAAGATATTTTGACTTAAATTTTTTTTCCTTTTCAAGGTAGGATATACCTTTTTTCTCTTCTAAAAAAAATCTATTATTTTTTTATAAAAAAAAGTATTTTCAAATTTTCTTTACATCGTTTTTCCACCAACACCTTCTCATTTAATATTGTCAAATATAGATAGGCGTTGTTAATATTCGCATAAGCATTTTCTTTTTTCAACAATATGTGAACGGGAGATTTGAATTACCGACTTCTTGGTTGGAGTATAAACTTCATGCTAGTTGAGTCATGTTCTGGTTGGCTCAATGCAGTTTAGATTTGTGTATTATTTTTGAAAAACTTGATAGATTTGTAATTATTTATATACACTTGGATATAATTATGTAAATATCTCAATTTTATTCCTTTTTCTTATTCTCTTTTTTTTTTTTTTTTAGAGAAAAGCCCCACCTTTAATTTTTAATTATTTTGGAGGAAGTACCTTTTATTACTTTTACTTGATAGTTGATACCAAATGTCCCAAAAAATGGTATTGACCAAAGTCCCCTGTGATCATATCTCCACCTTATAATGCAATTCAGGCGTCGGGACTTGGAGCATGAAACCTTTTTTCCTTTTTCTTTTTCTTCCTTTATGGTGCATAACATGATGGTAATGCAAAGTATATGAGGTTAGTTTTAAATCACTTTTTGAAAGGGCAAAAAGGGGATTATTCCAATTAAAAGCACTTTTAAAAAAAATTCAACTTTCACAGTTAGATGAGTAGTACTTCTTTCAAAAGTGTTCAGAGAAGAAGTATTTTAGGTTAAATGATTTTCTCAAAAGTCATTCTCGACTCATTATAAAACAAAACAAATTGAAATTTAAAAATTGATGTCGGTAATGAGTTAAGTCTTTGTAATGAAAATAAAAAGATAATTCATTTTTTTAGGTTCAATTACAAGTTTAGTTCCTGAACTTTCAGGATTGTGTCAATTTGGTCTTTAAACTTTGAAACGTGTTAAATAGATTCTCAAACTTTCAATTTTGTGTCCAGTAATAGATCCCTGACTTTAAAAAGTATTTGATAAGTCTTTAAACTTTCACTGTTGTGTATTCAATATGTCCCTCGATTTTCAATTTCGTGTCATAAGTCCTTGACCTATTCCATATTTTTCAAAATTCACAAGCCTATACTAGAAACAAAATTGAAAGTTTAGGGTTCCAACAGGCATAAAATTCAATTTTGTATCTAATAGGTTGGTTAATTTTTAAAAATCTCGAATATGCTAGGGACCTATTAGACACAAAATTGAAAGTTTAGAAATCTATTAGACACTTTTTAAAGTTTAGAGACCAAATTGATACAATTCGAAAAGTTTAGGGACTAAACTTGTAATTTAATCTTTTTTTTAAAAAAAGTATAATAATAATGTTAATAACAAAGACTTAATAGAATCAAAATTAGGACTCTAATTACATAATTGAAAGTTTTTAAAAGTTGAGAGGGACTAAATATATACAAACACATTCAAATTCAAGAACGTCAAAGATTTAAGTTTTTCTATGAAAATGAAAAAAGGATCAATATTCAGTTTCAAAATAGTGTGTAATAATTTGAAATTTTCATTTGAACATCCATTTGAATAAAATATATATTATTTTACTGAAGAATGTGGACTAGGCATTACCATTTTTGTGTTTCCAAATTCCAACTTAATGGAAATAATCAAAGTTTGATATAAAGAAAAAAGGGCATATACCTAGTCTCACAAGTAATTTTTTTTTTTTTGAAAAAGTAATTATTAACAAGCAAATGCACGCTTTAATTGCTAATTAGAATCAAAACTTACAAAGTCAATGGGGGTGAGTATATTGTTCCACCATTTACTCAAATAGTTTTTCTTTTAATGCACATCATTATTCTTGTATTGAACTCAACTTTTTTAAAAAGATAATTTTTTTTTAAAAAAAAAACTCTAAATTAGCTAAAAAAATTGAAAATTTTGCTTACATTAAATGTAGGTTACTCATGGGATGTAAAACTTTCTCATAATAGACCACATTATTTTTATATCAAAGTTGTAAAAAATTATACATTATAGTAAGATTACCAAGATCAAATTCTATTATATGAGAGGTATATAAGACTTTAATTAAGAGTGAATTTGTGATGCATGGTAGAAAATATGTTTTTAATGAGACATTTAGGTCGCGTTTGGAATACCTTTTAGTTTAAGTGTTTTTCAAAAATGCATTTTTTTTAATAACATTTGGTATAAAAATTGTTTAGAATTTAAACACTCATATCATATGTTTGGTTACATTTCTTCATGAGTGTTTTTATACACATGTTATTATATACTTAAAAACTCTTTTAAAAAAAAAAATATTTCAAGTGTTTCTCTCAAAATGATTTATTTCTCAGTCTCATTTTTAATAAGTCATTTTTAGTGGTTACCAAACACTAAAAAAAAAAATTCAAAATTATTTTTTTTTTCAAAATTAAACACTTCAAAAGTTAAACCAAACACACCGTAATTCAACTCCAACATTAATATGGGTATCTTGTCAAAATTATTGCCATGGAAAAAGAGAGAGTAAGCAATAGATGATAAAAAGAAAGTTTTGAATTTAGATAGAGGAGAAGAAGAATATAAGAAAGTTAATTAGGTTTTGGTGGTAATGTCTACTTTATCTAAGATTAGGGTCATATATTTATAAGAGCACATTTCTTTTTTTGAGATAATAAGAGCACATTGTTTGGTTGATATATGACACAATATCTTCATTTTGTTCTCACTCATGATATGATAGGCTTTGTTCCATAATACAATATCACTAGAGTGTACAATTCATTTGATATTTAAAACCTTTGAGTTCTATAAATCTTTACAAAGTTAAGAATTAGATGGAAGCAAGCCTTTTTTTTGTTCTTTTATTTACATATAATTTGGAGTGCTCCAAATCAAATTTAAGTTATATTTGTAGTAACCATAATTTATTTCATCTTTTAATATAAAGGGAAAAAAAATCAATTTTTCCTCCTAAACTTGTCAAGTTGTATCAATTTTCATCATAAACTTTCAATTTCATCAAAGTGCACCAAGTTTGGGATAAAATTTGATTTTTTTTTTAAAAAAAAACATAAAGGATTTGATCCCACAATTTGATTGGAGCAGGCACATTGACTAAAAATTCCTAAATATTTGTTCATTTGAGCCACTTCTCATTGGAGAGGTGATGTCATCGAACATTAAACTAATATTTGGAATCTCACTCGCGATTGTCAACCAATAACCAATATTGAATTGTTTAAAATCATTGTCTAAACTTCGAGAATTGGAATGTGGTTTCTGAAACTTGTTCAATGATAAAATAAAAATCAAATTCTAAAAAATATATTTTTCCGAAAAAGATATATATATGAGGAATCATATGACGTAAAATTTACCATTTAGTCTTTTTTTTTTTTTAATTTTAAAAAAGTTATCCGAACCCGTTCATAAAAAATGATTAAAGTTACACGCTTTCTTATTCCTTGTTTGGCGGGTTCTAATGGAATCATGCCATGCCGGAGCCGTTGATTTCATCATTTTGCCCAATGTCGTTTATACCGTTTGATAAAAAGCTAAACCACCACATGTCATTATTGAGAGAGTATTCAATAGGAGAGACCATTAGCATTAGTGGATAAGAATAATAATAATCCATACCTCTGATGTAACATCGCGTATTTTTCAATATGGTCAATCTTTCAAATATTGCAGAAGCGATTTAATAGAACTGAAAACACATCTAATTTACCAGAAAAATAAGACTTACAACCTAAGCTAGGTCCAACATTCAAAACAAACAAAGAACTAAGCAATAGCAGAAAACCAGCAAAACCTATAGAAGACTACTAAAACCTACAGATCACAAGTCCTCATCGGTCATGCCAGAACTATCACTTGTTCTGTCATCTGAAAACATTTAAAAAAAACAAAATGAGTACAAAAATACTCCATAAGCAAATCCCACATCAAGTTTACAGTTCATTTTCGTTCAAAACAAAACATGAAATTTCAAGTAATAAAACATTTCAATATTCGAAACGAAGACATTCTTTCAACCAAACAAACTTTCAGTAAGACAATACTTTCAGAACATATTGGGAAAGATGCATTGATGGAGTAGTCCAGAACAGTAGTGGTACCAATTAGATATTCATACAAAAATGTCAGTTATAACCGACCAAAACATTCCAATCAAATACTTAAGCGTGAGGCCATGTGAGTGGAATACACACACAAATCTATATTCCAAAAGGAAAGTCAAACCACATGTCTTCTCACAAATAAATTACAGTCAAAACATTTCATATAAATACTTAAGAGTGAGGCTACGTGAGTGAAACACACATATGAATCTAAATTCCAAAGGAACGTCAAACCACATAAGTGTCTTCTTACAAGTAAGTTTCATTCAGAACATAAACCGTCAATTCCAATATGGCTACTACAAAGCATACAATTCCCAAAACAAAATTTGGCATATCGGGATGACACTATTCGATTCAATTCAAAATTCTTTTTAAAACATTCAAAATAGTAAACATGTTTTTCATTTAACAAAACAGTTGAAACATAAACAATTTCAATTTAAAACAAACAATTTTTATCAAAATTTTCTATTTTGGAAAAGATATGGAAATTACTTACCTCGATCAGAACCTACAATTCTTAATCCCAAAGCAATTCAAATTCCAAATCCAATTTCAATTGCAATTGCCATACCAATTATGATTTCAATTCCTTGAACAATTTGTCAATTTCCTAAAAGTCGAAACATATCCAAAACTTCACTCATTAGAAACCAAAATTTCATCTTAAAGGTCTAATGAACAATCCAAATGATAATCAACTTATAATACCAATTTTCCCCACTTAAAACAAATTCTTTTCGTAAAAAGTTGGGAAACTAGGTTCATTGGGTGACAAAATAACATTGAAAATCTGGAAAAAAAAAAAAAACTTTAAAATCCAACTTATTCATACCAAAAATCAGTAAAACAAATACCTTTCAAAACCATTTAAACTACCTGTTTCAAAAAAAAAAAAAAAACCATTTAAACTACCAAACAAGATTTCAATTTCTCAATTTTTAAAACCTTCAAAACCATCCTAAAATTGGGAGAAATAACCCAAAAAAAAATTTCTGCAACAAAAATAAAGATTTTCCAAACTTTTAACACCAAAATAAATCAATATTGGCTACGTTTAATTACAAAAACTAGATCTGAAATACACACAATAAAACTGCTGTAAAAACAGTAAAAAAACATTCCCATATCATGAAGAAATCAAAACCATAAATCATACTTCAATTTAGCAATCCTATGACAAACTTTTTGAACAAAAAGAACACAATTTAAACATAAAACAATCCCAAAATTAAAGAAATTCAAGGCTAGAAATTTCTGGAAAAATTATTTTTCATCAAATCTTGAATTTAAACCAAAAGCCCTAACAAGAAAAACTTTGAAAAAAATTTAGGCCAAAACAATAACCTAAAACTTCAAAACCAATTTCATATTCTAAAAATATATATATATATTTTTTTTGTTGGAAATCAATTAAATAAATTTTAAAAAAATAATATAAAAATATATATAAATATATTTTTCGAGTTGTTGCATTTGAGTTTAAATTACAAATTCAGTTTCTAAACTTTGAATTTTGTATCTATTTAGTCTCTGAATTTTTAAAGTTACAAATTTAGTTTCCGAACTTTCAAATTTTTTTAAATTTACGGATCTGTTAGACACAAAATTTATATTTTAAGGTTTCATTGATACATAAAATTCACGGATCTATTTGACATAGAATTGAAAGTTCAGAGACTTATTAAATGCAAAAATTGAAAGTTTAGAAACTTATTTGACACTCTTAAAAGTTCAAGGACCAAATAAACACAAACATCAAAGTTCAAGGACTAAATTGTAATATAACCTACATTCAAAACAATAATAATAATAATAACAATAGCATTTCATTAGGTGCTTTTTTGTTCAACAATTGTAGGGTGAGAAATCGAACTATTGATCTCTAGGATGGTAATTGGTATCTTATCCACTAAACTATGCTCAGATTGACGTGTTTAATTATGTGTTTGCCCATTATACATTGACTTTAGTATTAATCTGTAGGTAAATCCTATTTAATAGAATATGTAGAATAAGTTAATTATCTTTTTACTAAATTAAGTAAGTAGACATTCTCTTCATGTCATGTGCTCTTGGAATAATGTTGAACCAATTTTTTTTTTTTTTTTTTTTTGAGCTAGTTGTAAATCTTCTTCAAAATAAATAGGGAAAGAGGGTTATTGTGCAATTATCTTTTGATGAGAAGAAATAAAATAGTTTATTATGGGCCCGTTTGGTAACGTTCTCGTTTCTTGTTTCTTGTTTCCAATTTTATTAAGAAATCTAAGCATTTAATAACTATATATGTTTCTTGTTTCTCATTTTTTAGAAACACTCCCAAAATTTGTATAGAACTTTTGGGAACAACTAAAACTAGTTTCTCCTTTTTTGTTCTTGTTCCCAATTTTTTTCAAACATAAGTAAGAATATAGGTTTATTATTATTGAATGTATAGGTGTTAGGATCATGAAATTCTATTTTTCTTTATTAAAAATGAAGAAACGGAAACAAGAAACGAGAACGTTACCAAACGGGCCCTATATGGCTCAACTAGCAGTAGAAGAAGAGAGGAAAAAGACATCTAACTTGAAGATTGTCCTTTGCAAAAACATTTTTATGAAGTGTGATAAAAATTTCACTTCATACTAACTGTTGTCAATGTCATCTTATTGAAATGGTTTTCTCATTTGACAAAAAGAGAAAAAAAAAAAAAAGTTTCCCTTGTTTGGCCTACCCCTTGGTTCATGTCAATTTTATGTTTGGTGAAGTCCTTTGAAGAAGGTTGGCTTGGCTTTAGCTCCCTTGCCTCAAGGTTCTTTGAGGTAGAGGTGTGGAGTTGACTCTCCTCACAAGTATAGTCTAGTTCCAATTTTATGCAGAAAAATTTTGGGAGTACATATTACTTCGGTTCATACTTCAATTTTGTCTTTTTTCTAAATTGTAGAGGTGTGGATTTGGTTGTAGATTGGGCCAGTTGGAGCTTGTTAATTCCTGTCCTTAGTCCATCGGGTCGAAGATGGCATGGGTATGGTACTTTGGCCAACAAATTTCAATGCTTAAGTTAATACTGAGCACGAGTTAAGCAAGCTTACCTTTTCATGGGGAGTGGGTTGGGCTCCCATATTTATACTCTTCGTTTTCTCGACACTTGTGTCAAGGTCGTACATGAGCAAACCTTTTGGTTTATCAACTATCTTCTTGACTCATCAACCGACTTCTTAGGGAGTGCGTCTTCCTGATCAGAAAATGGAGCTTGTCGGCTTGTTGCCAGTTAGACCGGTAGCCCTAGGCCTTGCGGATCGGCCCACCATATAAATAATTCTTTAATGTAACTTGGTTCACTTTATTTTAAACGATATTGAATAGAAGTAGTATCCTTTTCAACTTGTTCCTTCGAGCACAATTCTTACATGCATGTGACAAATTTTCATCCTAATATTAGAAAATTTTCCCTCTCTGATTGGGTTGTCCTAGCTAATCCATCCACGTCGCCTTACGGCAAGTTTACGTAGGCGGCTTCATTCATTCGTAACCATTCGGCTTTCCAATTTAATTTTAGACTTTGCTCTCATGGCGAATGTAACTATTTATGATTAAAATGATATTTATCTCAAAATTTTAATATGAAATATGAAAAAAAAATCATTCCGACCATTTCAGTTTTCGAAGTTAAACGAGTTTGAGAACGAAGCTTTAGATGATGACGACGACGATGAAGAAGAAAGCTACCAATTATCTCTTCAGATACTCCCGAATTTTTCACTCTGATCAGCGTTTGAATCTAAATTACAAGATTTCGCTTCTCCTTTCAGGTTCATTTTCATGTCTGGATGATTTCATTGATTGATATGCATTGCTAGTTTGTTTACCTGGTTTAATTTCCCCGTCATTTGTAGGAACTTCCTTGTGCTCTAAAATGCCTAACGTTAGGGACAGCACGCCAATCTCACAATATGTGGGTTCAATTCAAGGTTGCAGAAAAGCTTTTCACGCTTCTGCGATCAATCCTTTTAGAATGCCTTGCGGATTTCAGTCCAGACGCTTTGCTTCATTATCGCCAGCGGTTCAGAGGAACCCTTCATTTTCGAGGTTAAATTCTGATGATATCGACTTTTTCCGGAGTATTTTGGGGGAGAAAAATGTAGTTCAGGATGAGGATAGGCTTTTGGATGCAAATACAGATTGGATGCGGAAGTACAGAGGGTCAAGTAAGCTTTTACTACAACCTAGGAGCACAGAAGAGGTTTAATTCTTCTTCAATGAGTTGTGCCTTTTGTTTTTATGTTCTTTATAGTCAATGCCTAGTTGAACTCAAAGTTCTAAAGCTAATGGCCAATGGCCATGATTTATAGAATGTTGAAATATAGTGAAAAGTGATGTTATGGTCTGGTTAATCTTCTAGAAGAGCATAAATTTTAGGTTGCCCATATCTTGACTGTGGCTATTAAGGAAGCTCAGTAAATACTGTTTGGGTTTTCTTTTCCGTCGGGCTGTGCAATTATGTAGACAGTTTTGCGAAGTTGGTTAATATATTGGTTATTATTTTAGTTAAGGAACTTTCTTAAATAGTTCTGAACTCGATACATTCTTTACTTCAACACCGTTCATTCCTTCTTGTGATCAATACTATTTTTTCCTATCCTGAAGCTGCATTGAATGACTCATTTTCCACATCCTCAACTGATATAAATGTTTGCTAACATAGCTCTAGCTGCAAAAGACATCTAACCATCTTAAGAACAATCTCACCCTCGTGAATTTATACCAGCCCTGCTACTTCTGTTCCAGTTTCAGTTTCACCTCTTTAAATGCTCATCTTATGGTTACTGGGAAAAAAAGGGTATTCGAAGCCAAGAAGTGATGCTTGTGAGTCGTAACAGACTTGGTGAAAGTGGAACGTAGCTCAGTTAGATCTTTCTTACAATGTGACGGTTGGAAGAAGGCTATGCAGGATGGGTTTCTGGCATTGATAAACAACCAAATGATGGAGCTCGGTTCCTAAACTCCTTAAGAAAATAAAGACGGAATTTTTAAGTGGGAATTCAAAAAAAGGCACTTTGTTGAAACCATCTCATGGTTCAAAGCAGGACTTATTGCCAAAGGATACCACTAACATGCTAATTTGGATTATGGTAAACCTTCAGCCCAATGATGAAACCTATAACTATCTGAGTCTTTATTGGCACTTTCTCTTTTTCATAACTTGAATCTTTGACAAGTAGACTTATTATGCACTTCTTTTTGGTGTTTTACAAGAACAAGTGTTTATTTAACAACCACTAGCTTTGTAAGTACATGATGGTAATAATTCACTGGTTTGTAAGCTGTGGAAACCAATATATGACATAAAACAGACCTCTAAACCTGGTTTGATCCTAGTTCAAAAGGCTAACCAAACCATTTTTACTCTTTTTCTGGTTACAGTTGTATGGTATGTATATTCTAGTTTACATGGATGATATCTGTACACAGTATTAGGGAAAAATACTCTTTCATTCACATTAGAGAATAACACATATATATAGGAATACAAGAAAACCCTAACTTAAGAAATGTACAATTACGATAAAGGACATATATACAAAATGCAATGTGAAGTGCAGCTTGATTATCACACCACAATTTAGCTGGCATAGTAACATTGAATCCTATCTCCGTCAACAGTTGATGTATCCATACTATCTCACATACAGATTGTGCCATAGCTCTATATTCTGATTCAGCACTCGAACGTGAAACCACATTCTGCTTTTTACTCTTCCATGAAACCAAATTGCCTCCTACAAAGATACAATATCCAGAAGTTGATCTTCTATCTTCTTTAGATCCAGCCCAATCAGCATCGGAAAAGCGTTCAACTTTTGTATGACCATGATCTTTATATAAGATTCCACGCCCTGGGGCAGCTTTCAAGTAACACAGAATTTGTTCTACTGCAGCCCAATGATCTACTGTAGGTGATGACATATATTGACTTACAATACTCACTGAATAAGCAATGTCTGGTCGTGTCACTGTTAGATAATTCAACTTCCCAACTAATCTTCTGTATCTTTCTGGGTCTTTAAATAATTCTCCTTCTTTGGTGAGTTGCAAATTTGGTATCATCGGAGTACTACATGGTTTAACTCCTAGTTTTCATGTCTCAGATAACAAATCAAGTACATATTTTCGTTGTGACAAAAAGATACCTTTCTTGCTTCTCATCACTTCAATACCCAGAAAATACTTTAGCGTTCCCAGATCCTTAGTATGAAATTGACCCTGAAGGAAAGTTTTGAGAGAGGTTATACCTGATGTATCATTACCAGTGATAACAATATCATCAACATACACAACAAGCAAAGTAATCCCATTCTCAGATCGTCGGTAGAAAACAGAATGATCAGACGTACTCTTCTTCATTCCAAATTGCTCAAGTGCCTGACTAAACTTACCAAACCATGCACGTGGACTCTGTTTCAATCCATACAATGATTTTCTAAGGCGACAAACTTTATCACTCTCCCCCTGAGCAACAAATCCAGGTGGTTGCTCAATATAAACTTCCTCCTGAAGATCGCCATGTAAAAAGGCGTTCTTGATGTCTAGCTGATGTAAGGGCCAACCTTGAGTAGCAGCCATGGAAAGAAACAACCGAATAGACGTTAGTTTAGCAACTAGGGAAAATGTATCAGAATAATCGATCCCATAAACTTGAGCATATCCTTTAGCAACAAGACGTGCTTTCAAACGAGCAACGGATCCGTCAGGATTGACTTTGATGGCAAACACCCATTTACACCCAATGGCCTTCTTGCCTGCAGGACGAGATACTAAATCCCAAGTACCATTAGCATCTAAAGCATTCATCTCCTCAATCATTGCATTGCGCCAACCAGAATGAGATAACGCTTCATGAACAGAGTTAGGGATAGAAACAGAATCAAGGGATGTGATAAGTGAATATGTGGGTGATGACAACTGGTTATAAGACACAAACGAAGAAATAGGATAAGTACATGTGCGCTTACCTTTACGAAGGGCAATGGGAAGATCATCACTCGGTCCAAGATCAGATGTCGAAGAATCTTGTGGCGTAGGACATGTGCCTGAAGGCTCCTGTGGTGGCCTCCTGGAGTACACCTGAGTAATGGGTGGACGAGGAGGAATATAAACCGATGGGGAAGGATCAAGGGATGATGATGGAGAGATAATCTCATAGATAAAGAGATCATCATCCTCCCCCTCACTCGGGTTCAACAATGACGGACTAAAAGGAGTATCTTCGAAAAAAGTAACATCCGAAGAAACAAGATATTTGTTAAGACTAGGACAATAGCAACGATATCCCTTTTGAACACGAGAGTAACCGAGAAAGATGCACTTCAAGGATTTAGGATCTAACTTGGTACGATGAGGATGAACATCTCGAACAAAACAAGTGCAGCCAAAGATTTTTGGTTCAATTGGAAACAAAGGTTTGGTGGGAAAGAGTACATGATAAGGAATCTCACCATTAAGGACGGATGAAGGCATTCTATTAATTAAGAAACACGCTGTGGAAACTGCATCGGCCCAGTAAGGCTTTGGAACATGCATTTGAAAGGATAATGCCCTCGCGGTTTCAAGTAAATGCCTATTTTTCCGTTCAGCGACCCCGTTTTGGGATGGAGTGTCTGCACATGAAGATTGATGAACAATGCCATTTTTACACAAGTAAGAACCAAACATGTGAGAAAAATATTCACCAGCATTATCAGTGCGCAAAGTTTTCAAAGACACATTAAACTGAGTTTGGATTTCAGCATGGAACGCACAAAAGTGAGAAAGTAACTCAGAACGATTTTTCATTAAATATAACCAAGTTACACGAGAATAGTCGTCAACAAAAGTAACAAAATAACGAAATCCAGTTTTGGACAATACTGGACACGGACCCCAAACATCAGAATGAACTAATTCAAAGGGAGCACTAGCTCGTTTATTGACTCTAGGACTAGAACTAAGACGATGAAATTCAGCAAACTGACAAGACTCACAATTTAAAGACGACAAAGACTGAAAAGCGGGATAAAGCTTCTTTAACACAGACAAAGAAGGATGACCCAAACGACAATGGATTTCAAATGGGGAGGCAACTCCAGAACAGGCCACAACTTTCGGTAGTTGGTGATCAAAGATGTAAAGACCTCCAGACTCATATCCTTTACCAATAATCTTCTTCGTCATACGATCCTGAAACAAGCAATAGCCAGGAAAAAAAGGAGATAAAACAATCAAGGTCACGAGTGAGTTTACTCACAGAAATCAAGTTAAACGAAAGTTTAGGCAAATGTAAAACAGAAGACAAATGAAGAGAAGGTGTGAGATCAATGGTGCCATAACCAAGAACAGATGATGTTGATCCGTCTGCCAAAGTGACATTCGGAGAAAGTGCAGGTGACAAAGAGGTAGAAAATAAACTAGAATTACCTGTCATATGGGCTGTGGCACCAGAGCCTATGACCCATTTGGTAGAGGATGTAAGAAGACAGTGATTCGAATTACCTGACTCAGCAATAGTTGCAATAGGATTCGAGGAAGATGATACTTGTAGTGATTCCTGATACAACTGCAATTTAGCAAACTCGTCTGCAGAAATGGAAACTGACTTCTCAGGTGTATCACTAGTGGAAGCAATCTGAGCATGCTGAGGTCAATATCCATATCCCTTACTTAACAACTTTCGACAATCACGTTTTATATGACCAGGCTTCCGACAATAGTTACATACAATCTCCTGTGAATCCTGTCGCCGATTATCATAACCAGTTCTCTGAGTATTAGTGCTCGTTCCTCTATTAACCTTAGAATCATTATTTCTACTAATCAAAGCACTGTTAGACTGAGGGACAGACGAACTTATTTGAGGACTTTCAATACGGAGAACTCTACTGAAGACTTCGTCCAAAGTAGGAATTTCAGAACCAAAGTGAATTTGTGCTTTCGCCATCCCAAATTCAGGTTGAAGTCCATTCAAAAATATCATGACAGCCATCTTTTCACGCTGAGCTTGTTGAACCTTTATATCAGAGGTAAATGGGAATAATGTACTAAGCTCTGCACATGTCTTCTTAAGCTGCATGAAGTAATTCGTTACAGATTGTTCTTTCTGAGCGGCATGAAAGAAGGCCATGGAAACATCATACATTCTGTGAACTTGCTCTTTACCTGAGTATAAAAACTCTGTGAACGCTAGTAGTTCTTTCACCGAATCACAATGATTGAACAAACCAACTATCTCGTTTTCTATAGAATTCTTTATTCCCAAATACAACCGAGCATCATCTCTAAGCCAAACCTTCTTCTTTGTGTCATCCTCTGGCGGATCCTCAGTGATATGGTCATCCATCTCAGTGCTTCGTAGATAAAACCGAATTGTATGACTCCATTCATAGTAATTGGAGCCATTTAGCTTATGTTCTGTGAACTTCGAAGAAAGGAGAACTCCATTAGATATGACCAAAGGTTTCATCTCAGCCATTGGTAGCTTAAAACCGCTGAAAAACCTCGATAAACCACAAAAAACAGAACTGAATCGCAAAAAAAACAGCTTGATACCGAAGAAACCTACACAACTCGAGACCAAAAAAGGTGATACTCCGAAATCTAACTACACAGGCTGGCCGGAAACAGCAAGGCGAGACAAACCCAGGCGGCGGAAGCGGAACGGGCGGCTCACGCGCCCTCACGCGCCGGTGCGTGGCGACGGAGGCAGAAATTTCCGGCGGCACGTGTGGCTCACGCGCGGTGTTTTCCGACGATCGGCGACGGCGCTTCTGCACTACTGACGGCGGCGCTCCTTCCTAGGTAGGTGGTGATGACAAACGGCCACTCAAACGTGGTGGCCCAAACTACAAACCCTAACCCTAGAGAAAAAACCCTAGCCGCCAAAGAGAGAATTCAAAACCCTAATAGCTCTGATACCATGTACACAGTATTAGGGAAAAATACTCTTTCATTCACATTAGAGAATAACACATATATATAGGAATACAAGAAAACCCTAACTTAAGAAATGTACAATTACGATAAAGGACATATATACAAAATAGCATATATCATAACAATATCATCATTATTGCAACTTTGAAACAAGGCTTCTGCTCTGAAGTATCTTAAACTTCTTAGTTATTTTCTTGGAATAGAGGCGTTTCATTCTGCTTAGGATGGTCTACTTCTGTCTGAATCCAAATACTTTCTGGTATTCCAGAAAATAGTTAAAAGTGGCAGAGGCGATTTGCTACTCCTGTCATAATTGGATCTTTTTATCAGCTATACATTCTCTGATCCACAGCTCTACAGAACTAATGTTGAGGCGTTGCATTATGCAATAGTTACAGGGCTGGAGCTCTCTTACTCATGTAATAAAGTTTGTTGAGAAGTACTTAAATGGCACATTGGATGATGATACCTTTCTCTTCACCTTTCCTTCTGTGATGCCCCATCCCTTCTTATTAACTTAGGTTGGAGGCCTTTTGTGTGACTCCACCCCTTTGGCACAGGGACTTCTTGTCCCCATGGCCTTTAGGTTGCTTCTGTTTGTATGGCTTAATCATATTGTTCTATTTCTCATAACAAAAGAAAAGAGAGAGAGGGAGAAAAGAATCTACAAGTTTTTCCAGATGATGAATGGGCACCTCTCCCAGATGACAGGATAGGAGGTTAACTTCGAGATTTTTCTTTATCTTTGAGGTAACTAATATCATGGAGCTTAAAGAAACAGAACATACCCTATTCGAGTACAGAAGTAGAAAATTGAAATTTTCTAATGCTTCTGCAGAACAAATCTGGGTGCAATATCTGCTCTCAAATTTACATAGCTTCATTCCAGACCTCCAATCTTATCTTGTGATGATCTAAGTGTTGTTCATTGCAGTGCTAAGCTTGTATTTCATGTGAGAACTAAGTATATAGAGCTGAATATTACTTGGGTTGGGATTTTGTGTCACAAAATAAATTATTTCTCCAGCAATTACATTCAGCAGCTCAAATCTCTGATTTTCTTACCAAACCCCTTTCTGCTTTGTCTTCTCATCCATTAAAAGTCAGGTTTTCTTTTTTTTTTTTTTTTTAGGATAAGAAACGAGAAATGTATTAAGGAACAAAAGAAAGGGGTTGTACAACTTAGGGCCTGGGGGCAGCCCCAACACAACCTAAAAGAACACTTTCCAATTGTTAACAACAGTAGAATAGAAAGGATGTAATTACAAAAGAAAAATGCTGTTTCCTTATTCATTGCCAGATTGTTATTTTTTTCCTTTCTTTTTCTTAATTTGAATAACTTTTGAGCCAAAACACCCAAAGAGGAAGTCAACCTAATTTCTCTTGCTCAATCTATTATTAGGTCCAATCACTTACTCTCTAAAATCATATTTCATTTATCTAAAGACCGAACCACCACTCTCATTGATATGATGCATTTTGTTGTACAATTTTTTGAATTTGGACTTTGAAGAAAAGAAATAGAAAATGATTTCAAGGATAATTTTGAAGAGGCAATTGAATTTGGTGAAAATATTTGTGGCAATGAATTTGAGGAGGAAATAGAAGTCAAGTATTTTCATTTAGAAGCTTGTGTTTTGGTAATTTTTTTTGTGTTTGCTGGAGAGTTGGTAAGGTAATGACATTTAGTGCACTGTTACTTGAAGACTTTATTACTGAAGAATTTCTGACGAAGCAACCAATCATGACTAGAATTCATATTTGATGATCAAGTTCTTGAATGAAGGAAAGACTGGAGATTAGAATTCATATTTGATGGGTTATTGATGTAAACAAGCTGGTGAGTTCTTATTAATGATGAAAAGATGATGAATGAATACAAAACCAGCCCCTTATATAGGCTGAATAACTAACCAAGGGTGAAAACTATAGAGAGTTAAACTAACTACCAGCTTTAATAAGCTGTAAAAAATAAAAGGGGCTGCCCTTTGCCCAAAATAAAAGATAACCAAGAAAGGTAAAAATAAAGATCTCTTGGATTTACACAAGAATTACACAAGAAAGGGCAAGAACTTTCAAGAAAGGACAAGATGTCCTACATCAAACCCTTCCCCCTTAGAAAAGAACTCGTCCTCGAGTTATGTTTGGAGGGTAAAGTCATCTGGAGCAAAGTAAGAGTATAAATCAGCCACATTAAAGGTGTTGCTGATGCGAAGGTTTGTAGGAAGATCAATGCGATAAGCGTTGTCTCCAATGCGCTCCAAAACAGAAAATGGACCAAGCTTTCTGTTTGTTAATTTGTTGTGATGACCAGCTAGTAGTCGTGACTTGCGAAGGTGAACCATCACTAAATCGCCTACTTGAAACTCCTTAAACCGTCGGTGAGAGTCAGCTGATTGTTTATATGAAGCATTAGCCCGCTCCAAGTGTTTTTTAACTTCAGAATGTAAATCAGCAATCCGTTTTGCCATGTGTTCAGCCTCGGAACTAACATCAACAACAGTAGGTAGGTTAGCTAAGTCAAAAGTAACACAAGGTAGATGAGTGTAAACAACTTCGAAGGTGGACTTCCCTGTGGACTTATTTTTCATGTGGTTAAAGGCAAATTCGGCTTGAGCCAATTGAAGATCCCATTGTTTTGGTTTATCACCACTAAGGCAGCGCATAAGATTGCCAAGAGTACGGTTGGTTACTTCGGTTTGACCATCCGTTTGAGGGTGACTTGTAGTGCTGAAAAGTAGGTTAGTGCCAAACCGTTTCCACAAAGAGCGCCAAAAATAACTCATAAATTTGACATCTCTATCTGAAACAATCGACTTGGGTATGCCATGAAGCCTAACAATCTCACGAAAAAAGAGATTAGCAATATTAAGAGCATCATTAGTCTTTTTACAAGGCAAGAAATGCGCCATTTTACTAAAACGGTCTACAACAACTAAAACTGAATCAAAACCACGTTGGGTACGAGGCAAGCCAAGCACAAAATCCATTGATAAGTCTTCCCATATTGAATTAGGAATAGGGAGAGGTGTGTAAAGACCTACATTTTGAGTTCCTCCTTTTGAAGTTTGACAAATAAAACATCGACGCACAAAATTGGTAATATATTTTTGAAGTTGTGGCCAAAAAAATTTGGAAGATACTGCTGTAATTGTTTTATCTCGACCAAAGTGGCCAGCTAACCCTCCCAAATGACACTCCTTGATGATGGATTCTCTAAGGGACGTGTGGGGAATACAAATGGAATCACCCTTAAACAAAAAACCATCTAAAATATGAAAGTCTGAGCAAGGTTTATGGTTTGTGCATTTTTCCCAAATGTCTTTAAAATCTACATCAGTGGCATACATTTGAGGGAGGGTATCAAAAGCAATAATTTCACCTCTAAGTAATGTTAAAAGAGTACCTTTTCGGCTCAGCGCATCAACCACTTTATTGGACTTACCCGTGGTGTGTTTGATGACAAAATCAAAGCGTTGTAAAAATTGAAGCCATCTAGCATGCATGCGACTAATATTTTTTTGTGACTGAAGAAACTTCAAAGAATGGTCAGTTAGTAAGATAAATTCGTTAGCTAACAAATAATGCTCCCATTGTTTAAGGGCACGAACCAAAGAATATAATTCCTGCTCATAAGTGCTCCACTTTTGGCGAGCAGGGCTTAATTTCTCATTCAAAAACTCAATAGGGTGGCCTTCTTGACTAAGGACAGCTCCAATGCCAACTCCCGAAGCATCCACCGAGACCTCAAAGGGTTTTTGAAAGTTGGGGAGGGCTAGAACCGGAGTGGAGGCTAAAAGGGTTTTAAGTTTAGTGAAGCTACTGTCTTGCTCTTTTTCCAAAACAAAGTTTCATTTTTTCAAACAATTAGTTAAGGGTGCTGCCACGGTGCTGAAATCTCTTATAAATTTGCGGTAAAAAGATGCTAGACCTAGGAAAGATTGTAAAGCTTTGATGTTATTTGGTGTAGGCCAATTTTGTATGGCTGTAATTTTACGAGGATCCACCCCTTGAGAACTAATGCAAAAACCTAAAAAATTAATTGCTGTGGACATGAAAATGCACTTCTTTAGGTTAATAAACAGCTGATTAGTGTGTAAAACAGAGAATATTTGATGAAGGTGATCAAGATGTTCATCTTTAGAATGACTATAAATAAGTATATCATCAAAGTAAACCACCACAAACTTATTCATGTAAGGTAATAGAACTTGATTCATAAGTCGCATGAAAGTGCTTGGAGCATTAGACAATCCAAATGGCATTACCAACCACTCAAAAAGGCCTTCATTTGTTTTAAAAGCCGTTTTCCATTCATCCTCGGGTTTAATTCTAATTTGGTGGTAGCCACTTTTTAGATCTATTTTAGAAAATATAGAGGTTCCCCCAAGTTGTTAAACGAGGAATGGGGAAGCGATATTTAACGGTTATTTTGTTTATGGCTCTACTAGCAACACATAACCGCCAACTACCATCTTTCTTAGGAGCTAAAAGGGCGGGAACGGCACAAGGACTTAAGCTAGGTTGAATGTGGCCTTTGTCAAGTAATTCTTGGATTTGTTCATGTAATATTTGGTATTCCTTAGGACTCATGCGATAGTGTGGAAGATTTGGTAGAGAGCTGCCGGGTACAAGGTCGATTTGGTGTTGTATGTTCCTTAAGGGTGGGACGGTTGAAGGGGAGGTTGAAATTTCTAGAAATTTGGCTAAAAGCTCACTGATTTGGGTGGGCAGATTTTTTGTTTCTTGGTTTTCAACCTCTCCTTTAACAAGAAAAGCAACTAGACTTTCTTTATGTTTAGGGATAATATCTTTTCCAGAAGTTATGGTAAAAAGTTGTTTTTTAGATGTTCCCTCATGGTGCTTTTTTTTATCCTCAACGTTTCCTAAAGGTAAAAGGACCACCGTTTTTCCCATCCATTCAAAAGTGTAGGTATTATCACGACCTCTATGTAGGGCTTGGTTATCAAATTGCCAAGGTCTACCTAATAAGATATGACATGCATCCATTTCCAACACATCACACACAATTTGGTCTTTATAATGTTGTCCTATGGAAAGTGATACAATACAAATATCTGAAATTTGTTTCTCACCCCCTTTTTGGATCCAGCTTACCTTGTAGGGATTGGGGTGGGGTTCCGTTTTTTAGATTTAAAGCATGCACAAGTTTTTTAGAAACTAAGTTCTCAGTACTACCACTATCAATAATTACTTGACAAATCTTACCATTGACCGTGCATCTTGTGCGAAACAGCTATCCAGGTCTCAGGTAGGATGCATGATAGTTGATCTCCTTCCGAATCAGGATCGGCATATTCATAGTCATTCCCACCTTCGGAATCATTAGAGTTGTCCTCATTATCCTCCTCGCGAATGGTTAGGTTTCGGCGTTGTGGACACTCATTTGAGAGGTGCCCTTGCTGTCCACATCTAAAACATTTTCCAAGAGTAGGGCGATTATATGGATTAGTAGTCTTTTTAGTAAAATTACCTTCCAAACCTTTGCCTGAATGGTTCTTGGACAGAATTTCATCCTTCTTGCCTTGTGCTGAAGAATTGGATGAAGATCCTTGTTGAAAGTTTTTTGTAGTGTCCAGCATGTTTCTTTTTGAAGGTTGCTGTTCTTGTTTAGCCCAATTGCTTCTCCTTTGGTATGTCTTGATCTGTTTCCCCTCTTCATTTTCCTCAATCTTTGTTGCAAGAGAGATGGCATCAGTAAGATAAACTAGCGGATGTAGATTGACTACCTCTTTGATATCATCACGTAGGCCATTCACAAATCTTGAAATTTGTTGTTGTTCGGTCTCAGGTAGGTTGTTTCTAGCCCCCAATCGGTGAAAATCTTCAGTGTAATCAAGAACCGATCGACCACCTTGTTTACATAGTTGATATTGATTGTACAAGATTTGTTCATAGTTGATTGGGAGAAAACGTTTCTTCATTAGGCGTAGCATCTTAGGCCATTTTTTAATGGGTTGCTTTCCATAGTACCGCCGATTATTTTGAAGTTGATCCCACCATGCCGATGCACCACTTTGCAACTTGAATGCAACCAATTTGACCTTTTTGTCTTCGGGTGTATTAGCATACTCAAAAAAACTCTCAACTTTCTTGATCCAATCCAAGAATTTTTCGACGTCCATCCTCCCACTAAAGCTAGGAAGATCCACCTTCATCTTAATTTCTTGGTTTTCTTGACCATAGTGAACATAATGATGGTTTCTTGGAATTCTTGTGCCTTGTATATGCTGCCTTATGTTCTGAAATTCGCCATCATCCGAAGATTCTGAATCATACATCATAAATCTAGGCATTTGATGTCAGGGAGTCTACCAACTTGATGATTTCCAAGTTGTAACATAGGATTATCTTGCTGTAAAGGTCTTTCTTGGATTTCTTGGATAGGAGGTTGAACATTTTGATTTGCAGCAACTTCTCTAGGGTTTCTTTGTTCATGGTTAACATCTAAACGAGCTACTTGTTGAGTGAGATTCGCAATTGATCGTTGGATGTCTTCGAATCCTTTTTTCAGCACCTCAATCGATGCTTCAACCGACTGCAAGCGTCGATCGTTGGAGGAAGCTGCCGCGTCCATTGGTGTTTGAATCAAAAGATCCACTTGTGAACTAAGTTCAAGCTAGGATCGGAGCTCTGATACCACTTGATGTAAACAAGCTGGTGAGTTCTTATTAATGATGAAAAGATGATGAATGAATACAAAACCAGCCCCTTATATAGGCTGAATAACTAACCAAGGGTGAAAACTATAGAGAGTTAAACTAACTACCAGCTTTAATAAGCTGTAAAAAATAAAAGGGGCTGCCCTTTGCCCAAAATAAAAGATAAAACTAACCAAGAAAGGTAAAAATAAAGACCTCTTGGATTTACACAGGAATTACACAAGAAAGGGCAAGAACTTTCAAGAAAGGACAAGATGTCCTACATCAGTTATTTTAGAAAATTGCATTGTTTCCAATTTGTGGGAAGAATTACAGAGATTTTTTGATGGGGGTTTACCACAGTCACCAAGCTAAAGAGAGGAAATTGTTCTATACTTGTACTTTGAAGATGAGTTCTTTATCAAAATCAGGGTGAATGACGTGGAAAAAAAACATATTAGTTTGTTTTGTTTAATTAACTAATCTAGTCTAGTTCTTTATATTGTATTAATTAGTTTAATAAATTGTTAATTAGTATTTTAGTATTAATTAGTTATTTCCATTTTCCTGTAAGGTTATAAATTGCAATATTGAATTGTATTGCACAGTTTTTTAACATGCTTGAAATGGAAGGATTTTAGAAGGTTTTTCTCTCATGTTTTGGAGCTTTTTCCTTGTTTGGCCATAGATTTGGCTTAAGCTGGCAATCTGCCGCTTCAGGGCAGAGGGGGTGTGTGTTGAGGAAGCTCACTAGAAAAACTGGAACTTAGGAAGTCTATTTAAGTTTTCTGTTGAGCTGTACAGTAATATAACTGTCACGAAGAGTTGGAATGTATTGGTTTTTCTTTTAGTTCAGCAACTCTTTTAAATACTGCTGAACTTGGTCCCATTCTTCACTTCTGTAATATTCATTTTTTGTTGTGATCCATACTACTTTTCACTATCAAATGTTGCTTTTTTACTTCTTTTTTCAGGTTTCTCAGATACTTAAATACTGTAACTCCAGATACTTGCCTGTTGTACCCCAAGGTGGAAATACTGGTCTTGTTGGCGGAAGTGTTCCAGTTTTTGATGAAGTAATTTAGTTCTTTAGTCTTTTATTTGGTTCCTGTACATCAGCTGATTAGTGAAGCACATATCTCCTTTTACATGTTTATAATCAACATAATTATTTTGATTCTAGAGTTATGGATATCCTATCGGTAAATGTCTGTGCTTTTTAAGCCGTAGCTAGTCTAACAACCAGATTGCTTGTTATTTACATGGACAAATGTTGTCAATTAGGATTTTATGTGAAAGCAATATCATTAAATGCAGAAAATCCATCCATAGAGAAACACCATCTCTAGGTAGCTTTCTTTTTGAAATTTTAACATAAAAGAACTTCCTTTTGAATCTTGTGCAGGTAATAATCAACCTTGGATTAATGAATGACATCATATCTTTTGACAAGGTAAACAACACTTTTCATTTGTTTCCTAGTTCCCCTCTCTATCTTCTCACCTAATTACTTTAAGTTTTAGCCACAAGTTGGAAGTACTATTTTTCACCTTTTTTTAGGCAATATTTGGTCTCATAACTTATCTGAAGTTTATGAGCCCTTCATTATCGTTCAAAAGCCACGGCACAAAGTTCCATCGTTCTATAGTGGTCCTTTGAAACACAACAGAATTCAACACACTTCCAGTTTCTTGGAGAAAATGACCAGAACTCCTATTTCCTGCTTTAGCAGTCATTATCCTTATCATTTTTGTTTGGATGAAATTCTTATTTAATTAATAGCAACAACTATTAGTTTTTAGTGCGATTATGTGATCGATACTTATTTGGTAGTTACTCTGTTGCGTTCTTCAGGTTAGTGGCATACTTGTTTGTGAAGCCGGTGGCATCTTAGAAAACTTGTCCTCCTTCCTGGACAACCAAGGGTAATTTTCAGTATACTGTGCTTGCTTTGCTAACATACACTTCTGGAAATTTTCTATTTCAAGTTCCATGACATGAAGATGTCTTGATTGTCTACTTACTATTTAGTAAAAATTGTTTATAGGTTTTATCACATTAATGGGACTTATTTGCTGATTTTAATGCATATACCATGTGCTTTTGCTGGGCCTGTTTCATAGTATGCTACCATAATTTTCTTTACATGGTTTAATCATTGACATAACTTATCCAGGTAGTTTGATCACTGACATAACATATTCAGGCTATAATGCTCTGCGCATGATGTAATCTGAAGTGCTATGTTAGATGAGTTATGTGCTTCACTTTTTCTCTCTGAGGCTCTAGAAGTCTTCATAGTAGATAAATAATTCATTAATTGAATTGGAAAGCGATTTAAAATGGAGGGTTGTACTTGAAATATAGGAAATTAGTTTACTTTAAAATAAATTGACGATTTAGTTTCATACTAAATACACCAAATTCTTATGTTATTGTTCCTTTTTTCTGAACAGTCTTGGTTCTTCATGGTTTACTGGAAAGGTGATAATTTATATACTCGATGAACACTTTTCTGAAAGCTTTGGAAAGCCTGTTAATGAATATAGAAGTGCAAAGTTTATTTCTTACCTGAGGATAAGAGTAGTGGGTTCATGTAAATATTTGATCAACTGCTTTGGTAATTCAAGAACAAAAATAAATGTTGATTTTTTTTAAAAGATATATATATATAGAAATCAACATAGATTCAGGTACAAATAATTTGAATATAAATGCATGTGATACTTTTAGAAAAAAAATTAAATTTCTTTCATGTTATTTTATGCCTCCATTCAGATTTATCATGCCACTGGACTTGGGTGCTAAAGGAAGCTGCCAGATTGGTGGAAATGTTTCTACTAATGCAGGTGGTTTGCGCCTTGTTCGTTATGGATCTCTTCATGGTAGTGTACTTGGTAAGGGTTGCATATATTCATTCTGATTCATGAATTACTCACATAATATTGTATCTCTTGTTTTAATTGATACGTGCGAACCACAACGAAAGTAGCATTAGATGCTCTTATCCAGTGTTATTAAAGAAGAGAATGATAAAGGAGCAAAAGCTTTGTTGACAATTCTGATAAGTGGCTTTGACTCAGTTGCTAATATGGGATTTTGAATTTTGTATGTGCAAAAAAAATTCTTCGAAAGAATGTCCCCATCAAGTTTTTGTCAAAAATTTTCAGGTCTTGAAGTTGTTTTAGCAGATGGTAGTGTGCTTGACATGCTGGGAACTTTACGAAAAGATAATACTGGATATGATATAAAGCATTTGTTTATAGGTGTGTGCTTAATATGTTATATATTTCATATTTAATCTATAAATTCACGATTTCTATAAGAAGTTAGCATCAGCATTGATGATGTTATATCTTGTAGGTAGTGAAGGTACCTTGGGAATTATAACTAAGATTTCAATTCTTACCCCACCTAAACTACCCGCTACTAATGTAGCATTTCTAGGATGTAAAGATTACTCGAGCTGCCAGGTATCCACCTCTGGTTTTTATGTTCGCCATAACTCCACTTTTTCCGACTAATTTTAGTTGATTCAATCAAATTATGAACCGACGGTGGCACAATTTTCAAAATCTTGGACACGTATGGCAAGATTGAAGTATTTAGAATTGTAAATGTTCAATCTTCATGAAAATGTTCAAACAAATATCTGCCAATTATCACGTCTAAGTCGTGGTTGTAAACTTATCCTTTGGGCTTTTATGAATCTCCTTTTGCTTCTCCTTTCTCTTCTTTGAAAAAAAATCCCTTTCTCTTCTTGCTTTGCAACAGCGTTTCCACTGATATTTATGTACTTATCTATTAAATAGAAACTTCTAGTGGATGCAAAGAGGAAACTTGGGGAGATTCTTTCAGCATTTGAATTTCTGGATAACATGTCGATGGATTTGGTGAGATCTTCTTCGTCATTATTTTCTCCTTCAATCGTGTATAACTTAATAGTCAGGGAGATCTTACTTGGGGATAGTTTTCTTATTTGGTTACGGTGGGTACTATTGAAAAGCTAAGGGCCTGTGTGATGCATGATTCAATGAACAGTTTATTGTTAACTTTTAGAGAATAAAAATATTGAACACAAGCGATAAGCATTTGACAAAATTGAATCTATTTTTTTAACTTTTTCCAAAAAAAAATATAGATCGCTGATGGATTTTGAAAAATAGTAGAAGGTTGTTTTATTTGCTCTCAAAATATTTCTAGAAATCATTTTAATCTTGTTAAATATTAATCATTAACTACTGCAGCTGTGTAAGACAGTTATCTTTTGACTTAATTAATTTAGGAATATACTATATATGTGTGTTTAATTATTCTCCCGACTTATAATTTATTAATGCCAGCCTCATGACTTATCTTTGTCTTATCCCAAAGAAATATGACCTATCGGCCTCAGTTCTTGTAGGAATAAAATCATGGTAAAAGTTCTCTCCAGATAGTCCTCCCTTCTACTCTAACCAAGTATCAGTCTGCTTTTGTTTCTGATAGACAAATAGATTAAGAATGTCTGTCTTATTACAAATGAACTTGTTAATAAGGAATAACGGTATTATTATTTAGTGTGGAAGTGTTGGTATAATTAAATTTATCGTAACCCATCAACTTAAGGTTTTAGGTTGATGGTGATTTAATATGGTATTAGAGCAAGAGGTCTTATATTCGATCTCTTGCAATGTCATTTCCTCCCCAATTAATATTTATTTCCACTTGTTGAGTCTTCTACAAATTTTCAAGCCCACAAGTGTGAGGGAGTATTGAAGTGTTGATATAATCAAATTTACTGTAACCCATAAGCTTAAGCTTTTAGGTTAATTGGTGATTTGACAGTTAGTTTGACCTCAAGGCATCTTTTAGCAAAATAGATTGGGAATTTCTGCATGTTATTTTACTTGCTCAAGGCTTTGGTATCGAGTAGATGGAGACATTTTTATCTGAGGAGGCTTCGTCGTCTAGCTCATCATAAATGATGTTAGGATCGGTGGAATCCAAAAAGAAAACAGAGACAACTTCTTGTTTCAGTGACAGAGATAAAAAAAAAACTTTGGAGAGAGATACTATTTCACCAATCAAGTCACAGGTATCTAACATATTCATACCCCTTGACTTGCCAAACGTTTTCCAGTATGCCTATACAGTCAATCTTTATGCACATGATAGTGGTTGGTAAACTAAGACAAATACAACATTAACATTGTATCTCACCGTCTCATCTTCTTTATGATCCAACTCCCCCTTCCAAATTGTCTTGAGCCCTAGCACCGCCCTTATTGTCAAAATCTCCCTAGAATCCTGAGGTTCTATCAACCACTCACCTCCTATCCTACTCCTCCACCCTCACCTGGCTAAAATCTGCCGAAGTCAGCCTTAGCCATGGAGTCCAAGAGCTTGTGAGGTACCTTCTTCACAAACCACCTTCTGCCCAACTGTTTCTTCGAGGCAGCTTGCTCTTGCTCTGGTACCTTGAGTCTCATAAAGCAAGACCTCTTTCACATAAGAAAGTGGAGGTAGGCTTGGGTACGATCTAACTAAAACGATTCCACATGAAAGAGGACCGGACAATAGCCTTCGTCGAGTAATGGGAAGCGGGCTAGTCCCCGAAAATGCTTATTCCTCAGACGTTGGGGCTTACAATTCACCTTGTGGGATTTATGTTTGCTGCTTTATTTCAGATCATCCTATTATTATGTAAATGAATACCCTAGAGGCAAAATTCAAGCTACTAGGGGCATTCACCAAATGGATTCTCTGTCTCATTTTCTCTTTAATAATGTTGTGAACTATCTGAATTGACTTCTTTCTAGAGGGTCCACTTTGGACTTGTTGAAATATTTTCCTGTGGGAAATAACTCCCTTTCTGTCAATCACTTGTAATTTGTTGATACACTATTCTTATCTTGAGGAGAAAATCTTGAAATTCTCTTTAATATTGTCAAGATATTTGAAGAGGTATCTAGACTTAGGGTCAGTTTGGAATACATTTTAATTTAAATGTTTTTCAAGAATGTATTCTTTAAAAAACATTTTGTATAAAAATTGTTTAGAATTTAAACACTCATATGTTTGGTTACATTTCCTCAAAAATGTTTTTATACACAAGTTATTATATACTTACATACTGTTTTTTAAAAAGTTGGTTTCAAGTGTTCCTCTCAAAATGATTTATTTCTCAATCTCATTTTCTAATAAGTCATTTTTAGTGGTTGCCAAACACTACAAATTTTTTCAAAATGTTTTTTTTTTCAAAATTAAACACTTGAAAAGTTAAACCAAACACACCCTTAATATTAGTTATGGTAAATTGGAGGTTGTTGGCATTAATTATGAGGCTGCCCTAACCAAAAAGATTGCTCTTGGCTTTGGGTGCGTGCGATTATGGCCTATATCTTATTTGGGCCTTCTCCTTAACGATTACCCTCAATCTTTCTTCTTTTGGGCTCCCATTATTGAAAGAATTTATGATAACCTCAAGAGTGAAAGAATACCTTCATTTCTAGGTGGCTGAATTACCCTTTCCCGAGCTTGTCGCTAATTTTCTAATTTTCTGAATTAAAAGATACCACTCGTTAATTAAAAACTTACCCTCATCAACATCTAATTTACTTAACCTAAAGTTTTTAAAAAAATCATAAATAAATAAAGCTAACAGCCTAAAAATTAATATTTCCTAAGAACACACTACATCAATTCCGCCCCACCCTGCAAAGAAAATAACTCATCCATATGTTACACAGATAGATTGTTGATGTGGGGTATAATATTCGTAGAGATCCAAAACATTGAATATAGACATTCAAATGATCTGGAAGGGCAACTATGTAGCATTATCTCCAATCATCTTTATTACTTTGCATGGTCCAACACACTGATTATAAATATGCAAATCATGTGGAAGCTCTACTGTGTAAGTATTGTCTCCTATCTACTTTAATACTTTGTATGCTCCAACGCACTTATTTTTCAGCTAATTATATGTTCCAGCTGAAAAACGAGATTTATGTAAATGAGCCACCACTCCAACCCATGCATGTACAGCAGGAAGAGTATCAAGGGTGTCAAAATAATGTTGAGTTAATAGGTCAATCAAACATGATCCAAAAATTTGTATGAAAAATAAAATTGCACATTTTTCTCATTTTCACAGTTATAACTCTGTTCTGACAGCAGGTGGATACAAGTATAAAGGGGTTTTCATTTTGAATAATATTTGAAATATAAATATCTTTGAGAATAATGTTTGTATTAAAATTGAAAAAATAATCATGAACTATCATTTTTTCACTTTTATGTGCTCATTTTCTTGGGGAACTATTTGGAGGACTTGCTTGTAATCTCTAAAAGAAATCTGTTTCTATTTTCTACTTTTGTACTTTCAAAGCCACACTCACTTCACTCTATGTGCATAGGTTCTCAATCATTTAGAAGGTGTTCGGAATCCATTGCCTCCAACAAAGCACAACTTTTATGTTCTGATTGAGACGACAGGCAATGATGAATCATATGACAAGTAAACCTTTTACTAGCTTGTAATCCATTTATCTGCTTGGACAGGTTCTTTTTCTTTAATTGGTGTATAAAATATATGCTTGATGATTATAATATTTGAATATATTTGGAAACACATGTAAATCCAAAAAGAGGAAAAGGCACAAAAGAAAAAATAGTGAGTTGTGAACATATATGAAGATCAATAAAGTTGTGAGACCTAGATGTATACAGTCCACCAAGATTAAAATGGAAATATATAAGCAATAAGCTTTTTGCAGCTAGGATTGCTAGTACGTCTCTGTTTTCTCAGGTTCGTCAATACTATTAGAGGTGTTTGAAGTTTAGTACTGATCAGATAATGCTACAAAAAGTCAAGAGCTTACTGAAATATTATTGTCTGCCTTAAAAACCATAAATAGCGGGTAAAACTCATAGATTCCATGCCCTGAATTTTGTGCTGAAATCAAACAAAAACTCAAATAGAAATGCATTCTCAAAAAGAAGTGACTACAAGTTTTTTTCTTCAACATAATATCACAAAGTAAACAAAACATTCATCGTGCACGTTTCAGCGTCGGTCATGCTTAAAAATTTAAATTGTTGCTGCTGTGGCAGTTTTGCAATCTTACTTATTGCTATCTTAATTTGGATTACCAGGGAAAAGCTTGAAGCATTTCTACTTCGTTCAATGGAAGGTGGTTTGATCTCTGACGGTGTTCTTGCACAAGACATCAATCAAATATCCTCTTTTTGGCAGATCCGTGAGGTATTTATCCCTGGTATTCGGTGATCTTCAATCAGTATTGCTGTCAATTAAAGGAGTGAATGCTATATGGCACTCAAATATTTTAGCACACCTCTATTCTCATTCATTGATTATCTCTGTGATACTGAGGCATTAAATGTCATTATGAAACGGAAGAGATTGTGTTCTATTTGTAATTTTTCTCTGGTTTGATTTTTGTCTGAATGTAGGGCATTCCAGAGGCATTAATGAAAGCAGGAGCTGTTTACAAATATGATTTGTCGTTACCTGTTGAGAAGATGTACGATCTTGTCGAAGCAATGCGAACAAGACTTGGTAAGAGGTACTCCTCACAGGAAATTGTGATTTTTGAAGACCACGACTTATAGACAGTTCAAAATCTGCTCTCTGTTTAGGCAACTCGGCTAAAGTAATTGGTTACGGTCACCTTGGAGATGGTAATTTGCACCTGAATATTTCAACTCCACAATATGATGATGCGGTAATGCCATCTATTTATCATGTACAGTTGAGATCTTTAGGTATCTGGTATCAGTTTTTTATTCATCAGCGATAACTTTTCAGGTTTTAGCACAAATTGAACCCTTTGTCTATGAATGGACTTCTAACCATCGTGGAAGCATCAGTGCAGAGCATGGCTTGGGATTGATGAAAGCCAACAAGATCTTCTACAGCAAGTCACCTGAAACTGTTCGTATTTTAAAAACTTCATAAGTTTCCTATACTTATTATTTTATCTTTTACAACATTTTAAACTCGAACTAATTAACATAGGTACAAATCATGGCTTCTATCAAGAAATTGCTGGACCCTCGTGGCATACTCAATCCCTATAAAGTTCTGCCGCACTCCCTTGATTCCTCACCCGAGCCAGGTTCTTGACTCAACTCTTCTTATCATGAATAAATGTCTCGATTGTTCGAGTTTTAGTAAAGCATTTGAAAGTTGCTTGTGAAATAAAGAATCCTCAACAAACGAGTCTGCATAATGACGCCTTAGCAAATCCAAAAATGCACAGATGACAATTCTTGAAAATATTGCTTTAGAATTCTGAAAGGATGTTGTAAGTAGCTAATCATAAAAATAAGAAGTCAATTCTGTGATTTAGAGCTTCCATTGATGTACCAGACATTAAATGGTTGTATTCTAGTGAAGTACCTGTCATGTTTGAGAAATCCCACCTCTCATTTGACTTTGGTATAAGTAAGAATAGCTTAAGATGTATATTTGGAATATCTAAGGGCTGTTCGGTCATGTTTTTGTTTTTATTTTCTGTTTAAGAAGTCATACTTGTCGACTAATATTCTTCTTTGTTTTCTAGTCCAACCTCGATAACAACTTTTTTTTTTTTTTTTTTTTTTTAATTTTAACTAAAACTTTTAAGACTCCCAACATAAGCATAGTTCAACTGACATAAAGCATAGTTCAACTGACATAAAACTTGTATTCGTGATCAAGAGATCTATAGTTCAAATCCCACACCCTCACATGTTGTAAAAAAAAAAAAAAACTAAAAATAACATAGTTTTCAAAAATCCTGTTTCCTTTTTCCTTTTTTATTTTTTGATAAGGACCTTACCTTTGAAATCTGATATGCTTTCTTTTGAAGTTTGAAAATTTATCTTATCGGAATGATGTTCACCAAATCCTCTTTTCTGGAATTATGTAGGATTTTATTCTGCTTTTTTCATTACAGTATAGTGTGCACCAATTCCAAGTTTTGTGTATAGCTTTTAGCTTTGGATAGACGCGTGTTAAATTGGCTTTGGATTTTCCTTCCTTCTTTCTTTTTTTTTTTGAAAAGCCTTCTTTCTTTCTTTCTTAGACAATAGATGGCAATCTAAGATTGGAAGTTGAGCTATTTGCAATGGAGTAGCCATAAATTATTTAAGAAATGGGCAATCTTACTTTTTGTCTTTTTATATATATATATATATATATATAATCTTTTTATTCTAAAAATTTTGGACAATAGAGAAAGTTAAATAAATCTTAATTATTTCATATATATTTGTTTAATTTAATTTACTAGAGGTTGAAGGACCCTTATCCTTTTGTTTTGGGTCGTATAGTTCAATGGACAAAGGACAAGATATTAATTACCATTCCAAAAAGTCGATAATTCAATTCTCCATCCTACCATTGTTGAACTCAAAAAAAGATTGTCTCTTATTTTTTCTTAATGTACTCTAAAAAATAAATAGGATTTATTTTATTTTAGGTTAAAAATCACTTCGGTCCTTGAACTTTCATGAAAGTAACAATTTAGTCCTTGTACTTTCAATTTTGTAACGAATTAGTCCCTAAACTTTCAATTTTGTAACAATTTAATCCCTGAACTATAAGTAATAATTTAGTCCTTGTACTTTCAAATTTGTAATGATTTAGTCTCCATTGTGAAAAATTAATGTAAAGATTCAATGAAATTTCTTACCTAGATAACCATCATGGGTTGGCCCTAGTGGTTAGGGCCATAGGTAAAATAAAGGGTTTAGAGGAAATGGGTTCAATCCATGGTGGCCACCTACCTAGGATTTAATATCCTACGAGTTTCCTTGGCAACCAAATGTAGTAGGGTCAGGCGGTTGTCTCGTGAGATTAGTCGAGGTGCGCGTAAGTTGACTTCATAAGCTACAAATTTTAATCATCAAATAATAAAAATCGATATTTAGTTTTGATGATTTTTTTTGTGACAAGAACTAAATGGTTACTTATTAAAGTTTAGGGACCAAATTGTTACTTTCATGAAAGTTTAGGGACCAAAAGTGATTTTTAACCTTTATTCTATGTTTCATTTCCGAGAGGACCAGCCTACCTAAATCCATCCCCGTCAATCAAGCATGGAATATGCCAAATTCCAAATTGGGAGTGGCCAAAGAATTTTGTAACACTTTTAGAATTCAAGGGAAGGACAATTAGCAAGCATCTATCTCTGCCTTAAGTCACTTGGAAAAATAAAGCTAAAACCATATTTTAGTCTTCAAATTTTGGATTAAAATTCTATACTATATATTTATAATACTATCTTTCCTGTGTGAGATTTGAGATTATTACTAGGCTCCTGCCTATAGATTGTAAAGATGAGGAGAAAATAATTTGGTAGAGGTTTGAAATTAAAATTTTCTATTTCATTAGATTCTTAATGGATTCAAAACTTAAGCTATTGATATAAATTTCCATTATATTCCCAAGTTTCAAACCTTCTAGTTTTCCTTTATTTTAGAGCATCTTAGGGTGGGATTACAAATCTGTGATGGATTCTTTGCGTTAATTAATAATAGTTTGGTTATTCTTATAGATATTTGATATTTCTTCAAGTTTACTATATATATATATATATATATATTCTTTTTGAAGACTACTAAAATATAAAGCTGATCATTTTATTACTTTTTAATGTATTAATTAATATTATAATTCAAGTATAGAAGGTGAAATTTGAACCTACAACTTTTAAAGGAAGTTGTTGATGTTTTAATTAATTAAATAGCTCAACCTGGTCAAGGTATATATTCTCGACAAAGAGATGAAAGGTTCCAATCCACATCCTCACCTATTGTGTTCGACTAAAAAAAGTGATATTTAATATTTTATTAAAAAACATATATTTAATATAAGCAAAAGTATCCATGATTTTTTTTTTTTAGGAGTGAGTATCCATGAACATAGTTAATATCAAAAGCTTAACTAAATGTCATGTTTACGAAGTCAGATCAAAAACTCCAAAGTGAGGTCTCTTTTTGTACTTTTAAGTCTTTGTTTGAAATTTCTTTCATACTTCCTTTATTTATTTATTTTTGAGGTAATCTTGTTGGAATAATTTTTAATAAAAAAAAATAGAGGTTAAATTTAAACATTGAAAATTATTTCTGTGTTCAACCATACATGATTGAGAAGAGAGAAGTTTGGAATTTTGACTCCTTTGTTGAAGAGATAATATGATTTTTGGAAATAGAATCAAATTCTCCCTTTAAAAGTTATATTATTGCATTACAGCATATAACTTTGCCACCAAGCAAATAATGATAAGACTGAATCTCACCTCAAATTCTTCCTTCAAATTTTTATTTATTTAATGTGTCAAAGGGTAGAGAGGACCATTTGATAATACTTTTGTCTTCTTTTTTTTTTCCAACTTTCATTTGATATTTATTTTTCTTTATAGAATAATCTTTTAATTTTCTTTATACTGAATTTTAGTTAAGGCTAAATCATACGAGATGCCCATATCATATGTAGTTTGGTTTGTCCATAATATTTTAAAATTTTTAGGTTCAATTATCTGTACTTTCAGGGTTATGTCAATTTGGTCCTTAAACTTTAAAAAGTATCAATTGGTTCTCGAAATTTCAATTTTGTGTCAAATAGGTCCCTAAACTTTAAAAAGTATCCAGTAAGTCCTTAAACTTTCACTTTTGTGTCTAATAGATTCCTCAATTTTCAATTTTGGTTCTAATAAGTCCTTAACCTACTCCATATTTTTAAAAATTCACAAGTCTACTATATACACAATTGAAAGTTTAGAGACCTAATAGGCATAAAATTCAATTTTATATCTAATAGATTGGTTAATTTTAAAAGATCTTGAATATGTTTGAAACCTATTAGACACAAAATTGAAAGTTTAATAATCTATTAGACATTTTTAAAGTTCAGGGACCTACTAGACACAAAATTGAAAGTTCAAGAACCTACTAGACACTTTTTCAAGTTCAGGGGTCAAATTGACACAACCCAAAGTTCATGGACTAAACTTGTAATTTAACCAAAATTTTAATTCTACCATGAATTTTTTATGGGTCGGTTGCAAATATAGCAAACCGGCCCAAAATATTTACAGATTTAGCAGCCCGCATAAAATTTTGCAAAAATGGCAAAATTTTAAGTTCTGGAATGTGTATTTACTAAAATGCCCTTTCTATCTGATAGAAAATTTTTCTATCACTGATAGAATCTATCAGTGATAGAAAGTTTTTCTATCACTGATAAATTCTATCAGTAATAGAAAGACTTTCTATCTGATAGAAAGTCTTTCTATCATGATAGAAGTTTTCTATCACTAATAGAGATAGATTCTATCAGATAGAAAGACTTTCTATAGGTGTGTTCTTTTTTATAAAGTGTTTGGTAGGTGTTTTGTTGGTGTTGTTTCGTTTCTCATATTTTCTATCATTGATAGAATCTATCAGTGATAGAAAGAGATTCTATCTGATAGAAAGACTTTCTATCTGATAGAAATAGAAGCTTTCTATCACTAATAGAGATAGATTCTATCCTTCTATCCTATTTCTATCAGTGTTTGGTCGTTATATCCTATTTCTATCACAAATAGAAAAACTTTCTATCACAGATAGAAAAACTTTCTATCACAAATAGAGAGCCTGGAAGAATAACATCTTTTCAAAGTTTCCTTTCTTTTTTCTTTTTTCAATTTTTTTTAAACTCTTTTATCAGAGAAACGTGAACCCCCTTAATTCTATCAGTGATAAAATCGATAGAATTAACTTTCTATCAGTGATAGAAGTTTTCTATCACTGATAGAAAACTTTCTCTATCACTGATAGATTCTATCAGTGATAGTGATAGAAAACTTCTATCACTGATAGAAAGAGTTTTCTATCACTATCACTGATAGAATCTATCAGTGATAGAAAAATTTTCTATCAGATAGAAAGTTGAAAAATTTTCTATCAGATAGAAAGTTTTCCTATCACTGATAGAATCTATCAGTGATAGAAAAATTTTCTATCAGATAGAAACCTACCAAAACAAAAAGAGAGGAGAGAAATCCACTGTGCGCGCAATTCAAGGACAAAATAGGGATATAAAAAATTAATTCAAAAAATTTGCCATATTTGCAAATATTTTAAAAAATTGCTAAATTTGCCATTATTTACCCTAATTTTGCCACCCATTACAATTATCCATTTTTTATTTGTTATTTAAAAATAAAAATCCATGTTAGGAATTTCTATTCAAATGCCTTACACAAATTAAAAGATCGAGAGTAAAATTCAAACTTAAAAAATAAAATAGGGGCAAAATTGAAACTTACAACTTATATTGAGGATATTTTATATAATTTGATTTGTTTTAATTTTTCCTTAACCTATGTAGCTAGTTTTAATTTTGTCACTGGTATTTTAAAAGTTTTAATTATTATCTCAATTTTGTGAGGCATTCTAAGGGAATTTACTAACAAAGGGATCTTTTTTCAAGTTAAAAAATAGGCCTTTTCAAAAAAAAAAAAAAAGTTAAAAAATAGGTAAGAATGGAAAATTTTAAAACTAAAACGGATAAATAAAATTAATAAAAAAAAACAAAAAATTCTATATACAAGTTGACTTTTTTATTCTTTTTAACTTATTATATTAGTTTTAGTGAGCTGGCAATAAATTAATAATTGATTGAATACAGAGAAAAGGCACTTTAAAGTTCAAATAATTTGTTTTTTTTTTTTTCATTTCCTCAAAAAAAAAATATTTGTTTTTTCTTTTGACAACAAATTCAAATAATTTGTTAATTATTAGTTATTAATTGTTAATGACTTATTTTATAGACTCAGTAGAACATAATAGTCTAAACTATATCTTTAAATGTTCCTCTTCTGAAACAGAAAAGAAAATTCCATTTTAATATTAATAGACCACGTGTGTGTACTATGTTTAGGATATAATAGTCCAAATATATATATATATATATATATATATATATATATATATATATATATATATATATATATATATATATATATATATTATTGCAGATGAACAAATTTGAAAGATATAAGATCCTTTCTAAATTAAGAAGAGGTATTCTCACTTTCTAAAAAAAAAATGGTTGAATGAAGAGGTATTCACTTTCTAAAAAAAAGGATGAATGAAGAGGTATTCACTATCTTCTAACTATATAGACATTTCATTACATTACTAAAAATATATCTCAAATATTATTTTGGTTAAAAAAACACTTTTGGTCTATGAACTTTCATGGAAGTAACAATTTAGTACCTGAACTTTAGTTTGTAATGTTTAATCCCTATAATTTCAATTTTGTAACAATTTAGGTCCTACACTTTAATATGTAACAATTTAGTCCTTGTCGTGAAAATTTTCATCGAAATAAAGTGTCAATTTTTATTATGTAACGACTTAATCTTTGCCCTTTGTAAAACATACATGGTTCTAATCAGTTACCAATCTATATATGTAAGAAGTTTCATCAAATCTTAATAATATTTTTCACGACAGGGATTGAATAATTACAAATTTTAAAGTTCAGGGGCTAAATTATTGTTACATATTAAAGTTTATGGATTAAATTGTTACGAAATTGAAAGGACAAAAACTTTTTTTTTTTTTTTTTGAAAAATGAAAGGACAGAAACTTAATCGTTACAAACTCAAATTCAATGACTAAATTGTTACTTTTATGAAAGTTTTTAAAGACCAAAAGTGTTTTTTAACTTATTATTTTGATTTGTGTACTTTTAAAATGTTCATTCCAAACAAAAAGAGTGATTAAGTTCGACTCAAGCGAGTGAGTGAAAAGTGTGGCAAGAGAGCGAGTCCGACTCCCGAACGATCAGCAAGTGAAGGACCGATCCTTTTGCGCCAGTATTGTTGCGAGACTGGTACTTGGCGACTCACGAGCAACATATAGACTGACGGTTGCCCATCACTCACTCGCTCTCTTTTGAAGGTCCTTTCTATTCTCTTTCTAGTATGGTTTCTCTATAAGAACACTGAACGTCCAACTTTGCAGAGCAGCTCTCTCTCCAACCCACAACATATTGTGAAATCAGGATTGTTTCATCGAGCACCATTTTCTTTTATCTCGAAATGTGTTCTGACTCTATTGGATCAAGTCATAACCTACGTCTTCTACTAGTATACTACTATGGAGAGACTGATGCTCTATTTCAGAGATTGGACTCTCTTCCCCGGTTCTTGTATATTTTGAATTTAGTCTCTATTAGTCTTTATCCTCTAAGTATTTGTTTTGGTCATTGAACTTTAAAAAAGTGGTTGGGTTGTTTCATTCATTTTCTTGTTTGTCTTTTTTTTTAATCATGATTTTAGCATGACACTGTACTTAATATGTTTATTGAAATTTGACCATAACTTTGTTTGAAATAATTTTCGTTACGCATAGGATTTGAATGATAGTTTTACAAACAAGGACCAAAATGATCACATTTTAAAAGTACAATGATCAAAACAAACATTTTAATAAAGATTAAAATGAACAAAACTATTTAAAAAAAAAAACTTTTTTCTCAAAAAAAAGAACAAAAAATGTAAAGTACAAGAATCAAAATAGATATAAACTGCAGAGAATGAACCAAAATTTATTATTATTATTATTGTTATTATTTTAATCAAAATGAACCAAAGTTAAAAAAAAAAAACGTAACAAAAGTAGTATTTAAACTTAACAATAATTTTTTTTTTTAGAAGAAAAATACTTTATTAAGAATGAGCAATTGCTCCCTAACCACTCAGGAAAATCAGTAGACCATATTTAAACTTAACAATATTATAACTGTAGTAAGAAAAAGGACATGGAAACCGTAATATTATGTTATAGAAGTAAAAGTGATTAAAAAAAAATGTTATAGAAGTAAAAGGATAATCATAAATTTAGTATAATTGAGATAAAATAGGATCAAAAGAACTATTAAAAGAAATAATGGTAGATATATTAAAAGCAAATATAGAAAAAATAGTACAAGTTAATTAATAATTATTGTGGTCATATCTAATTTAATCAAAGATAATATCAATATCTTAAGTAAAATGTATATATATACACTATTTCATGTACACTAGAAAAAAAAAAAACGACTACATACATACATACATATATATATATATATATATATATATAGATATATATATATATATTTTAAGAATATAGTCCACTACATATTTAGTGGGTTATTACAACTATTTGTATGGTTTAAAAATATATTATTAAACACATTTTGAGCAACTTTGTAAATTGAAATTAAGTTTTTAAATTTACTACCAAACATATATTCATAAACACTAAAATATTCTTTGGAAAAAAAAACATTGTAAACATAGAATACAATATTGTTTTTTATCCTTTGTTTTCAAATTTTTGTTTTCATATCACTAACCAACACACTTCATTTTTTTTTTTTTAATATTGTGTCTAATAATCATTTTAACTTAAAAAAAAAAAAAACAAGACTTCACCTTTTATTTTCGTGTTTAATAGATCTTTAAATTTTAAAAAGTATCTAATAAGTTAAGAATCTATTAAACTCAAGTTTGAAAGTTAAAAGGCCTACTTAATACAAAATTGAAAATTTAAGGAAAAATTCTATATTTTTCAAAGTTCAAGAACTTACAAAATATATATATATATATATATATATATATATATATAATTCATAGTGTGAAATGAATAATTTTTAGACAAAGAATACAAAATAGTTCCTAATCTTTTAGTTATTTCTCAATTTGGTACTCAATCTTTTAAAATCCTCAATTTTACCCTTAATATATTAACAATTCTCAATTAGGTTATTAAAAAAAAAGTCAAATTTTGTGTAACAAAAATTTGGTGAATCATTGGATTATTATTTTATCAATATATTTAGACACATAAACATAATATTTTAACACTACTTGACACATGAAATCCAACATGTTCATCAGCAATAATCCATCCGCCCACAACAAAATCAATTTTTTTTTTCCTTAATGGCATGTCCAATTAACATACTTCAATGTTGTTCGTTAAAAAACATAGTTCAATGGATAAGACACCAACTAACATCTTAAAAGTCGATAATTTGATTATTGAACTAAAGAAAAATATACCCTACGAAACTAAATTGAAAAGATTAAGGACCAAATTGAAAACGACGTGAAAGAATAAGAACCATGGGATATATTTAACCTAAGATTTGAGAAGGGTAGTAATTTGAAAAGAAAAGGGGAAGATATTTTAAAGGACGTAAATGGGAAAAGAAAAGGGTGGAGAGAGGAAGAGTGGAGTGGCGTTATAAAGCATGGCCGCTCCACTTTGTCCCTTTCGTCAACATCATCGTCACATTTCGCATTAACTCTTTTCCTCTCTTTCTCTCTGCCATTGCGGAGCCAAACCCAAGCATGACCAGCTCCTCCGACGCCGCTCGTAAGGTTGCCCCTTTTCCTTCTTTCCCCATAATCATCTTCATCTTTGTCTTCATCCTAATCGCCATCGTCATCGCCATCCACATCGCCATGCCCATGTTTGATTCATCAATTCATTACTGTCTTCTAATTCTGCTCCCCCGACTCTTCGTCTTCCTCTTTTCGTATCTGATTTGATTCGTTTTCCCGCTTTGATTTTGCAGGCTCTGAGTAAGATTGCTTGCAATCGGCTCCAGAAGGAACTTGTCGAGTGGCAGGTCAACCCTCCCGCTGGTTTCAAACACAAGGTCACCGATAATCTCCAGAGGTATTTCTTCTTCCCCTTTTCTCCTAGGGTTTTCAATTCGTATTTTCCGTTTACTCGCCTTCTGGGTCCTCGTTCAAACTTAGGGTAGCAAAACAAGGCTGGAATTTTATGTGATACCCTCGAATTGGTGTTGTCGTCCTCTCCTTATTCTCGAACGTGGAGGCCCTTGGTTTTCTCTTTTGAAATTGAAGCGATTTTTTTTTTCTTTTTTTTTTTTTTGGTTTCTGTTCTTTGTCTGTAGTGTGTTCTGAAAGGGATTTTACTTTCTTCTGCTTTTAGTAGGAATTTGACATTCATTTCTGGCTTTTTTGTTGGAAGGTGGGTGATTGAAGTCAACGGAGCTCCTGGAACTCTCTATGCAAATGAAACCTACCAGCTTCAGGTGGACTTTCCGGAGCATTACCCAATGGAAGCCCCACAGGTCTAGACATAATCATCAAATTCTAAGATCATTTCTATTCCATATTCCTTTAGTGGCTATTGTCTATTGATTGTTGTGTGTTTGATTTTGGCATGCCGGTTTTATAACAGGTTATATTTCTGCATCCAGCCCCTCTGCATCCTCATATCTATAGCAATGGTCACATTTGTCTAGGTTGGTATATGGATACTTCTTTTAATTGTTTTTCTTGTTGGATATCCTGTCCTGGGTGTGCCTAGGTTCTTAATAGTTATATTGTTTGCTCACCATTCTACTCTATTTAAGAGATTGCCGTTCTGTAGGAATATCAAGTTTATATTCTATTGCTTTTTTCACTCAGTTGTTTGTGTTAATATTTTTTCCCCATGTTCCTAGTTTTGATTTTAATGCTGTCTATTTCTCAAAAAAAAAAAAAAAAAAAAAAAAGATTTTAATGCTGTCTATAAGAAGTCTTGTTTAAAATATATATGTCAGGGGTCAGACTTCAAAAGTTTGTACTTGTACAGTAATAGTAATTGTGTTTAATTGAATTTCTTCCAAGTAGATATCTCAAATGGGGTTGCTAGTAGATTCTTTTACCATATAGTGCCACATTGCCTGTAGGCTTCCGCTTATCAGTGACTTGTCATGGGAAACCTGAATGATTTGATGTTACAGAAAGGTTTTGATATTTATCCTGTCCTGTTAGTTCAACAAAAAGAAAACCACTTTATGTTGGATCTGACAACGTGTGGCTTACATTTAATTCCATTTACAACTTTTCAATTGCCCAAATACAGAAGTATAAACTAGTATATGGAGGAAGTTCTGCTTGATGTTGGATTTCATTCTTTTTGGTATAGCTAGTTTTGTATGGTTGAAAAGACCCTCTGCTGAGAATTTATTTTAGGATCAGTGTTTATTGTATCATGTTATGTACTAGGGAATGTGTTCATTGGTTCGGTTTGTTTTGGAATCTTTGAAACCAGTTGGTTATCATTTTTTTTGGTTTAAAGAATAAGAACAGAACCAAACTGTTCAACGTAGACCAAACCGTACCAATCCAATCCATCAATAGGTTCTTTGTATCATTTATAACTTCTTTCATTTGTTTTCAAAACCTTATTTATATGTTATGTTTGCTTATTGAAATGAAATATAAATGCCATAAAGTTCACTTAAATCTGACAACCTACCTGCAGAGTGAATAAAACTAATTTCAATTCATTTAAAAGTCCAATCAAACAAATAAACACTAAGGTTAAAAAAAATTCCTAAACATGTTAGATTGTAACGGTTTTGTAATGCAACTCTTGTAAACTTGACCTTAGGCTTACATTTTACAAGGCATCATTAATCATGTAATATCTAAAATTATTTAGGAGTTTTTATTGATTTTTTTTTTTAAAAAAAATAAGAAACAATATGAGTTAAGAGAAAAGGAGAAAGGTGATACAACCTAGGGGCTGGGTAGAGAGAACCCCCTCCCACAAAGAACTAAAAGAACGCTTTCCAATTGATAAGAATTGTTGAAAGGCTGTGACTGTAACCCCTCCAAGAGGGAGGTGAGCTGTACACCACCCCAAAAAGCTCTAAAAGAGGACTTATCATCCAAGGTCCTCCGATTCCTCTCCAACCAAATGTGCCACAACAAAGCTCTAGCTGCACAGTTCTACAAAACAGTTGCCCTTTTGGACAAATTCCAAATTAGAAAAACTTCAAGTAACCACCCTTAAACAGACCTTGGCAAGCAAACACTAACACCTGTCTGGCTTTAGCAATCTATGTTTTATTCATCTGTCTGGCTTGGTTTAGACTGAAATTTGACGAACTGAACCCAACTATCAATGTTGGTTTTGTTTGATTTGGACCAAAATAAAGAAAATCTTAATCTAACCATTTTAGTGTGGATTGTTGGTTTGGTTTTGAACACCTTTATTATTTGCAATGGATGTAGTGAAGTTTGGAATATGCTTTCCGCAACATACTTGTTGCTCAGATGCTCTTTATACGTGTGATAGAGATGATGTGTTTTCCGAGAATTTGATATGGTGGTTTCAAAGTTACATAAGTTACTTTTTCCTCTCATAATGTTTCTAACTGCCGTGTTACTGTTTGTTTGTTACTCATGCATGTTTGAGTTTTGAATTCTATCCTACTCATGTTTACCTATGATATGGGGTTATTTGAGGTCTATATTGGCTGTCTGAGTGAGACCTTAGTTACGCACCACTGTAGGAAGACTAACCCCTCACTTTGAAACTGTGTAGATATTTTGTATGATTCATGGTCGCCTGCAATGACTGTAAGTTCTATCTGTATCAGCATTCTCTCCATGCTGTCGAGCTCCACAGCAAAGGTCTGATACACTTCATTGCACTTGATTCCATTGAATACTTGACATGTTTTCCACGGAGGTGCTGGAAATAGTAAAATTCTTGCATTCTGTAAAGATGTAAGAACGTCTTGTGTGCGCTTCAACCAGGATCCTTCTCTGATAATCTGATGTTTTCTATTGCAGCAACGCCCTGACGATAACGATCGTTATGTAAAGAATTGTAGGAACGGAAGATCTCCAAAAGAGACGAGGTGGTGGTTCCATGACGATAAGGTTTAACGTAAGATCTTCCATTGTTATGCCTGTGGCTTCCCTTGTTTGTAAGGTGAAAGAAGTAGAAAATGATTATGGAAAAAGAAAACCAAGTAAAGTGGTAAGGCCTGGCATTTGTAAAGGAAGATAAATTTGTGTTTCTCTTACCAATGTCTAAAGAACAACTTCTCTTGTCCTTCCTTGAGGGTGGGTTATCCTTCCTGGGTGAGAACCTCTTGTTACAAATTCATAAATCATCAGTGATGCCTCCTTCCTTTAACATCATAGTGGGTCTTTATAGTTTCAGTGAATATTATGAATTTTTTAAATAAATAAATAAATCTGTACTAGTGGTATGTTCAAAGAATTCAACACCATCTTCTTAGAGATGATTTTTATCATATAATTATTTTCAAAATCCATATCAAAGAGATGATTAGATGTGAAAAGGCTCTGAATCCTTCCACGTCTTCCAGTTAATTTGAATTCCAGCTCTGTAAGATTTTGAAAGAAAAAATTCTATGAAATTTTCATGAAAAACATTTTGGTTTTTGTATCCTTGAAATTAGTTTTATGCCGCAAGTTTATCAAATTGAGTTTACTCACGTTACATTATAAATCATTTTTTAAGAATTTGAAATAAATAATTCTTCAGAGCCCAATTTCTTATGCTTTGTCTTTGAGTGCTAATGATTTTTTTTTTTTTCCTCTAAGTACATCAACATTTGGGAGTTGGGAGATTTGAATTTATGATCTCTTGATCGAGGATATATATCAATTATCGTTAAGTTATGCTCGCTTTGGCAATAAGGTGCACTTTTTAAATCTTAGTCAAATGTTTTTTTGAACATTTAAAACAATTTAAAACAGTTCTATTTCACTGTTATAAAAACACGGTTAACAGTTCTAAATAAATAGATTAAATGATTACAGAGATAAATTTGAGTGGCTCCATCAAATCGGACCAAGTTAAAATAATTGTACTACTATATTTCGATTATTTGTTTGAACATAAAACAATATTGATCGAAGATAAAACTTACCAATTAGTAATTAAATTGAATTTATCCGAACTTTGGGGTACTCAAAAGTTCAGTTGCTGAAGACATGGACAATTGTGTCACAGCAAGACCTCTTTTGATGCGACCTTAAATCAACGAAACTAATGTCCGAATTTGATTGTGACATTGTCCAAAAGAACATAATACAAAAGCATTAATTCGATCAATCCAAGTCAAACTTTTGTTGCTAATTTTCATTGCCGAAATTAATTTTGTGTGACCCACAAATTTTTTTATTCATTCTTATTTGATCTCCCTCTGTATTTTGTTCTTGGCTGACAGAGAAGATAATGATGTTGGTAGTCAATGATATAATTAAGGCAAATTTATCATCAGAAAAATTAAATTCAAAATCTATGAAATGATATTTCAAAAAAAAAAAAAAAACTATGAAATGAAAATTGTTGTTGACGAAGGATAATTTGATACTCGTATTTTTTCCCAAACAAGTTACATTTTTACTTTTTAAAATTTGAGTAAAACTTGTGGTTAAATTACGAGTTTATTCCTTTTAAAATTTTAGTAAAACTTTTAGTTAAGTTACAAGTTTAATCTTTGAATTTTGAGGTTTGTGTCTATTTGATTCTTAGACCTTTAAAATTGTCTAATAGACCCATAAACTTTCAATTTAGTGTCTAATAGGTCTTTGAGAAATTCAAAGCTTTTTAAAATTAATTGATCTATTATATATAAATTTGAATTTTATGTCTAATAGAATAATACAATTTACTTTCTGTATCTAGTAGATATGTGAATTTTAAAAATTTTGAAAGTTCAAAAACTAAATTTGTGATTTAACCTAAAATTTTTAAAGAGAGGGAGAGGGTCAAATTTAGGGATGTCCATTTGCCCTTCAGGGTGGGGAACCCTTGTTTAGGTGGGGAATGAGAGAGGGAGTGGGGAAAAAAAAATTCCCCATGAGCTAGACGTTCCCCGTTTTTCGCCCGTTTATTTATTTTTTATTATTATTATTATTATTATTATTTACTACTACTACTATTTCTCTTTATATATAAATTTAAAGTTTTAGTGTTAATGAAATAAAAAATTGGATATGTATGAAATATATGGTTTAAAGAAATGTATAGATAATTAGATAATTTGATATGAAATATTATTTCATTTCCAATAGGAGATTTAAGAATTTTGACTTTGAATAGAGATTTTTTTAAAAGAAATTAACTATCTAAATGAATATTTCACTTGAATAATTAACTATCTAATTGAAAATTAACAAATATTTTGTATGAAAAGTTAACAATTTGAAAATTTTTTAAAATAATTATTTGATTTAATGAAGATAAAAAATAAAGAAATAAAGGAAAAAAAAAAAAAAAAAAAAACTAAGTGAGGAATAATTCTCAGCGGGAAACTCGATCCTTGCAAATTCTCTGCGGGAATTCTCCGTCCCAATCCCCACGAAATTTAACGGAAAATTTTGTGGGAATGAGGATTGAAATGGGAGGCGGGATGGGGACAACGAAGTCATCCCTGTCTTTGCCCCATCTCGTGGACATCCCTAGTCAGATTGTGAGGTTGAGTTGGGCCTGGAAATGGGTATGAATGATATTGGGCTAGGTTATATTTGTCTTTTTCATACACTTTTTTTTGGGGTTTTTTTTTTGAAACTGATTATATATATACTTACTTTGATTTGGTTCGAAAAAAGAAAATTTTGTGTTTCTCAAATCTGGAATAAAGAGTCCAAATTCTTTTAAATAACCAAATCAAACTAGTCAGTTTGGATTAGTTTGGTTTCGACCGTTTTCTAATCACCCCAAACTGTTTAATCATCATGGCAAGTGGTTAACAATGTCCACCTCTTAAAATCTTCCTAGTGTTTCGCTACATGATTAAAATTCATTTAAAAATTTATAAAACAATTAAAAGTGTATGTACTAAAAACCATCCGATTCCTTAAAGTCATCTCAAACTCATTCTAATTTCTTAATTAGAAATCATCAATTAAATACCAACACAAAATTGTTGTTAAGTCAATTTTATTAAAACGCTTGTGACAAAAGTAATTTGGTTAAAAACAATTATTTTCTAAACACACCTTCAATGATGACAAAATTACTTTTTGATCCTATCAAAAGAATTAAGCTCCTAAACATAGCCCAACACAGATTGGTCTCATTTGAAGGGAAAAAAAAAAAAAAAAAAAAGAAACTAAGAAATTTATTAAAGAAGAGCTCAGATGCAAGGATCACACAACAAATACATGAAGTTTCCTTAGTAGCCAAACTGGTCACCATGGATGCAAACAGAACTCAGAAACTTTAAATTGAAAAGCAGAGCACAGAAACATTCAAGAATTTTGACAAAGAAAGAAACTAACAAAGAAGAAAACCTTCACAGTTCACACAATACATTGAAATCCATCTTCATCTTCCTAATTTCTGTTAACTTTCCTGCAGTTCTTTCTGATCTCACCCCTTGAGCCAGTCAGAGGAGAAATGTTTCCCATCTTAACCATGGACTTGGCAAATTGCTCAAAAAACACCTCAGAATTCTCTGCATATGTCCTCACCAACTCCGCCGATTGCTCATTCTTCGTCAACAGAACCTCATCCGAGTTCAGCAGTCCCTTTCCAGCCAAAAGGTTCTTGAAGTAGTAGTTGTCGAACTTTGTCGGGCTGACAAAGTCCAGGAAAAAGAGGTTCTGGTCACCCCCCGATCTCGGGCATCGCTTGCGCAATTCAGCCGCGTACGATGGATCGAGAGAAGGGTCGGGCTCGGCATTGCCGGATTGGTTGTAGAGCCGTTGCCTGAAGCTAGTGCATCGAGAGTTTCCGACCGTGTGGCTTCCTGCAACCAATTGACAATGAAAGAAGTGACCCATATATCTTATAAATTGTGAGGTCCCTGTTCATCTTTTCTACGTGAGATCCTCAACATTCGAACTCTAACGGGCTCGAGAGCAAAGGGAGAGAGGTTTTGTTTTACCTGAGAGAGCAACAAGATCAACAATGTCAAGGCCTTGTCGCTTGAACTTGGTGAGAATGGTTTGGAATGTGTTGTTTGGAGCAGGAATGTCATTGTTGGAGCCACTTAGACTTGCTCCTCTTGAGTCCCTTCTTCCTAGTGGAACTTCCCAGCCAGGCCCTCCTGTCTATTGTACAAATTATCACAAACTCTCAGCTTAAAATCACAAGGAACTGACGATATTATCATTTGATTTGAAGGTTTGAAAAATGGAAATGAAGAAGATAGAAGGCTTACTATGACGGTGGAGTCTCTTGCAGCAATGGCCAAGATATCAGCACAAGAAACAGTTTGAGGACACTCCTTTTCCAAGGCAGATTTGATCTCATCAATGACTTCAAAGCCTCTGGCAGAGTTTCTGTTTGGATTCGACCTTTTCTCACTGGTTATTGTCCCACTGCTGTCTAACAAAATCGAACCATCACAGCCCTGAAAAAAACCAAACAAATTTATCTTAATTATTAGCTTCTCAAGTGACAAAATTGAATTATGTTCAAGAAGAGTTTTTTCTTTTTGGTTTTGAATTTTGGTCATAAGATTTCAAAAGGGTGTTTGTTAAGAAAGTAAATAAGGTTGTTTTTAATGAAAAAGAAGAGACTTTAATTTGTTTGTAATAACCTTAACAAAACAATCATGGAAATGAAGCCTAAGCAATGAAGCAGCAATACGAGCTTCCTTAGCGAAAGCTTTGGCCACAATGGACTTCACTATCTCTTGAGCTCTTGGACAAGAATGATCATAGAATTGAGGATACAAATAACCGCCATAACCGCCACCGCCGCCGCCAGTCTTGTGAGAGAAACAAACCGAAGCCAAGGCAAGAAGAGCAAAAACAAAGAGAGAGCTTCGAGATCGAGCCATAAGCGTTTTTCTCTTCTATTTGTCGAAAACTTGTAGAAAACACCACAAGAAGGAAACTTGAAAGGTTGTTGCAATAAAGATTAGGAGTGTTAATATTTATAGAAGGAGACTTTGTGGAATAGTCTTCTTTAAAAGGAATTACTAATCAAAGTAAAGAAAAGAAAAGGAGTGAAGAAGCAAAAAAAAGTTGGAGTTGGTAGCTAGCTAACTACTAAAGCTTTACGTAACAAAGAAATAAAGGATTTTGGAGTTGGTAATTTTATATGTAATATGTGTATATATGAGTGCTTGCTAGGTCTTTTACTTCACTTTGATGATGCTTTTTAGTTAATTAATTATTTTTAATTATCTCATTATGGAAGAATTAGCAAAACCTCTTGCTTTTGGTTTCTTAATACTATTTCTACTTTAATTGGGTTGTAAAATTAATAAGTCAAACACATGTTTTGCACACGTGTATTTTTTTTTTTTTTTTTTTTTTTTTTACTATATGGTATGTTTGCAAAAAGTTTAATTGATTTGGAAGTTAAGATATCTTGTTCTTAGGATTCCATTTAATAGAAAATTTTCTTCTAGAAAAGTGATTTAAAAAGTTGTTCAAAGAACGAGGTTTTTTTTTTTTTTTTTTTTTTTTTAATAAGCCAATTAATTTGAGATTACAAATGAAATGAGCTCAAAATTATAAAGCTCCAATTACTTTTGTATTCCTTTGTTGCCTATGTAACTTATTTCCTTATAGTTATTAGTATAAGGGTAATAATGTAAACTTATGTTGGAAGAGTGAGTTGTAACTGTTAAAGAAGTTCACATGTAATTGGAGGACAGTTAGAGAAAATCATGAGAGAGAGAGTGTGTGAATCTTTGAAACAAAATCAGAGAGAACTCTTGAGAAATCTGAGGGAAAACAAGGGTGAGAGAGTAGGAGAAAGGATATTCTGAAAGCTTGAGTATAGGGAGGAATGAGGTTTACCATTGAAGACCTGTGAGGTATAGGGAGGAATGAGGTTGACCATTCGGAGACCTGTGAGGAAAGAGAGCTTTTATACAGGGTATAACGTGGTTTACCATTGAAAACCTGTAAAGGAATGAAATCTTGAATGTTTCTCATAGTAGATATAGACAATATTGCTGAATCACTTTAAATCTCATGTTATTTTTCTTCTTCTTTTATTTATGCTACTATTTTCTAGGTTTTCATTTGTTATTCCTATGTGTTACAATTACACTGTATTTGTTGTTAGCTGGGTGTTTGTCTCATAACAACACAAAACATGTGACGCCCGAGGTAAGGAGGGGTACATGAATGAACCAAGATCACATCTGAAGAGAGGGATCCTGAGGACATGAAAGCATGGTCAATATAAACTTAAAAAGAATTGATAGATACTACCTATACCAACAAGGTGCATCTCCCTTTTCGGTGGCTCAATCATAGGAACTTTGACGTTAAGCGTGCTTGACTTGGAGAAGTTCTATGTTGGGTGACCTCCTGGGAATTTTCCCGACTAGTATGGTGGCGTGGCCAGGTCGTAGGGAATGTCGGGGAATGTCAACAAAACAAGTTGTTTATTGGTGTATTTTTAAGAATTTGTTCGTATATAGTTCTTTTTAGAAAAATGATGTTATTGTGCACGTGCTCCCGACTCTTTCATTCAAAAGTGTAGCCTATTGAACAAGTAGATCATGATCTCCGACTCTCTAATGTACTTTTAGTTTCTTACTCTCCATCATATAACAATAATTGTGGATCTCGTCTAAATTGCATAATTGAGGAAGATCAATAATTTATTCAATTTTCTCCTCAAAACTCAAAAACACAAAAAGAAATTGTAAGTAAACACACTCATCATTTAAAATAAAAAAAAAATAAAAAGCTATAATAAATGAAAAAAAATGTGACCTATGTTTTTAAAGAAGATAGGTCAAATTAAAATTTTGGTCTCGGTGGTTTAAACATAATTTCAATTTGGTCTATGATTTTAAAAGTGTTAATTTGGTCCCCATAATTAAACCTTATAAATCCTTTCTAAACTATTTTTTATTTCCTAAAAAAATCACTTATTTTCTTATTTCTTTTTAATTAGTCCTATATCATTATACAATCAATTAGCACGGATAGTCAAATGAAAAATATCAACTCACTGTCATGTAAAGAATTGTGTCAATTTGATAACAATAGAGACCGTTTGTAAAATTTGACTAAAATTATAGAAATCAAATTGAAGCAATATCAGAGCCACGAGAACGAGGAACCAAAATTGTAACTTGACAAAATTATTATTAGTTTGGAAGATATAATTATAAGATTATAGAGACCTTTGCGTTAGGTGCACAAGGCACCTCTCTATATCCACCAAAAACGAGGTCTCATTGATTTATATTGCCATCTAGCTTTGAATTTTCCTTTCATTTTCTTAAATTATACTTATGGTGCTCTTTCACTTCATACTACCAAATTCCCTTGATAATCGAATTGCATTATTAGTGATTAAGGTGACATTGGTATGATTTTTGAAATAATAAAAAGAAAAAAAAAAGTCAATTGATATTTTATGATATTAGTCCAAAGAAATTTTAAAAAAGATCGCAACATGAGCATAATTCAACTGACATCAAACTTGTACCATCAAAATCACCCTCATATTGTTAAACTAAACTAAAAATTAAAAAAAAAAGAAAAAAACTTTAAAAGAAAATCTAAAAACACTACCTATTAATTTTAAGTACTTTTTGGCTATGTTTGGAAATGCTAAAAACATCATTCTTATCCTAGAAAGTAAATAAACTACTTTTGGAAGAGAAAAAAAAGAACCATTTCAAAATGTTTCATAACAAAATACTTTTAGTAGAATTCTTTTAGTACAAACAATTGATCCAAAAACACTTGAGAAGTACTTTTAAAAGCTTTGTCGTTGAACACTTACAAGTAAAGTGATTACAAAAGAAGTAGTTTTACTAACATTGCTTAAACGTACTCTGAAATAATGCAAGCTTGAAATTGTGTAGTACAAAATTTGATTTTACAAATGAAAAAGGTGGATTGATTGGGTCAACAAAAAAGAGAAGCAAAATTGCTTTTTATATAAGAATGCATGACAATAATGAGATGTAAATTAATAATTGTTGGGAATTGAAAGGAAAGCACCGAAAAGTAGGGGCAGATTCAACTGCTTTGTTGAAAAACCTAAACCACAAACCAATCACATATTCCCTTTAAATCATTATTCAAAAATAGCTTTTTTTTTTTTTTTTTTTTTTTTTTTTTTTTTTTTTTTTTTTGAGAAGAAAAGTTTCAAACTTTCAACGTTGGAAGGTAAGTAGAATATTCGCAGCCAGCTTTTTTGCAGAAGAGATAATTTTGAACTAATCCAACCAAATCAAAAAGTTTTTTGGGTCTCCAATCCTATATTTACATATTAAAAAAATAATGATGATAATAATGATATCTAAACAGTAAAGAAAAAGTAAAGAGACCGACACCAGAAGATTAATCCTTGATTTGGTAATGTCTACAGATTTTATTATAAAGAAGAATTACCATAAACATTATGAACATAATACTCAATTATTGCAAAATACTTTTGCACAACTTATAGCAAATGCACCATTTTTTTTAAATAGAGAAAGAAAGTGGATATTTTGAATTATTTCTTTTTTTAAAGTACAAGAATCAAATTGGACATTTTGAAAGTATAGATACCAAAATGAACCAAAGTTGAAAGTATTAAGAACCAATATACGGTAAAGATTAACAACATATACTCAATAATTGTGGTCTATGCACAAATAATTAATTAGATTGGCTTCTTTTCAATATGCTCTATGTTTTTTTTTTTTTTTTTAAGTTTAACATGTGGGAGTGGAGATTTGAATCTCTAATCTCTTGGTTGAGAATATATGAAACCAGTTGTGTTATGTTCGCACTCTATGGTCATTCATGTCTAATAGCTTATTTTCAAAGCTTGTTAAGGCAAAACTATGGTGTTTAAACATCTTCAAACAACCATTCGTTTGAGTTTTTTCCTTTTTTTTTCCTTCAAATTTGGTATTGAACGCTCTACAATCCAATGGTTTGAATAGTAAAAAATCTTTTTATTATTGATTTATAATTGAATAGGCTGTGAATGCGAAGTCTCACATTAGCTAGAAAAAGAGAAGATACTGGTAGGTATATAAGTGAAGGACAACGCCTTCATTGGTAATAGACCTTTTTTGGTGAAATCAAAAGTAAAGTAATCAAATTTTAGCTCTAAAGTAGATAATATCATATCATTGTAGAAATATATGAATGGTTTCACCAAACAGATCAAAGTGACTAGGAAAAATTGCTCTTGAAGCTTAGCAAGAATGGAAATGATCATTTGACGATCTATTCAAAACCCAATTGAATCAAATCGATTACAAGGGCAAAGGAGAGTGTCATCGACGAAGCCGACTTTGTTCTTGATGGTAAGACCAAGAAGCATTGCTCAACTCCAAGTGGTGTAATTTGATTATCTAAGTAAATTAGAAACAAGAACTGAGCTATTACTCTCTAAATGATGAAGAAAATATGGATTGAGAACATATTGATCAACTACAAATTGACTAACAGCTTGTAGGAACAGCAGAAGAAGACGAAGTCAGAATCGCAGGATTTACAATGGGATTCGCTTCCTCAACATTAGCCATTGAGCAGAGATCAATGACACAAGCAAAGATACTCTAAAAAGAAAAAAGAATTACATTTGATACCATATTGAAACATTGAAAGTAAATAATCCTTACACTAAGTACAAACCTCTTAATCATTAATCCAAACTTTATGTAAGTTGAATTATGCTCATGTTAACTTCTTTAAACCTCTTTGACGGAGGTGATTTAACCTGAGATAACTGTTACTTTACATTGACATTCAATTCTCAATAAAAAAAACTATAGATCTCAGTGAGATATAGTGCAATTAAATACATCTATATGTTGACTGCCAACGTCTCTTGATTTAAAATATTAATAATACAAAATTTGACCTCTTTTTTAATTGGGTCAATTAACTTTATAAACCTCCCAAAAAATCAATCAAATTTGGCCAACAGTAACATAGAATGTGAAACCTAATCCTTAAAACAAGAAGAAAAGGACAAAAAGAAAACTCATCATACCCAAAACCAAAATCTCAAATTTAATACCTAAAAAGAAAAAGTCAAATAAACTTATACAATCACAAAAATATCATACCTCTAGTTGATATTAATATTCTTAAAAAAAATAATTCATGATCACAAACTCACCTAATTATTAATATATTCTTAAATTTCTCAAAAAAAAAAAAAAAATATATTCTTAAAACAACACTTCATCATGAACTCGAGCATATATAACTTAAGTGATTAAATATGACACTTCATTTCTGTTATGTGTTGTTGTAACAATTTATCAAACTAACATCTCAAATCAGTCCCAACAAGCAGCAAACCAGAATCAAAGAACAAACAAATTTCAGTATAAGACTAAACTTGACAAACAGAGCAAGAGAAGAAGAAGAAACAGGCACAGAAAACTTATAGTAGTTCGATCCCAAAAAGATGATCTACGTCCACTTGAGGCTATCCACTATATTCTTCAATGTTACAAGAATGATCCATCTCCTTCTCACAGCAAGCTCTCATCGGCTTCAATGGCAATTCCTCTATCACAGAGATACAATTGCACTCAAGGAAGAAGATACAAGCACTCACCGTTTTCGACCTCACAAAAACAGAGTATCACACTCACACTCAGCTGAATAATAATCCCTCACTCTCAGCCCTCGATTTTTCCTCTCACCCAGCCCACTAAATCTCAGGGATTTTATAAAAGCAATCTCACTGAGTCTAGCATGTACACAAAGCACTCAATCCAACCCTCTAACAAACTCTCTGAACCGGGTAACTAATTGAGCTCCACAACCCGAGTCCATACCCGAATAAATATGGGTATACAACTTGCTTACAAGGATTTAATCAGGTGAGCTGGATGGTCGACTTGAGTTGGAGGTTCAACAGGTCTTCAGACAGCAAGGCTTCTTCTGTTAGCTGGCAAATAATACAACATGTGTCAATATGGGTGTCGAGTTCACACCTCAACCTTTCCTGAGTAAATATAATTTCTATAATTTTATTAGGGAAAAAATACACTTTTAGTCCCTGAGGTTTGGGTTAGGTTTCATTTTGGTTCCTGAGTTTTCAAACTCAACAATTTAGTCCCTGAGGTTTGGTTTTAGTTTCATTTTAGTCCCTCCATTCATTTTTCCGTTAAAAACTAACAGTTTGCTGACGTGACACTATTTTTTTTATTTAAAAATTTATTTTTTAAAATAAAAATAAATTAAAATAATACAAATATTATTATTTTTAATAAATTTATTTCTTTTTTGTCTCCCCATCATCATCATCTTCTTCCTCACTTCACCACCACCCACCTTCTTCTTCTTCCTCACTTCACCACCACCCACAACCGGTGGCCGGCCGCCGCCGCCAACAACCTTTTTTTTCCTTTTTTTTTTCTTTTCTTTCTCTTCTCTTCTATTCTTCTTCCTCCATCCTTCATCTGTTTAAAAAAAAAAAAACGAAACGACCCCCTCCCTCGTTTCTAGCGACGACAAACGAACAAAACCCACACTGGTGAACGAACGAACCTCCACCCACCCTCGTCCGTCAAGTTTATATCTCGCACTATAATTCAATCCAAGACTTTTGTGTTCAAACTCATGCCCGTCGAGTTCAGATCTCGTGCTGCGAATCAATCCCACGCCGATCGATTCGGAAAGCTTCAACGAGCTTCGACAGTACACGTGGGTCAGCTCTGCGAGTTCAGATCTTGTGGGTTAGCTTCGACGTGGGTCAGATTGAACTGAACGCGAAGGCACCCATAGAAATGTCGAACAACTCTCCCTAGCTCCGTCGATTGAACATACTCATGATAGAAAATCGCTTGACTTGGGATTCAGATTGAACAGACCCACGACACCCATACTCGAACAGCTCTCCCTAGCTCCAGTGCCTGGAGCTGCTGCCGTAGAGTCTCATGGTTGAAGACAGTGAGTGACTTGGGCGGGTCCGGCGGCGGAGTGGAGGTGGAGGTGGAAGACTGCAGCGACTGTGGGTGGTGGAGAGAGTGAGACAAAGCTGGCTGTGGAGTGAGAGAAATGTCGGGCGTTTGGATTGGGATTTATTTCAATTTAAAAAAAAAACAGAAGAAGAAGAAGAAAAGTGGGAGAAGAGAGAAGAAAAAGAGAAGAGGAGGAAAAAAAAAAAAAAAAGTCGCCGGCGAGCGGTGGTCGCCAGCAGTCGGCGACTTGCTGAAGAAGAAGAACCGTAGAATAAGCTGAAGAAGAAGATGAAAAAAAAAGAAGAAGAAGAATAAGAGAGAGGGAGAATATTAAAAAAATAATAAAATAATAATTTTTTTTATTATTTTTAATATATTTATATTTAAAAAATTCAAAAATATTTTTTTAATAAAAAAAATAGTGCCACATCAGCAAACCGTTAGTTTTTAACTGAAAAATGGATGGAGGGACTAAAATGAAACTAAAACCAAACCTCAAGGGTTAAATTGTTGAGTTTGAAAACTCAGGGACCAAAATTAAACCTAACCCAAACCTCAGGAACTAAAAGTGTATTTTTCCCCAAAATTTAATCGATAGGAGAAAAAAGAAAACCTCTTTTTTCTTTTAACTTATTTTTTATTTATTTGAGACATAAATTTGAACATTTCATGGTCCATGGACATGTATCTAGTATAAACCCTATTTTTAATTGAGAACTAAAATGAAAATGCAATAATGTGGTTTAAGAATACTTTAAAAGTTTTGGCTATTTTTTTCTAGCTATCAGTCACAATAATTCTCCAATTATAATGAAAATATAGAAAAACAAAAAAAAAAAAAAAAAAAGGAGAAAAAAAAAAAACAGCTTGTGATGCTACAACTTGCCTAATTTGTAGGCATTAGGCTAAATTTTACAATCAACAAAATAAAACAAAGATGTGGGGGTTGGGAGATTCACTCTTCTTGGGCCCTAAACCTCTTTACATTTCTTAATTTGCAAGTCATCTTTATGTAGTATGTTAACTTCATTGATTTAAAAAATAAAAAGTGAACAATTGATTTTCAAACCAAAAAATATTGAAAGCAACACTTTGTCAAGTTCAAATTTAAGATTGGAGCATTTAGGTAAGTTTGTAGTGCAATTTGATGGAATTGGAAATTTTTAAGGATAAATATGGATACAACGTGACAAGTTTAGGGTAACAATTATTTTTTTTCAAAGTTTTTGTATGAGAATTTATTTTTCAAAACTTGAATACATGGTGTAAAACTAATACTTTCAATGAGATAAGAGTCATTTTTAAACAAGACTATTTTTGTGTTGTTAGTACTTTTTAGTTTTAAGTCGTTTAAGCATTTTGTCGTTGAATTTGAAATATATATTTTCTACTTTCTTATTTTTGGATAGGTCCATATCATTTTATGGCTAAGTTTAGACATTTTGGAGACTTGATCCCAAAACACCCATAATGTTATAAAAATACTACAAAGTTCCTAAATTGCATGTTTTCTATATGCATGTGTGACAAAGAGAGGCAATTAGTTGGCGTTAAAGCTAAGTGAAGAGTGAATAATTAAAGTGGGTCACTATACTTTATTTGAATTATTCCATAAAATGTGCAACAAGTAAATCAAAGCTTTTGTTTAATTTTTTTACCAAAGAAAAGCAGTTTGTCTGTTTCTTTCACTACTTTACAAACGAAAATATCAGATTCTAAAAATTAAAAAAAAAAATAAATAAATTTTTTTTTTAAAAAAAAAAAAAACCCACCCCATTTTTTCCATAAAATTGAGTGGATTTCAATTTCAATTTCTTTTACATGAAAAGTAAATCCCTAGCTAAAGCCAAGCCCCTTTTGGTCACAAATTATTGCCTTCCAATACCCCTTTTTTTTTTTTTTTTTTTTTTGGCTCCACCTATTCATTTAGACCTTTATTTAAAAATCGAATTACTTCTATTTTTTACACCAGTAACATCTTACACCTTTAAACGCTAGGTCATTGTCTCTCTCTACCACGTTCAAATAAAATACTGTACCGCATAAAAAATCTTTTAAACATCTTGTAATAACCAAAGAATATGGCCATATAATAAAAATTAAAATGATGCTCGAATCATCTAAACTAAAATGACAATTGAACCATAATTTTTTTCATAGAAAAATTTAAAGGCTTAAATACAATATTTAAAGATATAAGCACAAAGCATAACTACACAGCATATCCTCTCACCTTTGAATTTCTTTAAAATTAAATTATCAAATAGTATGAAAAAAGAACGTCAAAGTTAGCTCAAAAGTGGTGCCGAACAAAACACTTTGCAAATTAAGGTCCAAAAGAAATGGCTCTTTAATTATTCCAACATGAAGCCTCATGCAACGTAATTTATATTAAGTTGAAAAAAGAAAAAGAAAAAAGTTGTATAAGTTTCATTAATATTTTGAATGGAAGCTTCATTTTTTTTCTTTCACTTAATTATATTTATAAGAATTGTGTTAAAGATTCGATTAATCTTTCTTTGCTTTGCCTCGAAGTGATCCTTTAGTCATAATTTCTTGTTTTCAAATCGGATAAAGACATTACACAGTTTTTTTTTTTTTTTTGTAAAGAAATTAAAAAGAAGAAATGCCCCTACCACTGGATTAGACTATTGGAATTATTCTCTTTTAATTTCCTTTTTGCTTTGGAATAGCACCAAGGATTAAGAAATTGTCTATTAAATTTCATTAATTAAAATCTCAATTGTGACATGACTCAAAACTCTTAAGCAAAACCTCAAGTCAAGATTCAACAAACACAATCGATGAAGTAATATAACGGGATCATGTGGATAAGGGTTCAAGAAAAGACGTATCCCAAACAAAAAATGCTTGCAATAGAAAATAAAAGATTCTTAGTTGAAGAATTAATTTAGGCCATACCAACGAAGAGGGTTCGTCTGCACAATTTTCGTGGACTCACATTTACTTAACTTTTAGAGACGTTTAAACCTTTACTTAAAAAATTACATTAGAAAAAAAAATAACTTTTTCTATTCAACATCATTATGGGGTAAAGAATGAAAAGAAAAAAAATAAAAGAAACCTTTGTTTCTTATCATTAAATGATATAACAAAAATGATGCACCCTTTTGTTACTATTCCATTCTGGTATTTAGAATATTTTGTTTTATCCCTACGAATCAAGTAATACTATGTTATTTTCGATGTTTGTGTTATCTTATCCCTGTCTACTTTGTTTTTGTTGGTGTCACAGGAATTCCATCCACTCATTCGATCCAGAAGCAATTGATTTGAATATATAAAACAAATGGTTAACTTCATCATTAAACTTGCGAAATGAAAGTTCAAAAGATTCTAAAAATTGGTATGAGGTTCTACAGACGACATGAAAAGGTTAGGTAATAATGACCAGAAAAACACAAGACTACAAGCCAACTTAGATTAAAGAGAGGATATGAAATCTCTTTCCTAGATTGAGTGAAGGTGGATAAATTTTTAATTTGTATGCAGTAGGACTAGAGGAGGTAATAAATTAATGGCTCTCAAGCAGAAAAGAAGAACCTTTGGTTAGCAACCTCTGATTCAATTAAATTAAATAGGTTTGGATAAAACTTCAGAGTCTAGAACCATGATAGATGAGTTTCAATCATACTTACCAATCATATCAATCAAAGATGTTTATTTTTTAAAAAAGAAAAAAGAAAAGATGAATAGTCCCTACCACTGGATTAGACAATTGGGTTCAGTCTCTTTTTTCTTGAAAAGCACCATGGACGAAGAAAATATATGTAAAATTTGATTAATTGAGGTTAAAAGGCACTATTTCATACTATTCTATTAGTACTAGAATTTTCTCTTGAGTTCATGGCTAAAATGAGAAATCAATCTTAGCAATGAGTAATGACAGATCTCAAACTAACTAGCTTGAGGTTCTGATTTATAGAAACTAGAAAGAGTTTCAATGTGGAAAAAACTTGAACAAACTCAAGTCAATCGGTAACAATAGTAGTAACTTGAGATGAGATTCGACAAAACAATAAATGAATCACCAGCGAGCTGTGAATAAAGGTCCAAGAAAAGCAGAGTACCCCAAAAAAGAAAAAAAAACAAAACAGAACTCTTATCATAACCTCATTCTCCTGGCCAAATATATATAATCATCATCCCTAAATAGCTTTATACTCAAACAAATGAATCATGGAGATATTTCCTCTATTATCTTCCAAGTAGTACTCTTTTAAGGTAGTGAAAATTTCAAGGATTGGAAAGAAAGTGTGTTTTGACCTCAGGGTGAGCCACCAACAGCTACAAAAACAAGTAACCTAAATCAGAAAGGAGCATATGATTAGTTGGAGAGATTCAAGTGCTTACCTGTTTAACAAGTCGTCAGGAGATAGACTATAGATAATTAGATTTTGAGATAATCGACAATGGCTTTAGAAAGTAGTCTAATATGTAGGTTTTAAAGAGAAACAGAAGGAAAAAGAATATCAGCCGACTAACTACCCTAGATACAATCTATTACCTAAACATATTTAACATTATACAAAGAAAGGTCAATATTCAAATCCTTTCTATAATGGCCATTCATTCTATATAGATATCAATTGTGGAAAAATCAAAGAACAACTTCGATTAAAGCGAAAGAAACAATGCAGTTTTACAGGTAATCTGTAAGCACTCAAGGGCTTTTTGGTTGGGATGAATTACGCCCCTGTGGCTTTGCCTGCCCAAAGTTGGGTTTTGTAAACCAGGTGGTATAAAGAAACTGCTTATGAGGTCCTACGTGATTGCACATTAATCTTAACTTCTGTCGTTCCCTCATCCATCTCATCACTATTTTCATGTGCCTTTTGCTTGTTAATCCTCTTAAACCAACTTCCTGAAAAGAAATAGACACTTATCAGCTCATTACAACACATTTACGGACAAAGATCTTTTCTACCAAAATAACACCAACGTACAGAACAATAAGAATTCAGAACTGTGGCATTTCTAATTGAACTATTATGCTACGTCTACACCATCCCAATATAGTAAACAACTCAAAGCTAAATGCATATTCAACAATCATCCCCACTGTTAATGGGTGTTGAGAATACAGAATTTTGGTCATTTCACAAGGATTTAAGCAACTCAGTACATTGAGAGCAAAAAGAATTCAGAACTGTGGCATTTCTAATTGAGCTATTGTGCTACATCTACACTGTCCCAATATAAAACATATGATGCACGAAATTGGGTTACCCTTGTATGATGCAACAAAAAGAAGAATGCTAAGTGAATTAGATTCTCCCATAGATACAAGTATGAAAGAACAAAAAGAAAGACAACTGAAAAATAGGTCGATGGTCAACTTCAAGTCTTTGATGCCTCTTTTGCTATCACTGAATAAATAACATCTAGGCTGCGCTGCCTCCACATAAATTCATCAAAGATTCAAAATACCTTATTTTATAATTTATTATACACTATGATGGGTGTCAGATTGGTGAAGCTTCCATTTTCGTTCTTGGCTTCGAATTACGGTCTAGACTTTATATGACACAACGACAAAAAAATTATTCTTCATCGTTTTCTGCTGATCTTAAAGATGATAGTCACTCCTTTGATACATCACAATTCACAACAGGGCATGAGGCAGAATGCCCCTCAATCATGGTTTTCTTCCACCAAGGAAATCAGCTGAGAAGGCTCTGTGACATTGTCATGAGTTTCTGAGCTGCAAAGTCAAAAGATTAACGTGCTCTAACCATAAGGATGAGAACTAGGAGACTGTCAGTGAGAAGACAGAATAAATGACATTGGTCCACAATAAGCTTTAGAAGGCGATGAAAATCGTGAAAGATGTGGCTCTGGCTTGGAATTTGGATCACCAAAAGTTACCACAAGAACAAGTCCCATTGTGGAAGTGATGAAATCTCATGTTATCCCTGATAATGATCTCCCTGCCTGTGATCTCGGATGCAGCACACATGACATTGTGGCAATCCTCACATATCCTAAGGTTTTTCATGATCTTAATGGTTTCACCAGCATCAGTACATAGCAGCCCATATGCCAATGCAAGCTTTTCACTGTGACTCGTGAGTATTCGTTCCTTTTCATCATCGGTCAAGTCATAAGGCACAGAGCTCAAATTTGGCTTGTATCCATGGGCTCTTAATCTATCAAGGAGTTGCTTCAAGGCTTGTTTAATCTCAATTGATCGCGGATGGGTCGTATCACCAGCAAAGAACTCGTGAATTTCCCCCTTCTTCCCTTCAAACCAACTACAACCAGGATTCTTCTTTAAACCTTTTTCTCTAATAACTTTCCTCAATTTCGACACTTCTTCCCACCTACCTGCTGACGCATATATGTTCGATAGCAAAATGTAGTTCCCTATACCATCTGGTTCGAGCTCAAATAATTGGTTGGCAGCAATCTGAGCGATGTCAGGATTCCCATGGATGCGACAAGCTCCAAGCAGTGCTCCCCATACACCTCCGTGGGGTTCCATTGGCATGGCTTCAATGAGCTCAAGTGCTTCTTCCAAACATCCCGCTCGACCAAGGAGATCTACCATACATGCATAGTGATCGGGTGAAGGAGCTACACTAAAATACTTCTCCATCTTAGCAAATAGTTGTCGCCCTTGCTCCACCATACCAGCATGGCTACAGGCTGAAAGAACCCCAATAAAAGTAACCTTGTTCGGTCTAATCTCGGTCTTTAACATCTCATGAAACAATTGCAAAGCTAAATGTGCGCGGCTGTGCATTGCGTATCCTAAAATCATCGAACTATATGAAAATACGTTTCTTTCCTTCATTCCTTCAAAAACCTTATATGCTTCATCCGGACTCCCACATTTTGAATACATATCAATAAGAGCAGATCCCACAACTACATTCTCAGAAGGTCCAAAACCTGATCTTTCAGCAATGTCTCTAATCCAATTAGCATATTTAACTGCACCCAGCTGCGCACAAGCCGAGACAACACCAACCAATGTAACTTCATCAGTTTCCATACCTACATCTTGCATTTTCTGAAAATACTCCAACGCCTCCTTTGGTCTAGCATTTTGGGCATAACCAGTTACCATTGCCGTCCATGCCACCATATCCTTCACAGGCAATCCATCAAACAAGTCGCTAGCAGATTCCATATCCCCAAACTTTGCATACGCAACAATCAACTCAGTCCAAGAAACCACATCTCTCTTAGACATTTCATCAAACACCTTCCGTCCATAGCCCAAGAACCCACATTTCACATACATATCAATCATTGTATTACCAACATACAAATCAGAAGCAAATCCCCCGATCAAGATCGTTTGGGTATGCACCTGCATACCCAAATCCAAATTCAGAGCAGCCCCACAAGCCTTAAAAAGCGCCGAAAACGTAAATGAAACAGGGCTGACACCATCCCTCCTCATTCTAGTATACAAGTTAATCGACTCAGAGAAGGGTCCTTGAAGAGCATACCCACGAATCATAGCAGTCCAAAGAAAGGGGTTGGGGTACTTAACTTGTTGAAAAACTAGACGTGGGTACGAATCCATTGGGACATCTATCTTTGTGAGCATGCGAATGAGCTTGGTAAGGACGTAAGAGCATTGACTCAAGCTGTTGCAAATGATGTGGCCATGGACTTGCTTGATTTGAGAAAAGTTTGTGCAATCGTGAAGAATACTTATGAGTCGCCATTCTAAGAGCTTTCGTTGCGGTTGAAGCTGAGAAAAGGGAATGAAATTTGGAGTCGCTTCATCGGTATATCATGTAATTGTAGTATCTAAAGCATCATCAATCAATAACCAAAAATTATGGCACAATTAAAAGAGCACTCCATAGGTCAAAAGTTACACACAACTTTCAAATTTACATCCAAGGGTCATAACCCAAAACCATATATAAAGAACTAATTATCTAACACTAAAAATAATATAATCAACCATTCAAAAACAACCCATAGAGAATATTTGACATCCTTTTAATTACAATTGTGTTTCTTCTGTCGGCTAAAAAAAAAGCAACTAAGCATCGTAAGAAAAAAGTTCATGAGAATTGTTTAATAGACTCTGACCTAGAATCAAAAAAATTCTAGGGATTGGCAGTCTATTTGAGATTGCATGCTCTTGAGCTATCAAAAGTTTTGTTCTGATAGATCAAAGCTCCTTCAAAAAGTGCCAACTAAAACAAAAAAGGAAGTCTTGTAATTTACCTATAAAAAGACTTTACTGTACACGCAAGTAGTCAATAACATTAAAAAACAACACATATTTATGCCAATGAAAAATTGAAAAGGGTCAGTGAGTACAACTGTGTGTAGGAAATAAGTCTATGTAACATATCAAGCATGAATTAAGCTTTTTAAGTCCCGCAAAATCCTATATAGTTAACAATAAAGCTTACTCTCAAAGTGATTTTACCCTTGGCTTTACTCTCAAAGTCCAATATAGTCAACTGCAACCACATTCTCAGTAGTTGTGGTCAGCTCAGATTAATTCAGACACCAATTTAAGTCATCACAACAATCATTCAATACAACTTCAAAAGACCATTTTAACATACAACTTGTAATTGGACTTAAAGGTAGCAAATCAAGCAATAGTCCTAACACATCAATCTCAAATCACACAAAACTTCATGTTTTTTTTCATAACACATCAATCTCAAGAATGACACCACAAAAAGTTTGAGAAACGACTACTGACATAATATCTAAATATATATAATGCACTAATACTTCCTAAAACGAGCAAGATGTGAATTTATGACTTGCCAAAAACTCTTATACTCCAAAGCATCTGTAATTCATGGCAACTTAATTTCCAATCTACAACTTTTCCTATGGAGCAAAATTCAAAATGCATAACAGTGGCAAACAAGAAATTCAAAAATGAAAAGAGAAAATCCCAAATACCATGATTTCTATTCACAAAATAGTGAGTAGTTTTTATTACTCGTCTCTTTAACAACATCCAGAAAACAATTAAAAATATATATATATACTTTTATACAACAAACTTGGTTCCTGAGTTATACTTTTATTTACGTAATTCCAAACTAATAGAACGGAAATTTTGGAAAAATTGTAACAAATTTAGTAGGGACGCGAGGATTTAAATTGAAAGAGAACTAGATATAATTTCAACCAATCCATCACTTAAATGGTTAGTCACAACAAACCCAATGAATAGGACATTGAAAATATATGTAGGATGTGATATACATATATTAAAAAAAAAAAAGGATCTGTTAGCTGTTAGGAGGCAACAAAGTTCATAACAAACTATGACTACCCTGCATTTCTGTAAATAAAAGGCAATAAATTTAGGCAGAGAACTTATCTTGTGCCAAAGCATTATCTATGTGGGACAAATCATTAAACAACCATCCACTGAGCCCATAAACCCAAAAGATAAAAACATATAATTGATAGGAATAATAATATTGGATGAAATATGTCAAACAAGGAACAAGCATTATGAGGATGCTAAATAGTATTAACAAAGAACACAAGTATTTACAACAATAGCCAAAAAAAAAGATTATCCTAAAACTGCCCAAAGGTCTTTCTAAGCTATTAAAGACTCCCTTGTTTCTTAGGAGCCATAAAAGTTCTAACAAGTTGCAATGATCTTTTCCTTTTTGTTTAATAGGTAACTGACAAGAATCAAAGTGAGATAACTAATAAGTTTATTAAGTAATTGATGTTTTTCCTTTGAGAGGGTGTAGCTTTAGATGGGAGAGGCCATCAAACCAATGACAGTTTGTCACTCTTGAGATTCATGGAGGCACTCTAGAAATAGGAAATTCAAAAAAGAGATTCAGAAAACTGTTTTACCAAAGAGATTTGGCATATCTTAAATGAAAGAAAATTTTTGGGGAAGAAAATCATTATTCGTGAATTAGGGGTTGAAGAGAATATATGGCTCTCTAAGTTTTCCACGTACAACAGCTTTAAAAAGCCTTGACTCAACATCATTGAATTGAAAATGTATTCTTCCAACATTCAAAGGAAAATTTAGAGATGTTTAAAAAACTTATTGTTGGTTGGATAGGCAGCATACAAAAGACCCATATTGGAGGCATTTCCCATGTTACATAATTTGACAAATAGAAATTCTCATCTATAAAAATATTAAAGTATAGGTTTTAAACATTACATGGCCTCACAATGTCTTGGGAGTATTGAGCCACTTTAGAAGCAAAAATTATGGAAGGTCCCAAGAAAAGAAGTTGGGGTGAATTTCCTAAGTTTAAGTGATAAAGGCCTCTCGAGGAGTTCTGGAAACAAAAATTCCTAAAATATACAAAGTTTTATCCTAGGCTTTAGCGTAGACATGTCACAAGGAGGAATCTCAATAGATGTATAACTCTAATAAGAATTTCTTTGCAAGAGCAATCTCACTTCAAATGTTGGATGAACATTGGTTTGACGTCTAAAGGCAAAAAGAATATCTTTGAAATTGACAAAAGATCTACGCTGGTTATGGATTGGATAGAAAACAGACTATAAATTCTTATGGTCACCCATCCACTAACATGGAAGCTATCTCAAAGAGTTGCACCGATGAAAATAATGACAAAAATGGATGTGAGAAAAGAAAAATGGGAATTTATGGGTCACGTAAGTATCACTTCAGTCCTATGAGTCCGATGCAGTAAACCGATGGACAAGGAAGAAGAAATCAACTCCCTCCTTCATATGTAGAAACAACACTTCAGAACAAAGTAATACTATTCTGGTTGAAAATGTAACGCCCCAGGCCCACGATTCGGAATCCGGATTCGGCACCTCACGGCCCCAGCATTCCCCTACATCCTCTGCGGCCTGGCGACGTCACCATACTTGACTGAGACTGCTTCTAAGAGTGAAGACTATCCCCACAAACCAACACGGGGTCCTTTTAGCATGCTTTGTCCTCACTCACATGTTTCCTAGGAAAATTCCCAAGAGGTCACCCAACATAGAACTTCTCCAAGCTAAGCACGCTTAACTTCAAAGTTCCTATGATTGAGCCACCGAAAAGGAAGGTGCACCTTGTTGGTATAGGTAGTATCTATCAATTCTTTTAAGCTAATCTTGACCATGCTTTCATGTCCTCAGAATCCCTCTCATTTGGATGTGATCTTGGTTCATTCATGTACCCCTCCTAACCTCGGGTGTCACCGAAAATGAGTTTACACTTGGAAAAAAAAAGGTGCTTTTAAGGTTAAACTTTGAATAGATACACAAAGTAATACTATTGGGAACGGTTTCAAGACCAAAGGGTGAGAGGAAAAAAAAACGACTTAATCGAGGAAAAGATGCAAAATGTTTTTAAAAAATGATCTAGTCAAGCACAAATAAAAATATGCCAAAACAGCAACCGCATTATAAACAAATCAATAACTCACAAAATAACAAACAAACCAAAATTAAGCCAAACAAAAATAGTCAACAAACTACAAAAAAATAAAAGAACAATAAAAATATCAAGCGAAGGGGGGACGAGAGGAAAAGGGGGAACAACATAGGAGAAGAGAGAACAAATTATGAGAGGGAAAGGGAGAAAATCGAAGCTGAGAATTGCAAATCACTAATGGAGACTATCGTCACTAGGCTAGACAATTCAACAAGAAAACAAAACCGAGTTCTCATTTCTAACAAATCTCCACGGTCACAACTAAACCCCAATTGAAATGATCAAAGTATCTAGCAGAATTCCATCATTCTGATTTCTGGGTGAATCTAATTCATATTGAATAAGGAATTTCTATAATTCTTGGAGAAAAGACGAAGAAACTGAAGAAACCGAATTAAATTTGAAGCAAAACATAAAAATGACGAAATAGAGACTGGAATAGCATGCTTACCTGAACGCGGTCCCAAGTTTCGGCTATGGTTAGCGGACCATGCTCCCTAACGATGTCAAAGATGACTCTAGTGATCGTCTGCGTTTGCTCCGGTGGACTTTTGAGCTCTATCGGCTTCATCTTCGGCTTTGGCTTCGTCGCAAAATACCTTATTGCAGTCCCAAACATACTGATTTTGTTACTCACAAAACTAGACGGAGCAGATAATCGACGTGATTCTTCCCATATGCTCCGTTCGTCGGAAAATCCAATCAGTGTAGTAACCGTCGGGTCTGGGATTCGAGAGAATGGTCGATGGCGGGAAGCTCCAGTGACTATAGACGGATTACAGGAATTTCAAATGCAGAGCGAAGTGTGAATTTGGGGTATATATATGTATATATCAGGGGTAGAAAATCAGTGCAAAATCGCTTGGACGGAGTCTGCGGCGCGAACAGAACAAACACGACGGTGGCAGCAGCACGAGTGGAAGAAAGATGACGGCGGCAGCAGCAGTGAACGGGAGAGAGGCGGCGGCAACACTGGTCTGCTGAAACGGAGGAAACGGCGGGAAGAAGAAGAAAAGAAAAGTGGCGTGGAACGCAGATTAAAGAGTTAGGTTTTGTCCTCCTTTTATTCAACCTTTTCTGATTTATATTAATTTTCATTAATATGTTTTAATTAAATTCTCTTTCCATTTTGTTTCTCTTTCTTTTTCTTTTTCTTTTTCACGAGTTTTATCTCTTGTTTTAATTTTGTTTTTTGAGAGTACATCAACATTTGGAAATGGGGGATTCGAACCTCTGACCTCATGGTCAAGGGTACATGTCAATTACCGTTGAGCTAAGCTTGCTTTGCTTGTCTCTTGTTTTAATTAATTTGTAATCGTTTTTTTTTCTCATTTATTAGGTTTGTTTTCTTAAATTAAATAAATATGAAACTTGAATATGCATACGTACTTTAATTTTAGTTTAATATACCACATGACTGCTAATGTATTGAATCTTTTAAATTTTAATATTTTATCCTTAACCATCCTTATAGTAGGGATGTCCACGAGGCGGGGTGGGGACGGGGATGGCTTCCCCGTTCCCGTCCCCGCCTCCCCCTCCCATTTCAATCCCCATCCCCACGAAATTTCCCCTTAAATTTCGCGGGGAATGGGGCGGGGATTCCCCGCTGGGAATTTGCTGGGATCGGGTTCTCCGCTAGGAGTTATTCACCATTTAATTTTTTTTTTTCTTTTTCTTTTGTCTTCATTAAATCAAATATTATTTTGATAAATTTTCAAATAGTTAACTTTGCATGAAAAATGTTCATTAATTTTCTATTAGATAGTTAATTATTCACATAAATTCTTCATTTAGATAGTTAATTTCTTTTAAAAAATCTCTTTTTAAAGAAAAAAAATTCTTAAATCTCTTATTATAAACAAAATAATATTTCATATCAAACTATCTAATTATCTATACATATAATTTAAATATTTAAACCATATAATTCAAACCTATCCAATTTTCTAAATCATTAACAATAAAACTCTAAATTTATATATAGTGAAAAATAATAATAATAATAATAATAATAATAATAATTAAAAAAAAAAAAGTAAGCGAGGCAGGAAGCGGGGAACGGGGATGGGGAATACATTCCCCGTCCCCATCCCCGTTTAGCTCGTGGGGAATTTTTTTCCCCCACTCCCTCCCCCATTCCCGGCTTAAACGGGGATTCCCCGCTTAAACGGGGCAAATGGACGCATTTTGTTAGTTTTTTTAAAAAAAAAAAAACTAAAGCCTTTTTCTTATTAAAAGAAAATAAGGAGAAACCTTTTGTATAAAGTTTACCCATTCATGGTATAGAGATTGTGTATCATTTTTTCTGAAAGTTTAAATTTTATCTTATCGAAGAAAAATAATATCCATTCATGAAATATTATATAATTTCATCATTTAAAAAAAAATTACAAAATAAATCCAATCACTAATTATCCATTTAGAATTGCAATTGTGAATCATTTGATTGATAGACGATGCACTCATCTTACCCCAATTACCTCTACTGTTTTATTTGTTTTATTCAAATTATATTTTGTAGGTTTTTTTTTTTTTAAAAAAAAAAAAAAAGATATTTTGTAGGTTTAAGTGTTGGTGAATATCTCTTTCATGTGAGAGTTTCCTTTTCATTGTAATAATTTGTATTGTACATGGTAGAATATGGTTAGAAATTTGAAGCTTTACTTTTTTGTTATTTTTTAATTTTACAAAGCATGGATTCATTCTTTTATGGTTGTGTGCTTGGTACCTCATTACACATCTTGGAAATGGGGTAACATGTGTTGTGATAGAATAAATTGTAGAAGCACATTTTCAATTATCTAGAGAAAGTTAATGACCATGTACAAGTTAGAAATTACCTAAAAAGTTTTGGGTTATAGAAATTTGATTCCTTTCTTGAAAAATAGTTTTTATGATCCTTCTTGGTCAAGATCTCGGTTGGGAAGATATGACTGGGAGAAGGTCTAAAAAAAAAAAAAAAAAACTCAACAAAGTTGTTTCCAAGTCACCTTCTCAATTGAGATATATCGTGATTGGGAAGGTAGAAGCAAGGTGAACTTTGAAGTTTTCTAACCACACAAAGCACTTTGTCTATGGGCATTGTAGAAAGAATATAGAATATATATGACTCTAATCGCTTTTCCCGGATCGCTTTATTTCTTCCTCATCATACTGCATTTCTTGAGCGGATACTATTGGGGGTTTCGAGGGAACCCCAGATCTCTTTAGGCCGCTTAGGAATGGCTAAATTGATTGTCCCAGGAAGAAAGCTAATAAAAGAAGAATGGGATCATTTAAAAAAAAATAATCCCAATTACAATTCCGATCGAGAAAAATGTGAGGTCATAAAACTACTTTTTAAGAAAGAGGTCATATTTAATTTCTACAACTGAAAACATTTTGGTTCATTTCCAATCGCAACCTATTGGAGATGAAAAGATTCGAACCTTTGACCTCGACATGCCAATTACCGCTCAGCTACGCTCACTTTGGCACAACCTATCAATAAAAGGTAAGATATTGAATTAATAGTATAGTGTAATTAAATCTTTAGCACTTTTATATGTTTGTTGCTAAAATTTTAAATTATTTCCAAATAATAATCCTCCCATATTAGCGACCAAAACATCCCATTTGCTCAAGCTTTAGTCTTCTATTGTTGAAACTTCTTCCAATATATACCTTAGCTGAAGATGACATCAAACTTTCAGATGATATTTCTACTCAGTGTCTAAAATTGAGGACTGGTAAGTGAGATTTCTCATTAAAGTATCTGTAAGACTATGTTTATTGTTTGCATGTGTTGTTATAATTTGTGTTGCTACCTCCCAAATTTTGGTAAGAGTTTAAACCTATACGTTGTAAAAGATTTTTTTAATTTTGTATTTTTCTTTGTTTTCATTTTATACAAATACTCAATTTATTTTCATCACTATAAAATGAATTTGAAAGAGATTAAAATAAATTTTTCATTTTTTAACATGGAGTGGAGGATTTGAACATTCATTATTTTCTCTTATTAGGGATGGTAGAAAGACCTCTAACACAAGTATCTTGAAAATAAAGGGAAGCGCCACCCATCTAACACCCATCAAAGTGTGTATAATAAATGGTAAAATAAGGTATGTATTGAATCCTTGATTTAATATGTGGAGGCAGCCTGGATATTATTTACTCGGCAATAATGGGACATCGAAAAACAGACAGAGAGACGACATTTCAAAGATTTGAAGTTGACCCTCGAGCAGCTATTTCTTAGTCGACTCTTTTTGTTCCTTCACACTTGTATCCATGGAGAATAATATAATGTAGTTCATTTACTTTGGTTATTCAACTGGTCGAGAGCTTCTTAGAAAAGAAGCATCTGAGTTTGAAAGAACAACGATTCAAAACCTTCTAAAAGCGTTAAAGAGCCAAAGTAGAAGATAGATGAACACAGAGTCGTATAGCTATAAATATTAATGACATAAAAGAAAGAAACATACTTTTTCAAACCACGCAACGCCCATAAATTACACGATACACACAACCATAAACCCACCTCGTCCCGGCCTCATTATTTAGTCATCAGTAGACAATTCCCTTGTAAGAGCAAAGCTACAACTTTATTAATATAAAACATGGGCGGGGCCCCCTCAGTGATGTCCCGGCAGCTTCTCCTTGATCTTCTCCATTATTCCCTTCTTCTCATGGTGGCCCTCGTGCTCCGCCGACGAGTACCCACCAGGCGTCGTCGTCGACACTGCTTCTGGCCTATCATCATGATGTCCCGGCAGCTTCTCCTTCACCTTCTCTTTCAGCCCCTTCTTCCTCCTCCCTCCATGCCCATCATCTTCCGACTGCCATTTTTTCCAACACAAAACCAACGTTAGAAAGGAAAAACCAAATTCGGAACTCAATCATAGACGACGGGGCTTACCGAGCTGGAACTGCTGGAGCTTCCCGAGCGACGAAGTATTGCTCCATGCTCCTTATGCCGCTGGTGGTGTCCTCCGCCATAACCTGTGCCGCCGAATCCACCGGTCTCATACGTCCCAGCGGTGGCGACCGGGTCGCCGTACTCCCCGGTCCGACGAACCGGGTTGCCGTACTGGTCGGTCTCCTTGAACTCGCCGGTCCGGCGAAGAGGGTTGCCGTACTGACCGGTCTCCGAGATGACGTTGCCATATTCGTCAGTCCTGCGAATCGGGTTGCCGTACTGATCCGTTCCAGATTGGTAGTGCGCCATTTTTTCAAACAGAGATCGAATGAGATATAATTCGCTTGAGTTTACAGAATGCAGATGGCGTTTGGAAGTGAAGACTGTTGGATTAAATAGAGATCCAATTAGTAGATAGAGTTTCAGAAACACGTGCATGTAATCCATCGCGGGAAGGAGTTTTATCTGACACGTAGCTTTGGGCGACCACGTGGCGGGCGATGGTGAGGACAGGTGTGAGGGTATATGTCGGCAATTGAGATTAGGGTTTTTGTTTGTGGATGATGTTGCCAGCTGGCAGTTCAGTTGGCCAAGTGGAGTGATCCTATTGGAAGTTAGAAGTTGAGGCCGTGGTGCGTTTTGCAGTGTAGTTCTTAAAGAAAGTTGTTTGACTGTGTAAAATCTTGTAACTTCAAATTTTATCTTTGCTAGCTTTGACCCTACTTTTGAAGATTTCCTATCGTTCTAGTCATGCTTCAAAAGTTGTAAAAATTGAACGCAATCCAATCTGTCATTCACCATTCTTCTAATTAGTTAGTTTGATACTTCATCTTTTTTATTGTTTAAGTAAACAAATTCTTTAAGATGTATTAATTTTAAAATATCAAAGTTTCTTAATTTTCTAATATTTTAAAATATCAAAGTTCAATGCTTATTAGAAAAGAAAATGATTATACTATCCGTTTGGAATACATTTTAATTTAAATGTTTTTCAAGAATGCATTTTTTAAAAAAACATTTTGTATAAAAATTGTTTATAATTTAAACACTTGTATGTTTGGTTGCATTCCCTCATAAGTGTTTTTATACACAAGTTAGTGTATACTTAAAAGGTTTTTTTAAAAAAGTTGGTTTCAAATGTTTCTCTCAAAATGGTTTATTTATCAATCTCATTTTCTAATAAGTCATTTTTAGTAGTTGCCAAATACTAGAAATTTTTTCAAAATGATTTATTTTCAAAATTAAACACTTGAAAAGTTAAACCAAATACACCCTTAGATGGAACCAAAATCAAAACTAACTGTTTGATATAAGATTTTAAATCGAATTGACTCCTTCAACTAAGGGTTCGTTTTGAATACATTTTAATTTAAATGTTTTTCAAGAATACATTTTTAAAAAAACATTTTGTATAAAAATTGTTTAGAATTTAAACATTCATATATTTGGTTACATCTCTTCACAAGTGTTTTTTGTACACAAGTTATTGTATCTTTAAAAACTCTTTTTAGAAAAGTTGGTTTCAAGTGTTTCTCTCAAAATGATTTTTATTTATCAATCTCATTTTCTAATAAGTCATTTTTAGTGGTTGTCAAACATTAAAAATAAAAATTCAAAATGATTTTTTTTTTTTACAAAATTAAACACTTGAAAAGTTAAACCAAACACATCCTAACAAACTTTAAAACTATCTATTAAATGATGCAAAATGTTTGAAATCTCATGTTTTCAATTAATGTTAACGGTCCAACCTCAATCAAGATCATAAGATCCAATGAATTGTAACTGAATACAAAAGGATGAAGAGAATTTTGATGACAAATGTCACAGGTAATTGACATGTACCTTCTATTCAAGATCCTACATGGATGACAAACTATGAAATAGTGCATCAATAACGCGTAGCTGATAAATTTGAGTCCACAAAAGAAATAAAAAATCAAGTACTTATGCCCCCCACTAAACTTCAGGAGAAAATTTAGGGGGAGTATTATTTAAAACTACTCCATTTGAATTTGAATTTAATAAACTCAAACCGTTTAAAAATAATAATAATAATAAACTCAAACAATTTTAAGAATTTTATTAAATTAATTCTGCTCAAACATGAGCATACCTCAACTGAGGTAAAACGTATACCTCAACTGAGGTAAAACGTGTAATAATGACTGATGTTTGTGGTTCGAATTCTTCACCCCATATATTGTAAAAAAAAAACTTACAATCCTTATTATATATTAGAATTTTAGGAACTCAAATTGTAATTTGATCCACACATGAATGAAATAAAGGACCTCTAAACTGAAAATATTTTAAAATTTTAATATGAAATAGATCCAGAATTTGAATTTAATTTTATAAGCTCATAAACAATTCTAAGAATCAAACTTAATTTAGAAAATATCAAATAGATCTTGAATTTTATTTACTTCTAAAAATATCAAATAGATAGAACCTAAATAGAACCTAAATTAGAAACAATTGTAAGAATTAATCCAGACTTCAGGAACTCGACCTGTGTAATTATTGGATCGCAAACATAATAAAAAATCACTAACGAGATTGTACTACATAATTATTTAACGAGACTACTCCAATTTATTATTCGAAAATATAAAATCTACCAGGTTTGGTTATATAGAAAATTAAAATACTTTTATAATTTCTGGGGTGCAAAAATTAAAACTACCACTTGAATAATTTCTCGTGTAATTAATGAAAGCACAGTGCATATAGCAAAATGATAAGCTGCCCTATAAATTCATATAAATACCCGAAAAACAAATACCTAATATTACTTTCTTTAAATTAAACTAACAACTTCAAAAATACATAAATTACTTAATACACACACCCTTTATTATTATTATTATTTATGTAATAACATTCCAGCTCTATAAAGCCGCCATGTCCAAAACTTCTCAAACAAACAGCCTCGTCAGTGGTGATGTCCGCCCGGCAACTTCTCCTTAATCTTCTCCATTATCCCCTTCTTCTCACGATGCCCGCCCTGTTCCGCCGCCGTGTACGTGTACCCGCCGGAACCCGTCGTCGCCGCCGACTGCGTAGTGTGCGGCTTATCGTGATGAAATAGTCCACCCTTGTGTTGCTGCTGCTGCTGTCCTACGCCGCCGTATCCACTGCCTCCCTGGTAGTACTCGTCGGTCCGGCGGACCGGCTCGACGTACTGGCCGGTCTCGGTGATGATGTTGCCGTATTCGTCGGTCTGGCGAATCGGGTTGCCGTACTGGTCGGTTCCGGATTGTGCACTGTACTGGTTCTGGTAATGTGACATTGTTTTTTATGTTGTTGGAAGTGGAAGAAGATGAGTTTGGGAATGGGGAGATTTGTTGAATGATATATTTATAGAGAGAGGGAATTTTGTGGATAAGATTTTGGGAAAGTTTCTGCATGTAATTAGAGGACTACACGTTCAATGGGGACTGGGGAAGGCTTTGGGTTTTGACACGTCGGTTTTCGAAGGCCACGTGGCTGGGTTCAGCTGTGGACATGTGTAAGCTTTTTATGTCGGCAATTATTTATGTTACATTGATATTTAAGGTCCGTTTGGAATACATTTCAATTTAAATGTTTTTCAAGAATGCATTTGTTTAAAAACATTATGTATAAAAATTGTTTAAATTTAAACATTGATATATTTGATTGCATTTCTTCACAAATGTTTTTATATACAAGTTATTGTTTGCTTAAAAAGTCTTTTTTAAAAAGCTGGTTTCAAGTGTATCTCTCACAATGGTTTATTTATCAATCTCATTTTCTAATAAGTCATTTTTAGTGGTTGTCAAACACTAGAAATTTTTTCAAAATGAAACACTTGAAAAGTTAAACCAAACGACACACTATTAATTTATAACGTAATTCTAAACTGAATTTTTATGTTTATGTTATGTGTCAAATGGATTCCTGAGCTTTAGAAATGGTCTAATTGATTCGTGGACTAGTTTTTTTAATCTTGAGGAGTGTCTTTTAGCTTGTTTTAATTTTGGGAAAACATCAATTTTGATCCCAAATTTAGTCTGTTGTATCAATTTTAACCTTGAACTTTCAAATTGAAACCCAAACTGATTGTATCAATTTCAACTTCAAACTTGCATAAGTGTTGCAATGTAAACCTCTAGTTAAATTTCCACTTAAATTTCCATTAAAGCATGTAATTGACAATTTTCTCCTTTTTTTTTCTTAATTCACATTGCACTTGAGTTGGTTGCTTATAAGAAATTTGTTAGAGAAACTCTCTCTATTTGAAGAAATCAAATATTCGAGGTTGATTCTTCTCATTGTTATTAGCCTCATCTAAAAAAAATCACAAAGTTATTAGCAACAAGAAAAATCCAAAATTATGAGAAATAAAAGACTCAAAATTGCTTTACTTTCGTTTTATACCTTCACACGTCCTTCTAATTAGCAAAGAAAAAGACAACAGTAAAAGAAGGAAAAAAAACCCAAAGTTCTTATCAATAAGAAAAAACCAGTAAACATTTGAAAAAAAAAATCCCCCAAAATTACTTTGCTTTAAGTAATCCTAGATAGTAATAAAAAAAAAAAAACCTACAAAGTTCTCAATAACAAGAAAAAGTCATCTAAAATAAAAAGAAAAAAAAAAGCCTCAAAGCTATTTTTTCATCATCCTATGCATGTTCTTCTAAGTAATTAAGAAGATGCAACAATACCCACAAACACATTAAGAAGAAAAATAAGAGAAAACTCACGTACAACTTTTCAACAACGAAAAGTTTCTTCAAACAAAAGTTTCTCCAATAATTTAATTTGCAAAAAACCAATGAATTTGAAAAAAAAAGAAAAAAATAAAATAGACAATTACATGCTTTAGCGGTAGTTCAAACGAAAAATTAATCGAAGGTGTATGTTGTAACACCTATGCAAGTTTGAGATTAAAATTGATACATACTAAGTTTGTGATTCAATTTGATGAAATAAAAAATTAGGGTTAAAATTGATACAATTTGCTAAGTTGATGGTTCAATTTGAGAAAATTGAAAGTTAAGAGTTAAAATTGATACAACGTGCTAAGTACGTTTAGGGTCAAAACTGATTTTTTTTCCTTTAATTTTAGTTTAAAAGTTCTAGAGCTTTCTTTTCTTTTTTTTAGTTCAACAATATGGGATGGTTGGGGGATTCGAACTCATGACCTCTTGGTCACAAGAACATTTTTTTTTTATTATTATTTAATGGGGTTATTAACACATTCAATGTTTTCTAAATTTTATATCCTATTGATATAAAATTGAAAGTTTAACCTCCTATTTAATTATATGTAATATTTGGTTAAAAAAAAATTATATGTAATATTCAATTATTCAACATTTTTAAGGTTCATGGACTTGGGAACAAATTTGAAGGCTCAATAATTTTATTAGATGTTTTTTAAAGTACAAAAATATTAAAAATATATATATTAGCTAGCAAAGGAGTAACTCATATATCTTATAAATTGTGAAATCTCTATCCACTTTTTCAACGTGGGATCCTCAACAAGAAACTTAACATAAAAGTTTTTGGTAATTTAACTCGTATATTATTTTGGGAAAATTTCAATACTATACAATATGTACTTATTCTTTCATTTACAATAATTAAATGATATGCCATTTTCTTTTAATTCCACCCTATTTTTAAAGCTACTATTATGGCAAACAAGGAAATTAATATATATATATATATATACACTATTTTAGTAGTATTAGAAATTCTCTATTATTTTACTTAGTTTATATTTGGATAAATTTTCTTAATCTAAACAGTGGAATACACATATAACTATTAACTTTCAGAGGAATTCATTGTACTAAAAAAAACCAATTGGTATAAATAATGTAAATGTTTATATATCTAGAACTTAGAAAAAAGAAAAACACACTTGGGGTAAATAATAATGCAGTTGTTTATATATCTAGATCCTAGAAGTGATGGTTTAATGTTTGCAATTTTTAAATTTCATTAGGGTTTGTTGGAAGAGTGATTAGAAGAAATATTACCATGCAGGTTGTTTTAGATCGATGAATTACAAAATCAAAGACTTAGGTCACTCTATCTTATGTTGGGTCTAGATTGAGAAATATAATATACACTAGAGTATAATTAAAGTTTTAGTGATATTAGTGAGTTTTTGTTTACCGATTTATATTGTGCATTGCATTGTCCTATCTTAATTTTTTGCAGACCTTGATGTGTAAGAATTGGTTTTTGTTAAATTAGTAAACTTTATGAGAGAAAGATTTTATGCATGACTATGGATGGACTAATACCTTTTATATCAGCTATGGACCATCCTAAAGCAGATTTATGATCACGCAGCACTCTCAACAATTTTTCTTCCTCTACTTTATTCAGAGAAGCAGATATAATAACAGGAAACGTGGATGACTCACCTAAGAAAGCATATCTAAGATGTGCAGGTAATTGTTTCAACTCTGATGCAGATACTTTAATAGGAACATCATCCTTAGCAGTTAATTCCATGACCTTGCATTTCATTTTTCGCTCAACAGGTAAATGATTCAAAGCATCACAGAAGAAAGCAATATCCTGGTTTAAGTCACCTAAATGCTCAACAGCTAAATCTAACATGCTTATTTTCAGAGGATCAGCAGGCATAACAACATCCCTAATCTCAGCAATAGTAGCATCAACAATATCTATCCTATGGCATGTACTAACCCCATCTGGATATTTCATGGATCGATAAATGTTGAAAACTACCTCTTCTTCGTTGACCCTCAAGGTTAGCTTACCCTGCTGCACATCAATCAAGGCACGTCCTGTGGCAAGGAATGGTCTACCCAAAATAATGGGAATCTCAGCATCCTCCTCCATGTCTAAAACCACGAAATCTGCAGGAAAGATAAATTTGTCAACTTTAATTAAAACATCTTCTATCACACCTCTAGGATATGTCATCGATCTGTCAGCCAACTGCAAAGAAATAGTAGTAGGCTGTACCTCTCCAAGACCTAACTTTCTAAACACAGACAGAGGCATCAAATTAATACTAGCACCAAGATCACATAATGCTTTATTAAAAGAAGAACTACCAATAGTGCAGGGAATAGTAAAACTCCCTGGATCTTTCAGTTTCTGAGGTAACTTTCTCTGTAATATGGCACTACACTCCTCAGTGAGATTTACAGTTTCATAAGCCTCTAACTTCCTCTTTTTGGTCATTATTTCTTTCATGAACTTAACATAGTTAGGCATCTGTTCTAAAGCATCTGCAAAAGGAATGTTAATATGGAGTTTCTTAAAAATATCCAGAAATTTAGCAAACTGAGCATCAATCTTTTTCTTTTGAAAACGTTGAGGATAGGGAATAGAAGTAGAATGAGTAGGAAGAGTAGAACAAGTAGACTTTTCAGTCTTAGAAGTCGATGCTGCTCCCTTTTCGGTCTGTGCTTCAATCTCCTTTTCCTCACTGATGATAGGATCCTCAACAGGCTGCTTTTCTGGAACCTCAAGCTGCTTCCCACTCCTCAAAGTAATAGCTTTACAGTGCTCTCGTGGATTTACCTCAGTGTCACTTGGGAACTTACCTTTTTGCATGGCATTCAAGGAAGATGCAATTTGACTAATTTGAACTTCCATGTTTTTAATGGCTGTCCCATGAGTATTAACAGTGCTACTAACAGTGTCTAACATGTTCTCAATCTGATTAGTCCTAGACCTAGACTCATTAATAAATTGACCAACTAAGTCCTCTAAGGAAGATTTCTTTTCTTGTGGTGCAGGTGCAGACATAAATCCAGGAGGTGGTTGCAAGACATTTTTATTATTGGCATAGGAAAAATTTTCATGATTTCTAAGCCCTGGATGATAATGAGTAGGTAAAGAATTTTGGTTACCTCTAAAGCCAGAATTTCTGTTGTTCACATACTGTGCCTGCTCTATGTTTGAATCATCGAAAAATTGGGATGCCTCAGCTGCTGCAACTGACTCAATGGATTGTGAATTCCCTGTAGCAGAGAATTTCAGAAAAGCATTAGCCAAAGAGTGCATTTGAGCTTGTAAAGCTGAGACATTATCTATCTCATGAATCCCAGCGACAGTTCTAGAAGATGAACGTTCCGAAGGCCACTGATACCTGTTCGTGGACATGTCTTCTAGCAAGGTACGAGCATTCTCCACAGTTTTAGAAAGTAAAGTGCCTCCTGCAGCTGCATCCAAAATAGTTTTAGTAGTACCATTCAGACCATTATAAAACAATTGAATCTGTAACCAGTCAGGATAGCCATGCTGTGGGCACTTCCTCAGTAATTCCTTGTATCGCTCCCAAGCTTCAAACAATTGTTCATCATCCTTTTGCTTAAAAGTCCCAATCTCAGTCCTCAACTTAGCTGTCTTTGCAGGTGGGAAATATTTGGCAAGAAAAGCCTGCACCAACGCGTCCCACGTAGTGATACTCCCAGGTGGAAGTGATTGGAGCCAGTCCCTCGCTTTGTCCTGCAAAAAAAAGGAAACAATCGTAAGCGTATGGCATCTTCAGAAACACCATTCAACTTCACAGTTCCACAAATATCAAGGAAAGATTTTAAATGAGAGTTAGGGTCTTCAGAGGGGAATCCTCTGAATGCACTATCTCTCGCCATCTGGATGAGGCCAGTTTTGAGCTCGAAATTGTTTGCATTTATTGGCGCGTAGACTATTCCAGATTGTTGATCAGGAAAAGTAGGCTGGAAATAGTCCCGTATTGGCTTCTGCTCATCTTGTGGATTTGGATTGGCCATTGATGCAAGTCTTTCCCTTTTCTCCTTCCTGTTCTTTTTGCAAGTCTTTTCGATTTCAAAATCAAAGGGCACTAGCAGAGCGTCCTTGTCTTTTCGCATACAAAATCACAACCTAAAGTAAACAAAAACAAAACAAAGAATAAAACAAAAACAACAAAAAGAAACAAAACAAAAAGAAAAATAAGAAAACACAATAAAATACACTCTAAAGTAAGACCAAGCAAATTCCCCAAAATATTAAGCGAACTAAATAATTGCCAATCCCCGGCAACGGCGCCAAAAACTTGATGCGCAAATTGCTAACCGCAAGTGTACGGGCCCAAGTTATAATATAGTGATTGAAAATCGAATGTCGTCCTCTGGATTGGTTTTCTAGTTCCCCTAATTACTAAAGGTATATTCGCCCAATTTTATTTAGAGAAAATAATCGAGAAATATGCAAATCAATAACAAACTAATCAAAGCAATAAAATATGGAAACTCAATGGAGAAAGGCCTTAGGGAATTGATTTCACCTATTAGATGCATGAATTAATTTAAAGAATAATTAGGAACAAATTCCTAACAAGTTCATAAACCAAGGATTATCGATACTTAAAAGCCTCTCCCGAGTACAATTAATTCTTTATGCAAATTAAGAAATTGATATCCCTATCTAATCTCAACAATAAGCATAAGCAATAAGAACAATCCTTATAACGGTTTCTCAAGCAATCCCAAATCTCCCGATTAAAGAATTACCTAAGTTATGCAATTGATGGTCTAATCTAAACTACCCTCTCCCGAGCAATTAGTTCAAAAACGAAAATCATACAATCCGTGATCAAGGGATTATAAGCACTAAGCATACAATTGCATAAATAAACCACGTTACGAAACGTCCTAAAAAAAACCGTAAATTAATCCATACAAGCTAATGGCTACATCAAGCCCCTAAGAAACAAAATTTAGCTACACATGGTCTCTAAAATACAAGCGAAATCAGTCCCAAACATCATATAAATCAGTACAAGAAATAGGGGAGAAAGATTAAAACTCGCTAGCCGTGATTCCCGCGCGTTCCCGCCACGATCCTCCCGATCTAAGCTCCGAAATTAAGCTCCTCTATGTTTCTGCCCTCTTCTGTCCAGATTGTGCTCTCAAAAGTCGTCTTTTTCTCTCCAAAACAGCTCCCCCATTCAGATGGCATCGCAAACAATATATACTGTCCATTCTGCGCGACAGCGTCGAGACGCTAAGGACACAGCGTCGCGACGCTGTCGCGCGCGTGCCCTAATTATTTTAGGAAAGTTCGCAGCGTCGAGACGCTGTGGAGGTAGCGTCTCGACGCTGCCTCCATTCGCGCGCCTCCTGACTTATACCTAGCGTTGAGACGCTCCAAGGGCTAGCGTCTCAACGCTAGGCCCAAAATTTCTCTTCCTTTGCTGTTTTCTTGGCTCGAACTTATTCTTTAGCTCCTAAATCACCGGTAATGTTAAAAAACGTCGATTTCCATTGAAATGCTTGATTCCTACAAAACAAAACCAAATAGAGATAAAAATGCCCAAATAATACTCGAGACTAACGATAAAATCATATAAAATATAGCACAATAAATTGCGCTATCACATATTAGTGCGCAAGTGGCCTTTGTAGTCAAAATTGTGATGCTTGTTGATGTTAGATAACTCTAAGATATGTATTTGAATGTACGTTTTTGAGAATCATCTTTCTCGGGATGACTTTTTTGACTCGCAATGTGGGTTAATTAGATAAATTCTCTGGAATTAGAATTAATAAACATTGCCCTACAATAACTCATCTTTTTTTTTTTTTTTGCAGATGACAGCTTGGCGTTCTTCAATACCTCGAAGAAAGAGGGATAGTGTATCATGAAGATTCTTCATTCGTATGAGCTAGCTTCAGGACAGAAAATCAACCTTGACAAATCCCTATGTTTAATCAGCAAGAATATTATCGTGTCCAAAGCGGCCGAGATAAGTAAGGAGCTTGGGGTCACTAAATCTGAGTCTATTGGGCACTACTTAGGTCTCCCAGCTCAAACTGGTAGACATAAGGGGATTATGTTCAGTAGGCTCAAAGAAAGGGTTTGGAAAGTGCTCCAAAGTTGGAAGGAGAAGCTTTTCTCGGTGGGAGGGAAAGATGTGTTTATTAAAGCCATAGCCCAAGCTATCCCGCTGTATACCATGAGTTGTTTTAAGATCCCTAAATCTATTTGTGAGGAGATCAATAAGGTTTGTGCTAAATTCTTGTAGGGAGCTTCGAATGGCAAAAGAAGAGCACACTGGGCTAGTTGGAAGAAGTTAATGTTTAAGTAAAGATGAGGGTGGCATGGGGTTTAGGGATCTTGAGTTGTTTAACAAAGCTATGTTGGCCAAAATTAGCTGGAGAATATTAAAGAATCCTGGAAGCCTCATGGCCCGTGTTCTAAGAGGCAAGTACTTTAGCGGGAGCACCTTCCCCAAAGCTAAAGCCAATGGGAATTCTTCTATTGTGTGGAAAAGTATCGTGTGGGGGAGAGATCTCTTCAAGGTGGGCTACAGATGGAAAGTAGGTGATGGGAGGCAAGTGTACATCGAAGAAGGCCCTTGGATGATGGATGATGGGAACTAGAAACCTATTAGAGTCGATGAGAACCTTAAAGGTAAAAGAGTGGTGGAGCTCATTCAAGAGGACGGGAATTGGAAAGAAGATCTGATAAGGAACTCTTTCATTCGGAGTAGGTGATGGGAGGCAAGTGTACATCGAAGAAGGCCCTTGGATGATGGATGATGGGAATTGGAAACCTATTAGAGTCGATGAGAACCTTAAAGGTAAAAGAGTGGTGGAGCTCATTCAAGAGGACGGGAATTGGAAAAAAGATCTGATAAGGAACTCTTTCATTCGGAGTGATGCAGAGATTATTCTTAATATTCCCAAGAGAAACATTTCAAAAGAAGACGAGATTATTTGGGGGAAGGATTCTAAAGGCTTATTTTCGGTTAAAAGTGCTTATCGCACTACAGTCCTCGCGGATAATTGAAATTCAGCTTCGGGATCAGATTTTTCTTCTTCCAAAAAGCTTTGGAGGTCTATTTGGCAGTTGGATTGCTGGCCAAAAGTTAAAATTAATCTCTGGAAAGCGATGAATGATGTGCTGGCCACAGTAGAGAGTATTAAAAAAAGAGGAATTGACTCTAACGAGCTGTGTTTCTTGTGCAGGAACAGGCCAGAGGATGTGGAACATTTGTTTTGGAATTGCAAATGGGTTAGGAAACTTTGGGGATCCCTTATTCCTAATTCTGAAGCAATTTTTTCTATATGCAGGGGCTGGTGGAGATTTAAAGATTATTGGGAAGCTTTGTCCAGGATCCTGGATCTTCAGAAAGCGAGGACAGCGTGTAATCTAATTTGGGCGATTTGGAACAAAATGAATCAATTGAAGAATTCCAAAAGTAGAGCAGATTAAGTGCAATCCATTGCAGATATTACATGTGCGGTTCAAGAGGATAAAAAGTACCAGTTGAGTTCGCCGGAGACCCAGCTGAGTCATGGTGTCTGGAAGCCTCCCGATGGTCTTCTGTGGAAGATGAATGTGGACGCCGCCTGGTTTGACGCTTCAAGCTCCGGTGGAGTGGGCTGGCTTATTCGCGACTCAGCCGGTTCTTTGGTCGGAGCTGGCTGCAAAAAGATCTCGAGGAAATCAGAGATCAAAATGTTAGAATCATTGGCGATTTTAGAAGGCATAAACCAGTTTACAACAAACGGTCTTCTTACCCCGGATTTTCTTAGTCACAATCTGGTTATTGAATCGGACGCCGCCACAGTAGTGAAGCTAATTAATCGAGAAGCGGAGGACTTATCTGAAATCTCCCTTCTGATCGACGAGATTCAGGTCCAAGCGACTCGCGCCAATGTGGTTGAGTTCGTCTTTAGCCCGAGAAACACACATTTTTTGGCTCACTCCCTTGCGCGCGCTGCTGCTCATTTCAGCGATTTCGTTTTCTTTCCTTTTGATCCTTCTCTGTGCTTGAGAATGGATGAGTCGATTTCCGAAGGCGTGTGGCCTTCGCGATTTTTTTTTCGATTTTGGAGGGCTTGTTTTGTGTAACGAACGTTTTATCTCCTTCGTGAGTTCTTTTTATATATTTTTTTTTTTTAAAAAAAAAAAAAGAACAATACTTTTCTATACACAGCAATCAATAGCAGTCAACTTTCCCATACAGTATATTTTCATGAGTCTATTTCTATTACATTTTGTAAATAAACATGTTTCACTAACTAAAAATTATATACAATGTTAGAAGAGTTAGGGGGTGTTTGGGGCACTGAATAGGTTATAATAAGGTTATAATAACCCCCTTTATTATAACCTATTCAGTGTTTGGGGCATAAACAAAAATAAATTGTGAGGTGGGTTATTTTTACCCCCGATTATTTTATTAATTCTCTACAGTAACCATCATTCAACCCACTCGATTATTCTATCCATTTTCTACAGTAACTCTCTCATCTCTTCTTCCATGCGACTCCTTGACTTTTCCGACGACCGGCGAAGTTTCCGACGGCTGCCGACGACTTTTCTGGCGATCGCCAACGAATTTCCCGGCCACCGATTTTTTTTCTTTTTTTTTTTTCATATTTCTTCTCATTTTCATTTTGAAAAATATAAAAAATGAAAATAAAGAAAAAAAATCGAAGGTTGCCGGAAAAGTCATTGACACCATCGAAGGTTAACCAACTTAAAAAAAAAAAAGAACATTCAACACACTCAAGTTTATTTCAAATGATTTTTTTTTTTTGAAAATTTATTTCAAATGATTTTATTGATTAAAAAAAAACTAAAAACTAATATGATTTTTGAACTAAACATTTACAATTTTTATTTTGGCAATACTAAAAGTTAACTAATATGATTTTTCTATACCAAATCCTAAACTTTTTTGTTTTGTAAAAAAAAAAAACATAACCCTAAAGTGAATCGTATATCATATAAAAAAAAAAAAAAAACTAGAAAAAAAAACAGTCAGTTTGAAACTTTGATTCAGAACCCCATGTTAAAACAGATCAGCACTCCAAACACAGATTATTTTATCACAGACTAAAATAATCTGCACTCCAAATACAGATTATTATAACTCCCAGACTATTATAATCCCCAGATTATTATAACCAATTCAGCGCCCCAAACAGTCACTTAGTATATATGGACTCCTATAGCCTTTTGAGTTTGAAGAGTATTAAATGACCTGGCCCAAGAATGACATAAATAGACCGACTTTGAACCCAACTAATCATTGAAAAAAAAAAGTACTGAACAAAATGAAAGATAAAAATAATAAATTACTACGATCACTTAATTTTATTGATGATAACATCACTCCAAACAGAAAAAAAAAAAAAAAAAAAAAAAAAAAAAAAAAAAAAAAAAAAAAAAGTAGTTCCAATCTTAATATATATATATTTTTTGAAAAATCTCCAATCTTAATATATTGAACAAATAGTAGAAGATAGTGAAATGTTTGTTTACTTGTGACCTAAGCAGAACCTGAATTTATAATACAAAAAAAAAAAGAAAAAAAAAAGTGACTGTTTGGTGGTAAGTTGAAATATAAAATCAATTTTTCAATGTTGTAATTTTTATAAAATTAATCACACTCGACTACTTGAGGTTAAATCAATAATTAATTATAACCACACTTGAAACCGAGAGACAGGTAGCCGGCCCTCACTCTCTTTTGTTCAATTAATATCATTATTTTTAATCTTCATGTTTGACATTCATTTATCAATACAAAATTAAGTATCCCCACCTGTGTATTGATTTTAAACTTTGAATAAAGTAAAGATCGTTTTTTTAAACAAAAAAGAAAAAAAGTAAATATATATATATATATATATATATATATATATATATATATATTTTGGAGTTCATCAACATTTGGGGGTAGAGGGATACTTTAAATATTAGTAAATATTAGTTTATATATAAAGATACTTTAACTACTTGTGATCATAATTTATTTAAAGAGAATATTATTAGTACCAATCTAAAAATAACTCAACTGATTATATCTTCGACTAAGAGGTTAAATATTTTAATCCTCCTCTTTGACCTAAAAAAAAACTTTATTCGAAAAGAATATTGTTGATGGTCAAATTTGGCCAAGCACTCAGCCTGACTTCCACGTGACACCAGTAGTGAATTTGTTTGAGGGGGGAAGATGTGACTTGCAAGACAAAGTAAATCTGCACACCGGTGTGGTGCTTGTTACACTGCCTCCGATGTCTAAGTCAGCAAGGAGTAAGGTGAGAGAGCAAGAGAAGGAGTCGAGTCCAGAGAATAGAGTCCGGGTTCTCTTCTTCAATGACGAAGAAGGGTTTATATACATATTCCTGCCTTTGGGTTTCTAGGCATTTAAAGACGATCTCGGCTAAACCAGGTTGAACTAGGGCGGCCAAGGACACCAAGGACCAAGCGGGGAGGAGAAACTCGGCCCACACGAGTGGGCCGAGTGGTCGGGCCTTGACCATGGTCGAGGCCGAGCATGGCCCACGGGGTTGGGCCAGCCTTTAGCTCGCCTCTCCTTCGAGTCTGCCTTCTAGTCGTGTCTTCGGCTCAGTGCTGTGCTATCCTGCTTAGTCCTTTGATTTCGAAGTAGATAGAATTACCTATAACAAATATTATTAAACATAAAATTATTGATATGCATTCTATTTTTTTTGAGGATTGAAACTAATATCTATCATTGTTGATTTTTTTTGTCCAATATAAAATCATTGATTGTTTGTGTTGGAGTGTGAAACATAATTTCACATCGATTAAAAATGAAAAAAAAAAAAAAAAAGTAAAAGACGACAACCTCATGAGGTAGGATTCAAAAACAAAATCATATACACAACAGACAATATCATAACTTTTGTTTTATTTATTTATATATATATATATATATATATATATAAATGTTTTGATTGTGATGAGGAAAAAAAGGGGAAAAATTGAGTGGCAAGGCAAAGGTTTTGTGATGAGAATTTGGTTTTGCATCATCTTTTTTTTTTTTTTTTTTTGGAAAATGGTTTTGCATCATCCTTTCAATAATGTTAAAGAAAATAATTGATAATTGGAATGAAGTTTTGTTGTATTGTTCCTCCACTAGGCCTGTCCAGTCCAGTCCAATTATTCCAGTTTGTTCCTTGACCTAATACTTGAAGTTGGAGAGAATTCCCATCATTTTCTCGAGAAACAAACAGAATTTCCTAAATTAAATATTTCCATGCAAATCCCAACCCTACAAGCCAACCAATCATGACCAAATAACAATGTTATCTTTTTCTTCTCCTCTCTCCTCTCCAATAATGCTCATTTTTTTAGGCCTTTCTCTTCTCCTTTGGTACAAAATGGACCATTGAGAGAGTTTAAAGTCTACAATAAAGGCCTCTCTTTTTGTTTCAAAACACAATAATGCATTATAAAAATTTTCTTTACAAATGGTAAGAGATAACTTTTAGAGGGAGAGGAATCATTTTGTTTTATATGGTAGGGTGCAAATGAATTTTACTAATTAACCAACTTGCCTTTATTTTCCAATAAATGTGAGAGTGAGAAAATTTTCATTATTACTCATTTCATTTTAAACAATACTTACTTTTATCAGTATAACTTTATGCCAGTTAAGTTATTCTCTTGTTTTTTTGACAATATGTGGGGTGGGGGATTCGAACCACAGATCTCGTGGTCATCAGTACAACTTTATGCCCATTGAGCTATGTTCTTGTTGGCTTTTGAACAATACTTACTGCATATTGATATGTATGGATCTCCTTATATACTCCATCAAAATCTTAATAATTAAGAAAGAGAGATAGAAAATGAGGAAAAAAAATTATCATTATGTAACCAAGTATTGTCCTTTCATTTATTAATTGACATGTTGTCATCATTTGAAAAGTGATACCAAATCTACCAACATTTAATTTTAGTGTAAACAAAGGGAGTATAGTATTACGGTAATAATAGAAAATTTTCCATGTAAATGTAGAGATTTGAATTAATGATCTTGAAAAAAGAAATAAATATCTTTAACGTTTAGATAAGATATCTTTTTAACTTATTTATTACTTTTAGATTGAAAACCTTCAACCACAATTCATAAACTCTTCTTGATCTCGCTCATCGATGACTCAAATTTCGATTTTGATCTTTGAGGTATGGAATCTTTTTTTTTTTAATTAATTAAATTTTATCAAATTGAGAAAATGGGTAAAAGAATAATGGATGGGACCTCCCATTTTTCTAATAAAAGGAGTTTTTTTTTTGTTCTTTTTTAATAATTATCATTAAAGGTACATTGATTACATTTCAAAGTAGAACATATCCACATTAAACAAGACCAAGTACCAATAACAATGATGAAACCACCCTGGATTTGTTTCGCTTTTCCTTTTTCCTCAGCACATAAACATGTCACCAGCCGCCATGATTGGCTGGTTGAGAAAGGGAAATCCCCACGAATCAACAAACCCATCAATGCCGGAAACTTCATCATGATCCTCAGAATCATACAGATTTCTAGTACTCGAGTTTATGAAGCCAATGATTTCGTTAAGCGAGTCCAATCTGTGGCGGAGCTCCGCCATCTGTGCCCGGAGCACCGAGTTCTCCGCCTCCAGACTCAGGTAAAGTTGGGTGGTGAAATTGATGTTAACGGCGATCTGCTCATTCTCCGTTCTGATCTGGCTCACCTGAGCCGTCAGATCGTCGAGCTGCTTCTGTTTTCGCATCCTAGATCGGCGAGCCGATTCTCGATTCGATATCATTCTCTTCCTCTTCCTCTGATCCACGATCAGCCGCAGATCTTCGTCGGAGCTGGGAGATCCCGATGAACTTCCTACCGGAGACGCCATTAAAACCGGCCGTGTCTCAAACAGAGGAAAACAGAGGAGTTTATTGGTTTGTGGAGAAAGGGGATGAAATTCGATGTGGGTTTTGCTCGAAATGGCACGAATTAAAGAACCCAGATGGTAGTTTCAGCGATCAATGAAGAAAAAATTTAAGATAATGAAATTGGGAAGGGGAAGGCTAGTTCATGAGAAGACGTAGAACCAGTAGAGGAATACAACAGAGAAGGATTGAACAAGATGAGTGCGGCGGCGGAGAGCGGAGTTGATGATGAAACCAGAGAGAAGGATCTCACTGACTACAGGAGACATGAATACGGAGCAGGAAAGAGCAAGAATCGAAGCATTAAAACGCACCTGAAATATTTTCTCGGGAAAATCTGGGGAAAGCAGAGGAAAAACAGAGAGACAGAGAGATTGAAAGAGAGAGAGTAGAGAGAGGAAATGGAGAGGAGAGGTTTTGGGAAGAAATGGTGGTGGATTTTATAGAATTGAAGTGCCCATTGGAATGGATAGAATAATCGGGAAAATGAGCGAAGCTGCTGCGTTGCATCATAAACAACTTTTCTAAAAAAAAATATTAAACAGAAAGTTTAATGGATAGGTTTTTGCTCAAACCGGATTATAGCTTTGTGGATAAAATATTGTGTTTGGTCAGAGTTATGAAATCTAGAGTTGTTTTGTGTTAAGAGTTGGGATAAAACTTCTAATACTAGTACTGGTATGTTTGAGAGTGATTGAGGACCCTTGTATCAAACCTTATTCTTCCTTCGTTTAATGCATTTCTTTTTCACAAAAAAGAAGAAAAAAATGTTTGAGAGTGATTTGAAATTATTAAAATCACTTTTGTCATATTCAAAATCACTACGAAACATGTCTTAATTCAAAATCAATTTTAATGATATAAAAATTGCGTTTAAAAGTATAAAATCAAATATTAAATCAATTTTGAATGGTTAAAGACATATTTCGGAGTAATTTCAAATATGAAAAAGTGATTTTAGTCATTTCAAAATCATTCACAAACATCACCTACATATTCCTTTCATTTAGCATGTGACACGTCATTTAATGATATAATATTTTATTTCATTGGATCATACCATTCTTAACTAATTCTTTCATGGCAAACAATGAATGAAGGTAGCATGAAAATTTTTCCATACTATCTAGTATTAGAAACTTTTCCTTAGTTGGGGTGAAGTTAATAAGTTTGTGAAACCAATAATAAAAATGTTGAAATAAGAGTTAATAAGTGAGTGAGAATTTGTGTTAAAAAAAAAAAAGTGTGTGAGACCTATAATAGAGTGTTATAATTGGTTAATAAATTTGTGGGTCTCACAATTGGATGTTTAATATCCTTGGACCATAACTCCACCCAATTCCTACTTGAGAACTCCTTATCTTTTCGTAGATTGAAGATTGGATCTTCATTCTAAATTTGTTCAATCTCAAAAGATAAAAAGGGAAGAAAAGTGTTTAAGAATATTTGTAAATATGTATTTGTCTAAATAGTATAAATATTACATTTTCTAAATTTGAGAAATTTTTTTTTAAATCTACCTAATTGACTTCAATATATCAACAAAACATAACTAATAATATTTATAATAAATATTATATTTTTTTTAAAATGTAAACCATATATTTATTAATTTAAATATATATATATATATATTTTGTTTATTTATAACTTAGTTAAGTATTTGTGTGTTTATAATATTAGATGGAAACAGCTTTAAAAACTATTTGACAGCAAAGAGTAGCTATAAAGTTGGTTGGTCAGAAATTATTAAAGAAAGTGGTTGAAAACTTTAGGAGTGGAAATGGAAATGGGGATGAGTCATCCATGTTCACCAGCACGCGCAAAATGCTGCACACGAACTCAAACTGCCACCCATACATTTAGACTTTTTTTTTTTAATTAAAAAAAATTCATAATTTTATTTTTCTTAAAATTTACTTAAGCTTTGATTATGGTGCTAAGCAAAAACTTTATTCCAATTTTATAATGTTTTCGAACTAGTACGACAACAATAAAATTATGTTGTCAATTAAGAATTTTATTAATTCACGTCTCTTTGAAGACAAAAAGATCATTTCTATTCAAAATTAGCCGATAATCCACGTTAATTGAATATTGAGATTTAAATCGTCATTTTTGAAAAGACCATCTTTTATGTGGATAAATAAATTTGACTTTTTCTAAAAGATGATTTTTTTTAAAAAATAAATAATAGCAATAAAATGGGGCAACTCTTCTTTAGAAATCTAACCTAATGTAAATAAAATATAATAATGATAATAGCTTCAAAAAAATTGTAAACGTGATTTTTTTTTTTTTTTTTAAGCTCATGGTAGAAACTCATTAATCACATGTATATCAATTATTAATATGCTTCTAGTTTATCAATGGGTAGGGTAATTAGTTAGGATTATATTTATAGTTCATAAATATGTTTGGTTCCTAGTTAATGAATATTGAATGAAATAAAAACATGTCAATTATCGTGGATCAACTTTTCTAAGTACCTTAATATATTATAATAAAAACATGAATTTAATCAATAGTTGGTAAAAAAAAATTTAAGAACATGTCGATTTGTAATTACCTTTATAGATCTTTTAGAGAATATAGCTATATATTTAAATTTTTCCAATTGAAATTCAATCCTATGAAATTAAATCTTTTAAATTAATGCTGCCTACCAAATCCTCTTTAAAATATTTTTGCGTTGAATTTTTTAAGGCATTATCCATGATTGTAGTCTAATATGATTTTAAAAACTATTGTTAAAGAAACAATTTAGTTTTTATTATATGCTAGTATTATTTAAAGTTCATCCTAAATAAAATAAATAAATCAATCGAAATTAAGGGTCCGTTTGGATTACATTTTAATTTAAATGTTTTTCAAGAATGCATTCTTTAAAAAACATTTTGTATAAAAATTGTTTAAAATTTAAACACTCATGTGTTTGGTTACATTTCCTTATAAATGTTTTTATACACAAGTTATTGTATACTTACAAACTCTTTTTTAAAAAAGTTGGTTTCAAGTGTTTCTCTCAAAATGATTTATTTTTCAATCTCATTTTCTTATAAGTCATTTTTAGTGGTTGCCAAACACTACAAATTTTTTCAAAATGTATTTTTTTCAAAATTAAACACTTGAAAAGTTAAACCAAACACACCCTAAAAATCTAAAAAAAAATCTTGGTAACAAAAAAAAAACGTTAAAAAAAATATTTTTGGTCCTCATAATTTCATTGGAGCATCGACGGTTTATATATTAGTATGGATTTAGTCTTTCTACTTTTCAATATATAACAATTTTATTTATGTAGTTTAAAATTTGTAACAATTTAATGCTTACCACATAAAATCTTGTTTATTTTAACCTAATTTCTTATTTCTTACATATGTAAGTAGACCAATAAATTGGTTATGGATCAAATGTATTAATAAGTACAACAACTAGATTGTCACAATTCACATAATAAGAATCAACATTTTATATATTCATGAGATCTTTCATGATAGAACCTAAATCTTCACAAATTTTAAAATAGAACTAAAACGTTTTATAGTAAAGTTTATGGATTAAATTGTTATTTAAATAAAAGTAAAGAGACCAAAATAATTTTCTAGGAAAACTTTTTGGTTTATGAGGTTTTAAGATTAGGTACGTGCTCGGTCCTTAAGGGGTGTTTGTGGCAAGGAGTTGAAGTTATGAAATCTTGAGTTGTTTTATCCTAGGAGTTGAAATAGGAGTTAATGAGAAAATTTCTAATACTACGGTAGTATGGAAAATTTTTCATACTACCTCCATTCATTGTTTGCTTCCTCCATTCATTGTTTGCTATGTAAGAAGCATTTAAGAATAGTGTGAGACCGATGAAATAAAATATTATATCATTAAATGACGTGTCAAAGGCTGAATGGAGGGAGTAGGTACTCTCGTAGTACTAGAAATTTTTCCGGAGTTAATAAGCTTGTGGGATCCACGATAAAGTGTTAGAATTATAGTCAATAAGTTTGTAGGGCCCACAATAAAGTGTTGTATTTAGTTAATAAATCTGTGGGGTCCACAATTGGATATCCAACTCCTACCTCACAACTCTTTGTCCCAAATACTCCCTAAGGTTTCAAAATGTATCTTTTAATCCTTGAGTTTTAAGAAATTGGTTTAAAAGGTCTTTGACGATACTTTCTCCGTTTGAATTATTTGACATTTTATAATTTCCATATGTCAGTTAAAAATAATAATAATAAAAAAAATTACTTTGTTATTATAGAAAACGGAAGAAGTAACATCAAGAACCTTTCAAACATATTTTTTAAAACTCGATGACTGAAATGGTAGATTTTGAAGCCGGAAGAACCAAACATACCTTATTCTAAGAATTCAGGGATAAAAAAATTAATTTTCCTTATTTTTTTTAACCTAATAAATAAAGTTAATTACATTGTAAATGAAAAAAAAAAAAAAAAAACATTTTTTTTTCTTGAGCATCAAATTTCTTATTGTTGCATCAGTCATTTCATTTAATTTAAAGAATAACGGGAGAAAAAAGTTTTCGCTAATTATTTATTGTTAATGGTTTTGTGACTTTTTTATTCTAGACAACGTTCGGTGATTTTTTAAATTATAATTTTCTTTTTTATTGTGGCTATATTTAATAATCTGAAGTTTATTTTATAGTGTTACTGTCGCAATATCAAGTTAAGGTTTCTAAATTTATTTTATTTCACTATTCTTTTTTTTTTTTTACAACAATATTTTATTTCACTATTGGTGCTTATGCACAAACCCCTTGAATGGAATATTCTTGATGAAAGATGCTTTTATACTAAAATCGGAATATTCTTTTCATTGAGAGAGGACATTCATAATTTTAAATTTTCATCCGCACCCACCCCTAAAGAAAAGTAAATCTTTTTTTAGGGAAAAAATCACTTTTACATTGTACTAAGTTGATTGGATGAAGTTTAATCTTAAACTTTAATTGGATCAAATTAAATTATAACTCAAATGATACCATTGAAAAACCAAGCTATGACGGTAAGCTAAAAAGTAACTTTTAATAAACCATCAATATTTGTCAAGCAAGATATTGAAAATGTTAAAATACACTTTTCATCCTTATATTTTATTGAAGTAGTGAGTTAATCGGTAATCCTTGTATTTTCAAATTTGTAACAATTTAGTCTCAAAACTTTACTATGTGACAACCTTAGTCCACAAAATTTAAGAAATGTAATAGTTTGGTTCCTATCGTGAGGTCTTTAACTAGTTTGCTAATTTACATATATAAAAAATTCCTTAAAATCTTTATAAGATTTTACATGGTAGGGACTATTGTTGCAGATTTTGAACCAAATGGACTAAATTGTTATTGTTGATGGTCAAATTTCGCTCAGGAATTTACCTCTCGCTTCACGTGACAGTCAACAGTGAATTTGTAGATGAGCGGGAAAAACGTGACCTGCAAGACGAGCAAACGCTGCACACCGGTGTGGTGTAGACCACACACACTCCGATGCTTAAGTTAGCCTTGGCCGGAAAACACGTAGAATGTATTTAGGGTGTAGTTTTTGGCATACCTAAATGCGTGTGTGGTCTCCCTTTTTATAGATTTCCTCTTAAGGTTTTTGTCGATGCCGGACTTCAAATGATCTCCGGGCCTTTGGCCCTGGTCAGCCTCGGAAATGGGCCGAGGCCGACCTCATCCTTCTAGGGTTTTTAAGAATCCAGAGGTGTTTCGGGACGAACCAGGCCAAACCGGGGCGGTCATAGACATCAGGGACCGAAGGGAGGTGGCCAAGCCCAACCCGCGCCCGCAGGCCGAATGGTCGGCCTCGGCAATATGCCGAGGCAGACCATATGGGTCGGGCCAAATTGGCCCGACCCTTTGGTCCGGTCTTCCTTTGGGTCGGCTTTTTGGTCCCACCTCTGCCCAACTGTCCTCGTCAGCTCCTTGTGCGTCAGTGTGGTCTAAAATTACCTATAACATTAAGCCCCCACTCTTGAATTGAGATTCAGGTGCGACTTAATGCTATAGGCTGAGCTCCTTAAGCCCGATTTAAGAGTACGACTCTTGTCTCGTGCTGACCCATGTGTGACTTCCTTGTTATCAAAAGTGGCTAGAGGGCCTCTCTGGTCGGCCTCGGCCTCGGGAAGAGGCCGAACACAACACTTTCCCATTTTAGCTTAGGGGGCGTTGCAGATCCAGGGCCTATCCATAATTAAAAATGGGGAAAACAGAAGACTTCACAATCCTGCATTGAAAACGTTAATTTCTGCAAAAGAAAAATGAGGGAGGAGGCTAGGATCGGCCTTGGCCTCAAGCCCCTGTTAGCTCAACACTTAGCGCACTGCATTCATATGTCAGTCCTTACTGGAAAATAATGGGAGAGTTGCATGATGATTACAACAAAGGAATGTAATGGTCTTAACCTATCCTTATTCCCTGCCCCCACTCAACATGTGCATTTATTACTTCAAGAGTTGCATTTTTCGAGTAAGAAGGACTGATTTCATACCTGACCTTTTGAAGGTGGATGGTCGGCCTCGGCCATGGCATGAGGCTGACCGGCTCCTCGGTGCTGTTTGCTTGCTCGTTCCACCTTAAGCATCTCCCTGCGGCTTTAGGCGCTTCGACTGTGCTAAAAAGTGAAGTGACTGAGAACTCGAACCAGTCACGCTGCTCTGAATGCGTGCCTGAGGGTTGGCTTCGGAGCTGGGATGCTCAGCCTCGGCCTTGGCATGAGGCCGATCATTTCTTCTGCTTTGCTTGCTAATTTGTTCTGTTGTATCTATCCCGATGGTGCGTACACTCAGTCGGGGAAAACTTGGGGAGGCTGGGGAAATACCCGAGTCTCTCTTCAAGTATTGTAGTCATCCCAGGGGTGTGTACACTCTTCCAGGAAAACTTGGGGAGACTAAGGAAATTCTCGAGCCTCTCTTCAAGTATTGTATTCATCCCGAGGGTGCGTACACTCAGTCGGGGGAAACTTGGGGAGGCTAAGGAAATTCCTGAGCCTCTCTTTCCTGACCTTGATCATTCTATCACGCGGGGCGAGATTTCATCCACGGTTGCTGATCCCAGCTCTTATCCAGCTTCAGAGAGCTCCTCGAGTGGTCGTGAGCACATGGACTTCTCGGGGGACGACCGCAATTAGACAACCCAGATGCTTTATTGCTTTTGTTGACTTTATGCTTTCTCAATTCTGCTTTCATAAATTCCGCTTTCTACCATGTATCCTATACTTTTCCCTTTCATGAATGAAGAAGTATGCATTTTATGCCCCAATTGCCTCTTTATCACATTTCATGCAATTTTAATGGCATATAAAGTTATGGCGTGCTTACAAGGAACAATCAGAAACTTGAAGTTTGAAAATGACCCCTTGTAACTCAAGCAAGCAAAGAAGACAAGTCACAAGCGTCACCCTTTACTTCAATAATCAATGCTACTTCCAGCCCCCGCTCAAAAACATGTATTCAATAATTTTGACATGCGTTTTTTTTTTTAGTAATGATAAATTAAATTTGTACCTGGGCATTGGTGGGTGGATTTCGGACTTAGCGTCCAGGTAGTTCACCTCAGCCTTGGCATGAGGCAGACCATCTGTCTTTGTTATCTGCTTGCTTGCTCCGTTGTTGGGCTTGATTAACAGATTTCGAATCAATCGAGCTTTGCTGAATGCTCGGCCTTGGCCTTGGCATGAGGTCGAGCATTATTCGATCTTTGTTGAATGCTCGGCCTCGGCCTTGGCATGAGGCCGAGCATTTTGCTTGCATTGCCTACCGGTCCGTCCTGCTGTGCTCACACCAGGGGTGCATACACTCCTCTGGGGGAAAGCTCGGGGAGGCCGAGGAAGTCCCCAGGCCTCTCTCCAAGCGTCTTGGAATCATCCCAGGGGTACGTACACTCTTCTGGGGAAAAGCTTGGGGAAGCCTAGGAAGTTCCCGAGCCTCTCTTCAAGCGTCTTGGAATCATCCCAAGGGTGCGTACACTCTTCTAGGGAAAAGCTTGGGGAGGCCTAGGAAGTTCCCGAGCCTCTCTTCAAGCGTCTTGGAATCATCCCAGGGGTGCGTACACTCTTCTGGGGAAAAGCTTGGGGAGGCCTAGGAAGTTCCCGAGCCTCTCTTCAAGCATCTTGGAGTCATCCCAGGGGTGCGTACACTCTTCTGGGGAAAATCTTAGGGAGGCCTAGGAAGTTCCCGAGCCTCTCTTCAAGCGTCTTGGAATCATCTCAGGGGTGCGTACACTCTTCTGGGGAAAAGCTTGGGGAGGCTTAGGAAGTTCCCGAGCCTCTCTTCAAGCGTCTTGGAGTCATCTCAGGGGTGCGTACACTCTTTTGGGGAAAAGCTTGGGGAGGCCTAGGAAGTTCCCGAGCCTCTCTTCAAGCGTCTTGGAATCATCCCAGGGGTGCGTACACTCTTCTGGGGAAAAGCTTGGGGAGGCCTAGGAAGTTCCCGAGCCTCTCTTCAAGCGTCTTGGAGTCATCCCAGGGGTGCGTACACTCTTCTGGGGAAAAGCTTGGGGAGGCCTAGGAAGTTCCCGAGCCTCTCTTCAAGCGTCTTGGAATCATCCCAGGGGTGCGTACACTCTTCTGGGGAAAAGCTTGGGGAGGCCTAGGAAGTTCCCGAGCCTCTCTTCAAGCGTCTTGGAGTCATCCCAGGGGTGCGTACACTCTTTTGGGGAAAAGCTTGGGGAGGCCTAGGAAGTTCCCGAGCCTCTCTTCAAGCGTCTTGGAATCATCCCAGGGGTGCGTACACTCTTCTGGGGGAAAGCTTGAGGAGACCTAGGGAGTCCCCGGGCCTCTCTTCAAGCTGCTGTAAACCTTTGAACCGAAATTCGAAGTTCTTTATTTCAAATGAATCAATTGATTACATTCTGAATAACATGCTGCTAAAAATAAAAGAAAACTGGACATGGTCCTAGCGGACTGAAAAACATAATCAAAAGAAATCAATGCTCCATTGGAAGGGGATAGCTTGACCCCTCAAATGCTCGGCCTCAGCCATCTCCCGAGGCCGACGTTGCTTGAATTTTTCTGTCGACGTTTCTGAGCTCCATAAAGTAACATTCTCTCGACATCTTCTACTCGCCATACACTGCTCCTACACCCTCTTCGGTTGGGAATTTCAGGACTTGGTGGTAGGTTGAGGCTACAGCCCTAAGTCCATGTAGGGTGGGTCGTCCCAAGATGGCATTGTATGCTGGGACGCAGTCTACCACTAGGAAGTTGACCATTCTCGTTACTGTCTGCAGTCCTTCCCCAATCGTCACTGACAGTTCGATGCTTCCTCTTGGGCTTACTTTTTCCCCGCCAAACCCCACCAGCGGCGTGAGGCTCGGCCTCAGGCGATGGCTTCCCAGCTTCATGGCGTCGAACGCGGTGGCTGAGAGAACATCAGCAGAACTCCCTCCATCAACGAGAATCCGGTGAACTTTTGCGTTGGCAATCGTTAGGGTGACCACCAGCGCGTCGTTGTGCGGATGACGTATCCCTGCGGCCTCATTCTCTGTAAACTCTAACTTTGGTGAGTTTTCATTGAGTAGGAGCGACTACATACCTTGCTCTCCGGGCTCTTGCTGTGCCTCTCGAATTGCAGCCTTTCGCTTTCTGCCTGACTCTCCTCCGGATGGTCCTCCTAAAATTGTTCGTATCTCGAGCGGTGGGTTGGCACCGCCCTTACCTTGATCTGCTGGCAATGGCCTCTTGCTTCTGTCATTCCCCACGAACTCCTTGAGGTAACCTTCTCGGATTAGGGCTTCTATCTCGTCCCTCAACTGTATGCATTCCTGGGTTGTGTGACCGTGGTCCCCATGGAACATGCAGTACTTGTTCTGATTCCTCCTGTTTGGGTCCGACCTCAATTTTTCTGGGCGCTTCAGCAGGTTTGTATCCTGTATCGCGGCCAATACATGTTCAAGTGAAGCTGTTAGTGGTGTATACCTGTAAAACCGCACTTTTGGTTCCGCACGGCCCCAAGGCTCCTTGATCTCTGGTCGGCCTCGGCCATTGGCCGAGGAGTGCTCTTGCCGGTTTCGGCCTCTCTCTTCGACCCGACGCCCTTTTCCTCTGTCTTCCCGATGCCGGTCAGATACAGACAGCCTTCGGCTTTCTCTCTCCTCCTGCTTGGACCTCAACAGCTCCTCGGCGCTTATGTACCTTTGTGCTCGGGTCATGAACTCCACGTATGTTCGTGGCTGGCTCTCACCGATAGAGTTGAGCAGTCTTTCATCTTGCAGACCTGAAATCACAGCAGTCAAGGCAACTCCATCGTCATAACCTTCTACCTGCAAAACTTCGTTGTTAAACCTGTTAACATAATCTCTCAAACTCTCCCTTGACCCTTGCTTGACTGTTAACAAATTAATCTGCGGCTTCCGTCGATCTCGAGCTCCTAGGAACTGCGTGACAAACACGCGTGCCAGTTCTTTGAACGAACTGATCGACCTGCGCGGTATCTTACCGAACCACTGCCTCGCCAAGCCCGTCAGTGTCAATGCGAAAGCTCGACATCTGGTTGCCTCGTTTGCTCCGTGAAAATCCATCCATGTTAAGTACGCGCCTAGATGTTGCTTCGGGTCTTTCTTTCCGTCATACTGCGGGAAGTTTGGTACCTTAAATTTATGAGGCACCTCCCCTCCCATTATTTCGTCGATGAAGGGTGGCTCCATATCTCCAATTAGCCTTTCTATGTCTTCATTCTCAGTTCTCCTTTGGGAGTCGCGGTGGCTATCTTCCTCCTTCAGCCATTTGGATAACTCCCGCTCTCTCCCCTTTTGGTTCTGCTCGGCCCTGAACCTTGCCCGGGCGTCCAACTTTTTCCTGTCATTGTCCTCTGTACGCATACCTGGCGTTGATTTCACTGGTGAATTCCTGCGAACCCTCTTGTGACTGGGTTCAGCTTCCCTTCGGGTCTGGTCACCCCCTGGACGGTGCATTCGACTAGTTACACTCTCCGAATCTCCAACCTCCTCATCTGCTATTCCTTTACCCTTCTTGGGGTCTCTGCGTACATGATCTTCCTCGGGCCTTGCAGACTCGGGCTTCTTCAACAGACTGAGGATTTCAGTCAAATTCTGCCCCATCTCGTTCATCCTCCCCTTAATTGCTGCGATCTCGGTTTCCTGGGCCTGGAGTCGAACTTGGGGATTCGGTTCGTCAGTCACTGGTTGATCTTGGTGCTCCATTGCTGCTACGTTTTCCTACCGAACTCAACGTTTGCTAGTCAGCGTCTCTCCCCACAAACGGTGCCAACTGTTGATGGTCAAATTTAGCTCAGGAATTTACCCCTCGCTTCACGTGACGGTCAACAGTGATTTGTAGATGGGCGGGAAAAACGTGACCTGCAAGACGAGCAAACGCTGCACACCGGTGTGGTGTAGACCACACACACTCCGATGCTTAAGTTAGCCTTGGCCGGAAAACACGTAGAATGTATTTAGGGTGTAGTTTTTGGCATACCTGAATGCGTGTGTGGTCTCCCTTTTTATAGATTTCCTCTGAGGGTTTTCGTCGATGCCGGACTTCAAATGATCTCCGGGCCTTTGGCCCTGGTCAGCCTCGGAAATGGGCCGAGGCCGACCTCATCCTCCTAGGGTTTTTAAGAATCCGGAGGTGTTTCGGGACGAACCAGGCCAAACCAGGGCGGTCATAGACATCAGGGACCGAAGGGAGGTGGCCAAGCCCGGCCTGCGCCCGCGGGCAGAATGGTCGGCCTCGACAATATGCCGAGGCCGACCATATTGGCCCGACCCTTTGGTCCGGTCTTCCTCTGGGTCGGCTTTTTGGTCCCACCTCTGCCCAACTGTCCTCGTCAGCTCCTTGTGCGTCAGTGTGGTCTAAAATTACCTATAACAGTTATATACTAAAGTTTAGCGAGAAACTTGTTAGTTCAATGAAAGTATATAGGTAACAAATTATTGTTTTTAACCTATCTAAAACTCCAACTACAAAGTTATTTACAAATATACTCACAAAATATTCCAACCCAATTCAATAGTAGAAAAACACACTACACTAATTAATCTAAAATATAGTTCAACTGGTAAAAACACCAACAACTTCCATAAAAATTAGGTGATGGTTTGAACCTTCACCTATATTTAAATTGTAATGCTAGAAAACAAAAACCAAACTTCATGCTAAAATATCTACATTGTGTGAAAACAATGTCTAACAAAACCATAGAAAACTTCTTCCAAAAAGTAGTCTCGCTCAATCACAAAATCGCTCATTTATAGGCTCAAATTCTAAGAGAAAAGTAATGACAAATCAACCCAACCAAGTTAATAATTTAATTCTAATCATTTATTCAATTTCATAGTCGAATGTATCACTCTCACTTAACCAACTTTCAAAGTTAAAAAAAGAATTATTAAAAGAATTTCAAGGTGAGATTTTTTTTTTTTTTTTTTTTTTGACAATATCTGGACAGTGGGAGGATTTGAACCACAGGCCTCTCGATCATTAACACAACTTTTATAGGAGCTGGATTATGTTCTTGTTGACATTTCAATGTGGGCTAGATTTGAAGTATTATTTGATAAAAAAAGCTTTAATATGGAAAAGTATTTGTAGAATTTTATTTAAAAAATATTAATAGAAGTATTAAAACATGTTTAGTGTACTATCCATTTAGATTTGCCAAGCCACCAATTTTAAAAAAGGTCACTAATTGTCAAAAAGGATTAACATGAGGGGTCCCAAAAGGCCAATGAAAAGGCAGAGGGGTTGGATAAAGTTTGGGTTGGTGGGACAGTAGGAGCCCCTCATGGCTTTGGTTGGCCATTGGATTTAGACCAATCAAAACTTTTCTTTTTTCTTTTCCTTTTTCCAACTTAGTCAAGATCTCAAAATCTAAAGTTTGTGTTTTTATTCAATTATGTTTTTACTCTATTTTCTAATTTTCAAATTGGTGGGTTTAACTTCTTCCTTGCTTATGGGTGTAGCCATTAGTTTTGTATATATACTTTTTTTTTAGAACAAATAACTTCATTAAGAATTTCAAATATTAATATTATTCCAATGTGTATATATATACTTGTAAGATACTTTTTCTGTATTTTAATATCTAATTGACATTTCTAGAAAATTTTGTCATTTATATTTTAAAATTTTTCATATGGATCAGTCTGACCACATTTACTGAATTTGCTTTTGTATTTTCAACAACTTCATACCAAATATTCTTCCATCTCTTTGAGATTTTTGTCATATACTATCACCAAGGGTAACTTTTCTTTTTCTTTTTTCTTTTTTTTTTTTTAAAAAAAAAAACCTACAACTTTACTTAACTTGCATATAAAGAGGCTTGTTTGGAAAAATATGTTTAAAAACAAAATAGGATAAGGTTTAGAAACACAAAAGTACTCAATCTAAAAATAAAAAAACACACACACACACACAAAAGTACTCTGTGTACTTAGATGAGTATTCACTTACTCATATTGTCAGGAGGAAAGCTTCATGAATAGCTCTAATGGAATTAGCAAATCCATTAACATAAAGTAAATGAAAAGGTACATTTTTACGCAAACAAGTATTTCACATACATTTACGGTGTGTACTCACAATTTTAATCCATAAACTTTTCAAGTCTAATAACTTCTCCAACTTTAAAAAGTGTCTAATAAATCTTTAAAATTTTAAACTATTTTACTAATATGTCAGTAAAGTTTGAAAGTGTTTAATAGGTTCTGAATCCCAATTAGTTATTTTTTAAAATTCATAATCTTATTAGTCACAAAAAAAATGTAAGGTAAAAATTCTATTTGACACAAAATTGAAAGTTTACCCCCCCTCCCCCGGCGATAAAAACCATTTAAACTTCATAAACCCATTAGACACAAAATTGAAAGTTTAGAGATATATTATTCATTTTCTATTAAACATAAGTCTAAAATTTTAGGTCTCATTTGATAACCATTTGCCTTCAGGTTTTGAAAAAGAATAATACTTGGCTGCACACCGGTATGCAGAGATCTCCCTACATATCTTATTAAAATCTTGACAATTAAGAAAGGGAAAGGTAGAAAATGAGGGGAAAAAATCTCTTTCCTGATTGTTAACATTTTAATGGGGGTGTGTAGGGGGGATCGGTGTGCAGCCAAGTATATTCCTTTGAAAAATTAAACTTATAAACACCCGCCAATGGATTCCTTTGTTTTGTTATCTACTATTTTAAGAATAGTTTCAAAATTCAAGTCAAATTTTGAAAACTAAAAAAATAGTTTTTTAAAAATTCGTTTTTTGAAATTTGGAATTTGGCTAAGAATTCAATTGTTTCTTTAGAAAATATGAAAATCATTATGAAGAAAGGGTAGGAAACATGGGCCTTAATGACTAAACTTGTAGTTTGATGTTTCTTTGTTTTTACCCTTCCAAGGTTTACCTTGATGGTAAGTGTTGTAGGTAATTTTGGACCACCATGGTGTACAAGGAGCTGACGAGGACAACCGGGCGGAGATAGGACCAGGAGACGACCTAGAGGAAGACCAGACCAACGGGCCGGGCCAACGTGGCCAGGTCGAGGCCGACCACTCGGCCCGCGTTTGCCTCCGCTCGGTCCCTCCTGCCTCTGGCCGCCCCGGTTCCACCTGGTTTGTCCCGAAACGCCTCCGAATTCCTAAAAACTCTAGGAGCATGAGCAGGTATTTATACCACTCTTCACCGCTGAAGAAGGGGACCCGAACTCTCGACTCTCTTCTCTTGCTCTCTTGCTCTCCTCTTCCGTTTTCTGACTTAAGCATCGGAGACGGTGTGGCTAGCACCACACTGGTGTGCAAGTTTACTCTTTTGCAGGCCACGTCTTCCCCCGCTCTCAAACAAATTCACTGTCGATTATCACGTGGAGCGAAGGTAATTTACCTAGCGAAATTTGATCATCAACCGTAAGGATTAGGGTTTAAGCCCCTAAGTCAGAGGATTAGTGGAATTTGGCCATAAAATAAATCAAGGAGTAAAACTTAATTTCCATATAGCTATAGGCTTTGTAAAAACGGTGAAAAGAAAAAGAAAATAAAGAAAAATAAAGAGAAATTTAGGAAAAATAAGATGGGTGCATATGATTCGCTCTTTATCTGTTGGCTATAAGATTGGACAATAGATTTATGACTGTTGGGAAAAAGGCAGCTGCAAATTGATATTGAAATCTTTTCTGTGTGATTCATTATTCATTATTCATTATTCATTATTCATGTTGGTGGCTGATGCCTCTTTTTACATGCCAATTTGACTATCACTTCCATGTAGCTACTTGGATATTTCCTTCCCATACAACACTATTTGGATAGATGCATGGGACCAATGTTCATGATATTGACATATATACCCTAACATCGGAAAATTCATTCGAAATAATTAAGAACATCTCTATTAGTAGTAAAACGTTTTAATTGAAATCGTAAAATAAATCCATGTTGATTTAAGCTTAAGGTAAACATCATATAATTGTAGAAAAACATATGAAACAACTCGATTTTCTAACAATCACACCTTAAGAAATCTGCTTTACTTGCAAATATTTTATTTGATGTTTTTTTTAAGGAAAAAAAAAAAAAAAAAAAAAAAAACCTTCATCAACTTTCTCAAGTTTACTTTCATTTTGGTTTGGCTTGTTCGACGTTCAACTTTATTCATTTCTCTTTAGTTGTTCAACTTAAGAAAATAACAATAACAATAATTTTAGTCATTGCAAATTATCTTATCCCCTAATTTTCACTTATTTGATAAGCTACTCATTAGTTTAATCAACTTATCATATCAATAATTAAATAGACAAAACGGAAAAAAAAAAAGAAAAAGAAAAAGAAAAACACATTTATTTATAGATCAATTTAAAAGTTTAAGGATCAAAATAAATAATCATCCAAATTCAAAATTAAGGATGTAAGAGATTGTTAACATCCATCCACACGTTTTTTTCTTTAAAAAACCAATTTTATGTGGCATACTTGTGACAACAAAAATAAAATAATGGTAAAATTATATTAAAAAAAACACCTGAACTATGAAATTAGTTTCAATTATATCCCTAAATTTTGAAAAGTTTCATTTTAGCCGTTGAAATTTGAAGTTTGTTTCAAAACAATCCTTGGAACATTTATTGACAAAAAATGATGTGTTTGTCTGTGTTTTTATTGTTTTTTCCACTTATGTGTTCAAATCTTTTCACATAAGCAACAATACATATGCAAACACCTTATTTTAATCCATCTATGAATTTAACGAGGAAAAAGAAAACCTTTAAGGGTCACTTTGAAACAACTTCAAACTTTTCAAACTTCAAGGGCTAAAATAAAACTTTTGGAAGTTCAAGGCTATAATTGAAACCAGTGGCGGATCCAGGACTTGAGGTAAGGGGGGGCACGAGTTCACATTAGATTAAATTATAAGTTTAGTCTATGGAATTTTAGATTTTTTTCTATATAGGTTCTTGAACTTAAAAAAATGTCTAATAAGTTCTTAAGTTTTATCTGATATTGGTCCAATAGGTTTTTGACATACTCAAGTTTTTTAAAAATCAAATATTATCTTTGAGAATTTGATCTTTTGTCTAATAAGTAACCTATTCAATTTTTTTTTTTTAAATTAATGTATTTATTAGTTACAAAATTGAATGTTTAAGGTTTAATTAGATACCAAGTTAAATTTTATGTTAAATATAATAATTAAATTAATTTTTTTAATATATACGACCTATTAGATACAAAATTGAAAGTTCATGGATCTATTAGACATTATTTTAAAGTTCAATGACTTAATTAGACATGGAATTGAAAGTTTATGGACCTAATAGAGATAAATTTTAAACTTCATGGACTAAACTTTGTAATTTAACTTTCATATAAATATAATTTTAAACGTTTTGATATATTATATAATACTAATTACAAAATTAACCATTTGGAAACATCCAAATAAAAATTCAAACAAAGAATGAAACTTGAAATATATAAGATTTTTTTATTATAGAATTGAGTTTATTTTATGCAGTTAATTTTTCTAAAGTAATTTTAAAATGTATGTAAAAGTTCCAATCTATAAAATAATATATAATACAAATAAAAAGTTAAAATAATATATAAATGTATATATTGAAAATTATTAAAACTTGAAAATTAAAATAGTAGTATATAAAGAAAAAAAATTAAATTGAATAGCTTATATCATATTATATATAAAGAAAAAAATGAAATAAGGATTCGAACGCTGGAACTTGGCGTCAAAAGCAATCAGAATGCGTGCCCCCAACCACTGAACCAAACTTCTACCTTTGGAAATAAATCTAACATAGAATATACATATATATAAAAACTAAAATGTCAGGGGGGGCACGTGCCCCCCTGGCCCCCACGTGGGTCCGCCCCTGATTGAAACCAACCTCATAGTTTAGGGGTACTTTTTATAATTTAACCTAAAATAATTAAGAATTTTGACCTTTTTCAACTAAATACTCCCAAACACCTTAACGAGAGGGAAATTATATCTCTCGTGAAGAATATGAAAGTTGAATAATGTTATTAAAATCATGTAGGTTTATTTATTATATTCCTTTGTACTCCCACTAATCCAAGTAAATATAGAAAATTATTATCCATTCATACAACAAGCTAAATGGAAGTCTATGGGCCTACCACATTTTGTCACTTTTAACTTAGCCCATTATGTTAAATAGCCTTATAATATAATTATTAAATATATAGCACACCTTAATTAAAATTAAAAATTTTAAAATTTTCATATTGGCACTTTTACTTTCACATGTTTTGTAATGCCACTTATTAAAAAAAAAAAATTGTTTTATTAAAAAAAAAAAAAAGAATTTGTTTTTTTAGTCCCTAGAATTTACACATCCCTCTCGTTTAATTCTTATTTATAATTTTTATATTATATTTAATAGAAATTTTGTCTATCTCTCTATGAGAGCAGTTATTTTAAACCACGTATATAAGTTTAACATCACATTTAAAAATAGTTAGGTAATTTAATATTAGTGTAAAAAATAATTGAAAACTTTAACTTCATTCATTAAAATGAAAAGTTCAACAAGTGTATTACATGTTTAAAATATAATAGAGATTGAAATAAAATAAACTAATAATAATGAAATTTCAATTCAGTGTTATTTCTTTTTTTAGTGATATTAAGAGACATCAAAATATTGCTGGCCTAAATATAACTCTAATGATTAACGTATCAAAAATTTCTCTTAAAAATCATAGATTTAAATCCATGTCGCTATTAGGATGGCAAATTTTTTTCCTTTTGTACAAAAGAACATTGAAATGTTATGCAACATATAATGTCACAATCTCACATGTGAGGATTTTGGTCATGAATAATGGCTGAAGATTGAAGTTAAATAAAATATTAAAAAGATGGTGTAAATTTTGGCGGCTAGGCTGTGGATGGCTACATTCATTGAATTGTGTTTAAAGTCGGTTCCAATGTGAGAAGATTTCCTAAGATTTTCCTCAAATTAATGTTTTATATTTCTAAGCCCTTTTGACTTTGTTGCATTCTTGTCGCCTTGAGCCAGCTCACTCATATATGCCAACGGAATTTTAAGGGGTAAACATTTTCTTCGGAAAAAACTTGGCTGCATATCGGTGTATTCTCCTTCCATTCAACATTTGACACGTCATTTAATGATATAATATTTTATTCTATAGGTCCCACACTATTCTTAAATACTCCTTACATGGCAAACAATGAATAGAGACAGTATGAAAAATTTTCCATACTACAATACTAGAAATTTTCCCGTAGGGATTCCTACATACCACCATTAAAGTGTTGACAACTAAAAGAGATAAAAAAAAAAAATCTCATTTTCTACTTTTTTCTCTCTTAGTTGTCAAGATTTTAATGGGGTATGTAAGAAGATCCCTACATACTGGTATGCAGCCAAGTTTTATTATTTTCTTCGGATGAAAATGAGAAAAAAAAAAAAAAATATGACTTATCATGATAAAATTTATAATATTTTTCAATCACAATTTTAAGGGGAAAAAAATTTATTGGGATTCAAATTTGACTTTGGTGCTTGAAATTTTACAACTACGTCTATCTTTGAAGTTTATTAAATTCATGTTTTTTGTCATGCTATCACGACAATAAAAATCATAGACATTTCCTTTTCTTAAAAATAAAAAATAATAATAATTTACAATCCTTTATAAAATTCAGGAATTTTTTTTAAGGGTGAAAAAACCCGAACACAACCGAAAAACTGAACCGAATCGAGTTGGTTCGGTTCAATTCGGTTCGGTTTTTACATATAACCAGAGCGAACCGACTCGGTTCGGTTCGGTTCGCAACTTTAAGTTAAATACAAAGGCACGAAGGCAAACCACGAACGACGCAAACCACGAAGGCACGAACGACTCGGTTTAGTTTTAGGGTTTCACTTTCAGTTTTCTCCCTCTCTCTCTCTTCAATGGCGTAAGGCATGAACAACTCTCTCTCTCTCTTCAGCTTTCTCCGGCCAACGTCTCCTCCGACGAAAGAGAGATCCGAGACAAACAGAGACCCCACGTCTCCTCCGGCGAATGCCCAGCGATACTCCGACGATTCTCCCTCTCTCTCTCTCTCTTCAACGGCCAAAAATGCAAATATGCAGAACCCATTTAGTTTTAGGGTTTCAGTTTCCTCTCAGCTTTTTTCATTTTTGGCGTCTTCTCCGGCGAGTGCAGCGATGCTCCGGCGACCTTCGAACCGAGACAAACAGGACCCCACTGCGATTGCTCGAGACCCAGCGGCGACAATCTCTTTCTCCCTCTATTTTTTTGTAGATCTGCTCTCTCTCTCTATGTTGTGTTTTTAATTTCGTAATGGTATTTTAAAAAACCGACCCGGCCCGATTCGGGTCAACACTGAGTCGGGTCGGGTCGGTTGTCCGTACAACCGACCCGACTCGGAAAATTTACACCCCTAATTTTTTTAGTTTGAGTTCAACAACATTTGGAATGGAGGATTCGAACCTTTGACCTCTTGATCAAGGATACATGTCAATTACCATTGAGTTGTGCTCACTTTAACAAAAAAAAAAAAAAAAAACAACAACAAAATTATTAAGAAGAACAACAAAATTTACTGGAACGTAAGTTTAACTGATTTAATGAGTTTTAATAAAATTAGATTTTAAAATGTAAAAGAAATCCAAAAAATAATTTAAAATGATTATGTAATGGATCAATCTGAGCCCAGCCCATCCAAAGTTAATTCAATGATAAAGCCCATAGATTGACCCATGGGCTTATCTATTGTAAGCCCAAATAACGCTTTAGATTTTTTTTTTTTTTTTTTTTGGGGGGCCGAATCTAAGCTTATGTTTCTTTGGGCTAGATCGAGCCAGTGATGAGACTGAAAGTATGCAATAAAAGCACATTTTTGTTAGTTACTGATGATTTATTATATAGTATGTAATAAAAGCACATTTTTATGACTCATTTAATAACAATTATATACAAATTAAAGTACAATTATGATAAAATTTTATCAATTTTTTTATAACAAAATCTTATTATCTACATAATAGGGGATATGATTGAATTAAATATTATTTTATAGCGATATTCAATATATTAAGATAAGTAGATTTCTAGAAATAAATGTCAATACATTCACAGTTTCAAAAAGGAAAATGTTGAGACATTCATATTTCATCCATCAAAAGTTTCTTACACAGACAGAACTACAAGCATCACCAAAAATCCACATATATTTGAACCCAAAAGAGGCTTCTTCACATTCAAATGTTCATTTGATTCTGATGAAGAAAATGTCAAACATTCATCACTAGTACAAAAAATAGTTTATACCTTTTCTGGATCCATCAGTACTTCATAGTTATATTTACAAGTTGAAAAAAGGCCGCAATCGAGTTAATACGCTAATACTGCTAATGAAAGCTCTCGAACTACGCTGATGAACTCGTAACATCAGATCCCAGCATCTCAAAAAGTATGGAAATCAATCCAAACATGTTTAGAGTCGCGTCTTCGGAGAGAATTGTACCTCAAGAATAGGCTGGAACGGCTTCAGGATGGTAATAGAGCATCTCATTCAACATCATTTCCCTGATCTTATGCTCCCCAAGTGATTCGTCGATGTCAAGAGTGAGGGGCACCTCGGCTGGAGGATTGAATTTCGGGTCGTATAGCCCTGACATGTATGGATGTTGAAGTGCTTCGTCGACGGTAATTCTCTTCGTTGGATCAAACACAAGCATCTTCTGCAACAAGTCTAACGCTAAAGGTTCAGCGTGTGGATATAGATGTGAAAGGTGTATTCCTCTCGAAAAGGGCATGCCATTGATATACTTTCTGGCCTTCGCATTGTCGATGAACTCGATATCCGCTTCCTTTGGACTACCGAGAATGTTCATGATTAAGTTCAGTTGGTTGAGGCACTCTGTCCCTGGGAAGATAGGTTGCCGACCGAGGATCTCAGCAAAGATGCATCCTACAGACCATACATCAATAGAAGTCCCATAGTTGTCACAGCAGAGGAGAAGCTCTGGTGCACGATACCAGCGAGTAACAACATACTCAGTCATGAACTGGTCACGGCCTATGCTTGTTCGTGCCAACCCGAAATCGCATATCTTCAGATCGCAGTTAGCATTGACGAGGAGGTTCCCGGGCTTCAAGTCCCGGTGAAGAATGTTTGCAGAATGAAGATACTGCAAGCCGCAAAGCAACTGAAATACACAAGAAGAAATGTCATAATCAGACCTCAGAGCACAGTAAGGCATCACATCTAACATTTACAGAAATTTCATGGCAACTCTCTTAAAATTCCATTTCATCACTCATGTTTCAAAACGAAACCGTTGAGGCGACATAGCAAATTCCACAAACCGAAATAGCACCAACATCAAGTCACATAAGTTCAGATCAAGCAAATGAATTACTATTTTTGTTAGATCAAGCAACATCAAAATGTCAATGAAATTACTATTTTCATTACACCATATCTTATAAAAGCCTTTTCTTTTTCTTTGAAGCACACAGCATAATGAAAAACTAAGAACCGATTGTACTTCAGAACAAAAACTAAAGTGAAACTTCAGAGAGATAAACAAAAACTAAGATCAAAAGAGAAACCAGAGAACATAAAACAAAGAATCCATACCTGATAGATAAAATACTTGCAATGATCATTGGAAAGGGGCTGAGAGGATTTGATAATCTGATGAAGATCAGTATCCATGAGTTCATAAACCAAATACACATCCTTAAAATTTTTTCTATGGATCGGCATCATCACATCCTTCAAAGCAATCACGTTCTCATGCCTTATGTGCCTCAGAAGCTTCAGCTCCCTCAGCGTTCTCATGGCGTCAGTGCGATTCTCAAACACATTGTTAATCTTCTTGATCGCCACTTTCTCGTTGGTCTCTCGGTTGATCGAAGAACACACCACACCGTAAGCTCCTCGTCCAATCGGCTTGATTGGAACATACTTAGTATCAATTTCAAACAGAGTCTGCCACATTGTGTAATAATGCTTCCCCATTGACCTGATTCCGCTCGGGGGCTCGACGAATGTAGCCATGTTCCTTCAAATTCAACAACTATTTTATCAATCAATCGCTAATTCGGTACGAGACCCATCAATCAGAAGAACACAAATCATTCAAAAAAACGAAAAGGGGTTTCCAAAAATCGCCAAGAAAGAAGTAAAACCCAGCGATGGAGCTTGCTGGAGTAGTAATAAATCAGAGGGAATTTATAACAGAGGAATGCAAATTGTAAAAAGGGGTTACAGAATTGAATCCTTACTTGTTGCCGCAACTCTGAAAGGAAAATTCTAATCTAACAACGATCTGTTCCCAATTTCGTGCACGCTTCGAAGTTCATCCACCGATCATCCAAATGTCAATCCTCCTCTGGGGTTTCGTCGGAAAAATTGGTAACGGAAACTTGGGGTTTCTGATCTAGCAATGAAATTGGGTAAGCGAAGCGAGAAGGGGAAATTTGTTTGACCCAGAAAAAGTGCTCGCAAACCCACCACCAGAAAAGGGCAAAGAAAGCGAAGGCTTAAACTTAGTGGAAGAAGAGAGGCATCGCCATCAGATTATATAAATTTGAGAAATAGAAGAATCAGATAAACTTGAGGAACACGAGATGGAGACGGAAAAAGGAAAAGGAAAAAAATTGTAAGAGAGAGGGAATTCGATGGGTTCGACGCGCACGCGGGCTTTATACAAGCCAACTCCAACTCCCGCGCAGCACAGCGCAGTCCGACTCCTGCAAGTAATTGGAAAAGGAAAGTTTTGTTTATTTATTTGTGTTCGAGTATGTATTAGGAAAAGGGAAAGTTAATGACAGATTTAAGTCACTTCGATGATTAGGTTTGTTTTATTTTCCATTTTTAAAATGTTTCAATCTACATTTTTATATAATCCATGAAAAGTTATATATATTTGTTATGAACAATGTATTAAATTTCCATCGACACGTCGACATTTCCGCATTTCCATAGGTTCAACATCGACATGCAAGGTGAATCGATCGTAAATAAATTGATAAAATACAAACGAAATAATAACAAAATGTCACTAATGTAGAAATGATATTTATAATAAGTATCTTAATTTAATTTTAAAATGTAAAACATTTATTTGTTAATTAAATTTTTTTTTTGATTTTTTTATTTTAAATATTTTTCCAAAAATATCCATCGACATCGACATTTCGTCGATATTTCCATTGACATTCCCATAAAATTGAAACCTCGACATTTCCGTCGACATCGACATCTTAATCCTTGGATATGAAATAAATCATTAATCATCGTGTGAGGACATCTTGATCGAAAAGAAACTCGTGTAAGACTAACGCTCTTTGATTAGGCTGGAAAAGAAGGTATTAAGAAGATAAAGTGGAGACCTCATAATTTATAAAATAGATGTGCTACTCCACTCATTATCAATTGGTTGTGAGATGGAACCCTATGTAATCTAATATGGTATTAGAACCCATAAAACCCAAACGGATATTTGGTCCAATAAAAAAAATTGGGATCCCATTAAAGAATGGTGAACCCAAATAGACACCATCTTGAGGAGACATATTAAGGATCGATCCCAAACTACCAATTATCCCTGTCTTGGCCTCATTTGTAAAATAAATAGGGATTTCTCGTTTTAATGGAGATTTTTATACAGATGTGGAATCAAATGAGCGAAAGGGAGGACAAGAAAAATCTCTCAACATATTTTGATACTCATTCAACATCAAAGATTGTTGGACAAGCACCACACCTATTTACTATTAGTGTCCCGACAAAGAGAGAGAGTGAGAGCTTATATGATGGAAGACATGCTTGGATCTTAGCCCATAATATTCATCAACAATATTACGTTTTATTTATTATTAATTACATCACAACATTAAAAATTAATGTGATATTAAAATCAAATTAATTATCTATCAAAGTATTAATAGAAAAAATATACATTAAAGGACTACTAAGTTTCTTTTCTCAATTAACATCATTAAATAGATTTTGTTCTTGAAAACAAATAATAAATAATTCGGTACCACATAAAAACAAATAACAAAACTAAGTGAATAGTTGAACAAACTAAATAGTACAATTAATAAAATTGGTTTGGTATACTTACGTCGTTGCACGTGCTACTTTAATTTATCCATCTTTTATTATAAATGTCACATCAAGAATCAACTAGAAATTTTACCGATAGAATTTGAATAGCATCACGAACTGAAGTTTGAGACTAAGAGTGGTTTAGGTAGCGATTTGGTTCGGTTGGTGGAGCGGTGGGATTTGATTGGAGCTGAAGTTGCCAAAGATTTACTTAAGCTCAATTAGGGCAAGGAAGCAGCAAAATAAAATAGTGTGTTAAGGTTTTTAATGATTTTGGAGCCTTCAAGTAATTGCCCCTTTAGAAGCAATCGTTTGCATTGATTGGTTCAAATACTAAAATCTTCCGTATCTTCAAAGGAAGCCATTATTGACCTTTTTGTTCTTTTTCTTATCCACATCCTTTTTTTTTTCTTTTTTCTTTTTTTGTTTCTTTTTTCCTCTCTCTTTCTCTTTTAGATTTTATTTCATGTTCTGTTTTTAGTTTAAATGTACCTAATTTCCTTTTGTACCACTAAGTTTCGAAAACTAAATAGTAAAGTTTTTTTTTTTTTAAAAAAAAAAAGATATAGTAATTAATTAACAAATTTAAATGGGCCTAAGTCTATTTTAATTAAATTTATTTTGAATTTATATATGAATTGTTTTTAAATTAATTTCTTGAAAAAAAAAATCGGTTATTCAGTAAGACATTTCACTCGTGGGTCCCACACTAGTCAGTATAATTAATGACATAGATGCAATTTTTGACATATGGTTAATTTGATTAATGAGTGAATCAATGGATAAATATCATGTTTGGAATGATAAATTTGTAAAGTATTGAAAATAATAAAAGGACAAATATCTAGCTAAAGAGGCTTTAGCTGACCATTGATCAATGCTTTGGTTTGAGAATTTTCCCCAACCTTGGCTATTGATGAGCAACAATACACATTGCAAGTGTATTTTCTCTCGTATCTATTTAAAGGAATGAAATGATCTACGTGTTTTGTTTCAAAAAAATAAAATAAAATAATAAACATTTATGGGCATAAAGTGTTTTGAATAACTTTTGAAAATATATTTTTGTCAACAAAACCGATTTTTCTATAAGCACACCGAAAGAAATTAGTAATTTAAAATGAGTTTAGTAGATAATTTTAGATGATAAAAAGTGGTTTATTAGAAATTCTTAATAAATAAAAATAATTTTCAAAATTCTCAATTAATTTAAAAGATATTCTTCTCGTTTTAAATTAAGACCCTATTAATAAATTTAAAAATACTACTTCCATCCATGAGTTTTTCAACGTAAAAAAAAAAAAAATAAATAAAAATTTTCCTAAATAATACAAAAATCATATGAGAAAATAAACATACATATGACAACCAAACCAAATGATTGAAATATCCAATTTTCACTTTCTCTATTTACGGTATATCGTCATTATTAGAATTGCTTCGGTAAAACCCCCCACTAATATTAATGAAAATTGAAAATGATTTTCAGTTATTTCTCATAACACAAATTTCAATGAAAATATTTTTCTCAACAATGATTGAACTTTTTTACTCTTTTTTGGTAAAGAGGAAATGAAATGAAAGAGAATGTGAGTGGACCCATCGTCAATGCGTAACGAATTTTTCAAATATTCCATTCTTGTAAAGGATGAAAAATTAAAAGATTTAAAAATAAAATAAAATAAAATAAAATTAGGTGCCTATAATTCTATAATGCTAGCGCTCATCATATTCCTTTTTGACGAGAGAGAGAGTTGAAAAGACAAAAAGCTCACTTGTCATTATCAATTTCGGTAAGCAAACAAATATTTTATTGCTGACGTGTCCTTCACTCATTGGACCCTGCTTAACCTCTCTTCGCATTTTACACGCTTCATATATTTGGAAAGTGCATGAATCAATTTTTTTTTTCTTATTCTAAACTTCCTTGAATCAATTTATTTTCATATGTATTATGGATTTTAATTTATTGCTGAGTAAATTAAATGTTAAAAACACTACAGAATTTAGAACTTTTTAAAGAAAATTATAATATATTAATAGTGTATAAAAAGTAGGATTATAGTCTCATATTCACCGCAAAAAACAAGCATAACTTAGTGGTAATTGACATGTATATTCGACCAAGATGTCAGAAGTTCGAATCTCTCCATCCCCAAATATTGATGTACTAAAAACAAAAAATCTTATATTCACTAGTATAGACTGGTATAGAATAATATGAAGATAAATGATAACAACACTTTCGTTTGATTAACGTTTTTTTGAATTGAATTAAGCTCAACAAACTATTCATATGTATCGAGATATTGAATCTTTGAATTTGAAACAATGGCGCATTAGATTAGGAATTGAGATGTACTCAATAGTACTAACTCATTGAACCAAAAATAGAGTAAAATATTTATAGCATCATATCTATACAAATATGAATTCTTAAAATTAAATTAAGTTAAGATTTACGATGGAGACAAGCTACTGAACAATGTCAACTAGGCTGAGGCATGTGTTGTCCCTCCCCTTAGTTCCAATCAAACTCATTGTATGACCCCAACACATGTTAGAAAGGAAAGTATAAATAGAGGGACACGTCCCACTAATAAGGTACGTAAGCTATTCTAAACTCAACTTGACATCATTTCGTACTAATAAGTACTAATTTAAGCATTAGAATGTGTTAAGTATATAACACTACCCCAATGTAAATTCTTACCTGTAGATCATCTCAACATTCAGATCATCGATTCACACAACTGAAGCAACATATATTCATGGGTCAAGATCTCGCACTAACAGTCAACACTAATGTTGAGAGACATGAAAGGCCAAAAAGAAAATATAAATAAATAAATAACTTCCATATGTTTCTATCTTTTCACTTCAATAACGTCTTAAGATATATATTATTACTTTTCTAAAAAATATATATATATATTATTACCTTTATTATCTTCATTTCATGTACTTTTTAGTTTTCAACATGAATTTAACTTTAATTGTAGAAGCATTTTCTTTTGTGCTGAAAAGCAAACTCTAAGTTAAGATTTGAACTCTTTGTCAAAATTTAGCCACAATATAAAATTATTTTTTAAAAAAAAAAGAGAAATGCATACACAAAAAGAGTTGGAAGTATTTAAAATGTAGATTAATATGGTCCCGCTTACAAAAAACATATATATTAAATTTTCTTCGGATAGGTTTTTTACTTTAAAAAGTTGAAATTTCGGTCAAATTTAAAAAAACGTGCAAACAGGGTTTTAAATATTATTCTTTCCACTAATAAAAATTTGCATCAAATTACAACGGTAACCCCTAAATTTTCAAGTTTAAAAATATTAGATCACGTCTGTGTTTAACAAATAATTGAACTCTAAAAAGTGTATTAAGGTTTTGTTTGATAACCATTTTGAACCTCGTTTGACAGATATTTGGTTTTCAGCTTTTTAGTTTTTGAAAATAAAACTTATAAACACTACTTATACTAGTAAATTTCTTTATTTTGTTATCTATCTTCTTTCCATGTTTTCAAAAATCAATTTAAGTTTTGAAAACTAAAAAAAATAGATTTTAAAAACTTGTTTTTGTTTTTGGGATTTGGCTAACAATTCTAATGTTTCATTAACAAAAATGAAAACCATTGCAAGGAAGTTGAGAGAAAACAAACATAACTTTTAAAAACAAAAAATCAAAAATCAAATGGTCATCAAAATGAGATATTAACTTTCAATTTCGTGTCTAATAAACACTAAAACACATTCAACATTTTTTTCAAACTAATACGCCTAAAAGGACACTCTAAACTAATTTCAACATGGGTTTTTGATGAGAGTTTGTGAATTTTAAAAAATGTCGAATAATTCAATAATCTACCAGACAAAAAATTGAAAGTTTAGAAAGAAAGTATAAATATGTTAGGAAGAGAAACGAAATTGAGACATTTTTTTCTCGTGGGTAAATTAAAAAGAAGGAAAAGGTAAAACAGAAAGTGATGGAGAAGTATAGAATTGGGGCAGAGCTTTGAGTCGAATCCAAGTCACAAAAATGGCTACAAAGAAAGAAAGAAAGAAAGAGAGAGAGAGAGAGAGATTGGGAATCGGATTCTTCGGTTGGCTTTGCTTAGACCGCAATGCATTCAATGTATATTAGTGAATACTGAATAGTGAAATGAATTGCCTAAACCCTAAAACTAACAACCAATTCTTGATCTCTTGCCTTTGGCTTTTGTAGTTTATTTTGTGCACAAGCAAAAGCAATGTGCAGGCCAGGCAGGCTCAAGGCCTCCTCTTCCCTATCAACGTGGACACTCGTGCTTTCTTTGCCGGCTGCCGCTGCTTTGAATATTTCTTACTTTGTAATCACTGATCATCCACTCACCACACCACAATAATAATTGCCCTATTTTTTTCCCTCCAAACACTATATACCTTTCTTGTTTTTATGTAGGATCTTCCATTATTACTATATTCAAAAGCTTCCCATGGGTCTAGCTTCCTTGTTTGTCATGAAAGAAACATTTAAGAATGGTGTGGGACCCATGAAATAAAAATGTTATATCATTAAATGACGTGTCACATGTTGAATGGAAGAAGTATGTACCACTGTAGTACTAGAAATTTTTTCATAGGTTAATGGATGTTAAAATAGCTGCCTATTATATTTTTTTTTTAAGGTTAAAGATTCAATCTCCCATTTCACATTTGTTGTACTAAAAAAAAAAAAACTTAAAATGATATTATTAGGAAAAAAAAAGATTGAATTGCAAGTCTACTCCTTGATCTTTTAGATTTTCGTGTCTATTTCATCTTTGAACATTAAAAAGTGTGTAATGAGTCTTTGAATGTTTCAATTTATGTCTATTTTGGTCTTTAAATGTTAAAAAGTGTCTAATAAACTTTCAATTTTGTGTCTAACCTGAAATTTCAATTTTTTTTTTTTTTTGTCTAATAGATCATTGACCTATTCGACGTTTTTGTCCTACATAAAAATGATAGTCATGATCCTATCATATATACATAAAGAATGAGATTTTATATCTAATAGATCAATTAATTTTTAAAATTTTTTGATACGTTAAGACCTATTAGACATAAAATTCTTTAAAGTTCAAAGACCAATTAAATATTTTTTAAGTTTAGCGACTTATTAAACACAAAATTTAAAGCTCGTTAGAGATCTATATTAGACAATTTTAATTTTTAAGTTAAGGGACCTTTTAGACACAAACTTAAAAATTTATGGACTAAACTTGTAATAGAAGAAAAATGGATGAATTATAAGATATATATTTATGAATGAAATAGGAAAAAAAAAAAGGAACAAAATAAGGGTAGATGTTGATGGAATAAAAAAGTGGAATATTCTCTTAAATAAACTCGATTTAGACAGAACATAGATTACTTTTTAGAATTTTTAGAATTGTTGAAATTTGTATATGTACATTTCGTCCCTTGAAAATTGTGGCCTAACTCTAAACCCTAACCCTAACCCTAACCCTAATCCACTTGTCTTCTTTATTTTATTGCATTGCTAATATGCTATCTTCCTTTACTCATTGCTTTGGGTTAGCTTTTCGTACCCTTTTCTCCTTTCTATGGCAAACACACAATTGAATAAGAATTGATTGATTCATTTTTCAATTTTCAATTCCTTTGATTTGTCACTTTCCCGTCAGCCTAAATTCATGGGCTGTTTGGAGGCATCATCCATTGCATTTGAATTTTTAGCCATCACCCTAACTACTTTTTTTCTTCCCTACCAAACTTTCCATTAATGTAACTCCACACAATACTACAAATATTGGCATATTAATATCTCTATTTATAAATTCTTGCTTCCAATTTTCTCCCTTTAAATCTCTAATATATTCGTCAAAGTGAGCATAGTTCAGCGGTAATTGACATGTATCATCGATCAAGAGGTTTGAGGTTCGAATTCCCCCACTCCAAATGTTATTGTTGAACTAAAAAAATATATATTAATGTAACCAAACATATGAGTGTTTAAATTCTAAACAATTTTTATACAAAGTATTTTTAAAAAATACATTTTTGAAAAAAAAACTTAAACTAAAAGGTATTCCGAACGAGTTCTCATGGTTTCTATTTATTCATTAAAAAAATATGACTAGCTTGGAATATTTTTGTGATTTGACCAAACTATTTGGATGGATAAAGTCACAAAACACAGAGGAACCAAGAATGAAGAAGACGACTGGGTATATTCAATTTAGGGAGGAAATATTGCTTGCTTATTACACAAATCAGTACCTAACTTTATAGGCACGAAAAGAATAAAGGGAATAAAACCAAGCCACTAGATTACAACCACGTACAGAGGGATAAATAACAGAATGGGTAAAAATACAAAGGATCAATCTCAGGTAAAAAACCCATAGCAGCATAGTGAAATTATGCTCTAATATCCCCCCTCAAACGAGAGGGTGCACAAAGCACACCGAGTTTGGACCTTAAGGCAGAGAAGTGGCTTTTAGAAATAGGCTTGGTGAGCGCATCTGCAAGCTGGTCTGAAGAAGGAACATAGCGAATATCAACGGCTTTTTGAAGAACCTTGTCTCGAACAAAATGAACGTCCAGTTCCACATGTTTACTGCGTGAGTGGAAAACTGGATTTTGAGCCAAGGCAATGGCACTGGTGTTATCACACCAAATAATAGGCGCAAACGAATCTCTGTAAGGAAAGCTTGAACCCAGGATAATTCAGCTGTGGTTTGAGCAAGAGACCGATATTCAGACTCCGCACTGGAACGAGCGACCACACTTTGCTTCTTTGAGGACCACGAAACAAGAGAGTTCCCCAAGAAGATACAATGAGCAGCTATAGATCGTCTGTCATCAACACAGCACGCCCAGTCTGCATCAGTGTAGGCAACAAGAGACAAGGAGGAAGACCGAGGTAGAAACAAGCCATAATGTATTGTACCCTTTAAATACCGTAGAACACGTTTGACCCCTTGCTAGTGAATAACAGAGGGTTGCTGGAGGAATTGGCTCAGTTTATTCACAATATAAGAGATATCCGAACGGGTGTGAGTAAGGTATTGAAGGGCACCAATGACACTCCGGTAAAGAGTAGGATCCGACATAGGAGGACCATCAAAAGCCGAGAACTTCTTACTGGACACAGCAGGCGTGGAACAAGGATTTATACCATCTAAACCAACTTTGTGAAGGAGGTCTGAAATATACTTAGTCTGAAGAAGGAACATGCCATCAGCTGTCCTGTGAACTTCCACGCCTAGGTAGTAGCTCAAAGCACCAATATCTTTCAAGGCAAACACATCATTCAACAAGTTAATGAACTTAGAAATAAAGTCAGAACAGTCTCCAATAATAAGAATGTCGTCCACATATATAAGCACAATAACAACCAAGCTGGGAGAAGAGAAAAAGAACACTGAGCTATCAGCACGAGAGTTAGAGAAACCCCACTCCAAAAAGAGTAGACCGCAGCCTATCATACTAGGCCCAAGGCGCCTGTTTTAGGCCATAGAGAGCTTTGTCCAATTAATTACAAACATAATCAAGGAAGGCTGCATCAACATAACCCTCGGGTTGCTTCATGAAAACATCCTCAGAGAGCCGGCCATTGAGAAATGCATTATTCACGTCCAACTGATGGATAGGCCAACCCTTTGCCACAGCTAAAGCAAGAATAATTCGAATAGTTGGGGCCTTGACAACTAGACTGAAAGTCTCGTGGAAATCGATGCCAGGTATTTGATGAAAACCTTTTGCAACCAACCGAGCCTTGCATCTATCAAAAGAACCATTAGATTTACGCTTCACCTTAAAGACCCACTTGCTTCCAACTAGATTAACATTAACTGGAGGAGGAACTAAGTGCCAAGTTTGGTTTCGTTTTAAAGCCAAGTTTGGTTTCGTTTTAAAGCAGCCATTTCACTATCCATAGCCTGTTTCCACAGAGAAGACTGTAGAGCATCCTTAACCGAAAGAGGTTCAGAAATCGACAAATCCACAAAGGAAGAAGCTAGATAGGAATCATGAACCTTTGGGCGAAAAATTCCACTTTTAGCCCGTGTCTGCATAGGATGAAAGCCAAACGAGCGAGGCTATTGAAGAATAGCAAAATCAATGGGATTCAATTTCGGGGCATCAGAGACACCAGGCAACGGTTGAGGTACCAAATCAGCTGGAACTTCAGTGGAACCAGCTGGAACAGAGGCTTCAGGCTCAGCAAGAGATACATTTAAGTCAGAAGAAGAAGCTTCCAAAGTAGGAGATGCACGTTGGGACTCAGAAGGATGGTCATCATATGCAACCCGCAGGGAATGAGTGGGAGACACAGACACAGGATTAAAAGACAAGGAAGAGGAAACTGAAGACTGAGATGGAAAAGGAACAAAGTGAACTATAGTGTCGTGAGAAGAAACACTAGAAACAGATTGGAATGAGCCAGACTGAAATGGTAATTCATTTTCATTGAAAACAACATGACGAGTAACATAGACCCTGCCACTTGAACTTAGACATTTGTAACTGTTGGGTTTCCAGAGTGAGTAAAAATAAGATATAAAAAGACTCTAGAACTTTGTGCAAGTATACACAGTCCGCAACAAGTAATAAGTATTTATCGAATCCAAGGTCTGAATTAGCTTTCACTTTATCTATTTTGTTTAGCTTTTTAATGGTTTCAAAGGTGGTTAAAATGATTGGTTTTTATAGAATGCTGAAGCAAAAGAAATGACAGAACAGAAAGAAAACAAATAGGCAGACAGATTAGAAACAGGCGCTGGTCAGGATTTAGTAATTGTTTTAAAAGATGCTCTAGCAATATTATTGATTATGCAAAACTCTTGCAGTCTTATTAGCGGATTCCTCCCGAAACTCCGGATTTTTTAGAATGTGTTTCAACTCCAATGAAGCACTACCGATCAAGCACTAGGCAACTGGCTATCCCTAGCTCAGTCACTGGCGTTCACCAATACACAATGGTCTAGTGTGATTAAATGCCACACACTCCCTAAATCATCCCTGAAACTACATTTATTACATAGATATTAAGCACGGCAACTACATGTTTCCTAACCAATGCCTAAAATTACTTAGTTCATAAAGTGCATAGAGACACACATTACAATATAAGCATATGCATCCATAACTACAAAATAATGCAAGAAAATATTAATTCCCTTGATCAGCTTGCAATTGATGGTCTTCTTGTTGGTCTCCAATCTCTCTCCTCTATTCGGCTCCCAAAGTGGAAATGAGAAATGATCCTTCCAAAAGTGGAATGTTCCTCTCAAAGATGGAATTTCCTTCCCAAAAAAGAATGAATTTGACTTGGGCGGCTATCTCCTTTTATAGAGTGATAGGAGACTTGAATTAGGTTGACCTAGACACGTAGATGGCTCTCCTTGCTCCTTTATCTCGAGAATAGCTTAACAGAATTCAGTTCATTAAATTGGCTAACGAATTGTGACGTGACAGTTTTGCTCCCAGCTTTGCTCCAGCACAGCTTTTGCTCCCTCAAGTCGCTCAGCAATATATTCTACACGAAATAACTTCCAAAGCATCCATTCTTCCAAATGGGTTAAAACATATAATATATATCTAAAAGCAACCCTATTTAGCACAAAAGACAGACAAATCCCTAGAGAAATAAGGTCTAAATAACTCCCTTTTGGAGAGTTATCAGTAACCTTTGTGGGAGAAGTTATACCCAATAAAAACACATTTGGTGCTATGATATTGAAACTTGTGAGATTTATAAGGTCGAAGGCACGAAAAACAAGAACATCCGAAGGTCCAAAGGGATTTGACGAAAAGCTTTTTCCCATGGAGATATATTGCCAAGAACAGGAGTGGGAAGACGATTAATAATAAAGACAGTCGAAGAAAAAGCCTCCCACCAAAAACGTAAGGGCATAGAGGATTGGGCAAGCATAGAAATGCCCATTTCAACAATATGGCGGTGCTTACGCTCGTCAATACCATTTTGTTGGCTTGTGTGGGGGCAAGAGTGGCGAAATTCAATGCCTACATCTCTAAGAAAAGGTTCAAAAGATCGAAATTCACCCCCCAATCTGATTGTAGGACCTTGATAGTGGAATTAAAACGATTTTCAACAAGAGTTTTATATTGTTTAAAGTAGGATAGAGCTTCATTTTTGGATTTCAAAGGATAGATATGAGTGAGACGAGTAAAATTATCAACAAAGCTTATGTAGTAGAGATATCCTACAGTGGATTTAATCGGAGAAGGTCCCCAAAAGTCACAGTAGACTAATTCAAGTGGTCAAGTAGATTTAGTGAGAGAATTAGGAAAAGGCAATCGGTGTGATTTACCCAACTGACAAGCATCACAAAAAAACTCATTTTCATTATCAGAAACTTTGAAATTACAAGCTTTGATAACAGTGTTTACAACACGAGAAGAAGCATGACCTAGACGTCTATGCAGCAAAGCTTTAGACACACCAGTAGTATTAGACTGAGCAGCATGAAAAACAAAACCAGGACTATCAACTTGACTCAAAGGACCAAAGACTTCCTCAACAGACCGAGAGCTATTATAAGACTTATTTGAAGAAGACACATAAACAGTAGGAGAGTTTGGACTGACTTTTGGTTGAGGAATTTGAATTGAAGGCAGCTCGAACTGGTACAGACCATCCTTAAGAGTTCCTCGTAGCATCACCCTCTTTGAAACCTTGTCCTTCACAAGACAAAAACAAGAGTGAAACTCCACAAATACGTCATTATCAGTTGTCAAACGGGCAATACTAATGAGATTTCTTTTTATTTGAGGAACATGAAGTATATTATGCAATTTAAGTAGCTTCTTTCCATAATCACAAGTAATAACATTACTGCCAACATGATCAACACTAAGTTTTGTACCATTACCAACCACTAGTGACTCTTTACCATTATACTCATTCTTCACAGCGAGATTTCCAGCATCTGCAGTGACATGAGTGGTAGCTCCACTGTCCGCTAGCCATTTAGGGTCATTTAGGATCTCAGGCGTTGCAACATAGGCTGAGGAAGAAGCCGAAGGTCCTCATTGATTGTTACTACCGCCAAATGCATAAGGATTGTTGAACTGTTCTTCAAACCGAGAATAACAATAAGGAGCGGAGTGACCATATTTTCCACAGAGCTGGCAGGTCGGTTTGTTGTTGTTCCTCTGAAAATTTCCTCTGCCCCGACCTCTACCTCTGTTGGAGCCACGGTTGTTGGAAAAATTCTGCTGACCATTACCTTGATTGAAGTTCCCTCGATTTGAGTTGAAAGATCTCTGTCCAGACACTTGGTTTTGATGGTTATACACTAGATGTGCAGCAAGATTAGGCAGTGCCCTTTCGTTTGGGACAGTGCTGTAACGTGCAAGAGTACCCTCGAACTGAATCAGAATAGACGCTAACTCTTGCCAAGTTGTGATGTCTTTGTCTTCAATCGAACATACTATCGAAACATAATCTGAATCGAGACCAGCTAACACATAAGAAATTTGATCACCCAAGGAGATAGGATTACCTGCTAGCCGAAGATTCTCAGGTGCTTGCTTCATAGTAGCGAGATATTCTGCCATTTTCGTTGAACCTTTCTTCGTATTTTGAAGAATTCCTCTCAGCTGGTTAACCTTAGCTTTACTCGTGGAGCCATAAACTTTCTCCAACGCTTTCCAAACCTCTCTAGACGTCTTGAAGCTCACCACATCAGCTGCAGTCGCTGGTGTCATAGACCCGAACAGCCACCCACAAAGTGCTTGGTCGACAGTAATCCATTCCTCATACAATGGATTTGGTTCAAGGGTCTTCACTGTTCCTGTTGTCACTTCAATGAACTCAGATGGTTGAGCTTTGGAGCCGAGGACATAACCATCGACTTTCTGTCCCCGAAGAATGGCAAGAACCATTCCCATCCATAACAAATAATTCTTCTCATCTAATTTTACCGTCAAAACAGTGCTCAGCGGATGCCCAAATGATGAGCTAATAACGGTGGCAGCTGTGGAAGTGTTACCTGAAGCTGAAGCTGCCGCTGTGGAGGAGACTGCAGCGGAAGACGAAGAAGAGTTATCACTCATGGCGTTAGCCTTGAATCAAGCTCTGGTACCAAGTCACAAAACACAGAGGAACCAAGAATGAAGACGACGACTGAGTATATTCAATTCAGAGAGGAAATATTGCTTGCTTATTACACAAATCAGTACCTAACTTTATAGGCACGAAAAGAATAAAGGGAATAAAACCAAGCCACTAGAATACAACCACGTACAGAGGGATAAATAACAGAATGGGTAAAAATACAAAGGATCAATCTTAGGTAAAAAACCCATAGCAACACAGTGAAATTATGCTCTAATAGACAAGATTTTGTTGGTATGTTTATTGTGTATTTTTCATCATTAAGTTTTAACATTTCTATCTAACTTGATTTTGAGATTTTGTTTGATGGATTTTCAGTTTTTGTTTGATGGATTTTTGTAATTTATTAGTTTCTCCTACTACTAAATTTTTTTGTTTAGTTTTGAGAATTATTAAATGGCTAAATTATAAAAAAAAAAAATACCCCTGAACTATGTGGTTTGTTTAAAAAATACCCCAAAACTTTGAAAAGTTTCAAAAATACCCCTGAACTTTGAAAAATGTTTAAAAAATACCCTTGCCGTTAATTTTTTTTTTATGAAAACCGTTAAAGTTTCAGTTTAAAAAATACTCTTGAACTTAAAAAAATAAAATTAAAATACCCTTATTGAAAAATGTTCTTCTTTTTTCCTCATCTCACCGTAAATTCTAACAGTTTCCATCCAAAAATTAACAGCAAAGGTATTTTTGAAACATTTTTCAAAGTTCAAGGGTATTTTTGAAACTTTTCAAAGTTTAGGGGCATTTTTGAAACAAACCCCATAGCTCAGGGGTATTTTTTATAATTCAACCTTATTAAATTAACTACTTATATTAAAGTTTAGAATTTAATTTAATAAAATTGAAAGTCTAAAGTTAACGTTGATTCATTAAACTTTAGAAAAAGTATATTGAGTTTGTTTTATTGATGGATTTATGTATCATTAATTTATTGGCTTATAACAGAAATAAAATCAAATTATTATATATTACAACACTAGTAAATTACCTTTCTTATAAGAAAGTTCAAATTATTTGGTATGTAATAATATATCCTAAAAGAAGAAAACAATCAAATTATTTGGTATGGGTTTTGATCAAATGAAAATTGAGTTATTTATTTGAAATTGTCTATAATTGTTGTTATTAATTTTTTTTCTATAAGGATTTGGTAGATGCCCATAGTCTCAGGCGACCACAGGTTCTTTTGCTTAAATAGCATATAGATTTAAACCATTCTTGATTAGCTGTACTAATGGATAAGAAAGTTGAAAAAATGTAATTTCTTTACCTAACTAACCACTATAAAAATATACTTTGTACAAATTAGTCAACTTTTTTTTAACCTTATAATTATAGTTACAGCTAACTTTGTTTTCTTAATTTACTCCCTCAAATTAAGGCAGTGATCAATTTTTTCTTTAAAAAGGTATTTTGATACTTCTTTTTTAGAAAATTTTAATGACAATAATAACTCCAAGGATTAGATCATACAAAATACTTTTGATGAACTAAATTTTAATAGGTCTTTAGACTGTGAAATTTTCATTTTAACTCGTGAACTATAATACAGTATTAAAAGAATCATTGGAGAATTTTTTTTTTCATTAAATTAATTTGATGGCTAAAATATACGTGACCATTTGATAGGTGAGTATTAAATTAACTTGCGATGGATGAAATTCAAAATTAAGATCTTTATTTGGTGGGCTAGCATTAACGTTCTACCCTCCAGGATGAATCTTGTAAATCGTTGTATTCATCATGATCCTGGATGTTCTATGTGTGGGAAGGAAAATGAAACAACGGTTCATGCTTTGTGGGACGGTAAGAAAGTAAAAAGGCATTGGGCCCGTTGGAGCCCAATATGCAACCTCTCATCAATATCCATTTTGCCAATTCTATTGATCTTTTTTGTAGGTTTCAGGAAATGAGAGTAACTCGGATGATCTTCCGATCTTTGTGGCAATTCTATGGATTGTGTGGAACAATAGAAATAAAGTTTTTTTTTTTTTTTTTTTTGGGGGGGGGGGGGAAATAGGACCTATCATCTAAAGGAAGATGACGATCCTATTGATTGGACATCCAATTTAATTTTTGAATTTAAGGAGACCCAAGTTAAGCAAAATGGAGGTCAAGGGCGGTCGAGGTGTGATGATGATTCGCCTCACCAGTTGGACACCACCACCCCATAATCACCTCAAGTTGAATGCAAATGCAAAAGTAGCAAAGGGGAAGATAAGTTTCGGTATGATTATATAAAAAACTCAAAAGGTGAAGTGCATATGCAGAAAATTTCAGAAGAGCAAGTCGCTCAGTTGAGTGGGCAGAAGCTCAGGCGTTGGCAGATGGAGTTTGACTAGCAATGGAATCAGGTTTATCACCAGTTTGGGCAGAGGTGGATTCCAAAATTGTTTGGAATCTTCTTCATGATCACGACCATCATTTTAATGAGATTGCTCCTATAATCCTCCATAACTCAAACAGTTTTCCATAGCTCAACACATAAGAGGATTCTTACTAACTTCAAAGGACGAAAACAGAGTAATTCACCCACCATTATATTAGCTACTCATGCTTGAACAACAAGACACTCCAAAATTTGGTTAGAAGAATGTCCAACCATGGGCTCATAGCATTCTAGATCAAGAAATGTCTCCCACTGACCACCGACGTTGGAATTACCTTTATCTGGTAGTTTGTTTCTCTTAAAACTTTAATACCGAGCTAAAAAAGAAGAAGAAGAAGAAGAAACGTTTGTTTGAAAGTACTTTCTTTACCTCAAAAAAAAAAAAAAAAAAACGTTTGTTTGAAAGTACTTTCTTTACCTTCCACAATGGGTGCAAACTTGCAATAATATCGAGGCTTATTCTTTTATTTTGGCAGCATATCTCTAAATTCCGTATGTAGATGAGGCTAAGCAATACAGGCCCAAAAACCAATTTGGACCAGATTCAAACGAGTTTAACCCAACCGAACTGGTTCATTTTTTTTTTTTTTTTATTTTAAAAAAAGCAACTTTATTTCACACATTTTTTAATTTAAGAACATTTGGTGGAGAGATTCGAACCTCTGACCTCTTCGTTGAGTGTATATGTTAATTACCGTTTAATTATGGTCTTTTTGACAACTTTATTTTGCACTTGTTTGCAAACTAAAGTGCACACGATTCTCGATTCACAAAAAAAAAAAAAAAAAAAAAAAAATCATTCAATCATCTAAAAATTATCGACTCAACCAGGTCACATCAATTTATGATTTGTCAACTAACGATCGACTTAAGTAAAAAAAAAAAACATTTAGAATCATCAAACAACTTAAAGAGACTAAAAATGTATATTTTTTCTATTTTCTTTTAAATCAGGCTAAATTATTATATTACTAATCTTTAAAATTTTAGGATTGTATCTAAATATATAGACCTTAAACTTTAAAATTGTCTAATTATAAGTTTATATTCTTTCCTTGTGTCTAATAGATTTTGACTTTAAAAGTGTCTCATAGATCGGTAAATTTTCAATTTTGTATTTGATAGGCCTTTGACTTATTAGACATTTTTAAAATTCTCAAACCTTTTAGATACAAATTTGAAAGTCAAGATCTTAATTAGATTCAAATTTTAATTTTTAACTTTTTTTGCATACTAGGTTCGTGAATCATATTATTTTTATTAAACTAGAGATTTATTAGATGTAAAATTGAAAGTTTAAGACTTATTTGTCACTTTTTAAAATTGAGATACCTATTAGACATAAGTGAAAGTTTAACTCTTTTAAAATTCAATGACTTGTTGGATACAAACTTGAAAGTTGAAGATCAAACTTGTGATTTAACCTTTGACTTATCTACATCACATTCAACCGATAATAAATCTATTACTAGTTACAATTCCATAAAAATGAAACAATGTGAATGAATTTAATTAAGTACAACTCAACTAATTAAGACACATTAATAACCTCCTTTAAAAGTATGACATTGAAATCTCTGCCCATCCCAATTATTTGAGCTAACAAAAAAAAAAAGCTAAATACATGTTTTATTCCTTAATTTTTTAGTTTTTTAATAAATAATTTAATCCCAATTATTTAAAAGGTTTTAATTTATTTCTATATTTTTTTTTACATTTTTTTTATTTTATATCCTTTTGGTGGATAATAATAACACTCAACTTGGTATTAGAACTTACTTGACATAACCGAGTTCTCTAAAAATTTAGAAAAGAAATAAAGTACGTATATATTATAATGCTGTTGGTTACATAACTAGAAATGTTTTAATTTAGTCCAAAGTTGGTAGATAATTCAAGTTTTTTCCCTTAAATTCTCCTAACTTTTCTTTTAAAATTTTGCAAACTTCTTTTTTTTTTACCAACATGTAGGCTGAAAGATTTAACCTCCAACCTTTGATCATTAGTATAAATTTTATGTCAATTGAACTATAGGCAATTTTTTTGCAAATTAAACTTAACTGAGTATTATGTTGGATAACTTATAATCAACTAATTTTAAAATGAACAAAACTTGACTGCATATAATCAACCAATTTTAAAATGAACAAAATTTGGATGTCCGCCATTAAAATCTTGACAACTAATGCTTTGTTTGGCATCCAGAATTAGAAAGAAATGATTTTAAATTCCTGAAATTTTAAAAATGGAAATGATTTCAAATTCTTGATTTTGTTTGGAACCAAATGAATTAAAAAAGAATTCAAATCAACGTAAATTACAAATTCTTGTTTGGATGTTTAGAAAATATGAAAAGAAAAAAACTATTTTACCATTATACTCTTAGAATTATACCTAAGTTAAAAAGAAAAACAAGTAACAACCTTATTTATTTATTCAAAAAAAAGAAAAGTTACAACCTTATTTATTTATTTTGTTTCAAATGTAAACATAAAATTGACATTTTAGCTTCTTTCCTTTTCATATATTTTTATTATATATTTATATTTAAAATAACAAAAAGAGAAAAAGTAAAATCCTAACAACCCCTTCTTTCTTTTCCCACACATTTGCTTTCTCCCTCTTCCATGGCTGCTACACGAGCATCTCCTTTTCTTTTTCCTCTCTTATCTCTCTTGCTCCCCACAAGATGCCAATATCATCTCCAAATTTTTCTCCTCTCTTATCTTTCTCTATGCTTCGATCATCCATTGTCGGTATACACCCAATTTTTTTCTTCTCTCTTATCCTTCTCATATGTTGTCTTCGATCGTCGACCACATACCCCACCGTTACTTTTCTTTATCTTCTTCTTACCCTCTGTAACCTCACATCGTCACCACCCCCTACCCCATCCTCTATCCCTCCATTGATTGAAATATGTTGGAATCAATTTTTCTTTTTCCTTTTTTCTTCAGTTCAGCGGATCTTAAGAGAGGGTAAAATTGGAATGAGATAAACTTTAATCTGAAATCCTGCCAAATCCGACCTATTTTGGATGGAAAATATTTAGGATCAAAACGAGATTTCAAATCATTTTGGATTTCAAATTCTATTTTTTCAGTTCATTCCAAACATCGGAAATGATTTCAAATCCGTTCGGTTCCAAACACAGGGTAAAGAAGAGGAAGGGAGAAAATGATAAAATTTTTTTATCTCTTCTAGTTGTCAACATTTTAATGATGGTATGCAGGGAGATCCTTACATACTATAGTTTTTTCCTTTTAAAATTCACAATACGCAAAATATAAAGAGAAAAATGTTAAACGTAAAGCAGTAAATTAAAAATTTTAAACAATAACGATTTAATTGAAGGAAAAAAAAAACACCCAAACAATTTGAACTAAAACAAACATTTTAGCCCAAAAAAAAGGGGGGAAAAAAAAACAATTAAACTAGTTTTTCATTGGAGGCAAAGTTTGAATTGTGTGTCTGTTAAACCAGCAACTAGCAAGTAATCTTTCTCCCTCTAAGAAACTTCCTTCTCGCCACCTTCTTCTTCGCCTCTACTTTCAATCTCTTCGCCTCTTTCAACTTCCCTTCTTCTTCTTCTTCTTCTTCACCACTACCATTGTCCTCCGCCTCCTCCTCCACCTTCTTCCTCTTCAGCAGCTTTACCAGGCCCTCAAGGGACACGTCGGCGTCCTCGCTCTTCATCAGCTCCTCCGCGATCTGCGCCGGCGTCACCTCCGTCGCCCCCAGAAGCCTTTCGATCTCCGGGAAGAGCCGGTGGCCGGTGCGGATTTGCAGGTAGTTTCCCGCCAGAAGCTTGAACCCATGGAAGCTGCAGTACGACATGTGGATGTGCATGTCCATCCGCCCTGGCCGGAGCAGCGCCGGGTCCAGCCGGTCCTTGTGGTTCGTCGTGAAGATTATGATCCTCTCGTCGCCGCAGCTCGACCATAGCCCGTCTATGAAGTTCAAAAGCCCTGACAGTGTCAGCTGCATCCCCATGGCCATGGGTTTCACGAAAATACTATCAATACTAAAATTGACTTTTTTAAAAGTATAAGCTTATTTATTTTGAGTTCAACGTTTAAAAAATAAGAATTTCAACCTCTAACTTTTTTATTAATGATATAATAGCTTAAACCAGTTTTTTTTTTTTTTTTTTTTTTTTGAGAAAAACAGTTTGGATAGAGTTAGTGTGTAACTAATTTAAATTTCAATTTTTGGTATATGAACTTTTAGGTTTTTTCTATCTAGTTGTAAATAACTTTTAAAAGGTTTGTTTTAATCCTTAATTTGAGAAATAAAATTAGTGTCTTTTTTTTTTTTTTTAAAAAAAAAGGTAAAATTAGTTTAGAGATTGCTGTTATTCACTATCCTCAATCGCTAAAGTCTTCCACGATAATCATTTGGTTTTTTATTTTTAGATTATTTAAATTGTGTTTTCCTTTCTCACAATTTCTTTACAATGGTTTTCATCTAAGCATTTGAATTTTTAACCAAATTCCAAAAACAAAACACAAGTTTTTTAAAAACTATATATTTTTTTAGTTTTCAAAACTTGGCTTAGATTTTGAAAACATCTGTAAAATGTAGAAAACAAAACTAAGAAACTTACAGGTGGAAATAGTGTTTACAACTTCATTTTCAAAAGCCGAAAATAAAAAATCAAATGGTTATCAAAGAGATGATAAGAACATGACTTCAAATGTGTATCAACTCTACCTACCGGTCAATGAGGCTATTAAATATATCTTAGTATCTTTTTCAAAATATATAGTGTGTGTGTGTGTGTTTGGTTTCAAATATATTAAAATGTTTGGTTTCATAATGTTTTGAAAAGTACTCCAATGACAAAAAGTTTCACTTGGAGCCTTCACTTGAACCTATCTACTTAAAAGTGATGATTTTAGGAGTTTTAGAATATCCTAATACTATAGGCATGATTCTTGTATTAAATTAGTCTAAAGATGGGTAAGTTGGCTTACACACATTCTCACAATTATGGAAAATATATATATTATATGTGATCTTGAATAAATTAAGAGAGAATATAAATAAAAGAAAAGCAAAAAATTGGATCAATATTGTCTAATTAATCAACTTTATCCTCCACTAAGTCTACTCTTAATACACTTTTAAGAGCACTTTCTGTATAAAATAAACATTGTGGGAAGTTTGGCAAGTTGAAAATTAGGACGGTGGAAACTTGACCTATAAAATATCTTAAGAAAATAAATGACTTAACTTGGATTTAATATGATATATTTGTTTATCTTAGACTATAAGTGGTTAATTTTATGAGCTCTATAAATATAAATACGTTAGAATATTCCTCAAAAAAAAAAAAAAAAAACTTTAGAATGGTGAAATTTTCTATCTCAAAATAATAATAATAAAAAAAACTATTTGTAATTATAATATTGAAAGTAAATAATAATAATTCCCATTTATACTATATGAGCTTTGACGAGAGGAAAAAAAAAACATTTTTCAAACCATGAGTTTCATAAATCAAACATTAACTTGATACAGATATAAACTTTTTATAAACTATTCATGGTATAATTCAAACATAAATGGTACTCAAAAAAAAAAAAATTCAAACATAAATGACGTAAATACAAATTTCCTAATTTTAGATTTCAAAAATTTAGGTTTATTAAACGAGCATAGCTCAACGGTAATTGGAATATACTTAGTCGGGGGTTCGAATCTCTCCAACCCCAAGTGTTGATGTACTCAAAAAAAAAAAAAAAAAGGTTTATTTAAATCATAAGCTAGACAACATTCGTGCAATTTAGAGATTTTGCATGAAATTATAAAAGTTGTTTTTTTTTAATAAAAATTATAAAAGTTGTTTAATATAAGATACCTAGAAATAGAAAATATTTGTATTTAATTAGTTTTTGTATGGGAAGGCCATTAAGATGTCTAGAGAAAAAAGATATTGATATTTGTTCTCAAACCTTGAAATTTCTACAATTGGAATCTGTTAATTCATTTTAATTATTTTGAATTGAGTATTTATATACCAAATTAATTTTAATTATTTATTTACTAGTTAACTATTATTTTTAACTATATAATAAAAAATACACTTTTTTATATATTCTCTTATCGAGTGAAGTTAATCTACATTTATTTTAACATACTCTTATCAATTAATTACTTGGTATTATATTTATTCGAATCCCTCACTCCCATCCTGTTGAACTAAAAAAATATATGTTTTACATTATTGATTTTGAAGTATCATAGGTTTGAATATAATTATATTTGAAATACATTCCAACCACCGAAAAGATTTTAATAAACATGCTATGTTTTAATTTAATTTTCTCTTTCATCTTGCCATTCTATCAAATTGTACGTAACTGTCAATATGAGCATAGCTCAACTGACATAAGACACGTACTAATGACCGAAAGGTTTGTGCTTCAAATCCCCCACACTCATATGTTGTAAAAAAAAAAAAAAAAAAAAAGCACATCCCGACTATTTTCTATTTCAATGTTTGTAGTTCCAAAAAACGCGATTTAATTCTTTTAACTTTACTGTTAGTTTTTATCACAAAAAATGATAATAGAAAAACATGATGTATGTAAGAGTAAAAAGTGATCATCATGACATCTATAAGTAAAAATAAGATTTTTTTTTTTTTAAATAAAATAAGATTTTTATGCTAAGAGACTAAAAGCAAACTCTAATAAAAATTTAACAAATAAGCAAACTCTAATAAAAATTTAACAAATAAGAAAACTCAAAAAAGGAAAAAAAAATGAGAGAATTTAGAGGATAAAAAATGTCATCCAAATTATTAAAAAAAAAATTTGAAAACTTTTACCAACTTCTAGAAATTGGGGAGGAACGAGAAACTCTCTTGCCCCAATAATGTGCTTTTCGTGTCGAAGTTGATTTTCGTTAAAATTAATTAGTGAGTTTTAAATGTTTTATTTTTTTTTTAAATTACGAGTTTAATCTTTCAACTTTCAAGATTGTATCTATTTGGTCTAAATTTTAAAAAGTATTAAATAGGTCCTCGAAATTTCAATTTTGAGTCCAATAAGTCTCTTTTAAATATCTAATAGATCTTTAAACTTTCAATTTTGAATCCAATAAATCCCTTCACATAAAAAATTATCCAATAAATCTTTAAACTTTCACTTTTGTATTCAATAGATTCTCCAACTTTTAATTTTATATCTAATAACTCTTTAATCTATTCGAAATTTTTTAAATTTATCGGTCTACTAGATATAAAATTGAAAATTTAGGATACAAATAGACATAAAATTTAATTTTATATAATAGAATGGTTAATTTTTAAAAATCTTGGAGGTATCTCTTCAACGTTTTTTTAACAAAATATTGAATACTTTTAAAATCTAGGGACAATATTTTCAAAACTTAATTGTAATAAATTTTTTTTTTGGTTGAAATTAGTTTGTGAAAAGAACTGAAAAAAAAAATGAGAGATGAGTTCAGAGCAAACCAACCTGAATTTCAGAAGGATGCGTCGGCCAGTCAGCACCAGGGCGGCGATCCGGCAGCTCAACAGTACAATCAATATCCTCAATGACCAAAATGGAGCGATTCCCCGTCGTCAAAAGCAGCTTCCTCAAATCCGAATCCTGCACCACATTCGCCAATTGCAGATCATAAATATCAAACTTCAAGTAATTCGACATGGCCGCCACCAAGCTCGATTTCCCAGTCCCCGGCGGCCCGTACAACAAATACCCTCTCTTCCAAGCCCTCCCAACTCTCTTGTAAAACTCTTTCCTCTTCAGAAACTTGTCTAAGTCCTCCATCACCGCCTTCTTCGCCTCCGCCTCCATCGCCACCGTCTCGAACGTCGCCGGATGCTCCAAATTCACCGACTCCCACTTCCCGCTGTAGCACCCCGAGCTGTTTATCGTGTACATTTTCAGAGCCCTCTCTTCGTTCCTCATCGCCGCTGCGCGATCCAGAATGAACGGGATGTACGAATTCAGGATTTTGTGTTGGTGGGTTTTGTCGAATCGCAGCTCGAAGTAGCGGCGCTCTGTTTTCGGTGGAAACAGAGCGGCCCCGTTGTTGGGGTTGTTGAGGTTTTTGTCTTGGTCGTGGCAATTGAAGGTCCAGAACAGGGGGATTCCGTCGAAGAAATCGGTCAATTTCTCGCCCTTCTCGAGGCGGAGAGTTGGGTGTTTTTCTTTTTGGGTTTTAGAGATGCGGAGGCGGGCTGTCTCGGTGGTGATTTTCGTGGAGAGGTAGGTCTCGGCGGCGTCGAAGATTTGGTTTGGGGAGATTCCGGCGGTCTCTTCGATGATGAGGGTGAACAGAGTGGAGCGGGAGTTGAACAGGCGGCGGATTCCAGCGGCGAGGCAGGACCGGAGAGGGGCTGGGACGAGGTCGTTGGCCATTGATCGGAACAGCATTAGGGAGCCGGCCATGGAGGCGTAGGCTGAGAACAACGACTGTGGAGAAGGGATATCTTTGGTCGAAAACATCTTGCCCCGGCGGTGGCGACGGCGGCGGCTTGATCGGACTTTTGGGTAGCGGGGTTTGGTTCGGAAGTTTGCTTGGGGAAAAACTTGGCAAGATCGATTCTGTTGTTATAAAGAAAGAATAATCTCACCTCTAAAATAACTGACATTATTATTTTTTTTAACATTTGGGAGTGGGGAGATTCGAACCTCTGATCTCATGGTCGAGAGTATATGACAATTACCGCTGAGCTAAGCTCGGTTTGACTAAAATAACTGACATTTAAGAAATGAATAAATGTTAAGCTATACTTACTAGTTTGGTTTATATACATATATATATATATGTTTGGACAACTTATAAAATTTTTTTGTTAATGTTATACTTTTTTTTTTTTTTTTTTTTTTTTTTTTTTTTTTTTTTTTTTTTTTTTACAATTGTTAATGTTATACTGTTAAATTTATATGCAAGATTAAAATATTATTTTCTTACAATAATCGTAAGGGTAGAAAATCGAATCATTCACTTTCGATGTTAATTTATATAAATGTTACTTATCAATTTAGGTCTATACACTTACTCATTCCATTTTAGTTTTGTGTCCAATTTCAGTCTATGTATACTTTCAATAAATCTTTAAATTAATATTTATTGTGGGTTTCAAATTAGTATTGTTATTATTATTTTTCTTTTATCAAAAGTGGATTTTGACCTATATACAACTATGTGATTGGATATATGTTATATTGTACTCTTTATTGCTTATGTTGTTTTTCCATATTTTGGTATTTGTTATTTCAGTTATGCTTTTTTTGTTGAAGGGTCGAATCTCCGACATTCCTGATTTTGTTTCTTTTATTTTCTCCTTTTTTTTTTTTTTTTGAGTTCAACAACATTAGAGTGGGGAGATTCGAACCTCTAATCTTTCGATCGACGATGTATATTAATTACTGCAAGCTATGCTCATTTTGGCTTCTCTCTTCTCATTTTTTCCTTTGGAAATATGATTTTTTTAGTCTTCAAACTTTATAGATTATTTTGAGGTAACTAGGATGTCTAAAAATTGAGAATATTTAGCAACGTGACGTGGATGCGTAAGCATTTAAATTCATAGAATTCAAAGATAATATATAATTATATGTTTCTGGTGTTAGTTTTTTTCCATGGAAATATAGTAACATAATGGTTTTTTTTTTATTATTATTTAATCTTAATATGTTTTAAATTTATGAGCTAAAATATTGTATTATTGTCAAAGATACTTAAATATAAATAAAACGATTACTTTTTTTTAAGTATATTTTGAAATCTCTACTTTATGTAGGTATGTCATTTGGTTCACATGGGGTCATAGTTAATATGTACTACTTTTTTAGTTAAAAATGTAAAGGTGAATATTCAAATATCTAATTTTTAGAACCAAGTAATACTTAGATTGATGTGGCAAAAATGTACCTTTATATAGTTTAAAGGTGAAATTTAATTAATTTTTTTTTAAAAAGCTGAAATTTAATAAATTTAAAACATTTAATGATGAAGATATTATAAAAATGATGAAATTTAAGATGATAACTAAATTATATTTTTAGTCCAAAATGAGCATAACTCAACCATAACTAGTAAATACTTCTTCCTTTGAGGTCGAAAGTTCAAATCCTCATACTCCAAACTAAAAAAATATAAGCCAAAGCGAGCATAGCTCAGCGGTAATTGGCATATACCCTTGACCATGAGGTCAGAGGTTCGAATCCCCCCACCCCCAAATGTTGATGTACTCAAAAAAAAAAACTAAAAAAATATAAATTATATTTTTTAAAAAATAATAGGTAAAGCAAATTGCCTTGAGTTGCTTTTAACCACTATAAGGAGATTTTTATTTTTAGGTTAAATTATTAAAAATACTCCTGAACTATGAGATTGACTTTAATGATACTCCTAAACTTTTAAAAGTTTCATTTACAAAACAACCCTTGAAGGCTTTTTTTGTTAAGTTCATGCACGAAAATTGACGTATTTGCATATGTATGATTGCTTAATTGTGTGAATAGATTTGAACACGTGGAAAAAAAACAATAAAAACATATGCAAACACATTATTTTTCGTCCTTAAGGATTGTTTGAAACAAAGTTCAAACTTCAAGGATTATAATGAAACCTTTGAAAGTTTAATGATATAATTGAAATCAAACCTATATTTTGAGGGTATTTTTAATAATTTAACCTTATTTTTATTGAGGTGAGAGTGAGAGGATATTCCTCCTTTTCTGTAAAATTTTAATGATTTAGCTTAATAATATTACAATTATGGAGGATATATATATTATAGGTTTTCATTCTTTAATCTGATGTCATGGTGATAATGTGAATCAACCCCCAAATTTTGTTTTATAAACACGACTTATTGACATATAACATGTTATAGGTAATTTTGGACCACTCCGATATACAAGGAGCTGACGAGGACAACCTGACAACGAGCCCAGAAACAGGACCGAAAGATGGTCTCCGGAGGCGAAACGGGCCAAAAGGTCTAGCCAAGGTCGGAGGGACCGGGCCTTGGCTCGAGCCGGCCCTCAGCCCGCTTGCGCGGGTCGAGGTCTTCCGTCTCCGTTTGGTCCGAGGAGTCCCGATTTCGCCTGGTTCAACCCGAAACGCCTCCGAATGCCTAAAAACCCTAGAGCATGAGCAAGTATTTAAACCCTTCTCCATCACTAAAGAAAGGATCCCGAACTCTATTCTCTACTCTCTCCTCTCGCTCTCCTCCTTCCGCTTTCTGACTTAAGCATCGGAGGCGGTGTGGCAAGCACCACACCAGTGTGCAGGTTTTTCTGTCTTGCAGGCCACGTCTTCCCCCCTCTCAAACAAATTTACCGTTGGTGGCACGTGAAGGTCCTGTGAGTTCTCCCTGTCCAAATTTTGACATCAACATAACAGTCAATCTAAATTGATTCCATTCCTAATAAATAAATAAATGTTAAACACTACAATGTAACTCATTCCTTATAATATACATGCATTATTTCCTAGATCAAAACAATCTGAAAAATGGTAGTTTAAAAAAAACCTGAAAAATCGTCACACAATTCATTGACATAAAAAAAAAAAAAGGGAAAAACACACTTTTGGTCCCTGAGGTTTGGGTTAAGTGACAGTTTGGTCCCTGAATTTTCAAGCTCAACAAAAATACCCCTGAGGTTTGAGATAAGTAGCACTTTGGTCCCTGCCGTCTATTTTTCTATTAAATACTAACGGTTGCTGACGTGACACTATTATTTTAATAAAAAAAATTATTTTTTATATTTTTTTAAATAAAAACATATTAAAATAATAATATAAATAGACGGCAGGGACCAAAGTGCTACTTATCTCAAACCTCAGGGATATTTTTGTTGAGTTTGAAAACTCAGGGACCAAACTGTTACTTAACCCAAACCTCAGGGACCAGAAGTGTATTTTTCCCTAAAAAAAAAGATCATTTAAAATTGGCTAAAAGACACCTTTTAATTGGCCATTGAAATCTATCCTCTTTATTTATTTATATATAATTAGATAACTAATTTATTTGTTAATTCAAATTAAATAACGAGTTTTGAAACAACTCTCTTTTCATTCTATTTCGCAATGAATGAGAATGTAACTAAAAACACTTCTCATTCAAAATCACCACTTTCAGAATTTACATAAAAATATTTTTAAAAAATGGTGAGAAAATTTTTCACTCACTTTAAAACAACATCCAAATGATTTGTTATTGAATACTTTGTCAGCTAGGTGTGTAATTTAGAAAATGTAGGTAAAATTATTCGTGTAGTTTTTAGGTAGAAAAATGAAAAAGAAAGAAAGAAAGTGGGAATCCTAATTAGTTTGACATCAGACTGCACAGTTTAAGAGTGGAAGAGCCAATTATTGGGAGTTTGGTTTGGCCTTCATCACTTTTGGCTTTCAGCTTTTTTTCTCATTCCAATCATGCTCAACCCTTTCCTTTCTTACTATTTTAGTTCACTTTTGGACTGAGAAAGTGCAATCAAAATTTCATATTCTAACCCTAAATACCCACAAAGATACAGCTAGCTAGTTGCTTTATTTTGGGTTGTTCATGACTTGGTCATTGGCTGGCCTCCAATGTTATTGCAATATTTGTAATTTGTTTTCATTAGCTCAATCATACTAGCTAGCTAGTACATTCCTTCAAGTTGAAATTTAAAAAAAAAAAAATCATGAGATTTGGTCAACCTATATCAAAAGATAATTTGAGTTTGATAAACCAATTTAACAAAAAAAAAAAAAAAAAAGTTCCTAATTACTTATATATATATATCAAAAGATAATTTGAGTTTGTTTAAGCTTTAGGAAAAAGGTTCCTAATTACTTTTATTTATATATATATATATATATTTTGACGTTAATATAAGACATATTTATAAGTCTTTGTTAATTGGTGAATATTAGATAAACATGAGGTTATGAGAATAGTGAATGATATGGTATAGCTTAGAAGTAACTCATATGTATATCTTATAAAGATTGTGAGATCTCCTCATCTTTTCGATTTGCATGAGGATCCTCAATAGTGAATGATATGGTAGAAGTTAACACATTTAAATTGATTTCTCATCAAATTAATACTATTCATTAATGATAAAATACTTGAAAATACCAGTATCAAAATGAGAAAATAACATGATGAAATTTTGATAATTTAATCATTTATTTATGGTATATTTAATATAAATATGATATAAACTCTATAAATGTTGCTAACAAGAGCCTAACTCAATTGAAATAAAGCTTATATTCTCGACCAAGAGGTCAAAAGATCAAAATTAACCCCCACCCCAAATGTAGTCCAAAAAAAATAAATAAATTACAAATGTTTGTTATTCAATGAAGATAAAGACTAAATACACTAAATCATCCCTAAAAAAAGTCGGTTAAAATTTGTTCAAAGAAAGTTGATTCAACATTAAATTATTGTTTTATTAACATATTTGGACATGTGAACACGTCACTCATAAATAATAAATCTTTTTTTGTTGTCTTACATAAATAATAGATTTTGTTGATAGGTAGATTGAATTTATGATGTAATTAGAATTTGGACAACATCTTCATATGTCAAAATATGATTTTTTTTTTTTTAAGTTCATATATCAAAATATGATAAGAAAAGAATGATTTAATGGTAAATCAAATCTTATAAACAAACATTAATATATCATTTATTGAAGGACCTTGGTCAACTTTTAACAAAAATTAGGTAAAGAATTTTGAATTTGTAATACATTAAGACATCTCAGTTCACAAGTCTTGTCAAGACGTAAGCACTTGAAACCAAAACTCAAAAAGAGAAAAAAAAAAAAAAAAAAAAAAAAAAAAAAAAGGACATTGCAATAATTCTAAAAAAAAAAAAATAAAAAGGTACATTTTTAAAGCTAATTATACAATGGATCTAGGATTCCCATTCTCCTTGTTTTGAAAAAGTTTTGTTGTTGTTATTATTATTATTTATTTTTAGAAGTCTTTCCCAAAAGTGGTTTGGGGAAAATGAGGATTTTTTGGGGTGGGAGTTTGCATGTGCTGTTTTGGAAGGTAATAATTCATGAAGAGATAAACGAGAGAGAAAGTTGAAGCCACTAACTCAATATGCTTTATTATAGAATTTGTGCATTGTTTACTACAACTCAGGCGTGCAAAGATGTGTTGCTAGGAATGGATTACTATTCCTTTTAACTTTCAAGGATTTGTGTGACGTTAAATCTTCTCCTTACCATTGGTTGCAGTGGCAGATCTAAGATTTTATGTTAGAAGGAGCACAAGTTCATATAAATGTAACTTTAGAAGCATTGATACAATAAATTACCTAATATCGATTAGGTTAAATTACGAGTTTAGTCATTGAACTTTTTAAGTTTGTGTCTATGGTCCCTAAACTTAAAAATGTGTCTAATAGAATTTTAAACTTTCAATTTTATGCTTGATAGGTGGGACTTATTTGACATTTTTCAAAATTCACATACTAAACACAAAATTGAAAGTTTATAGTTTCATTAGACATAAAATTCAATTATGAATGTTTAGAATATGGATACAATTATTAGTTTGGAGTTTTAATAATTGATCCCAAAGTTTAGGGGTAGAATTGATTTTCTTGTCTAATTTTTTTAAAAGAAACTGATAAAACTCATTTCATATTCTTTTTAGGTTAAAATATACCATTTTGGTCATTGTATTTTGGAACTATTTCTATTTTATTCTCAATAATTCCAAATGTCCAAATATAATCCTTGTTCTTTTAATAATCTTAAAATTAGTCTATGGTTAACTTTTTCAAAACAAGCTGTTTATAGTCTCTATTAGCTTTCGCTTTATAAATTTTGAAAACATATTAACAATGGTGTCTTTTCTTAAGTGAAAATTATGATTATTAGTTTACCAAGTTCTATAAAAAGTAACTTCAAGATCTTCTCATCAACCAGATTAACAAAAGTATTGAAGAATCTAGTGGGTTGTTTGATTCGTACCAGTTTCGTGCTCCCCGCCCTCAGAAGGAGAACCTCCCGAGTCATGCCGTTTGGTCAGCCCCTCCCCTCGATTGCTGGAAGCTTAATTCAGACTCTTCTTGGAACCCATCCTTGAACAGAGGCGGTGTAGGGTGGATAGTCCGTGACTCTGGCAGATCTCCTATTTGCGCGGGGTTGGAATTGGTCAAGGAGCAATGGCCTATCTTCCTTCTTGAGGCGAAAGCGATGCTGTTAGGGTTAAGAAGCTTACATGCAATCCTGAGTTGCCGTAATGTATTGAAGTTGAGTCGGACTGTGCTAATCTCATCAAGTTCCTGGAGAAGCCTAAAGACGATCTCTCCGGCGTGAAAGTTGTTGGCGATGCAATCCTCGCTGAGGCCCAGTCCCTCGGTGTAATTAAATTTCAGCACTGCCCTAGGTCTTCCAATGGCGCAGCGCATTCCATCGCCCGTGAGGCCGTCGACTTCACTCGTCGGAGTTTTTTTTTGTAGTATCGGAGCAGGGGCGCCCTTCCACGCTAGAAGGTTCCTTTTATTTTTGGTCCCTTGATCTCCCGCGTTTTCTTTCCTCGGTTATTGAGGATGCTTTAATTGTACCGAACTACCCTCTGGGGTTTTCTTAATAAAGTATCTCTTTTTTCAAAAAAAAAAAAAAAAAAAAAACTTCAAATTAATAATGACTAATCTAAAGATTTATTAAAATCACATCAGCTAAATTTGAATATATAAAAGTATATAAATAGAATGAGTCACAAAATACAAAGATCAAATAGTGATAAAAAGCTTAAACAAAAACATAAAATTATATTTTAAAAAAGTTTAAATTATTCAAGTTTGAAAAATCAATATATGTTATTAACCAAAATCACAACGGAAAATCACGGTTGCCTAAAAAAAAAAAGAGAGAAAAAACTGATGAACATAAGAGAAAAAGAAAGAAAAAATTGAAAATAACTGAAAAAAAAAATAAAACAATGATGTGATTAGGAGGATTCAAACTCAAGACTAAGAGAGGACATCTTCACACGATTGAAGGCAGAAACCATCAAATCAAAGGTAATTTTAAAGTTTTAAATGACAAATTTATATATATATATGATTTTAAGTTGAGGCCCCTTGTCCCTACGTGGATCCACTCCTAATTGGACGGGTTAAGATATTATAATCTTCACTGTGTTTAGTTGTTTGTATAAGATTTAGGGTTGAGTTAAGAGATAGAGAAAAAAAAATAAAGTTTAGTTTTTGAGTGGGTAAACATTTAGTGTTCTCTAGGATGCACTACGAGAAATTAGGTATTTAGTGGTGAATTTTTAGTGATGAAATAAAAATTTGTTGTTATATTAAATTTTAATGATGTTTTAAACAAACAATCCAAAAAGTTCTTATAAATTTACAAGTTGAGGTTAGTACGATTTAACCATACCATTTGGATGATAGTAAAAGATAGTCAAATTATTGATTAGACTAAATTAAAGTTAATAAAACCAAATTCAAATATTAAATTTAAGGGAAAAATACATTTTTGGTCCCTGAGGTTTGGGTTAAGTTACACTTTGGTCCCTGAGTTTTCAAACTCAACAAAATACCCCTGAGGTTTGAGATAAGGAGCACTTTGGTCCCTACCGTCTATTTTTCTGTTAAATCCTAACGGTTTCTGACGTGACACTATTATTTTAATAAAAAAAATATATTTTTTATTTTTTAATAAAAATAAATAAAAACAATAAAAATATTATTATTATTTTAATTATTATTCAAAATCTCTTTCTTCTCCCCCTCTACTTCCCCTCTTCTTCCCCTCTTCTTCATCTCTTCCCACCTCTTCCTTCTTCTTCTTCAAGTCTCCGGCGACCGGCGACTCTTTTTTTTTTTTTTTTGCCTCTCTTCCCCTTTCTTCTTCTCTTACCCCATTTTTCTTCCTTTTAAAAAAAAAATAGAAGAAGGAGGAGGACCTCCCTCCTCCTCCGTTTTTGGCCGGAAACAGAGGAGGAGGGATCTCCCTCCTTCTAATTTTTTTTTAAGGAAGAAAAATGGGGAAAGAGAAGAGAAAGGGGAAGAGAGAGAGAGAGAGAAAAAAAAAAGTCTCCGGCAGCGGCGAGCGGTGGCCGGTCGCCGGAAGAAGAAGAAGGAAGAGGTGGGAAGAGGTGAAGAAGAGGGGAAGAAGAAATAGATTTTGAATAATAATTAAAATAATAATAAAATAATAAAAAATAATAATATTTTATTTTATTTTATTAAAAAAAAATATTTTTTTAATTAAAATAATAGTGTCACGTCAGCAGCTGTTAGCATCTAACAGAAAAATGGACGACAGAGACCAAAGTGCTCATTATCTCAAACCTCAGGGGTATTTTTGTTGAGTTTGAAAACTCAGGGACCAAAGTGTAACTTAACCCAAACCTCAGGGACCAAAAGTGTATTTTACCTAAATTTAAATATTTAAAACTATAATAACTTGGTTAGAACTAAGTCTAAACTACAAGGATCAAGTTTAATAATAACCTTAACTAATACAAGAGTTCAAATGGTTGTTTGTTTGTTTTTTTAATTCAATAAATGTTAGGGATGGGATGTAATTAATGTTCAAACCCCAAATTCTAACCGTGATTATCACATTGACGAACCAAGATGGAAGTTGGTAGACATGTGATGCCCAAATAGAAAAAAAGGTACATGAATCACTACAAGAAATTTGAGTTTTGGCGACGGAATTTATCCCGACCACTAAATTTTGGTTGGGAAAAGTTAGTTTTTGCCGACCGTTTTCAAAACCGTTGGGTTTTTGCCCATCCGCCGACGATATACTAAACCGTGGACCAAAATCCTCTAAGAAGCCAACGGTTTGCATTGAACCGTCGCCTAAATCATATTTTCTGCACGATTTGAAGGGGGGATAAAGTTTGGACCGAGAGAATTGCCAACGGCTCAGTCAAACCGTCGGCTTAACCGGTTAAAGGTCGACCGTTTTAATTAACGGTCGGCCTTTATTCGGTTCGACCAACGGTTTGACCGAACCGTTGGCAATTCCCCCATATAAATCCCACCAACCCGCGTTTTTTTTTTCAATCTCCCTCTCATTTTCTATTTGCCCTAGCCAACGTCTTTCTCTAAAAGCTAACAACGTCTGTTCGCGTCTGTTCGCGTGCCCCGCAAGCAAGGTTCCACCGCCGCTGTTCCGACCATCTGTTCGTCGCCGATTGCATATTCCCCGCCGTCAACAGCCGCCTCCGACCTCCCCGTCGCCGCCTGCTGTAAGTGATTGTCGTTGTCTCTCTCCCTCTGTTTTCTTCTTCTTTTTTTTTTTTCCATGGGTGTGTTGTTCATTATTTTTGCCCCCCTCTCTCTAACGCCAACATCTCTCTCGCGTGCCCAGCTGGTTCCGACCACCTGTCCACCACCGTCAACAGCCGCCTCCGACCGCCCCTTCGCCGCCTGTTGCAAGTGACGTTTTTGTTTCTCTCCCTCTGTTTTTTTTTTTTTTTTTTTTTTTATATGTGAATGTGATGCATTCTTTATACCTCTGTTTTTCTTTTTTTTTTTTTTATATATATGTATGTGAATTATTAGGAATTACTATTTTATTATATATTTAAATTCATTGTACAGCCTGTAAATGGAGTATTAGTTTTTAGGTTTATTTTATCTCATGTGTATATAAACCCTTTCCTTGGAGAATGAAAATTGATTGGAGATTTTTTCACCAATACTGCTTTATTATGGTATCAGAAGAATAATTTCTCACCCTTCCGTCTCTTTCGAATTTTCATCTATTTTCTAGGGTTTCTATATTTTTCTGCAAAATGAACCCTATGGATTGATTTATATTTCCGCTTGGATTCGAAATAATCACATTGTCATTGCTTGGATTCTCAACTCAGTTTCCAAAACAATTTCTGGTAGCCTTCTTTTTTCTGAATCTGCTCGTGATATATGGATTGATTTAAAAGACCGTTTTCAGAAAAAGAATGGCCCACGAATTTTTCAATTGAAGCGCAATCTTGCCACCATTACCCAAGATCAACAATCTGTGACTATGTATTTCACACGCTTGAAGACTCTTTGGGATGAATACATCACATATCGTCCTGGTTGTACTTGTGGTCGATGTACTTGTGGTGGTCAACGTGCTCTTGATGAATTTTTCCAATTTGAGTATCTTATGAGTTTTTTGATGGGGTTGAATGAGTCTTTTGCTCCCACAAGAGCTCAAATTTTACTCATGGATCCACCTCCTTCTGCCAGCAAAGCTTTTTCCCTTTTATCTCAGGAAGAACAACAACGTACCATTCCTATTTTTGCAACACCTCCACCTGCTGTTGCCTTTGCTGCACCTTCACGGCCGCAAACTCAATCGACTTCTCGTACACGGAAAGATCGCCCTATTTGTACCCATTGTGGTATTCAAGGACACACTGTTGATAGATGTTATAAACTTCACGGTTATCCTCCGGGTTATAAACAACGAGGAGTTCAACGTTCTGTTAATGCTCCAGCACCACATATATCATCCTCTAGTTCTGTCTCTGTGAATTCTGTTGGATCAATATCTTCTGACAATTCTTCTTTGGCAACCCCGGTGACTTCTGATGCGATTGCTCAATGTAATACTCTTTTAAACTTGTTGCAATCGCAACTCTCTCAAGCCAAGACTAATTCAGAGACTTCCTCTGCTTACATAGCAGGTACTTGTCCTACTATTTCTTCTTTATCTAGTACATGGATTTTGGATTCTGGTGCTTCTACGCATATATGTTTTTCTCGATCAATGTTTGATTCTTTGGAGCCAACTTCAACTATGGTTATTTTACCAACTGGTCTTCGTATTTCTGTGAACTTCGTTGGGACTGTGACATTATTTGGCAAACTTATTCTTCGACGTGTCCTCTTTGTACCTGAGTTCCACTACAATTTATTATCCGTTGGTGCACTGACTATGGATACTTCTATTTCTGTATTGTTTTCTGCTGGTGATTGCCTTATTCAGGACAAGTTCACTTCGAAGACGATTGGCAAGGGTAGGTTCCATGATGGTCTCTACTTGATTGATACCTTTTCCGATGGAGGTCTTGCTGTTCCATCATCCCCAACATATGCATCTGCGGTTCAACGAGTTTCTGCTTCTTTGTGGCATAACCGCCTTGGCCACCCTTCTTTTAATCGATTAGTGATTCTGAAAGATATTTTGAATTTTGATTCTTTTAATGCTATTCATAAGGATCCATGTGTGATATGTCCTCTTGCTAAACAGAGGAGACTATCTTTTACTTCAAATAATGCCATTTGTGATACTGCTTTTGAACTAATTCATGCTGATATTTGGGGTCCATTTTCTGTTCCAACACATGCTGGTTATCGTTATTTTCTCACTATTGTTGATGATTGCACTCGTTATACGTGGGTATATATGCTACGCAAGAAATCAGATGTCTTGACCATTATTCCACAATTTTTTAAACTTGTGGAGACTCAATTTCAGAAGACTATCAAGATTTTTCGGTCTGATAATGCTCCGGAGTTGTCATTTACTGATTTCTTTCTTGCCAAAGGTGTTATTCATCAATTTTCTTGTGTGGAACGACCAGAACAAAATTCTGTTGTTGAACGAAAGCATCAACACATTCTCAATGTTGCAAGGGCTTTATATTTTCAGTCTCGTGTTCCAATACATTTTTGGGGCGAATGTATTCTTACGGCAGTTTTTCTAATCAATCGGACTCCATCTCATATCATCAACTGGCGCTCTCCTTATGAATTATTGCATGGATTTTTACCTGATTATTCTTCTCTGCGGGTGTTTGGTTGTTTATGCTTTGCCTCCACTTTGCCTTCACATCGGACAAAATTTTCACCCCGTGCCACTCCTGCTGTTTTTGTTGGCTATCCACCAGGGATGAAGGCTTATCGCTTATTTGATATTGAGCAATGCCGTTTTTTTACCTCCCGTGATGTTATATTTCATGAGAATATCTTTCCCTTTCATAAGGTTACTTTGGAAGATGAGTTGACTGATTTTCTTCCGAATTTTGTTTTACCCAAGCCGTTTAATGTGGATACTTCTTTGGATCATGGGATTTCTGAAACTTTTTCTCTTGATAATTCTACAGCAGTAGTGGGTGATAGAATTGAGACTTCTTTGGGTCATCCACTTTCTAATGCAAATGACACAGTTTTGACAGAATCCACCATACAACCACCTGATTTGGATCCCCTACAGCCGCCCACCATGCATACACTACAACCTGATGACTTGTTGCCTTCTGAAAATGTGTTTGTTGATCAGTCAACACATCACCATGATGTTGAGCCTTCATGTGCCATTAATCCCTCACAGCACATTCATGAAGCTTCTCCTATGCAATCAGATGTCTCTTTTCTTCGACGTTCAACACGTGCAACCAAGCAACCTACTTATTTGCAAGATTTTCATTGTCATCTTGCATCTTCTTCAGATCTCCCTCCCACTCCAACGCGACATCCTCTTCAGAATTATATATCTTATTCAAGATTGGCCCCTTCTTTTCGGACCTTCACATTAAATATTTCAGCCAACTTTGAGCCTCAGTACTATCATCAGGCTGTTCCCTTTGAACATTGGCGTGACGCTATGAAGGCCGAATTAACTGCAATGGAGGCGAATAATACTTGGTCTATTGTTCCTCTTCCACCCGAAAAACATTCTATTGGCTGTAAATGGGTGTATAAAATTAAACACAAGGCTGATGGATCAATTGAACGCTACAAAGCTCGCCTTGTTGCTAAAGGATATACCCAACAAGAAGGGTTGGACTTTATCGAAACCTTCTCTCCTGTTGCTAAACTTGTAACGGTACGTGTTCTTCTTACTGTTGCTGTATCTCAAAATTGGCCTCTTGTTCAATTGGACGTTAATAATGCCTTTCTCCATGGTGACTTATTTGAGGAAGTATACATGGATTTACCTTTGGGATATCAACCTCCTAAGGCTTCTATTGTTCAGGGGGAGCGTTTAGTGTGCAAGCTTCATAAATCGATTTATGGTTTAAAACAGGCTTCTCGGCAATGGTTCGCGAAATTCTCTACTGCTTTGATTTCTTTTGGTTTCATCCAATCGAAGGCCGATTATTCTTTATTTACTCGTGGAACTGGTAAGGATTTTCTTGCTTTATTAGTGTACGTTGATGATATCATTATCACTGGTGCTAGCTCTTCTGGTATTCAACAACTTAAGTCCCTCCTTAATGCTCGTTTTAAGCTCAAGGACTTGGGTCATCTTAAGTATTTTTTGGGTCTCGAGCTTGCACGTTCTGCAAAAGGGATTTGTATTTCTCAACGACAATACACTTTACAATTGTTGGAAGATGCCGGTCTTCTGGGTTGCAAACCAGTTCCCCTTCCCATGGATCCTTTATTGAAACTCACCGCTGCCGACAATGATGTGTTAGATGATCCTTCTAAATATCGACGTCTTATTGGAAAGTTGTTGTACCTCACCATTTCTCGCCCTGACATAACTTTTGCGGTGAACAAGTTAAGTCAATATGTTTCTCGACCTTGCCGAACTCATCTTTCGGCTGCCCATCATTTGTTACGATACTTAAAGAACTCTCCTGGTCAAGGCCTTTTACTTCCAGCTTCGTCCTCTTATCAAATTCGGGCTTTTGCTGACTCTGATTGGGCTTCTTGTTTAGATACAAGACGCTCAACAACTGGTTTCTGCATTTTCTTAGGTGACTCATTAGTTTCATGGAAATCGAAGAAGCAATCTACTATTTCTCGTTCTTCTGCTGAAGCCGAATATCGTGCATTGGCTGTTACTGCTTGTGAAATTGTATGGCTTACTCATTTATTGACAGACTTACAAGTTTCTTCTTCCGCTCCTGCACTCCTTTTTTGTGACAACCAAGCTGCAGTTCATATAGCTTCCAATCCTATGTTCCATGAGCGTACGAAGCACATTGAATTGGATTGTCATTTTGTTCGTGATAAAGTGGTTGATGGCCTTATTAAGCTACTCCCCATACGTTCTGCTTTTCAATTGGCTGACGTCTTTACGAAAGCTCTTCCTGCTGTTCCTTTATTTTCCTTACTAAACAAGATGGGTGTGTTGGATATTTACCATCCATCTTGAGGGGGAGTATTAGGAATTACTATTTTATTATATATTTAAATTCATTGTACAGCCTGTAAATGGAGTATTAGTTTTTAGGTTTATTTTATCTCATGTGTATATAAACCCTTTCCTTGGAGAATGAAAATTGATTGGAGATTTTTTCACCAATACTGCTTTATTATGAATGTCGAAGTTGAGTTCATAGGAAAGATTTTGCTGCCAGTTGAGGGTTTTTTTTTTTTTTTGGAAATAAGCTGCCAGTTGAGTTTTAGTTCACTGATGAGTTGTTTCTCGGCAAAGGGTTTAAATAGCAGAAGCATTACGTTTGATATAATTCATTACGTTCATCCCTCTAATTTGTTGATTCATCCTTAGCAACTTTGGCTGAAATCCCTCACACTTGGAGCCTTGTGTATTTGGTTCTTGTTTACTCATTAGGCAACGAGTTATGTGAAAACGCTTGTAAATTTTCGAGCATCGGTCCATCAATAGGACGTAGTTTGCACTGTGCAAGGGATGTTGTCTTCGTCATTGCTATTGCTTGATTTAATTCCTCTTCTCGTCTATTCAAAGAGGATTTTGTTTCTCCAATCATGGTTGTAGTACTACTTGATCAAATAGGAACAATCCCATGTCCACTTAATAAATGCATAAACTTTGCACAATACTCCTTCCTTTGATCTTTCAATCATTCAGTTGATATATATGTTGTGTTGTGTGTTCCTTAATGTGTTGATGTTCATAACTGATTTTTTTGTGTTCTTGGTATTACTTTTCTGTCGTCTGCAACAATTGATTTTACTTTAGATGGGGAAGGATGAGGAGAAGATGTTTCCTAATGCCTTTTCATAAGTTTACTTGAATGTAACTTGCTAAACTACACAGTTCGCCTTCACCCACTCTTCTTTTCTGTTTAGAAAAAAAAAATTTGCCATTCATTTTCGAAAACGAGCTTATCCATATACTTTTTTCAGTATAGGCCGATATTATCGGCCGTTCTAGGCTGCAGGAAGGTATGATATGTCAGTTAGAGTCTTAGAGGTAGAGAATCAAGTACTAGAGCAGGCTCTTTTTCTAATGTTGTTTCGGGATGTTATTGCTGAGTTAACTTGTGTGAGCAAAATTGGGGTTTAAGATCTTATAGCTCTTTTAAATGTGACTGCCAATTTTTTATGGCTATAATAGAGCTTATGCTATTTGCATTTGAAATTCAAGTTTTATCGAATGTTGTGGAAAACAAAAATAGTGCAACAGTATATAGCATCAAGTTTTAGTTGCTATTTGCATTGGTTATTTGATATTTGCTATTTGCATTTGAAATTCAAGTTTTATGCATTTGTTAGTTTGTTTTGTATCGAATGTTTTATCAAATGTTTGTTGGTTTGTATTTGCATTTCAGGTTAAAGGGTAATATAGCATCTTGAGGAGAAAAAATAGAGCTTATGCTATTTGCATTTGAAATTCAAGTTTTATCGAATGTTGTGGGAAAAAAAAAAATAGAGCAACAGTATATATAGCATAAGTTTTAGTTGCTATATATTTGCATTTGCTATTTGCTATTTGCATTTGAAATTAAAGTTTTATGCATTTGTTAATTTATTTTGTATCGAATGTTTTATCGAAACTTTGTTGGTTTGTATTTGCATTTGAGGTTAAAGAGTAATAAAGCATCTCGAGGGGAAAAAATAGAGTTTAATAGCATGATGAAAGTATTATATATTGAGTCAACGTTTTCATATTTTTTTAAAAAATATGAAAACTAAGGCAGCCTTTATATTGAGACCATTGTTTTAAAAGGCTTACGGAAGCCTTGAGGTATTTTCTTGTGGAGAAGCGATGTGTAAACCTTGAGGTATAGTATGAGGCGTAAGCCTCATTTTAAAATAAAAATATATATTTAAACCATTAAACATTCAACTTTATCTATTTAAAACATAATTAAAAAATTTATGTTAACGAAAAAGAGAGAATAACAAGTACTGATGGGCAGAGAGTTATACTGATTGGAGTATTGAGGGGTGGGTGTTAGGACATTGTAAACATCGATTGTTTGATGTTTTGACACTTACATTTGATTGTGTTTATTAGTAGTTATTGTGATACAAGTAGTGAGTTTATTTCTTAATTAACTTTTGTTGATACACGGTTTTCAAGCTGTTGGGAGATTTGTTCGATATTATGTTGAGTTTGTTTTGTTTGTGGTTAGTCATAATAATATATGTTCTCATAGTTTTAGACTTATAATTATTGATTTTTCCTTCCATAGGTGCTTCGGGGTGGTCATCACAAAAGCTACTTTTCCAGATTTTGTCAATTTCATGTGAAGGAGAATCAATGAATGTATGAAGATCTCATTTTGTTCTTTTTTGGAAACGTTGAAGATCTCGTTTAGTTTATTAATTTTGAGATAGTAGTTTCATTTTGTAATCAGATTACAAGTAACACTGTAAGAACAGGATTGGAATTTGTTTATGACCATCTTTTTGATATATATATTATTATATTTTGTCGTTTAATTCACTTTAGTTATTATAATTAGCATCAAATTATAATTTAATTTTTTCTTTAGTGAAATATAATAATATATTGTTGTAGAAGAAAAATAAATAAAAAAAGAATCGTTAGGAGGAGGATTGGCCAACGATTTTGAGGTTGAAAAAAGAATAAAAAAAATATTGTAAAAAAAAAAAAAAAGAACTGCCAACTATCAAAATCGTTGGCAGTTCTAGGATTGGCCGACGGTTTATAAAACCGTTGGCCAATCCTCCTCCTAAGGTACATCCCATAAAACCGTTGGCATATCTCCTAATTCCCGACCATTTTGAACCGTTGGGATAGCTTCCATGAATTGTTGACGGTTATATATTTTGGTTGGCCATTATGATCTCCCGACGGCGGACATAAAAGCGTTGGGAAAAGGTCTCTCGACGAGGAAATGCCGACCATTTTCCGACGGATATTTTTTGGTTGGGAAAAGTAGGGCCGACGGTTTTTGGGGTTCTCCCAACGCTTTATTGCGTTGGGAAAAGTTTGAATTCTTGTAGTGAATAAATCGACATCACATTTGAATGAAAAAGACTTAAAAGAGTTGATAGTCATCACTACCTATACAAATTAGGTACATCTTTCTTTACGTTGATTCAATCATAAAGATTTTAAAATAATTTTTCTAAGATGCAAGGGAGTGAAAAGAAAATATGTTCAACATATTGTAACCTACAATTTTCTATTTTCATTAAAAATTTGCTAATAGTAGAAACTTCTGTAATCCTCAGACAATTTTAAAAAGGCTTTGAGGGCAAAATTGTAATTTCATGGAGTTAGCTTGTTATCTTCCTTCTAGACTTGGGCTAGATTTAGAGGCCCAATAGAAATTGGGCCAAATTTTACCAGAAAAAGCCCATAAAAAGGGTTTAAATAGCCCAAACTCCGGAGTTTTTGGCTACTCAAAACGGCGCCGTATTAACGGTTTATCTATTCCACTGTCTGATTGCAAATTGCGAACAAACGAGCTATCAACAACCACTGTAACAGTCTGAAACTCGCTTCCTTGCTGGAGCTCCGACGATGGAGCTCGCGTTACAGTCGCCGGCAACTCTTCACCGGAACAAATTCCACTCTCCTCCTTTCTCCTATTCCAACGCTATCTCCATTTCCCGCCCCGACAAGCAAACCTCATTTCCTCAATTTTCCCGAGAAACCCACTCTCGATTCCAAGTCCGAGCCAAGAATTCAAGATACAGGACAAGGAGTTCTGTGTTGAAGGACCAATTCATTACAGTTAGCGAGGATGAAGAAGAAGCAGACGGTGAAGGGACGAGCTCTTCGTACTCCGACGACGAGTTATCGTTCTTGTCTCTGAATGAGAAGCCTGATAGAAACCTGACTTTGCTTGACGATTACGAGATGGAGGAGCTTGGATACGCCTGCGACCGCAACCATAGAAGCGGTTTGTATACTTCTCTCTGTCACTGTCTCTGTCCCTTTCCCTAGAGAGAAATTGAATTGTGAGTGGTTGGGGATGAAATTGCAGGATATGTGGCTCTGCTAGGGAAGCCGAATGTTGGGAAGAGTACTCTTGTAAATCAATTGATTGGACAGAAGCTGTCCATTGTTACGGATAAACCTCAAACGACGAGGCACCGGATTCTGGGTATATGTTCTGGGCCTGAGTATCAGGTTTGATTTTACTCATTATGGATTAGAATACTTACTTCAAAGCTCAAATAGCGTTTAGTTACTAGCAATTATGTGGTTAATCACTTCAATGCAGGTGATACTTTATGATACACCTGGTGTCATTGAGAAGAAAATGCATAAGTTGGATTCCATGATGATGAAGAATGTGCGCAGCGCCGCCATTAATGCAGACTGTGTTTTGGTTGTTGTTGATGCATGTAAAGCGCCTCAAAAAGTATGTTTTCTCGAGTTCAGAATTGCTTTTGAATGTATTGGTTTCTTTTCCTAAGTTTACCTTTTCTTTATTTGGAGATTGTAGATTGATGAGGTGTTGGAAGAAGGTGTAGGAGACCTCAAAGAAATGCCTCCCACCTTACTGGTTTTGAATAAAAAAGATCTCATCAAACCGGGTGAAACTGCAAAGAAACTTGAGGTCAGAACTCATTGCTTGATGTTTTTCTAGGTGTGTTCGAGTAGACTCATTTAAAAAAAAAAAAAAAAAAACTCTTCTTTCTTACATTCGTTTTCTTAATTCGTTTAAAATTTTGCTTCATCTCAAAGAAATCTCTTGTATTTGTAGTGGTATGAGAAATTTACTAATGTTGATGAGGTTATACCTGTGAGCGCCAAGTTTGGCCATGGGATAGAAGATGTGAAGGAATGGATACTATCAAAACTCCCTGTTGGGCCAGCTTATTATCCAAAGGTATGCAACTAGTGAAGCCTATATGTTCTTGTTCTGGTATGCTTTACAGCTGAGAATATGCCATAATCAGTCATTCTTAAACCTATTATAAATGTTTGGACATTGGAGTCAGTTATTCAAATTAAAGCCTAACTTATGATTGTCAGTTACAGACATCCTCTCGGATGAACCACCACAAATTGGCCTGATGGTCAATTAGGGTCAATGTAAATAATAAAGGGCTCGAAGGACAAGGGTTCAAGTCATAATCATCACCTACCTAGAATTTAATATCCTTCAAGTTTTCTAAGAAATCAAATGTAGTAGGCCAAGACGATTATCCCATTCCATGAGATTAGTTGAGATGTGTGCAACCTGACTTGGACATTCACGGTTATTAAAAAAAAAGATATTATCCCGGATGTATTTCTAGATATATAATATATACATGTGAGAATAGTGGGGAAATTAGCTTGATAAGGAGCAGGTCGTGTACAATTGATTTCTCTCCCATCTTTTTTACCCCTGAAAAGAAGTAAGCTACATAACAGCTATGATTTATTTTTCATTCTTGTGATTACAATTGTGTTCATTAGATGCGAAGTAATGTATTTAGCTCTTTAGTCGCATCTATACGATAATAGAAGGCATTAATCAGGTGGATGAGATTGTTCCAGGTCAATTTGCATATTGCCTTCATGTTTTAATTTTTTCCCTATGCAATCTGAACAATTCTTGTGATATTTAATATTAGTATAGGCCTCTTAGCAGTCAGCTCAAATGTACCAGGTCCAGGAGTTGTTTTATGGATCACAGATAGCCCTTTTGTCTCAGTTAAAAATCTTTGACAACTTGTTTGTTACTGTCTTGCAGCAAAATCTGGCTTATTACTGAAATGATATGAGCAGATAAGTTTGGATTTTAGCCCATGTCTATATTTTTATGGTCAACGTGTCTTGATTGGTGTAGAATGAAATATGCAGGCCAATATGATGATTAAGATGTCTAAGATTGATGGGAAATATAGTACGAGAGTAAAATATTAGAATGGATATTGGCTCTGAAGCTGGATACTTAGTTGATTTTCTGTGGCTCCTATTCATCAAGGAACCTTTTTATCGGATTAAACAATTATAATTTTGATTACAATAGTATCTAATTCACTTATGCCATTGATATATAAAGAGCCATTCTCTTTAAGACCTGTCATATTTATTAGTCTACATTTTGCTTTAGTATTTTATTTCAGAATTGGATTCTTACGACACCTTTGCCTTGTTTCTTATGAGTTTTCAGGACATAGTCAGTGAGCATCCAGAAAGATTTTTTGTTTCTGAAATTGTCAGAGAAAAGATATTTATGCAATACCGCAATGAAGTTCCTTATGCTTGTCAGGTGCATATCTGAATTTTTTTCTTCTTTTAATCTTTTTCATTATAAATTCATTAATACCCTTGAAAAGTATTGCTAATTTCTAGAATTTTTTCCTTAAACTTTCCAGGTGAATGTGGTGAGCTACAAGAGTAGACCAGGTGCAAAAGATTTTATTCAAGCGGAAATTGTCGTTGAGAAAAATTCTCAGAAAATCATTCTCATTGGGAAGGTGAGTAGTTATTGTAGACCTAGGGTGAGTTTAGGATAATTTTTTGAAAAGGCAAGGAAATACTTTCAACCAACTAAAAACACTTCAACAAATTTTCATATTTCATTTTTAATATAAAGCACTATTCGTCAATGCCATTCTAAACTCGCTCGTGGAAAATTTCAAGCATGGCTCTTAAATTTTCATATTTTTCAATGTATTATATCAGCCGGTGCATTTAGCGTATATAATAATATCCTTGACCATTGGGAGTAAATGAGACTCTAATCTAGTTAGTGGCTGATAGAACTCATAATATATTGCAATCTAAAAGATGATAGAACTACGAGATAAACCTACTTTGAGGTACTTTGACCATCTCTCTCTTGAGATCACTCAAGCCTTAAACCTACTAAATCAATGTCTAACTTTCTACTTTCCTACTCCCTTTATTTAAAACCAAATACCACAACAACCTCCCTAACTAATTACTAATATACCTTTAAGAGCATTTCTAATAGTGGCAAAATGCCTGGCTGTCATCTAGGAAAATTTAGTATTGGCATGGAACTGTGGGTTTCCAATTTCTGAATCCCATCCTTGTAAATCTTTTAGCAATCTAAATGCTTCATGGGACCTGGTTGAAGGGGACAAAAATATCATGGGTTCTAAGTCTAAAGCATCCAATGATTTTTGAAGATATCAATGCTTCTGGTTAACAAAATTAAGCCATTTTGTAGAGGACCTCCACAATATGGAGTGAATCTTATGAGTTCTAAAGGGTCTGTATAATTGTATGCAAGCACACAATGCCTCTAATGATGCAATGTGATTGTTGTCAGGAAGGAAAGGCTCTGAAACTCCTTGCAACAGCTGCTCGCCTCGATATAGAAGATTTCTTACAAAAGAAAGTCTACCTCGAGGTATCGATGCGTACTTTTAATCGTCCCATGAATTTAAAGCTGCATGTTTATGTAATAACTTTGTTGCCACTGCAAGCCAGTCTACTTGAATATAATGCATTCAGTGGCTGTTTATCCTGTCGCAGAAAGTATGTGTTAACAAAATCATGCTTGAACAGGTTGAAGTTAAAGTGAGAGAAAATTGGCGGCAAGATGAAGGGCTGTTGAAGCACTATGGTTATGAAGGACGAATTCAAGCATTGTAATGTTGAGATGAACTTATTTGTTTGGTATCTTCTGACAAGTAGTGAAATGGTTAGTGACATCAATTGGGTAACTTTGTAGTTTGTAGATGTTCTTTCTACCAATTGATTGTGATTGTGTTTGGATGTCATAAATGGCATGGAATCACCCTAGGGGTACCCTTAAGTCTCAAAGTTGGATCTTTGACCATTTAAAAGTCTTCTTTTGTCTTCTGGAGTTCGCTTTTGGGTAGACAACGCCTCTTGGAAGATTAGTGAGGCAAGACATGAGCATAATGCAAGTAGTGAGAGTCATATTCCCCATGTAAAGTAAGAGTGTGAGGGTCAAAATTTATTTATTTAAAATGTATTATGCTTGTTTGTTTGTTTGTTTGTTTTTTTTTTTTTTTTTTTTTGCCCAACTCTCTTTATTTTATTCGGATGACATATTCCTTTGTCCTATGTCCTATTTGGCTTCATGTCATGTCAAATAATCACTAGTTAGTCTTGTTAATATGTCATGTTAACCTATAAGTAATGGCTTAAAATTTTTTATTTTGTTTGAAAGGGAAATATTTAAAATGAATGAGTATAAAAATGTTTTTGAAAGTTTATTGGAAATTTACAATAAGAATAAAGGTTTTATTAATATATTCTTTCAATCATAATTTATGAATGAAATATTAAAATCTAATAAAAATTGATCCTAAATTTTTGGGAAATCTGATGATTTTAATATGAAAATATTATAAAAAGTTTAAAAAAATATATCTAAAATCATACGAAACTCATTTAAAAATCTATTATAATTTAAAAATACCTCCAAAAATAGAGACTTATTTTTAGGTGCGGGATTTGAATTGCTCGAGAGAAAGAAAGAACATGCTCGGACTGCAATGTCGTTGAAGGCCAATTCTTTACAAATGTCCAAGCAATGCATTCCCCAATCGTTAAACTTAAACCTCTGTACGTTGCTAACCCCTTTTCAAGTTTATGTTTGCCCCTTTCGATTTCCTCTCTCCCTGCTTTGAACTCGCCCACCAGCTCCTTCAATCCCTCTTGTTTCGATGGCTTCCGCTCCCTTACCCACCAACTGTTCGACGAATTGCCTCAAAGAGATGTTTCCTCACTTAATTCCCTTCTCACCTCGTATGTGCGTGATTATCGCCACTCAGACGCATGGTCTCTGTTCCGTCGAATGCACCGCTCCTGCTCTGCTCTCACTGCCTACACTCTCACCGCTGCCTTGGCCGCATGCTCGGCATTACCCACCTCCGATTATGGCCAACAAGTTCATGGGTTAATCATCAAAACCGGTACGTATTCTGGGATTGTTACTAAAACTGCCATCTTGGACATGTACTCCAAATGTGGGCTTCTTGATGACTCTGTTAAGGTCTTTGAGGAGATGGAGTTGAAGGATGTGGTTGCTTGGAATGCGTTGTTATCAAGCTTTTTGAGGGAGGGTCTTGCTGGAGAAGCACTCAATGTGTTTGAAGAAATGAAGAGAGAGCAAGTGGAATATAGTGAGTTTACTTTGTGTTCGGTGCTTAAAGCTTGTGCGGCTTTGAAAGCTTTTCGGCTGGGTAAGCAAGCTCATGGGGTGGTTGTTGTGATGGATAGAGATATGCTTGTTCTGGGTACTGCCTTGGTTGATTTCTACTCTAGCGTTGGCTGTATTAGTGAAGCCACGAAAGTTTTCACTAGTTTAAGTTGTAGAAAAGATGATGTCATGCTTAATTCTTTGATTTCTGGGTGTGTTAGGAATAAAAAATATGCAGAGGCATTGTCATTGATGAGCAAGATGAGACCTAATGCAATTGCATTAACAAGCGCCCTGGCTGCTTGCTCTGAGAATTCAGATCTATGGATAGGGAAGCAAATACACTGTGTTTCGATCCGTCGTGGTTTGACATCTAATACCCAATTGTGCAATGTTTTGCTGGATATGTATGCTAAATGTGGGAAAATTTTGAATGCTCGAACAGTTTTCAATGGAATGCGTCATAAGGATGTAGTATCATGGAGCAGCATGATACAAGCATATGGAAGTCATGGAGATGGGCTACAAGCTTTTGAACTGTTCAAGATGATGGTAGAGGGAAGAACTGGAGTCTTGCCAAATTCAGTCACATTTCTTTCTGTCTTATCTGCTTGTGGGCATTCAGGGCTGGTGGAACAGGGTCAAGAATGTTTTAATTTGGCCAAGGAGAAGTATAGTTCATATCTGGGTCCAGAGCACTATGCGTGCTTCATAGATATATTAGGTCGCGCTGGTAAGATTGATGAAGTTTGGAGTCTGTTCCATGATATGGAAATGTGTGGTGTTAAGGTTACTTCAAAAATATGGGCAGCATTACTTAATGCTTGTAGTCATAGCCAAGATGTTTTAAGGGGTGAGTTTGCTGCCGAAAAACTCCTTCAATTGGATCCCAACAAGGCAGGAAATTATGTGCTGATATCAAATTTTTATGCGTCAGTTGGAAAGTGGGATTCAGTAGATGAATTGAGGAGAATCATGAGGGAAAAAGGACTGACTAAGGAAGCTGGGAATAGCTTGGTCACTTCTTCTTGCTACTAATACAGGAGTTGAAAGAATTGGCTCATTCAAGTCAAAGGTGGTTTTTAATGCAGAAAAATACGAAACAGCTTTCCTCATTGTAGGGGACTTGAAAGATATGGGGGAGAAAAGTTATGACCAAAATTAAACCAGGTGGGCTTTCAAGGTTTATGAACTTCGCTTGATGTTATTGTAGGTGTGCAAGTAATGTTAATGAGTACACTATATTTTATCCCTGCCCTTTTTGGTTTCATTTACTCCATTTTGCCCCTTTGAATATGGTTTCATCTTTAAGAAATTCCCCTCTTTTTGTAGTGATATGAGACATCATCAACGCTGATTTACTTATACCAGTGCGTTGCTAAATTGGGGATGTGTAGGAGTATGTGGACTGAATACTGTCAAACTTCCCAGCTTCTTGTTTCAAGGTATCCATGAAGTGAAACCATTTCCTTTTCTTGCTATCAACTAAAATGCATTCTCTTGACTGAGAACGACGACCTCGACCTCGTCCCTCATGCTTCCAATGCATTTTGCCATCTGTTCATTCATCTCTAGCATCGTTTTTGCGACAGTACCAAGCTGATCTCTAATTTTTGTAGTATACCTGTGCAAGGACTTCTTGAGAGCCCGTATATGGATTACTTTTTATTTCCAATGAGCTAGTTGTAAGTTGTAACTTCACTATTAACTGTCTGTTCTGGATATCATAACAGATGATGTGATTTGTGGGAAGAGGAAAAAGATAGCTTGGCGATGGATACACAGGCAACTCTCTTTTTACGACATGCTTAAAGAAAAAATAGTAATGTTTCACTTTTGATCTTGTGACTCATGTATTAACAGTAAACTTTTTCACTGGATGTGAAGTAACATTTTAGGCTTTCTGTTTGTTATATTTGCAGGATGCATGTAGAAGTCAAATTGTCCCAATTTTCATGATTAAACCTCTGTTGAAACAGAACAACTTAAGCCATTCTTTGGGTTGGAGAGGGAAAAGCTAGTGAAAGGGAGTAATTTTGAAGTTATACGAGGGAGAGATATATGTTACGAAGAGAACGAGATAGATATGTTATAATTTGTTTTTTCTCCGAATGAAAGAATTTGTTGGCGGTGTGACCAAAGTTTCATATTGGCTAAATTAGGAGAAGATCATAGGTATGTAAGTGAGAGATAATATCTCCATTGGTAAAAGGTTGTAGAGATATATCGAGATCTGTTGTCTCTAACACAACCTTAATAAATAATAATAATGGAACCAACCCAACCTAAAAATGATTAGGTTAGGTTGGTTAGAGTTATTTGAGTTATTTATTCAAATTTTGATTTTAAAAAATATTTTAAATCTTAAACATCTATTTTTTTTTTTTTTTTGAACATAATCTTAAACATCTATTTATAATTTACTTATTTGTAAACACTGAATTCGGATCAATAACTCAATTTCAATTTATATTATTTTTAAAAGTTATTAGAGAATAAATTATCTAAAAAGAATTATTGAACGAAATAAAATTAGAATAAATTGATGTATATAATTTTACCATTAAAAAAAATAATAATAAGTTTGGGTCAGTTTGGTTTGATTCTATCCAAACTAATTTAAGATCAATAACCATGATGGTCAATAAGGATCATAGAAAAAATAAAGGACTTAGAGGGAATGAGTTCAATCCATGGTGGTCACCTACTAGGGTGAGCATCGGTCGGTCAGGGTTGGTTTTGGGCCGAAACCGATTTTTTTAAAAAAAATATTTTCGTGGACCAACCGACCGGTCGATTTGGTCGGTTTAAACCGACATATATTTTTTTTTTTTTTTTAAGTTTTTCAGTTTCATTTAATTGTCGACGGTGTCTGTAAATTTAACTTCACCGGCTCACGCTCACCTCAACAATAGGGCTGCGACGGCAGGAGCGCGGCGATCCTGGTTTCAGACGACACGAAGCACGGCGTCGGCGACTCGGCGGCGGGCAGCGAGATGCAGAACCAGAACAAGAAGAAGAACAAGAGACCGTGAGTTGCAGACCATGACAACGAAGAAGAAAAAGAAACCAGCGGACGACGGCGACTGGGTTGCGACGGCAACTGGGCTGCGGCGAGAGTTTGTGTTTGTCTGAGAGTGGGAGGGGTAGGGATTGTCGAAGATGGTAGAAGATGGAGACTAAATGATTAATGAATTTGTTTATTAAAAAAAAAAAGAAATGGAGAAGAAAAGTCAGTGTATGGGCTTTGGGCTGGTGGGCTGGTGGGCTGATGGGTTGGTGGGCGTGGGCTGCAAGCTGCATATGTATGTAATTTTTTTTTAAATGTCGGTCGGTTGGTTCGGTTCTCGACCTTCCGATCGAACCGACCGACCGACATTTCGGTTCTCTTCAATACCAAACCGACACCGACCGAATTGTTAGTGAAACCGACCGACCGACGTCGGTTCGGTCGGATCTGTTTTTCGGTATTTTTTGCTCACCCCCTAGATATTTAATATCCTACGAGTTTCCTTGGCAACCAAAAAATAATAATTTTTGAATCAACTTAACTAGTAAAATTTTCATTTATTGGATGTTGTATGTCTTTGGACCAAATAAGGTGTTTGGTAGAGTTGTTAACTCCACCCAACTCCTTGAGCCAAACATTCCATTGTTTGAGCCAACCTATGTACATTTACAAAGTCGAAAAACTTTATTATCCTAGGTAGGTTGGTCATATATAGGTGGCCATTACAAAATTTTGAACGCTTTCCTTCAAAGTCTCATTTACATTTCTTTTTTCCATTTCTTCAGTGACTGATAGATGAATCCATGATAAGTATAAGAAAAAGTTGCTTATGCAGTGTTCATTAGGCAGCATAAAATATTACAGAAATAGATGCTCCAAAAATCTGGATAAAAACCCCCAAGAGAAATAATAACATTTAAATTTAATTTTGTTGGTCCAATTTCCATTGGAGGAAAAAGAAAGCAACATAATAAAAGTAGGGAAAAGAGAAAAGAAGAATGGGTGTTGGTTGTTTAACTATATAAAAAGAGCTTTTATAAGTATCTACTAAAACTTTACATAAGTGTTGTTTTAACACACTTTACAGGTAAGAAACAAACACTTTCTACTTGGAATCAAACTCAACCATAGGAATCATTTTGCATTGGGAAAAATGGGAAAATTCCCCACCAAAATCACTTTCTTTTGCAGCATATATATATATATATATATATATATATATATATATATATATATATATATTCCTTCTTCTCAGGTTTTCCACCATTAACTAACTTAAAGAAACAGCTGAAATACAGATATATATGAACCTTGAGGATAAGGAATCAATTCCAATTTTCAATATCTTAATTTAATGACATAAAGATTAGGAAACACAAGAAAAGTTAAAGATGATTTCTCTGTCTAAAATTGGCTAAAATGCTGAATAACAATGAAGAAGCATCACCTTTTTTTATTTTATTTATTTATTTTTTTAATGGTGATTAACAATGAAGCATCTCTTTAGTTTTTATTATGATTGAATGATGATGGCGACTTTGATCTAATTTTGACTCAAAAGCCAAAAAGAAGAAAATTAAATGGTCTCTTCCTCCTCCTTCTCCTCGAGTCTTTTCTTCCAATTCCAAACAAACAATGCTAAAAAGTTAAGCCTTTTTCTTCTTGTTAATTGGTTAAATTACCAATTTTGTCTTTATGATTTGGACTTCGTTCGATCAATTTAGTCTATGATTTCAAAATTTTTAAATTGGTTTCTATGAATTAGTAAACTCTTGAATTAATGTAGTCAAGTAGATGAAATATACAAAAACTCATTGCCACCTAAATAGAAAACATGTCACATAGTCAATATAATAATTAATGGTAGAAACAAACAGTAAAGACATAATTGAATATTTCAAAACTATAGAAACCAAATTGTAATCGATCCAAAGTCATAAAGGGTCAAATTGAAACTTTTAAAAACTATTAGATAAATTGAAATAAAGTCTAATCTACACGGACTAAATTGATAATTTAACATTTTTATTAATTTCATTGAGATATTTTATTATTCTCATTCTTAAAAAAGTAAAAGGCTGAAAATTAATGGAGGGAGCTTTCAACATGTCACTTGGAATTGTTTGCTTCTCACCAAGATTTCTTTTGATTTTGAAGCATATATTATATATATGTGAATTCCAACACATCAAATTTCTAACTTCTTGATCAATGTTATATATTAACTAGTCTGATCGGTTATAATAATTCAAATAGTTAAAACATTAATAACTTACATCATTAATTGAAACATCCCATCTTACATTTATAATACTATATTCTAAAAAAAAAAGATGTATTTTTATTTAGTGAGTAAACTTTCTTTAGCTACCATGGTTAAATAGACCAATCTTTTTTTTCATCAACTATTATTGCTTTTAGATCTTTTTTTTTTCTTTTTCTTTTAGGAAAATTATTGGTTTTAGATCTATTTATATAATATTACATAAAAATGTTGGTTTTAGATCTATTTATATAATATTACATAAAAATGAAATTATTAGAGTTGGCTTGTGAGTGAGTACAACTTTCAAATCAAATGCATTCCTTTGACCAAAAATGTCAGAATTTACATCTTCCCCATGCATGGAATAAATTCAGTAAACATTCCAATTATTTGATGAACCCTATTTTTTCCAAGGGAAGAAATTATGGGGGTGGGATGGGGTCAAAGAAAGAAGAACAGAAATGAGTGACACGTGTACGGCCGGATGAACACTTTCATCTGTGGGACCCACTAGTGACCATCGACGGTGGTGGTGAGTCAAAAAATCTTCCATCTGAAAGTACTGCACGTGCACAACCACAGGGCCTCTCATTAAACGAAACCTACCACTCTCTCTCTCTCATCTGTAGAGAGAGAAAGAAAGATTTGTTACGTGGCGTGTGTTCAGTATATGGTGCATCAAATTTCGGTGTGGCTTCCGTCTAGACTAACACAATATCAGAAATTAATTTTCCATATTTTAAACTCCTTAAATTATTGTTTTTTTTTTTTTGTTTGAGAATATTAAACTCGTTAAATTATTAGCTTAGTTTGATATAAATTTTCAACTTTGTATCTAATAAATCAGTGAATTTCTAAAAAAAATTAAGGGTTATATAAACGATTTATCATACATTTTTTAAAGTTAAAAAATTAAACATATACAAATTTTAAAATTTACGAACAAAGAAACCTTAGAACTTTGACTTTTTCTAAAAGTACATACTTTTTAACTCCATTCTCATTTTCTTTTTTCTTTTTAAGAGTTGTGTATTCCAATAAATAAGATTGGTAGCGATTTGAAAATCTAATCTAAAATCTTAAAGGATGTTTCCGACTACTCAAAGTACATAGAGAAGCCTGCATACTCTCTTGTTCGATGCTCTTGTTGACAAGATTGTCTAAGCCACATAATATTAAGAACCTAGTTGTGATGGTCCTAAGAAACTAGCTTCTTTAATCATTTTTGTGATATTCAAAATATCGACAAGCTAAGATCGAGGAACATGATTGAATATTAAACGATTGTTTTTTTTAGTACATCAACATTTAAGAGTGGAAAGATTCGAATCTCTGACCTTTTGGTCGAGGATACATGTCGATTACCACTAAGTTATGCTCGTTTTGACATTATTGAACAATTTAATATTTAGAAAATGGTTAAATCTCTATAAATTAATTAAGGAATAGGAACACGCAGGAAGGGAGTTCTGACATATGGGTGACTCTGAGGTCAAAGGATATCGGTCTCACTTGAATTTTGAGTGGTTAACTTGTTTTGCCTTAAATGACTTGGTCTGATTTGTTTTTCATTATTTTTGTATTTTACTATTTAAAAAAAAAAAAACAAAAGAATAATAATAGAGTCAATTTTAGTTTTAAATTTTAAATTTGACAAAGTAATATTGATATTCATCTATAAAATACAGAAGATCAAATTTAAATTTTAGTCTTTACAATTTGAGTATAATTTTAATTTAGTTTCTACCATTTTAAAAGTTTCAATTTAATTAGGTTGCATTTGAGATTGATTTTGTCCATTTTAAAGGTGATATTGCAAGCGAATGTATTTGGTCTAACTTATTATAAATTAACTTAAAGAAAACACAGAAACAGAGTTTTGCAGGCGAAGGTGATATTCCACTCATTTCATTTCTTACTGTTTTTTTACAGTTCATATGGTATAAGAGTTTTGGTGATTTTTTTATTTTCGTCTTCTTCCTTATGGCTTCGTTCTTCGAGCACAGCATCCCCTAGTAATGACCGATTACATCTCTACCGGTTACCTCCACCACTGTTACTACTCGCTCTGATACCATGTGAACCGTACAGAAACAGTAAAAAATGAAATGAGTGGAATATTCAACTCATCATACTGAGCATCAATCATTGTATTAAATAGGCAATAATAGGGATAGGTGGCTCAATACAAGAGGATGGAAAACAAAGGAAATAAAGAAAATTAACCATGACAAGATAATGAAAACCTTATTTAATTATGCTAACACTTTTTAGTTAAACATAGTTTTTGAAATTTACTTTTCAAATATGACATCTCTTCTAACCCTCTCTTAAAAAAATCTTATTTTATCTAAGTTTGAAATTTACAGAACATTTTATTTATTTCATATTACAATTGATTTTTTTTTTAAAAAAAAAAAACAGAATATAGGATATAAATTATTTTAAAAGCTACAACTATCGTAAATGAAGTCATAGTCTCTACGGATAGGACTTAGGACTTAGCTTCAATTTGATCCATTAAAACCGTACCAACTCACTATAACAACACACCCAACTTAAAATGACTTGTTATGGAAAACAAAAACATTTAAAAACATTACCATAAAAACAACAAACAGCTTTATTGAAAAGATATCATATTTATAATCAAACATCATTATTCTCGTTTTAAACATTCAACGACTGTAACAACTCAGATTCAAAGGAAAAAAAAAAAAAAAAAAAAAGAACATCAATCAATCAAAGAAAATGAAATTACTAAGAAAGAAAAAAAAAAGAAAAAAAAAAAAAAGAACAACATAGCGTGTTAATTAAGGTAAAGCAGTGGTAAAATGATCTCCATTTGCGTGCATTACATTACGCTTTCGTTTCTTCTGTATTCCTCATCCTCACTGTCACTGACACTACACTAATTTTTGTTCTAGAAACTTGAAATATATTTATTCAATTTAAAAAACTAATAAAATTAAAAAAAAAAAACACACACACACACACAGAGACATGTCGTGAAATAGAGATCACGTGATCCAACCCACCACACGAAGGGGAGCAGCTTCGAAGATGTACGGCTGTGATTCACTGACATTCGTAAGTACACGTTTTTGTTTGCTTTCTTATCCAACCTCTTCACTCACTTCGCCACTGCTATTTTCTACCACTCCCTTTCCTTTCCATTTATCCACATTTTCCTTATATTATAGAAAAACTGATGAAATATAATTCAAATATCAACAAATTATTATTATTCTGAATTTAAATTTTCTTTTAAAAATATTCATTTTGTTGATATGTCCATGAAACTGAGCCTAGACAAATTTTTTTAGAAGTAGAAATTTGGATTATTGATATCGACATTTAAAATCTGGCATATAATGATGGGCAAAATACACTTTTGGTCCCTGAAGTTTGAGCTTCATGTCTATTTGGTCCCTGAAGTTTAAAAAGTGACACTTTAGTCCCCGAGGTTTGAAAAATACTTCTAAATGGTCCCTGAGTTAATTTGACCGTTAGTTGACTAACAGAAAAATGATGTGGCATGTTGAGGTTACCAATTTAACAATTTTATATTATTGTTTTTTTATTACATGTCATTTTCTCTTTTTTCCCCTCTTTCCCTTTCTCTCTCTTCTCTTATCTTCCTCCCCGGTTCTCTTTCTTCTTCCCTTCCCCTCTCCTCCATTTCCCTCCATCTAATCCTCCACCCTCCAATCTCCCATGGTCTAATGATTGAATTTGTCTAGTGAAAAATTTTCCCTCCATTTGTTGGTTTAACAAACTTTTGGTAAATTGAAATAGAGAGTGAAGGCATTGAATCAGATCCTTTCACTCTTCAACTTTGATTCATCTCTTTGCAACCAAAAATGTTGCATGCTTGGTTCCTTTCAGTCGTCCTTCTTCACTCTCCTCTTCTCCCTCTGCAATCTAAGAGACGTTTCTGAAATCAAAACTCTCGCTTTCTCCGACACTCAAGATCTCTTCTCCTTTCCTTTCAACTCTCCAGTATGATTTCTATCGCCACTCCTGCCCCACCGCCAAGAACATTGTAAGGTCCAACGACATCTCTCCATCCACTCACACCACCCAGATATCTCCGCTTCTCTCCTCAGACTCTCTTCCACAACTTCTTCATTCAGGTTCTTGAAACATTAGAACATGGGAGATTAGAGGGTGGAACATTTGACGGAGGGGAATAGAGGAGAGGGAAAGGGAAAGGGAAGAAGGAGAACGGAGGGAAGAAGGAAGATAAGAGAAGAGAGAGAAAAGGAAAGAAGGGAAAAAAGAAAATGACATGTAATAAAAAAACAATAATATAAAATTATTAAATTGGTAACCTCAACATGCCACATCATTTTTCCGTTAGTCAACTAACAGTCAAATTAACTCAGGGACCATTTAGAAGTATTTTTCAAACCTCGGGGACTAAAGTGTCACTTTTTAAACTTCAGGGACCAAATAGACATCAAGTTCAAACTTCAGGGACCAAAAGTGCATTTTGCCCTATAATGATCAATATTGTTTCTTTTTTTTTTTATGGTTTTAATTTTATTTTGGACCAATATGTGTGTGTGCATATATGTAGTTTAATTGGTTAAAATATTAGTGTCAATCTAAGTATACATATATGGTTCAATTGATCAATAATCTATATGCTCAAAGTGTAATGTTCGAATCTCACTCTCCATGTTGTTGAACTAAAAAAAAAAAAAGTAAATATTAGTTAAACTCCAAAATTTCAAAAAAAAAAAGAAAAAAAGAAATTGACTCTCACAACAAAGTATAGATTTTGTTTCATGTTGATGGATTCAATAAATATATGTTTGGTGGATTTAATTTTAAATTTTGTGACCCAAACCGTAAATATTTAGAAACAACACTTTCATGTTTCCAAAGTTTTCAAATTTAAGATTTGAATATGGAAAATTTTGAATTACATTTAACATAAAAATTTTGATAAAAATTTTTATTATTGATGAATGTTGATGATCAAATTTCGCTAGGTAAATTACCTTCGCTCCACGTGATAATCGACAGTGAATTTGTTTGAGAGCGGGGGAAGACGTGGCCTGCAAAAGAGAAAACCTGCACACCGGTGTGGTGCTAGCCACACCGCCTCCGATGCTTAAGTCAGAAAACGGAAAGGAGAGCTAGAGAGCAAGAGAAAGAGAGTAGAGAATAGAGTTCGGGTCCCTTTCTTCAGTGGCGAAGAGGGGTATAAATACCTGCTCATGCTCCTAGGGTTTTTAGGAATTCGGAGGCATTTCGGGACAAACCAGGCGAAACCGGGGCGGCCAGAAGCAGGAGGGACCGAGCGGAGGCAAACGGACTCGGCCCGCGCAAGCGGGCCGAGTGGTCGGCCTAGGCCGACCGTACGGGTCGGGCCACGTTGGCCCGGTCCGTTGGTCCAGTCTTCCTCTGGGTCGTCTCCTGGTCCTATCTCCGCCCGGTTGTCCTCGTCAGCTCCTTGTACACCATGGTGGTCCAAAATTACCTATAACAATGAATATATTAATCAACATAATTTAAATGTTTTTAAAAAAAAGCATAATTTAAATAATATTTTAAATTGAGATCCAATATCAAAATTTGCTAACATGTAATGAAAAGTACCGGAAGCATGGAACTTTAAATAATACATTAATGTGCAAACGATAAATGGACAGAGGTAAATTTAGAAATTTGTAGTAAATAAACTAGTTAAATTAATAATTTGAAATAATGTATTAACATTTAGGGGTCGAATTTCTTTTTAGAGAAAATTCACCAAGTTCTCTTACCTCAAACTAGCCTCACATTACGTTGCAGCTTTGCTCAATTAAAATTAATTGTGAATATAAGTATAAAGTATGTACTCTTGACCAATATTGCTAAAAAAAACTAAAATTAACCCACATTCTACCACATAGTTTCTATGTAAAATTATGAATAAATTAAATAGATAGATTTTAAAAATTTAAAGATCAAATTTATAATTGAACTTTTAACTTTTCAATTTTTTTTTTTTTTTAAAAACATACCATATAGTACAGAATTATAAATTTAACTTTTTTTTTGTTTGAGAAAATTATAAATTTAACATTTAATTTTCGAACAATATAAAACTTGATCTGAAATGTTTTGTTTGAAGTTGAACAGTTCAAAAATTAGATGTCGGTCAGTTCTTCTTGACATGGTCAAGAATCTAACAAAACGGTACCTTCAAACTTTTGAAACAGTTGTGTGTTTTTTCCTTTTCTTTTCTTGTTGTCCATTTTCAAAATTCCCACACTACTATAAAATAACAACTCCGAAACTTTATAATTAATTCAAAAGGAAGAAACATAACTGTAAAAATTACTTGGGGTAATTTAAATATTTTTACTAAGGAAAATCCACGTGGCATTCTGAGGTTGGCTAGCATAACCCATTCACTCACGCCTTTCTGACAGTGATCCAGATTATTGGCGATTAGGACCTGGGACGACAGACAGCTCTGTTTGAATTCCAACTTGGAACACAACATTTTTACTTTATTAAAATTATTAAAATTATTTTAATACTTTCAACAGTGCTTGAAATAAAATATGGACCTAAAAAAAAAAAAAAAAAAAGACTGTCATTTCTATCTGTCACCTGCAATTTTTTATTTTTATTTTTTTCCTGTCAAACGAAATTATGCTAGTTTTGTTTTCCCTCGCTTTTTGTATCTTTTATAATATGAATTATTTTGATGGTCTTTGACTCTTGACTTATGATTTTGAGAATAATTATGTTTTGTGTTTAAATTTTACTCTAATTTTAGTTTATCGCCGTAGGCTGTGTAGATCTAATCCTTGTTGATTTTGTAGTTCTAATATCTGTTATATGCAATTTTGGACCACACTGACACACCAGGAGCAGACGAGGACAATCGAACAAGGGTAGGACCAGAAAGCTGACCCAGAGGAAGACCGAACCAAAGGGTTGGGCCAATTTGGCCCGACCCATATGGTCGGCCTCGGCATGAGGCCGAGGCCGACCATTCGGCCCGCTTGCGCGGGCCGAGCACAATCACCTCCCTCCGATCCCTGATGCCCTGAACCGTCCCGATTTCGCTTGGTTCGTCCCGAAACACCTCCGAATTCCTAAAAACCCTAGGAGGAGGAGCAGGTATTTAAACTCATTTTCATCACTGAAGAAGGGTTCCGAAACTTGATTCTCGACTGCTTCCTTTACTTTCTAGCTTCTCCTCGATTTTCTGACTTAAGCGTCGGAGGCGGTGTGGAGCGGTTCTTGCTGGTTTTGCAGGTCACGTCTTTCCCAGCTTCTACAAATTCACTATTGGTGTCACGTGAAGGTCAGGTGAGTCTTCTGTCCGGATTTTGGCATCAACAATATCTTTTATCTTTAGAATTTTTATTTGGTTATATATATGGTTTTGAGAGTATAATATGAAGTTTAAGTTATAATTTTAAATTATTAATGTTTACTAATGTTATAGGTAATTTTGGACCACTCTGATGTACAAGGAGCTGACGAGGACAACCCGACACGAGCCCAAAAATAAGACCGAAAGATGGACCCCAGAGGCGAAACGGGCCAAAAGGTCAAGCTAAGGTCGGGCCAAGGTCGAAGGGACCGGGCCTTGGCCCGACCCATATGGTCTGCCAAGGCTGAGTCCGTTCGCCTTCGTTCGGTCCTTGCCGCCCCTAGTCGCCTCGGTTCCACCTGGCTCAGCCCGAAACGCCTCCGAATGCCTAAAAACCCTAGAGCAAGAACATGTATTTAAACCATTCTTCATCACTGAAGAAATGATCCCCGAACTCTATTCTCCACTCTCTCCTCTCGCTCTCTTGCTCTCCTCCTTCCGCTTTCTGACTTAAACATTGGAGGCGGTGTGGTGCTTGTAGGTTTTTCTGTCTTGCAAGCTACGTCTTCTCCCCTTTCAAACAAATTTACCGTTGGTGACACGTGAAGGTCAGGTGAGTTCACCATGTCCAAATTTGACCATCAACAACTAACATAAATATAATTTAATGATTGATATATAGTTAAAAGAAATCAGTAATATATATTTTTTTAATAGGTTGAAGGTTGGAATTCATAAGTTAGAACCAAAAGTTTTGTTTTATGTCATTTCACAACTAAAACGTACTTGAATTCCTAAACTCAAGGTAAATTACTCTTTTTATTCATAAAATTTCGGTTAATATTCTTAGCTTCTAAAGCATTTTAAAATATGAAAGTTTGGTTCCTAATTTTAGAAAATGGTTCAACCAATTTTTCCATTGCGAGTGAAAGAAAGTCAATAGATAATCTTGTATGATTGACTCTTCTTCTAAGAGGCTTTTAACATTGTCATGTCACTACAAAACTCAAGTTTATATATACATTTTTTTAATGTAGGAAAAATAAATCATAAAACCAATGTAATATTGTCACTATAAACTCAAGGGTGTTTGAGACAATGAGTTGTGAAGTTGGAGTTAACTCCACCCACCTCCTTGTTTGGTCCAAGGATTTACAATATCCAATTGTGGGTCCCACAAATTTATCAACCAATTAAAACACTCTATTGTGGGCTTCACAAACTTTTTAACTCCTATTCCAACACTTTATTGTGGGTCCCACGAAGTTAGTAACTCCTATTCTAACTTTTAAGACAAAACAATACTCCAGATTTCATAACTCAACTCTTTGCCCCAAACAGAAAAAAACAATTATTAGAATACTCATAGAACAAGCTATTTTGGAAGGTTTAAAGTGCATCCTTTTGATACTTGCAAATCAGAGCAAATTCCCCTAGTTGTGGAGTCGAATGCACAAGAAATCGCTCACATCCTGATCGGCTACTCTAAGGACATAACAGAAACAAAAAAATCTTACAAAGGTGATCGAACCGTTAGCGCTCAAGATGGGTAATGTGAGCATTTGCCATTACCTGAGAGATAAGAACACACAATGTCGTTGATTTTCCTTTTGAGTTTGTATAGAGGTATTCTTCATTGCGAGGAGAGTTTATATTTTGGCCCCCAGATTTTTCTGAATGGTTTTTATCCTTCATAAATGAGAGTGATTGTTTTGACTCTTAATTATTAAAAAAAATCTAATTTTTTAACGTTCTTTTGAAAATAAGAACCAAGGTAACTAATTCTTGAAAATGGGTGAAAATAGATGAGATTAAAATGAAACATTTTTGGCTAACAAGAGCATAACTCAACTGGCATAAAGTTGTATGGATAACTACGAAGTCTGTGATTCAAATCCCCCACCCCACATATTGTCAAAAAAAAAAAAAAAAACATTTTTGAAACCTTAGGGTCCATTTGGTTGAAGGTTTAGTTTAAGATGTCTGAGAAAGATACCTGGAAATAGAAGATAACTGTGTTTGGTTATGCATGAGGATGAAATCATGATTTTATGAGAACGAATTATGTTTGTATTTATTTTTTAGAATCAATCATGTAAACTTTATGTAATTTTAATAAATTAATCAATAAAATAATAAAAATTAATTCAAAGTATTAATAAAAATTAATGAATTAATAATCATGAAAAAATTTTAATTCGATAAACTTGGTTAATTTAACTAATTAAAATTATTTAATTAATTTATTTTAATAAATACCTTAACTACAATAATTTAATATATTTTATAAAAATTATTTAGATAAATATTTTAATAATAATATGATTATTTATTTATTATAAATAAATCCAAAAAAATAATTAATTGATTATAAATAATCAATAAGTAATTAATTATAATTATTGAAAAATGAATTTTTATACTAAATTCATTTAAATAATTTTAATTCAATAATTAAATATTTCGTAATGTTAACTAATTAATTATAATTTTAGTAAATATGTAATTGCATCCATTTAATAAATTTGGACTAAGTATTTGTTTTTAAAAATTTGAAATTCTTGACAAATTATTATTTATCTAATCTAATTAAATAATTTATTATATTATTTTTTTAATTTAGTATCCATTAGTTAATTAATTAACTATATTAAAAATAAAATTGCACATAAAAATAAAAAAGAAGACATAGATAAAGAGAAAACTCATGCTTTTGCAAGGGCATAGAAAGCCCTTGTCTATGGGCATAAATGATGTCTGAGAATGCTTTATTCCCAGGGGCCCAACACAGAAACCTTGAAACAAACAAGGGTATTAGAAACCCTTGTCCATTCCCATCTCCAAAACCTTGCACCAAACGGCCCTTTAAAGATTTCGAAATCAGTTTTTCTTTTAATTTCAATGTTATTTCATTCCACTATATTCCTAGGCAATACAATATAGTTGCTCATCAAGTAGTCAAATTTACTTGCTCTTCTAGAATGAGTGTGTCTTGGGTGGATAGAATTCCAAGATGGATTTGTAATTGGGTCGAGTTAGACCGTTCCAATTTTGCTCGAGTGGCGTAATAAGAGGTTTATTCTTTTGTTTAAAAAAAAAAAAAAAAAAAAAAAAAAATTCGAAATGTAAAAACGAAAGCGACTCTTCTTCCAAGTTCCAACCCACTATTCTTGGAACGTGGACGAAAATGTATTTCTCCTTTTTCTAATTCTCGATAACCCAAAGCCTTATTATTATTATTTTTCTTCCATTTCTGTAACTTCCTTAAATTAAATATTTTCGTAATAGCAAATCAATTTTTAAAACCAACTCTTTTTCAAAAAAACAAAAAAAATTAAAACCAACTCTTCTTCTCCACACTCCCCATCTCTCTATAAATATCCCCCAATTATCCACGCCAATCCTTCACTTCTCCCAAATTTTCCTCTCCACTCCAAAATGGATTTCTTCTTCTTCGACAGAGCAGACAAGCCCCTTTCCAGCCCTATTCCCAGATGCAATCTCCTCCAAATCTTCGCCAAATTCTTCCGATTCCTAGAGCTCTGCTTTCTACTCGTTTTCTTTTCCTGGAGCCTCTCTCGCCTTCCGATCGCCGTCCGAATTTCCGGCGAGTACTTCGGAAAACTCTTCGCCTTCGTCGCCAGTCCTCTCTTCGGATTCCTCCTCTGTAACGCCATCATCGTCGCACTCGTTGCAAAACCTAGCCACTTTTCAGACCGCACCGCCGAAACCGATCGGATTTACCAAGACCTAATCGAAAAATCCGGAACCACCGACCTACCTGAATCGCTCGCGGAACGCGATGAGGAGGTGGAGATTGTGTACCAGGACAAACAGATCATCGCGGAGGCGATTAGTTCAATCGATCGCGAAATCGAAGTGAAGAACAACGCGGATCCGGAGTCGGAATCTGGAATAGATCATCCGAAAGTGATATTGAGGACTCTGTCGGAGAAGCTTAAGCCGAGAACACAGAGTGAGAAGCTCCGGCGATCGGAGACGGAGAAGTGCCGGAATCTGGAGCAATCGCATGACATTTTGTACTACCAGCAGGACGATTTGAGCAGCGAGGAATTTCAGAGGAAGATTGAGGCGTTCATAGCCAAAGAGAAGAAGTTTCGATGGGAAGAATCTTCCGCCATTGTACTCCACTGCGACGGTTAATCGCCGGTTGAAAATAAGCGACAAAAAAAAAAAAAAAAAAAGAAAACTCGGCTGTACGATTTGATCCTGTGCAATGTACAGAGTAAAATTTCTTTCTACCTTGAGAAGGGTAAAATTGGTATTTGACCTTCGTTCTAATTTTTCGTTGGAGGGACGGGGGTTCTGTTTGTCTGTTACTCGTCCCATGGTTGCTTGGTGGACTAGCATTTGACAACTGATCTGTGACGTTAATTTGGGATCAATTAGATGACAATTCAATTTTTGACTCATATATCTATTATTATCTTATATGCTTATTGAAAAAAAAAGACTCATGAAAAAATATATATTTTTTAATGAAACATAAATTTAATATGTAAGTCTAAAAATGTTATAAATTTTTTTTTATTACATATATGGTATAATTCACTATTTTTTTAATTGTATTTTTTTAGTATATTTGAATTTGGGTTGAATTATTTTATTATGCTAATCTTTGCCGGAGTTTAAAATTTTATTTTGATGCATTTCAAAATAAGTATTTACATTACATTATACATGTGCACGTGAATAGCTCATTTGAAAAATAGATGACAAAACAAAGAAACTATGTGCAAATAGGGTTCAAAAACTGAATAGCCATTATTATCACATAAGCAATTTAATAATCTATGAAATAACAAGCGAATAATTCTATCAACAATAATAGAAACAAATATTATACTAATTAAACGAAAACATGCGTGCATAGAAATAGGAATGTTTTTTCACTTTTAAGATAAGAAATGGGAATGTTTGTTTGTTTGTTTTTTTGAAAATAAATATGGAATTAAAAAACAACCGTTTTACACCTACCCTCATTTAAGAGAGGGAAAAACCACACAGGAAAACAAGGAGCTCAAAAAACACTCTCCTCCCGCAAAAACCACTTCCTGTCGACAAAATCTACACCAGAGGGAAAATCCACGCGCAGCCCTAGCAACATAGTGTGCGTCTATTTTAAAAAATCTACTACAATGACGAAAGTATATGCCATGAGAGGTTGCAGCCATGGCAAGGATCTGATCGGTGAAAATTTTCACCTTCGTGAAGTCCTCAAATATGCTGGACAAAATGTTTGTTAAAGAGACTACTCAAAAGGAATATAATCACATAATTTTTTTTTTAGTAATATGTAGAGTGAGAGATTTGAACTTCTATTCTTTTGATCGAGCATAAAAATTTTATGTAGTTATGTTTTTTTTTTTTTTTTTGAAAAGAAATAAAGTGCATTAAAAAGAAATAAGTGTATCAGTTACAACCACCTCCTTTGCAATTAAGGAGGATAGCCAGCAAGGAGGGTCAGAGGACCAAAAATAGCGCAAACCTTCCAGTATGGAAGGAGTCCCCTACTCCTCAACAACAAAACAAACATCAGAACTACAACAAGCGTCCATACGAGCAAGGGAGTGAGCCACCCCATTTTGATTTCTCGGGCAGTGCTTGAAAGATAACACTCCAATAATGGGAGCCAATTCTAAAATGGTTTCAACAAAATTCTTGATTTTGAGTCAAATCTTCACACTCTTTGTTGGTAATACAATCACATAATTTGATCATGAGTAACCTAGAGTTGATAGGACATTTAAAAGGCAATAGACTTGAATGATTAAGCAATAACACAATATTTCCATTAATTGACAGCTAACAAAATTCACCAAATAAAAACAACAAATATTTGGATATGCATTATTTGGTCTCTTTTTCTTGGGGGAAGTGCATTTAAATGCATCGGGAGAGAGCACCAATCATCAATAAATTATTTATATGCATCATATTGTCTCTTCCATAACATATGTACATCATAGTTTCCCTACTTTTTCTGAATTCTTAATTAATTCTTTCATTGCTTTTGTTGTTCAATTATTTTAACCTAATCTCAAATACTTAAAACCTTTCTAATTTTCATTAAAATTTTGAGTTCGAATTCTTATCTCACATACATACGGTTGAATTTAAAAAAATGCATTATAAAATAACATTGTAATAATTTCATCTTTGGAAATAATTCATTAACGGAGTGATTCAGTTTTAATTCTTTTTTAAACCACTTGATTTCGTAGCAAGTTGATGGTAAGTTTTTTTTTCAGAAAAAAAATACTTTTAGTCATCTAAAATCAATCAGGAAGTTAATTATGTCAAACATATGGTCTTTATAGATAACAAAATGTTAATGCCTAGATTTAATCAGTGAGGTAATTTTCCTACTTGATTTGAAAAGAGTATTGGTTTCCACTATTTAAAGTTTCAAATTTGATTGGATAATTCTTTAAAAACAAGAAAACATAAGGACATATGAGTATTTAAAAGTTCAAATTGACTTCGTCATATATAAAGAAGGAAAGTGAATTTTATTCCATATATGTTTATTGTAGTTGTCATTTTCTTTTTGCTATTTTTGACATTTTGGTCTATACTTTAATTTGTTTAAGTTTAGTCCCTTCACTTTTTGTGAGTATATCAATTTATTTGGGTGACACTAAGGGTCCGTTTGGAATACATTTTAATTTAAATGTTTTTCAAAAATGCATTTTTTAAAAAACATTTTGCACAAAAATGGTTTAAAATTTAAACACTCATATGTTTGGTTACACTTGTTCATAAGTGTTTTTATACCCAAGTTACTATATGCTTAACAACTCTTTTTAAAAAAGTTGTTTCCAAGTGTTTCTCTCAAAATGTATTATTTCTCAATCTCATTTTTTAAGAAGTCATTTTTAGTGGTTGCCAAACACTATAATTTCTTTCAAAATTAAACGCTTGAAAAGTTAAACCAAACACACCCTAATGGTCCAATCCCAACTAAATTGTCAACTAAAATGATTGTAACAAAGGAAATTGTTTATAATGGTACTTTAAACTAAATAACTAACACCGTCGACTACATTGATGCATTTGAAAAATAAAAATACAAACTAAAATAGAACAAATGGAATAGAATTAAAAAAGAAAAAAGACATTAAAGGTAGGAAAATACATGGTTTAAAATCATAACAAACCGAAGATTTAAAAGTTTAATCACGAACATATTTCAAAAAAAAAAAAAAAAAAAGTTTAATCACGAACAAAAAGTTAATCAGATTTGTATAACTTAAACTAAAATTTAAAAATTTGATAGTCTTTTATATTTCAAATAAGTGAAGAGTTATTTTCTATTTATTTTTTTTATTTTTTTTTATTTCTTAATTTTTACCTTTAGTGGTGTCTTTAATTGAGAAAAAGTGACACAAAATTAAAGTTTCTTTCCAAGATATAGAGATAGGACCCTTGATGACATACCAAAAACCCAACTTTTTATAACATTTAGCCTACTTTGTCAAATTTAACTTTTAACTTTTTCCCATTTAATCTTTTTCTTTTCTATCCTTTATTGGAGAAAGTGATCATTAGTTCTTCCACCATGATTATATTTTGGGAGTGGCTTGAAATTAATGGCTATCTAATTGGATTCTAATGATAAAAAGGGATTCTTACTCCAATTTGTAATACCCCAAAGAAAAAAAAAAAAAAAAAACTTTTTAATTCACATTTGAATTAACAATATTACACCACAAGAACATGTCAAACCCACCACCACCTTGGCTTCCTCATTTATATATTATCTTCTTTGTACTTATTTTGGAAGGATTTGAGGGTTTAGAGAGAAGAAAAATTAGTTCTTTAGGGCATGATTTAATGGAGTTTTTGGTGGTGGGTACCAACACACATTGCCTTTTGTCTCAATACAAATTATATCTATCTATTTGGGGAAGAGAGAGAATTTGAGTGTTTTGAAATTGTTTTTAGGTTTAGGGTTTTGCTTTAATTAATATTTGTTTTAAGTTAGCATGCACCTTGTTCTTATCCATTACTTGGAACAACTTTTTTTTTTTCCCTCTCTTTCTAAAAGAGACTTTGTTGGGGAAAATCTTCTCTCAATATAAAGTTTTGGGAAATGTTTTGGTGATAATTATAACTCTTGGCTCTTTCTTGCCTTTATCTCTATTGCAAATTTGAAAGGCCATTTCCCATTTCCATTTCTATTTCCCTCCTTTTTCATGGGATTTGGTTTGTCTTTTATTCCTAAGTAGGGCTTTGAACTTGATCTAATGGTTTGAAAGAAAAAAAACATGATTTCTTTAGCATTTTTTATGGGGTATTTTCTTTTTATCCAACTTATGAGTGTACCTTAATGTACGGTTAATGGAACTAATTAGTCGATTAGTAAATAATATTGAGGGATGATTAGAACCAGTCTAAAAAAATTTACTTTGATTAAGCATCTTTAGAATATTGTACTAAGTATAGAAGTGAGGGTTCAAACTTACCTACAACTCTTTTGAGAAGGTAGATATATATTAATTACTAAATCACCATGCTTAATTAAGTTGGCCTTTGACAAATATTTATTAGTGGAAAATATAATGTGGTTGTCTCTCGTTGATGATTAGGTTACAAGTTGTACACTCGTTTACAACTATACAGGACTTATGATCTTAATGTAATTATATGGCAAAGTTGTCAATCTTCAAATTTAACGGCCATTGCTTATCACAACGTACTAGCTTCGTATGTTGAATTTGAATTTAAAGTTAATAGACCTAATTAGGGGATAAATGTGTAATTCAATCAAATAAGTTGACTTATGAATATGAAATATAAATTTTATCCTTTTATTAAAACAGAAATTTTAATTGATATGTACAACTAATTAACAATAAGTTATGACATTATTGGAATAAACGATAATTTTATTAAAAAGTAGAATCAATCCAAGAAGACAAATGCGATTAACTTTTATTCCCAAGTACAATTCCTGAAAAAAAAAATGTATTTATAAATATTCTTCAATAATATTCTCAGACATTTGGATATATATATTTGATTTCCAAATTCTCGAGGAACATTAATTTTTGAAGCATCCATGTACCATAAGAACAACTAACAAATATGATTTCACTCAACTACGAACGTTTTAAAGATCCTATAATTAATATAATTTTTTTTAAAAATAAAATTTCACTTCAAACACGACCCTAACTTTGGAGAAAGTATTCAAGGAGAGGCTAGCAGTGGCACAAGGTGACTTACACTGTTTTATACTGTTAAAGAGTGATGGTCACATTGAATAATAAACTTTCCTAACTTTAATGTACATATATATGTATATCTTAGTTGATTTTGCATATCATAGTATAGAGTTGGAGGCCGTTTGTTAATAAATTTAGCAAAAGATTCGACGATTTTGGATAAATCATCACTTTGACCATTTAAAATTTACAAGTAAAATGTATTTTTATAAAAAGGAACAAATTATTTAAACGTCTTTTTAAAAGTTGATTTATTAAAATTATAAGTTATTCCCCTGTCAAAAGTCATAATAAATATAGAAAAAAATAAAAATAAAGTTGGAAGTAGAATTTAATAAAAAGAATATATAAGATGTTGGTAGCATTAAAGAATGGTGGGTAGCTCAAGAATTAATATTATGGCATCTTTGGTATAATATCCATCTTTGACTGTGTGCTTCAACCATGACAAGTTTTCCATTGACCTATTCTTGTCGTGTAAAAATTGTGTTTGTATTTTATTTTAGTTTCTTTAGGCTCCGTTTGATAACCATTTGGTTTTTGAAAATTAATCCTAAAAACACTACTCCCACTTTTAAGTTTTTTGGTTTTGTTATCTACCTTCTCCCATGTTTTCAAAAACAAGTCAAATTTTGAAAAATAAAAAAACTAGTTTTCAAAAACTTGTTTTTGTTTTTAGAATTTGGCTAGTAATTCAAATGTGTCATTGACAAAAATGAAACCATTGTAAGAAAATTGGAAGAAAACAAGGCTTAATTTTCAAAAACCAAATGGTTATCAAACGGGGCTAAACATTCGGGCCCCGTTTGATAACCATTTGGTTTTTGGTTTTTGAAAATTAAGCTTGTTTTCTTTAAATTTCCTCACCATGATTTTCATTTTTGTTAAAGACACACTTGAATCCCTAACCAAATTCTAAAAACAAAAACAAGTTTTTGAAAACTACTTTTTTTTTGTTTTCAAAATTTGGCTTGGTTTTTTAAAACATGGGAAGAAGGTAAATGAAAATCCAAAGAAACTTAGAGTTGGAAGTGGTGTTTATAAGCTTAAAAACCAAAAACCAAAAACAAAAAACCAAATGGTTATCAAACGGGGCCTCGGTTTTTTGTTTTTTATTTTTGAAAATTAAACTTTTTTTTTTTTTTCAAATTTACTTACTATAGTTTTTATTTTTGTTAAGGGCACATTTGAATTTCTAATCAAATTTCAAGAACAAAAACAAGTTTTTGAAAATTACTTTTTCTAGTTTTTGAAAACTTGACTTGGTTTTTGAAAATATATGAAGAAGACAGATAACAAAACCAAAAAACTTAACAGTGAAAGTAGTACTGTTTTTTAGTTTAATTTTAAAAAACCAAATGGTTAATCAAATGGGGTCTTATTCTATTTCGGTTTTTCAACTTTCAAAATATCTATTTCAATTTTTAAACTTTTGAAAAATAACAATGTATTGATTCTTTAATTTTTTAAAAATAAAAATTTTATGGTCGTCACCGTTATTTCTTTTAACATGTGTGATTTAGCATGATGAAATATATTAGACAAGGTGAGTATTGAATAGATAGATATCAGGTGGCAAAATAATAACAATGATTAACGTAGTTTAAAAAAATTAATGACTAAGATAGATATTTTTAAAGTTTAAGAACCAAACTAGTTATTTTGAAGATGGTTTAGATAGATATTTTAAATGTTCAAGAACCAAAATGAAATGAACCTAAAAGTGGAGATTAAAACCTAAAATTTTATTTAATTAAATTTAAGACCTCAAAAAGAAAATTAAAAAAGAATTAGCCAAGTATTTTTCTATGCTATAATAACAAAAACTATTTCCCCTATACTCCAAAAAGAAAAAAAAAAACAAAAATATATTTTCCAATCACTTTTCCAAGGTTTCTTAGATCATACTATTTTGTTTTTGGTTTTGTGTTTGAAAAGCAAACTTAAAAACACTAGTTTTACCCTGTATATTTCTTTTTTTTTTTTTTTTAGATGTTTTTAAATAGCACTCTCATCTAAGTCAAAATTTGAAAACTGAAATTTAAAAAAAAAAAAAGTGTTTTGTTTTTTAAATTTGACTTAAAATTCAATGTGTTTCCAAGAAATGTGAAAAACTTACTACAAAATAAATGGTTGGAAACAAGCATATTTTTCTTTTACATATTTTAAAATAGAAAGCTGAAAAAACTTAAACTTTTTTACTTAAATTGTGGTTTTGTTCCTACTTAAATTGTGTTTCATATACTATAAATTTGTAAATTGAAGCATGTTGTCTATTAAATTATGTTACAAAAGAACAGCACAAAATGTGTCAATTGTTCTAGCTGTCGGTATATGAATAAGAAATTATTCTAAAAAAGAGAATGAATAAAAAAAATATATAATTAATTTACAAAGTTTTTGATTTTATTCTCTTGGCAGTAAAAACACATAGAAGCATAAATTAAATAAACCCACTTAATTAATATTTTATATTTTATATTTCTGACATTAATTAATAACAATTTGTTTTTGTAAGCCATTTTTATATATCCCACTACGAGAAGTAAAGCTCCATATATTCTCTGAAAACCTCATTTAAAAAAAAAAAAAAAAAAAAAAAAAAAAAAAAAAAAAAAAATCTAAACCCTAGCTTTAAAGTAAGAGGAACAAGAGAATATTTACTGAATATAAAGTACCCTAGTTGATGTTGTAAAATGTTGTGCTATATGAAATTATTTAGGTTCCGTTTGATAACCATTTGGTTTTTTATTTTTAGTTTTTGAAAATTAAGCTTATATACACATATTTCCACCTATAAGTTTCTTTGTTTAGTATCGACCTTCTTCCTTGTTTTAAAAAACCAAGTCCAATTTTGAAAACAAAAAAAAAAAAAAAATAGTTTTCAAAAACTTGTTTTTGTTTTTAGAATTTGGCTAGAAATTCAAATGGGATCCTTAACAAGGATGAAAGTCATGGTAGAGAATTTAGGGGAAAATAAGTATAATTTTCAAAAACCAAAAATGAAAAACCAAATGGTTATCAAACGGGGACTTAATAATTTCAATTTAAATTTTCATGTTTAGTCGATTTTTTCAGTTCTAAAAAGGTTATTTTGTTAATATCTACAATTAGTCTATAGTACATCTATATATAAGAGGTTCGAGGAGAATAATTTTTATTTTCTTTCTATACATACAGGGTAAGAGAAATTTTATTTTTGTTATTAAATTATGGTCACTTTTTTAAATTTTAGGAAAAGAAATAGACATACAAATTTAGAGATGAAAATGAAATTAACTAAAATATTTAGAGACTAATAAAACATTTTAAAAGTTTAAGAACCAAAATAGAAGTAAACCTAAAAAGGTCTTAAATATTTTGAATTAAATTCTAGAATTTCTTTTGAGTTCAATAATTATAGAGGTGGGAAATCGAATCACAATCTTTGAAAGGATAATATGTATATTATCCACTTAGTTATGTTTGTATTGGTTGATCTAAATTCTAGATGAATTTAATACCATCTACCATTTATTCAAGATCAATGACTCTTTGTAACCATTACATTGACCTTCAATATAGTTCAATTCAATATTATTTCTATATTAGTTAACTTGGTTCGATGTGGCTATAAACTTGGTCATAGCTCAACTGGTTAAGATATATAAGGTCAAAACTTCAAATCCTCCGACCTTATGTTGTTGAAGTAAAGAAAAAATCTCATTGAGAAAATTGTAACTATACTAATTAAATGACATAATACAATTATTACTATCATTAATTATTTAGAAAAACTTATATACATATGAATTGCAATGTCTTGAAGATTCACCTAAAATAGAGCCCAATTTCAAAGGGCTGACAATTGACATGGTGCATCCTTGTAAGCCAGCCCAGAATGATATAATCATTTTTTTTTTTCAATTTATTATTTTTTAAGGATGAAGGAACTAATAGTTGATAAGGCAATTTGATAGCATTTGTATTTTTTTTTTATTCAAGTATTATTTTAAAAAGATACAAACTAAATAAAGAAAACACAGATATAAATGTTAGGTTAAATATACGTTTTTTTAGAGTGTTTTTTCAATTTAGTCTCTCTTTTAAAAATTTTCAATTTAATTTCTTACGTTTTAGTTTCTTAATTTAGTTTCTCATCTTTGGAAAAAGTTAAAGTTAAAATTCGTTAGGATAAACATACATGACATAGACTAAAAATTGGATATATGGGTGACTTGTCTACATGAGTGGGGTGTGGATACCCCTATGTCACATCGTGTCCACGCCCCAAGCATATGGTGTGCTTGGCAGATGGGTAGGTCGTCAGAGGCTTGAAGAGGATGGGCGGCACGATGATGAAACATGCATAATGGGATGGGGTAGATCCCTTAGCACACAACATGAATTTCGTTGGGTAAGGGTCGTTGCGGTGTCCACTCTAAAGCATGAGCTGGATGTCCAAGGGAGCAACACAGCCATCGGCGGCAAACATTCTTGGGCCTCAGACAAGGTCGAGAACGTGGGTAGTTGGTTGAGGCGCCATGAGCATGTAGCATTGGCGTGGAGCTGGGTGGCAACCCATCTCATTGGACCAAAACGAATGTACACCCATACCCCTCCATCAGGTAGGGAGAGAGAGTAGGATGTCGAGTCAAGCTCGAGAGATGAGATCGTTTAGACAACACTTACACATGATTAGTTTGTCACTCGCTTTTTGCAAAACCTTACAAAATTGGCTACAATTTAAAGAGGAAAGAAGTCATCTAAGAGAGAAATTTTTAATTCCTCCAAATTTAGAGAATTTGGTAGAAATTTCAAGTTTTATTCTCTTGGATAATTCTTTTTCTCCTCTAAATTTCTATCAATTCACATAGTATTATGTCAAATAAGTTTGTCACTAGTCAATTTTAACATTCACTGATGGCGAGGTATTAAATTGAAAAATATTAAAACATAAAAAAAAAACTAAATAAAAAAAAACTTTAAACAACATCAACTAAATTGAAAAAACAACCAAACATCAGTTCCTAAAACATATATTTAGTTAAAATGATATCAAACAAGCCTAAATTAACACATCAATTAAAATTTTTATTTCTACCAATTTTCATACTTATTTTACTAGACATCTCTATAATTATATAATATTTCAATTCAACAAAGTCATTATTCTTTTGCAAATTACTCATTTCCTTTGTACCTATTTTTAATGATAGCTTTCCCTGTCTTAGGATGCATGCTTCCACTTCATTTTAATGAGAAATATGATTAGAATTTATGACTTTTTCACTTTTATATCTATTCTACTTTTTTAGTTTGATTTCATATCACAGTTATTCACGGTTGAATAATTGATGTACCATACTAACTCCTAATCAAACGTTAAAAAGAAATTACCAATTTAGTCTTTATGATTTGAGTTGAATTTTAATTTGGTATCTATAATTTCAAATTGTTTCTAAATCGTTTTTTGCCTCTACGAAAATCCACTCATTTTTAGGTGCATTATACATGTGATGTACTTCACTAAGTGTTTTTAAATTTTATGACTTCATTGGACAACATGTTTTTTTAAAAGTTAATTTTTGAAAATTAGCCAATTAAACAAAAACATATGAATTTAATTTCTTTTTTTTTCATTTTAAAATTAAATTTAATTATGATTTTTTAAAAAATATATGTAATTTTATTTTAACACTAGAACATAAATATTATTTTAATCTTAATAAAAGCAATTAAATAAACAAAGCATAAGGTTTGGAAATTTTAAATTATACGAGGAACAAATAGGTAAAAGAATTATTTTCAACTATCCCACCTTTTAACATAGTAAAAAAAAAATTAATGGACCTCGAAATCTACGGCAAATAGTTAGATAGAAAATATTAACTCATATTAGCACATAAATGAAAATTTTCTCCTTGTACATACCATTTAAGAGATTTGACTAAACCATGAGTATTAAATCAAACTAAGTCCAAACAATTAGAATAGAACCAAATTAATTCGATCCATTTGGATTTCAAAAACATTTTTTTTTTCAAGTTTAGTGAGGTGTAAATTCTAATCTCTGGCCTTTTGGTCGATGATTTAACAAACGTTCTTTTAATAGAATTTGAGAGACAATGGTGGAATGATGTGGCAGAAATAAAATTACAATAATCATAACAAATTGAGTTGGAATATTACAAAAATGTGGGCTAAAAATTTGAACTTCTTTTTTTATTTTTATTTTTTTGGGTGGGGTTCACAACTTTGTAAGAACAATAACAAAAGAGATGGGTTTGATTTCTTGTTTGAGCATTTCTTCATCCAAAATGGTTGCATAATTCTCAAACAAAGAGTCCAAAATTGCATCACCAAAATGGTGAGAAATCATAGACTCTTGAATGGCCCTAACAGCCTTGGCAACTTCTTTCCCATAGCTCTCTCCATTTTTCACCATCTTCTCTAATTCAAACATCTCTATTCTCTCCAATCCAAATGACCCTTCTCTCTTCACTTCCTCTTCTATCTCCTCTTTGTTTGGTGCATAGAAATTCACATCATAGCTATCTAGCTTTTCCTCCTCCATTTCTCCCTAAAATAACCCGACATTCGTCAAATTATCCATCGTAAAAACATAATCACAAATATGATTAAAAAAACAAAAAGAAACTTTACTTTAAATAATATTTAAGTCTATCTAATTCAAACCCTTCAAGGTCGGCTGATTATTTGACTAATTTTTACATAATTCATTAGTACTTGGTTGCACACCAGTGAGTAGGTATCTCTCTAAACTGCTTCTATACTTTTTTTTTCTCTTAACTATAAAAACATTTAATGGTTGTGTGTAGAAAATTATCTAACCACTGCTGTTAAGTATTGTTCTTCATACTGTGATAATATGGATACTATTCCTATTTAGTATCAGTCACGTCCCGTCAGTATCATTAAACAATGATGTAAAATTTAGCAACATTAAAATACCAATTAATAAAGTAATATTTATAGTGTGAACGAAGGGAGTATGCATTGGAGGATATTTTAAATTTTCTCCATACCTATCTTTTCTTGAACTTGAGAAAAATGGCCAATTTAATTAAATAAATGATCATTATTATTTACCTAAATTATTATCCACCAATCATTATGATGTAAAAAACAATTATTGCAAAGATAGAAAAAAAAATTATTGCTATTATCAAAGTCAACCAATGGTTAACAATTTTTTTTTTCACAATTTTTATTGATAATTAATTTTATGAAAATATATACTTACAATCATAATTGTTTTTATTGTTCCAAAAAGAAATTATAACTGTTTTTAAAAAGTGAAACTAGGAATCATATTTCCCCTAGAATAGATTTTGTAAGGCATAAGATATTTAAATGTCCTTTTCGAAGTGAGTGTCCAAGGTTTTTTCGTTTTATTGTTACTATTTAATATTTGAATTTGTTTGGCCTAGATATGATTTCTAGGATCTTTTATCTATATTTAATTTTCGTTTTTCTTTATTTATTATTTTTTTTAATTTTTGTTCCTATCTTCTCACCCACTTTTCATTTCAAACCTATTTGATTGGACATTCTTTGAGTTGATTGTAGCTAGACAAAAAAAAAAAAAAAAAAAAAAAAAAATCCCTACTGAGAATCCGATCCCCGCAAATTGTTCGGAAAATCCTATCCCATCCTCCATGAAATTTAACAAGGAATTTCGCAAGGATAAGGATTGAAATGGGAGGCAGAAACGGGGACGAAGAAGTCATCCCCATCCTCGTCCTCGCCACATCTCGTGGACATCCTTAGAGCTAGTCCCCTTAAGAAAGAGTGACATCTCTAACCCATGCTCTTATAAAAATACATAAAGATCGTACCTAAAAATATATTAATCAAATATTATTATTTTTTTAAAAGAAATCTATTGTATCATTTTTTTTATAGAAACTATATATATACATATATATTTTTCTTCTTAGGAAAGTTTTTTTTTTTTTTTTTTTTTTTTTTTTTTTTTTTTTTTTTTTTTTTTTTTTTTGAGGACAACATTTAAATAATATTTAAACAAAAGAAATAAAAAAAACCGCATTTCAACGATAAACAAAAATTCATGTTTCTTTTGTTACCTGAGAGACCAAAATGGCGAAGGCTCGAGCAAGAAGGTTCCACAAGAAGGAATTTCCCCTATCGACATGATCGGCGCCTTCTCTTCCGAGAAAAATCAGCACCATCCGGCCGCCGGAAACCACCTCCACCGCCCTCTTCCTCAGAAACTCCCAAAAATCTCGCCGGAATTGCTTCACATAAGCCTCCGCTATCGAAATCGGACTTCTCTCCGATATATAAATAGTCCCTCTGTTCATCGGTTGCCCCAATTCATCTCGAATCCCCTCAGGAACCTGCAACAATCACCACAAAATCGAACCAATTTCAAACCCTAAGAAGAAAAAAAAATACCCCAAAAACTGAAATGGGGGAAAAGGAAATAGCAATGGCGGCAAACCCTAGAGAGCCAGTGGAGGCTGTGAGAGGAATAGACGAAGTGCAAGCAATTATTGGGGAACAGCCGTTGGTAAAAGGAGCCTGGATAGGCCCCAATGAAAAACCGCGACGGATTTTGATTTTGCCCTTCGTTTTGAAGCTCTCTGCAGAAATCGGGTAGTGCTTTGAAGATGGAGTTGAAATCATTGGTCGGAAGGTCGTTCAAATAGACTCGGAACTCCGGCGGCGGCTGGAGATGGCCGGAGCTGAGCGATTGTACGGCTTGGATTATGTCTTTGATGATGGAAAGGGAATTTGGGCCGGAGGAGCAGCCCAGATCAGCGACGCCGAAGCTCGCCGGAGCCCCGGTGGAAAGGTAAACTTGCTCTATGGCTTCCATTGTTATGTGCTTTACCATATCTGATGCTCTCTTCTGTTACATTCATGTGTTTTAGCCATTAGAAAACAAAAAAGGAAGGTGACAAGCAAAAAAAAAAAGAAAAAGAAAAAGTCCAAAAAGAAGAACATTAACAAAAAATAAAATAAAATAAAAGAAAGTTAGAGAGATAGAGAGATGACCTGAAGATAGGAGTTTTTTGCATAGCTATTGTTGCCAATTCCACCAGTCATGTGAAAGATTTTCTCAATATCCATATGGGTAAAGATTGGGAGTTTGGGATTTTCTTTCTTGTTCTTGTTCTTCTTCAATCACTGCTTCAAACTTGGAGGAGTTTTTGTGTTGTTGAGATGCCCTTTTAATGGTAGAATTTAAATAAGGTATGAAAGATTTTTGTGCCCTTTTTTTCCCTGTCTTTTGGCCTCATGTTCTCTTTTATGATATTTCCTTTCATAAATAGTGGCTATTTACTTATTTTCTTGGGAGGGGCCATTATGCTGGTGATTGATTCAAACAGTGTAATAAATGATGGACAATTAGTCTTAAGTAAGACGTTTGGAATCTTGTGTATTAACTTCAAAATCACTGTTTAAAAATTAAACCCAAATTCCAAATTTTGTTTTGTTTTGACATTCCTCCCTCGATCCGATCGTAAGAAACTTAACTCCATCTTCTTTCTTGGAATAATCCCTTGAATGAGACAGGGAATCTTAATCCATCCCAACATGTAAAATATTTAGGCGTTAAGATTTAAGATTTAAGATTCTTCCTTTCGCCATTAAATAACCAAAACAAGTTCGAGAGAGTTGAGAATTTGTCAACTAATGAAAACAGCTAACTTCTGTAAGAAAAAGAAAAGAACCCATGAAAGAAAGAAAAATAATAAAGTAGTTGGTGGAAGACACAAGTGGACAGTGAATTGTGTGTTTGAAGCTTATCTCATAAGCTGCTTTTTCTTTTCTTATGTTTTTTGTTTCTGACTTGCTGAGGTTGTTGGCAGAGGTTTGTGTTTTGTTTTTTAAGATAAGGTTTTTGTAAGCAAAAGCAATTGGCTCTGTGGAAATGGAAAACAAAGCCGACTCTATCAAATCAAAGAATTGCTTTATTTATGAGAAATTGACATAGATTTTCCAGCAATGTTCATCCCAAAAGTTGCGGCTTTGGACACGTGTATGTCAAGGGATATTCCTAATATTGACCCAAATTTTAAGAATCATTTCTTTCTTTTTTTTTTTTTTTTTTTAGAATATGGTGTGTGTGATTAGTGGATCAGTTGGGTGCTGTGAGAAATTGAATGCACCATTTTCTTTTCCTTGTTTTTCCACTACACATTCATGCACCCTCTAAGTATAGGCCTAAGTTTTGGTCCTTGCAGCAATGGAGGACTTTTGTGTATGACATCCCATCAACCACAAAACTAGAATGGAATAGTTTTGATTCCAATTTCCAATGGGGATTCAAAACATCCCCTTTTAACTTGGAAAATGTCGGGACGGGTAATGTTTCTTCAAACACAACGATTTTCGGGTAAATTAATAGAATAGGATAATACATTCATGTGCATGTTCATTCACAATCGTTCTGCACATGTGTTCTCTCTCTTTATGCCTAAGATGCTCGGACATCTTTGGATGTGTGAGTATACTACATTGTTGTCAAATGTACATGTGAGTTTAGATACCTAGAGGTATGCAAAATTTTACCTTCTTAACTTTTTATATATATAATTTTGAAATTGTAGGTGGACAAATTTAAAAGAAAACTTTAAAATCTTAAATTTTTACTATAACTTTTTCACCTAAAGACAATCTAAGAGGGAAACAATTGTGTCTCTTTCTTTCTTCTTCGCTTCAGCTCAGGTAAAATATTCCTAGATGGTTGCAAAGCAAGCAACTCTTGGAGCATGTTTTATAGATCTATAATGAATGTATGTTGATAATTGAAAGGAAATTTAATAAAATTAAAAATAATAATAGTTTATATAATTTTTGTTTTTTCAAATATCTGTAGAAACTATTACATAGTTCAAAATCATTTATAATTTGTAGTTTTTATTTTGAAGTATATTTGCAAAAAAAAAGTATAACTAATATATGTGGATAATCTGAATACGATTACATTATAATTTTAAATTAACTACTATTACCTATAATTTATTTTTT